>OX439484.1:16722171-18035006 GCA_949320155.1 Melangyna quadrimaculata | reverse complement strand
ACTAAAAAATAATGGCAAATCATTTTATGAAAATTCGGCGAAAATTACAGTGGTGACAGAAGGCCAAAGTTTTTTTTAGTTAATTTGTTTGTGGTTTTTGAATCTTTTGGCCATAACTTTTTTTTAAGCCAAAAAAAAAAAAACTAGGTCTTGCCGAGACGAAGCGATTGCCGTTTAGTTTTTTAAAATCTAACAAGTATTACGACTTTGGTGGATGTTCAAACTTCAGCGGACGCATTGTCTGCAAAGTTCAGGATCATTTAAAATAATATTCTGTCGATGTAAATCTGGCTGTGGAGGGAATTGCGGTTGTCTAAAAACAGGGCTTTTCTGTACGCAAGCTTGTACACTGTACTGCATGTAGTGGTGATAACTGTAGTAACCGTCAGCCTAATATAAATTTCGAAAAAAAAAAAAATGAAATAGAAGAGGAAGACATATTATGTAAATAATATGTATTGAATATGTGCCTAGGTGCCTAACTATGTACCTAAATAGAAAAAATACTTTATTTTTTTGCTTTTCCAAATAAAATATAAATGTTAACATTAACAATGTTCTTAAATATAACATAATATTAAATATTATGTTCTTGTGTATTATAAAATATTTCCTCGTAATTAAAAAAAAAGAGAACTATTAATTATTTTAAATAAAATTAAAAAAAAAAAAAAATTTGCATATAAGCTGTTTTTACTGTTCTTGATTTTGAACTTTTATATTTAAAATAACATATAATAATATTTATTTTAAATTAAATTTAAAATATTTACCTAAAAAAATTGGTTTAATCACATGTGAATATAAGCGAGTCTTACTGTATTTACTTGGTTTTGAACTTTGAATATTAATTTAAAATTTTAAATATAATTTTAAAAACAAAATACAAAAATATTTTATTTTTTTGTTTTTAATTTTCGATTTTTGAGTTTTAAAAAAATGTCTGTGGAGAGCATCGATTTTTGAATTGTAAACTTTTTTCTAATTTCGATTCCCTGTACTTAAAAAAAAAAAATTATCGAAATCGGAGCAGTTTCCCCGGGTTCTTGAATAAAATGCTATCTAGCCTCCCCTAGAGGGCGATATCTTTATTCATTCTCGAGATATGGTGGACGAAAAAAGTACCCCAAACGTACGTACATACACACATACAGACATCTTGCTAAAAACGACGAATTCTTATTCTAGAGACCTCAAAACGTGAAGAAATGTCAAAATTTTCAATTCGACAAATCGCACCAATTACAATAACTTCCAATGGGAAGTTAATAATAACCCCCGCCAGCATTGTCGACTTGTCGTTTGTTCGCACATGGTTACATGGTTTTTCCTTCTGTTATTTTCTAGAACTTTTATTAAAGTTGAATTTGATTGAACCCTATTTATTAAGTTCCAAGGAGAGTGAATAATGAAGTCTGCCAGAATAACTGAGAAAGAATTAACGTCTCTATACATACATCGCAGTCGTGTTCGTGTCGTAGTCTCGTTATGGGTATAAATTTAGTTTCAGCTTTGGATTACCAACATTGCAGCATATAATTTCACCTTAATGCCTTTAAGTGAGTGTAAAATAGCGTATAATGCACCCTTGGTCGCTTTGACATTCGCTATACCTATCCAGAGTGATGCAGATGACGTTGAATATTATGATGTTCATGCCTCGATATAATATTTTCATATATAGTTAGGTATTAGTTTCCAACCTATTAATTTCCTAAGAACTTCAAGGCCAAAACCTTGGCCCTCTAATCACGTTTCTCATTGCCTGGACGCGGGATAAACATTTTTTTAACATAAAAATTACATTAAAACAAAAAATTATCATGAATATATTATTAAAGTAGGAATGTTAAACCCAAGGTTAAGCCTTGTTAATTCTAGCTATAAATTAATTTGAGCCCAGCCATATAAATGGAAAAAAATATATGAATGCAATGTACCTATATGTGTAGTGTAAGTATGTATGTACATATTTTATAGTTACATACGGTGTGTAGTAAATTTCTCTTCAATTAGTTTTATACATTTTACTAAAGAACATACATATACTATGCATACTCGTATATGTAACATGTGAATTTATTTTAGAATCATTAAAATCACTGAAGTTATTCGAAGAAAATTGAAGGGCTTTTCTTATAACCTTGACTCTTTGGCTTATGAATAATAATAATTGTATGAGCCCATTGGTAGTTAAAAAAAAAATTACGAGCGTACTCTCTGTCCTTACTCCTTGCATTGTAACGAAATTTGATAATTAATGACTATACAAATCATGAATACACTATGAGAAAAATGTATGCACTCATCACAGAAACTTAAATGTATTTTGAGTTCTTTTATTTATTAAGTTTATTTATTTGTAGAAAATCTATCACCTATATACGGCATATATGTATGTAGTTTAAAAACATGGTAATGTAATACGTACTCAATTTGTATACCCTACTTTGGACCAGCTGAAGTAAAATATTTGCTCATCAAATAATATTTAAAACCCTCCAGCTTTCTAATTTAGAATTATGCACTTCTAGTGTTTTTGATTAATTTTCTATTTTTTTTATTTCAGAATGATTTTGTTTTTGAAAAAAAAAAAAAATCATACGCAAAATCAATATTTTTTTGTATTTAATAAAACAAAATTAAAATGGGTATTTGAACATTCCTATATAAATATTTTTTTAATTATACTGTGAAACCAGGTGACTTTTGAAATATGAATAACTTCTGCATAGATTTTTTTACAGGGTAAAGATTTTTTAAAAATCAAAAATTGGTTGTCCAAAGTCACTCTGCACTTCTGACTGACTTTGGCTAGGTAAACGTTTTCCATATTATCTCATTGACTTAAATCAATCAATGACTCCCTACCAATCAGTAGCGGATCTAGGATTTGGCTGTGGGGGGGGGGGGGCTTGGAGATCCAATTTGAGACAAAAATGAAAATGATATCTACCTTCTGGAGATCTCATTTTCGTGAAATGGCCAAATCATTTAGTAAGAGTAGTGTTTTGTTAGAACTGTACATAACTCTGGAAAGCACAGAAAACAATATTTTGACAAACTTCCCGATTTTTATTCGGATATTAAACAGAACTGCTCTAAGCTAGAATGAATTTTGGTGTAAACGCTGCATAAACCTTATTCTACTGCTCGCAAGATATGTCGATAAATTTGCAAGTCATTCTAGACTCTAAAGTCTATTGAAAATAATCATTTGCTGCTGCATGATTTTCTGAGTGCACAGAGAAAACTCACGCTTGTGGAACTTGGCTGTTTGACTAGAGACTTAAAATGTAATTGCTTAATCCAAAAATGTTTTCTATGTATATAGTTAACTTCGACCTTGGAAATATAAGCCCCAAGATTCTCTAAGCCCTGGCTGGCCCTAAGAAACCATTCATGTTGTAAAATTGACACCTGGGTTGGAATCGGCTAAGGGGATTATGTAGGGCTGCTAGATTAAATTTGGGTAATATCGGGACTTCCTTTCCAGGGCCCAAAAACCGGGACAAATCGGGATATTAAAAAAAAATATATTTATAAAAAAATCTGAAAAACAATGGCGCAAAATTCTTGTCGGTTAAGTACGATATTAAAATATTGTGAATTAATAAATTTAAATCGAGCTTACCATCTTACTATCACACAATATAACACTTTACTTAAATTAAAATCGTCTTTGTTTATTTAGCATTGTACTGAATCCATATGACACTTCTTAACGTGTCTAAATATCAAAACGAAGTATGTTTGCAAGTTTTTTGCACGAGCGGAACTTTTTTGGACGTGGTCTACAAGTTCAAGAATATTTAAAATTTACAAACTTTGACTAAACTGTTTTAAAATTAGAAAAATATAAAGTAGAAGCATGCTTAACCCTTAATATTTGGCTGTTTAAAATGTTGGCAAATATTGTTTGACTAGCTTAGAAGTACCTACCAAATTGCAAATTTTTAATAAAATAAAAAAGGCAATAACAAGATATTCGGGAATATCTCAAAACAAGTAAAAAACCGGTGATTTGCCTATAGAAAACCCAAACATTTATTTCAGCTCTTCAATTTTGTTGGCAAAAAACTTGTGCAGTGTTATAAAAACTGTTCTAGGGATCACATGTACTAAGTTTTATTTAAACCACTACAGCTGTTTTTTTTTTTTAGAAAACTTGATAAAACCTACATTTTGGTTTGACCGTTCTATCTTCTATCCAGATAAGCTAAAACAAAAATTGAATCTCACTTCCAAATTTAAAGCAAATCCACCGATTCGTTAAGGCACTATAGCTCGATATAAATCGGGACGCACAGCCAAACAAACCGTCCGACGTCTTGTGTCGAAAATCAGTTTTTGGATTTCTACAATATCGTAATATTAGTTTTGAATAAAACCTCGAATTTTGTTTTGGAAACAAAACCAATAATGGATTATAGCAAGTAAAAGTGGAAAGTCGGGACAAAATCGGGACATTTTGTAAATCGGGACAGATATCCATACAGGGTTCAAATATTGGGAATGTCCCGCCAAAATCGGGACATCTGGCATCCCTAGTGATATGTGATAAGTGATAGTCATTATCGATTCAATATAGCTTTTAACGGCCTTTAGTCAATACAAATTGGCGTTTCGTCCCGTCGTTCTCACTTGGACTCTTCAGTTGACAGTGAGGGCCTTGTCAAGACGCAATTTTTATAAAGTTCAGTCCAGCTTACATCAATTTTACAGCGAAAATCAATTCTGTCAACTGAAAAGTCCAAGAACCCCGGACGAAACGCCAATTTTTATGGACTAAAGGCCGTTAAAGCTATATTGAATCAATAATTCAACAAGTCCAATTAAATAATGCTAAGTCTTCTACTTGGCTGATGTATTTCAGTAGTATATAGAATTTGTATTATAAAAAAACAATCATAGATAGTCATTATCGACAAACTCCGTCTGCGTAAGGTGACTGTCACAAGTGATAATCATATTTTTGTAACTATTTTCTGTGACAGCTATTTAGCTTTCATAGATAATAGTCACAAAAATAAGATTACCACTTGTTATGCAGACGAAATTTTTCGATAATGACTACCACTTATCACATATCACCTTAGCCGATTCCACCCCTGGTTTTCTTTCTCAAATTCTAATAAGGCTGAGTTAGTCCCTGCATTTCTTTGTTAAATTTGCTAAGTTTTTAGGGTAAATTGTGTTTGCATTTGGCATGTTAATTTATCAGCCCCGACATCTTTTTTGTAATTATCTCTTCAAGCTTAAGCCCCGTTTTCGGACTTTGACAGTCCGAAGTTTTAAGCCCCAAACACGCTCTGGAATAAATTAAGTTTTTATAGAATTGGTTGCTTAACCCTGACTACGTTTTTTGTCCAGTTCTTGTCAAGCCATAGTCGCGAGCAGTTTTTAGGGAATAATTGTCCTTGCATTAAACATGTCCAGTATTCGTAGTCCCGAACTTGCTTTTTGTCCAATTCTCTTACCCCCATATTAATAAACGAATCTATCTTTAACTCTTGGATTAAGAGTAGGATTTCTGCCACTTACGAGCTAGCTAAACCATCAAGGAAGGTATATTTATTTGTCCTAGTTAATCCTTCGCTAAACTACCTTCCTTGGTGGTTTTGCTAGCTCGTAAGTCGCAGAAATCTGATTTCTAATCCGCGAGTTAAAGATAACTCGCCGCTAGCTTCGTTTATTAATATATGGGGGTTAAGGTTTTAGCCCCAACCAAATTCTTTTTGGGCTTAGAAAAAAAAAATGAAAAAAAAATACATAACGTGTAAACTGTTCAGCACCAAGTTCGTTATTTTGTCTGTCCCATCCAATTTACAGAGACATTTTCTTATATTCTGATGATTTTTGTTTTCTGTTTTTTTTTTAATACATGAATTGTTAATTTAAGTTTTCATAACTGGAACAATATTAGGAGGATAAATCTTTCTCTGCTATTTTACAGCCTTATTAAGAGACTTGTAAGCTTCGTACGTCTTTTTATGACAAGTTCTTTTTTAATTTTGATGCATTTTTTCATAATTTGTGGAGGCCATCAAAGTAATTTAAAATGCAGGCCAATGTTACTCCATCCTACGCCATTTTGATAAAAAGTGAACATAACTTTTTGTTTTATTGTTATTATATTAATAAATTAAGGCAAATTCGATTTGCATAATATTCCACATAACTGAGTTAAAATTTTTTTGTTGTAGTATTTCCACAACATTTTGAAACATTTCAGAATTTGTTGGTGTTTTTAAAATTTTTTTAATAAAAATTATAAGTTAAGAACTTTTTTTATTAATTTATTCTTATGAAGATATTAAAAATATTTTTAATTTATAAAATAATAAATTTTTAGAACGAAATCTGAAAAGATTAGAAACTCTCTTTATATTAAAAAAAAAATTAGAAAAAATTTGCGTTCATTGGCCAAATTCAACCCACCCACCGGCCAATTTTTATCCAGCTATAGGTAAGTAATTATACAAACATGATTGACGTTTACTAAGGCTGGCCACGAGACGAGACTCTGCGAGACTTATGTAAGTCTCGTCTCGGTCTTGTTAAAACCGAAAATTTTCAGTCTCATCTCAGTATCGTGTGGGTTTCGTATAATTAAGTCTCGTATCGGTCTCGTCTCCGAAAAATACGATTTTGGGACAAGCTGTTGATTATTGGAACGAAATATTTTCGATTTCCTATTGAATACGTGCAGAAGAAAATAAATATTTAACTGAAATTGGATTTTTTATTTTATTATAGACTCTCTGTAAATTTCGGTCCAAATAAACAGTCTCGTCTCGGTTGCTTAAAAGGCAGTCTCGTCTCGGTCTCGTCATGCGAGACCGAGATCGAGACCGAGACTTTTCTTGTCTCGTGGCCAGCCCTAACGTTTGCATATATTTTATCGAAGTGTGAGCTTCCCATAATAAAAAAAAACAAACAAAAATGATACTACGACACTCACTTTCCAAAGAAAACTACGAGCCACACTCACAGGAAATATAAACAAAAAATTGATTTTGAAATCTGATTGTGTTGTTTTTCATCTTTTGCTATCGTTAAGAGTTGGGGTTTCGAAATATATTTTGAACTTCTTAAGGGTTCCAGAGCTTAAAAAGTTTGAGAACCGTTGAGCTAGATGATCAAGTAAGTGCCAGTTGTAACCAGTTGTTCATTTTACTTCCCATATCTTCATAAAAGGAAAATCAATGAATTTTTTTACTATTAAAAACCAATGTTATGAAAAACCAACGAAGATTCTAATCCAAGTCTTGTTTGGCACACTACCATGTACTAAAAATTATGAATAAAAAATTAAACACTCAAGGAAGGAAATAATATAAAAATATTTATAAAAAACTTTTAACAAACTAAATTCATTTACAAAACACTGCACAAAAAATGTTTAGGACGTGTGGATATATGAAGTAGGTTTATAAAAATAATAGAAGATACCTACAGAAAAGGTAAATATGTATACCTATCTACCAGGAATAATACCTGCACCAGCAAAAGGTGACATTTTCTCTTTCTCTTTTTCTTATTTTTTTTTTTTTTTGTTTTGTCATCCTTAATTATGGAACCACTTAATTCGCCCGACTGGATTTGTTCGGCTGCTGGGTATATATTCCCAGAACAGAATAGAGCAGAGCAAAGCAGGATTTCAGAGCAGCAATATACCAGCAACAGCAGCACGCTTTCCACTCTGTGAAAATAAATGTGCACGCGGAAGGAAGAAAATCCCAACCTAACAAGTGCTTACATGGCGAGTATGTGATGTTCTCCCTGGGGGAAATAAAAATGGGATTTACCGTAAATGCACACTTGAGTGGTTTGCTGGGATTACTGTCATGGAAATTAAATGAGATGGTATTACGACAACGACTATGTACAACACGGTGGTGATGTGATGCTGATGATGTTGCAAGTGGATTAAAATTTGGGGTGTTCGAAAATAAGGGGTCGTCCCGACACGAGTGGGGGAGTTTCTTCATTAAACGACACCAGGCAATCGTGATTAAGAACTTATTCAGATGTCAGACCTATACACAGTGTTTCACACTGGAAATATCCATATAAGTAGATACCTCTATAGGTATTGGAAAGGTATAGGTAGTGGTACAAGCCTACACATATGTTGGTTAATTATCATGTAAAATAGAAGAAGTGTTTTGAAATAATCAACTAACTTTATCGCATCGGAATCGGAAGACTCAGTTGCGTTAATGCTTGAATGAAAAGTTATCAACTCTTCTGAGCTTGGTGATTGAAACCACCACCGCACTTATCTCTCGAAACTCATTTGGTTAGATGCGGATGATCTAAGAAGCTGTTTTGTATTCCGATCTGCCAATACAGTTTAACTAGATAATTTTCTATTACTCATTTAACTCAAATCGTATCTATAGAAACAAATACGAACACAAGGTGGCGTTGGATTTCTTGCGGCAGAATTTTGTGATTTAATTACGTCTTGTAATAAGCAAAAGAAAGACTCAAAAGACGAAAATACCAGTATCCTTTGACAGTGTTAAACTTAATTTCCTTTTTTGTATTTTCGTCAAAGTATCGATTTTTCTTTTGTTGAATCCAGATGGGTAAACTTAACTAGTAACCTATAAGTGCGATCCTTTAACCAATGGCGGTTTTTTGTGGGTTTTTATGAGTCTGTAGAAATAAACCTTGTTTCTTCCAATACATTTTCATAGGGTCAACATTAGTCCAGTAACCTTGGCGTTTGTATTGAAGGCACCGTTTGCGTCAAATCTGGTGTTTCCAGAATACAGCATTTAAAAATTTAGTGATTAAAAAAAAATATAACAAGTAGTATTATCAAACGGTATAATGTAAAATAAAGAACGCGTTGACATAAATACATCAAAGCTGTTTTGTATTCCGATCTGCCAATACAGTTTAACTAGATAATTTTCTATTACTCATTTAACTCAAATCGTATCTATAGAAACAAATACGAACACAAGGTGGCGTTGGATTTCTTGCGGCAGAATTTTGTGATTTAATTACGTCTTGTAATAAGCAAAAGAAAGACTCAAAAGACGAAAATACCAGTATCCTTTGACAGTGTTAAACTTAATTTCCTTTTTTGTATTTTCGTCAAAGTATCGATTTTTCTTTTGTTGAATCCAGATGGGTAAACTTAACTAGTAACCTATAAGTGCGATCCTTTAACCAATGGCGGTTTTTTGTGGGTTTTTATGAGTCTGTAGAAATAAACCTTGTTTCTTCCAATACATTTTCATAGGGTCAACATTAGTCCAGTAACCTTGGCGTTTGTATTGAAGGCACCGTTTGCGTCAAATCTGGTGTTTCCAGAATACAGCATTTAAAAATTTAGTGATTAAAAAAAAATATAACAAGTAGTATTATCAAACGGTATAATGTAAAATAAAGAACGCGTTGACATAAATACATCAAAGCACTGCAGCGTATAGGTTGAGACAAAATAAAAGGACAATCATACCGGAAGGTGGTCTATATACCCCCGTTAAGATGGGAGGGGCAATTATCTAAAAAAAACTACTTGGTAGAAACAAAACTATTGAAAAACAATGGTAACACCCACAATATTTATCTATTCGCTTATCTTGAATCCAGAAACCCCTTCTTGAATTTTCTTTTCAAAAAAAAACATTATTTTTTGTTTAAATTTATTTTTTCTTTCACAACAAATGTATGACAAATTCACACCTTTTAATCTAATTATATTGATTTTGGAAATTTTGAAGTGGTAATGCATCAGAACACCAGGTCTACCGTAAAACGTGTGCAATGTTGGCACTAACTTATAAATACTTCTTTTGAGAATAAAGTTTTTTCATTTGGACTTATGCTGTCCACCTGCCATGGTGGTATAGCATCATGTCACCAAAACAATATGTTCGCCAAAATCTACCCACGCCAATTGAAAACCCCTTAATAGGTATATTGTAAATATTGCGTACCCTCGCCAGCTTCGCTGGTCATACAGTAAATCATCAACATTCTCTTCAAAAAGCTGTTTCAAACTTTTCATTTATCATAATTCTATTTGGTATACAACAAAAGGCTTTGGAGGAGAGTTCAGTAGCTCCAATTCTCCAAAAGTACTTTTCCGCTTGCACAGCACAATCCTGGCACTTCATTAATTAATTTAAAACAGTACAAAAATCACTGACGGATAGGGTGTACACTGTCCATGCATCTTATCTCTTTAAAAGAGAACATTCTTTTTTCACTCCGATCTTTTTTACACTATCTTTTTCTTTAGGGATCTTTTTTGTTTTCTTATTTTTTTAATGAAATTCACGCGGGGCCTTACCAATTATCTAACGACTTATGTATATATTTTAGGAAAATAGACCATAATGGTATAGACTATAAAAAACGAACCACACATGTTTTGTTTCATATTTTAAGGTCCATACTACGTAATATTCATTATTTAAGGTCCACCTTAATATTTAAGTCATACCATGGTTGGTTTATTATTTAGAGCACATACAATTATGGTCCATTTTACTTAAATATTTAAGTTGATTCTAAATTTGATTATTGGTAGGGCCCGCTATGAATACGGTGTCAGATCTTCTGTACAATTTTTAAACGATCTAGTTACATAAGAAAAACTACAAAAGAAAAATATCAAGACGATATTAATGAAGACCAAGACAACAAGCCCCTTATCAAAACGAGCACAACACATTTCTTATCCACTAAACCCTATTTTGTATTTTACTTTTTAGTTGTTTTTTGTTAAGAAATCCATCTACCAACGTTTGGATGATTCTTGGAAACTAGGACACTTGACTGGGCAGTAGGGTGGATCGTTTTCAGCATTTTTTATCAAATCACTGTCTGCAAATCATAGTACATGCTTAATGGTTTTCTAAACTTATCATCATCATTTATTTTGAGTCGCCCTTGGGAAAAACAAAATTGGGAAGCCATTGAAAGTTTGTAGTTTTTCAAAAAAATTATATATTATGAATCCGGGTTGGAATATTTGGCAACAAAAAAAATAACGGATTCTTGGAGAGGGACCAATAACAAGTATTTTTTACCATGTGGGGAGGGGTCTTTCTCTTTTATTATAGGCAGGACGCTCAATTTTATAAACAAAATGATTGAATACAATTAGTATTTTTCGTTATTTTAAATTCCTAAACAAAATAGAAGACATAAAGTCATCTGGCCTTCAGTGGTTGATGAAGAATTAATAAAAGCACTTATCCACTAAAGAATTTAAGCCAATTTCTAACCTTATTCCACATTTTTGAAAGAAAAAATCATATTTCATATTTTTTCAAGTTTGAATTTGAAAATATTTTGTTCTAAAACTATAAACGGAAAAAACTTGATTCAAAAGCTTAATAAAAGAACAGAGTTCTAGCTTTCAAAAAATGTATCATTCTTTATTATCAGTGTTTCCGTTCTTTTTAAATAATTTTTTAAATGATTTATTTTCATTTTTAAGTATTTTTTAAAAAGTTCCCCTCCCACCTAAACGGAAGGAGATAGACCCCTACCTGCATGGTGAAAAATACTTGTATTTAGTCCCTCTACAAGAATCCGTTTTTATTTGGCGCCAACTACTTGTGTCCCTAATTCTTAATAGGTAGGTAAAAAGACCAATTTTCGATGGCTTCCCGATTTTGTTTTTCCCAAGGGCGACTCAAAATAAATGATCAGGATAAGTTCAGAAAACCGTTCAGCATAAACTATGAGTTGTACACAGTGATTTGGCAAAAAATGTTGAAAACGATCAGGGCAGGGTGCATGAATGTGCATAATTTGTTTTAATATTTTATAAAATTTTATTTTTGTATAAGTTATTCATATTTCGTATTTAAAAATATTATTTTATTTTTCTATTTTAATATGTTCTCTTTTTTGTTCTATATTTTGTCTCTAAATGTTCTCTTTTTTATAGATTTTAGAGGAATATGTCCTCTTTTTGTAAATTACCCAGGTGGACACACTATTACGGGTGAAAAAAATGTACTGACGGATGCAAATTGTTATAGTCAATTGTGCTGTTATAATTGAACGCAGAAAACTGAAGATTACTCGAAGAAGGTGTTTTGTCTGCGTAATCGTTCATCTAAATTAACTTGGTTTTAATTAGAATGATTTTGAACAACTTTTTTTTTTGAGATGTTTTTTTTACTTTGAATTTATTTTGTTAGTATAAAATCACATGCCGAAACAGAGTCATTGTTTTTTTTTCACATAAAAACCTTCCACAATAACTTTCGAACAAACAAAAAATCGTCAAATTCGGAGCTGCCAAACTTGGTAAGAACACAAACGAACAACAATTCATTTTGTAAGTGTTTCTGTTGCTTTTTTGGTATTTTTTTTTGTTTGAAAATTGCCTATCCCGCCATAATGGGTGAAATAGGCCCCAACAATTATTATCTTCTTATATCGACATAAACCCCAACTTACAAGCGACATCTTGTGCGAATCACCCTGTTTAACTAGTTTTAAACTCATCTTATAAAAACATTCAATTTACAAAAACAAATATTTTACACCTTATTTTTAGATAAACGAACTTGTGGGTTTGGATGGTCCAAACACTTTGTAATTTTTTGTCTTATCTGTACAAAATTTCAACTTTATAAGTATTATGCATGAGGCAGAGGGTGCCAACAAACACGAAATTGAATTGGTTGCTTCAAGGCAAGAAAAAATAAGTAAAATAAGTTTTGTTAGACAGCCCTTGTGTTTCTGTGTATTTGCTGCGCATTGACCAGCTTCAAGTTATGTATTGATTTATTGTTAACGAATTACTTCACAAAAATTTGTTTAATTGATTTAATTCGTAAATGGGTATAGGAACTCCAGTAAATTTTTCTTTGGATTCCATAACCTGCCATAGGCACCACATAATACGTATTCCGAGTCCTTCAAATTTTATGGAAAGTAAGAAAGTGAAAAATTGTGAAGACGCCTTTAAGTTTCCCATGGGCGGGCTATATATAATTCCCCCTTTTGTTTGAGATGAGCTTTCTTTTCTTGCCTTTATAATTTTAATTTTTTTTTTATTTTTAAATAGACAACTTCTGTTTTAATTTAAACAAATACGAGTTTATAATAAGAATGTGAATCTGTGTATGCACAATGTACATGCATATACGAAAACTTAAAGTGTGGGTGGATTATTTTTAATAAAACATTTTAGTCACGTTTCAAGCTGACAGCGTTTTCCGATTTGAGTATGCGAGAGCAACTCCATACCGTTTTGCGAAATGACAGACTACACTCCATTCCAGAGATGAAGTCCTGGGCCTGTCCCGGTTGGCATGTGTGCCAAATGGAAATTTGATTTGCAAGGCATACACGTAGGCCAAGCAGAACACACATTCGCTCGCTTAGAAATATCTACACACAATAGGTACCTACCTACCTACTCTTGAAGACGTGTGTGATATGTTTTTCTTTCTCTGCTAAATATTCCCTATCCTTGCACCCCTGAAATTTGTCAGTTCCAGTACCATTCATTGTTCTACTTTCTACACCCCATATTCCCAAATCCCCATCACATCCTCAACCACACACAAATTCAAAAAGAATATTGTACTCGTGTGTACCTAACTCTCACCAGCAGATGGACCTACTAGTCATGGGACCATTTCGACACAAAACACAAAAAGAACAAGCTAAAATAATACAACTACAAAAAATATGATGATGGAATTGGAATAATTTATATTTCCTATTATTGGATAACATATGTATTTTGGGCCCCAGATAATTGTGTTGGAATCTTGGAATTCATAGATAGAGATAACATGCTTGGTTAGGCTCATCAATATTATTTTGCAGAAAATATTTGTTTATTATATTTCTCGAAGTGAGTTGTTTTTCTTTATGGAGATTTATTTGCAACATTTGGTATTGTCTTCCAAAGACGAAAAGATTCGTATGTGTCCAGACTTTTGCCACTGGAAATCATCTTATTTTCTATTATAACGATTATGTAGGTATAAAGGTATAGCTAATTTCATCATACTCCTTAACTACTAAAAGTAGCATAAGAAGTGATTTGGTAAACGAATACAACAACTGGCACACAGAAGATAGAAGTATATATATTATTTATACAGAACAGATATAAATAAAACAATAATTAGATTTTGGCAAAGGATATTTTACCTACTAACGAATCGGTACTTATACCTCACCAACTCGTATACATATCAAATTAAATATTTGCTTAGTTTTGTTTTTGTACGTGAATTTTATTGGAACCTGAAACGATTTAGTTTAGGTACTTCATAATTGCATGACTTCCTAATAAAATATTCTCATTAAACTGAAGTCTTACAGGCATATATAGTTAAAATTATTATTATTATCTTAGGATTTCGGTTAAAATTTTCAGAAATAGGTACTTGAACCTTGAGTATAGATACACTTTGCATCAATTCTGACTTAACAAAATAATTTTAATATGCAAGATGAAACTTATATCTCTTGAAAATAATAATGGTTGCCATCTTGATTTCAAGTTATTTTTGTAAACATTTTAAAATACAGAAATTTGTCTATTTTGATCCTTAAAGTATCTTATGTTAAATGCAATCGGTTCATTTCTTTTTAGGCTAGCTGGAGAAAGAGCTGGATGACTTGTTTTGTTGGATGAGGCTATAGTCCACACTTGGCTGTTACCGCCATCTAAAGTAAAGTAAAGTCATTTCTTTGCCTTCATATTTTTACTGGCTCTGTAGGGCAAGTAGGTATTGGTTTCTTGTTAACAAAAAAAAAAAACTGATTTACGACAAGACATCGCCGTCGTCGTCGTCCGTAAGTCTGTTTGTCAGTAAGTCTGTGCGTCCTCGTGTATATCAATCTGAGTCTATTATGTGATTTTTTGTTTAAGCTCATCAAGGACGGGTATCTGCCATATAAAAATATAAGTTTCATCAAAATTTTCTCCAAAACGACTTTTAGGATACTGATTGAACCTGGTATATGTAGTGTCTAGAACAGTGTATAAATAATACGAACAAATAAATAATTCAAAAAAAAACTAAATATACTTTAAATAAAATCAATTACACATTTTTACTGGCAATATAATATAAGGATAGACCCCTCCCATACGATTTTTGTATTGTCTTCACTCAACCTACATGTTCTAGCTTTTTGTCACACCAAAGTAGAATCACCCTGTATACCTAGGTATTACAGTTGACGCCACTTATAACGACGTGTCTTATAACGACGAGTCTTTTTTAACGACCACTTTTCCTTCGCATTTGGTTGGTTTTCATACAATTAGTATTAGTTTATCGTCTAATATACTTCGGTTTCGCCCCTTACATCGACTGAATGAAGATAAATGCAAAAAAAAGTTAGTAACTCGGAATTCAAACTTGAACGTGTTCGAATATACAAAAATTCCTTTCACAAAACAATTTTTCTATTGTTATTGTTTACCTTCTTCTTATAAAATGCTAGACCACGGGCAATTACAACAACTATCTAGGTGCAAGAATTTAACCAAATTCCCCTGGAAATTATATAATTTGCAGCACATCAGTGCAGCTTATTTTATTAATACGTCGGTAGCCATCGACTTAAATCATGTGTCTAAGAAAGGCAACAACAATTCTTACTGAAGAGCTCAATTGTTGTTGTCAGAGCGAAACACATCTGCACTAAAGGTCGCAAAAACCTTCCAAATTAATATTTCATATTAAAAAATGCACTTAACAAAAAAACAAAAACAATTTTTCTATTGTTATTGTTTACCTTCTTCTTATAAAATGCTAGACCACGGGCAATTACAACAACTATCTAGGTGCAAGAATTTAACCAAATTCCCCTGGAAATTAAATAATTTGCAGCACATCAGTGCAGCTTATTTTATTAATACGTCGGTAGCCATCGACTAAAATCATGTGTCTAAGAAAGGCAACAACAATTCTTACTGAAGAGCTCACTTGTTGTTGTCAGAGCGAAACACATCTGCACTATAGGTCGCAAAAACCTTCCAAATTAATATTTCATATTAAAAAGTGCACTTAACAAAAAAACAAAAACAATTTTTCTATTGTTATTGTTTACCTTCTTCTTATATAATGCTAGACCACGGGCAATTACAACAACTATCTAGGTGCAAGAATTTAACCAAATTCCCCTGGAAATTATATAATTTGCAGCAAATCAGTGCAGCTTATTTTATTAATACGTCGGTAGCCATCGACTAAAATCATGTGTCTAAGAAAGGCAACAACAATTCTTACTGAAGAGCTCAATTGTTGTTGTCAGAGCGAAACACATCTGCACTATAGGTCGCAAAAACCTTCCAAATTAATATTTCATATTAAAAAGTGCACTTAACAAAAAAACAAAAACAATTTTTCTATTGTTATTGTTTACCTTCTTCTTATAAAATGCTAGACCACGGGCAATTACAACAACTATCTAGGTGCAAGAATTTAACCAAATTCCCCTGGAAATTATATAATTTGCAGCACATCAGTGCAGCTTATTTTATTAATACGTCGGTAGCCATCGACTTAAATCATGTGTCTAAGAAAGGCAACAACAATTCTTACTGAAGAGCTCAATTGTTGTTGTCAGAGCGAAACACATCTGCACTATAGGTCGCAAAAACCTTCCAAATTAATATTTCATATTAAAAAATGCACTTAACAAAAAAACAAAAACAATTTTTCTATTGTTATTGTTTACCTTCTTCTTATAAAATGCTAGACCACGGGCAATTGCAACAACTATCTAGGTGCAAGAATTTAACCAAATTCCCCTGGAAATTAAATAATTTGCAGCACATCAGTGCAGCTTATTTTATTAATACGTCGGTAGCCATCGACTAAAATCATGTGTCTAAGAAAGGCAACAACAATTCTTACTGAAGAGCTCAATTGTTGTTGTCAGAGCGAAACACATCTGCACTATAGGTCGCAAAAACCTTCCAAATTAATATTTCATATTAAAAAGTGCACTTAACAAAAAAACAAAAACAATTTTTCTATTGTTATTGTTTACCTTCTTCTTATAAAAATTATTTTCTTCGCCAATGAATTCAACTAGGTTCTTTATTATTCTGTTCCTTAAATTTAAAAGCGCATAGGCTTAACTATCTATAGTGACCAAGTTTTGGATTCGTATTCCGCTAACATTGTGATGATATGATAGAGAACCCGAACAAAGTCATATAACCGATTTTTTGATTTTCAAATTTCTCATTAAATTCTTCACTAATTTCAACTAAATTTTGTATGCATGAGGTTTATTTTATTTTGAACAATTTAGTACCTATACCCAAATTTTCAAAAAATTATGTCTTTGATTTTGTAAAGCTATTGATTATTTTTTAATTCAACATCATTTTTTTATCAATTGTATCTTAATAAACACTAAAAGTTGTCAGTTTATATAGTTTTAAATGTTCAAAAAATATTATACATAATGTATAATATATAAAAAAATAAATTTTTAAGAAAACCGTTCAAACGATTTTTTGATTTTTACTTGTGATATTCGAGGTATAGGGCAAGTTGAGGATTCGTGCGAAAACCAAAACTCGAGATAATAATTTCGCCTAACATTACGATTACAACCAATATACAAACATTTATTTATTTTAAAAACTGCTCCAACGATTTTAATAAGAAAAATTATGAATTTTTATTGAGGGTATGATTAATATTTTGGTATACAATATTTAACAAGTAACGGTTATTAACCAAATAGAACCGATTTTTTGGTTTTCAAATTTCTCGATAACGGCTACACCGATTTCAACTAAAATTTGTATACAAAAGATCATTTACAATTTTGCATATAAAAATATTCAAAAAATTATTTTTGGATTTTTAAAAAAATATTTTTTTTTTTAATTTTTTTTTTTTTAATTTTGTCAAAAATTGTATTTTAATAAATACTTAAAGTTGGCATACAAAATTTCATTTTTAAAAAGTAATTACCAAATTTGAATATATAAAACATTAATTTTTAAGAAAACCGCTCTAACAATAATTCAAATATTTTTTCATAAATTTATATTTATCAAACAAATCAAATAGCATACTCTTTTCGAGCTTAACTTTTTTTTAATGTTTTAATCAACTATTCAAATAACAAGTTAATAGTTATTTATAACAACTAGTATTCCCAGTGGTTGAATATTCAGCCAGCGAAACAAACACCAAATTCATGCATTCGTCACAGATTATCTTTTTACTACTTTATATAAGATCCATGACAGTTTTGAAAATTTTAGAAAAGCAAAACTAAGTAGAAAAAAAAAAACAAACAAAATTTACGGATAGGTACGCACCGTACATTTCTTTAACATTCGTTCAAATTTTGTCTTGAACTTAAAAACAAAAAAAAAAAAAATAATGTTGTTACTTATTTTTTAAATATTTTGTTCATTAACTATTCAATAGTAAACCTTTATTTATCTATAAAGCACATATTACACTGCTTTATTTTCTTAGTTTTTTTTTTGTTCTGCTTAAATTATGAAAATATAAATTTCAAAATTAAAATTCAAAATTTCGTATGTACACCCTGCTGTATACGTACTTTTTTTAAATTTGTAAATTAAATAAGTGCCCAACTCTATTATTATTTTATAATGAGCTTTTATTTTCCTTTAATTTAAATAACTTAAATCTAGAAAATAACATTTTTGTTTATCATTCTTCAATATCTTAGTACACATACATTATCATTTTTATTATTATACAAACAAAAAATATCGAAAAAAATTTATTGACTGGCATAAGCCTCCCCCAGTGTTGCTTATAACTCCCTGTCCTTCGCGTCATTGTACCAATTTTGTCTTTGTTGCATTAAATCGTCCCCAACTGTATAGCTTTAAACAAATATGACAATATGCTCATGCTTAGTAAGTTCAAAATGGATGGATATAATTCACCTAATTTTTTGCATTTTAAAAAGTTCTCAAGCTAACATTACCATTAATTTAAGTAAAAACAATCTTTGTCCTAAATATGATTTTTTTTTTTGGCCATTATCCACATACTAAAAATTCAAACAACCATTGGTCTTCTTAATGCTTAGAAAGAGCTGCCTGAGTGAGACAGAGGACACATTAAAGGAGTTTAAAACCTCAGAACCCGTGAAGTGGGCCACCTAAGGTACTGATGCCCATTATTATTAATTATAAAAACATAACATTTCAGACTTTTATCAATGTTGCTGGAAAAACTCTAAGCTTTAACGGTGAATTCTAAAATGTACCTACATACTTATTTTGGAATTTTACAATAACATTTTTTTACAGGTCTCGATCGAGTTTCAAATAGGGTTTATTATAATAAACATCCTGAATCACTGCTACACTCAAGACCTATTTATAAATGTTACTTTTTAAGAAGTATTGATGTTTGCTTTCAGAAATGAAATATAAACTTTGAGTTTAGCAAAAATGTATATTAATAGTAAAATTAGTTCGCGATTGTTCTAACATTGATTCTGTGAAGTCGGGGGTAATCTTGCAATATAACGTGTATCTAGTGGCCCTGGGAAATACAGAAATAAAAACTGGTTTATATTGAGAAATACGATAACAAATAAACTTTGATTTCACACAAACTTACTTTTTTTCAAATACTGCCAAACTTTTGTACGTCGTTTATGCAAAATATTTATTTTTTTGATTTTAAAGCTTAGTCTACTATACTTCAACATTTAACGTCTGTGAAGTTGGCAGGTCAACTTTCACCTAGAGTAACGGGACCAACGCTGTAATTTGCAGTTTTTTTGCATTTCTATTCCCGATTTTACAGTTCACGAAATAGTGGGTGTAATCGAGTGTCCTGCTAACTTCACATTTTCCACCAAAAAATCCAAATCAATAATGGTCATGATCTCCAGTTATTTCAGACTTCTTAGCCCAACTTTTAAAATGATAAAAATCATTTATCTGGAAAAATTGAAATGTCCATTAAATGGTTTAACAGCTCCATACAGACATAATTTTTTGTGTCTGCACATCTGTGGGGCAAGACCTTTCCAACGTTATAAAATGTATGTATAGTTCCGTTAAGTATTTACAGAGAAGAGTGTACCGTTAGGTTTTGCTTAGCGTATTAATATATTGATTTGTATTGAGTTATCCAGGCCTTTTTAATCAAACTTCGTATTAATGCAAATACAAATCTATGGGAAGATATATATATATTTATATATTTATATATATATTTATATATATATTTATATATATATTTCGTTGGATTTGTTTTACTTCCTCTGGGGTATTATTTCCAAACATCAAGTAAGTTAAACAAATTGTATTAACATAATTTATATATTTATTAAAACTAAACAAAACATTTTCAAAGCCAAATCTTTTTCCATGTAATGTCTTTGACATAACATACATAACTTTGTATATAGGTAAATATAGAATTTTTTACATACCTATGAATATAGGTAAATGTAGAATTTGTGATTAAAATACTTCTCCAACAGCTTTTACTGTCAAATCCTTAATTAACACATTTGGAGGTGTTGAAATAGCGTAAAGAACTGTATCAGCAACATCATTTGCTGATAACATGAGATCTCCGATTTCTTTGTATTTCTCTTCTGAAAAAATCTCAGTGCGTGTCAATCCGGGATGAATACTCTGCAAAAGTATGAATAAAAGATAAAAAGATGATCATTTTTATACCACATTCAAGACTTACAGTAGTTTTGATCTTAGTCCTAAGATTATTCAAATCTTGTCGAAAAATTTCGTTCAGAGCAGTAACTGCAAACTTTGACGGTGGATAAATATTAAAACTAGGTGTTCCCAGTCCCGAACAAATAACATTTGATCCACAAACACTATTTATATGCACTAAATGTCCGTCGAAATTCCTCGCCTTCATACTTCGAAACGCCGCCTGGGTACAATAAATCAAGCCATTGATATTTGTTTTCAATACCTCATCGATGAGGCTCAGATCCATTTCGAGAATGTTTCCATCCCGAAGACATCCAGCATTGTTGATTAATACATCAGTTCCACCCAAAGTTTCTTCGATCCAATTGAATGTTTCATTGACCTCGTCTTTATTTGTTATATCACATTTCCGTGGAAAATATCTCTCTTGGCAATCTTCTGGCAATTTTGAGTGATTTTCAACAATACGATCAACTCGACGAGCTAGCGCAACAACCCTAAGTCCAGCGATGACTAGTTTTTTTGCACAAGCCTCCCCAATTCCACAACTAGCTCCAGTTACAACTGCAACACAATTATGCCAACGATCCATGATACTTTGAGATGATATGTCTTTGCGTTCTATACAAAATGATGTTGTACCGAAGACTGCAATCGAATAACTAAGAGCATCCAACCATCGACTTTGCATCTTATAGAGGGCTTCTTTTTCATATGCTTTCTATAGTTATCTTTTGTGTAATTAAATAGCATCACGGCTGGATTTTGTGACATTGTCTTTTTTTCTAGGCGAGCATTTTTACTAACATAATATTTTTTTCTTCAAGTTGCTAATTACAAAGGTCTGTTAAAATTCTTAGGCAGATTAAAGCCTAAAACTCTATGCCTCTGAGTAATCATTAAATTTTGTAGCATGTGTTAAACTCGGCTTCAGGCTTAATTCGTCTGTAAGTTCATATTTTACTAAGGGCCTATGATCTTAAGTGGGGGGGGGAGGCAAAAGCAACCACTTTTCCCCCAAAAGCTATCACCCGTATTGATAAAAAACTTAATAACCGTATAACTCTAACAAAAACTAACTAAATCCTCCATTAAAAGTTAATTCACGAATTAAAATGTCTTATTATTTAAATAATAAACTGATAATTCACGCTTAGTTTAATATATTTACGAAAATCTTCAACTACAATTAAAGAGATTTTTGTTGCCACCAAAGAGAATATCATAATGCGCGCACACTTTTTCACCCATGTGAAATTTTTCACACACGCTTTTACATCTCATGGAAAATTGGAGCTAATTAGCAGCATGTGTCTCACTAGCGATTATTTTATTTTAGTTCTTGTTTTAGGCAAAAATAAAAATATATTTTTTATTTAACCGATTTAATAGTTAATTTTTGTTTGATTTGCGTTTATTAATAGGGTTTAAGTTATTTTTTTTAAATTTAATTACTCTTACATCTACCTACTTCGTTGAAAGAGTTAATTAACATCAATTTAATTAAATTTGTTTAAAAAATAAGATTTTTGAAATGGGTGAATAGGTACAAATGATTGAAGCTTACGATAAAGTCGAAACAAACTTTCAGTAAAATGCACAGCTCAGTTATATAACAACAGGTTTCAAGGAAAAAGGTTACCTTTTACAAAAATGTTTACTTGTGTGTTAAATTAAAAAAAATCACTTGTATTAGGTATGTATATTAATATATATTAGGTGCCTTTTTTCTTGAAGTTGCCAGAACCATCCCTGATACTAATGTCCAACTCGTTATTTAATTATGACAATATCTGATCCCCTTAAAAATTATAATGTGTGTTAGTTGGTTTATACTAAAACAACTGCCACAATTTTAATGTCGTCAAATCAAATATGAGAAGATAAGCGAAAAGTAATTTGATACGTAATTTAACTGATTGTCTTGAGTAATGCGTATTAGGTGTCTGTGGTTTTAGATTTAATTGATTGAATACCATGTCTCAGTTTGATGATAGTTTATTATTTACTTTATTTTTTTTTTTAATGTGTATTGGTTCACCAGATTTTTAAAATCATCAACTTTTGGTACTAATAGGTATTCAATCCAGATTTATTTTAAATGAAAATATTGCTTTCAAAATTGTTTCAGGTACATTGGGTTTTAGGTACATTGGGCTTCTAAGTTTTTGAAACTTTTAAGCAAAGAGGAACTTACTAGAAATAGAATGCACGATTTGATCGCATGGACTTGCACTTGTACATAGTTTACAGCTAGAACAAAGCTTGACATTGACGTATTGACGATACAAGTTCAATAATTAACAGATTTTGAGAATGAAAAATTTAATACAAAAATGTTTGTAAAGGTATTATATTATTCTAACACATGGATTAACAAAAAAATCAAAAGCAGGGATTTAATTTTTTTTATTTTCTTAAATTCCTTAGCAATAGTAGTTTGAGCTAAGCAAAACAAAGGCCAATTGATTTCATGAACTAATAGAGTAAAAGCCCAGGGTCCCCAAATAAACGTTATTTTATCAAAGCTAAGATTTTTTATACAACAGATACCATGGTAGCTAATAACAGATGGATACTAAGACTCTTCAATTCAGGGGCTTTTAGGAGGTAGCGAGTGTTAAAGTTACATACAAATGTTGAAGCATTGCGTTTTTTTATCAAATCTAAATTTTTGATATGTCTTAGGGGATATGGTATCATTTACTTTATTTGACACTTGCCAGACATCTACAATGGAGCCTAACGTAAGCCAGACACAATCTGTCAAACTAATCGTGCCATTTACATAACAGAATCAAATCAAGATTTTATTTGTTCTTTGGGGAAATATTCTACAATATTTTTTAATCAGCTAGACACCTAGAGTGGGGCATTACATCACTTTAAAACTGTCAAAATAATAATTCTTTGTTACTAACACGTGACTTTTTCGATTATTTTGGCTGTATTTAAATGTCTGGCTGATGAATATGTCCCACTGTAGATGTATGGCTGATGGAGAATTATTTTTAAACAGTTGCCTATAGAACATATAAATATTAGCTTTAAAACTACAACGTAAATGGCACGATAAGTTTGAGAGATTTTAAGTGTTTGGCTCACGGTAGGCCCCACTGTAGATATCTGGCAAGTGTCAAATGAAGTATCAAAAATAATTCAGCTTTGGATAAAATAACGCAATGTTACAACATTCGTATGCAACTTTAACGCTACCTCTTAATTGCCCCCGGATTGAAGATTCTTAGTATCTGTTCGCAGAAAAAATGGTAGTTTTAATAAAATAACGTATGTCTGGTGACCATGGGCTCTTATTCTATAGGTAATATGAATTCATGAAAAAAAAGTTTAAAATCATTGAAGCTGTTTTTTAAACAAGTAATTTTTTAATTTATTTTTATATAAAATCTTGAAATCTTTTTTAAGAAAAAAATTGTAAAGCGGTTTTAAAGTCATAAGCATAAAATTTTTAACAGCCTTATAATAAGGTTTTGGTACAAAACTACTCAACATTTTACTAATCTTATAACAGTTTACTTCCAAAAAAGTGACAGCTCATGCAAAAAATTCGCAAACATCCCTGTTTTTGACAGTTATAAATTTCAAAGTGTCATGTGCATTTATATTATGATACTAAAAAGATAAACTAGCCATTTGGTGATTTTAACGTTAGTAAAATGTTAGGAGATAGTACGATGCTAAACTCGTTTAAAATTAGCAAAATCCAACCGACTAACATTTTGCGCCATTATGTATGTATAGGTACAGAAACACATACAAATTTAATTCCAAAAAATTCACTATCGCGCTTTTGAATAATTGAATTTTCAAAAAAAAAAAATTATATCTTTTACGAGCATCTGCAAATCAAATCGATATCGGAAGTACTGTAATGCAAAATATTTTTATTTAAAAAAAGATTGTACTTATTTTATATCACTCAAATCTTTTTACCGTTTTCGAGAAAAATAAAATTATTTTTAACGGTTTTCAACATTTGTTAAGAAACTGCTGTTATTTTTGAAACATGATTTTTTTCAAATATTCTAGAAAGTAATATTCTAAAAGCAATAAAACTGTGTTTTTGAAGTTTGACCATTTTGAAGTCGCAATATCTTGCAAGTTGCAACTGATCTCCTTTAAATAAATAAGTGTTATAATATCTTTTCTAGAAAATTTTAAAATCTACAAAATGGGTTCAAAATATTTTCCGTTGAATTCGTTATTTAAAAGTAAAGGACTAAGAACCGGTATCTTCAACTTTTGGTGATTTATTGAAATAATGATAATATAAAAATTATGGCAGCTAACGAAAAACTTTTATCTTTAAAACGGTTGTTTTAAAGAAAAAAAATAACAACATTTTTATAAGAGGCCACATAAATGTTCAAAACAATCGTTCACACGTTTTCATAAATATGAACCGTTTAACGTAAAAAACGAGAATTTTCGACATTTTAAAAAATAAGAAGGATGGAAGGATTTACAAGTTTTGTTTGCGCGATACCTCCCCATACCATTTACGGTTTCGGACTTCGGAGTTATATGCGAAAAACTTATATTTTCGACATTTAATCTTGAATACATAGTAACGCTTGCTGGTTCGATCCGATAATACACTTATGGACGGTATATCTAATACCAAATCAAAGATAATATCCACTTGGATTTTTAGGGCAAAAAAGGTACAATGACCTGGGCTATATGGATGAACGAATAAATTGAAGATAAAAGACTATACGAGCTACGTCACATTTGTGCATTTGTAAACCTACCGTTTTAAATTGAAATCCACATCTTGGGAATAGTGGGGATGCGTATAACTTCAGAAAAAACAAAGGCCTTTAGAAAGACAGACCCACGGAGCCACGGACGTATAATGACTATAAAACCAATTTTTTTTTAATTCTCCATTATCATAGTGTTAGATTTTAATAAAACTTCTATTTCTCACATGAAGTCAATAGCAAGTTCCTATTTCCCCAACTAATGCAGAGGGCCACTGATAGTGTCATTCCCTCCGTCTTCTGAAATAGTATAAGAAAAACGAATGATTATCGATGCACTCTTTTATATTCTATCGATAACCCCCTATTTAAAATTAAGTAAAATCCTAAAAATTACTATATTGGACGAGCGTGTCGCCGTCGTCGTCGCCGTAAGTTGCTTTGTCAAATTGACATGATCATAGATCCATGACCACGTCTTATCTTTCCCTTCTACACCGAAAATCTAAATTATTTAATCATAAATCGAAAAGAAAGCAGAATAGTGAATGGGAATAATTTAATTTAAAAAAAATCTATTCAATGCAAGATCGAATGGGTTATCTAATGTTAGAATGTGTAATACAATTATTTGGAACACATTAGTTTTTTTAAAGAAAGAAAAAACCTAAATAATAGAATTTATATTGTTTTTGTTTTTATTTGAGTGGACTGTATTTAATAAAATTCAAAGTATTTAAGCGACCTTTAGACCCACGCGCTTCGGTCCTGATAACAATTACAGTGGACCTCATCAGTTAGACCGAAACGCATTGGTCGCTTAAATACTTTTTATTGAATTTCATTCAATACAGTCCACTCAAATAAAAACAAAAACAATATAACTTCTATTGTTTAGGTTTTTTCTTTCTTTATTACCTTCGCCAGACCACGGGCATAATATCTATATCTATATCTAGGGGTCTGAATGTAACCATGTTCCCCCAGAAAAATATAATTTGCAGTGTGTTTATGCTGTAAATTTTATAAACGTCGGTAGCCATCCACTTAAATGTTGCCTCTCAGAAAGGTAACAATTACAGCTCTTACTGATGAGGTCCACTGGTCCACTGTAATTGTTATCATTAGTTTTTTTGTTAATTATGTGTATAGATAGTAGATTTAGGATGCTGAAATGTACCTATTTGTTTTAATTTTATGATATTACGATGATGATGTATAAAGCAGCAACGATTAAAATACTACTATAATGGCTCATTATAGTGGTCGTTATAATAATGTTGTTTTATGTTAATGTTTGGATGCGCCTTAATCAGCTCCAATTGATTTAAAAATAATTCTCTATTTTTCAGATTATTATTTTAATCTCCTATAGTTAATTTAATTAGCTATAACTTACATACATGCAACAGGTTGAGACCCAGACAAAAATATTATAGCAGGGGCTATGTTTTCCATCGTTTACGTTTTGTACAAAAATAAAAGTAGATTTCATAATTTCTAATAAATGAATGAAGTAATTTAAGAAATTAATCTACATAGATGAAATAAATTATTTCGTAGTTTACAAAAGTTCATATTTTTATAAAAACAAATAACCACCTACTTAAAATTGGTCTGATATATAGCTGTGTGAAATGGGAACCCCGAAGTCAAAATTTTTGGGTGGGGTTTATCAGAATCGTTTGACCATCGTTTGTCCACGTTTGTCCAACCAAAAAAATCGTTTGTTCACCCTCAGGAAGAAAGTTGTTAAGCCTTTTTTTATAGCAACTCCCCAAAATTAAAAAACTCATCTACTGCTTCAACAGAAGACTTAGGAAGATGAGACTTAGGCCTAATTTCTTCAGTCAAAGTTGAACATAACTTTGGGATTTTTACATTCAACTTCAGAAATAGTTTTTATTCACTCTAAGTTTACGTTTTCGACTTTTGATTTTCAACTCTAGAGTTAATCAACTTTCGATTTTCTCAACTCTCCGAAATAGTAGAAGTTAGCGAGCAAACTTGGGATTTTTCTTCATTTCTGTTTATTTATTCATGCTATCCACGATGAAAATATCGGTTCTCGTCCGATCACCGAAATCAAGCATCGTCGAGTACGATTAGTTTTTAGGTGGGGGACCGCATTGCTGGACTAAGCTGGACAAACGGTGGACAAACGATTGGGATTAAAACGATTTTTTATGCATAATCTTAAACAGCCGGTGGGCAAACAAATACACTTAGTTTCATTCGCGTAAATTATCATTTATGGTGTTGGTCAAGCTTTTTGACTCTAGGGGTTTTGCTATAACAACGAGATGTTGAATTACTTTTGAACGAAGGTCTAAACATTTTTTTTTTGCTGGAATAACCGGTGGACAAACTGTGGAGAAACAATTGGGATTAAAACGATTTTGTTTAAAAAAAATTATGGTGCTGCTATAAAAAAAGAAAAGTTGAATAACTTTTGAACTTAGGGTGGAAAAACGATTATTTTTGTTGAATAATCATAAACAGCCGGTGGACAAACGAACGCACTTAGTCTCATCTTCCTAAGTCATCTATTGGGGGCAGTAGATGATTTTTTTTTTTGAATTTGGGGAGTTGCTATAAAAAAGAAAAGCTTAATAAGTTTTTTCCTGAGGGTGGACAAACAATTTTGTTTGGTTGGACAAACGTCGACAAACGAAGGACAAACGATTCTGATAAACCCCACCCAAAAATTTTGACTTCGGGGTTCCCACCTCACACATCTCTGGTATAATAATATAATTCGATCATAAGAACACTTTTTTCAAAAACTAAATTATAACCATTAACAATTTGAAATCCAATTAAAAATTGTAAAAACTTAAATAATAGACTTTAGGCTAAAAAAAAATCTCCACATTTTTATGACTTTTTTTCTTGTCTGATTGAATTTAGCATGTAGCTCTAGTTTCTCTAGTGTCTTATACGAATTCTCCCAATATTATATGGAGTAATAAAATTCACTGACTCAACGAAAAATATCGTTACCAAATTAATGAAATTAATTCATTGACTCAAGGACAAATTTCGATAACAGGTATTAATTTTGACTTTTGAAAATATTTCGTTGACTCAACAAAAAATTGGTTGTTTAATGAATAACTTCATTCGGGAATGAATGATTCAGCATCGACTGCCTTATTTTAATTTAAAAGTCAGAAATTAAATTTTTCGTAAATTTTACTTAAGTCGCATTGAAAAAATATAAGACTTCAATAATAAACCGCTAATAGAGACTATTCGTTGTGAAAATAAAAATATTTAAACAAAATATAATTTTATTTGTTTTCCATCATTTGGCATGGATTTAGGCCCATTCAATTTAAATGGTTAAGTACAAATGAATGGAATAAATACCACGTGATAATGATGGCTCGTGCAGAATAGTTAGCTGATGAAAATGGATCATAACATGAGTTAATTTTAATCAAATTTTGAATGAATTTTATTGCTGAGGTTCTGGGAAAAGGTCAATAACTCTCGTTCGGGTTCTAGATAACCATCATAACATTTATATGCTTACAGATATGGTTTTGTCTAGACATAATTGGTTTAGATAATAATTACTATTATTGTAATTAAATATATACACCAAAGTGGTTTGAACAATGAGTGGCGGCAAAAATAATACAACATTAATGATTTAAAAAAATAGAATTTTAATTTTTAATCTTGATTCTTGTATTTAACTAGCTATCAGAAAGCTACGCTTCCTTAAAAACATTCGGACAATATTTTAGTCAACTTAGTATGATGTTAAATCATTTTTAGTATGATACTAGGTTAACAATTATTGTATTTTGATAATTTTAAACGAGGTTTGCATCGTAATATCTCCCAACATTTTACTTAAGTGAAAATCATCAAAAAGCTATTTAATCTTTTTAGTATCGTACTAAATCCATGAAACTTTGAGGTTTATACATAAATGTTTGTGATTTTTTGTGTCAGCTGTCACTTTTTTAAACGTGTTTAGCTGAAGTTTATGAATGGAATTGGTTTAGTATGATACTACTTAAAAAGTAATTAAAATTTAGAAAATGTTAGTAAACTGTTAAAGAATTAGAAAACTTTTAAGTAGTATCATACTAAACCCTTAATAAAAGGCAGTTTAAAATTTGTCGCCATTGTTTTAAGTAGGGCTGGCCACAGGACGAGAAAAGTATAGGCATCGATCTCGGTCTCGCATGACGAGACCGAGACGAGACGGGATGAGACTGCCTATTAAGCAACCGAGACGAAACCGTGACGAGACTGTATATGTGGACCGAAATTTACAGAGAGTCTAATAAATTAAAAAATCCAATTTCAGTTGATTATTTATTTTCTTAGTCGAAAATATTTAATTCAAATAATCAACAGGTTGTCCGGAAATCGTATTTTTCGGAGACGAGACTTACAAAAGTCTCGTAGAGTCTTGTGTCGGGGCCAGCCTTAGTTTTAAGCAATATTAATGATTTTTTTAATTATACACATGCTTACAAAATCAAAATTTTTTAGTAGTGTTTATTTTTCCGAAAGCTTTTGATGCACTGTTTTCAGGTATTCCAGTCTTAACATGAAAATAACGGTTTTTTTATATTTGAAGTTTACCAATAAACACGTTATGGCATGAGAAACTCTTCGTGTGACGCTATAGAGTCTACACTTATTATTAAAAAAACATGTTTTTTTAACGCCGGGTAGAACCAAACTGTTTTTGATTATTATCCTGTTTTGTTATCCTGTTTCTCAATAAAAAAATGAATAGAAATGAAACTGAGAAGGGTTATCAAGCTTAAGCAACTAACAAACTAACTTTTCTCCGAAAGAAAAGATCGTATTTGCAATATTACATTGATATTTGTAGAGGAGAATTATTTTACTTTTTTTTTTTTTGTAAAAAATATATTGATATAAACCTCAAATAAGCAAAAGAGCGTTTTTTTTATTTTTTGGATGTCTCGAAAACCACAAAATTATCACCGTAAAATCAGGCAAAGAACACAACGTACTTGAAAACATATAAGTTACTTCCAGCAATAACATCACTGTAAACCTAAGGTTATAAAAACATTTGGGAAAAAATTTGGTCATTAAAACTGAAAAGTAAAAGAAATTTTTTGCAAATTGCCAACCAATAAATTAGTTTTCCGAACTTATCTCTCTGCTTATCTCTGAGCTGCCAAGAAGTATCTACCTTTTTATAGATTTTCCTCTGGAAAACAATTTATCATCAAATTCGATGACAATCACTAATATAAGATGGGTCTATACTATTTCAAGAAGAAAGAAGGAGCAAGAAACACATTTTGAAAATTTTTTGGGAGGGGATTCCCCCTGGCTCCAACCTTGGCGCGTTCAATAGATTCACAAACATACTTCATTTTGACATTTAAAAACGTCTAAAGCTGGCTTTAGACTTTCGGTGTTATCATCGGTGTACGTTGTTCGTTGTTGTTCGTTCGCGGAACAACGAAAATGTAAATGAGAAAACCGAACAACGAGCTAAGAACGAATGAAGAAAGTGCAAATTCAAATCAGGTCAGAAATTTCGGTGTTCGTTGTTACCCGAACAACTTGTGTTTAAATGCGAAAACTGTTTAAATGAATATTGTTTTGGAGTGTCGTGCAACTTGTAGGGACATTTTCGAAGTTTTTTTAATTCTGAATGGCACAAGAAGCCTAGTTATATAAATAAACAATTTTGTAAATAGAGTTCAACTTTCTAATGTAAATGCTTTCTAAGTGACATAATAGATCTAGTATAATACTAAACAATAAATTAGGCATTTTTGGTGATTTTACCTTTAGAAAAATGTTGGGAGATACTACAACGCTAAACTGATTTAAAATTAGCAAAATAAAATTTAAGCCTAGTATCACATTAAAAATCATTTAACCTAATACTAAATCGACAAAAATTTTTTTGGTGTAAAAATTAAATGGTTTTAAACTTCTAAGTGAAAGCTGACAGACCATTTGACATTTGAAATAATGATTTTGCAATATACATAACATATAATATTTATAAAAAATTTGTGTGTGTGGTGTGGTGGTACTTCTAATTCAGATATCAAATCAAAACAATACCTAGGTGATTTGGGAATATTTTCTGTTTATCTATCTATTCAGAGGAGCTGTAGTGTAAAAATATAACAATATTCATTGCCCAATGCCCATTGAATCATTCAAAAAAATCAAATCAAAAAATAAAATCAAAACTAATTGAAAGTTCTAGTCCAAAATTGATTCAAATAATAATATACGAGTAAATAACTTAAATCATTTCACAAAAAGTTCTTTTAATCGAGATCGAAAATGGCAGTCGGTGGCGGCAATTCTATTCAAATTCAACAACTGAAATGAAAACCCCCACAGCCTCAAGTTAAATAAAATCACAGACCAAGTCCATTTCCAAAGTAAAGTCTGCGGTAATTTGATGTTCTTTAAATGGGATGGAGTTAGAGCATTTTCTGGTCTTGCGTCCTGTCACCTGCAAACCTTCGGCTTACTCAGTGCATACCTAAGGTGTGCAGCAAAAGAGTAATCGAGGACAAATGCAAAGGCACATCCCAAAAATCGTGCCTGGAATTTAAATCAAAATGCACTTAAATCCGATGTTTTCCCTTACAATGTATAACCTTCCGCACGCACTCACAAAATTGTTCACTACCATCTCAGAGATTAGAGCATGCATTTTGAATTACAGCCTGAATCAATAGAAAAGACCCAAATATAATATAATATAAAATAATATAATTTTTATAATCGTCCTTTTTTTAATTTAATTTGTATTCAAATTTATGTAACATGTAATATCAATGTCCACTAAAACATTGCTCTTTTTCAAAAATTTTAAAAGTAACTATAAATTTTAGCGGTTTTGCACTTTCAAGTCTTAAAAGCCATGTTGATCTAGATTCTTGATTAATTTTGTCGCCCAGAGCCAAGCATACAAAATTAATGTGCGATTTGGCGTTCAGATTATATCATTTCTTCCCTCTGTAATCAGTATCATAATATACCAATGAAATTCGGATGGAATAGGTATATATGGATGAAAAATGGATGAAAAGAACGGATGGAATATGGAATGAAAACGAAAGCAAAATGGACGGTTGCGCATGGAAAACGGATGGAATATGGATGGAATGCAGATGCAACACGAATGGAACACTGATGGATTACGATGGAATGCGGATAGACGGACGGACGGCTGATGGACGGATAGAATAGGGGTGGAATACATGTGAAGAACTAATGCAATACCTACGATAGAAAAAAAGATAATTAACTAAGGCTTAACTGACAACATTAGCAGCGTACGGAATTCTTTTACATCAATTCGCTTCGTTGAGAGCAAACAATATATTTATCAAGCTTTTGGTATGAAAAATAATACTTTAGAAAGCTCCTTTAATAAAAACTTTTAACCGACAAAAAAAGTGCCTAGAATGGAGAAAATTGTTTATTATATTTATAAGATTACCTGGAAAATGCAAAATATAAAACTTATGAATGAGTCCTTCTATATCCAAACTGTTTCGGTTGACTTTTAGATATCTAGAAATCAACCGAAAGTTACCTGGTGACCGTTGAGAGAGAATGCAACGTTATGGAGCAGTTTCAATAGATGATGAAAAGGGGAGTGCTTCTGCCGGAAACTGAACTGCATATCGCGGACCATGCTGTTATTTTTGGAGAAAGTTTTGAGTCATCCGAGAATAAGTTCTTCCAGTATCTTGCTGAAGTTGCAGAGGAGCGAGATTCACCTATATCCAGAAACGTCGTCGTTGTCGTTGGCATTCTTTGGAAAAGCGACAATTTTCGTCATTTTCCATTTGTTGGGGAAATAGTAGTTGTTAAAGAGTATCGACAGAAGGATAACAACAAAATGTGGAAGCATTTTCAGGACAAAATTAAAGATGTTATCCGCTCCGGATTTCTTCTTGTGATGACTGCCAGTATTGGAGGCATCTTCCCGATGATATTGTTGATCTTCTTGAAAGCATCGGGTTAAGGTTTGATGGCTTCGAGTCTCTTCTATAGCTTCAATCGCGATTGATTCGTTCTTTTTGACTCGTTCTATAGATACAATCATTTTTTCAATCTCGTTCAAAAGTTAAGAAGAAGAAAATGAGTGAACGAACGGGAACAAAATGTTTAGGAAATCAGAACATCAATCAAAAACATGTTGAAATAGAAATAGATGTTGCTCTGGGTGGAACTTCTATTGCGATCATAGGTGGTTGAGAATTTTGTTGTTGTTGGTTGACAGAAGATAAAGATGAAGATGGGCTATTATTGTCGGGTATATTTCGCTCCTATTATTACGCCAACGTGTTTGGTTTTCAAATGCCTTCCTAGATTTCCGGTGGCACCTCCGCTGATACTAATAAATTTTTGATTCAATATAGCTTTGAACGGCCTTTAGTCCATAAAAATTGGCGTTTTGTCCCGGCGTTCTCACTTGGACTCTTCAGTTGACAGTGAGGGCCTTGTCAAGACGCAATTTTTATTAAGTTCAGTTCAGCTTACATCAATTTTACAGCGAAAATCAATTGTGAACTAAATCCAACCCAATTAGAATTTCTAATCAAGAATTGTTGGAAATTTTGTTACCCGTGGCCTGGCATTGCTTACATATGAGTGTGTTTTATAATACAAATTCTAAATACTTCTGAAATACATCAGCCAAGTAGAAGACTTAGCATTATTTAATTGGACTTGTTGAATTATTGATTCAATATAGCTTTTAACGGCCTTTAGTCCATAAAAATTGTAGTTTTTTATTGAATCAATAATTCAACAAGTCCAATTAAATAATGCTAAGTCTTCTACTTGGCTGATGTATTTCAGTAGTATATAGAATTTGTATTATAAAACACACTCATATAATTAATTTTTGGCAATGGAGGCATTTTGCCTTTTTCTCTGTTGTCTGAGAAAAATGCATCCAAATTGAACTGCGTTTGTTCGTGAGATCCATTATTAAATTTGTCTTTAGAAAGTTAAAAAAAATCATGCTTATTTAAATTTTCTATTCAGCTGAAAAAAGAAAGCTACCTGTAAAATTAAAATAAAATTCCCTTGATTAAATTTTTATAAGCATTAATTTGTTGCCAACAGGTAGGTATTTTATGTTACTTTGAATCGCAACCAAAAACCAAATACCAAAAGAAAGAATGAACGTTTGAAAATAACGAAGTTTTCCCATTTTATTCAAAACCGAAATGAAACAGAAACCTAAATGATTGAAAAAGTGAACGATTGGAAGAAAATGAAATTTCCCTATTTTATTCGCAGCCAAAATGAAACGGAAACCAAAATGATTGAAAAAATGAACGATTGAAAAGAACGAATCATTGAACTGAACGACATATGAACGATTGAATCTTTTAAAATGAACGATTGACACACCTATATGTACGTTGTAGTACTATACGGAGTTCTTGTAAATGATGTTCACGCAATTTAGCTCGCTCAACACAGATTGGTAATTACCGTTGCTGGTGTTAAGCTCTCTCTGGTAAATACTTTGTAGCCGCTCTCTGAGGCGCTGTCTATGAGTATGACAATGTTTCCTTGTTTTCGTTCATTCTCTTTTATATATTTTTCCGTAAAACTGGCTGTGAATTATAACATCATAGAAAAACTAATATTAATATCTCACAATAGTATTTAGCCAGTGAATCTTGGTGGCTTGTGTGTTTTGTTTGGTGTTCATACCAAGTACTGAACTCTGGTTACAGAGTCAGCGGTCAGGATGTTTTGAATGCAATTTAATAAATTGCCATGCCGTTGTCTGGTGGCAGGTAGTGGTGTAATGAGCCATCATAAAAGCATTTTAAAAGGGGTAAAAAATCAGTTCGAGTCTTGGAATTCTCAATTCAAAATTCAATGAAAAACTTGCACAATTTTAAAATCTTAATTGAAACAAATTTCATTGAGAAATAAATTGGATTTACGTACAAAGAGCAACGAATAGAGACTTTACTATCTTTTTATTTTTGTTTATCCTTTAATTTTCCCTTTATATCGTCTGACATTTGATATGAGAGAGTTATCGCATTTCAATCATCAGATAGAAACCCATTTCATCGCATTCTTTCCTCTCTATTCCAATGTGTTCCAAAGATAGAGAAACTCGTTGAATCGATAAAATGAGTTTCGTTCCAATTTTCAACATTTATCGACAAAATTTATCAACTCAATAATATGGGTGTGGATAGACCACACCATCAATAACTTTACTTCTATAAACTGTCTAAATAATGTATTTCAAGAATTAGCTAATTTTATTTTTCAAAACAATATTAAAAAGTTTTATGTTTTGTTTAAAATAAATTTATTTAAAACATTCTATCAAGTTTGATAAAATGTGGCTAGTGTTAAATAAACTCGATTACGCATCACTAAAAGTTTTTGTTAACATCCCTAAAATGTGTTTGTTGCTCTTATTTCCTTTACTCGTCCAACCTTAACCATATTCCATATGAAAAAGTTGCTCGTTTAAAACCCCACACACACGCCCGCACACATATGCTGATAGTATAACACCACCATTATATTGCAGAAAGTCCTTAACAAAACTTCTATTCCTCAACTATCCCTTCAAAAAAAAGAAAGAAAAAAACAAACTTTTCCTTTTCAATGCACACTCTGAAGAAGCATTCTTTCGAAACACATTTTAAAGTTTGCAAACTTTCGAAATACCTTTCAATATATCCTGAGCTGGGTTGCTATGTTTTAGAACTGCGAAAACTAGCTTCTTTTGTGGTTTCATATATACACACGGACACGACGCACGCTATGGCTATTGCCAGCCATCAGGCAAAAAGCTACATGTTGATGTTGACGAACATTACCTTTACACTTCCGCATGGATTATGGCCTATCCATCCACCTGATGGCGTCCGCTATTTCGTTTCCCACCATTAAAGCAGTTTGTTTTTTTTTTCTTCATCAATGCGGGTAACGTGCTTTCAATTTTTCTCTGTCAGCGATGACCTAAAACTTAACAAAAGGGCGAACTACCTCTATACAAAAAAATAAACAGAAAAAATCATTTCACTGCTAACCAACTTACTCCATCTTTCAATGAGCTTGAGCTTCATAGAAAAGCCAACGTGGGGTCCTGGCACAATGCCTCAGGAATTTAATCTCGGCATTGTTCAGCGTTTTCGGTTATTGAAAGCATCCGCATAATAAAAAAGCAAACCTCTCTCGAAACGGGACTTCTTTTTTTTCCCAAATATTGGAATAGACTTCCTCAGGCTTCATGGGATTGGTGCCTTTATGGTAGTCCTAGTGCATACTTCTACAGGACGAAAATCACTTTTGTTATACGACTCCAGGAAATTCCTGGGGTTTGTTCAATGAATCGTCTTCGGTCGCCATCAGGACATGATTATGAAGTCTTTTGTCAAGTCGAATTTTGTGGTTTACAATATTGAAAGCTGTTCTGAATAGTATCTGAAGTCAGCAAGGCCACCACATCCAGTTCCCATCCCTTACTGTTGTATAATAAATGTCAATTTCTTTGTTGGCGAATATGGCACAATTTGAATTTTGTATTCTTGCGTTGATAGGTGTGTGCGTGTGTGTATTTTTTTATGATTACTTTCGATTTTATGATGCAGTAAAACTATGCTCCCCATCACATAAAAGGGTTTTTTTTTTTTATGCTCCAAGGTTTTTCACTTAACAAAGAATTTTCTTAATCAAATTTAAGGTTCGTTCGAATTGAAAGGAAGTTCTTTGTTGAAATTTTCTGTGTGTGAACAATGGGAAAAATATTTTATTAATTTTAAGAAACTATTCTAAGAATATTATTTTGATTGCATATAGGCATAGGTAAGTAAAAAAGAATTCCATAAAAAAATATTGCAAAAAGGTTCAGCACAGAGGAAAGTTAGGTACCTAAAATCTTCTAATTGATATATAAGCCCTTATACAATCCGTGAAAAAGGTCATCTGGTTTCAATATTTTTGTCAACCGCATAGCTCGGTATTTTTTAACATATTTTGATTTGTTTAGCAACGTAAGAGAATACATTCCAATTTCGGCTCAGTCGATCAGGCCATGATGTTTACGTGAAAATTTAGAACATGAATTAAATGGGTAAGCAAATATGCAAATAATTTCGGGGTGAAATTTGACAAGACGTCCGTCGGTCTATTTGCCCGTAAGTCCACATGTTTTGTTAAGGACCATATAACGATATCTGCTGCTACTGTACAATTTGTTTAGCTAAAAACGAAATTATTATTTTTCTTAAAAAAATGAGTATTAGGACAAGCTAAATTTTGGTAATTTTTTTTTGTTTAAATGGTTATTGTTGGGACCTCTAGAGAACCATTTCTTTGTTTGTTTTTGATTTGCTCGAAAACAATTCCGTGGATATTCTTCATTTTTTTCACGGTGAAGCTTCTAAAAAGTTTATACATTATTGAAAACCGAAATTAAAAAAAAATGGAAATTTTTAAACAAAGTTCATAATTTTTGTTCGAAACTCAATGTTTTGAAAAAGACGGGCAATTTTTTTTTAAAACTTGTTGAAAATTTTTATAATTTTCTAGAACACTTGGAGAAAATTATTTTTCTAAATAATAAATAAATTTCAGGAACAGAATAATAAAGATCTTTGTTTAATTCATTCCCGAATAAAGGAATTTGTGTCGGTATATTCGAAGACGTTCAGGTTTGAGTTCTCAGTTACTAACTTTTAGTTTGCATTTTTAAAGCGACTCGTCTTTATAAGCCACGTCGTTAGGTATTATTGGTGTCGACTGTACTTGAAATTTGCACTCCATTTTTTGTAGGTTTATTTATATAAAAAAAATATATTTAAAAAAACAGCGATTAAAAATCCAACGATTTAATTTGTTTTTTATATAAATTCACTAGCTGACCCAGCGAACTCCGTATAAGTAATAATTCGATAATTCGGAGCCTGGTACATGCTGCTTGATGTACTTAATTTGGTCAATTCAAATTCTGTATTCAAAAATTCTATTAAATGCAATGGAAATAACTGAAGTATAGAAATACCGACGTGTTTCAATCAAACCGCAGTGATTGACGTGTCAAACCGCTTTTTTACTGAATTGCCTTATGGAAAACAACGTTTTTTTCGTTCTATTTTTGGACGGGTACACATTCAAAGCGGGATGTTTAGCGACACGTGAACACGCCAAATACAATTCCCCATGTGAGAAACATGGAAATAGTGCCATAATTTGATAAAACAAATTGAGGTTAAATTTATTTAATATCATAAGTCAAAAATATTATAAAGAAAAACGACATAAGTTTGAAAAGTGCCATTGCAAATCATAGTTTTTTTTTTTAATTATCAGGAAAAGTTGAACATTTTATTTTAAGACATAAAAGAAGTTAAAAAACTGTACTTACTTTATTTGCGAAATCTGGCCCAACACAAGTTAGTTCTTTTTTCACTGAAATTGAACTTTAAATCCTTAGCACAACACAAATATTATACCACTTTTGCACATAAAAACACTTCCGTTCACCTCGAACAACTGGCAGAAACTAAATTATGTCATTGTTGATCACAAACAAACAATAAAAAGGAAAGATGTGCCAATCGGAACAAAGTCCATCTAGCAGGATTCCTAAGTGCTAATTATGCCAGTTTGACAGAAAGATAGAGAATTTTGTTGTTAGTCGATTGGCATCATTAACTCAAAAATCGTGTTTTTTGAGTTATGTCGGTTTTCTTAAACAGTGACGATTTGTATACTTTTTCTTACAAAATCCCACAATGTACCTTTATTGTAATATATTATAACTACAAAAACGAAAAATGACATACAAGTGTTATTACCAAATTTGAAGAAAATCATTACCTGTTAAGTCTCTGGCTCAAATTACAGATGAAATCCACACCGAAAAGATCGATAACGTTTCCATTGTCTTATCAACATTGGTATCAATTTAGATGGTAGAGCAGGCAGCAACCTGATATTTCTTCTGAGCACGATATTTTGATATTATTTCCAAATACACGTATTACAGACTTTCACTTAAACACTTATTTATAATATTTGTTAATTTAGGTATGCAAGGTGTTTCCGGCATATGTACATTCTGCCTCATTTTAAAATATATCAAGATAAACGTGAGACTTTTGACTTTAAAAATTAAACCACACAACAAAATGCTAGACTACTCTACTAATTTTAAATAAAATCTATCTATAATCTTATCTAATCGTGTTTTCTGCAGCAAGATAAAATAAAGGACGAAATGTTTGAGGTTTTATCTATAATTCCAGTTCCTACACCATTGTGATATCTTTTTCGAATTCCAGTTAAAACGGCACTCTTTCAAAAAAAAAAAAAAAAAAAAAAAATCTCTCTGTCATTATATGTACATACTTATGTACATCAGGGTGGTCGTTATAAAAGTGATTTTCTTATTTTGAATGACGCACCCCCTATTTCTTCTGAATAAATATAAACAAAAATCCTGCCAAACTTTAGCTCATTACGTTAACCGCGCCCCAAGACCTCTGAAGTTTTATATCGGAAATCCCATGTATTTGTATAAATCCAACTATGAAAATGCTTCACTTTCGTAATGATTGATACAATACATTGAATTTTGGAACATAGTAGTCACGTTTGTAAAGTTGCACAAAAAAAATTACAACAGTTATTTCCCAACTTATAGACATTTAAACCAAAATATTTTTTTTATTCAATTTTAACAATAATAAATGTTGTTGTAAAATTGTTTCTAAAACTTTGATTTAAACATGACAAAAGTGACTACATGTGTGCCAAAATTCAATTTTCTTTATCAATCATTACCAAAGTTATGAATTTTTAAAGTTAAATTTAAACAGGATTTTTTTTTATTTATTTAGATCAAGTTATGTAGAGGGGTGCGTCATTCAAAATAATATAATCACCTTTATAAGGACCACCCCAATATACATACATATAAAATAAATAAATAAATCATTCCATACAAAATGACGACGCACATAAATTGGTCACAAACCACAAAACGTAATAGACAAACAGATATTCTCTCCATCTGTCAAATTCAATTAATTATAATCCATCACGTTCACTCAGGCGAATGGATTCAGTGGTATATGTATTCCTTGAAGACCATCAGCAGCAAAAATGTCCAACAAACTGGTCGTGTCGTTCCAAAACTATACATGGTTAACCCTTAAAAACAGACAAAACAAAAAAAAAACAAAAACGAAATTCATAAACCATTTCAGCCAGAGGACCCAGCTAGCCCAAAGCCCGCTCACACCCCCTCCCCATTTCCACCAGCTAGCCTTCAGCCTCAAAACATCCTTGAAACCAAAAATGCTTCGTCAGCATCTGCATATGTGTCCTTAACCAAATACCATCAGCTTAGGAGTAACTCTATCATTGAGTGACTTCCTAAATTGCCACACTCACAGCAGGCAGTCCCGACCCGATTCCCACTACCGACTCCACGAGTCAAACAAGAAGAGTGATACCGTAGAAAATCCTTACCATAAAAGCCATTTGGATATTGGGAGGTAGTTGGGGAGGGGTGTGTAGCAAAAAAGTTGGCTGAAGAAAGTGTACACGAGTTGTCCTAAAGATCTAAGAAAATGAATTGTAAAAGTTTTGGCTTTAAGTCCCAAACTCAAGTTGTTGGGTTTTGTCGGTTCTAATGGTGAAGCAGTATTTTTGAAAATGAATATGCATCAGCGGGGACATCCAAAACCATAAGAAATACCACAACCAGGAGGACTAAGTGAATTTCTCATCATGGATTGCAATACAGACAAATGAGTTAGTACTATTCAAGATGGTATAATGTGTACAGTTTCTCGAGCAGAGGATATCAATCGTTTTAATATGACAGAAGATGGAAATTAAAATAACAAAAAGGATACATTGTGTTTTATGCATTGAAATAATCTCTAAGCGATAACGATAACACATCTAGAGTTGTTGCTTATTATTGAATACCTTTCATAGACTGAATTATGCAACTAAATTATTTTAATAGTTCGAACTTTATTAAAACGGGTAACTTTCATATTAGTGTTAGTGCGTATTTACTTATTTTCCAAATTGAATGTTTCAATATTATAGTTGCATTTATACCCTACTACTCCCCTGAACAATCATCATTCCATTTCATTTAAGAAATAAATTGTATCTACAATAAGATTACACGAGGTTGCTTCTTTTGTTCAAGGACATTTACTTTTCCAGTAGTTGAAGATTCACAGAGATGGTTGTGAATGGCCCTCGAGTAGTACAATTTCCAAAAATTCTTGATCAGGAATTCTTATCAGGTTAGATAGAGTTGACATTTGATTTTTTCCGTAACGGTAAAATTAATGTAACTTGGACCGAACTTAAAAAAAAATTGCCTCTTGACACGGCTCTGTCTAGTCATTTGATGATCCCAAGTGATCACCAGGACAAAGCGACTATTTGTATGGATTTTGAATCAATATTTCTTTTCATTTGCAAAATGTTCGAATACGATTTTATTTCTACAAACAAACTGGATGGATACTTTAACGAAGTGTACGAAACTACTCAGAAAAACTACAATTTCCTATTCCCTGGACAATTTTCAAACTCATTCAATTCTGTAACGTATACTTATTTGAATATTTTACCAAAAAACCTTAAACGAGTATGCGTTATAATAGTCAGTTTGTTATTTGTAAGTAAGAAGTTTAATCCAAATCGCTAGAGCAGATTTTGAAAAAAAAAAATTAAAAACAAACAACGAAAACTAGGGCTGTTTACGAGACGAGACTCTGCGAGATTTTGGAAGTCTCGTCTCGGTCTCGTTAAAATTGAAAATTTTCAGTCTCGTCTCGGTCTTGTGTCGGTCTCGTATAATTAAGTCTCGTCTCGGTCTCGTCTCCGAAAAATACGGCTTCCGGACAACCTCTTGATTATTGGAACGAAATATTTTCGATTATAGTATGAACACGTGCAGAAGAAAATAAATATTTAACTGGAATTAGATCTTTTAATTTATTAGACTCTCTGCTCTCGATCTCGTCTCGGTTGCATAAAGGGCAGTCTCGTCTCGTCTCGGTCTCGTCATGCGAGACCGAGATCGTGACCGAGACTTTTCTCGTCTCGTGGCCAGCCCTTACGAAAACAAAATCGCATGTTTGCAGCCGGGGTGGCAAAAAAAGTGCCGGGGTGTGCAAAAAAAAAATCCGGGGTGGCCACAAAAATGCCTGGGTTAAAAAAAAGTCTGGTAGACAAAAAAGTGCCAGAGTGGCAAAAAAAAAAATGCCGGGGTGGCAAAAAAGTGCCAGGGTGGCAAAACAAATTGCGCCATGGGGAGGGGGGCAAAAAACTCCGGGATGGGGAAAAGAGTTGCTGGTAGCAAAAAAGTGCCAGGGCAGCAAAAAAAAAGCCAGGGTTGCAAAAAAAAAATGCTGGGGTGGAATGAAAACTTGCAAGGGTGACAAAAAAAAATTACGGGATGGCATACAAAATGCCGGGGTGGCAAAAAAAATTCCGGCGTGGCGAAAAAAGTGCAGGGTTGCAAAAAAATTGCCAAGGTGGCAAACAAAGGTCAGGTTTTTAGGACCAAAAATAACTGTAGGTACTCGCCATACAATTTTATTTTTCATTATTATAGATAAACTGATTTATTTTTTTTTTTCATGCAGATTCTCCTAAAAAATAAAAATAATACTGCGTTTCAAAATTCGCAAAAACAGCTTTTCGGATTTAAAAAAAAAAAAATAAAAATGTATTTTTGAAAATTCTATTTTTCACGGTATGATTTGATTAAGGTTTATGATATTTAATTTGTAGGTGTAAGTACACATTATAATTACTTAAGCATTCCCAATTTTGTCTCTAATTATTTCAAAATTGTATATATAAAAATATTTGGTCAAAAAAACCGCTTCAGCGATTTAATTTTTGTTTTCTAAATTCATATGAATTCGAGAAACCAATTGGCATTCATTTTTGTTTAGCTCAAACTGATAGCTAAGAAATTAAAGCAATTACATAACGTAATACATTTCATGCTTTCGATCATTTTTTCAAATATGTAAGTTACTGGAAGACTAGAGCAAACGTACCTATGGTACCTAGTATACTGACACAGTCGTACATTTTATTTTCAACGGACATAAAAAGGCGATAAAGCCATGCGTTTTATTTGATATTATTTTATTGGATCCATATTATTTAATTTAAACAAAATAAATACAAAACAGGAACATTAATCACTAGTTACATTTTAATTTGTGGTAAATTTAAACATAAACATGTACAACTTTTTTCTCAGTGCATCCATTTGCACTGAGATCTTTCTAAAAGCTTTTAAAATATCGATGTGTGCTTTTAAGTAATGATTAACAGCCGTAGGCGTTTGTTTCTTATATCGAGCTTTTTTAATTGAAACTATTGATATACTATTATATCTATGTATGTAGGTACCCTACCTATATGCACAAGTTTGTAGATAAAAAACAATTAAGACTTGTAACCGAATCAATAATAATTTTAAAGTCAGTATTCATCAATCGTTGATCATGGATCGTTGGCAAAATCGTGTTGCAGTTGTTACCGGAGCAAGTAGTGGTATTGGTGAGGCTATTGTTAAAGATTTATTAGCGGCAGGATTAAGAGTTGTAGCTCTTGCTCGTCGACAAGATCGTTTAGAAAAAAACCGTTCCGAATTAACTGTTGATGTACAGCAACGTTTTTTCGTTAAAAAATGTGATGTATCCAAAGAAGACGAAGTCAAATCTACATTCGAATGGATCGAGACAACTCTCGGAGGCACTGACATTCTTGTCAACAACGCTGGTATAACAAGAACTGGAAATTTGATAGAAATCGATACTGCAATAATGGACCAAGTTCTAAACACCAACGTTAGAGGTCTCATTTTCTGCACCCAAGCTGCATACAAGAGTATGAAAGCGAGAAACTTCGATGGTCATGTTGTGCATATAAATAGTATTGCTGGACACAATATACCACAAACAAGACCTGGATTGAGCTACAATATCTATGCTCCTACTAAATTTGCGGTTACTGCCATCAATGAAGTTATGCGCAACGAACTCAGGAATTTGGGAACAAAAATTAAAACAACTGTAAGTCAAAATTATTTTTAATTTTATTTCCCCAATTCATATAGTGAATTTCTTTTTATTTTCTAGAGCGTCAGTCCTGGACTTGTTCGCACAGAAATTATTCCCGAGGAGGTAATCAATGCAATAGGTGTTTGCTTGAATGCAGAAGACATTTCTCAAGCTGTCATGTTTGCTATATCAACTCCACCCCATGTACAAATTCATGAAATCGTTGTCAAACCAGTTGGTGAAATGTTTTAAAACTATTTTGTTTAAAAAAAAAAATAATTCGAATATTTTCTACGTTTACCGCCTAATGGTAAACGTAGAATATAACTTTTTAACGCATCTAAAGTAACTAACACGTTAACCTATATCTTTGCGGACAAAGTGCACTTTTGTGAGTTTTATCTTGGAATCTTACACAGTTCAAAGATATCGATTTTGTATACCAAACAGACATACAAATCTTAATATGTTTTTAATATTCAATATGGACTTTTCTGATTGATAATAATAAACAATTATTGTAAGATAAGATAAAAAAATATTTGTTTGATTTATTAAATACAAAATGTACAGATTTCACTCATAGTTATATATGTATAGTTATTGCAAAACAGTAAAATTTATAGTTTATTACAGTTAAAAAAATAGGTAGGTATATTTAAAAAAAAAATCATAAAATTGTAAGTTAATTTTATCATATTAACTTTTAATAATTATTGTAGGCGTTTCAGCCCATTATGGGTAGTAGCCCGTAGCGTAATGGTTAGTGCGAGGTCTGGGTTCTCTTCCCAGCCACGTCCGCCTAAAAACTAAACAAAATTTCAGGGCTACTGGCTCTTGCGAGGAATTTTCAAATCCTCCAAGAGTATCACTTTTCATGAATAAGTGCTTCTCGTTTAGCCGTTTGGATTCGGCATAAAATTGTAGGTCCCTTCCGTTCCTGTCGACACGCGCACACAAGAATGGTTGCAAGTTGCTAGTCACTATAGGCCCTGGTTCTTCATGAGCCGTTGGGTCACCCAACTTTTTTTTTTGCAGCCCATTGTTAAGAATTCTTTTAATAAAAATAAATGAAAATTTATGTAGCTATAGGGTGGGTCGTTAAAATACGGACAAAGTTTTTTTCGTCATATCAAATTGGGCTGTGGTTCAAAAGAGATGTCCATGTATGAATTAACAAAATCAGAAATATTTTTGAAATCTTATTATTTTCAGTACTGCCCCAAGCCACTTGAAAATTCAACCTTTTTAATACAGGACTTTATGTTAAGAACTTATTAATTCAGTTGGAATTTATATTAGTTTATTACATAATTGTTCTTAGAATCAATCGTCTATCTGTCCGTTGGTTCAGATGGAAGGGCCAACACATTTTATAGAAAATATTGACAGTATTGAAACAACTTTGTCAAGTTGTTTCCAAAAATTATAAGTTTACTTATGGACATTGCGAATTTTAAGATTTGCCATTATTTTGTACAATTAGGAAAACAAGGAAATATTCGAATATTCAACATGTACTAATGCCAGGCGGGGCAAACCATGGAGTCCGACAGAAACAAAAGGACACGACTGGGTCGCACAAACTTGCTCTCTTAGCTAACAACTTTAAAGTAGCTAGAAATTGGTGATGTACACCTGTATTGGTTTCATAATATTATGATATCATTAAAAATAAATAAAATTAAATTATTTATATAAATTTGTTATTTTAATGGCTGAAAAAGTAAGAGCTCATAATAAAGAAGAGTATTAGATTTGCTTCATATAAATATAAAAAGAGCGGTTTTCTTATAAATTAATTTTTTATATATAGAAAATTTTTTGCACATTTTCAAAAATAAAATCTGGTATGCAAACTTTTCGTATTTAATAAAATACAATATAACGCAAAATAAAAAAATATTCATTAGCCCGTATTGAATTTTCAAACATAAAAATTCAATATTTTTTTTTTTAATCCAAAAGTATTTTTTTCGAAAAATTGCATATTCAAAATTGTTTGTGTTGGAAAGGAAATCTTTTAGAAGAATTTTGGTTGAAATCGGTGTAGCCGTTAACGAGAAATTTGAAAACCAAAAAATCGGTTCTATGTCTGGTACCGTAAATAACCGTTATAATTTTTTTTTCTATCAAAATTTTAATTATGGTCTTATTAGAACCTGCCTATCTCGTATTCTCTATTTTTTTTTTTTTTTTTGAAATCGTTAAGGCCATTTTTGAAATAAAGCAATTTTTGTTTTACTGCTTGAAAAAAACTTCAATTTCCCCTCAAGGCAATCACCTTAGAACCTTAAGTCCAAAGTTTGAAGAAAACGCTTACGTGGTTTAGGCTGTAGGTCGAGGATTCAGTCGCAAAATCTTGCTACTTCAAAAACCTTACAAATTCGCAAATAAATAAACGGTGTTGAATCAAAAAGTTATATTCACTTTCCTGCAATATTATGTAAAACAACTGTTCTAGCATCCTTATTGTAAAAAAAATGACCAAACTTCGAAAATGCTAATTTTTTGCCCTTTGCTTTTGCTATTAAATGACGAATTTTCAAAAAAATATTTTGAACTTATTTTGTCGGCTCCCGGAAATCGCGCCAGAATTTTGTTTGGAAAAAACACCAGAAAATTTGTTCTGCTTCAAACTGGAAAAAGAAGCAGAATTTTTTGTGGAAAATAAGTCAGATTCGTTGGAAATTGTGCCAGACAGAAATGGAAAAAAAGCCAGAAACCAAAATGGAAATTAGGCCAGAAAAACAGTTATATATTCTGGGCTCCTAACTTAACACAGCACGAGCGATTAGGTAAGTAGGAGAGGATTAAGAAGGAGATACCGATGCACATTGGTTTTGAATGTTTGCACATCGAAATGGGAGGGGAAAGTAGCGTCGGGTAAAGCATTCCACATTCTTGTGGTGCGACTGAAGAAAGAATCTCTGTACATTACAGTACGTCCGAAGTTGGGCTCGAGGGTGAACTGATGGGCATTCCCAGAAGCGCGAGTATTACGGTTGAACTTTTTAAGGGGGGGAATGCAACTGGCTATTTCACTAGAACACTGATTATAATAATAGCGATAAAATAGAGAAAGACACGAAACATTACGGCGGTGTTCGAGAGATGTAATTGTTTCTGTTATAGATCTTTCGCCTATCATTTTTAAAGCTCTCTTTTGAATTCTGTCCAACAAACTCAAGTGAGTTTTTGGAGCTCCTGCGCAAACATGAGAGTTGTACTCAAGTTTTGGACGAATAAAGGCTTTGTAGATCACAGCCAGATCAGAAGGAGAGGAAAATTTCTTGCATCGCCGAAGAAAACCTAAACACTTAGCACCGTTTTTGGCGATATCAAATATGGTGTCATTCCACAAAAGGTGGTCTGTGATACACATACCGAGAACTGAGAGCTGTTCGGTTTCCTCGATGCAAGTGCCGCCCATGGATAGCGGCATTGGGGGTGGGTTTCGCTTTAACGACAGGAGACAGCATTGAATTTTAGAAGCATTAAATTCTACGCGGTTTTTGATTCCCCATTGGACAATCCTGTCGAGATCAGAATTTAATGAGCTTATCATACGCCGCCGTTCAAGTTCCACATCTGAAGGATATGGATGACAATCTGTAAACGAATATGAGAAGCTGAGGGTACTATCGTCAGCGAAACAATTTAATGGATTAGAAGTTTCAATATTGTAACCTTGAAACGATCTTTAAAAATTCATTAAAAAAAACCTCTGGTTGACCAATTTCTGTAACATGCTGACCTTTTATAACCTTTCAAATTGTATCTTTTTTTTTGGAAAATTCGGTAAATGAGGTCCTAAAAGTCTTATACGGCCTTGAAAAACAAAAAACTTCAAAAATGTATATAAAAAAAACTATAACTGACCAATTACTGAAACTAGCTGACCTTTTATCAGGAGTCGGTGGCTTTTCAAATGGTATACCTTTTTTGCGAATATCCCATAAATGAGGTGCTAAAAATAGTTTTGACCTTGAAATTAAAAAAGAAAATATTAAAAAGATCTATGGCTGACCAATCACTGAAAGTAGCTGACCTTTTTTGGCCAATTACTGACCTTTTAGATGGCATACTAATTTTTTGTAAATTCTATTAATGAGGTGCTAAAAGTCTTATACTGTGACCTTGAAACAAAATATAAAAATTCATTAAAAAAAAAACCTATGGCTGACCAATTACTGAAACTAGCTGACCTTTTATCACGAGCCAGTGGCCTTTCGAATGGTATACTTTTTTTTGGGTATATCCCATAAATGAGGTGCCAAAAATAGTTGGTGACCTTTAAAAAAATGTAACCCTTGATAAAAAATTTTCTATGGCCACTTACTGACCTTTTAGATGGCATACTTTTTTTGTGAATATCCCATATATGAGGTGCTAAAGGTTAGGAGCCTATATTCTGGCCTAATTTCCTAATATCAATTTGGAATAAAGGCCAGAAAATATTTTAATATACTACAAACAAGATAATGTAGTTTCAGCACAACCGAAAACAGCAGTCGCTCAGATAATGAAGAAGCGGAGGAACATCCTGAAGACACAAAAGAAGCAGATGTAATATTAAGTATATGTGTTATATGTCAGGTCCTTCCACCAAACATTGTGATGTTGATGTTGCATAAAAATATATTCGTAGTGCAACTTAAAGTTGCAAGCAAGCAGTTGCAGACTCACACGAAAACTACAAATGTCCATGCTGCAGGGAAATCGAAGAAGACACGTTGCAAGTTTACATTTAGTAAAAATATTTTGTTCTTTTGTATTTTGTTAAATAAATTGTTACAAATAAAAACGTAATTGAAAACTTGGTCAATATTGTAGACAGTTCTATCACAACAGGAAACAACAGCCCCTGACATAGACCCGCGGGTGGGTGCGCTGTGACGCGGCCACGCGCGCTTGCGGCGGAGCAGGTGCGGCGCGGGCGCGGGTGCGGCGCCCGCGTAGGCGCGTGTTTGGCGCGGTGTGGGAGGGGGTGCGGTACGGTACGCGGCCACACCCGAAATGCCGCCGCGCACGGCGCGGGCACGGGTGTGGGCGCGCGCACCCGTGCCGCACCCGTGCCGCACCCGCGCCGCACCCGCGCCGCACCCGCGCAGCGCTTACGCGTAACAATTTATTTAACAAAATACAAAGGAACAAAATATTTTTACTAAATGTAAGCTTGCAACGTGTCTGCTACGATTTCCCGACAGCATGGAATTTGTAGTTTTCGTGTGAATCTGCAACTGCTTGTTGTTATATCAATTTTTTTTTTTTACAATTGTTTTTGTTCGAAAATATTCAAAAGATTACTGTTTTTTTTTTTGCTTTCCACAAACAATTCCGTACTCATAATTTAGCATTTTACTTTTTTTCTTACAATGTCAATGAGTCAATGATAAATGCACGAAAGCAACTAAACAATAATTCTTAAAATAGAAGATAGAGACAAAGAATGTGCAGTAAAACTGTTTATTTATTACAACAATTTATACAAAATATAGTTTTCTGGCTTTTTTTCCAAAACATAAGAAGGAAAAAAACGCCAGAAATTTAGTTTCTGGCTTTTTTCTAAATAATTTTATCTGGCCTTTCTTCCATTTCTCTAAATGGAAAAAACGCCAAAAAATTTGAAGGCCTGAAAATCAGAAATTTTGCCAAAAAAGTTTGGGCTTTTTTCCTACGAAAAAAAGCCAGAATTTTGTATGAAAAGTTTTCTGGCGTTTATTCCAAAAAAAACTTCTGGCGTAATTTCTCCTGGCGTAGTTCCCGGGAACCTAATTTGTCAGTTGCAAGATATTGCGACGTCAAAAATGGTCAAACCTCAAAATATATCAGGAATTATACGTATAAAACGAGCATTTTTTTTAATGCCGACATCTTCTTAACGGTGATTCGCAAGAAAGAAATTTTCATAATTACAAGTTGTGTCTTAAATACTTTTCTAATCATTTACCGTTTCGCAGTTATAGGCAAAAAAATGTTATTTTGGCATTTAATAATATGAATAAATCGATTTGACAATAGATTTATGCGACAGTGGCCGTGTTTTTTGGAGAGATTGATTAGCAACTCAGTAAAAGTTTTATTTTTTTTTTATTGTTTTGCGTGAAAAAAAAATTAGCTTTGCTCTCTCAAAAAACACTGCTAAGCCTCACCCACGCACTGAGCGATGAGCTACAAGCAGTGTTCCCATAACGGCATTATTAATGCTAGATCTAGCATTATACAGGGTGTCCTTTAATTCGTCAATAGTATTTTAGGGCATGATTCTTAGGTATATTCTAAGAAAAAAATTGTTCTACAGTAAGGGCCTATCTCCAATTTTGATATCATTTATCGGGGATTTAAGAAAAGTCTTACCAGCCTTTTTTAACTGCGTTTAAATAAATTTGATATCTTTTCTCAGTCTTATGATATTCAGTTTTTACCTTGTTCCATTTTTTCTGCCCATGCTAATTTTTTGACTTTGGGGTCAATTTTCTCCAAAAAATGCGTAATCTACATGATGTTTTAATAATTTTTTTGAATGTACATATGTATGTGACAATACTAAAAATAAAAGTCAACAGCAAGTTTGCCGAAAAACCCATAAATTTTATGCAGTGGCGGACTTAGCTTGTTGGGGGCCCGGGGTGGCAGTGCTAAATGGGGTATGATCAGATATTTTTGTAGTCTTAAAAACGTCAGCTTTTACGACAGAGAAAACATAAACCATAGTAATTATAAATCACTCTTTATTCTGATCTTTATTCGCTATTTATATTGCATACAATAGATATCTACTAAACAAATTGTGTTCCAAAATAAAATTACCTACTAGTTGTGGCTTGTGGGTACATACATATTTTACAAAAGTTAACATGCAAAACTAAAGAGTATCTTGGAATATTTAAAGAAATATCACGGATTTTGTTAATAAACTGAAAAAAATAAGAGGTATAAAAAGTTGTGTCACTTGATTGAGGCCACGGTGAATTTCTTGTTTGAAAATTTAACGGAATGGATTTTTTCTAAACAAAAATTTTAAATATTTAAGAAAGGGCAAAAAACTATATTTTGTATTCTTTAAATAAAAATGAAGTTTAGAAAAACGTTTACGGAAGCAGAAAAAGTAAAAATACATAAATGCGTTCAAGAAACTTTAACTCTTATGCCGACAAAAATCAACCAAACTGGAAATACGTTACATAGTTTTTTAACAATTATCTTGCGGATACCAACAAATGCTGCAAAAAAATGAATAACTTACACAGTGGAAGAAATAAGATAGGGATGAAAAAATGAGGTTAAAACATTGGTTTGCCTCAAATTACATTCTCAGTTCTTTAAATGACGTCAAACTTGACGTTTAAACCAGTTTTACGACACCAAAAATGATATCCAAAAATACCTAGCACTTACCATTCAAAAATGTTAAAGAAAACCATTCCAAAGTCAAGGTTATATGAGATTGTGAATGAATTTTCCTATTGTTAATGTCGTTTCGAGTTACGAATGAAAATATATTGTCTTTTCTGATTTTATAGAAGAGAAAAACTTTATCCGTTTAGAAATCACAGTCGTACGTCAGGTGTTATGTAGTGAGAAACTATAACCAAAGAATAAAAAGTTACCAAGAAGACGCATCTCATACAAATTTTGCGGGTTCCAATATTGTGAACCGCTCTCAAAGCTTTTGCTTTTTTATGGGCTATTCAATAATTCTCTCAGCGCTTTTACAATGATATACCACACACAATGACACAGCCTGCGTTTTTTGTCCTTTTTACTGTACCTTGCCCATCTCTTTATAAACATTGTCAGCCTTATTTATTAACTCGGTTTAGCGGCGGCGTAAAGTTACTCCGACTTTACAACACCTCTAAAACTGGAAAGCTTATTTAAAAAAAAAAATATATCAGGAATAGAGGCGGAGTAAGCTAAAACTGGTTCCTAGGAGGTTTAAAGCCGGAGTAAAGCCGTTTTAGTATCTAAATGTCATTTTGACATGACATTGTGTGAATTTACAAAGAGGAGTGCAAACAATTTTTTTCTTTTTGTTACTACGATAAAATGGATATTTATTTTACATTAATAAATCATTTTAATTCTTTAAACGGTTTTACATTTAACAAAGAAGGAGAAAGTCAAAGCAGTACACAACTCATTTAGATCCCATGACACTGAGGGATGAATAAGTTGTCGGGGAAAAATCTATGAACATACACCAAAATATTTATTTTTATCGTTGTAATTATGTAAATATATTAACATATCTTTTGAGAATCATCCCAGTTTTTCTGAACGTTTTCTTTTCTTTTCTTTTTATTTTATTATTAGAAATTAACAAATAATTTCTTTACCAAAATAAACCAAAAACAATGGAAATCAGCTGAGGTTTGTTTACGTTTATGATAACCAGAGTTTTAGATTGGCGATTTTTTGATAAAATATTTGACATAAGGCAGGCGTAACTAAACCGGCTAAGAATTTTTTTTTAAAATAAGGATTAGTTCGACATGGCGTTAACCCGGTGTAAGTGCTTCGACTCGGTTTAACTATTCCGAGGTTTAACCGAGTATTAGTGAAATCTAATAAATATGGCTGTGTATGTGTTGTTTGGCAAGATTGTATGAGTCAGAGCTTTTATCTCAAATATTTTTGTTTCGTTGTTTTATTCTTCTTTAGAAAAGCTTGATTTTATTTTCAGATGCAGATAATATTTACGGCCATATTTATTAGATTTCACTAATACTCGGTTAAACCTCGGAATAGTTAAACCAAGTCGAAGTACTTACACCGGTCTTACGCCATGTCGAACTAATCCTTATTTAAAAAAAAATTCTTAGCCGGTTTAGTTACGCCTGCCTTATGTCAAATATTTTATCAAAAAATCGCCAATCTAAAACTCTGGTTAACATAAACGTAAACAAACCTCAGCTGATTTCCATTGTTTTTGGTTTATTTTGGTAAAGAAATTATTTGTTAATTTCGAATAATAAAATAAAAATAAAAGAAAAGAAAACGTTCAGAAAAACTGAGATGATTCTCAAAAGATATGTTAATATATTTACATAATTACAACAGATAAAAATAAATATTTTGGTGTATGTTCATAGATTTTTCCCCGACAACTAATCCATCCCTCAGTGTTATGGGATCTAAATGAGTTTCGTACTGCTTTGACTTTCTCCTTCTTTGTTAAATGTCAAACCGTTTAAAGAATTAAAATGATTTATTAATGTAAAATAAATATCCATTTTATCGTGGTAAAAAAAAGAAAAAAATTGTTTACACTCTTTGTAAATTCACACAATGTCATGTAAAAATGACATTTAGATACTAAAACGGCTTTACTCCGGCTTTAAACCTCCTAGGAACCAGTTTTAGCTTAGTCCGCCACTATTCCTGATATATTTTTTTTTTAAATAAGCTTTCCAGTTTTAGAGGTGTTGTAAAGTCGGAGTAACTTTACGCCACCGCTAAACCGAGTTAATAAATAAGGCTGTTAATGTTTGCTGGAACGTGTATTTCCAAAACTTACTAATATTTTTAGACTTGCACCTTCGATGTTTCAACGGCGCAGGGTCAAAAGTCCACAGGCCAAAAGTCCATTATGGACTTTTGTTCCACTTGTGTGGGTCCATAAATCAATTGTGAACTTTTGACCCACTCCGATGGGCCAAAAGTCCATACAAAAATCTTGTGGACTTCTAGCCCATTGATTGTGGATTTCTGACCCACTTCAGTGGATCACTTTATAGATAGTTTTCTTTAACAAGACTGCTTTGAGTGGCCCTCTTCGCGGGTTTAAGGATCTTAACTCCCTCTTCGGGTCCTCTGTCCCTCTCCCGCGACTCCGTCGCTCCGCTTAGGGTATGCTCAGTCGTCTGGCAGGCGCCTATTTTATCAGTACATCTGTTATTAAAGTTTTTTTGTACTAAACAGTACTTTGGGTGGCCCGCTTCGCGGGTTTAAGGATTTTAACTCCCTTTTCGGGTATGCTCAGTCGCCAGGCAGGCGCCTATGTTGTCAGTTGGTGTGCTTTAAGTGTACGAGTAGTGAAGAGTATACAAATTAATTCTTAACAGAATAAATAAATAATTCTTAATTGTTCTGCTTTATTCAATATTATAATATGAAGTTATTGTGGACTTATGACTCACTTTCTTTCTAAAATTAGGGAATATTGACCCTTTTTTTGTGGACTTTTGACCCACTTGAGTGGGTTAAATCTCCACAATACAATTGTGGACTTCTGACCCACCCAAGTGGGACAAAAGTCCATTATGGACTTTTGGCCTGTGGACTTTTGACCCTGCGCCGTTTCGACAAGGCTGCGCCCCTTTCCATACTTCCAAGTGAGGTAAAATCTAGATTTAGAATACAAAAATGAAACTTTTACCTGAACCGCCCTTTAAACTTGGCTTGAACTTCGTTGAAAGCGTTTGGACCTGGCTACTTCAAAAAGTTTCTGAACTCAGTAGACATTTTGAAGATGATGACGTCTTAATAGAAGCTTTCAGTGATTATTTAAAAAAAATCTGAATCATCCAATTAAGCCTTCTAATATAGAGATTTTGTCACAAAATGTTGGCCATACTCAAATATTCAAAAAATATTGTAATAATTTTTTTTATGTTATACAAAAATTTAATATTTTTTTTTTTTAATTTTGTCTTTTTTTGAAAGATTTCTGAAGTGGCCTCAATCAAATGAGGAAAATATTTATGCCGTATTTTTGCAGTTCCTTTACAGAGCCCGGCAGATTTCGATGGGGTTTTCTGGTAACCCCTTCAAATTGATGTCATTACTTTAGAAAAATTTGTTCTTAAACATAGCTTGTAAACTTTTCCGGGAAAAATTATCCAACAAAACATTTTGTCGAAGAAGATATTGAGAAAATAGTGCTACTAGAACGGACACATAAATTAGGGCAACGATTCAGCATTTATAGGCATACCAGCCAACATGTAAACGTAAATTGTAAAAAACAATGAATATAAAACAAAATAAAAGCTTTTATTCAAAACTGGCGACCCACCCCCTGATTTATAAAGGAAATACTTTACTTTAACCAAAAAAAAATTCTGTTGATCCAGTTGGGCTAATCTGAAGATTTCCTGAAAATTTCATCAAAATCAATCTCATTTTGAGTCTATATGGAACGTACTTACATACATCGAAGTTTTTAGTCTTTATAGAATATGTAAGGTTTGTTGAGTGGAATGAGTGCTCCCGTCAAAAAATTAAGTTTGAACAAAAAAAAATTTGAGTTCGATATGGGGGGCCCCATTAAATTTTTCTTCATGTGTGATATAGAAACATTACAAAAAAAAAAAAAAAATAATTAGTAGGTAGTAGGTTCATATGAACGTATTTTTCTTATAATTCTAAAACAAAAATATATACCTATGTAAATGTAATGTACATCCATTTTACACATATTTTGTTGCATTGTTCAATGAACAATTATGGAGGTTGAATTGGCGGCCACCCCCACCCCCCGCCCCTACTACCTTAGTCCGCCAGTGATCTTATGATAATTTGGAAAAACAGGAGCAGGTAAAATACAAAATGTTTTTTAGCTTTAAGCTCGAAAAGCTATGAACAAAAACTATTTGTGTGGTTTTAGATATTTTCTTAAGTATGTTTTTTTACTAAAAGAGCTATAGCGGGTGCACTCTGACATTCTTTGGTTTGAATACATGCTAATTTTAGTATGGCCACTAACGTTGAATTCTACAACATATCTGCAGTTGTTGCAAAATGATTTATCAGAACTATTGGAAGACATTCCATAGGTTCAACTAGCTTCATCTTATTCCTAACTTAATGGTGATTCAGCCCACTTTGTTCGAGAGGTTAAAAATTGACAAGATAAAGAGTTAGCGGTAATCGTTAGATAGGAAAAAGTTAGAGCAGTTCAATGGCCTGCAAGATCACCTGACCCTACAATATTGGATGTTTTTGAATGGGGAAGAATGAAAAAAAAAATAAAATAAATAAATTCGGTGGCGCGACGGCTCGTGAAAAACCAGGGCCTAGTGACTAACAACTCGCAACTTTTTCTGTGTGCGCGTGTCGACAGGAATGGAAGGGACCTACAATTTTATGCACGGTGAGGTGCTTTGATGCATTTATGTCAACCATTTTGTATTTGCCATTATACTGTTTGATAACACTACTTGTTATATTCAATTTTTTATCGCTAAATCTTGATTCGTTGTATTTTGGAAACCATTGGGTCTACAGAGTTGGCTTTGGTCTCAAGTTAAAGTAAATTAAGTTACTTTGAAATCGTAAAACAATGGTATTATTTAAAATTAGTTATTAAGGACTAAAATCACCAATAACTGAAAAAATCGCGTTTTTTTATTTTTGACCGCTCGAGGTCGAAAACTTTGCTTATTTGCTAGGCCAATATCCTCAACAACCCAGCAAAAATACCAGAAATACCATATTTGACGCAATGGAAGGCACTTCCATACAAACGACAAGGTTACTGGACTATAGACTTTGAATAGAAAAAAAAAAAACATTTCGAGCACAAAATCTAAAATTTATTTGCGATGCGATAAAGCCCAGATTAATTTATTTTAGTTTTTGAGAAAATTGAAAAAAACGTAAAATAAACTTTTTGTTAAAGCACCCAGGAGCACTATAGCTAGATACATTCGTACGCATTTGCAAAGGGTAAGACTTTCTGTAAAACTGGCAACACTATTTACATAGCTTCATCACTATGACAACCCGAATGACTTATTCGCGGGGGAATAATATTTTAATTTTAACGCTCGTTTGAAACAAATTATAAAGTAAGGTAGGTAGGTTATTAAGTTACTCACTCGCACAGTCTTTTTCCAGTACATATAATTTATGTTCCCTCTGCCTCATGGGAAAAATAATGCTCTACGACTCTACGTTAAGTTTAGAAATCGTTCACGACAAAAGCTTAAACTCTGAAAAGACGAAAAAATGGTAAGCTGCTCGTTCTGAATTGCAGCTTGCAGTGTGGTGGCATTTGTACCTTAATACATTAACGCTGCCACTTTCTTGCTCGTTTGACTTCTATAGAATGTAACATTCGCAGTGTGATGGGTGGGCTCTATTTTACAAGTCAGGCGGCGCGCGGCACCCACAACTCTTTGACGTCTAAAAGGGCTTCCCCGGCAAAAAAAAGTGCTCATTCCTTACAACTAATTATTATTATTACTTCAGCTCCAGTGGAAGCACGACGACGACGACGACGAAGACGACTACGTTCAAGATGCATTCGTAAGTATACCTATATGAAAGACCTGTGGAGCGCACGTTGCTCTAAGGGGGTTCCTTTATTTTCCCTAACTACTGAGCTACTGACTGATGTAGATTTTTCCAAAAACAAAAGGTAATAAAACCAACAAGGAATTTCAAGCTGCCGTTCATTGGTATCCATTTTCATCGCTGAGAAGATTATGTTGCTACTTGGAACTAATTTCAAGCTAAAATAAAAAAAAACTCCAACCGAGCTAGTAACTCTTCGGATGGAAAAAGTTCATAATGTCCTCGTGTCTTCGTCATCGTTGAATTGAATGCCAAAGTTTGAAGGGCATGCAATGCAGCCAGCTAAAAATGCTTAACTGAAAATGAATGTATACTGTGCTTCCTTGAAATAAATACATATGTAGGTAAGGTATCTACCTATAGCGGGTGACTCTCTTGAAGCATGCGATGAGGTAAGTGTGAGGGCCATAAAGTTTTCTTTAGGTATAGAGACAAAAAAAACTCATTTTACGAGAGATTTATGTGCAAAGGTACGCGAAGATAGATATTTTATGTTTAGTGCCCTGTATAGTTGAGGACAAAACCTTGGTTTTGGTTTTATATTCACGGTGAAAATTTGAACCATATCTACCTATAGGTACTTAATTCATTAGGGTGAGACTTATTTTGGAAAAGCTCAAATTTCTTTCATCCATCACTCTGTCTTGAAGTATCTAATTACAGAAGTAATAAAAAAAATCTGCTCAAAATTTAATTGAAATCGGATAACTTTAAAACTTGCCACCGAGCAGTTTAAATTTACCATAGGAGATATTCGCTGATTTCCAGACTTGTACTTAAAAATTTGGATGGACAAATTTCATCGGATAGGTGCCTCTGAGTTAAACTTCACCAATATTTTAATGAAATTTTGCACACATTTTAAGTTTATTATTATGATGATCACTTTGAATGATGGGGATAGAAAAATTCGAACAATTCCAAAATAAGCCCCACCCTAAGACACATTTACATAAACACCACACAGTGATGTGTGACATGGGTAATGGGTAGGGTAGGTATCTAATATGTGCGCTATAAGATGCGATGTAACGATGACGCGACTTCATGTCAAGAAGAACCATAGTTGAACCTTCAAACCTTTTAAAAGTGTTCCTATTAAGTGGCATTTTATATACGTATGGCAAACGGTGCATCTTGCTTAAATTAATTTTAATAACCTTGCTCTAATTTTTCGTTAAGGTTTTTTTTTTTTTTGAAAACCTACCTTATATGCAATAACTGGAGGAATGAAAGCATCTTATTTAGATAGTTGTTGGTTTATATTTTAATTTACCTAGGTACTTACTTGCTAGGGTAGGTTTCCCTAGCATTTTGACAGTAGTTCGTGAACTAATTGTTACGTAACGTTTACATTTCAAAAGCTAATTCAATAAAATATACATTTCTGGATAAATAATAAACATACTCACGTATGCTCATTATTAAAACTATATAAGAAAATATATTTCAATTTTTGTGGGAAAATAAAGCGATGAGTTCTAGTCAAATTTAGAGACAGTTTTTATTTTGCGTCTGGATGGCGCTGTTTTAAACTTTATATTTTGTTCTTCTTTGTTTTAAGGCAATAATAGATGCATATTTGGAGCTTGTAAATATATATGTCTTTTAACTTACGTTTGCAACTCTAGTTTGCACATTTTTATTTTATTTTTAATAAAAGAAAAACAAAATAATAAATTAAATGTATAAGCATTTGTTGATATGTGTCATTAAAAAAAATTGAAAATTTTCACAGGTGATAAAACCAAAAATCTTCTAAATACCTTGTTTTTTAAAAAATTGTTTTAAAATAAAAAGCTCTGTGTTTTTCTGAAAAATATAAATGTTGTTCTCATGAGAAGTTTATGTACATATTTATTAAGGGAGCTATAGTTTTAAAAAAATTAAAAAAAAAAATATAATGACACCTTAAATTGCAATTTAATAAGTCGATATTTTCAACCTTGTTGTAATGAATGAAGAGTCTTAACCCTTTTTATTTTTTTTTTTCGTTATTTTTTGAACATTAACTAATTAACGAAAATGTAATTATAATTATGGGTTTTTAATTTAAATTTTGGAAAAGTGACCTGTTTTGCGTTTTTCAACAAAAAATTGCTCAGTAAACGCACACAAAGAAGTTTATAGTTCATAAAAGCTCCACTGCAATATCAGCGCTAACAAACTCTCTTTTTCTCTTTGTAAAAGAAATCCGCTTGCAGACATTTTTTTCATAAAATTGTTTTTTTTTTCTTCCTTTTCGATATCTCATCTCCTCACAGGCAGAATAAAAAAAACTGTTCATGGATGTGCACTGATTTTTTTTGTTGATGGAGTCTATATAATATGTAGGTAGGTAGATATTTTTTGGTTCAGTCAAGAATCATGATTGTTTTTTATGCAATTTGTGTTAGGTCATGATACCATGAATGTTTCATATCTTGGCAGGAGTCGACGACCTGGATAAAGAAGTAGAGATATATTTGGTTCCTGTTTTTTTTCTGCTTGTGGTGGCTAACATATCGTGAATGATTTGAATGTGTCGTAGCACTTATGTTATTATTTTGGATTAGTTCAATGATTTCACTGGAATATTGCGCGGGGTGGGTGGTAAAAGGAAAGCAGTGCAAGGGGTAATGCATTGTCTTTTTCTGGATTATTTTCTCACCTTTACTTTGCAAAAAATATATCTCACATGCACTTCGTAAACTCAGTTTATACAGTATGATTTTATTTTTCAATGAATTGAATATTTTTTGCTTTGTAGATGGTGATTTTTAAAATTTAATATTCGCAGTGAATTCAAAAATACGTACGACAAAAAAAAAAATTCAAAAGTGTTGTAACAAAGTTTTGTGCATTTGAAGAAAAAAAAAACAATAGATTTCTGGTAATTTAAATTATAATCAGCTGATTGAAATATAAGCAATTCAAACCAAAACAATTTGAACACGGACAATTTTCATTCAATTTGTTTTATTCAAGGCTTCAAAATGCCAAACAATAAAAGATAATCCAAAATATTCGGATTAAAAAAGGAAATATCATTAGAAAAAAAGAGAATTGTGGAAGGTAATTATTATTATGCATTTTTTTGTTATTTGAATCATGAGCAGCAGTGGCGTATGCAGGGGGGGGGGCTTAGGGGGCTTGAGCCCCCCAGGCAATATAGTATACTGTGATTAGGTTTCATATATCTTCGAAGAAAGTTTTTTATTATTTTTTAGTTCAAATTTTATTTTTTGTTAATTTTAAACTATAGCAGTATTTTCAATTTTAATTTAAAAAAAAACAATTGACATGAATGTCGTAATCTAGATTTTGTTTGAAATTTCAATCGTTTCTCAGTTTTCATAGAAACCCAAACAAAATTCCTTTGCAATCAGTCAAAATTCGCAAAATGATTTCACACATTATTTTTTTTCCTTCTTTTCCCATTAAAAAAAAAGCCGGAGTGAAATAACGAATACAGTGCACTTATTAACATAATACATTCTCTTAGTGTCTTCTCTTTTTTATGTGTTAACCGGTATCTTCACGCTCAGTGAACGTATCAAATATTCCAAAAATATTTTTAAATATCTGTTAACTGCATACTTTTTTTTCCGAATGTTATTTCTTATTTCTAATGCTACGACATAAGGCATTAAGAAAGCTGTAGAGTCAATTGATGACATTTCGAAAAACTGCCTTTAACTTGTATGAGAGGTAGACAATCTTCTCAAACTCTTTTTTTTTTTTTTTTTAAGTTAATGGGCCGTATTCATAGTCAATTTAAACTATTATGATTAGTTAAAACTTAAAAGATAACCACTATAGCACTATTTTTGACGTTCAATAATTTAATAAATTAATATACTTCTATTTTGATAAGTACAGAAATCGAATGTGAATAAATTGTTATAATTGATCTTATTTAAACTGTACTTAAGTAAAACATGAGTTTAACGAAACCACTATGAAAAGGTGCCATGAAATAAAGTCCAATGAAATAAAGTCCAAAACCAAATTTTGGACTTTATTGCACTCCTAGTTGTGAAATTAAGTCCAAAGCCATTTTGGACTTGACGATATATGATGACAGTTTGCCATTTTTCTGCCAGCATACTGTCAATAGAGGGGAAACACTGGTGGTGAAGTGAATAGTCCTTTAAAAGATCGTGCTTGTAAAAAAAATCTAATTTTACCTTTGGAATAAGTTAAATACACATAATACTGATTGCAAACGAAAGTTCAACAGAATAAGCAATACAAATTGAGCCCGGAATATAAAGGCAAGTCATTTTTACCTTATATTTTATGAGTAAAAAAAACATATATATATAAAACATCGACAACAAAGAAATTGAACTGTCACTGATCCTACAACAAGGAATGCACAAGCGTATGAATTCTGAAATTTTATCCTTTAAAAATGGACACAAAAAAAAGGAAAAACTTCTCCAAATCTGGAGTCAAATATGACTATCGACGATCTCGAACGTTTATTTGATTCAAAGCAGAAACATCTTGCAACGAAAATCGACGTTAAAGAAGTCCGGCTGGATATCAATGGCTTAAGGCGCGAGAACAAGGAACTCAGATGACATGTTCACTCTCTGCAATCAAAAGTCGATTGTCTTGAGAACCAGATCGAACGGATTCAAATGCAAGCCACAGAAAAAAACTTGATTTTTAGAGTCGAAGCCAACAACCAGATAGAACAAAAGGAGCAAATAGCTGAGCTCTGTACGCAGCTTTCAAACAGCGTAGAGGAAATTAAAGAAGTCAAGTGCTGGAACCCACGGTATAAAAATTTTATAGTGAAGCTTAGAAGTAAAAGTCACATCTATGCCATTCTGAATAATACTAGAAAACTGAAAAACACAAACATCTCGGTGCAAAAAGATTATCGATTAAGCATGAGAAGGCGAAGAGCTCCTCTGCTGCATGTCCGGCATTTGGTCAAGAAGGAAAGAAAAAATGTAAAAACTGTTGTTAGAGAGGATAAACTTTTTATTGACGAAAACGAATATATATGAGATGAATCGTTTGGTTTAAGAATTGGTAAACATTGTGGTTTTACTAATCTTTGTAAGTCTTTTAATTTGCCCGACGATTTCTTTAATCAAATTCAACCTCGAAAAGATGCAGTCGATGTTAGTGAATCTACACTGACAGTTGCTGTCAAACCAAGTGGAAGTGGTTGTAGTAGAACAGGTTGAGCCGACTCTGAAATGTCAAACAAAATACTCCAATAGCACAGGGATGTCAATGCGGAGGTGAGGAAAATTTGTGTTGTGGGTGAATGTAGTTTTGTGGCGTATAATGTTGGCGGACTTTGTAACAAGTTGATTTTTCCAGGATTTTTAAAATATATAAATGACTTTGATTTAATTTTTTTATTGGAAACACACACAATTTATTAAAAGTGTAAAGAATTTGATAAATATTTTCCATTATATGAGTGTTTTTGGTTTCCATGCAGCAAAGAAATCAGCAAGCAGAGGAAGAGCAAGCGGTGGAATGTTAATTGCAAAAAAAAACAATGAGGCAAAACAGTGAACTTAAGATAATTGAGGAAACGGCAAATATTACACTGAGAAAAAAAGGTGCTACCTTATATATCGTTCCCATTTACATTAATTGTAATAATTGGCAGCATGATTACGATAAACTATATGACTTTTTATGTTCTCTGAAAAGTCATAACATAATGATAATGGGCGATCTTAATGCTAGAACGGGAAATTTACAATCTGAGAGTGCACTTAATTATAAACAGCGAAATAGTAAGGACTTCAAAATCAACTTAGAAGGCAAGAAAGAAATAGAGTTATGCAACGATTTTGGTCTATGTATATTAAATGGAAGCGTGAACGGAGACATTCAAGGAGAGTTAACATTTATTGGAAAACAGGGTAGTCCACTTATAGACTATTGTCTTATAGGTGGAGACTTGCATGACATATTTAAGGACTTCGCTGTTGGAGAAACAACTTATTCTGACCATCTCCCAATAACTATAACCGTTAAAAATGAGAGTGACCAAGTTCATTCGGTAGAGGCTAGAACCGTAGAAAATAATAAATTAAAATGGAGATCATCTAACAGAAATGCAAACGAATTTACAGAAAAAACCAGTCATTTAACATCGATGAGAATTTCTAGGGCAATTGCAGACTTCATACCAATATGCGAACTGGAAGTTGTTATTAAAGAAGCAGCAGGTCTCATGAAAAGACATCCACTTTATACAAAAAAAAGGAATGGTACGACTATACATGCGAAAAATTAAGAACAAAATCCTTGGCGCTGCTTAATCTTGTAAGGAAGTATGACCTAGTTACAATCAAAGCAGAGTACGTTGAAGCCAAGAAACTATATAAACAAGTCTGTAACGAAAAAAGAGGGTTTTTGAAGAAAAAATTGCAATCACTTTAAGTCAATGTAAAGATTCAGCGGAATTTTGGATGTTAACAAAAAAGCTTAATGGTAATTGGGGTGCGAAGGGAACAACATATCTTACAGTCGACGAGATGAAAATTCACTTTGCTAATCTCTTTAGTGCAACGGAACAGATAACCTTTAGCTACGCTCAACCTTTTCGGCATGATAGTTTACTTGATGGGCATATTACGGCGAGCGAAGTTAAAGATGTGCTGAGGTCCTTAAATGATGGAAAAGCGGTGGGGTTCAATGGTATACCGGCAGAGTTTTATAAGTACAGTGCTGACATTTTTAAGCAGAAATTATCAGAAGCACTGAATATAATTTTTAATTTCGGAATTGTACCAGACCATTTTTGTGAAGCTTGGATACTACCAATTTTTAAGAAAGGAGATCCAAATGATCCAGCAAATTATCGTGGGATATCTTTTTTAAATGCAACATTAAAAATTTATTCTTCTCTGCTTTATAACAGACTAGACAGATGGGTTCAAGCTCACAAGAAATTAAGTGAATTTCAATCTGGATTCAGGAAACACTATTCCACTATAGATAATTTATTTGTTCTCAGTTCGGTTGCTCAATGGAAGCTGGACCAAAATAAAAAACTATACGCATTTTTTGTTGACTTCAGAGCGGCGTTCGATTCTATTAACAGAAATACACTATTCTACAAGCTACATAACCTAGGAGTTTCAGCCATCTTCATCCGAGCGATTCAAAAGCTGTATCAAAATACAGAAGCAAGAATTTATAATGGAAGTGATGTTTCAGATAAATTTCAGATTCTAAGAGGGGTAAGGTAAGGGTTGTAACTTAAGCCCATTGCTTTTTGCACTCTTTCTCGATGATCTTTCTGATTGGCTCACTTGCGGAATAAAAATTGGTAGTTTAAGTGTAAAGACAATTATGTATGCGGATGACATTGTCATTTTAGCTGAATCTCCATCGTCACTTCAACTAATGATCAACAAACTTGCTGAATACTGCAATCTGTGGCGACTGGAAGTAAATACTGATAAACCCAAAGTTCTGATATTTAAAAAGGATCAGGAAGAGTCGCTTCTAATGAAAAATGGAAGTATAACGGGAAAGATCTGGAAGTGGTTAAGAAGTACAACTACCTGGGAATGGAGATAACATTCAATTTAAATATAGATTCGCATCTTAAAACAAAGCTGAACAAAGCAAAATCGGCGATTTGTGCAAATTGGAGAAGAATCTTCAGTAATAATCTTATATCTGTCGACACCAAGTATATAGTTTCTAATGCAACGGCAAAATCTGTCTTATTTTACGGTGCCCAGGTTTGGGGCGTGCATAAATTTGAACAAGTGGAATATCTCCTAAGATATTTTCTCAGAAAAATTTTTTACCTCCCTATTAGTACGCCAAAGTATATGTACTACCTGGAAACAGGTCTCCCAACGCTTTTCATTTCAACACTGAAACTAAATGCAGATTATTTGCTAAAAGTCTTAAAAATTGATGAAAATAGGCTACCTAAACTTATTCTCCAATATGCAGTTCTCAATAAAAAGCTATTTAGTAAAGAGTAAAGATTGGATTAACCTCGCGGCCAACTGCGGTATTACGATGAATTTGGTGGATATGAATGCCGACAACTGGAAAAGGTCTTTGTACGAGGTGATATCGTTAACAGACGAAGATGAGAGATACTCATTCATCGAAAAGGCGAAATTGTCTACTGAGAGAAAATTGTATGCCAAGAGTTTATATAATCTGAACGAGGGGAACTATTTCAACAATACCTACTCTTGTCTAATGATAGGCACAATTCTTAAAATTAGAGGAGAGCTGATAAAATTAAATTACTTACCACAGCGAACAGAAGTTACTTAATTATTTGCTATTTTGTTTTAACTAAACTAAAAGTCACACTTATCTGCTATTTCGTTTGAACTAAACTAAAGGATAAATTTATTTGATAATTTGTTTTAACTAAACTAAAAGTTACATAATTATTTGCTTGTAATCAAACTAAAAGTTACATTTATTTGCTATTTTGTTTTAACTAAACTGAGAGTTAAGTTACACTTATTTACTATTTTGTTTTAACTAAACTAAAAGTTCAAAACATGCTTAATATGATATGTTAACTAAATCAACAATTTCACAAAACACAAACAATAGTAATTGAATAACAAAATGTGAAATGAAATTGTCACTTTATTTTAAAATCTAAAAATAATAGTAGGTATTTTCCAGCCAGGCAGACGACATCAATGTCATACCTCTATTTTTTTTATTCAATGTTGGTTACATAAATATTTATATATTGTAAGAGATAAACGATGAATAAACTATCTATCTATCTTTCCATTTTGGACTTTATTTCACAGCTTAGATTGCAATAAAGCTATATGACTTTATTGCACAATTCTCTTTTTGGGGAAAAAAAAAATAAGATTTATGGAAATATGTAGATACCTTTATTAAGTAGCAAAATATTTATTTTTATTTGAAACAAAATTCTTAAGGCCAATTATCATAAATAACGTAGTTTCATAAATTTCGGTCGAAATGTTTTAGTTTAGTACAAAAAACTTTTTTCAACAGACCGACTGACAGGTGACTGATCCCCCCCCCCCCAAACAAAATCCTGCGTACGCTACTGATGAGCAGGTAGACAGTAGGTGGGTTACAAAAAAAATAATATTTGGTGTCTCAATAAATTCATAATTCAATATTAAATTTAGCGTTATTTTAATCAAATTTAGTCTAAAAACCTGTGGGTACTCGTATAACTACAGGTATATTTATCAAAGAAGTGTATTTACCTATATATAGGGTTTCCCAATAAACTTGTTTCTAATACGCAATTTGTTCCTATGTAAGTACTAAGTAGGTCTTCGTATATTAAATTTTTATTTGTTTTTTTTTTTTTTTGTTGGCAAAATGTACCTGTATATAGTACCTCCTAATCGGGCAGAGATAGACCCCTCTACCATGGTAAAAAAATGCTTTGTTTTGACCCCTCAAAAAAAAACAGGTATACATTTTTGGGACAAGGGTTATCGAACTCTCCCCGCAAACTTTTTTTCTAAATCTAATTTCCCACATTTAAAAAAAAAAAAAAACAAATCATCAATATCAGAGCAATTCTTCCAGGTTCCGAAATAAAATACTAGTGTGACTACTCCGAATTATCAAACAAAAATAAAATAGAAATCAAAATCTTTTCAATTGTTAGAAAATGTTGACCAAAAAAAGAAATTCAGGAAAAAACATCTCCATGGATAACAAAAATACCTACTTGCTTTATAAGATTCGAACCATATGCAAAACACAACGACAAAATATCTGGGTAGGTACCTACCTACCTAGCCGGAAGAAAAAAAAACAAGAACATGTTTACAAACAAAATCAAGAAAAAACATCTCCATCGACAGCAGAAATACTCATTTGGTTTATAAAATTCGAACCAAGAGACAACAACAAATCTACCTAACTAGACATAAAAAAAACTTGTTTATCATGCAACGTTGTTCATCCATATCCTATACTGCATTTGCAATGCACTGCATTTTAAATGCAGTATTGCATACAAAGGCCCAACCCCGACACGCCAGACTTTCATATTTGCTTATGAAGTGAGTGAGAGCGGTGCGAGTCGGACGTGTTTTTGAGGACCTCCTATTGTCTTGCTAAAGATTATTATTTATTATCTATTCGCTGGTCTTAAAATTATATTTTAAAATGGAAAGATGTGCTGCTTGCCTTACTGTTATAAAAAATGACCCAATAAATTGTTTTGGATACAGCGGTAAAAGCTTCCATAAACTATGTGCGAAGATGAATGACGATTCGTTCGATGTTCTTACAAATAATAAAAACATAAAATTTCTTTGTGACATCTGCTCTGAAGGTGATGGTGACTTAAAAAATAAAATTATCGATATGTATGGAGTAATCACTGACTTAAAGAAATCCGTAGATTTTCTAAATAATCAATTTAATGCTTTGTCGATCTATTTTAATTATCGTAATATGTCTGTAATGGGTAATTCCAATCAAATTTACCAAACGTCACATGACCCCACTAGTGTTGCTCCTCTCTTCCCTTTGTTCAAGATGAACTAAAATCTTCATCAAACAACAATGCTCTCTTAAATTCAGTGTGTATCGGATGATATAGCAGTAATGTTTTCAATGATAATGTGCGAGATCAACACTGTGCAAGTACCTATTCTCTGCCCCTCACCACCTCGCCTAACTTGTTGCACAGAAATGCATCAATACAAAACTGTTCTTTCCCTCCTCCACCATTACCCTCAGCCATGAATGTGAATGATGTTAATAAAGACTCAACTACCCTGCAAAAAAAATTCACAACAAACGCAATAAAAACCAATTGTTTATGGTGGGTGCCGATGTCCCTCAAAGTGATATAAGTGTTATTACACCTACTAAATGGTTATATTTATCAAAATTTGAAACAACCACCTCTTTAATAAAATACATTGCTACAAAACTGAGTTTGCCTGAACATGATGTGAAATGTTTCAAATTAATAAAAGGTTATGTAGACATTTCTACCCCCAAATACGTCACTTTTAAGGTTGGAATTCCGGCTAATAGACTTGAAATTGCCCTCGATGCTAAAAATTGGCCATTAAATGTTAATGTGAAAAGCTTTATAGCTCGACCAAAAAACTACGAGCGAACTCAAACGAATGCCATCACTGTGTAACAATATCGTCCTCCCCCGACCTAGCTCTCCAACCACCAGCACAGTCATATATAGTTATTAAAGAGCAACAAAACGTCATTCAGCCACCCAGCGGGAAATATCGTCCCCAATGAATTTTATAGCTGAATTCTTCAATCAATTCACTAGCGAAATAATAAAAGGAAACGTCATGCAATGATTTAGTGAGTGAAGAGTCATGCAAGGTTTCCTCAGTTCATAGATTACAAACCCACTTGAACAATTAATATTTTTAATTAATATTTTCAATGATGATTTCCAATGATAGCTATAACTGGGCCCTTATGCAACCATCATGTATTTCATCATCTGGGTCGGTGAATAAATAACTTCCAACGAAGTAGTGATTTCGTTGGCGAATTTTCATCGGATTTGCAGCATGTGCTTCCCGCCTAGGACATGCCCATGTTAATTTCATCAAAGAAATTAGCTGAAAAGTGGACGGTGCTGCTGCCATTCCTCAAGGAAAAAGCTGATCTTTTCTCAATGAATTTTTCAATTTTTCCCGCTTGGCATCTCCTCCTCCTATTAACACCAACATTAATTGGAGTGTTTATTATCAAAATATGGGTGGATTTTCATCAAAACTAAGAGATATTTTAATTGATGCTGCTGACTACGATATATTTGCATTTACTGAGACCTGGTTGCATGAGCATATTATGAGTGAAGAGCTTTTCGATCTATCGTCTTTTTCTGTATTTCGCCTTGATCGATTTGACATCAACAAAAAACGCGGAGGTGGTGTCCTGGTAGCAGTGCGTGGTCGCGGGTCCATATCATCGTCAGCTGTTGATCTGAATGTTGTGCTGGAAGAAAATAACTTTAATATTGAACAACTCTGTGTCAGTGTCGCTTGTATTAAACTTATTCTTTTCCTAAGCTTTATCCCCCCTGGAAGTGCAGCAACTGTCTATAAAAAGCCTTTGCTTAATAATTCTGTGCATCACACTGCTATTAACTTATTTATATGAAATTAAAGTTATGATAATTATATTAAATTTAATGTTTCAAACTCATTTTATCGTAAGTTTAATTCAAATAACTTGAATGTATTGAACTCTAATTTGAGTTCTATATAAATTGGAAATCTAAATTTCAGAACAATAATTTATCTGTTAATTTTAATAAATTTAGAATTATTTTGAGTGAAGCTTTAAATAATTCTGTGCCTTTGGTCCGCTAAAAGTCAAATTCAAGCCCGAAGTGGTATAATCGTCGACTTAAAAAATTAAAAAATGCAAAAAATTCTGCACTCAAACGGTATAAACTGTCAAGGTTAGAAGTTGACTATACACTTTTTTGTCGTTTGAGGAAAGAGTTTGCATTCCTTTCGAAATTCTTATATTGCAACTATGTGCAGTCGATTGAACTTAGATTAAAATCAAATCCAAATCAATTTTGGAGGTATATCAATTCAAAGCGTAGAAGTGTTGGGTTTCCATCAACAATGCATTCTGAACAAGAATCCTCTTCAGATCCAAATGAAATCGCAAATATGTTTGCTGTTTATTTTCAAGGCATTTATAATACTACAATTACAGATGAGGTGGATGAAAGTTATTTAAAATCACTTCCATCTTTTATTGAATGCTGCAATTTAAGAATTACCATTGATGATGTTTTCAAATTATCAATTGAGCTTGATCCCATACACAACCCTGATATTTTTTTTTCCAGTCGTTTTGAAACACTGTGCTGTTTCACTTTCTGTTCCGTTGACTGACTTGTTCAATCAGTCTTTATCCAGTGGCATTTTTCTTGATGAGTGGAAAACTTCGGTTATAGCTCCTACTTTTAAATCTGGCAAAAAAACATCATTTTAAACTATAGACCTATAGCAAAACTCTCCATTATTCCAAAACTGTTAGATTGTCTTGTTAAGGATATATTTATAAGTCTTATAAAGGGACACGTAACTGATTCTCAACATGGTTTTTGGAAAGGTAGGTCTACAATTTCTAATTTGGTTGAGTTTACGAACTTTTCCATAAATGCCTTAGAGAAATATAAACAAGTTCATGTCATATATACTGATCTTACAAAAGGTTTCAGCAGAGTAAATTTGAAAATTATTTTGTAGAAGCTTGAGGCTTATGGAGTTCGTGGTCCCTTGCTATGTTGTTTTAAATCATATCTTTATGGTCGCAAGCAAATTGTTGTTGTTCACGATTTTCACTGTAAGGAAATATGAGTCACCTCAGGCGTTCCGGAAGGTAGCCATCTGGGACCCTCTATCTTCCTTTTACATGTAAATGATGTTCCTAATGTCTTAAAATTTTGCCGCTGTCTTATTTTTGCAGACGATATTAAATTTTTTGCGGTTATATCAAGTATTGCTGATCGTTTGCTCATGCAAAATGACCTCGACTTGTTCTCAAAATGGTGCAAATTTAATGACCTCCAACTCAATATTGAAAAATGCACTACCATGTCTTACAACCGTTCTTTATTTAATATTATTCCCTCTTATTCCTTAAACAATAATGTTATTGTTCATGCTGTAAAAGATCTTGGTGTTGTTTTTGACGAAAAACTCACGTTTCAACTGCACATTAATTCCATTATTTCAAAATCTAATTCCTTGTTGCTTGTTGGAATTTTTGAAAAGAAACTCCTCTGAGTTCACTGATCTTGTGTGTCTCCATCATCGGGCGAAATTTATTTTACTTAAAGTAAAATAATTTTCGCCCGATGATGGAGACACACTCCGAAACACGTCGTTAAATATAATTTTTGTGAAAATTATTAAAAATTTTAAATAAATTTAATAAATTATAGTGAACTAATTAAAGTTTATCTTTTATTTAAAATTTAACATATATATGCTTGTGTTGTTTGGAATCCAACAACTAAAAATGAAATTTCAAAAATTGAAAGAGTACAAAAGAACTTCTTGCGCTTTGCATTGGGACATTTTTTGGTAACGCTAATATATGTTATAATTATTCTTATCGGTCTAAATGTCTTCTATTGGGAATACAATCTCTTGAATCTCGAAGGGAAATGTATAGCATAATGCTTGTTCGGGATGTTTTAGCGAGTGTTCAAACTTACTTTCTCCTATAAATAAATATGCTCCGACAAGAGCGCTTAGACCAAGGCCTTTATTATTTGAAGTTCCACACCGACTAATTATGGGTTACGTGAACCGTTATACCACTGTTGTAATTTATTTAATGGAGCCTATTATTGTTTAGATATATGCTTTAAAAGAAATGTTTTTAAAAATCTTTTGTCAGCATTTTTAACTCATAAATGTAATAGCACAATTTAAGAGCCTTTTTATGAGTATTGTACCATATACATATATCTTCAAGTCTGTAGATTGTAAAATCGTAGATAAATAAATGAAATGAAAAAAAATTGCTGTTGGCTCTTAGACTATTATTTGTAAATTAATTTAAATTATTTCGGATACGTTTTGACTGTAGAACAGTGTTATTTGGCTAAAATAATTGTTTAGCCGGTTCTTTTAGTAAAAAAAAAGTAGGTCAAGGCTTGAAAAATATCCACTCAGCCATTTAGGCTGTAGGGTAGGGCATAGGTGCAATGAACCCATTTTCAAGATATTGAATTATGCAAAAATGTGAAGGACCTCCAGCATACAAAATTTAGTTGAAATCAGTAAATAAAAAAAAAATAGTTTTATAAAGGTACCGAATAAAAAAAAATTGTATCAAAATTGTTAGACCCGTTTTAAAGTAGGTACATAGGTACCTTAGGGGTGTCTCTTAATTTGTTTTTTATTAGATATTTAAAATGGGTATCGTAGATCTTGTAGAAAATACCCACACAAGTTTTTCTACGTCCCGGAAATTTTTAAAATGGTACTTCCAGACCCCGCCGCCGTTTTTTATGTAAAAAACACTTCTTTTTCAAAGTCAACAAATGATCGAGAAATTCGCGTATCAACCATGGTTTCACCAACATAAAAAAGATGCTAATAATAAAATAGCACAAGTAACTGCCTTTTATGTAGTGGCCCGTAGCGTTATGGTTAGTGCGTTGGAATGTAACGCTGAAGGACTGGGTTCGCTTCCCAGCCTAACCTAAATACTAAAAAGTTTTTTTCAGGCCTCTTGCGAGGAATTGACAATTTCTTCAAGAGTATCAATAATTGTCATGAGTAAGTGCTTCTCTTCTAGCCGTTCAAATTCGGCATAAAATTGTATGTCTCTTACATTCCTGTCAAAACACGCAGACAAGAATGGTTGCGAATTGTTAGTCACTAGGCTCTGGTTCTTCACGATCCCCTTGCGCCACCCAATTTATTTAACTGCGTTTTAAATTTCAAAATATGCTTTTTTTACTCGATTTATGCTGAAAACCCCCCGAATTTTTTTTAATTTTTTTATCTTTTCTCGATTTTAAAGGCCGACACGGGTTCGGGAACGTGCAAGTAAGACTCCTCTAAGAAATAATTTCGTGAGCTGAACTCAAATCCGCAATCGGCTCTAGTTTTTGAGATATTCTAGTCTGAAAATGGAACAATTTCTCCCCAGTTTTTGAGATTTTGGAAAAATTCGAAATGGTTTTGTTCAAAAAAAAAAAAAATGCACTGATTCATCCATGAACATGAGTCATAGTGCAATACTTTGAGTCACTAGTGCTATTTTCTTATCAGCATGCCTATAGAATCAAAAGAAATCTTTTTAAATCGGTGAAATCACGTTTGATACGTGAAATTCTTGACCATTTGTTGACTTTGAAAAAAACGTGTTTTTACAAAAAAACGGCGACGGGGTCTGAAAGTACCATTTTAAAAAATTTTCGGGACATAGAAATACTTGTGTGGGTATACTCTACAAGATTCACGATACCCATTTTGATTATCTGATAAACAAATTTAAGAGAAACCCCTAAAGTACCTACCAGTAGACCCAGGTTTAACTAAACTACAGTTTAAGACAGTTTTGGCTCAATGAATACAGACCAATTTTAATTACAAATTGTTGGTTTTATATTTTTAGAAGATAATTAACTTGGTGTACTACACAAATAATTTCAAATATTTTGAAATGATAACCTTAAAAAAATAGAATCAACGTCCGAAAATTCAACCAAAGCCATGTTTAACTTAGACCCAGGTCTAAAATGACTATGAATATGCCCCAATAAGTCAAAAGTGTCAGTAATTTAGGCTCTAGGAGGCTGATTTAGGAGGAAGTGTATCAAGGGCAAGAGCTATCCAAACCAATATGATGTAATTAATAGAATATACTGTATAATAGGTTTAAACTGAAATTCAATTAAAAACGCTCTCTAACCACCACAGATAAGAAATTGAGAAAGTTTCGGAGTAAGAACAAAGTAAGAAAGATGTTGGTAACCTTATTTTAATTTGTATCCATGGTTCCTCACGAAATCCTCTTACCAAATCTGTGATTCAAACTAGAGCTTAAAATCAGTTCCGGATCCTCAAACTAGCCGGATATCCGAATCGGATCGGATAATGCGAATCAGATCCGGATCCAGGATCCGATATCCGAAATATCCGGATAGTGTCGGATCCTCGGATCCAGATCCGGATCTGGATCCGGATATTTCAGATATCGGATCCTGGATTTGGATCTAATTCCCATTTTGGGATCCGATCCAGATATCCGAAATATCCGGATACTTTCAAACACTAATTCAAACATGACCTTAAAAGCATAAAATATGGAAGAAATCAAACCCTGGTGCACTCAACGTTCCCGAAAGGGGCCACATTGAAAACCTTAATTGAAAATATTAATTGTCAATTTTGAGAGATTTTGAAGAAAAAATAAATGATTATTTTGACGCTAAAGTAAAGCTTATTGACTTAATAATTATTCCTAGTTAAAACAAAATTCAATTTGGCAAAACTTTTCTCATTAAATGACTTTATGACCTTACCAATGATCATTGAAAAAGTTAAAAGTTACGTTATGGGGAAGATATGGATCAAAATTAATTTTTTTTGGAGGAGAAATATTTTTGAAGTCGTAAGCTATATTTCTGCATTAAAATATTCAATGATTAATCTTTCGAAGGTTCTTAGGTGCCAGTTATAGCTATCATTGAAAACCATCATTGAAAATATTAATTGACAATTTTGAGAGATTTTGAATAAAAAATAAATGATTATTTTGGTGCAAAAGTAAAGCTAATTGACTTAATAATCATTTCTAGGTAAAACAAAATTCAATTTGGCTCAACTTTTCTCATAAAATGACTTTTAATTTTTCAATGATGAACTACCTTACCAATGATCATTGAAAAAATTAAAAGTTACTTTATGGGGAAGATAAAGATCAAAATTAATTTTTTTTTGGAGGAGAAATAATTTGAAGTCGTAAGATATATTTCTGCATTTAAATATTCAATGATTAAACAATCGAAGCCCCCCAAAATCAACAACTAACTTTTTCAATGATGGTTTTCAATGATAGCTATAACTGGGGCCTTAAAATTAACAGCTAACTTTTTCAATGATGGTTTCCAATGATATAGCTATAACTGGCACCTAAGGGGCCAAGACCACTTAAAATGTGATTGTAGTTACTCACAAATAAATAATTCAGTCACTCAAAAATAGAACTCAATTGATTGTTTATTTTTATCAGATTTATCGTTCTCACTTTATTACATGTTTAATGATTATCTAAAATTATTTAAATACCTACCATCAGTAGTAATACTTGTTAGAATATTTCACATATTCTCCCCAACAGGTTTTATTGTTAGTTCATGAATTTGCACATGAGGAGGTGTTGATATCGCATACATTACACCACTTGAGATATCTTCAGGGCTAAGTATGGGTGCTGCGTCAAAGCCCTCTGTGAGTTCAGTCTTCACTAATCCCGGGCTGACACTCTAAAAATTAACATAACATTAATAATAATATTCAATTGAAGTTCAACAAAGTGTACAAGTAAATTGAATCTTACCGTGATCTTGACCTTAGTTCCAAGGCCCTTAAATTCCTGGCGATAGATTTCAGTGATGGCTGTAACCGCATACTTCGAAGCCGGATAAATATTCAAATCAACCAAAGTGGGAGAACAAGGAATACTATGTCCAACAATGCTGTTAATTATCAAAACATGCCCATCAAAATTTCGATCTTTCATATTTTGAAAAGCCCTCTTAGTGGCAAGAACAACTCCCATGATATTTGTGTCGATTACTTCCCGAACAAGAGGAATATCCATGGTTGCAAGTTTGCCAGGACGTATGATACCAGCATTGTTGACCAAAATATCCACACCACCAAGCTTCTGAATAATCCAATCGAAGGCCTGATTTACAGAATTCTCACTTGTCACATCACAATGAATTGAGAAAAGTCGTTTCTGTTGGTCGGGTGGTAGGTTGGCTTTTAAGCCTTCAACTCGTTCAACACGTCTTGCTAGGCCAATTACTTTCAATCCTGCATTGAGTAGGTCTTTGACAACTGCTTCACCGATACCGGAACTGGCTCCTGTAACTACTGCAACTCGGTTATGCCAACGATCCATTGTAAAGGAATACTGACTTGAGTTTGATAGTGGAAAAATATTATCTCTGGCCTTTTATAGTTTTTAGCTACTTTATCTTTAATAAAGTGACTAAACTAATGATAATGACTGTGCAGGTAAATAAATGATGAGTACTATGCGAGATATACATTAGATATTATAGAGCTTTACATTTGACCTTGCAATTTTGATTAAAAAAGAAAACCTTCGTCGAGTGGAGAGGTGTGTCAGTTTAAATGAACAGACCATATAAGGTTAATAATATTCTTCGTGCGATAATTAATAACTATAAATTATTTGATATGCAACAAAAAAACATGCAATAACGGTTATTTTCAATAAGAATCGTTTGACTTGTTAGATTTGCTTACCTACTTTAATAAAAGCTTGGTCGAACGATGTATATTTTATATAGGTACTTAGACAAGTTTTAGATAACATACAAAAACTAAAATGCACGACTGGATCGCACAAACCTGCTCTCGTAGCTAACAACTTTAACGTAGATATAAATTAGGTCCGTCAAGCTGCGTCGTCCACAACGGAAATTTCAAATTCTAATGATGCAGGAATTAAGAGCTTTTGGAGCTAATTTAGTACCCTAATCCGGGCGGAGCACTAAAATGCCTTCCCACTGAAACCCGTGGACGACCCAGCTTGACGTCAAGCTGCGTCATCCACACCTTTAAAATACAAAAATTCAAAATTCTAATGATGCACGAATTAAGAGCTTTTATAGAGCGCCTACATTATCGCAATTTTAAATTTAGTATTCCACGATTTCACCTTGAAAATAGGTACTGAATGTGCTATAAATTGGAGACTTGCTGTATTCGACAATAAAAAAAAAAAAATCTCAATAGACGTAGAATTAGGTCATTTGAAAATATATCAAGTTTTGTCTATCTACTCACACTGGTTTGGTTTTAACAGGTCAAAAAACCTTTTTTTTTGATGACGTCACTCTTCCTATAACTCATACTGGAAAATCTAACATACATTTTTGAAATTAAATGGAAACGTATAATATACGGCGCAGTTCATTTGCGCCCACGGAACTAATCCCCGCGAAAAAAAGGAACCGTTTTCAAAGTGTATTACCACAAAAAACATTGAAGTGTATTACCATTACAAAACAAGAACTAAGACTCGTATGTACCTCTAGCTCTACATACATTATGATTGGTTCATAAACTCTTTTACCCAAATCGCTGTTTAGAAATACTCAACGGAAATGTGAAGTCTAATTGGTCAGTTACTAGGATTATTTTAAAACATTTAACTTACTATCTGTATGAAATAACTTACGTGGCACAGTGACAAGAGTTTTTGTTGGATCGATTCCCACCACCGTACCCACACATGTGTAAAAATGTAAAAAACAACAAGTTCACCGATGGGAATCGAACATCTTATCGTTCCCAAAACTCTTGACTTCAGCAACGAAAAATAAAACAACCCAAATAAAAAATTATTTTTATTTTCGACTACAAAATATATAGCATGTAAAATACAACAACAGACAAAAAATTTTACCACCACACAAATAATTAATGTACATTATGTATTTACACCCTTATTCATAAAGAAAAAATAGTTATTTTAGCTCCCGTGTTTAGGAAAACTATACCATGGAATAAGAATGTTCCGGACTCAAATGGAGCCGTAAGCTATTGCTTTTAGTTTGAGCCCAGAAAATTTGTATTCCATGGTGTAGTTTTCCAAAACACGGGAGCTAAAATAACTATTTCTTCTTTATGAATACGGGTGTGAATGTACATGTACAATGTATGTAGGTATCCATTTCATAGAGCTTAATTCGAATTGAAAAAATAGTGTTGCATAGTTTTAGAAGAAAAATTCAAAAATAATATGGTTATACTAAATTCATAAATTATGATATTGTGGTGAATATGCCCAGTTATGTAAACAACCACACATTATTACAACTTCCCGCGCCATCTTTGAGTGAAATAAATAATTAAATCCATCACGGTTGGTGTCCAGCCTCGTTCGTACTGGAATAATTGCCGAAACCTTTTTGGAAAGCACCTTCTAGTAGACCCTAGAAAATTCTAGAACCCTATTTTCGGGTAAAAATACAGGGGCACCAGTCCGAAAGAGCAGTTTTGATTTTGATAGTGAATGAATAAATGTCAGTGTGAATAAAGAGTTGCATACTTGTGCTTGGTTATAATAAAAGAACAGTAGAAAAAGTATTTGAAATAAAAAGCGTTTTATTTTGTGAATTAATTGCAGTTTCAGTTTGAATAAAGGAAATAAGTTTTATTTGCGAACCCTTAGTAAAATACTACAATATTTAAAAACAAAAGTTGTTGCACGTATAAACTGGAAATGTGTGTGGAAATGTTAAAATACAGTTTTTTAAGAGCACATTTTATTTAAGGTGCTTCACAATGACCTAGCGCTAAGGATCTGCTTGATTATATTTTTCATTATCGTTGTGGTGGACACAGCAAGGGCAGAGTGACTTCATAAAAAAAAGGTTTTTATCCTGTTAAAACCAAACCAGTGGGAGTAGATAGACAAAACTTGATATATTTTCAAATGACCTAATTCTACGTCTATTTAGATTTTTTTTCTATTGTCAAATACAGCAAGTCTCCAATTTATAGCACATTCGGTACCTATTTTCAAGGTGAAATCGTGGAATACTTAATTTAAGATTGCGATAATGTAGGAGCTCTAAAAAAGCTCTTAATTCATGCATCATTATAATTTTGAATTTGTTTGTATTTATAGGTGTGGACGACGCAGCTTGAAGTCAAGCTGCCTCGTCCACGCGTTTCAGTGGGAAGGCATTTAGGGGCTCCGCCCGGATTGGGGTATTGTATGAGCTCTAAAAAAGCTCTTAATTCATGCATCATTAGAATTTTGAATTTTTGTATTTTAAAGGTTTGGACGACGCAGCTTGACGTCAAGCTCCGCCCGGATTAGGGTACTAAATTAGCTCCAAAAAAGCTCTTAATTCCTGCATCATTAGAATTTGGAATTTCCGTTGTGGACGACGCAGCTTGGCGGACCTATATAAATTGATAATACATATGTAGCAGGGACGAAGCGTCCATATATATTGATCCATATAATGAGTGCTTCTGTTAAGCAATTCAAAAAATTATACGGGTTTAGCAAATAATTTTTATTTCGAAACTGACAATAATCGAATTTCATTTAATCTCTTCTGTGAATTAATAAATTTTCATTATAAAAGTCATTCAGAAAAAATAATGTTAACTACAACTACAAAAGCTGATAATATCCCTTCAATTCCAGGCACTGGGAATGCACAATATCACTCCATTATAGGTACACGCGCGAGAGTGCTTACAAATATTTGGAATGCATACCAGCTAGGCATTCTTGTATATCGCCTATTCTCAACTCTCACTCCATCTCATTGGAATAGGGTTGCCATGGCTGTCTAAGCTAACCTAGGACAAAAACTAACCCCGGACTTTGCAGGACATCATCTACCTTAAAAAAGAGAACAAAAAGAGGACAAAAAAGAAAAGAAAAACTAGGTCCACGAATATAAATTAAAATACAAAAAATTAATAACATATATTTAAAAAGAAAATGTTATAAAGTAAAAGTACTTTTTATTGTATGTTCAGATTGAATTTTTTTTAGTTTATTAATGAGAACATTTTCAGATTTACTAAAGGTAAGAATTTTTGAAAGCTGAAATTTGAATTATTTAATTCCGGTTATTTTTAAGAATTACCTTACCTCTAAAATTCAAATTTATTTTTTCAAAATTTTAGTTTCTAATGTGTTAACACAAAATTCGTGAGGTTCTGGTTGGCCGGATTTTTTTTTCAAGTTGAACACACAATTCGTTTTTTCGGAATGAACACTTTGCATTTTGGTAATGAGAATCCATTTGGACATCCACTATTTCAAGAGAAAAATCTGCTTCTACAGTTCTTTTTCTTTTAAGTATGTCCACCTACTTTAAAAAATTTTTGTTTTCTTGAAGTTTAAATGTTTTACTTTCTCTCTCTGGTATTTGATCCCTATGACTGTCCCTCTGGATCCGCCAGTGATTTTCAGATAGATATCAGGGAAGCGATTACACTGGTGACTATGGCAGTAACCTATGTCCTGACGCATGAGATTGATTTACTCAAACCCGAAAAAAAAAAACGTTTTTTTGTTTAACTCAGTGGTCAAATTGAGGAATTAAACGTTTGCTGATGACAAACCAGTGTGGAACGAAAACTCTTGATGTACCCGATCATCTGTTATTTAAGTATTTCCTGAACCCTGCTTGAAATTCATTTAAGATCTGTCTGCTTTCCACCCACTTACTGAGCCTATTGTACAAAATAAAGTAAAGTAAAGTGCGGTTTGGCAAACAAAATCGAACATTTTTAAAACACCTCCTGGTGCAAAAATAATCAACCATTATAAACGTTCTAATGAACTGGATACGATTCAGACCACAACCTCACTATTACTCTATAACGTTTCTCCAATTTAAAAATTTAAAAAAAAAACAGTTTTGCAATGATTTTTGAATGGAATATCTTCCAAAACCAAACAGAAAGGTTTTAGATCATGGTTTGGATCAGTGCACCAAACATAATCTAAAATGTATAGGTTTTTTTTACCAGAAAAATTTATTTAGTGCTAAATTGATAGTTCATCAGTCACAATAAAGAAAAAATCGCAAGGATATCTTAAAGTATTTAAATTTAAAGAAGGAATTTAAAGCGATCCAGTTAACTAAAGGAGATTCTATTAATCAAACAGTTAATAAGGTGTTCTGATTGACAATATTAAACTTAATTTGGTATTAGTTAAAACGACACAATCCAGTTTTTAATGGACTGTGAATTAATTGGCCCTTAATATAAATAATCTTCAACTTTACTATCTGACCTCAAATCTAAAAGTTACATAGTTATTAGCAGACATTTCTCCTGCAATACTATTGAAATGTCTTCTGGCTCTGATTGTTGGTATTGTATGCCTTGCACCCAAATGTGGTAAATGTAGATATCGGAAGCTAGAAAGGTGTATGACAATATGACCATTGCTCTTTCTGGGTACGAAACGTGCGTGTTGCAATGAATATTGACATAAACAAACCAAATTGAAGAACTCAATAAATTTGTCCATTAAAATAGTGTTATTTGCACTTTACATCCATTAACATAAATGATACTAAGCCCCCATTGGCATAAAGAGAGCTCAATGTATCGATGGAATACTCGAAAGTTCCCCGCGGCATGTAGTTCAAGCAAGCCCAAAACATCTGTAACACAATAATTCAAAACCAATTAGTGCAGACATCAAACCTTAACACCCTTGTTAGTACAATACAAACACACACAAATTCCCTTCTCACACCTCTGCCAAAGTGACAGGTGAGCAAAAAATTAGAGAAGCGGAAAAGCGGTAAATCACAAGCACATTTTCTTCTCCGTTTCCTAAGGGTTCGTTTGGATCAAGATCGGGGCGGGCACGGGACTGATGCTGGAAGGAGATTTGTGCAACTGAGTGTATCCTTTTTGCAGACTATGAATTTTCCACACTTGGTCCTCGGTCCTCCATAGTTCATCATTCTATTTTGTCGAAATATTGATTGGCAAATATGTGGAAGAATAGGATTCCCGATATATGATGGTGGTTCGAGAGGTAAGGTGAGGGAGGAATAGCTTAATCCATGGGCAAATACTCAATCAGGATATCCCCGGATTCCAGACACGTAACATTTTGCTCACATTTGAGTGCGCCGAGTCAAGTGGAGAGAAAAATCAAAGGACGAGTTCGAGTATTATATTTAGGAGTAGGTTGGCTGGGGTAGGATATGGTATGGTAAGATGATGGATAGGTCTCTTTATGGCGGCAGATAAAGTTGCCATACAAACATATGTGTTGGGAGCAGGGTTGTTTGCTGCTCCTTCTGTTTGGTATGCAGACTAAGGAATTATGTATGTTTTTTTTTTCCTTTTTGCTGTTCTAGGTGCCTCTGTTTTTTATTTCGCATTTTGTTAGTCCTTTTCTTTGATATTATTTACAGACGTTGGAACTTGGAAGCCTACTCGAGCAGAAGATGAAGAGAGAAGTTTTCTATCTGAAATCTGAATTCTTCTTTATTTTTTTTTTTATTTGAGTTTTTGTTGCTTAGATATAAACTCGTAAGACGATTATGAGAAAATTAAAGCGTTAACAAAAAAAAAAAAAAGAAGATTTTATTTGATGTTTTTAATTCGCTCCAAAAGGAAGAGTTTTCAAAATTCTCATTGCTAAACTTTTTTGAAAATTCCTACTATTAAATTGAGGGTAGTAGATATTAGCAATTGGATAGATATTTATCTTTTGCAATACTTTCAACGAGTTCTATGTTCTACAAAAGTTTTCGCTTCTTCCTCATTGGATTATGTATGTACTTGTACATATAGGTTCTTTTTAAACTAAAAACTTTTATGTTAAATGATTTGCTTCCTCACAAGATTTGTTTAAAACAAAATGGTAGTACTTATGTTGATTTACAGTATTTATCAAAAAGTACCTAATTCTACATCCTGGCTCCAATATTTATATTTCTTTTTATCTTGAAATGATTTAACCGGAGATCTTTTTTGTATCCTAAACGCACATGCACATGCACATATGCACAATGACCTAAAAATGCTTCCTGCATAGCATATTGGCATTATTTATGGATACCTGAGGCTTACCTTAAACCCTGTTAATACTATCGTTTGCTTAATTTATACATTATTTATAAACACAGGGTGTTGTTATTAAGTTGTGACAAAGGGCTGTAGCGTTAAGGTTGGGATCAAATATGATAAATATGCTGGCGCATCGGCGCATGATGAACAACTAGGGCCCAGTGACTTGCAAACAGTGTTGCCAGAAAATATTTTCTGAAATCAGGAGATTACAACATTAGAAATCGGTGTAAATCGGGACATTTTTTAACCTACAACTCAAGGCATAGATTAGCTTATTGCCAATTTGTTGTGAATGTTTTTTATCAGATTTCTTATGACAGAAAAAACTGTTTGTTTCATTTGTATCATTACTTATTTTATTTCATTTAAATTAATTTTTAAAAACAATATTGCTTGAACATAAATTGTAATGTTAAAATTAAATATTTTTCATTCGGAGGTACTTAATACATTTACACCCATATTCATAAAGAAAAATAGTTATTTTAGCTCAGGTGCTTAGGAAAACTACACTATGGAATAAGAATTTTCTGGGCTCAAAATAAAGGCAATTGCTTACTGCTTTATTTGAGTCCGCAACATTCTTATTCCATGGTGTAGTTTTCCTAAAAATGGGAGCTAGAATAACAATTTTTATTTATGAATAAGGGTGTTAATACATAACTAGTATCGCCAGTGGCCGAATATTCGGTCAGGCAAAATTTTAGAAAACCACACATTAGACTGATTTTTTTTTTAGTTAACACAAATTTTGTTCTGATTAAATAATGATAACATGAATTTTTAAATTGAAATCCGAGATTACGTACACTGTGGCGAATACGTACTTTTTTTAATTTCTAAATTAAAAAAGTAACCAACTGCATGACTTTGAAAAAAATATGAAAATATTTTCCCGTTTAGTGAGTTTAAAAGTATATTTCACCTAGTCTCAAGCAAATATTATCCTTACTTTTAGTTAAAAACAAACTTTGTCCTAAATAAGATTTTGTTGGCGAGTACAAAAAATTCCAACAACAATTGCTCTTTTTAATGTTTAAAAGAAGTTGCGTGAGCGGGACAGAGGACACGAGGGAGTTTAAGGCCTCTGAACCTGTGAAGCGGGCCAACCAACGAACTGATGTCCAAAACAAATGTAAGACGTTTAGAATGCATTTTGAAAACAAAAGATTTCATAGTTTTACCAATGTCACTCTGGCAGACGGCTTTTGCCATGTCATACAAAATTTGTAAAAAACAAAATGTAAACTATGTATAAATATTGAATTTTAATAAATCTAAATCAATATATTGTAATATTTTAATAAGGGTTCGCAAATAAAACTTATTTCCTCTATTCAAACTGAAACTGCAATTAATTCACAAAATAAAACGCTTTTTATTTCAAATACTTTTTCTTCAGTTACTTTTATTATAACCAAGCACAAGTATGCAACTCTTTATTCACACTGACATTTATTCATTCACTTCCTAAATCAAACTGCTCTTTTGGACTGGTGCGCCTGTATTTATACCCGAAATAAAGGTTCTAGAGTTTTCTGGGGTCTACTAGAAGGTGCTTTCCAAAAAGGTTTCGTCAATATTCCAGTACGAACGAGGCTGGACACCAACCGTGATGGATTTAATTTTTTATTTCACTCAAAAATGGCGCGGAAAGTTGTACTAATGTGTGGTTGTTTACATAACTGGGCATATTCACCACAATACAGTGAATACATGCAATACGTCATTGAAAAAAAAAAATATATGACATATGCGGTGGTGTGTTTAATCCTGGAAAAACATCATGTGGAATATGAGACACAATCAGTCCGTGAGAATCGTAAACTCCATATTATAGGTGTTTTTAGACGATTTAACGCATATTTTTTTAAATAAAGAATTGCAAATATTCACTATGTTAACTTTTATTTCACTTTTTTATTTAGTGTTTTCACTATTTTAACGTTTTGAAATCTCTAAACACTTTTATCTAGCTCGGCAAAATGACAGAGTGGTGCGTTCTATTTCTATAAAATGTTAACTTTTGTTGTTAAGTCAAACAAAATTTTAAAATATCATTGTTAAGAGTGTTACACTGTGTAACATTTCGTTTAGGAACGATGAATGTTAAAAAGATTGTTGGTATGCCAATCGAAAGGGGTTGACAAAAAAAAAAAAATCGAAACACAATTAGAATGAAAATAGTCAAAGAAATTTTTTCATTGCATCAAATTTTATTAGTAAAAATGTTATGATCACTTAAATGCATATATCTATTATATTTAAATTAAATTCTTCTAATATGTTCTTATCAATAATAAAAAGAATTTATTTATTTTTTTTCAAACATTCTATTTGAAAATTTAAAACCTTAAGGCTCTCCCAAACCAATGCGAAACATTCGGTGCGGCGAAGAAACATTCGTCAGTCGAAATTAATTTACATGGTGATAAATGAGAGTGCCCACACCAACGCGGCAAAGAAACATTCGCCTTTCAAAATTTATTTACAGGATGATAAATGAGAGTGCCCACACCAACTGTGAATGTATTTTCGCCACACCAAATGTTTCGCATTTGTTTGGGAGAGCCTTTTTTGAATGTGCGAATTTTTCGCACGGGTCTTCTGGTTGATATTTATTTGTTTTATTTTGACTTTTAATTTAAATTCATATTGTTTGAACACATTACGTAAACACTAATAATTAATAACAAATATTTCCCTTGTTATATTTACAGTCTTTTATGGGCATTGTCTTACAAAAAACTTAATTATTTAGTGATTATAGCACCTAGGACCTAGCTAGATAAGAAATAAAAAGTTAAAAAAAATAAGCTAACAAATACTCCAAAGATTCAAGTTTTTTATGAACTGCAACGACTATGTACAAAATCATCTTAATTTTAATTATTTTTAAAATACTTATTTTGGTTGAATTTTTATTTGAACACTGAATCAGACACTTTTTAGTATTGACATGACACAAACAAGGCGAATTTAAGAGTCTTCAACAAACAAGAAGCAGAAATTGGAATGAATACCGATGTTATGGATTATGACGATGGGAAATTTCAAATGAGATATTTTAAGTTACAGCCAGATTAAAAAGTTTTCAATTTTTTAGTAAAATTTTAAATAAAGTAAATTCCAGAGTTGAAAATACATTAAGATACTTTGAAATATTGGAAATCGGAGAAAAGTGTCATATTAAGATCAAAAATCAGTGTATCGGGAATAGGTCCAAAAATCGGGAGAATTACGATAAATCGGTCTTTCTGGCAACACTGCTTGCAACTCTCAACCATTCCTGTGTCTGCCTTTCGACAGGATTGGAGGTCCCTCCATATTACAGTTTGTATGCCGAATCCGAACGGCTATATCGGAAGAACTTTTTCATGACAAGGATTTGACAATTCTTCGCAAGAGGGACTAGTCCTGATAGAAAAGTTTTTTTTTGTTAGTTTTTAGGCTGATAATTTATTGAACCCAGCCCTGCAGGGCGATAGTCCAACGAACGAAACATTACGGTACGGGTTACTTCAGCTTTGCGTTGACACTAGAACGAAATCGTATGGGATGTTGGTATTTTTCCCCCGTGCAAATATGTAATTTTAGAAAAAAAATTCTCAAAATGGTGTTTAAATATTAAAACAAAAAGTTTGAAAATTAATCATTTACATTTTTTTCTCTTAAATGATTTGATTTAGCTTTAAGCAGAGTATAGCCACAGCATATGACTTTCTACAATTACTTGGATAAAGATCGAAGAGAGAAATGTTTTAAGTTCCCAAATTGCATCAGCCTAAGTAGGTGAGAAGAATTGACATCGAAACTTAGTACACGTGGCAAAGAGACGTCGCATAAATTCCCTCGCAGACCCGGCTGAAGCACCTTCCAGGTGGGATAATGCCTAACACCGTCTACAAGATAACAAAAGACGGTGTTCAACATTGGACTTACTCCTCCAAATTTTCAAAAGAAAACGTCGAACAAAATCCACAAATTTTTAATTTTTTTAAAAATGTACTACTTTTCGCTCTTTCTAACCATAAAGTGGGAGGGAGATAAATTTCAGAGAAGTCAAATATAGTCGGAAGAGTCAGTCCAATGTAAACACCGTCAAAGAATTGGTTGGAAATAAGTCCCGAAAACAACAGAGCTCTTAAGGATTAAGACGGTACCCTCTTTGTTATCAGCTCAGTAGATGAAAGCAACACTTTGCCACCGTAATATAACTACTTAACCATCTCGGATGTAGTGGTAGTATACTGGGCCGCAAACCCAAATGAGATATTCCTAGAAAACTGTGAAGTTAGCAGGGCAGTATGAATTTTTTTTTAAATAAAGGACTTAAGAATTCGGAACTATAATTTCTGGAAACGTAAAATAAACTGCAAATTACGAGATACACTCCGACCTGCTAACTTCACAGTGAAATTAGCAGGGCAGTATCAATTTTTTTATCAAAGAAAGGACTTTAAAATTTGGGCCTAAAATTTCTTGAAATGGAAAATAAACTGCAAATTTGGAGCCTTACTGCAAATTCCTAGCATGCTTAGTTCTCAAAATACACTATTATTACATGCTAAATTCACTGTAAAGTTAACAGGGCTGTATGGATTTTATTTGAAATAAAGGACTTCAAAATTTGGACTTAGCTTTACTTCAAGTCTCTATCATGCTTGGTTCTCGAGGTACACTATGTGACCTGCTAATTTCACTGTAAAATAAGTAAGCAGGTCACTCGTTTACACCCAGTATTTGGTGAACTGCAAAATCGGGATTACACATGCAAAATAAATGCAAACAAAACTGCAAATTACTGCGTTGGTCCCGTTACTCTAGGTGAAAGTTGTCCTGCCAACTTCACAGACGTAACAAAATCGGTTGGTTAAGACGGCATTTCCACTGAGCTTTGTCGACAAACACTACAAATATGAGCGACAATTCTACAATCCTTAATTACGCAGCCATGGGAGGACAAATCCCGCTGAACGGAAAAAATGGATGATGGTCAGATTACCAAAAAAAAAAGGTAAGTCTCATAGATTTCGGCTATTGAAGATGGATCTTCATCATATCTACAGTGGCTAAGATAATAAGGAAACTAGTCTTGGAACGAATCGAGAGAGCATCTGGATTCTACTCTCGACAAAGATCAACTCTTTTCGATACTTTGAATCGAGTTTTTATTCGATTAGACTTACACGGGGAAGGTATACCCGAGAAGCTTGTCGCTATTGCCAAGCCTATCCAGCGAGGGTGCAACTTGTCAAGTCTTGCACAACAGAAAGGTATGAGAAGTTCGACACGGCTGTTTACTATCACCACTGTTATTAGAGCACGCATGAAGAATCAGATGAACGATGGTTTTCTTTCTGGAAAATCTCGACTACGTAGACGATTTTTGGCTCACTTGCGGAAAGAGTCAACATTCCGTTTGGAGTTATAAAGGGGAACATTCTCTCAATTTATCTTGCTAAATCAAACCGCAGGTGGAGCAGTTTAACAAACTGTATTATATCTAGGAAGATTTGACCCACCTATGACAAGAACCGAACAATTGATATAATACGCAGACCCAGACAAGACATAGCCAGGGTAGTTGCAACCTGTAGCGGACACTGGCCAATAGGAGAGCAAGCAGCTAAGATGGGCATACCTCACAATACTCACCGTCGGAGCTGTGAGGACCAGCAGGTAAAGGAAACAGTAGTTCATTTCCTCTGCAAATGCCCTGCTCTGGGCAAAGCTAGGAAACAGTCACTCGGAAGAGCATTTTTTGACGACATTAACGAACTATCTGAAATGAAGATCAAAGACTTGATTTCTTTCCTCAATGCGACGAAATAGCTCTAGGACAAATTTCGGCTAATTCTGCATTAAACCTTCCGTCGATTCCCTATTATTCGCAAGATAGTGAACTAGGGTTCTGGTGGAGGTTTGTGGTGCACAGCGGCCGGATGATCATTCAATCAGATCAGTGGACGCTCCAGTGCCAGCCAACGAACTGCCTAGCGGGCTAACTGTGGATGGTGCGGGTGCGGGTGCTGGTCTGGTTGAGTGAGTGATCCACTTTCTGATGATTGCGCTAAAAGCTACAACACAATCCTATTATAAACTCAAATAAAAATGGACGATATCCTGAGGATATTCCCATGTTCTCTCACCATCCACAGGTTCTAAAGAGTTATGGTGTCAAAACGGCGCACTTAAGCGCTAGAACGCCCGTGGCCACCATTTCTACCTACCTACCTAGACGATTTTTATTTGTTTTCAGACAAGCAATTTGGAAAGTAAAGCCAATAGAGTCGGGCTATGGATCAACACCGGAAAAAACCAAAATCCTCAACTTTTCTGGTTGGTAACTCTGATCAATTTGACGTTTCGAGACAGCAGGTCAAAGTGGTAACAATTGACTTTACCTAGGAAGCGTTGCCTCAAAAGACGGTAGTGGCATAGTTGGAGATGTTAACTGCCGAATTGGCAAGGCAAAAGCGGATTTCAGAATACGCAGTCAAAAGTTTGGGGGAGAAACGTCTACAAATACAAAGACTAAGGTGCGACTGTTCCGCTCGAAAATAGAATCCGTATTTCTATATGGATGTAGGACGTAAAAAGTATCCTCCTCTGTCACAAAATATCTGCTTAATTTGGTTATTAGTATGTCAAACATTCTTAAGATATTTCGGCCAAATATTATTTACAATTTTGACCAATAACTTCATCGCAGAACTGCTTGAAATCCTTTCGACGTCTTTGTTCGTAGAAGGAAAGGACAGTGGATTGATCACACCCTACGGCCGTAGCGGCGGCAATGGAGTGGGATCCTCTTACCCGAAAACTTGGCGCACAACAGTCGAAATAGAATTTCAGAAAGTAAGGTAAAGATGGAGAGAGCTCACACGCATTAGCTGAAACAGAACAATACATGAAGAATGTTCTAGCTACATTTTAATTTCTTTTGCGACAAAAAATGTTTTGATGTCGCAACATTATTTCTAGTGACTTCTGAAGGCAAGCATTTGTGAGTTGTGACATATAAATACCTTCCTGGCATTTTAAATTTGACATTTTCTATTTGCAATATTTGGATACTGAAATCTAAAATTCACCACACATATTAAACCGTATGCAAAATGTAAGTCGGATTGAGCGCAACAATCTAATTTAAGCAATTCATCTGTTTCAAATCTATTTAGACCTAAGTTTTTTTTTTTGTTAATTTACTTTAATTATTGAAACAAAACAAAAAGTTATTCGAAGAGATTCATTTAACAATTTTTATCTAGCAAATTCTAGCGACTTTTTGTCTGCAGAATGTCAGCCAATGTAGCGACTTTTTATTTCAGCTTGCGGCAACACTGTGTCTAACAGCCCTATTCTGCCGTTGTGAGCCTCACAGGTCACAATTTTTTGCTAGTTTGTTTTTGTGAATTTTCTTTTAAGGCGTATTCTATGGAAGCCGCCATAAAAAAAATCACAAGAACAACGTGAGTTGTGATCTGCCAAGGATCAGGTCATAATTTTTAAGTTTTTATGAAGCGAGTTCACCACGAATTATGAGGTTATTGTAACTTGTGATGTGAGCCATCAGTGAAGTTGCCAGAATTAGGCTGTAAGACGTGTAAGAATTTATACCAGTCCTTGGTGTACACACAAAATTATCGTATAAATTATCCTATAATAAATAAATATCCTTGCAATAAACACCCGATAATGACCAAAATATAATAATATCTTTTCGTTTTCATTCTCGTACAAAATGATTGTCCTCGATTCAATTACATATCGGCACTGGAATTGGACCACGCCTCACAAATCAAAATCCTATTGAACTGTTATTACAAATGTTCACACAAATCGGAAGAATACTCATTCTTACACCGACCAAAGGACAACGGAAATGGAAGTTTCCTTAATTTAAAATGTTAGCTGCTGGCACATATAACACAGGGAGAAAGTTAAAGCAATTTAAACGAATGTTTTTGTTCCTTGTGATTTGTGGTTAAAAGTTAAAAGTATCTAAGGTCAAAAATCACCACTTTACCCGTCCCCCTTCCCACAAAAAAAAAAACTTTTTAAAAATGGCATCTATATCTTATGACAGACAAGATATCCTGCTGTACTGATTGACTCCACTCCAAAAGGATAATCGATTTTCGATTTTACGCTTACTTAGGCCTGCTGATTGCAATCAAAAAAGTTTTGATGGAGACTTTTGAGTGCCGCCGCCACCGCGCCTTGCCGCCATCCTAACCATCACCGCTATCGCTATCACCATCATCATGTAGGGTAACGTTAAGGAACCTATGTATATAATAATTCCTGTAGGTTGGTGTTATGATCAGCTGTGTGCGGTACTCGGTTGTTTGTTGGTGAATTATCAAGAAGAAATCTCTTCTAAGTAAGATTTTGAGTGAAGATGATTTTGGAATCTATAGACTATTATTTGGGGGAGGAGATATTTTTTTTCTTTTTTCCTCATTTCTGGGTATATATACGATAAACCTACTTATTGAGGGAGAAAATCCAAGATTAATTTTCATTAAAGATTATGGGATTATTTTCAAAGTGCAATGAAATGTAATCCCGCACGGTATTGTAAAGTCTGCTCTGAGGCGAGGTTCAATCCACTTGAAGTTTTTTTTTTTGTTTTATATTTAGAAGGAAAATACTATTCAGAATTTTATTTAATATTTTATTTCCTTATAGCTAGTCCAATAGTTTTTTTTTTAAATATAGAAAATGAGAAAGACATTTTTTCTTTATATTTTCTTAAATTTTTTGATACATACCCGGCTGGAAAATTGCAAAGTTACTGTCTTGTTTGGGCAAGGACATAGTAACTTTTCAGTAGGGAAAATCAAGATGAGGAAAACTTGTTTAATACTTGGCATGCCCTTGCTTTCAGTACCAAACATTTAGATGAGGAACAATTTTCAAACACTCGTGAGGCCCTCCCTAGTAAAACCTTGTTGGACATGTTTCGGTACCCGATATGGAATTTCTCTTGTACACCAAAAACTAAAATTTGTTTTCTCTTTTCTTTTGTCTTCTTTTTCATATCACACTTTTCTATGGGTGTGAGCCATCTGTATATATTTTATGCAATATGGTATGATACATTAGAACCGCGGTTCCCAAACTGTGTTCCGCGGAACCATGGGGTTCCGTGGACGAGTTTTCAGGGTTCCGCGACTTTCTCGAAGTACAAACACTAAAAACACAATAATTTTTTTTTTTAAACCGTGAAATCGGGGACTTTGGCGCACTTTGCCTATAGATTTTTTTACAAAGTAAAGATGTTTTGCAGAAGTATTGTAAATTTTTGTTGGCTAGTTTAATTATTTAAAATCAAAAATTGGGTGGCCAAAGTCACCGTCCAGTTTTGAGTGACTTTGGCTGGGTAAACGTTTTCAATCAATGATCCGATACTAATTGGTTGCAGAGACATTTTCTTATACTGAGGATTTTTTGTTAATTTTTTAGGGTTTCCTTAATTTTTTTTTTTATAAATTAATTGTTAATTTAAATTTTCATATCACTGGGAGAATATTAGGAGGATCAATCTTTCTCTGCTCTTTTGCAGCTTTATTAGAAGACTTGTACTTTTAAGCTTGGTACGCCTTTAAGATAAGTTTTCTTATAATTTTGATACAAAAGTAACTCAAAATGCAGGCCAATGTCACCCCATCAAATTATTTTGCTGAAGTACCTATTTCCACAACATATTGAAACCTTTTAACATTTGTTTGTGTTTTTTAGGGTTTTTTAATAAAAATTATTTAGTTTTGAACTAATTTTCCTAATTTATCCTAATGAAGACTATTACAATCATTTTTAATTTTTTAAATTATACATTTTTGAAAAGAAACCTTAAAGATTAGAAAAGTCTTTTACATTAAAAAAATAAAAAAAAATTTCATTCATTGGCCAAATTCACCCCAACCACGCACCGGCGAATTTGTACCCAGTTACACAGTATGTAATCGCAAACATGTTTGACTTTTACAATTTTTGTGTCGAAATGTGAGCTTCTCATAATAAATAAAAAGCAAACAAAAATGATACAAAAACACTCACTTTCCCAATTAAATTACGAGCCAGACTATCGTGGGGTTCCGAAATATATTTGGACCTTTTTAAGGGTTTCAAAGCTTATAAAGTTTGGGAACCGCTGCATTAGAGTATGAAACTTGTTCACTTTCGACATTGAATTTTTGTACTTATAGCGAGTTAGCAAAGTGGGTAGCGCATTGGACTGACAAGCAGAAGATCGTGGGATCAAGTCCCACATAAGCCAAGTTTTTTTTGTTTGTTTTTGCCTGACGAGCCAAAAAGCTTCATCATAGCCAAGGCCCTTGTTCTAGCCTTTGCCTACCCTTGTTAGCCCCATGCCAGTATCTAAAACTTTCTAGTGTATTTTCGAAAACTAGATTGTTTTTCTGCGCGGGTATTGGCAAAAAATTATTGCCATCCAAAAATAAATGTTTCTTCTGACACAAGTTATCATAAGTCGTTTTTCGCCCAGAATAAAGTCGTGCCAACTTACATCAAACTTTAAACATCACTTTTTACTCATACGACAAAAGGACAAATTTTGGATTCGTAAAAAAATCAAACTAGAGATAATTAATGAAGAAATTTTCTTACCTTTCATTGGCAAAAAATTATTGCCATCCAAAAGTGGGGAATGGAGCTAAAGGTAACAGGGGCAAGAAGTAACAGCTTAAAATGAAAGCGTTCCCATTAAAATTATTAAGAATCACGTTAAGGACCCAAAGGCTCGGCACGTATACATCATAGCCCAGGAAACAAAACATGGCTCCAAACAAGTTTCTTGATTTTGGTTAAAGCTTTGATATTTACATATATTGTACCTTACACTATTATACAACTTTTCAGACTGTAGCTGGTTGAGCAAAAAAAAATATATTTTAGTGTGATTTTTTTTTTAATTTTTGGGAATTCTTCGTTTCATTAAAATGGCTATATATTTGGATATTATGATGTAGGAATAAGTTTGATACATCAAATGTTTAGAAATTATTTGTTCTTAAATTATAAAATATAAATCAAAATATATTCATGCGCAAAATTTTTCAAAAATACAAAAAAATTAAATTTTTTGTAAGAAAGTCGTAATGGATGTTGGTTTAGTTTAGTTTTGTCGTAGCCTAACACACAAAAAAATTAATAATTCGCAGCTTTTTGAAGAATCAATTTTCAAGAAAGCCTCTTTTTTAGAATTACATAAAACATTAATAATGTACCTATAGAAGCAAAAAAGTAACATGTATAAGCAAAATATTATTAAAAATCTATGTAAAACTGAAGTATGTACTATTTTCTTTTTCATTGTTTTCTTCGAATACATTTTTTTTTTTTTCAAAAATGTTCGCCAGGAGGAACCTGCAAAATATCTTTAAAGACGCGAAATAAAATTATTAACAAAATGAAATATTTTTTTAATTTTCTTCAGTACCGTTAGCTATTCACTTTCGATAGTAAATACCTATTGTAAAAAAAATGAACATTTTCTTTTTTTCAACTTTCAAAGATAATTTTTCCAACTTAACGGTTCTTTATGAAAAAAAGTATTATATTATACTGTGTTAAATTGGTCATCAGTTGAGATATTTTGAATCTTTGGTGAGATGTACCGTTGTATTTATTTTATTTTTTTTTTAGCTAGAACTCAAATATTTTGTACCACGTTTCTTGATGGATTAAATTAAAAATTCAAAGGTGTTTTTTCGTGATAACACTTGAAGTTGGGCTGCATAGCTTTCGCTTCGTTAAATTTAACATTGAAGGTTTTGAATGAACAACAACCACTTGTGTTGGCTTACACCAAGTATAACATTTGGCTGGAATTATTGCAATTTCATGGCTGCCACACGAATCATCAGATTCCTCTTTACTTGCGATATACGTGTAGTATAGGGCAAGTTTAGGATTCGTACAAAAAAAAAAATCGAGATAAGAATTTTCCCTAACATTACGATGATAGAGATCGCGAAAAAAGTGGGTCTCGCAATTCTGTCTGTCTGTCCGTCTGTCTGTACCTCGACCTGCAGGCTAAACGGCTTAAGCGATTTTCTTCAAACCTTGGACTTAAGGTTTTTATGTGATTCCCTAGAGGGGAAATTGAAATTTTTTTTAGCTCAAAAAATAACGGTATACCTGTCATACAACCAATAAACAAAAATTGATTTATTTAAAAATCGGCTCTAAAGATTTTCAAAAAAAAATTACGAGGTACTAAAATTACTAAAGTCAATATTTAGGCAGAAAAAAAAATTTTTATAACGGTTATTAACGGTACCTGTCATACAACCGATTTGTTGGTATTCAAATTTCTCGTTAACTACTACACCGATTTCAACCAAAATTTTTATACAAAAGGTCGCTTATAATATTAACAATTTTACATATTGAACATTTTTTTTGAAAATTCAATATCTTTAAAACGGGCTAATGAAGTTTTTTGTAATTTCGTGAAAAATTGTGTTTTAATAAATACTTAAAGTTGGCTTACCAAATTTTATTTTAAACTATGTTCACGATTTTTTATATATAAAAAAGTAATTAAAAAAAAACCGCTCTTACGATTTTTGATTGTTTTTTTTTTTTTTTCATAAATTCATATTTATTAAACAAACCAGATGGCATACTTTTTTTTAGCTCTATCTATTTGAGCTATTAAAATAATTAATTTATAATAATTCATAGTAATCATTTATATTTCAAATTGTTTTTAATGATATCATAATGTTATGGAACCAATAAGTATGTACATGTCTATTTCAAGCTATGTTAAAGTTGTTTGTTAGCTACGAGAGCAAGTTTTGTGCGATCCAGTCGTGCCCATTCTTTTAGTGGTCTTAGTCTATAGTTACAATTTTAATTTATAAATTGTTTTGCCGTCAACTGGATTTGAACCTAGACCAAACTACCTCAGAGGCGGTTGCACTACGCATTGCACCACCGAGGTCACCTGATCATGCCCATCCAAATGAAGATTTTTCTAATTTACAATTGCATTTGGAAAACTAGCATCTTTACAAGTTAGATGTTATTCCTTCGGGGTCTTTCTTTTTCTCCTCTCCGTTATCACAATTCGTTGCATATGTGTAATAAGGGAAATTATATGAATGTTTTGACACTGGTCAAGAATTAAATTTCATTCAAAGGTGTTTTCTCGTGATAACACTTTCAGTATGGCTGCAAAAAAATTCTACTACTTTTTAAAACAAGTTAACATACAATCTTAAAAACCATTTGTTGCTGCCTAATTTAAAATAGTTTGGGGTAAATTCTGTATCCTTTGAATTTAATTTCAGCTCTCTGAAATGTACCGTTATATTTTTTTTTTAACATTTGAAACTTTAAAATTTTTGTTCATGCATTTTATTGAAATTATTAAAGATATATCTACAAGAAATATCTCAAAAATATTTCAAACGATGTAGAATTTAACAGTGAAAAAAAAATATGTTTTTTGATTTTGATATATTTTGTTTACAATTCCGTTTTAACAGTAAATACTGTAAAAAAAATTTTTAAATGGTAATTTTTTCAAGGTTTTATAAAAAAATTTTCAGAATTAACATTATATAATAAACTTTGTTCCAAATGCAATTCTGCATCGTTTGAGGTATTTTTAAGTGTTCTTAAATGAACCGTTATATTTTTTTTTTAATTTGTACCTACCTTAATTTTTTTTTCCTGATGAGTCTTTAATAATTTAATTTAATGAACGACGCAGAATTAATTGCTTAACAAAACTGTATTTTTAGTTTTTATTGATATATATGTTAAAAATTGCTATTTAACGGAAAAACCCCCAACAAATTTAAATTTTTTCAACTTTGAATAAAATGTTGACTAATTTTTGGGTTATATGTTATAAAAACGAATTAACCATGATAAAAAATTTAATTATGTATTTTTTGAGGTATTTTAGAAGTTTGTGGAATGTACCGTTATATTTTTTTTTGTTTTTTTTTTGTCATCACTAAATTTTTTTTTTCAAACGCTGATTACGCGGATTGCTCAACAGCTAGAGGCGGGAATATTTCCTCAAATACTTCTATTAAATAGCTCTTCAACCCATCAAAATCCCAATCCTATTACCAAAATTTAGGATTTTTGCACAAAGTTAAAAATACAAATTTGTAAAATAATGCCAACAGAAATATCAAGTTGCTATACCAAAACAAGTGCGACTCGTGTGGACAATTTAATGCACACATATACATATCGAAAACGGCTGTGAGGACTTTTTCATTGACCCAGTGGTCAGTTTACTTAACAGCCGTGATAAGTTTCGAAAATGTTGGGTTGTGTCAAGATTAATTGGTTTGTGTTTGGGTTCAACTACACTTTACATTTTGGCTCTCAACTATAGTAAAATTATTTCGAAAAATCGACACTAACACAATTTTAGTGTCAAAATAGATCAACGTCGTCGTTTCGACGTTTCTGCAATTTCTCTGAAAACAATGTTCTTTGGAAACTGAGTTTTCTCAATGAAAAATTCGTTCGCGCAATAAACCACTTAATTTAAATAAATACTTTGGTTGATATAAGTCTCAAATGATAGTGCATTCATACTCGTTTTCCTTTCACTCTGAAGGCACTTGTTTATTTTGAAGAATAATACAACGGAAAACAGTTGTGAAAGTAGGTTTTTTCTTTACGATGACTGAACGAAAAATTGATATCAATACTGAAAATGTTTCATTGTTTAATTTAAAATATATAAACCATTAAGAAAAATCATACATAAATAACAGTTAAATTTAAATCTGTGTTTTGTTTTATTTAACAATTGATCCTTGTCTAAGAATCTTTATTATTTAACTTAACACAAAAGTTATGATTATTCCAAATAATCCATTTCGAATCAATGTTTGACTGAAGCACTTTTCAATAATCAATTTTATTTTTGTTTCAGTCATTTAGATTCATTATCATCTTTCGTGTTTTTTTGTGCTGCACGGTCTGTGAACAATCGAAAAGTCTATCTTATGAGATGTTTTGTGCTTAGATGTTTGTGCTTAGCTTAAAATAAAATTTTGAGTTATAGGCTTATACAAAAAGTTTGGCCTTAAATCGACTTCTTGATTTGAATCCCTCTAAATTTTTATCGCACATATTGTGTTAGCGATTCTACGAATGTAAACTGCAGAACACGTCCACTCATAACACATCTCATAAGATGCTCAATGCACCAAACAACAATATAACCCATGAGAGAAATTTCTTATACCAATTAAAACGTCATATTGTTTACCAAATAATAAATGTTCTGTTTCTAATAAAAAACGAAGTCATTTTTAATTTTATACTGCCTCACTGATGAACTGTTCTTATTTCTTCCCATTGTTTAACTAACTGAATATTTTCGCTTAAAAGAACCGCGTTAACTGCGCTTAATTCTAAAGTTCAATCCCGAACATATTGTGAATCACCATCCTCGCTAGTTTATAGGTTTTCAAAAATACACAGGTTATGTCCGCATTTGAAATTCTATAAAGAAATACACGAAATATTGGGTATACCTACATTATGTACATACTTACTTTCAACTAACTTTCAACAAAAACTGTGTCTATCCCTTAATAAAGTCAATAATTAGCAATCTAAGAACTTGGCAAGCTCAACATTTTAAAACAAATGAGTAAACATATCTGCACACGCACATTTCTAAAATAATCAAAACGATACAAATTTTACCTTGGAACACATTCTTAGATACAAATAATTATAATAAAAATTTCTATAAGACTTTATTGGTATAGGTGATACACACAAATAAAAACGAAGGCAGTACAAATTACCCAAATTTATCATTATTATTTGCTTAAATAACCTTTGTATGTATGTATGTAGAAATTAAGTAAATAATTTCATCTCAACTTTCAATGAAATAAAAAGACTGTTTTTGACGAAATAGTCACAGTACAATACATAAGGCATTGCTTGTCAAGTTATAACAATCTAACGACGAAAATCTAAATATAAAATCTAACTAAAATGAATTTATTTGGTGTTTTTATAATTTTTGCCATTGGTAACAATATTATTGAAAAATATAATACAAACATTTGACAACAAAAATATATATAATTTTCCTGCAGCTATGTCCATTAAGACAGCTCAGGGTTTCTTTTTGTCTGAACCTGCACCACAATCACAAACCATTAATGTGATAGAGGAAAACGGTAATAATAATGACAATTTCTGTCAATCTAACGGATCCAATATTTGCCTCAGAATGGGCTTACAGTATGGAATGTACACAGAATCTGGATGCAAACAAATGAGAAACAGATATGGTGACAGTAAGTTTTTTTTTGTTTTTTTATTCATCTTCATATTACAATACTTATACATTTTTTATTAAAATTTTATAGATGTCATTAGGACAAATGATCCTTCATGCCGTGGAAAATATGCTGGTTTGCGTTGGTTTATTAATAATTTTTAAATAATAAAAAGTGCAAAATATCAAAGAAAAGTTTCTAGTTTACTTTTTATTGAGAAATCTGGAACTTTTTCACAATAATAAAATAATACACTGTGCATTAAAATTTAAAAAAAATAAATTGTTTATAGACATTTTGTCATGACATGCCTACCTGTTAAGTTCTTCAGGTTTTGCTTCAAGAGTTTGATAAAAAAGAAGTTATTGCGAATTTTTAGCATTAACTAACTTTTGTAAATACAATAGAATGTAAAAGATGACAAGAATCAATGTTTTTGGTAATGAGGGATATAATGTGACTAAGCACAACTTTATATTAAAGAAAAAAGGGCGTTGCAGTTAAGTAATAAAATTATCTATTGGATTGGATTCCACGCAGAAACTGGGAGTTTGTGAACGAGATGGGTCCAGTTGCTGGCAACTCAGTTTCCCTTTCACATAAGGAAACTGAGTTGAAATCTTGAAATAAACGCTTGACTAGATCACACAAACTTTGTCTTGTAGCTAACGGGCAGAGCGTAGACATACCCGGTTGTTTATCGATAGTAGTTTGATAATATTTTTGTATTGTTAACGAGGAAATGTTGAAAACAAGTTAAAAGAAACAAAATTTTCATACGCTGGTGTGAAGAACCTTTTGCGTCAAATCTGGTAGTTCTAATTTTTTGCCGAGTTGTTCAGCAGGATGTTGGCCTAATAAATAACCTAAGTTTTCTACCTCGAGTGGCAACCGCTTCATGGTCAAAAATCAGAAAAAACGTGATATTTTCGCCCTTTTTTCAGTTATTGGTAATTTTAGTTCTAAAAAACTGATTTAAAATAAAACATTGATCTACGACTTCAAAGTTACTTAATTTGCTCCATTTCTGTAGACCCAATAGTTTCTAAAATACAGCATTTCAAAATGGAATGGTTGACATAAATGCATCAAAGCATAGGAGCGTGTAGGTTGGGTCAAAAGAATAGAACAATCATTCAAGATAGGGGTCTATATAACCCAGTAACGATGGGAGGGGCAATTTTCTAAAAAAATGACAAAGTATAAACACAACTTTTGAAAAACAAAGGTAACAGCTACAATATTCTCCTATAGCTTATCTTAAACGCAGAAACCCATTCTTTAATTTTCTTTTAAAATAGATTTATTTTAATAGACAGTTTTTGAGAAATGTATTTCCAAACTCAAAATTTTGAAAAAGAATATTCTACAATTTAATTAGTAGAAAAGAGCCAACTAGTGCCCGTGTATTCGTCTACACGTGCCACACGTGTAATTAAATTATTCATGTATGTACACTAGGGTGGTCCTTATAAAGGTCATTGTCTTATTTTGAATGACGCACTCCCTTAATTTGTTCTAAATACCTAATTAAAACAAAATTCCTGTAAAATGTTTGCTCATTTAATTAACGTTAACCCGGCCCCAAGAAGTTTGAAGTTTTATATGGGAAATCCCATGTTTTTTTTTTGTACACCCAATTTTTGCACACATGTAGTGACTTTTGTCATGTTTAAAAAAATGTATTAAAAAAAAATTTACAATATTTATTTAAATCAAAAATTCAATAAAAAAGGATATTTTGGTTTAAATGGCTATAAAGGCAAAGCCACGGATGTGATATACAAAATCAACTGTAAAGGCAAACCCGACGATCCTTGCAATCAATGCTATATTGGCACCACAAAACAGTTCCTTCGTCAACGAATGTCTAACCACAAATCTGACATAAAATCTAACAAACCTGGGAAAACGGCATTAGCGAGTCACATAATTGAAAGCGGCCATTCTCCAGACTTCGAAGATGTCCAAATTCTCCAAACCGAGCGGCACGCGTCAAAGCGATACACACTTGAAACGTTGCACATCATTAACAACCGCAACAACATGAACCGAAAGCTCGACACACAAAACATATCCGCTGTATATTGCTCACTTGTCACTGACTAAACGTCAATTACTTGTTTTTTGTTTATTCTTCTAAGTTTTATAAAGTTTTATAAATAAAGACTGAACTTTATTTTGAAGTGCATAAATTTAAAACATTTTATTCAATGTAAATTTATTACAATTTTTGATATTTTTACAAAATGTAAGTGTAATTTTTAATGTTGTCATACAATTGTTATTAAACTGAATTTTTTTTTTTTTATATATATTTTTGTGTGCAATAAAGTTCCCCTGAAGAAGGCAGCAACCCCTGCCGAAACGTCGGGAAAAGCAAATGTAACTTGATTGTTTCATTGCAATATCCATTGTGACCAAAAACGCCGAAGGATAAATCAAGATTTTTATCTTATCCACTCTTTAAGTATAAGTAGGGAAATAACAGTTGTAATTTTTTTTATAAATATGACAAAAGTGACTACATGTGTTCCAAAATTAAATTTTTTTATCAATCTTTACCAAAGTTAAGATTTTTCAAATTTGAATTTACTAAAATACATGGGAGTTCCCATATAAAACTTCATACGTCTTGGGGGCCGGGTTAACGTTAATATAATGAGCTAAAATTTTACTGGATTTTTTTTCTTTATTTAGAACAAATTAGGTGGGTGCGCCATTCAAAACAAGACATTGACCTTTATAAGGCCCACCCTAATGTACACGTGTATTTATATTTACACGTGTATTGATACTTACACGTGTATTAAGAAATACACGTATAATTATGTAAATTTTTTATAAATAATAATTTGTTTTATGTTTTCTGATCCAACAAAAATTGAAAAATAGACACAATTGGATTTTTAACTATTCAAGAAATTATTTTATCATTTTTTTTTTTCGAGTGTTTTTAGTAGATACTCATAAAAAAATCGAACAAAAATTGTGGAAGTTATGAAGTTTTTCTGGAATTTAAGCGAATTCTCCTCCAGAATAGGACAATTTTGGACAATGTCAACAATGTGCAAAGATTTAATTGTGATTTAAATGTGCAAGAAATAATTAATTTTGCTTTATTCGTATACAAAATTCATAATTTTCTTGCTAGATTGAGATGAAATAAGGCTCATTTTTATAAGTACCTACTAACAACACTTGAAAATGCTTTTAAAAAAGGAAGTTTATTCAAACATGTGTCAAAAATTGTCTTCTTTCAACGGTTAAAATAGATGTGAAGAGTACGTGTAAATTTAAGATAGACTCTTAATATTCAACATAATTTTGAAGCTTGAGCTAAAACTTTGTATGATAAAAAAGGATAAGCATTCTCCTTTTAAAATACCACAAAGATGCTTCAAATCGGAGCAAAATTGACTGGCTAAAAATCGTTTAATATGATACAAATCGAAAAAAAATTATTGTATTTAGTCGAAAATCATTTTTTAAAATAATAGATGTAGAGCGAGAGAGTAAAAAGGGAGATGTTCTGAAATTCACCAACTACAGAGGAATTAGTCTCATAAACGTCTCGTCGCTTATAAAATCTTGTCGGCTACCTGTGTGACCGCTTAAAACCTTTTGTCAACGATCTGATTGGCCTCTATCAGTGTGGTTTTAGGCCAGGCAAGTCAACCGTCCGTCGATCAAATGTTCACACTCCGACAGATCTTAGAAAAAAAAACAGGAATTCCAGATCGATACAAACCAAACCACCTCTTTATCGATTTTAAAGTCGCGTATGATAGCGTGAAAAGAGACGAATTATACAGAGCCATGTCATATCTCGGCTTCCCTGCCAAACTCATCCGCTTGTGCAGGATGACGATGGAAAAATCCTCACTGCTCCGTCAAAATTATTAAGAACACCACCGATTTATTTGATGTTGAGAAAGTATTAAGGCAAAGCGACGCTTTATCATGCAACCTAACATCGTTCTTGAAGCAATTGTATGCAACGCACACGTCAACACCAGCGGTACAATTTATCAAAAGTACGTTCAATTGCTTGCGTATGCAGACGACATAGACATTGTCAACAGAACGAAGTGAGCTGTGGCAGGCGCATTTGCGAGCATTATATCGAGGCGGCTAAAATGGGATTGGCGGTTAATGAGGACAAGAAGTATATGATGTCATCGAGAAAGGAATCTCAACATCGTCGACTGGGGCAAAATATCACGATGGACAGTTATAACTTCGAAATTTTCAAGGACTTTGTCTACCTGGGCTCCACTTTTACCTTGCAAAATAACATCAGTGCAGAGATCGATAGAAGAATTACTCTTGACAACCGCTGTTTCTTCGGTCTAGGAAGGCATTTAAGTAGTAAGGCCCTCTCTCAGAGAACCAAGGAACTCTAATCATCCCAGTCCTGCTCTATGGGACAGAAGCATGGACACTGATAAAATCGGATGAAAATCTGCTAGGGTGCTTTGAGAGGAAGATTCTTCGAATGATTTTTGTTCCGGAGTGTATCGATGGAGTGTGGAGGAGAAGATTCACCGACGAGCTATAGGGGCTATACAGCGACGTTGACCTGGCCAAGGAGCTGAAAAAACAGCGGCTTTGATGGCTGGGGCTCATGGAGCGTATGGACAGCAACGCACCTGCCCAACGAGTCTTCAAATCTAATCCCGATGGTGTACGCAGCAGAGGAAGAAACCATAACAGGTACCAAGCACAAGTATGGAGAACGACATCAACCAACCCGGTGTGCGCAACTGGAAGCGACTAGCTAGGGATAGAGCTGGCTGGAGGGGCCGTAGCCCATCCTGGGCTAGTTCACCCGACGGATAGCAGAATGGAATTACAGGGCGAAATGGAAACGAATGGGTGAATATTCACGGGAAAAGCAGAATAGGGCTGTAAAAAAAAAATAAATCGGGTGGCACAACGGCTCATGAAGAAACTGGGCCTAGTGACTAACAACTCGCAACCATTCCTGTGTGCGCCTTTCGACAGGAATGGAAGGGACCTACAATATTATGCCGATTTCGAACGGCTAGACGAGAAGCACTTATTCGTGACAAGTGATACTCTTGGAGGATTTGTCAATTCCTCGGAAGAGGCAGTAGCCCTGTAAAAAAACTTTTTAGTTTTTAGGTGGACGAGGCTGGGAAGCGATCCCAGACCTCCAGCGTGACAGTCGAACGCACTAACCATTACGCTACGGGCTAGGGCTGTAGGCTTCGGATAAATAACCACTTTGACAAAATATAACGAATTCATAGACATTTTGGAAAAGGTCGTGCCTTGATTTTCCGTAGAAAACATGCCCCCCCCCCTCCCCCCTCTCGATGGTAATTTCATCAGGACAACGGTCCGAAACATTAAATGGATCTTATGGAAGATTTGTTTCGTGATCAAAAAGTATCTGTCATCACATCATGGCCAAGACAATCCCCTGATATCTCAATCCTTAAGAAAAAATGGGCACGACTGGATCGCAAAAAACTTGCTCTGGTAGCTAACAACCTTAACGTAGCTTGATTCATTAAAAAGAAAGTTTTAAAAACAATTTAAAATATAAATGATTACTATGAATTATTATAAATACATAGCTACAAAAGATTATTTGTTTAATAAATATGAATTTATAAAAAAAAAATCAAAAATCGTTAGATCGGTTTTTTTTTTAATTAATGTTTTATATATAAAAATTCTTGAACATTTTTTTAAATAAAATTCGATATGCAAGCTTTTAGAATTTAATAGAATACAATTTTTCACAGAACTAAACAAAAAAATTATTTGCCCGTTTTTTTTTCATTTTCAAAAAAAAAAATCAATATTTTTTTAAAACTCCAAAAATAATTTGTTCGAAAATTTTTATATCCAAAATTGTTAGAATTGTAGGGGACCTTTTGTATAAAAATTTTGGTTGAAATCGGTGTAGCAAAATAGCCAAAAAATTGGTTTAATGATAGGTACATGTTAATAACCGTTTTAATTTTTTTTTTTTCTACCAAAATATTTGTTTTAGTAGCTCGAATTTCTTTTTTGAAAATCGTCAGAGCCGTTTTTGAAATAAATCAATTTTTGTATATTGGTTGTTTGACAGTTACCATTATTTTTTGAGTATACAAGTACATAAGAAGCCTAAGTCCAAAGTTTGAAGAAAATCGCTTCAGCCCATTTGGCTGCAGGTCGAGGTACAGACAGACAGACAGACGGGCAGACAGATGGTCAGACAGACAAAATTGCGAGACCCACTTTTTTCGCGTTCTCTATAATCGTAATGATAGGGAACATTATTATTTCGGGTTTTTTTTGTACGAATCCTAAACTTGCCTTATACTACGTATATTGGAAGTAAAAATTACGTCGTCAGTACTTGTCAAACAGAAACCTCTATTGTAGGTACGGCTGGCCACGAGACGAGACTCAGCGAGACTTTTGTAAGTCTCGTCTCGGTCTCGTGTCGGTCTCGTATAATTAAGTCTCGTCTCCGAAAAATACGATTTCCGGACTACCTGTTGTTTATTGGAATGAAATATTTTCGATTAGGAAGAAAATATGTAAATATTCAACTAAAATTGGGTTTTTTTAATTTATTAATTTTAAATTTCAGTCTAAATATTATACAGTCTCGTCTCGGGTGCTTAAAAGGCAATCTCGTCTCTGATTCTTAAAAGGCCGTCTCGTCTTCTTTCGTCCCATCTCGTCTCGTCTCGTCACGTCTCGTCTCGTCTCGTCTCGTCTCGTCTCGTCTCGCCTCGTCTAATCTCGTCTAGTCTAGTCTAGTCTACCGAGGCATTTCTCGTCTGGTGGCCAGCCCTCCCTAAATGTTATCAAAAACAGATTTCTGTCTATAAACTAAAAAAATACTCTCATGTCTACTACACACATTTTGTTTAACCTTTAATAAAGTCAATAATTACTATCCATCTAACAATTTGGCAAAGCTTAACATTCTAACACAAACGATTAATCATATGTGCAACTGCACATGTTCTATAATAAACAAACGATACCAATATTTGACCTTGGAGACACATTTTTAGACATAAATTATAAAAATTCCTTTGGTTGGTGATAACTCATAACAAAAAATTAAAACTAAGGCAGTAGAAATTTTGAAAATTTATCATTATTATTGGTTTTAAAAACCTACTAAGTAAATAATTTCATCTCAGTTTTTAATGATATAAAAGGCATGTGTTTTTGACGAAATAGACACATCTAACAGTGCACTACAAGGCCTTGCTTGCCAAGTTAGAACAATCTTACGACGAAAACATAAATATAAAATCTAACTAAAATGAAATTATTTGTTTTTTTTTTAATGTTTGCAATTGGTAATAATATTATTGAAAAATTTAGTATAAAAATTTATATTTGACAAAAAAAAAAAAATATATATAATTTTCCTGCAGCTATTATGTCCATTAAGACAGTTCAAGGTTTCTTTTCTTCTAAACCACAATCACCAATTATCTATATTGTGAAAGAGGAAAACGGTAATAATAATGACAATTGCTGTCAGTCTAGCGGTTCTAATGTTTGCCTCAGAATGGGTAAGCAATTTGGAATGTACACACAATCTGGATGCAAACAAATGAGGAAGAGATACGGTAGCAGTAAGTTCTTTTTTTTTTATTTATCTTTATATTACAATAAAAATATTTTTTTTATTTTAATTTTATAGATGTCGTTAGGACTAATGATCCTTCATGCCGTGGAAAATCTGCTGGTACGCGTTGGACTTTATAATGAAATTAAAAAAATACAAAGTGCAAATTATGAAACAAAAAGTATCTAGATAGTTTAATTCCTTTTGGGAAATCTGAAACTTTTTGACAACAATACATTTTTGCATTTGAACTTGGTACCTTCATGCCTACGTATTAAGCAGTGTTGTTCGACTTTTTAACTTCCCATTGGAAGTTATTGTAATTGGTGCGATTTGTCGAATTGAACATTTTGACATATCTTCACGTTTTGAGGTCTCTAGAATCAGAATTCGTCGTTTTTAGAAAGATGTCTGTATGTGTGTATGTACGTACGTTCGGGGTACTTTTTTCGTCCACCATATCTGGAGAACGAATAAAGATATCGACCTCGGATAGATTTTATTTTACAGATAATTTTGTCATAACGTGCTGAAAATCTTTACTAAAAAATTCAATAAACCGAAAAAGAAGCTGAAAAATGTCATTTATCTAGAATATCTCGAGAACGGAATAAGATATTCACTTCAGAATAATTTTAATTTACACTTAATTACACAATACCAAATGGTTCAATATTAAAACAAAATTCAACGGACACTTTTTTTTTAAACTAAAAAAAAACTGTTGAAAAATAATTTTCGTCTCAAATATTTCAAGAACAGTCTATTTTTTCTTACATATAATGACGTAGTCAACAACTGGTATTTTTTTTTTTTTAATTCAATAAACAATTTTTTTTAGATCAAAAAAACTGGACAAAAATCTATTTAAAATTCTTAACAAATGTTTTTTAACTCAAATATTTTGAACAAAAAAACAATGATATCGATTTAAAATTTTTACCAAACATATATACCTATTCCATCTAAATGTTGTGTTATTTTGAGATTTTTAAAACCATCCCTTAAAAAGCTAAAAATCAAAATGTTGCAAGAAAAAACTTTTCAAAAATGTTTTAATTCGAAAAATTCGTACCATAAATATAGCTTCAAAATCGAAATTTTGCATATTACACTTAATTTGATTACACTCCCCTGATTTTTGATATTTTTTTAGCCAATAGTCTGTTTTTGAAATAATTGGCTTAAATAATTAATACCTCCATACCGAAGAAGAGTTGAAAAAAAGGTTTAAAAGTAAGATTCATAGAATTTTGTAAACTATTTAGGTACAAACAAAATATAAAAATTTCACTATTATAAACAGCTAGAGTACAAAATATAGGTAATGTCAAATTTTGCCTTGTATCTCTATATCTATACCTTCCTATGTATATACTGCTTATCCAAAAACTTAAAGTTATTACACTATAAAATATATAATTATATAACTATAGTATAATAATATACTCTACTACCCATCACTTAGGTTAATATGTATGTACTACATAGGCATATAGTTTTCAAGTGCACAAATGGGAAATTACTAGTGTGGGTCGACCCCATACTCATTTTTTACTTTACGTTTTACATAGTTTTTTACGTTGTTTACATTAGTTTTGTACCTGCTGTAGTTTTTTTACTATGCTTATGTAAAAAACAAAAAAAAAGGTAAAAAAGTTAAAACCGTGGAAAATAATCAAAATAAGGGAGCTTCAAAACTGAAAATGAGAGTTGGAGCTTGGGAAAAAAACAAACAATCACGGTTTCAAATGTTAATCTACTTAATCAAAGAACATACCAGCATTATAATGGAATTATTGGAAGACGAACCCATATCACTGATGGTTTCTTCAGCAGCTTGAACTACGAAAGACCCATTGCATCTTTTACTATTTGGAGTATTAATCGATGATTAAATAACCTAACTGTACAGCTTAATACATACCGATGCACCAGTAATCGCGATTCTGCTGTGTTTTGTAAAGTTTTTTTTTACAAAAATTGCAATAAGCTGCATATTTTTTACGTTCTCGAACTAGAGAAAAGTTATTTCCCTCAAAATTCACGGATTTTGGTCTACCAGTGCAACTCATTTCTTAATTGATTTTTATTTTATACAAAATAAATTGATAATATTTTTCCAATAGACAATATTTTTGGCACTTTATAAACACTTGAACACGTGGCGACAGCACTTGAACGACAACAAAATCTTCTCTATTTATTTAGATTTTGCCAGGTAACGACAATGCTTCTCATTTTCTCTGTTTTTCCTCAGTAATTTACTTTATTTACATCTTTTTTAAATTTTGTACGAGTTTTTCTTACGTTTTTTACGAGATTTTTACGTTTTTTTTACACTTATTTACTCTTTTTTACATATATAAAAGGTAGAAAATTGTTTTTTACATGGATTTGAACATCACTGGTGTTAAGTTCTCCAGGTTTTGCTTCAAGAGTTTGATAAACAAAAGTTATTGAGAATTTTTAACATTAACTCACTTTTATAAATATTAATATCCAGTAACAGATTACAAGAATTTAAGTTTTTGGTGCGGAGGACTATAATGTGACCTAGCATAAACGTTGCTGTTTAGTAGTACAATTATTTATTGGATTGGTTTGGTAAAATAAACACTCAACTGAATCACACGAACTTCCTTTTGTATATCAATTGTTCCATAATATTTCTATATCATTTGATCATTTCTTTGATTGTATTTGTTTGTAAAACAAAATTAATTATACAAAGGAGGATGGCCAAAAAGAACCCATCGTCGATTTAAAAATCATATATGGATTGAAAGGGCTTTTATTTTCATGAAAAGTTATCCCCTGCCTGGGACTTACTTTGCCAATTTATTTATTTTTAATAGCAAGCTGTTATTGCATGTACCTATACAAAGTCGGTAAAGGCAATACAGGAAAAACGGTATCAAATAAAATAACATACCTTCATATCTACTGAACTCATCGAATCTTCCAGTCGATAGTGATTATTGGTTTTAGGTGATGAAAGACTATCGTCTGGCGATAATCGAATTACGGAATGACCCCCATGTTTTTCAGGGGCATATGTGCGAAGTTTAATCAATATCCTTTCTATAATTTTTGGGAAAACTTAATAAAACTGAAATCGTTGTATGGTAGTTTCCAAATTTGGTGAGTTAACATTGGATTAATTCAAAAAATGTTTATGATATTTTATCTTCCTTTTTTTAAGAAATTTTGCATTCATTATCAATTAAAAAACAGCTTTCTGAAGTAACTGTAGACATATCTATTTCCAGAGTTAACTAACTCGGGCTTAACCCAACACTGAAAAAATGGGCCTTTATGTCCCAAATTTTGAATGGTTTTCTCAAAAATAGAAAAAAAAAAAAATAGAAAAAGAACAACAATTTTTTTTTTTTTCAAAATTTTTACTTAAAATATTTAAGGTTTGTTTTGTGTACCTATGTAAATAAAATTTCGAAGCACAGACAAAATGTTTTTTTGTAGAATTTGTACGAACGATTTAGCTATAGGGTAACAAATCAAGATTGTTTACGGAACGATTTACAAACTTTGCGCAGATCGAAAGTCGAAGGCCCAACTTCCAGTTTTGTATGTATGTACATGTGCATATTGTATACCTATGATATAATTTTAAAAAATTAATAATTTTTTTGAGGAAAATATCTCAAAGAAAAAGTCCGTTTATATAAAAACAATATTCAATTTTATTTAATAGAAAACGATCCTACAGCTTCAGCTTTTCATTTGATAATAATAATAAATTTTCTAATCATTTGATTGATAACATAAACTACTAACGTGATAACAAAGTAATTAAGTGTTTCATATTGTTCGGTGATTTATCTTGTTTCAAAAGTTCCTCCATAAACAGCAAACAAAATGAATTGTAATGGTTAAAATAAATTAAATTATACCTATTTTCTTTCGTAGCATCTGAAATCGGATTCGTTTGAGTGTTTTTGTCAGCAAATCGGCTAATTGTTCAGTGCCTGGGATATGCTCTAATCTTAAGTCACCTTCAAGAAAACGCTCTCGAACATAAAAGTGACGAACTTCAATATGCTTCGTTCTCTTATGAAACGCTGGGTTCTTTCCTAGTTTTACAGCACTTGAACTGCCCACATATAAAGTAGGTGAAACTTCTTTCTGTCCTGTTAGCTCTTGTAAAAGACGTTTAAGCCCCATAGCCATAATTTCAGCTTCAGTAGTTGATAAGGCCACGGTGCGTTGAAGTTGACTCGTCCATGATACAGGCCCACCAGCAAATAATGAGACTACTCCAGTAGTTGAACGTCTGGTTTTAACATCACCTGAAGCATCAGCATCACTATAAATTGCTATGTATTTGTTTTTTGCTCTTTTTTTGATAACTTATAGCTGATTTGGTAGTACCACGGAGATATCGAAAAATTCGTTTGACGCTATTCCAATCTTCCTTAGTGGGATTCTCCATCCTTCTTGCTGCAGAACTAACTGCAAATGCAATGTCAGGTCGAGTTGCTGTGCCCAAATACATCAAGATCCCAACAGCTTCACGATATAAAACTTGGTCTTTAACATCTTCAAATTTTGACTTCTCTTCCTCCCGACTAACAGGAGTCGTTACTGGATTACATTCATCGATTTTGAAACGTTCTAAAATTCTTTTGGTATAATTTTCTTGGCTTACCTTAATTGAGCCTTCGTTTTCAATTTGTATCTTCATGCCGAGAAAATTTTCAAAAGATCCAATGGGATTTTTGAATTCATTTTTGAGTGCATGCATGAAATTTTGAATTTCGACTTCGTTGTTGCCAAGAACTAATCCATCGTCGACATAAATCGCTACATAAAGGACTTTTCCATTATCATTATGAATAGAATAGAATAGATATCAATAGACATGGATCAGCTGTGCTATTCTTCAATCCTGCTTTCTTCATGAAGCCCAGAAAGCGTTTATGCCAACAACGTGGAGCTTGTTTAAGTCCATACAAACTTCCTTTTAATCGACATTCTCGTCCAGTTCCATCTTGAAAATATTCAGGCTGCTCCAAGTATACTTCCTCCTCAAGAGTACCTTATAAAAATGCCGTCTTGACATCAAATTGTTCAATTTTCAGTCTTTTGGTTGCAGCTAATGCTAACAGCATTCGAACGGTATCATAACGAGCTACAGGGCTAAATATCTCATCGTTATCGATGCCTTTTTATTGAACATAGCCTTTTGCAACAAGTGTTGCTTTGTATCGCCGATTCTCATCTTTCCCTGCATCCTTGATTCGAAATACCTATCGGTTTTGGACTACTTTTACATTTTCTGGTCTTTTTACAAGCTCCGAAGTTTGATTTTCGCCAAGAGATGATAACCCATCTTTTATCGCTGAGAGCCAATATGCGCACTATCTGCTGACTTCAGGGCGTCTTCAGCATTGACTTCACTCGTAATCAAAATATCAACTTTGTTCCTTTCTTTCTGCGTTTCTTCTTTTTGCATGACTTCTTTTAGCATTTCTTCAGAATTCACGTTGCAGACTACTTCTGGTTTGTAAATCACATCATGGCTGCAAACAATTTTCTTCAGCTTTGGAATCCAGACACGATATCCGTCTTTTTCATTGACATAGCCGACCATCCTTCCGTACATAGCTTTTTCGTCAAACTTCTTCCGAAGTTCTTTTGGTATGTGAACATTAAAACTAGTACCAAAGATGCGTAAATGTCTAAGAGTTCCCAGCTGTTTCCACTGACAAATTTCTTCAGATCATACGCACGGAAAAGCATAACCAATTGCCATTTCCATTTCGCCCAATCGCTAGGACCCTCGAGCTTGTTCACAGAGACCTTGAATTCATTAGACGACATTTTTTATTATTGCAGTTCACACGAGACTGGGCCCATAACCTGAAGAAAATATCTTAAAGAAAAAGTCCGTATATATAAAAACCAGAAGACCCGTGCGAAAATTTCGCACATTCAATAAGGCTTTAAATTTTCAAATAGAATGTTTGAACAAAATAAATAAATTCTTTTTATTATTGATATGAACATATAAGAAGAATTTAATTTAAATATTATAGATATGCATTTAAGTTATCATAATATTTTTTCTAATGAAATTTGATGCAATAAAAAAATTTCTTTGATTATTTTCATTCTAAAAGTGTTTCGATTTTTTTTCCGTCATATTCTTTGCTTACCCCGGTATATCGGCTCTGCCGGGGCTGACCTATCCTTTCCGACCTACTCGTGGGAATCAATTTTTTTTTGCTTTACACTATGGACGATACTGACAATACAGACGTAGAACCATCCGCCGACACAGAGGATGAACTCTTGGCATCTAGCCAAGAAACCCTTAAGGGTAGCTCAGTGAGCACCGGAAGTCTCGGTACTCATGGGCCACCTGGACCTTCAGGAAGCACAGGCAGTGCTAGACATAGTACCCCTGTACCTTCCAAACCCACCAATAAATCCGGCAAAACCAAAAGACAATCAGCGAGCGCCCTTCTCAAGAGAGCTACCTACTTTCTTGACAAGATAGCCAAGAATGAGGAAGCTGGAACGGTCCATGAGAGGGACGCCGCTGACAAAATAATATACCAGAAGATCGTTGAAGATTACAACGGTCTTCTGGCTATAAAAACGCCCTCAAGCGGAATAGGTCTCAAGAAGAGACCACACAACCGCAGAAAAAGAGTAGGCTAGACAACCCTAGTAGGAGTGAACAAATGCCACCTCTCAGAGTAGCGCAACCGCATGCTCCGGAAGTTGTCAGAGGCGATCTCCAGGTATCGGTTGTGGTTGAGCTCTCCACAAACAACAAAGGTCTGTTGGCTGTGTGGAACCTCATCGAGGCCAAGCTCTCAGAGATGGTGTTTTTATACACTTTATCGGCAAGTGAGGGTCCCTATCCTGGTTTCGACTCTAGTGAGGTGCTCAGGGAATATAGGGTAATTAAGTGGGGGGACGGGTTCTCTAGGGATTTCCTTAGTAAAAGCGTTGCTAAGATCAGCAATGACTGGGAGGGCTTGAAGCTCAAGCTTATCCCAGCTAAAGATATCCCTAGACAACCAATGGCTCGCATTTGGTTGCCCCTCATGGGCATCAAACCGAGCGGACAAGAGCTGATCCGCGGACTTCAGAGGCAAAATCCGCTGGTTCCTATGCATGACTGGGCTGTCATTAAGGCAGAGGAACCGCAGAAGAACAGCGGATCTTATCTTCTGAGGATCAGTGAAGAAAGCCGATTTCAAGTTTAAGTTTGGCATACGTATGATCCGCATTAAAATCTTGCATAGTCAGGGAGGAGACCCCGACAAAGCTGATGACAAAGTCGAGTTCGACGAAGTTGTTGGTGATTTCGTTGTCCCTAGCGAGCCACCGGGCCCTGACTGTGCAGGCTGCTCACAAAATTAAAAACGCGCTGCGAGTCGTACAGATTAATCAAGAACCATGGGTGAATGGACTCAGAGTAAGAGGCCTCCAAGATCACCAATACGACCTGTTTTATAAAATCGCAAGTCCAGACCAAGGTGAGCATAGAACTTATATTTTAGCTAAAAAACACTTGAAAGCTTTTTTTCTCTCTTTTGGATTTTATTATTGAAAATAACCTGACGGTCTGCAACAGAGGTAGCCTTTGTATTTCCGAGCTCGGATAATCATGAAGGCTGGGAGGACGTACTTGATGTTACGATCGTAAATAATAAAATGAATCTAATAGTAGAAAACTGGAGGGCATCCATTCTGAAATCTTTTTCGGACCATAGATGGATTCTATTCAGCATTAATTTCAAAACCGAAAACAAATCCCCTTATAGAAATCCCAAAAGAATAGACTGGAAGAAATTCAGTCAAGTTGTAAAATCTAAACTGGGCAATATACCGAAACTAAGTCTAGACTCGGTGATAGATCTTGAGTCAAAGGTGAAATCCTTTGAGGCATCAATGAGCACTGCTTTTAAGGTCTCCTGTTCAATAAAATATAGCCGTAAAACACTACCCCCTTGGTGGAATGAAGACCTATCTAATCTAAGAAAAATGACTAGAACAATCTTTAATATCTGCCACAAACATAAGTTTTATCAACCCTATAAAGACTGTCTCAAGGTTTACAAGCGAGCTCTCGCATCAGCCAAGCAATAAGGCTGGAGAGAATTCTGTCAGCCAATTGAAAATATAAAAGATTCCGCAAGGCTCGGTTAAATTATATCTAAGGAACATTGTAATCCATCATTCTTGAAAAAGCCTGATGGTTCCTGGACAGTCTCTCCAGCTGAGTCTTTGGAGCTATTAATGACGATGCACTTCCCGGGCTGCGAGAACAGTAGGTTAGCGACGCTGGAACCTTGGGACATGTCTTCAGCTCGAGTAGAGCATATCAATACCGTTATAACAAAAGAAAAAAGAGATAGCAGTTCCCTGGCTGGAAACAATTTTTAAAGGATGTTTATCTCTTAACTATGTTTCCGAGTCCTGTAGACATGTAAGAGTAGTTTTTATCCCGAAAGTCTGTAGGCGGGGGCATGAATCTGCGAAGGATTTCCGTCCAATTCTCGACATCCTCGACATCCATATTAGAGACATCCTGGATAGATGTCCACTTGAAAACTCTCAACACGAATACCTTAAAGGCAAATCCACTGAAACAGTCCTGCATGAGGTAGTGCGCACTATTGAGAAAACTATAAACTATAAAGAATATACTCTTGCCACTTTCTTAGATGTTGAAGGAGCTTTCAACAACGTGCTTACTGAATCCATTCTAGAGTCTTTAGTTGGTTTTGGTGTAGAAGACTTCATAAGGGAATGGATAATATCAATGCTCAGAGACAGACGGATTCAAGCTACGTTAGGGAATACAAACTCGACCAAACATGTAAGTAGAGGTAGAGGTAGTAGAGGGTGGGGTTCTGATGTCCCCTCTTCTATGGCTTTTAGTCATGAATAAAATTCTTATTAAATTGGAAAGATGTGGAGTAAAGGCGGGCATATGCTGATGATTTGGTAATATTAGTGTCAGGGAAGTTTACTCCTGTGTTAAGTGAGATCACGGAAATGGCTTTAAGGAAGGTCAGCAACTGGGACTAGGGTCTAGTCAGCTGTGGACTAGGAGTTAACCAAAGCAAAACTGAACTGAAGCTATTTACTACCAAGACTAAGATACACCCCTTCACTCTACCCCGACTCAACGGCCAAACACTCTCACTCTCCTCTAAAGCTAAATATTTAGGTGTTATTCTCGATCCCAAATTAAATTGGAAGTTGAACATTGAAGAAAGGGTCAAGAAGGCATGCAAAGCATTCTATGCCTGTAGTAAAACTTTTGGTAAAAAGTGGGGGCTTCAGTCGAAGATGATCCTGTGGACGTACACAGCCATGGTACGACCGATCCTCACATACGGTTCGATTGTATGGTGGCCTGCACTTAACAAAAAATATAACATCGATAGACTTAGGAAGGTTCAAAGAACTGCTAGCATTGGCACGACAGGGGCTATAAGATCCTGCCCAACTGATGCCTTAAGTGTTTTTCTGCACCATCTACCACTTGACTTACATTCTAAATATCTAGTATCTTGCAGCGCTTTAAGACTTAAAGAATCAAACTCTTGGTTTGCCAAGCCCTATGGTCACAGCAATATCACAGACTTGATTCCAATGGAAATGTTTTCGACTCCCACTGACTACTGCACCCCTACAATGAGTATCAGTAAGGATTTCAAAGTTAAATTTCCATCCAGGAAGAATTGTAACGTCGTGACGAAAGATTTCGACACAACTATCTTTACTGATGCCTCAAAGATGGAGTGTGGCGATGGTGCAGGAATCTTCTCTGAGTCTCTAAATGTATCTAGGTCCTTTCGGCTACCTGACCTTGCTAGCGTCTTTCAAGCTGAATTGCTGGCAATCAGGGAAGCTTGCAAGTTACTAAAAGCAGATCCAAACCAAAACCGTAATGCAGCTATTATTACAGACAGTCAAGCGGCTGTTAAAGCCATTAATTCAGCTACAGCATCTGCCGGGATGAGCTAGCGGGTCTGAACACTGACCTTACTGTCACTCTTATCTGGGTCCCGGGTCACAGTGGCATTGAGGGCAATGAACGGGCTGACGAGCTGGCCAAGCAAGGTTCAGCCCTTTGTGGCTCACTTGCGGAAAGAGTCAACATTCCGCTTGGAGTTATGAAGGGCAACATTCTCTCAATTGATCTTACTAAAACAAACCGTAGGTGGAGCATTTTATCAAACTGTATTATATCTAGGAAGACTTGGCCCACCTAGGACAAGAACCGAACAATTGATCTAATACGCAGACCTAGGCAAGACATAGCCAGGGTAGTTGCAACCTGTAGCGGACACTGGCCAATAGGAGAGCATGCAGCTTTCTGATATGAAGATCAAAGACTTGATTTCTTTCCTCAACGCGACGAAATGGCTCTAGGACAAATTTCGGCTACTTCTGCATTATACCTTCCGTCGATTCCCGATAGTGGACTAGGGTTCTGGTGGGGGTTTGTGGTGCACAGTGGTCGGATGATCATCCAATCAGATCAGTGGACGCTCCAGTGCCAGCCAACGAACTGCCTAGTGGGCTAAGTGTGGATGGTGCGGGTGCGGGTGCTGATCTTGTTGAGTGAGTGATCCACTTTCTGATGATTGTGCTAAAAGCTACAACAAAATCCTATTCTAAACTAAATAAAAAGGGACGATATTCTGAGGATATGCCCATATTCGAGTTATGGTATCAAAACGACGCACTTCAGCGCTAATTGGGCTAGACTGCCCGTGGCCGCCATTTCTACCTACCTGCCACTCCTAATATTTGCAATACTTTATAAAAAAAAAATATGCATTAAATCGTGTTAAAACACCTATAATATGGAGTTTAAAATTTTTGCATCTCACGGGCTGATTGTATCTCATATTTCAAATAATGTTTTTACAGTTTAATAAGCTTTTTTACTATTTAAACTTAAATCTCAAAAACACAATAAAAAATTCTTTTGGGGGCCCCAGTATTTAGCTATTTCACTGCATTCCGACCCTGTGTGAATGCGTTTGTGTTTGTGTAACTCACACTATTTTGAAAAAAGCCTCTCTTTTTCCTCAACATGCCCGTTCCTCTATTTCTTCTTCTAAGATTTAAAATTAAAGAATTAATAAATATGTTTATTTCATTCATGCAATCTAGTGGTACCTATTAAATGCATTCGGCTTTTTATAATGAGAAAAAAGATTACAAACAACAGGAGTGTTACAGAAGTAATACATATTTTTCTCTTTCACTCATTTAATGGGTTAAAAGTGATGTATTCTTTATGTCAAATTTTTCATTTATTGAATTATTTGCAATTTCCGAAATTTATAGAAAATAGTGTGGCATAACATAAAGTTTTTGTTCAATGTCATCAGTATGTGTAATTTCCTATTCAGTGATACCTATTTTAGTGGACTTGACTATTTTATAAATGAGAAAAAAGGAGTTTGACAACAGAAATAATATATATGTCAATACTCAATTTTATTTAATAGAAAACGATACTACAGCTTCAGCTTTTCATTTGATATTAATAATAAATTTTCTAATCATTTTATTGATAACATAAACTACTAACATGATAACAAAGAAATTAAGTGTTTCATATTGTTCGGTGATTTATCTTGTTTCAACATTTTTTAATAATTTTACATATAAAAATTTGGAGAAACAATTATTTTCGAAATGTATTTCCAGATTTTGTCGAGCGATATAGTTTGTGGGCCAACAAACAAAGCAAAAAATAGACAAAAAATCAACACCAAGAACATTTGAAAAATAAACTGCATGACTGCATCGGCACAGACTTGCTTTCGTAGCTAACAACTTTAAGGTAGCTAGAAATTGACAATGTACCTATGTTATCAACCCTCTACTGCACAAGAAGCCATATATGGCTTTTGGTTTTTAAACGCCCACTACTAAGACAGCGCAACTGGCACTGGAATAGTACCGTTTTGATCGTTCAGAATAGATCTTTGTTAATGTTTATATGGTAGTAGCCCGTAGCGTAATGGTTAGTACGTTCGACTGTCACGCTGGAGGTCTGGGATCGCTTCCCAGCCTCGTCCACCTAAAAACTAAAAAAGTTTTTTTTCAGGGCTACTGCCTCTTGCGAGGAATTGACAAATCCTCCAAGAGTAATCACTTGTCACAAATAAGTGCTTCTCGCCTAGCCGTTCGGATTCGGCATAAAATTGTAGGTCCCTTCCATTCCTGTCGAAAGGTGCACACAGGAATGGTTGCGAGTTGTTAGTCACTAGGCCCTGGTTCTTCATGAGCCGTTGTGCCACCCGATTTATTTATTTTTTTTAATGTTTATATGTGTATTTTGCTATATTTTTCTTTGCGCAAATGGGGAAAAAACGCAGTCGAAATTAACAGTGCACGTGGTGAGACTGAAGTGAAAAAACACTTAAAGAAAAATTTAATTATTTTTGGCAAGCGAACAATTTAAAGGCTGTTGAATTTTTTTTAGAGGGGGAATTCTAGACACGGCGCGTTTTTGGCAACGTCCATATATGGCTTCTTATCCATTCACACAAATATGAAGGGGTGCCATATATGGCTGCTTGAGCATTTACGGAAAGATGGATATTTGATCTTTTCGTTTTTTTTTTTTTTGCAGTGAGATAAGAATGATCTCGTCAAATTCCTTCTACGGAAAAAGTTTTTGTACTGTTCCTGGCGATGGATTTCTGAGTGAGGATGAAATCCTGGAATCGGAGGATAAGCACGATATGCAGATGGACATTAGGGAACACATGGTTGTGCCTGAAACCGATGAAAGTGAGTACGATTCTGATGATGAAAAACCATTGTCGACTTTTAAGCCAAAATGGAAGGAAAAAAAGCAAAAGGTTACTTGGAGGAACAAGTCTCGTGCATCTTACCCGGGGTTTAGGCAAGCGAGTAGAACTAGTAGCGTATACGCGTGTTAGTGTATCTGAACACGAGACAGTCGACTAGCAGGGCAAATAGTATCATATTTTTGCCTGCGAGTAGCCTGCCAGTTATCCTACTAGTTTAGTGTATTGTTTTCATTTATTTGTTTTGTTTCCATAGTTTCCATAATTTGTATATTTTTCTGTATAAAATATTTTTAAAAAATCATACTAGTTGACAAAACGCGCATTGAGCTACTAGTTACACATACATCCATAAAACTAACACTATGATACAAATGCTACTAGTTTTACTCGCTTGTCTAAACTCCGGGTAAAGAGGAAAGCGATTATCCCTTTTTAGGGACCAAAGAGTTTCCAGAGGAAATGCCCTCTTTTGGGACCCCCGCTGAATTCTTTTCTTTTCTTTTCACAGAAGAATTGTTTGACATAATTGTTGAGGAATCCAACAGAAAAGCATTGTAAGACAACATAAATAAGCCAGTCAACATTACTCGAAGTGAAATGGAACAATTTGTCGGTATTTCCTTATTCACTACTCTCATAAAATTACCTTCTACTAGACGGTATTGGAACTCCCAACTAGGACAACCTTTTGTTTATAAGACCATGCCTTGTAGGCGGTGGGAGGAAATAAAAAAATGTCTCCATTTCGCTGACAATGATAAATTTGTTAGGTTTGGGCAACCTGGACACGACAAGCTTTTCAAACTCAGACCGCTCCTAAATAATATAAGGGAACGACTCCTCCTTATACCAAAAGAAGAACACCTTGCAGTGGATGAACAAACAATTCCAACTAAGTGTCGGCATCACCTTAAGCAGTATAACCCCAAAAAACCACATAAATGGGGTTACAAAAACCTTGTTTTAAGCGGAATATCGGGATTCGCTATGACTTCGACATATTCACAGGGGAGCAGAGCAACGTTATTCCAGACGGTTTTCCAGATTTGGGTGTTAGTGGAAATGTTGTATCCAGGTTGGTTGCAACGGTGCCAAGACACGTAAACCACAAGATATACTTTGACAACTGGTTCAACAGCCCGAAACTGCAAGTTTATCTTACCAAAGTGTGTCTCCTTTTATTGGGGACTGTGAGGCTAAATAGGGTTCCCAACATGGAAGTTCCAAAAGAAAAGGGGAGAAAGAAAAGAGGACGAGGAAATATTATTGAAAAGATGGCAAAAATTGAAGGTGTCAACGTTTCTCTTGTATCCTGGTTTGACAAAAAAATTGTTAATACTATGCTCTCAACATTTGTGGGGGCCAATCCCACAACAACAAAAAAATGGTACTCAAGGAAGGACAAATAATACATTGAGGTTGACTGTCCAAAGATAATAGACGAATACAGTGAACTCCGCTTAACTGCACTCCGCTTAACTGAAAACATCGGTTATATGAACCAAGAAATTTATTCCGGAGCCTTTTTGAGAATTTTTCACACAAAATGATTCGCATAACTGAACTTCGCTTAATTGCAAGCTGCGGATAATTGAAACAAAATTGTGTTCCTGAAATGAACATTTTTCACTTATTCAACTCCGCATATGTGAAACGACCCTTGAACGCTGCCATCAAATTTTAAATCAAACACACCCTTTGAATTTGGAATGTCAAATTTGAAATGTCAAAATCTCATTTCTTGTCATTCGCTCGTGGTGTCAGTTATTTCTTTTAAATTTGTTTATGTTTTGACTTATCCTCAAAAATGTTCGACAGAAAACGTATGGCTACCGCAATATTTGTGATTAAAAATGTAAACACCTTGCTTGTTTGAACTGTTTATATGGAAATATGTACATATGACTCTTTTGACACAATCCGAAAAATCATACCTAATTTATTTTGATTTTCAGGCATGAAATTTAATATGTTTTGACAAACCTACGCTTATTTGAAACAAAATTCAGTTATCCGAAGTTCGGTTAACTAAAAACTCCGCTTAACTGAAACAAATGTTCTGCAATTATGGTGTTCCAGTTAAGCGGAGTCGACTGTATAATAAATATATGGGAGGTGTTGACCTATTAGATTCCATGCTCGGCCTTTGTCGAATTGACATACGATCCAAAAAGTGGTTTATCAAAAAAAATTTTTTAATCTTTTAATTTTACAAACTGAACCACAAAAAATTATTTTTTATTTTTTTGTTTGTCATTGGCTCATAGTGCGTGCAGTAGAGGCTTAATTCAATAATATAATGATGTCGTACAAAATAAAGCTTTAAAATAATTTTAAATATAAATTATTGGGTAATTTCTTATAAATTTATTATTTAATTTAATAACAAAATACCAACTCGTTTGATCAATATAAATTTATAAAAAAAAAACAATTTTGTATACCTAACATATTTTGAGAATTTTTAAAATTAAAATCTGGAATGCCAGCTTTTAATATTAATTTGTTATAAATCTTAAACTAAATTTAAAAATCAAATCATGACGGGCAAAGCTTTTTAAATAAAAAAAATCAAAATCATAGATCCGTTTTTAAGATATTGAATTTTCAAAATAAAAATATCAAACAGTTTTTTAAAAATCTAAAACATATGAATAAAAATCATATTTACTTACTTACTTACTTAGGTCCTCGGACCTATTACGTCCGTGATGTTTCCCTTACGGGACATAGGGCCTCCACTACGCCTTCGCGCCATCGTGTACGATTTCTTGAAATATATTTCAGCTCTCTCCAACTTTTCCCCAGTCGTGCCGATTCCTGTTCGACCGTTCTTTGCCATGTACTTCTAGACCGGCCCACTTGTCTTCCCTCCTGTGTGAGCGGGTTCCACTGCATTGCTTTTTCGACTTTTCGAAGCGTATGGCCAATCCACTGCCACTTTCTTCTTCGTATAATGGAGTCTATGGGCTCCTGACCCGTTCTCGCATGAAGTTCGGCATTGGAGATACGGTTGGGCCAGCAAATCCTCAAGATGTTTCGTAGACATCTATTAACGAAGGTTTGCAGCTTTCTAGTGACAATTTCAGTGACTTTCCAAGTGCTGCAGCCGTAAAGCAGAACGGATTCAACATTGGAGCGGAACAGTCGTAGCTTGGCCTTTAAGCTAAAAGAGTTGTTTCTCCTTATTTTGGACAGCATTCCGAACGCAGCTTTTGCTTTTCTGATTCGGCTGTTTACGTCCAGTTCTGTTCCGCCACCCGTAGAGACAAAACTCCCAAGATATTGGAAATCCTCTACCATCTCTACCGGTTGTCCAGAAATATTTACTTGGATTGATGAGGAAGTTCCAAGGCTGATCCTTTTAGTTTTTGCCGAGTTGATCTTAAGCCCTACGATTTCTGCTTCTCTCTCCACCCTTGTTGTCATTTGATGGAGATCCATGATCCTATGAGAGAGTAAGCATACGTCGTCCGCGTAGTCCAAATGTTTGAGGTGAGATTGCAGAGTCCACTGAATTCCTCCATTTCCTGTTCACTGTGCACTGTTCGATGATGATCCGCAAGGTGTTGATGTGATCCACACAGGAAGATCCAGTGCGGAAACCTGCTTGTTCGGCGTCTAGTGTGTCTTCGAGGTGGTCTTTAATTCGGTCCAATATTATCCTTGCTATTATCTTGGCTACTGCAGGCAGAACGCATATTCCTCTCCAGTTTTCGCACTGTGTGAGATCTCCTTTCTTTGGGATTTGCAGATGCAGATTGCACGGCACAACTACAGCAGAGTATCGTATTTTCGGTTCGTATTTTCGGTCACAGTGCGTGTTTACAGAGTGTTGTGGGTAGGAAAGGATCGCAGGATAAAGGGATACATGTAAAATTTACCACAGTAGAATTTACAAAAGTTTGGAACCTTTTTATTATGCGTATATAATAATAAATTAAAATAACTTTTTGACAAAAAAAAAATAACTTTTTTACAAAAACAAAATTAACTTTTCTACAAAAAAAAATTCACTTTTTTACAAAAACAAATAACTTGTACAAAAAAAATAGCTTTTCTACAAAAAAAAAAAAAAAAAATTTACAAACAAAAATTACGTTTTTACAAAAAATAAATTACTTTTTTACAAAAGAAAATTAATTTTTTTACAAATAAATTAATAACTTAAAAAAAATAAACTTTTTTCAAAAAAAAAAAAAACGCAAAAATAATATTCTTACGAAAAAAAAAATAACTTTTTCCAGACAAAATTTCTTGTAAAAATAAATATCTTTGGTTACTTTCTTAAACAAAAGTGATACAAAATTATTCAATTATGTTTTATATTTTCATTATAAATTATACATACATAATATGTATATATTTACGCTTTTTTGTGACTCACTGACTGGGTAGCGCTGCTATGATGGTAAAATCAGAAAAAAACACTCCTGCTCCTTAACGCAAAATGTTAAGGGTTGGCAATTTTCTGGAATAAACTTTTTATAAAAGTGAACGGTGAGTTTTTCAACTTAATTTTATACATATTTGCGCTCATCTCTGGCTAACATAATCATGTTCGACGGGTGCCTTTGGTAACTTGTCTCCAATATAAAGATTTTTAAATATGTACTTCATTAAGCCAGACATAAAATATTAATTGAAAAAAAAATATTCTACAATTGAATGAAAACTTAAAAAAAAAAAAATGAAAATCAATTTGGGTTAATGTTTTTGTATCTCCCTAATTAACTCAATTATTTAAAACTTTATACGGAAAAGTGATGTGGTACAAAAGTTGTAATTTAAGATTCTTGGTAGTATATTCCCTACATATAGTAGAGAATTAAATAGTTGTAGATATAATAGACAATTTAATATTTAGTACTTTTTGAATTATGATTAAAAAAGATGAGCATTTTGTGGCACCGCATAACTCTATTTTTTCTTGGATTCCAATGAAATAATCTATTTCGTAGTTCGTACCACTGGAAAAATAGAAGTAATATACAGTAGAGGCCACTTATAGTCACAAAAAGATGAGAGTTTATTGTGGCTGTGCTATACCCAATTCTGAAGATGGTTTGTCCCAAACAAAATAGACCAGGGATGACTTTAATTTGTATGCAATTTTCCTCGGTAAATGTTGTACAAATTCATTCTAAAAATGTGATTGCGTTAATAGTAGTTTCGATTTTTCGTGCATAACATTGAAAAGTTGATACAAAATCTTACAAATTTATAAACAAAACCCACCAAACCTTATCCGATTAGGTATAAGATAATGTTAAAAAAAATTGTTGTTTAATTTAACAAAAGCAAAACGAAATAATATAAAATAAATTCGTAACTTACAAAATTCTGAACGGATCCTCGAGATTAAGGTTTAAAAATACTGCCCTTAAGATTTACAAAAAAAAAAAACTATCTACAAATTCTTGAAAACTTTGAAAAAATTAAAAAACAATTTGATTTAATGTTTTTTTTCACCTACCTAATTTAATTAATTATTCAGAAAATATTAATTTAAATTCGTTGGTTGGCTCTTTACATAAACTAGAGATTAAAAAGTTGTAAATCCAATAAAAAATTTAAAGCTTTTTGAATTATGATTATAAAAGACAAACTGTTGTGACACTCAATCGGACAGATAGATAAAATCGTTTCTTACTTTACTTACTTACTTACTTAGATCCTTGACCCCTTTAAGGGGCACAGGGCGTCAACTACCGCTACACGCTCGGTTTCGTTCGGTTTCTGAAAATGTATTTTAGCTCTCCCCAACTTTTACCGAGCTTTTGTGATTCCTTGTCGACTGTTCTGCGCCAAGATTTTCATTGGCCTCCAGGTCTTCTGCCATCTTGGATGAGTGAATCCCACTCCATTGCATGTCTTGCAATAGAGTCTGCACCACGAAGTTGGGTGTGACCAAACCACTGCCACTTTCTTTTCCTAATAACGATGTCAATAGGACTTTGGCCCGTTCTGCGAAGGAGTTCTTGGTTGGAGATGGTGTTCGGCCAAAAAATCCTTAGGATGTTTCGAAGACATTTATTTTCGAAAGTTTGTAGCTTCCTTGTGACAGAGGCGGTCACTCTCCATTTACTACACCCATATAGTAGTACTGACTCTATGTTCGATCGGAACAGTCGCAGCTTGGTCTTCGTACTGTAGACGTTGCTCCTCCAAACTTTAGACAGCATGCCGAAAGCAGCTTTAGCTTTGCCAATTCGGCAGTTAACATCTTCATCCGTACCACCGCCGTCTTTTGAGACAACACTACCGAGGTACAGGAAGTTGTCCCGCAACGACAACTTGAGAAGAAGATTCAGAAATGTTGAGGATTTTTGTTTTCCCGGCGTTGGTCCTCCAACCGACTTTGTTTGCTTCGCATTCCAGATTAGTCACCATATGATGAAGATCCACAATGCTGTGCGAGAGCAAACAAATATTGTCAGCGTAATCAAGATGTTGCAGGAACGAAAACATCGTCCATCGAATTCCACGCGCTTGCTCGGCTAAAGCTGCACGAAGGACATCCCCTATAGCCACCCGGAAAAGTAGTGGAGATAGCAAACATCCTTGACGAACTCCGCTATGGATATCGAAGTCCTCTGATACCTTTCCGTTGTGTAAGACTTGACACGATGCACCCTCGTAGGTAGCCTTTATAATGGCGATAATCTTCTCGGGTACTCCTCTCCAACTTAAAGCTGACCAAATGAAATCTCGATTCAAACTATCGAAAGCCTTTTCAAAGTCGATGAAGAGCAAATGAAGATGGGAGCGGAACTCCACGCATTGTTCTATTATGATCCTGAAGGTGTTGATGTGATCAATGCAGGATGAGCCTGCACGAAATCCCGCTTGCTCTTTGTCGAGAGTAGAATCGAGATGTTCTTTGATTCGTTCCAAGATTATTTTCGCCATTATCTTTGCCACCGCGGGGAGGAAACAGATCCCTCTTCAGTTTCCGCAATCCGTAAGATTTCCCTTTTTTAGTAGTTTGACGATCATCCCTTTTTTCCCTTCAATGGGGAAACTTTCGTTCTCCCATGCCTGTGCTATTAAGGGGCGTTGTAACTTCGCTGATGTTTGTTGATCTGCTTGGTAGAGCTCAGCGGGAATGCCGTCCAAACCTACCGCTTTGTTGTTCTTGAGGGATTTGATTGCTGATGTTATCTCGGCTAAACTGGGAGGGCAGGTGCGAATACGGGAACTAGTTTCTACGAATAACTCATTTGGGTTAGGGGCTGGAAAACCTCCGCTATCGCCTATGTGGTTGAGCACGCTAGCAAAATGTTCCCTCCATCTCCTGAGCTGAGCCTCATCCGTAACTAGCAGGGTGCCGTCTACATCCTTGACGAGTTGTTGTTTTCGGGAGTTGTTGTTTCCAACCAATTCCTTGGTTGTCTTGTAGACGGTACCACTGTCGCACCTAGATGCTGCTTCCTCTTATGCGCCTCCTTTTGTCACGTCTGACACTACGCTGCACTTCTTTCCTTTTTCTACGGTACTGAGACTCGATGTTAAATCGCTCACCTACTGGGGCAGCCGCATGTTGGGATCTTATCGCGTTCCTTTCTTCAATCTTACTCCATGTATCTGCAGAAAGCCATGTGCTTTGGCTTCTCTGCCTTATACCCACAGACTCAGTTGCGGCAGTTGCAAAGGCCTTTTTCACATTGCTCCAGTGTTGGTCTGCATTTTCTGGCGTGGCAATGCTGATAACTTCTGCTTCTACGGCGAGGCGGTCCTCATATCTTTGGCGCACTGTAGGATCCCGTAATCTGTCGGTATTGTACCTGGGTGTACGCAGGAAGTTTTGCCGATTTCCATGTACTGAAGCAATTCGAAGTCGAACGTAGGCAAGCATAAGATGATGATCGCGGGCTAACCCTACATCAGCACCGCGTCTGTTTCGGTCGTCGAGAAGACAATTTTTAAAGCGCTTGCTAATAGCAAAGTGATCGATTAAGTTCGCTGTACATTGACGATCTGTGGATAACCAACTTATCTTGTGCGAGATCCTATGCTCGAACAGAGTACCTCCAATGACTAGCTGATTTGCGTTACAGAAGTCAACAAACCGCTCTCCAGTGGCGTTCCGTTCCCCGATACCGTGGTTACCCAGAACGTGCTTCAACGCTGTGTTGTCCTGACCAACCTTAGCATTAAGATCTCCCATTACGATAGTGATGTCTCCATTCGGCGAGCTACTGAAAACCGCGCTAAGTTGGCTCTAAAATTCGTCCTTCTCGGCGTCCGACGCTTCTTCAGTTGGGGCATAGCACTGTATGATGGTGATTTTTCTTAATTTACTCTGGAACCTGGCTGTCAATATCCTGTCGTTGATAGGTTTCCAGGTTATAAGACTTTGCCGCGCTTTTGGAGTCAACATTAAACCTACGCCGGAACATCGGGAGCTCCCAACTGGTTTTCCAGAGTAAATTAAGAAAGTGCTTTTCGAAGGTGAATCCACCTGCCCTGCACTCAACCATCTCACTTCACTCAGACCCAAGATGTCTAGGTTGTACCGTAGGAGTTATTTCTCAAGTTGGAGGAATCTGGCGTTGTTAGGGCCTTCTTCGCGGTCATTCCTTATCCGAGGCTGTAGTTGCTGATTCGAAGCGGTTGATTTCCTTTTATGTGGTAGGTTGCCAACCCGTCACACGAACCCCAGACCTGGAGGTCCGGATCCTTGTGTAGCCTTAGGACAGCAGGCCGGATAATCCGATACCAGTAGCCCACTACGGGGATATGAGTGCTCCGTTGACCCTTGAAGGGTTCATCCGCCACCATCTCTTTTTCAGTACCCTGGCTAGTACTGAAAATCCTTACTGACCTCAGCTCTAAATATTTCAGAGTAGCTCACGTAAGGTCTCTGTCGTCCATACTGTTGGTGACACCGTTGATTCTGATGAATTCATCCGCCGCACACCTTCTTTCTGATGGGCTCGTCTAAGACTTCAGCCGACTTATACAGCCAATCATTTCCGACAGAGTATTTATAGTGTTGCTATTTTTGTCTCTTGTTCAACACTCGCGCTTATTTGTTTGGCAAGTCAAGTCCGGATGGACGAGACCAGTACCCGATGGTTACCACTTGGAGGTAAAATAAGCACAATTGATGTGTAGTATTCGTTACATCACTGGACATCGCCGTTTTGACGCCACTCAGTGACTACCCGCGTCCTACAACATCCAACCATCTTATGGTTAGAATTAACTGGCTGAACACTTATAGCAGTAGGTTCACTTATAGCTAGTACAATTGACGAAGTCGAAAGGAAGAAAACAGTAGGTAGTCGAGCCCGTTCAATGTGCTTTTATCCGACTGCAAAATTTGTTTGGTGCACAGAAAAAAAGATTAAATGACGATAAGAAACAAAAAAAAGTTCCAGTGTTACTTGCAGATGTTAATTATCAAACAAAATTCGGTGTAGTATAAAATTGAGAAAAATTCAACTTTTTGCTACAGGTAGGTTAGGCAGTCAATTAAGTCGGAAAAAGTCATTAGTCAGTAAAAGTAGAATTACAGATTCAGACAAGATGATATTTGCCAAAAAATTAGTAATGATAGGAAGAGGTACCTAATTCGCTTGGATCTTCGACCTTCCAATCACATTGGGAAATGGTTAAGCCTAATATGGTGCAGGAAGCTGTGGATAAAGCTTGTATAATTGTATATCACTGTGATTAGTGAAGAGCTCTAGTTGTTGCAAGAAACGTATGGTATGACACAAAGTTGAGCACTTTTGGTTGAAGTTACAGTCTTGTGTTCAGCCATCAGTTACCTACAACTATTTTTGTAGCTTTCACAAATGAAAAGCTTACCAAATTAAAATAATTATATTGTACCTTATTGCATCACGATAGGTTGTCAACATCACCTCCTTACAAGAACTTCAAAAGTCAAAAAGATATGGAATTATTTACTTTAATTGTGTATTTATGTTAAAATAATGAGTTCTTATATTCAATTAACATTATCGTTTTCTTATATAACATATCTTGCTTCAACTTAATTTAAATTAATGTAATTTTGTTTAAGTGCAAGCAATTAGTTATGATTTTGTTGTATCTAGCAAATGCAAGTCATTTTCTTACTCTATGAGTGAAATTTGTAAATTTTGTTCAAAATCGTTAAAGCCGTTTTAAATACATTTTTGAATATTGGTTGTATATGACAGGTACCGTTATTTCTTGGCCCAAATATAAATTCATTTTCTCCTCTAGGGAATCCCCTAAAAACCTTAAGTCTAAAGTTTTAAGAAAATCGCCTAATTGGCTAATTGTCTGAATGTCGATGTTCAGAAAGACAGACTGACAGAGGAAAATTATTATCTAGTTTGATTTTTTTACGAATCCAAAACTTGACTTATAGAACCTACATCGCAAGTAAGAAACCTATGGCTGATAACTTTACTGTAACTAATTGACCTTTTATGAGGTCTTAGTATAACCTTTCAGAATATTCCAAAAATGAGGTGTTAAGAAGCGATTTGACCTTGAAAAAACTTGACCTACAAATTAAAAAAAAAATATATTGCGGGTGCTTAAAATTGCCCGGCACCTTGAAAATTCTTAGCTATTGAGTAGAGATTTAGCTATACAAAATTTCTGAAACAGTTTAAATTTTTGTTTTCCCATAATAATTACTGATCTTTTACATAGCGTACTTTTTTGTGAATATCCCATAAATGAGGCGCTAAGATGCCGGTACCCGGAGCCTTAACTACAGAAACGATGTCAAAGTCTTATTAGCTCGTTTCACTTCATTTTTGACCTTGATATTTTACTCTCAATTCGCCCAAAGAAGTGTCACTCAAAAATAATTTTAAAATTAGAAGAAATTCTATTTATGGGCCAAATTTTCTTGAAAAATATTTAATGTCCGACAAGACGAGCATACTTTGTGAAAGAGTCCACAAAAAAAAATCCAAAGAAGGCATCGCAAAGAGTGTTACCTCTGAACATTTTGAGAAAGTGTCAAAAAAGGTGTCCGAGAGGAAAAAAAGTGTCCCTCAAAAATTTAATTTAGAACGCAAGATTTAATTAATTTTTTTTATTATTAGGTGCATATATTAAAGTACATGTTTAGGTAACATAGTTAAGTTAACATTAGAAACATTAAAAAAAAAGCTAAATAAGTTATTATGACATTAAATTTTAAGTATTTGTTCTCTATACTTTTCTATGAAAACATTATCAGCAACCCATTCTTAAGTCCAATTCAGTGCATCTAAACATTTATAGCCGAGAGCAATGATTCGCAATTTTCATCTTTTAATATATACCTACATACGTCAGCTTATTTTTCATATAAGTTTCAATTTTTTAATTGTTTTTAATTTTATCAGAGATCAAGCGCTCACAACAGAGCTTTCTTGCAAATTAACATAAATTTGAATAAAGAAAATCATTTTAATGTTTTTTTTTTTTTTAAGATTCTTTGAACCAGAACAATTCTATATTTTTAAGTTTGGAAATATCTTCAAGACTATCTTCATTAGCTTATAACTCCTAAGCTTTGTACTAGTCGATTACCTTCTAGGGAAAAGATATCAAATTTTCAAATTCAGAAACCAAATGAAAATAGTAAAATTAATTTCCAAATTTAATTATTTCTGGGGTTTACAAAGCGTATCACAACTGATCACATAATTATTTGATAATGTTTTAGAATATTTGTTTAAGTGGTTTAAATTAAAAGGATTTCATGTTCTTTAGCTTGTCCATTTTTAATAATCATTTCAGCCTCATATCTGATACAAATTGATATAGCCACCAGTGACTGAAGATATAAGATACAAAAATTACTGATGAAATTTTTGTTTATTTCAAAGTGTCCAAAAGGTGGCTTGAATTCTAAAAGGTGTCCAAAATCGACTATTTTTAAAAAGAGGTGTCCTGATGTCCGGGGCTACGAAAAGGTGTCAAAATGACACTAAAGTGTCCCAAAGGTAACCCTGATCGCAAAGGAAATAACAAAGCTCTGTTCACGCACATTCGCGCAAACCACCGTTCTTGTGTAATTATTTCATAATAATACAAAAAAAAGTAACATGCTGCAAATAATAATCCCATCTCAACTAGAATATAATAATTCTGTACTGTACTGACTGCTAATAAGTTTGTATTAATATTTCTATCATGAACAAAATTGTTTCTTGTGCTGAAAGTGACTCAGAGTCAGTGCAATGCAGTGGGGCGGAACTATTACATAATAGTTAATAAGCTTCGGTCATAGAACATGTTTCGATTTGAAGATCGACATGGCATTATTACGAATTTATTACCTATTTAAAAAAAAAAGCAAGTCACGTTAATAAGTACAATGAATAGCATGTTTATGCTGAAAAGCTCGCATTATTTTATTGCACTTGAACTATCTTAGACTTTGGTTATCTGCCTCTTATCTTATATTTATGTGTTTATGTACATATAAGTATAAGTAATGCAAATTTATAAAACTGATCGACAACACGAGAACAATTTCAGTCAAATAGTTACAATGGAACGTTGGCAAAGTCGCGTTGCTGTAGTCACTGGTGCAAGTTCAGGAATAGGTGCAGCTATTGTCAAAGATTTGTTACGAGCTGGCCTTATTGTTGTCGGACTAGCCCGAAGGGTGGAACGAGTTGAAGAGCTAAAAAAAGGATTGACCAAAGAACAACAAAGCAGCATTCACGCCGTCAAATGTGACGTCTCCAATGAGAGTTCTGTCAATTCGGCATTCGAATGGATTGTCAAGACATTGGGTGGAGTTGATATTTTGGTGAATAATGCAGGAATGACAAATCGTGGAAAACTCTGCACTATGGATATTGCTAAAGTTCGTCAAGTGATCGATACAAATGTTATGGGTGTTGTCCATTGCATGCTCTCAAGAGTATGAAAGAGCGGAATTTCGATGAACATATTTTGATAGTAAATAGTATTTTGGGACATTCGATACCGGTGCTGCCAGATCATGTTGACTTGAATATTTACCCGGCTACAAAATATGCAGTTAGTGCTATAACGGAGATATACCGATAGGAATTCAAAGGACTCGGCACAAAAATTAAGATTACTGTAAGTGTTATATAATTATTTATAATCGAAAAAGTACGTACTGATACTATTTTAAAAGAGAATTTCTAAACAATGATGAAGAAATTAACAAATAAAATTAATTTTACTTAAGTGGAGTAGTTGAATACACATTTATACAATTCTATTAAAAGCTTAAGCTTTTAATTCAATATATATATGACAATGTATTTTTCGAGAGATTTGAATTTAAATGATAGATTTATTTTATTTTATTTATTTTTTTCAGAGCATCAGTCCAGGACTTGTTGATACGGAAATTGTAGACGATGAAGTTAAAAATCACTACTGTAATTACATTCTCAAATCAGAAGATATTTCAAGTGGAGTTATGTATGCAATATCAACTCCACCACACGTTCAAGTGCATGAGTTGACAATCAAACCAGTTGGAGAGTCTATGTAGTAAAACAAAAATAAATTACATACTTTATAACAAGCAAATAAATATTATTTAAAAAAAAATGTAAGTTTATCTTTTGTATGTTAAAAAAATTCTTTAAAGCAGATATGTTGCTTTCCTCATTTTAAGAAATTGGTATGTCAAAATAAAAAATAAATGGTATATGATTAAATCGAGGCAATACTTGGGTAAGAATTGGAAGATTTGTCTAAAGGAATTCATTTACTAATCCAAATTAATTCAATTGTTATTGGGGAACTGCCACAAATAGAACAGTAACAGCCCTATTAATAAAAACAGCGCTTAACTCACCTGTAACTTTCTAGCTCTCCTGTAAGCATAGATACAGAGATAACTCGTGAATTAAAACGTATATTTGGTTTTCTTAGTTATACCCTTTTCGCTAAACCACCTTCCTTCTTCCTGTAGCTAGCTCGTAATTGACAGAAATCTTACTTCTTATCCTTGAGTTAATGATAAGTTGCCGCTAGCTCTGTTTATTAATATGGGTGTAAGACTAATAATAATAAGTTTTTGTATTAAATACACATAGGTCGTTCGGAGTTTTATTCGTTTTAAATCAGATTTTCTCTACCAATAATAAGACAAATAATTTGTTTCTTTGATTTTAAGATACTGATACTTCAGATAGAAAAAGAAATTACATGCCAAAGGACGGTTTTAAGCTTGCAACTTATATAAATTAATACAATTTAGCTCAAAAAGTAATTTTGTTTGTATTGATATAGGGTGAGTTCGTAATCGCCGGTACCTCTGCCACGTGCCTGCTTAGATTCTGCGAATCGATTTTATTTTTCTTCTGCCCGGCGCAGAAAGCAAGCACGCGGCAGTATGCCATCATTTAGTTTCTTACTTTCGAACATTTAAACTATTATTTTATAAAACTCCGAAAATAAAAATGCATTTACATTTAATAAGACTCTGAAGAAAATTATACAATTTTCGGAGTTTTATAAACTAAAAGTTTAAAATTTCGTGCGAAATATAAAAAAAAATAATACGTACATGTTCATCATGTGCAAAATGAATTATTAGCTATAATTGCTTAAAACCGCAAGTATATAGGTACAACATTGAATGTGCCATCTATACGAAAGAAACGGGGTGCTATTTCGGGTAACTTTCCAATAATTTTTGCAATTTTAGAAGACATGAAAATTGTATATGAGAAATTTTTTTCTTAAAAACTATTGAGTGACAGAATGGTTCACTGTCATAACGCGAATGTCGCCTTCCGGACATGTCATATATGGGTGATTCTACAAACTATGGAATAAAATGATGATAATTTCGGCACGACACTTTTTGAAGCAAATAGTGAAAAAACTAACTTTAATGAAACGTTTCACATACCACAAAACGGCCAGTCAAAAAATTTTAAATTATTAGTTTTATGGGCATTTTTTTTTTTTTGAATTAAGTGGTAAGGGACTTTGTTTTTTTTTTAACGGGGACTTATATAAAGCACAAAATATCTTATAAATCAATAAGTTTTCTTATTAAAACTGTAACATATAGGGCCAGGGACCTGAGGGCAAGGGACTGAGTGTTTTCATAGTTTTTGCGCCAAAAACATAGTAACGTTTTATTTGACATAAGAAAAAAAAATTGTTTATAATGTGGTTTCACTAGGCCTATATAATAGCAGTCAAAAATATGCATACTTTCATACAAAATGTGTGCATTAATCCTTGCCAGGGGACTGAGAAATTGAGTGGACATTCCACGTTTTCTATCACAAATATCTTCTTCGTAACTGACTTAACGGACGCAATTAACTTTCACTATTATGGTGTTAGGGAAACTTCAAACTTCAGCATACCATATCTGGAACTCCGATTGGTGCCTTAGTTATCGAAATTTTTGACTGTTACAATCTGCCAGGGGACTGATAAAAAACACGGTGGACAAAGTTTAATGATTTTAATTTGTTATAAAATAAATAGTTATGAAAGATTTGTTTACGTCATAATAAAGATGTATCACCTTAGGTCATTAACTTATTGTTGGTTTTAGTGCGGACCCAAAAATAAAAGAAGAGTTTTTGTTTGAAAAACAAGCAGGGGACACGTCCGGGGACTGAGAATTAGGCACTTTGAAGAATTTTTTGAGTAACGGAAATGTATCAGATCTCTTTGTCATAGTGGCTATCGATCTGATTTACTGCTGTAAGAAAAATCAGATTGAATGGTTGAACCATTTTCAAAATATCAGCGTGGCCATAGAAAATTCCATCATTTGTAGAATCACCCAAATATCAGAAATGTAAAAAATGTCAAAATCAGACTTAACATTTTCGATTTTGGTATTTTATTTATACAAGTTGGTGTTATTTCTCTTTGGTAAAGAGAAATAAGGCCAATGCCTTATAATTTAGCCTTATTTCACATCACTGCTGAAAATTGGCCCAATTTCGCTTTTGCAAAGTGCAATGAGTCCAATTCTTGAAAGTTGGCCTTATTTCACCTGGCTTTATTTTACGGCACCGGCTATGTGGTGTATACAAAGGAAAAAATTGAAAATTTAAGATTTTCCATTCAGGGGGCGTTGTACCCACCCATTTTCATAGAACTGATATGGTAGGGCTTAAAGTACAGGCAAGGGCAAAATTTTAAAATAAACAAAATAAATTTTAAGTAAGAAACGAAACGACGTTTTATTTAAAATTCGTCTAAAGACATCGATCATTTATTTATATAGATTTTAGAATCAAACCCAAGAGTAAGTCCATATGTGATCCAGAAGTGCATTTTATTTATGGCTGGCCACAAGACGATACGATAAATCGAAAATTTTCAGGCTCGTCTCGGTCTCGTCTCCGAATAGTACGATTTCCGGCCAACTTGTTGATTATTGGAACGAAATATTTTCGATTATAGTTTGAATACGTGCAGAAGAAAATAAATATTTAACTAAAATTGGATTTTTTAATTTATTAGACTCTCTGTATATTTCGGTCCGAATATACAGTCTCGTCTCGGTCTCGTCTCGGATGCATAAAAGCCAGTCTCGTCTCGGTATCGTCATGCGAGACCGAGATTGAGACCGAGAATTTTCTCGTCTCGTGGCCAGCCCTAATTTTATTAACCTTGAACTACAAAAGCTGTTTGTAATGATCATTTTATAATCGAATTCCACAGCGTTTCTAGAGAGGAACCTAGCAACAAGAGCTGTATTGGCAAAAAATTAATAAACACATAATATTCACAGCTGTTTTGGAATAATTTTATCAAAGCTTAATTTTTTGTTTAAATATTTTCACCAATAGGTTTTATAGTCAATTCGTGAACTTGAACATTTGGAGGTGTAGAAATGGCATACATCACTCCATCAGAAATATCTTGTGGCCTGAGAACAGCGGGTCCAATATCGTTCTTAATTTCTTCCACCATATCGGTCTCCACTAGGCCTGAATTAATACTCTAAAGAGGTATAGGTAATGAAGAATGAATAAGTAATTAAACTTTCTAAACATTTATAACCAACGCTTACTTACAGTTATTTTAATTTTCGTACCAAGTCCTTTAAACTCCTGTCGGTAAATCTCAGTTATAGCCGATAGTGCATACTTGCTAGGTGGATAGATATTCATGCCAACATGTGCAGGAAAAATTGGAATCGAGTGTCCCAGAATGCTATTCACAATAAGAATATACCCGTCGTATTTCCGATCCCTCATGCTCTTGAAAGCATCTTGTGTACAATTCACTACTCCCATCACATTTGTATCAAGGACTCTCCTAACATCCGTAATGCTCATAGTCCAGAGTTTTCCACCCAACAGTAGTCCAGCATTGTTGATTAAAATATCAATGCCACCAACAATTTTTACTTGAAACATCACATTTGGAGGCATGAACACGGGCTGTAAGATTCCCTGCCAAGCTTTTTTCAATTCTTCCACACGATCTACCCTGCGAGCTAGGCCAACCACAATAAGACCTACTTTAGCTAGATCCTTTGCAATTGCGGCACCAATTCCTGCACTGGCACCTGTGACTACAGCAACCCGATTCTACCAACGTTCCATTGCAACTGAATTTCAGAGGCATCATTACCTGCCTTTTATTTTCGAATTTTTACAGTACAGGTAAGTACGTTTTTTTTTTGATCAAATGTTCTAATTTAATTTTAACCTATACCTATACTGAAAGTCAAGGTTAATGTTAATAATTGATTGTTTATGCAAATAGATGAATGTTGCTTGAATATATTCTTCTACCCGCTTAACGGGTCTCGTGTACTCAGTGGTGTACCGTGGGATTATGCCACCTGGGCCGGGCTGTGTCTTATTTTTCGCCAGCATTTTTAACAAATCAAAATTACTACATCACTACAGAATTTCTTCTTTTTCTATTCGCGGAAAACTTTTCTAACGCAATATTTTCTTTCCAAAACTTTTTAAGTCGTCGCTCGGCTTAGTAATTATACTAGCAAAAAACGTTGCATTGTAAACTTTAAGAAATGATACAGTTTTGTTACAGGTATCTATATTTAAATAAAAGATAATCGACTCTGATTTTGTTGAAGTTTCCATACCTTTCCTACCTTTGGATTTCAATTTTCTTTTATTTTAAAGCTTCCGGATACACAAATTTTTGAGAGCTAAAGCCCCAGTTAAAGCTATCATTGGAAACCATCATTGAAAAAGTTAGCTGTTGATCTTAGGGCCCTTAGATTGTTTAATCATTAAATATTTAAATGCAGAAATATATGTTACGAGTTCAAAATTATTTCTCCTCCAAAAAAAATTCATTTTGACCTATATCTTCCCCATAAAGTAACTTTTAAATTTTTTCAATGATCATTGGTAAGGTAGTTCATCATTGAAAAATTAAAATTCATTTTATGAGAAATGTTGTGCCAAATTTTGTTTCACCTAGAAATAATTATTAAGTCAATTAGCTTTACCTTGGCATCAAAATAATCTTTTATTTTATCTTCAAAATCTCTCAAAATTGCAAATTAATATTTTCAATGATGGTTTTCAACAATAGCTTTAACTGGCCCCTAAGCCATCTTGTATTACGTGAAGTGTAATAGAGAACTTATTTTTTTGTTAAATTTTTGTTTAATTTTTTAGTTAAACATGTTTTTTTAATTTAGCAAAAAATATTTACAAAAATTCGGGAGGAAAATTTTATTTTTATTTTAAAGAGTACCTCTTGGAGATTCTAAAACCAAATTTTTCCAATAAAAAACCCTTTGCGTCGTCCGCCATTTTAAAAAAAAGGTGTTTAAAGCCTAAAGTAAATTTTCTTAACCGCTACTAGTCGTAGAGTAGTTATTTTTATTTACTTTTGAAGGCTGACATGCTCTCTAAAATTTTTGTATTAAATTTTCTTTTGATAGCTCCTTCCTATAAAAAGTTATTGTTGAAAAACCAGTAAATTTTCGATTTTAAAAATGGGTTTTAAGTTTATCTCATCCAATATCCATCCGAACCAGAAAACACTTCTGGTCCTTTTTATAGAACATTAAATTTCCTACATTTCTGTTTATTTTGATTTCATAAATGTCAAATAACTTTTAAGATATAGCACGACAAAACATCTAAAATTATATAATAAAGTGTCAAAATGTAAAATTATTACTAACATATTTGTAGAGAAAGGTTGAACCATTAATTGTATGTATAATTTGTTTCTTGGAAATTAAAAATTTTGAATATAAATTTGTATATATAAAGTTGACGGGACATTTACACACCCTATTCGTACGTAACATTTTGACCGTCCCAAATAATTTTTAAATTTAGCCACAATTTGTGCATTAAATTTTGAGATCTATAAAATCTTGTTTTAAATATTTATCAATAAATATCGGGTTTTTCAGTAAGAGCGCTACAAAAGTTTTTTTAAATAAAACAAAAACGGTTTTGGATATTAATAAAATTCTTTATTCCTGTGAAAGTATGTTTGATACCATCATGTATGGAACTCGACTTCTTTTGCATTGCCCCCACAAGCACGCTTGCAGAAGTCCAGACGCTGAACCCAATTTTCGACGGTTTTCAAGCATAAATCGGCCGATACTGCTGCAATTTCACGTTCGATATTCGTACGAAGTTCATTAATCGTCGCTGGCTTGTTGGCATAGACCATACACTTGACGAAGCCCAACAGGAAATAGTCTAACGGCGTCAAATCGCACGACCGAGGCGGCCAAGCGACTGGACCATTTCGTGAGATAACACGTTCTCCAAACTTGGTTCCCAATAAATTGATTGTGGCATTCGCTGTGTGGCTTGTGGCGCCGTCCTGTTGAAACCACATGTCCTCCAAGTCCATATCATCCAATTGGAGCCAAAAATATTCGGTTATCACTGAACGGTAGCGATCCCCATTCACAGTAACGTGCCGGTCTTGATCATCACGGAAGAAGTACGGCCCAATGACGCCGGCGGCCCATAAACCACACCAAACCGTAATTTTTTGTGTGTGTATTGCCGCCTGACCAATACCGCATATTTTGTTTATTGACGAAGCCATTCAGCCAGAAATGAGCCTCATCGCTGATGAGACGTAGCGCTCTTAACGTTGAGGCCACTGACTGAGAATTTCGGTAGTAAATTTTAATATTTCGACTCTTTGTTGGGTCGTATATTTTTCCATCATGAAATGGCAAACCTTACTGAAGAGAAATGTCAAAAGAGCGGCAAGAAATATGGCGTCGTTTGCTGTCCCTGTTGCTCTACTTTTATAGCGTCCCTGTTGAAAAACCCTTTACATGTGTTCCGAAAATATTGTATCTTTGATTACATTATAGAAGCCTTAGAACGAAATTAAAAAAACATCATTAATTGCTAGCAACTTAAAAAAAAAATACTAGCCCCTCTATTTCAAAAATCAAAAATGCAAAAGCAATTCCAAGTCGAACCTTGTTTTTTCTATTTTCTTCAAAAATGTTATCCTAAAATATAAATATGTAATTGGAAGCCTCATCCATTTAAAACGAGTATGTCACTTTTTTGCTCCACTGAGTCCACTTTTCAAAATTTTGAAAACTAAAACTAAAACTTGGTTTCTTTGAAATTTTCGACAGGCCTTACAAAATGCCATTAAACCACGCAAAATTTCAAAGATATACAACAAACCGCACTCCTTTCTGAAAACCCGAAATACAAAAATGAATCCGGATAGCCACGCAACCAATGTAATTGTTCCAAGATTTCATGTAGAAATATAATAACCCTAACCAAAGATTTTACAAACTAAAAAAACACTTTTTTAGATTTTAAACTATTATATTCGCGATTGTTATACATTTTATTTAACATTTATTTATTTAACGGACTTACCGCGTACGAATTAAATTATTCAAATTAATTGAATTACATACTACAATTTAATTAATTTGAATAATTTAATTCGTACGCGGTAAGTCCGTTAAATAAATAAATATTAAATAAAAACTACTTGTTACGGTAATAAATTTAAAAACTAATTTCTGCCTCCCTACTTTTAATGATAAACGCAAATTCTTTTTTGAACTAATATAAAACTAATATAAAAACACACAGATTTTTCAACAAAATTCCTTGAGCCGTTTTCAAAACAAAAAAACTATAAATATAAAAAAAAAATAATATTTTTTAAATTGTTTTTTAAAATTTGTATGCTAGGTACCGTTATTTTTGATTTTAGAAACATAATTTTTTTCTTTTACCAAATGTTGAGTTTTATTTTTTTTTTTTTAAATATCTGTTAAGAATACTATTAACCTTTTTAGAAGTTTCTCCATTAAAAAAGAATTAAAAATCAACTGTTTTAGAGAAAATGAAAATCCAAATCCAAACAAAATGGACTAACAAATAACCAGTTTCCGAAAAAAAAAAATCTCAAAAAAATTGGGGCTGACCAGGAGATGAGACTGCCTTTTAAGCATCCCAGATCAGACTGTATATTTGGACCGAAATTTACGGAGAGCCTCGTCGGCCTCGGTTGACAAAAAAAGGCATTTTAAAAATGATAATAAATTAGAAAATCCAATTTCATTTAAATATTTATTTTCTGCATATATTCAAACTATATTGTGCTCAAAAGGTAAAAGCTCTTAAGTCTGTTTTCATAGTTTTTCAGAAAGTGAATTTTTAACTTTGAATCTGTGTTTGAAAAAAAACTAAGAGGGTTATAAAGATACAATTTTCAGAACTTTATTTTTATTCATACAATTATGTGTGGCTAAAAGTTGGTCAAGTGAAGTATTTAATGCATTTATTTTTGTTTTTTTGACTTAAGTGCTTTTACCAAAACAACCTAAGATATAAATTTTCTGTCAACCAAATATGGTAAAACACCTTAAGTCTATTTCAGAAATTTAAATGCAGGAAATTTTGTGTGGTAAAACATCTTAAGTCGACATAAGCGATATTACTTTGTTGATTAATATCGAACATAAACCCAACTTAATATGTCTTACCAAAATAATTCCTTCGTATTTTCTGAAAAAATAAATAAATTGATGCATAAGATGAGTCATCATCTACTTATGTTATTTTACCTTTTGCTCTTGCTCTAAGAAGTAAACTTAAGATATTTTACAAACGGTCATAACTTTCTTGTTTTAAAGAGAAGAGAAAGGGGTAGGAGAGAAATACAGGTTGTGGACAAAATATGTAAGAAAGGGATAAATAGCTAAAACCACTTAAGTCGACTTAAGAGCTTTACCTTTTGAGCACAGATAAACTGAATTGTTGTCCAGAAATGGTATTTTTCCGAAGCAAGAACATAAAAAGCATACAATTTCGGATTTGTGAGAGGGTTTTTAATCAATCAAAATCGCAGCCATCCTTATATGGAATTTGACAGTTATTGACTTCACAGATGGTGGACAAACTATATATTTTGACGCATCATTCCACTTGCCACCCAGGTTGCCCTGAAATCGTACTTTTCGGAGAGGAGACCGAGATGAGCCCGAGGCGAGACTGCAAATTTAAATTTTCTCGCAAAAACGGCGAGACTGAGACCGAGATGAGACTTATGTACATAATTAGACGGGACCGACACGAAACCGATATAAGACTGAAAATTTTCGATTTAAACGAGATCGAGACAAAGGCCTCGCCTTGTCTCGTCTCGTGGTCAGTCTCAGTCTTACAATGAATAGACTTTTCTTCTATTAAATTACAGAAATTTTGTTAATCAAATTCGTTGGAACCGTTTCTGAGCAATGCAATTTTAGATTCCAGCCGTTTAGGTTGCGAGTGCGCGGACAGACGATAGACAGAATTACGAGAGCCATTTGTTTCGTCTCCCATTATCGTAATAGGACAAGTTTGATCAAAATCTCGAGGTATATTTTTTTTAACGAATCCATAACTTGCCACATAATATCTACCTTTTTATATTCCAAGTAGAAAGTAGCTGATAGAATTTTCATTACGTAGAGCTATCAACTTGTTCATATCTTTATTTTTTTTTTATTGATTGAAAAGCGCATTGACTTAAAGTAAGTACCTACCTATGTAGTTTTTTAAAAAGTAATAATAAATTTAACACTATTTTCGTAGCACTTAATTTTATTTTGATATACAAAATAGGTTAGAAATACAAACCAAAAGCTGTAAATTTAACTCTCAATTCAAGTGCAAATAAAACACAAATTTTCAATTGAACCAGAACTAAAATTTCTCTCTTCAAACTAAAATTTAACAACAGCAACAACGAAAATGATATAGAAAAGCACAAATCATCTAAAAAGGAGTTGAAATAAATGTTACCTCTTAAATTGTATAGCTGTACTATTATAGTATTGCAACTCCTTTCAAATTCATCCTGAAACTGTATATAGCTCGTCGCCTTTAAGTGCACTGCACTATAAACTATAAGACAACCATACATTTATTGTATAGTAAGCGTTGATAGGGAGGACAAAACGCAAAGCAAAACAAACACAACTTCTCACAAACTCAGTGCAATAAATACAGAAAAGCTGTCGTTTGCTTTATTAAATAGAAGAAGAATCTTACACTAACGGATCTAACGGCTGAGAGTGCACCATTTTACACTTTTAGCGATAGGGTTCCATAATTTAGAACCATTGTAAGATATTTAGCCGTGGATGGTCAGAGCGTGGAAATCTTAGGGGGCGTAATGATAAGGAGGTGAAAAGGGTTATTAAAAACTTCTTTCTGATGCAAAATGATTTTTTAACTAAAAGTAAAGGTGCTATTACATTGTCATATATATATATGGCAAACTTTCTATACAGGGTGTCCCGTAAGTAATGGATAACCCTGAAATGCCGCATAGTAGACTATGACCGTCCTGAAAACTGATAAAAAAAAGTTCTATCCCAACCACAAGAAAAGTTATATGCATTTTTTTGTTCAGTGCATTATTTTTTTTCTTACTTTACATTTTTGAATACCACGACTACAAGTGAATGAGTTCCATCATTTTTTTTTTTGCAGGAATGTTTTGCATTACTTGTGCCAACACATAAGTAGAAGAAAATTATTATAACTGTTGAACTTCTTAGAGAAAAAAATTATTTAACATTGAATTTCAATGCAAAATGTGAAAACAAATAATTTTTGAAATAGTTAAATCATAGCTGGTATAAAAAAAATGCATGAATACCTGAGTGGCCAACTATCTTAAAAATATGCGCGTTAAATGCAGATTTCAAAATGGTATTACTTATTATTATATCTAGAGTCAATAGCAAGTTATTGGTAAAAATCTGCAATACTAGAGTAAATTTAGTAAAAACAAAAGTTTTCAAAATTAGCACAGTAAACGTGACAATAATACCAAGCGTTTAACATAGCAGATTTTTGATTTATTGGCTGTTTCTACGATGTTGTCCTAATGATAAATCCAAGCTTTCAACTTCTAGGGCCGAATGCATTACTGATAAAAATGTCAAAAAAGTGCAAAAAACGGTTCCATTTTCGAGCTTGTTTTGAATTTTACCTGTTCTATTGGGCTTTAACAAACCCATCAAATATTTTGTTGGTTGCTATTAGTTTATTTGTTACTTTCTCTAAACAAAAAGTTTTTGAGCCAGCTTTTAATCACATGATCACTTAGTTAGAAAACAAAAACAAAAATAGATAATTTTTTATTTTATTTGAAGCAAATGCTCAAACTGTTTTCCACCCACTCTTATACAGGTTCTGCACCTCCGAATAAATGAACGTCTTAGTGAACGTGCAAGGTTTTGCTCAGAAATTTGCAATGCAGCTGCCTCCACACGATTTCTTAGCTCCTCTAAAGACCTGATTGGCTTGCTGTATACGATTTCCTTAATGCATCCCCAATAAAAAAAATCAAGTGGATTTAGGTCTGGTGAACGGGGTGGCCATAAAATTGGTCCCAGACGTCCTATGCATCTGCCTGGATATCTGGCATTTAAATATGCCCGCACAGGCACAGCATAGTGTGCTGGACAACCATCATTTTGAAGCCAGTGGGATTCCTTTAGTTCTTGAGGCACTTCTTCCAGCAAGGTTGGGAGATCATTTTGGAGGAACTCCAAATAACCGGCAACTCAAAGGGTCCAATTATTTTCCCATTGAGAATCCCAGTCCAATAGTTTATTTTGAATTGGTACTGGGACCTGTCTTCCCTCATGATGTTTGGGTTTTGTAGTGCCCAGAAGTGGAGATTATGGAGATTAGTGTAGCCATCTCTTTTAAATGTCGACTCATCGCTCCAAAGAATTTTGTCAAAAAACTGCGGATCTTCTTCAATTTTCATTATCATTTGTCGACAAAAACTTATTCTCGTTTCAAAATCTTTCGGCTGGAGAGTTTGCACCCGTGTTAGGTGAAAGGGATGATATTTATATTTACTTAGCACATTATGCGCAGTCGTCTTTCCGATCCCAGTGCGTCGTGCTATTGCTCGGATTGATACTGTAGGATCTCGGTCAAGTTCCGCAAGCACTAAGTCTTCGGTATCTCCTCGATGGGGTCGTCCCACGCCAGCACCACCAACACCACTACCAGGCAGCCTTCCTTCCGAGAAACAGCTATGGACTCTAATAAACACTCGATTATCGCGTTAGGGTACCTTTCCCTATACAGAGTCGCAGCTTCGTTTGCGTTGCCTCTGCACTCTCCATAAATGAAATGCATGTTTGCATATTCTTGTGCAGAATACAGAATACGTGGCATCGAAAAAGTTCAATCAAACGTCTTAATTATCAAAAAGCAGGTTCAGGAAAACAGCTATTTAGACCGTTAATTTTTCTGAAGAATGAACAATAAAAACGATATAAATAAGTGTTCGTCGTGGTCTTAATCTTATGAATTAAGATCAAATTACAAAAACTTTAATTCAAAATTTAAAAAACTTACGATTTTATGCGTTCTCACTTTCTCAGGATCTTACAATTTACTATTCAAAAAACACAATTAAAATTGAACCAGAAGACTTTTTGTTTGGAGAAAATAACAAATAAAAAATAGCAACCAACAAAATATTTGATGGGTTTGTTAAAGCCCAATAGAACAGGTAAAATTCAAAACAAGCTCGAAAATGTAACCGTTTTTTGCACTTTTTTCACATTTTTATCAATAATGCATTCGGCCCTAGAAGTTGAAAGCTTGGATTTATCATTAGGACAACATCGTAGAAACAGCCAATAAATCAAAAATCTGCTATGTTCAACGCTTGGTATTACTTTCACGTTTACTGTGCTAATTTTGAAAACTTTTGTTTTTGCTAAATTTACTCTAGTATTGCAGATTTTTACCAATAACTTGCTATTGACTCTAGATATAATAATAAGTAATACCATTTTGAAATCTGCATTTAACGCGCATATTTTTAAAATAGTTGGCCACTCAGGTATTCATGCATTTTTTTTATACCAGCTATGATTTAACTTTTTCAAAAATTATTTGTTTTCACATTTTGCATTGAAATTCAATGTTAAATAATTTTTTTTCTCTAAGAAGTCCAACAGTTATAATAATTTTCTTCTACTTATGTGTTGGCACAAGTAATGTAAAATATTCCTGAAAAAAAAAAAAATGATGGAACTCATTCACTTGTAGTCGTGGTATTCAAAAATGTAAAGTAAGAAAAAAAATAATGCACTGAACAAAAAAATGCATATAACTTTTCTTGTGATTGGGATAGAACTTTTTTTTATCAGTTTTCAGGGCGGTCATACAGTCTACTATGCGGCATTTCAGGGTTATCCATTACTTACGGGACACCCTGTATAACTACGTTCCACAAGCGACATTTAACGGTGATGACATATAACGGTGATATATATATTTGTATGACAAAATATTTATGACCCCATATAAGTCATATTTATATTTTGTCATATAAATAAATTTATCATACTTATATGTCCCTTGTGGCACATATTTATATGGCAAGTTTGCCATATTTATATGACATTGTAATACCGCCTTAAGGATTACTCACTAAAACATGTGTTCGACCCTCCTAATTCAACTTAAAACCTCAAAATACCTTATTTTACCAAATAAAAATGAAAAGAAATGAAATAACTTGGATTGAAAAAATGGGCAAGACTGGATTGCACAAACTTGATCTCGTAGCTAACAACTTTAACGTAGCTTGAAGTTGACAATGTGCATACGTTTTGGTTCCATAACATTATGATATCATTAAAACCCGTTTTTAAAAACAAAGGACCTCTTACATAAAAAATACTATAAAGGAGAATGCCCAAAAAATACCCAGAGTCGATAAGAAAAAAACATATGTGGTTTGAAAGGGCTTTGACTATAGATATCAAATATGAAATAATGTTCTTTAAAAGTTTTCCCCGGGACTGGCTATGACAATTTATTTATTTTTAATAGCAAGGTGTTTTTTCATGTATACAACATTGGTGAGGGCAGTACAGAAAAGAACAGGTATTGATTAAAAAACATACCTACATAGCCACTCGATACATGGTAATCCGCAAAAGTTTCGTAAAACAAAGTTTGTATTAAGACAAGTTTTCGAAAACTATTTTTCCAAAAAACTGATTTTCATAAGGTAATGCTTAAAAATACAAGGTTCCGAAAAAAATTGTAACAAGCATGGCGGATGCTATATTTTTTTTTTTTTTTGGGAATTTGAGGTAGTAATAGTACAGGAAGCTATAGGCGGAAATACATGTACCTTCAATGTTGCATTCTTTCAATGCGAAAATGTGTTAACTGCTATAAATAATTGATACATTACTAGTCTCGTCAATATACTAAAAGTAGTCTTATCCAAGAAACCAATTAACAAATTCCGTAATAAATTACGAAAACAAAACATTTCGGAATTTTACCACTGGCGTTGAAAAATTCTCAGTTTTCTCGCATGTTTTCATTTAGGCGCTTTAAAGTTACATAGTAAGGAAAAGGTAGGTCTTAATTTTTCATTAGTTTAACAGTATGCGAATGATTATAAAACAAATTGGGTGGCACAACGGCTCCTGAAGAACCCCGGCCTAGTGACTAACAACCCGCAACCATTCCTGTGTGCGCCTGTCGACAGGAATGGAAGCGACCTACAATTTTATGCCGAGTCCGAACGGCTAGACGAGAAGCACTTTTTCGTGACAAGTGATACTCTCGGAGGATTTGTCAATTCCTTGCAAGAGGCAGTAGCTCTGAAAAAAAACTTGTTAGTTCTTAGGTGGACGAGGCTGGGAAGCGTACCCAGACCTCCAGCGTGACAGTCGAACGCACTAACCATTACGCTACGGGCTACTACAATGAATGATTTATAAGTTGTTCTCAATTCTTACGCACATACTATTTCTTCAAACTGTTGTCCGGCATGCTACTATTTTTCGAAACTGTAAAGTAACGCTATGGGTGATAACCGCTATTTTATGAATGAAGTGAGAATCATTTTGTGGCTGCTGATTTTAGTGACTTGTGGTGCGCCTACTTAATTACATGAATCAACCACAATATGAAGATGTGTCACTTTTTATTTTTTTTTACATGAAAAAACACTGTTTTAAATTGTCTGTCTACAATAAATGTCCTTTTAAACCATGTATGACTTTTCTTAATCGACTCTGGGTTTTTCGTCAATACATTTTTGGGCATTCTATGTGTTATTTAAATAGCTAAAACAGATAGAGCTTTAAAAAAAAAAAAAGTATTCCATCTGATTTGTTTGATAAATATAAATTTATGAAAAAAAAAAATCAAAAATCGTTAGAGCGGTTTTCTTAAAAATTATTTTTTTATATAGGTATACTTAAACAAATTCTTGAACATTTATAAAAATAAAATTTGGTATGCCAACTTTTAGAATTAAATAAAATACAATTTTACACAAAATTAAAAAATATTCATTGACCCGTTTTCAAGATATTGAATTTTCAAAAAAGAAAAAAATTCAATATTTTTTTAAAAATCCAAAAATTATTTTTTCGAAAAATTGTATATGCAAAATTGTTAAGGTTATAAAGGATCTCTTGCATAAAAATTTGGTTGAAATCGGTGTAGCCATTAAAGAGAAATTTAAAAAAAATAAAAAATCGGTTCTATGACAGGTACCGTTAATAACCGTTATAAAAACATTTTTTTCTACCAAATTATTAATTGTAGTAATTATAGTAGCTCGTTATTTTCCTTTTTCAAAATCGTTACAGCCGTTTTTGAAATAAATCAATTTTTGTATATTGGTTGTATGGCAGGCCCCGTTATTTTTTGATTTTTTGTCCTTAAGTCCAAAGTTTGAAGAAAATCGCTTCAGCCGTTTAGGCTGCAGGTTGAGGTACAGACAGACAGACGGACAGACGGAGAGACAGAATTGCGAGATTCATTTTTTCGCATTCTCTATCATCATTATTCATTACGGGAAATTATTGTGTCGTTTTTTTTCACGAATCCTAAGCTTGCCCTATACTACGTATGTAGTATATATAATACTACTAGATGCAAATTTTCAATTAAAAAATCATTTTCTTAAATATTCCCCGTCAGAAAAAGAGGTCCCTATTATTTTGAATCCGCGCCTGGTCCAAGTATTAGAAGAATAAATTTGTGTGCGTCTTCTGAACCCATTTGCTAGCTGGTCCCCATCTCCAATCATCAGAAAAAGGATATTGCAATATTGCTTTGTGTACCTATGTATATTGTCTTACGGCAGGACTTTACAAGTTCGTTTGTCTTTAGGTTTTAGTATTGTTTTGTCTACTAGAATAATGCACTAGTTATACATACCTACAAAACAATCTGTTTGTTGTGCAATCATTTGAAATTTTGAAGCAAATTATTTTGTATATTATGTCGGAGGTATTCGAATTGTTTCGAATATCAGAATGTATAGTCTTGTCTTGTGTGTATGCATATCTATTGAGCATTATGGGGGTGTTTTGGATGTGAGTTTTTCTTTGAACCCGCTATCATATTGGTTGTTAAAGCAAACTGTTTTTATTCCGTTAGTTTTCTTGTACCAACTATAGTCGTTCTTGAACATATATTTCTAGATAAAATCCCTGTTGCTGATGATAAAAATTAATTCAAACATTTATTGGTTATCACAAAGGAAATTGAAAGAGCTCAAGGGGAAAGTGCCGTACTGCACAGGGTATGAGAAAAGGATTTGAAAGTTATGATGCACGACTCGATCGCACGAAATTGCACTCGTAGCTAATAACTAAAATGTAGCTAGAAATTGACGGTGTAGATATAGAAATACCTAGTTACAGCAGTAACAGCAGTTTCGAAATATTTTTATTTAATACAAATTGGAAAAAAAAGTTAAAAACACTTGTTACTTCCCATTGGTGCACTTGAAAACCATATAGATATTTACCTAAGTGCTGTGAGATAGAGTATATATATAGTGTCATAACTTTGGGTTTTTGGATACTCAGTATATAGGTAGATTTAGATATAGAGATACAGGGCAAAATGTGACATTGTCTATAGTTTGTACTTTTTTTCCTTACTCTTCCTGGTATAGAGGTAGGTATAAATTATTTAAGCCAATCATGTCAAAACAGACTATTGGCTAAACAAAAAATACGAAATTCAGAGGAGTGTACTTAAAAAAAAAAACAAGAATATAAAAAGGCGAATTAAGTGTCATATGCAAAATTTTGACTTTGTAGCGATTTTGTGTGTAAGAATTTTTCGAATTAAAACATTTTTGAAAAGTTGTTTCTTGCAACATTTTGATTTTTAGCTTTTTTAAGGGTGGTTTTAAAAATCTCAAAATTACTCAACATTTAGGTGGTATAGGTATATATTTTTGGTAGAATTTTGAAACCGATATAATTGTTTTTTTTTTTTTTTCAAAATATCTGAGTTGAAAAATATTTGTTAAGAATTTTTAATAGTTTTTGTTCCAGTTTTTTTGCTCTAAAAAAAAAAAGAAGTGTATTAAATTTTTTAAAAAAATTATCAGTTGTTGACTATGTCATTACATGTATAAAAAAAAATAGACTGGGTTCGGGATCATTCTTTGTTCTTGAAATATCTGAGACGAAAATTATTTTTCAACTGTTTTTCTTAGTTTAAAAAAAAGTGTCCCTTGATTTTTACAAATTTGGTATTGTTTTTTGTGTAAATTAAATAGTCCGAAGTGAATATCTTATTCCATTCTCGAGATATTCCAGATAAATGACATTTTACAGCTCCTTTTTAAATAGCTGTAGTACCGTTTATTGAATTTGTTAGAAAACCTTTCAGCACGTTATGACAATATTATCTGTAAAATAAAATCTATCCGAGGTCGATATCTTTATTTATTCTCGAGATATGGTGGACGGAAGAAGTACCCGAACGTACGTACATACACACATACAGATATCTTGCTAAAAACGACGAATTCTGATTCTAGAGACCTCAAAACGGGAAGATATGTCAAAATTTTCAATTCGACAAATCGCACCAGTTACAATAACTTCCAATGGGTAGTTAAAAATTTAAAAAAAAAAAACATTTTTTCTTTCATTTATTTTTGTTCGCAAAAAAAATTATTTATGAAAACTTTAAATTCAATATTTGTTGACTAACTTAGAAGTACCGAATCGCAAAATAATTATACAGCCAGCCAAGCCAATGGCGAGATATGACGGAATATTCCTAAATAATAGTATAAAAAAGGCATTTTTTTCAACAAAAAAAAAATATAACTTTATTTCCATTATTTGCATTTCTGATATGCAGTATGATTTAAACTTTTGAAAATTTTTAATCAAAAATCATTGGAGCTGTTTCAAGAAAAATTGATAAAACCGAAAACTTTGTATCGCAGCTACACGTTCTAAACAAAAATACGAATTTTTCCTCTAGGTAATGACATAAAAACACTTCACAACAAATTTGAAGCAAACCCGTCTATCCATTTAGCCTCTAGCCCGATGTACATCAGGACGCACAGACATACACTTTTTGGACTTTTCCATCATCGTAATGTTAGTCTTAATTAAAACTTTGATTTTTTTGACACGAAACCAAAATACTTGCCCCATTAGAGTAAAATAAAAACCTTGAATGTAAAATAAATTATTGAAAAAAAACTATCACCAACACTTAAAATATCACGCTATAGCTTTTTTGAAATCCAAATTATAACTAAATTTTATATTTAAATTTAATATAAATTATTTCAGAAATGTGCATTTCTTAATTATTTAAGAACAGTATTTAGAAATATTTTAAACTCATTTTTTTTATTGAATTTTATGTCATTAAGTGCTGACATAACTTTTTCTATTCGATGGTCTTATTACTGTGTTTTTTTATTTAACTTTTTGGCACCGTGAAATTAAGCCCCAGGAAAGAAGGCCCAAAATCTCATAATGAAGGCCAATTTCATAATGAAATTACGCCCCAATGTAATAATGCCCTACTGAAATGAAAAAATGACCCAATATACATATAGCTGAAAAATATTGCGCGATACAATTCAGTTTTTTTTAACATTTTGTGGTACTTTACCAGCTCTGGGTCCCCGAAAAGCGAATTGTCACTATTTTTTTTGTGAAAGACAATGTTATTAAGCATTTTCATGTAAATTATGAAAAATGAAATAAGGCCCCAAATTGTTTTTAAAATAAAATGAAATTAAGCCCCAAAACTAGTCATTGGAGCCTTATATCATAATGAAAATATGCCCAACAAAATGAAATAAGGCCCCAAGAAATGAAATAACACCCCAACATTTTAGAAATTTTGTTGTTGTTTGTTTGTGTGCTTTTTTTGGGGCCTTATTTCATATTTGTATTATTTTATCGCTAACAATATAAAATTATTACCAAACCATTACTATATATACACCGTCATTGTCTAGCTATCCAGTCGTGCATATTTTTTTTTTTTTTTTGCTAAATAAGAATTTTAAAATACAGAATATTCTACATATAGAATCTTTTGTAAACACAATTTTGAAATACATAATTTTGAAAACAGAAGAATACAGAATTTCGGAAATTTCATCAAATTACTCTTAAAACTAAAATTGAACAGTCACATGTCCCACCAAAAATGCTTGCAAATTCGATAGCCGTTCCACTTAAAATCATTGGCGCAAAATTTTAAACAGCATATTATTAAGGATTAAGTATGATACTACTTAACATTTTACTAATTCTTTAACAGTTTTATTTTAAATACTTTTTAACTACCTAGTATCATGCTAAACTTATTTCCTTCATAAAATTCAGCTGAACACTTCCAACAAAGTGACAGCTCATACACAAAATTCACAAACAACCCTGATTTTGACAATTTTAAACGTCAAAGTGTCATATGGATTTAGTACGATACTAAAAAGATAAAATAGCCATTTGGTGATTTTAACTTTAGTAAAATGTTAGGAGATAGTATGATGCTAAATTCGTTTAAAATTAGCAAAATAAACTTTTTAATCTAGTATTATACTAAAAATGATTTAACATCGTACTAAATCGACTAAAATTTTGCGCCATTATTATTTATCAACTTCAGTAAAATGTCCATTCAGTATTAAAATCATAAAATTAATTGTTTTTTTTTACTGTAAAGTGAACTTACTCCACTCGAACTTCGGCATCAAACCCAATGTCCACCGCCTTTACTATATGAATAAGCCACTCTAATACTCTGTGATCCCCCCCCCCGAGAGTTTCACCTTGACGTGGTGGGGGGGGCTTACGTTTGACCCTCCAGCAATCCAGCTGCAGAGTCAGACAACAAAGAAAACCAAAAACAGAGATGTAAATCGTAAAAAATAAAAAAGTCAGATAAAAAGTAAAAATCGAGTGGGGATATACGCTCAAAAGTCGGCAGAAGTCACGAGTGTCGGCGATGGCTTAGCCTCGAAAGAGGATAAGTCGCCAGTGACCCAAAACATAAAAACAACAACAACAAAAAGTACAGAACCAAGTGCTACTTGATGCCAAGCAGGTTGATGAGGTCCTATCTGAGAACCTCATGGACTTCTCTGATTCTGACGACCGGGCTGTGGGGGCTGGAGAGGGAGTGATGGCATCCGACGAGGAAAATCAACTTCTTGAGGATGACTATCAGTCCTTCGCCAGCTCAGACAGCTCAGACGCAGATGTCACCGTGGCCGAGAATCCTGTTATAAATTAAAGAAAAAAACCATCTCAAAGCGAACCTGTGGCCAACAACCTGACACTGTCAGCAGCCAAGGTATCCTCAACTCCCAAGGAGTCTGTAAAAAGAGAACTGACCGAAGCCTACGCGGATGTTGCAGGGTGTTCAAAGACCCTGCTAACTGCCATATCCGAAGATCGATGCCCGCATGGGCCAAAACCAATCAAGGAGAAACTGGCACATCTAAACAAGCAGGATAAGAAAGGGGATCCGGATCCAGATCTCACAAGGAAAGATAATGTCAAGAGAGCGGTCCGAAGATATGGCCAAACAGACCCGAAAGAGCTTAGTTTCCATGACTGGAAGCGGCTGAGCTGGGCGATAAAGATTCTGGCTAAGATGGAAGCTAAGGATAAACCAGCAGCCAAATCGAAGCTAGAAGAAAAAAGAACTAACAAAGAAACGAAAAAGGACCAGGGTGCCCTACCCTCCAAAATGACGAAAGTCAGCAACCCACTTGTGAGACCGGAAGGATCAACCTTCGGCTCTCCAAAGCACATAAGGGACGATAACGCTGGCCCAAGTAGTCAAAGAAAGAGGAACAGGCACAACGACTCGACCCCCCCTCCAACCTCATCCAATAAAGCCTAAGACGGCAAAAAATGCAGGCACCTTAGCGGATGTGATAAGAGAGACCTTCAGGTGGCCGTTATCAATGAGGGGAGCTCCGAAAATAGGCTAAGCGATGAGCATTGGGCTTAAGTGGGAGGAAAGTTACTCGACCGTGTAAACGACGAGGTGCTTTCCTTCACCAACACGCTGCCAAGATTCGGGCCGCTGTCGACGTTTAAGGGATTTAAAATTCTGACTTGCCGCGATGAATATACCCTTAACTGGCTCAAGAAAACAATACAAGACATGAAAGTACTTGAAGGTGCAAAACTAAAAGTTGCTTTCAAAACCGACCTCCCTACTAGACCCAAAGTCCGAATCAATATTCCGGGCCCTCGTATGACGAAAGAAAGGCTTGAGAATTTTTTACGAAGACTCAACCCTGACAGCCGTCGGAGAATACTTTTTCGACGAACTGGGCGACATCTCGTCTCTGCCACTAAAAGCACCCTGAAATTCATTCAGATTTCGGGATGGTTCAGGGAGGCACTCCTTACCTAATCTTCCACTTATTCCTTTCCTTACCCTTCCCCTCTCCTTCCTTTTCGAAAATCCTGGGGAGCACAATGGATCCATTGAGATCCGAGTGAGGTGTTTCGGCTTGCCGAACACCAACCCCTTACAACCTAACCTAACCTAATACTTTGTGATATTGGTGAACTAAATCGAGTAACTTCATTTTAATTTTCTAATAAAACTACTGCAATCCTCGTATTGAAATAGTTTTTTTCCGTAATTGAATTGCCATTCAGTAAATGCAAAAGGACACATAAACACTCATTTCTACTATTTCTATACCAATAACAAAGCACTCGTTCAACATGAGATAATCTTTTTCTTCAACACTCACATCTTGTGAAGAAACCAATGTCCTGCCCAGACCGAGACTCAGTCCCAGGCCCAGCTCCACATCCAGTCCATTTTTCGCTATTGTATTGCGCCCTCTTAGCAAAAGTAAATTCCCTAAAGGAAATCCCTGCAGCTTTCTGCACAATATACAGACGTCAGGATATTATATGAAACATAGCTTTTCTTTTGTTACAAGAATACTATAGCTACCCGTTCCGTGTGTTCGGCGCTGTTCAACAAAGTCTCAGAACTCTCAGCGAATTTCCTTGTCTATACATCGTTTGAAATTGGCCGAGAAAAATTGTATGTTTTTGATATTGTGCAAAAGAATTTTGTGATCGTTGAGTTCGAGGGGATGGAAAAAGAAGGCACAATTGCATTAAACCCCACTTCTTTAACTATATAACCGCCACCTGCTGGCAGAAATGGGAATGAGAAATTGGAATTGAATCTTCTGGATTAGGTTAGAAAAAAAAGACTTGATATAACTACTTAGCACGTTGTTGGCTTGAATAAATGAGTGAATGGTAGTTGTGGAAAAATAGTCTTTTGTTATAAGAAAACGCGACGACTATGGCGACAACAACGACGACGACGGCTATAGTGAAATCATGTCAACAAAAGGCACGTAGGTATACTCTACTCCTACCACACGATGTGTTGGCTCTTTGTTGGGAACTTGGATAAGTTCTCTCGAGCACGCCACAATACTTAAGAAGCACACACGTCTTTGGATTTTGATGTTTCCATCATCAAAAAGGGCATTTTATAATCTTTTTTACTTGAATTCCATCACCACGCAAAATGCTGTACGTACGATATACGAGACATAAAAATTTGATGACCATAAAACTTTGGTTGTTAAATAAAAAGAACGGAAGTGAAACTTTGATGCTGCTGATTGCAAACTTTAAGTTCATTGTGATATTTTGTTGAACAAAGAGTAATGGAAATAATAAATAAAACAAAATGTGTTCTCAAGCAATAATACATACAAGTAAGTACCTACTATTTGGTCTTGATGAGGAAATTTCGTTTCTATGTTTTCCCTGATGGTTGTGATTGTATTACTTTGTCAATTTATTTTTGAAGGGTGTGAAATAAGCAGAACTACAATATAATGTTAAAATATTTTGAAGAAATTTGATAATTTTGGTGTTTTATTGAAAATAATCCAATAAAATCTTGGCACGCTGGCTCAATCTTCAATGAGAACGATACAAAATATTCAGCATGAGATAAACTGTACGAAACTTGCACAAACTTGCTTTCGTAGCTAACAACTTTAACGTTACTAGAAATTGACGATGTTCACACATATGTCTTGGTTCCATAATATTATGATATCATTAGAAAACCCACGCAGAAAAACAAGCTAGTTTTCGACAAGGCACTAGAGAGTTTTACATAGATTCTGGCAAGGGGTTAGCAAAGGCTAGAACAAGGACCATGGCGATTATGAACCCTCGTCAGGCAAACACAAAAATTGGCTTATTTGTAAATAAGTTATATACTGCAATGTTTCATACCATATTGCATAACCTACAGAATGTAAAGAATAGTGTTTTATGTAGTTCCTTTTAATGTAGAATAACTTACATAAGGTTTGTCCTCACTGAACAATCTTATAATATCTAACACACATAGTAAAAAGTGGGATATGAAAAAGAAGACAAACGAAAGAGGGAAAAAAGTGTCGCTTGATACTGAAATTGCATGGTGCTTATAAATTTTTATTTTTTGTGTACAAGAGATATTCCTGATGGGGTACCGAAATAAGTTCCATTAGTTTTTACTAGGGAGGGCCTCATGAGTGTTTGAGAAGTTTCCCTCGTCTAAATTTTTGTAATGAAATCTAGGAAGGGCTTCCCAAGTATCTGACAAGTTTTCCTCGTCTAGATTCTCCCTACTTAAAACTTATTGAGGGCTTGCCGACACTGGACAGAAACTTGGCATTTTTTCAGCCGGGAAATTTTAAAAACAATTGGAGACATAAATTGTTACTATAAATTACTATAAAATTATTTGTATGACTAAAAAAGTTTGAGTTTAAAATAAATTATGCCATCTGATTAGTTTAAAAAAAAAATCATTTTCACAATCACAATTTTTTTGCGCATTTAAAAAATAAAAAATTTGCTATGCCAACTTAATAAATTACAATTTTACACAAAATTTTAAAAATATTCATTGACCTGTTTTCAGGATATTGATTTAAAAAAAATCAATATTTTTGTAAAAAATCCAAAAAATATTTTTTTTTAATTCTTGTACGCAAAATTGTTTAAATCAAAATAATCCTCCTATTTAAAAAATTTCGTTGAAATCGGTGAAAACATTAATGCGAAATTTTAAAATCAAAAAATCGGTCATATATGGCAGGTATACCGTTAACCCTTATTAGTCTTATTTTTTACCGAAATATTCACTATACCTTAAAACTAACTTGTCATTTTGTTATCAAAGTCGTTAAATCCGTTTTGGATTTCCCTAAGAACCTTAAATTCAAAGTTTGGATAAAATCGCTTCAGTGGTTTATACTTACGGTGACCATATTTCTGAAGGGGGACAAAAAGTAAAAAGTTTAAAATCGTAAAAAAATATAATGTAGTCTTTTCATTCATTTTTATTTTGATACACATCTACATACACATTAAAAGTCTAGAACGGTGCTGATGTGAAACGACAAATGCCATACAAAAATGACATGACGAAATAATAATCGAAAACTTTCGTTGTGCTTTTCTTTCTGCGGTACGCTGTTCGACCATATTATCTTACCGGATTGTTTTGAGAAGTCTCCACTCTTTTTGTAAAAGATTTGGAAAGCCAATGTTTTATCTGAGAAATGCGTAATTTTAATCAAACAACTGAGAGTCATTAATTCTTGTGTCGCTTCTATTTTGGTTCACAAAAACCAAACATGCTTCTATTTCTGGCCAGAAAGGTACATTACGAAGAATTACCCAAGTAAAAATTTCCAGTTCTTTAAATGATCTATCCCACTTGTTATAAAATTGAAAGACATTTTCTTTAAATTTCTCTTAGTTTATTGAAAACCATTCAAAAAACCACCCTTATATAATATTATTAGGGGTTGAAAATATTTTTTAGCTTATGCCTTACAAAGCAACGAAAAAAAAGGTTGTAAGTACATTTATTATGGACTGATAGCAACAAAAAAAATTAAAAAAAATTTCAGTTTTGCACACAAAACAGTACAAAACGAAAGACGGATCGTCGTTCTTACACAAGAATTGACTGTAAGTCGTTAACGTTAGAGTTGAACGGATTTGTAACTTTGCACTTTCTTATACATACATAAGTTAAGTAGCTATATCAAACATTTTGTTTTACAAAATATAAAAATATAAGGTAAATCAAAAAAATCAGAAAATACGGGACAAATAAAGAAACCCGGGGCACTTGTACGTTTCGATTTTTCAAAATATCAAATATTTTTATTTTTGTATGTATTTAACTTAACTTTTTTTTCTTATCAACAAAAGTTTTTTTAATGATTTTTTTTTTTTGACCACTATCTTGTTTAAAAACCACATTCAAAAATTAATAAAAAAAAAAACTTTATTTGATAAGAAAAAAAAATTTAATACATAAAAAATTAAAAAATATTTAATATTGTGAAAAATCGAAACAAATTATTTCTAATTAGTTTTCATTATTTTTTTAATGCAACTTTTAACAAACTTATTACTTTATGATAATCGATAAAAAAAACAACAAAAACTGCTTAGGATCGAGAGAGAAAAACAAGAGAAAAATAAATAATATTAAAGTATTTTTTAACTTAAAAAATCGAAATAAATTATAATTTTTTAATACATTTTTAAATGCAGTTTTTTAAAGGACCTATAAACCAATCAGAATTTCCAAAAAAATAAGAATAACTTTTATAGTTCCAGAGAAAAAAAAATAAAATGTGAAAAGTGTTAAGTTCCCATACAAATTTGTATGGGAAAAGTATGACCTTAGAGGCACGGGTTAATGACCTCGGAAAAAAATTTTTTGGTCAATAATTTTTTTTTTCGGCATATACTTTCGATTGACGGGTAGTGCTATCCAAAAAAATGAGTTTCGGAAATAACGGACACCCTAATGGGCAGGTAAGTGTTGTTAAATAAATTAATACTGAATAAAAAGTGGATAGGTTAGGAGAAAAATGATAAAATATAATATAATAGATAATAAAATTTGACAAATATTTATAATCATTGATTTATCGATAGTTCATCAACTATATATGGCGCGTTTTCGACCGGAGGCACCGATTGACGTGAAGAGATGATGTGACCGCGCGCTCTACGCCCTCGAACATGCCCCAACAACATATCAAAAATCGCGCTTTGCGAATTAAGCACTTTTTTTTGTAATTATTGACTGCGCTATATAGTACCCACCTACCTATTTCGCAATTAGAAAAGTTAAAAAAATTACGCATACGCCTGAGTGACCGCTAATACTTAGATGATTAAAGTTGGGAGTGGATCTCTATAGCCAAAAAATGAGTAGTAGGTATGTCTTATAGGTGCATGATATAACGTGTTATCGAAAACAATATAGGTTTTTTGAACCTTTTTTGGGGGTGGGTGTATGAAAATAGAAATGTAGAAAAAAATTGTTATCCAGAAGTCTTACAACTTAAGTTAATTTTTAAGAAATACGTCATGATGCCTTGCTATTTCCTCTAAAACGACAAAAATTAAAAACATGCTTATTTTTTTTATAATACGATATCGACCTATGTTTACTCTTACAAAAGTATCGTCATAAATTTCGCCAAGTTATAGATTTTCTTTTCGTATCCAAGATGTGTAATGCTTTACCCGACTCTATCTTTCCCTCCCATTTTAATATTCAGAACTTCAAAACCAATGTGCATCGGTTCCTCCTCTTAAATCCTTCCCTATTTTCTTAAAGCTCGCACTGTGTTCAATTATATTATGGGTAGTCACAACCCCTTTAGTGCGCGCACATAATAATAAAAAAAAAAGTTGACTGTAGTTGTTTCATTCCGGTTTTTATTAATTCTACGTACCCAGGTGGCACTCGTTAACTTCAGCCAAAATCTAACTTGGTGGTAGGGAGCACTTAACTTGTTGTTGTATCATTCAAAATGTTCTATATTAATTGTTGTCTTTGAAGCGTGACTGCATTTTTTGAATCTTAGCTCATACAAAAATCCTAGTTAATTTAAAAAAAAAAATTCTTCTTCATTTTACCGGTGTTTGTCATGATCCCGAGGGGGACCACAACTCTCCCATTCAACTGCTTCGCTTTAGATTCCACTTGTGGGGTTTGCCGGGTTGACCTCAGAAAACGCCGACAGGCCTCCCGGATTTTTGGATTGTTCCATGTCAGACGCCAACTAAATGCAGGCGTCGTTGCATTTGTTTCATCCAGGAGTTTTTGCGCCTGCCTTTCTTCCGCAATAGTGTTGGAACGTCTTGTTCTATTGCCCTTTGAAAATATTATTTTTCCAAAAATATCACCAACGATTTAAAAATCAAAAATCAATGAATTATGATAAAGCTAATATACTTTTTTTGGTGAATATTGTGTTTTTTCTTTTTTTTCAAAAAATGGTTATTTATGGATTTTGATTTTAACGAAAATTTTTTTTAAATAGTGAAGGGCTTCTAACATTAAATTTCCTTTTGACCTACAAAATAAGACATCCTCAGAACAAGAAATTGAATCAAAATTACACTCTTAAGACCGTACAGAGTACAGGATAAAACTTAATTTAATTTGGGGTGCATTGACTTGGCATTGTATGGTCGATAAGTTAGAAAAAAAATGCTCGAATTGACCAGAAAGTTTATAAAGACATTGAGGAACATGTTATGGAGTCTTATTCATTTGAAATCATGCCCATGAAATTTGTTTTTAAGAACGATAATGATCCAAAAAGTCCTCAACGGATTGATAAGAAGGTGTTTGCGTATTCAAAAAGTCATTTTTTAGATTAGACCGTCCAAAGCTCGGGCCTAAATTGTATCGCGGACTTGAGGGGAGACATCAAGGGATGGTTAAATTAAAAAAAAAAAACATTTTGATCAGAATGTTCTAAATATTTAGGAAATCTGATAGAGTACACTATTCCATGCCTTACACGAAAATATGCAAGGAATTTTGTCTGAAATTATAAAGAATTAGGGTTTTCCTACAATATATTCAAATTAACATATTGAAATTTCAAAGACTTTTAATGTTTTGACAACCTTTTTTTGCCGTTCTTAATTATATGCCAGACGAAATAAGAGTTAAATTAATGTTTATTTTTTTCCTACCAATATCCTCATGCTTATAGCTATTATTAAAACCACTACTCAACCTCAACAGATTTCCCAAACAAAATGTATGCATTTTTAAATTTTATAAAAATATCGTTCTTAATTAGGCCGCCACGACTGTAAATAAAATTGGATATTACAGTTTTCAAAAAAATGTTTTTCTTTTTTTTTTTTTAAGTTCATTTTTTAAAAACACTTTAATGAATTTTTTTTTGAAATTCAATTTGTATTATTATTTATTTAAAATAAAACTCAAACGATTTTTAAAATTTCGTTTTCATAAATTCGTATTAGTTAGTTCAAGTAATAAATTGGCAGCGTTTTGTTTAGCTTAAACCGCTATAGTTAAGAAATTTAAGCAATTAAAAAAAAGATTTCATATTTTTAATAACATTTGTTTATAATCTATTTTCTTAAATAAAACTTGTTCATTCATCTTGAATCTTAAAATTTCAATTAATTCGTTTTTATCGTTTTTGACGATTTCGTATGGAATATTTTATCATAGCTATTTGATTTTATGTGTTTTTTATTTCATCAAAATCTGTTAAGTGATTAAGAATCAATTGAACCTTTACGCTCTCTCCCTACAAACGAAACCATTGTGAGATGTGAAAACGTTTCATTTTGAGTATTTTAAACCTGAAGATCGAAGTAATAATGATTTAAGTATTGCTGAAAGTATCTTTGAAGATTTTGAACCAAACAAAATGTTTCAACTTCAATTCAAATGAAACAATACAATTTGTAATGTATTAAAAATTATTCTAAGAGTAACGGTTTCCTAGGAATTAAAACATAATGCTTGACTTACTAGCCAGAGCCAACAAATATTTTTAACGCCATAAGAAAGTAATTTAGATTGATTTTAATATAATCAGTACACCCTATATGAAGAAAGTCGACAGTAAAAAAAAAAAAAAAACAGCTTTTAATGAAAGCAGTTGTAAGTAGCTAGTAGGTATTGGGTTATAAAAAAGGATTTTCCTTAACTACATTTTCCTCATTTGATTGCTTGCAGTTATATAATCTTCTAAACTTCTGAATTGAATTTGGCGGAACTTAAAGGCCAGACTTTAAGAAGTTGTGTTTTGGCGTTAATGCCTTTTAATTATTTTATAATAAAACAATAAATTTAAAAACTTTAAATAAATGAAAATACCACACAATCGATTTTGTTTACACACTTTTATTTTTGTTTTTTGTTCGCTGTTGATTAAATTGAGAATGACAATTGGAGATCACTCATTATGTAGATGACAAACGATATCAAAAATATATGGGATGCATTTTCCTGTCAGGCTGGTTGAGTATTTCCAATTGGTGTCAGGTATAGGGTTTTTCGAGTAGCTGTCATGTGCTAAACAAGTTGTTTAATATAACATTTTTTTTTTGTAAAAGCCTTGCACTAAACAATCAAGGATTATTAATTTCATGAAAATATTAGAAGTGAGAATATTTTTCAAAAAACTTTTGAAATCAATCTTAATGACATAATCACCCAGCTTGTCCCAGAAGCAACGCTTATTTAAAACATTCCTTCTTCACAATTATTTTTTCCTCTCACTGTAATGCATTGGCCTGTTTTCTTCCCATTTGATAGGCATTTGCAAATTTAATTAAAGAACATTTTTAAGTCAACAGCTATACCAACACTTTCAAAAAAAAAGAAGGGTATAAGGCTTCAAGTTCTTATTTCAAACTGATTAAGAACGATCTTTCATCTTCTCATAAACATCAACAATAACGACACTGATACTTATACTTAACAAAGACACTCAAAGGACCTCATAATCTGTATAATTAAATATGCCTTTCAAACTAATGTCCTGTACTTTCCGGCTCTAAACTTCAAAGTCTATTTTTTCTCAAGACAAAATTGTTTGTTTGCCTTGGCGTAATGATATTCTACACCAGAAGCACATTTACAACACCCGAAGTTATTTTTTATTTTGTATTCTATCTTTTGTCATTGGCATTAAATCGGAAACACTCTCTGTGACAAGTCAATTACATTTGAGCATCATTGTAACGCTCGTTAGTTTTTACGATAACACCAATTCGATATTATATTATCGGAGCTGGTGATGGTAAATCTCGAAAGGGTGTCCTTTGCAATATTACTGCCACCGACCAAGACACGACACATATTCGCAGGACTAAAAAATTAAAGTTCTTCCTGGGTAAAGCAGAGTGTATTTATAGTGAACATCGTCATTCATCTTAATCCTAACTGATTGCTTCCTTCCCGAAGGCGATGTGGAAGTAATGGTGAGGGGGGTGGGGATGGTGCGATATATAAATCCGTGTAGCACCTCCCTTACCCCTATCTTCCACAACGCTGCTCAGTGCTCAAAGTATATTCCAAACAAAAACGAATATCTTTCTCGACGACGACATAAGTCGTTCTATTTTAGCACAGTTAAAAGGAAGAAAAATAAATGAGTACCGAGATTCATTCAAAGGAGCATTTGCCGTGGCAAGATATCCAAGGATCAATCAATAACATCGTTTTTTTAGTTTTTTGTTTTTTTTTGTTCATTATTTTCTATTTCAATTCCATGGCTTTTATGTATAGTTCCTAGCTAGGAAATTAAATGGAATGACTAGCGATTACTTAAGGCTTGTTCTTCTATTTCCGAAGCACATCAAGATTACTTTATTTGATTGACTTCAACAAACATGGCTAAGCATAAACAGTTGTAGGTGGGTGGTAGGTAGCGGTAGGCGGCAGCGGAATCTATTGCCTCCTTTCAAATAAGTGTGCATGTATATCACAAAACATTATTTATTCCTTTCTTATGCCAGAAAATGCCGATTTTCAAGGAAAAAGAATAAGTTCTGCTATAAGGAACAGCGAATGTTATGAAGCGAAAAATATATTCGAAATTTTCTCTCTTCTCAATATAATATAAATAGTCACTTTTTGTATGTTGTTGTAATGTTGAAGGGTATACTTATTCAGGAAGATTTCGATTGAGAATCTGCAAATCAATTTAAAAAGCAGAATACTTGTGTCATTTTTATTAACTGAAGTGAGTATAATAACAGAAATTGTATTTGTATCTTCCTTAAGGCGGATTTATGTCGATTTGTGTCAATTTCAATAAATTTGATTTGCTTACATTTCAGTGGAAAATTCCACGCTTACATTATACAATACACAGATACACCGATTCTTCTGCCAACCAATTAATTAAATCGTATCAAATTAAATTTAAGATTCTAAAGCTCGTTTGCTGATACGAAACATAAATATTTAAGTTGAACATAAAAGCTTATGATCTTTTTTCTTTTAGTTTTTCCTAAGCATAATCTGTCACATAATTTCTTATGTTTAACTTAAATGCTTATGTTTCGTTTCAGCATATGGGCCTTAGAAGCCTTCATAATGCAGTTGTGCTGGATGAATTCCCATAGCTATATTTTTAAATAATGTTAGAGAACCCAAACAAAATTAAAAATTGCACTACATACAATTTGTTGGAAATGCAATGAAGATGAAGCTTCTTTAACTAATATTATAGTTTTTTACTTGTTTTGGGGTCGATTTTTGCTGGACAAAGACACCAAATTTTGTTCAAGTACTATACTAAAGGCTTGCAGTTTTTGGTAGGATCTATATCAAATAGGATTTTAAGGCCACCACTTTAGAAAATTTGTAGGTTATCAATATCTCGGTTTCGAAATTACTTCGGACCACAATTTTGGTGTAGACTAAGTACACAGAGAGAAAAACAACGTAAAATCAAAGCAAAAAACTTTGATTCTAATATATTTCGGAACGATTTGGCGCCAACGCCGAAAATTCTTAAATCAAAGTGGAGCGACTTTATTTCAAAGTGATTCCATACTTAAAAACGAACTAGATTTTACTTCGTTTGCATGTTGATTTAAAGTGGAATCATAGGTAAATCAAATTCATCCATCTTTTAAAACAACATTTATCTACTTCTAATCAACGTGGATTGAACTTCGCTTGGTTAGGTATTGATTCAAAATGGCTACCCACGCCACGCTTCTTTGTTTAAATTTATGTAAGACAAAGACAAATGTATATTCATGATCGATGCATTTCATTTTTGTGGTGAATCATTTATTTGTGACGACTTAAGTGAATCGTTTGATGCTATGAGTATTTCATAGTAATAAATATAAGAAAAGTAATTAAATATTGTTTTTAATTTGTTTAATTTGTTCACAAATGCAAGGGAGCTACCTCGCAAAACAACAACGGGCTCTCGAAATTCTTTATATTAAGCTTACAAATACAAACAAACTGAGGTTTACTTAACTATGCAACACTTTGAAACTACGTTGATGGCACTTTAAATGCCATAAAAGTGGATCGCAAAGTAAAATGTGGATTTCAATGTAAATGAATACGTTTCACTTTGAAACAAGGTTGAGCGCACTTTAAATGTGGATCTCAATTAAAGAATGATAACGTTTAACTTTACAACAACGTTGAACGAAATGTAAATGTACAAAAGTTGATTTCGATGTATAAATAAACACGTTTTACTTTGCAACTAGGTTGAATCTTTTAAAACTACGTCGCATATTCAAATTAACATTGTTTCAACGTACAAAATGAAAATGCTCCACTTCATTTAAAAAACTTTAGATCAAATACGCTCGTATTTAATTTTAGAAAGCATTTTTTCCCTCAGTGTATAGGTACATATTATTCGCGGCCAGGAAATACAACCACACAACTTTTTAATGTATGAGCTTTGTAAATATATGAATGGGCATAGGGGTCATGACCGCAATGCGCCTCAAGGCCGTAGCCAGAAAAATATTTCGGGGTGAATATGATTTTCAAAAACATTTTAGTATTTTAAGTTTTAATCTTGATTCTTGGATTTAAATATCTATGAGCAAGTAAGGATTCTTTAAATCATTTTAAGCATGATGCTAGGTTAAGCATTGTATTTTGCTAATTTTAAACGAGTTTAACATCGTACTATCTCCTTACATTTGACTAAAGTTTCTTTTAAGTATCGTACTAAATTCTATATGACATTTTGACGTTTATAAATGTCAAAATCCGGGATTTTTGTGATTTTTTGTTCACGAGTTGTCACTTTTTTTGACGTATTCAGCTGAAGTTTATGAAGGAAATTAGTTACTAGTTAAAAAGTACTTACAAATTAGAAAATTTAAGTAAACTGTTACAGCCAATTTTATTAATGTGGAATCGGAAAGGTAAACCTTATTCCATGGACTAAGTACAGAATGTTATTTAAAAAAAAAAAACAAAATTTCGTTCACGCATCGTTTTCAACGTATGCGTCAACGCATGACGCATGACGCATGCGTTGATGCATACGTACACGCATGCATTGACACATACGATCACGCATGCGTTGACGCATGATTGCATACAGAATAAATTGTTCGCATCAAAATGTTGAAATTGTGTTAATTTGCCTTAAATATCCCAGAAACCGCTTACTGTACGAATACGAATTTGTCTTCTTTAACCCGGGTTTTTGGAATTTTGTTAATAAAAGTCCCCTTCTTGATAAGGGATAGTTCTTTTGTTGGTGTTTTATATAGTGTTCCCAGATTGTTGGTTTTTCCAACCAAAATGGTTGGAAATCAACACTATGGTGTGAACAATAGTGGGAAAAATGTATGGTGGGATTTATGATGGTAAATTATTTCAAATTTTTTTTTTATGGTGTGAAAAACATCCAGATTTTACTTAATAATAACAATGTAGTACCCATATTTCTCCAACTTCATTTTTCACGCATACCGTATTTTCATATCATACATATTATATAGCATTTACCTATATTTGGTTTGACCATCCTGCACACAGATGCAATCGTTTCTTCTTTTCCGAAAAAAAAATCTGTTGCAGTTTTCTCATTTCAACAACAATCTACCGTATTAACATCCCTACAAACAAAAACAAAACCACCACAGACCAGAGAGAGAAGCAGAGAACCACCAGATGTTTGTTTGTCTCTATCTATTTGGCCTAACTAGGTATAAGGCTACCAGTTCACATCAATATATTTCTTATTAAAAAACTTAGCCTCGCACAAATAACTTGTGCCAACTAGTAATAATGATAGTTGAAATTTATAACGTGTGTAGGGTGCCTTTTGTGCTGTCAGTGGCTAGCGGTACTTTATGTTTGTATGTTTGCATTTATCCTTCTGGTTTATTGGCCGGGTTCAACGCATCAAATTTGTCAGTACTTTATTTTTAGATGGAGCTTCTGATTGGCCAGCTGTCAAACAAAGTTAGCTGACATTCAGTTACGTTTCATCTGAATTTTCAGCAGTAAATTCCCAACTGAAATTTCAGCTGACAGCTTTTCTATACTTTATTTTCAGCAGTTATCATATTTTTGCATTTAACGTACCCATTCTTTTGCTTTGTTTTTGTTGAATTAAATATAGTAATAAATTATTTTTTGGCACTGTATGAGTTCTTTTATAGATAAATAATAGAAACTGAATAACTTCTTAAGGTTAGACCGCACACAACTGCAGCGGAACTACACTTCACGACGCGGCAAAACATTATTTGTATGAAATTGTATGAGCTATATCGCACTATGCGGCAGCTGAACTTCATACAATTTCATACAAATTATTTTGAATCGCAGTTCCGCTGCAGTGCAGTTCCGCCTAGTGCGGTCTAACCTTTATTCTCATACAAATACAGCTTTATTTAAAACTAACGTTTTCGAGAATATCTTCTCATCTTCAGGTTTATAAGCAATTTGAAAATTTTTTTTACATATACAAATACATAAATCAAAAATTGATGTGATTAAAAAATTATACATATACATATACAAATAATTTTGTTTTTGTTGCTCACAATTTAATAAGTAATTATGTCTGTCCTTTTTCCATCATATTTCAACATTTTTATGAAAGTGTTCCTAGCTTAAAAGCCTTTTATTTAATTTAATTTTATTTTATTTTATATTATTTCATTTTATTTTAATTTATTTTTTGTATTTTGTTTTCATTAATAAACAAACAGAACACTCATCTTCAAAAAAAATATTTGTAAGTGTTTGTTTTAATTTATTACCCTTGTTCTTAAGCTTGAGACTTACTTATTTAGGTTGAAAAAATGAGACGTAAGTGTTCGTTCACTTTTCTTACTTAACATTAAATCATTTTTATTTTATTATTTATGTAATAGTTGGTAGAAAAATTATGGTTGTTTTTTTTCCCTCCCAGCACAAATTTAATAGGATTTTTTTTTTTTTAATTTAGTGAGTTTTTTAAAATTTCTTCTGGCATCACTGGTTTATATTAAATGTACATATAAGATCTTTCGGTAGGATGACATAATGTCATAATGGACATAATGTCCATGGACCTTAAGTCTGCAAAAATGGACATAAGGTCCATGGACGTTATGTCTAGACATAACGTCCAAACCAAAACCGGTCCTTAGGTCCATTGACATTATGACCAGGTCAAAGTGCAAATAGACCTTATGTACGTTTGAAAAGTGCATACTGTCCGTTTGGACATAATGTCCGTTAAAAAAGACACAATGTTCATTTGGACATATTGTCTATTTAAGAATGACCTAATGTCCATTTGGACATTATTTCCGTTGAAAGCAGACTTATAATCCATATGAAAGTCTAATTAAAAGTTTAATTTGTTACTCGGGATTTAAAGTAGATACACAAACATAAAGTATAAAACATTTGATAGACGATTTTGTGATGCGTGCCGCCAGGCGCATCGCACCGCCACCCGCGCGCGCCACGACCGCAAATAAATTTCATTGTTTGACACTAATTTAAAACATAAAAATAACAATCTGTAATTTTATTTTGACTATAAGAGCTTAAGCATATTTTTGGGTGGAGCAAAACAAAAATTAAAAAAAACTCCACGCACTGGATGCTCTACCATTTTGCACAAAAGAGGCCAAAAACCGCTTGAGAATTATATAATATATCAAACTTCACAATATAAGCTTTCCGAACTTGAACCCGGATGCCCGGACCTTCCAGAACCCGCATTGACTGTTGTAGGTATACTTATACTATAGGAAGGAAAAGGAAGTGTTGGTTAACCAAAAAATTTGCAATGTGCTACAAGAAAAGTGCACACATAGTATAATAATTTTATTATTTTAAATTAAGTTTTAAATGCCTTGGACTGGCATGATGGCGGGCATGGTCTGGTTTGATGTGAGTGTGGTGCACTTCACTTTGGGTATGTAATGGGGCCAGCAGTCTTGGGGTGTCTCTGAGTAGGATTTTGATGGAGGTAGGTAATTTTGCTGCAATTGTGGTTGGGTTGGGACATAAAAGAGAAATAAATTTAACACCAGTTGTATGAAATTACCGCTTAAGGTATAAGATTCTAGATATAAGAAAAATGCGAGAACATAGAAACAAACATTGTAATTTTTGTAGCAACTCAGTTGCAAGTTTTGTATAATTTTGTAAATTGATTCCTTGATGGAAGGAAGTAAAAAAGTGTTATGCTAAGGCTATTGCTAAGCTTAAAAATGCAACCTACATCGTATCTGCTGTTGCAATTGAAGGGATTCCGAAAGAATTCCAAAATCTCGAAAACCCAACAATCCAAAAACCCAAAATCAAGAACACACAAAATCCCGAAAAATGTTGATCCCGAGAACACAAAACCTAGCCCATTTATCTAGTCAAAACCTAGCTTTACGGAAAAACAAAAGCTAGGTTATGGGTTTTCAATATTTTGGGTTACAATTTGGGGAAATTTTACATTTTTATAATTTTTCTGGATAAAGTTTTTGGGACATTAGGTTTTCAGATTTTTGGGTTTTTGAGATTTAGGGTTTTCTGGAATTTGAGTTGTTAATATTTTCGATTACAATTTGTGTAGGTGCATTTTTCCCATTCCGGAAGTAAAGGAATTGGTTTCTGGGATTTTTAGTTTTCTGGATTTCGGGTTTTCGGTACTTTGGAGTTTGGATTACAATCTGTCCATCACTTATTCATTTTTACTTGCGATATACGTAGTACAGGGCAAGTTTTGGATTCGTGCAAACAAAAATCGAGATAATAATTTTCCCTTAAAAAGCGATGATAGACATCGCGACAAAAAGTGGCACACGCAATTCTGTCTGCCTGTCTGTACCTCGACCTAAGCCGATGAAGTGATTTTCTTCAAACTTTGGACTAAGGTTCTTATAATATGTTCTGGAGGGGACAATGAAATTTTTTTAGCTCAAAAAATAACGGTAATTACCATACAACCAATACACGAAAATTGATTTATTTTAAAAATGGCTCTAACGATTTTAAAAAGAAAAATGTGGGATTTTTGATTGTGGAGCTACTAAATGGTTTGGTTTTGGAGCTTCTAAAATTATTACAATTGATATGCTGGTATAAACTTTTTTTTTTGTATAACGGTTATTAACGGTACCTGTCATAGAACCGATTTTTTAGTTTTTAAATTTCTCGTTAATTTTACGCCGATTTCAACCAAATTTGTTATTTAAGAGGTTCTTTACAATTATAACTATTTTGCATATACAATTTTCCGAAAAAAATAATTTTTTTGATTTCGAAAATTCAATATCTTGAAAACTTGTTAATAAATATTTTTTTTTTAATTTTTTGTATAAGTTTTTTTAATAAATTCTAAAAGTTGGCATAACAAATTTTAAGTTTAAAAATGTTCAAGAATTTTTATATATAAAAAAGTAATGTTTAAGAAAACCGCTCTAACGATTTTTGATTTTTTTTTTTTCATAAATTCATATTTATCAAGCAAATCAGATGGCATATACTTTTTTCCTAGTTCTATCTATTTTAGCTATTTAAATTTATATTTATTTTTATGTAAGAGGTCCTTTATTTTTAAAATTTTTTTTAATAATATCATAATGTTATGGAACCAATACATATGCGCATATTAGGCGTGTTTTTTTGTGCCCTCTATGTTAGCTTAAGAAATTATGGCACAAAAAAACGCTCATCGTTGCTTCAAAAAAAATTTGGCAGCACTGGTATAACAATGACATTGGCCACGTTCAAAAACCTATGTAGCGCTATCCGGATAGGTTCGTGTTGTTGCAATGGCCGCATTCGGAAACCTATGTAGAGCTATCCAGATACGTTCGTGTTGTTGTAATCCCGTGTAATAAAACAGCTTATGACAAAACAGCTTTTGCTGTTGGATAGCTTTCCAAGCTATCGGAAAAATGTTGGTACCTATACGTTTGAATCCCCATGCAAAATGTCAAAATTAACCAATACATTCGATAAGTTATATGGATACTTAGCTATCTTAGATAGGCTATCGCATAGGTTTCCGAATGCAGCCAATCCCGTGTGATTGCTATCCATACTATCCGAAAAATGTTGGTATACATACAGTAGCGGATCCAGGGGGTGGCTATAGGGGCTAAAGCCCCCCCCCCCCACAGCTGAATCATAAAATAATTTGAAATATAGAAAGCAATAAATAACAACGTGTAGAATTTTATATTCCGTCTAAAATATAGTTATGATATGAAATTTGATAGACACAATAACGTGGTTGGGGCTGAACTATTTACATACGTCATGTTATGTAATTTTTTTTTTCTAAGCCTAAAGATTGGGGCTAGAGCCTGAAGCGAATTGGACAAAAACCAAATTGGGGGCTATGAATATGGACATGTTTCATGCCACGACAATTTTTCCCTAAAAATAAAACCTAGAAAATTGGGACGAAAATACCAGCTTTGGAACAATAAGGTCTGAGAATTTTGGACAAAAAACCTAGCCACGGTTAAGCAACTTACTCCCTAAAAACTAACCTAATTCCAGAGAGTTTTGGGGGCTCAAGTCTAGGGACTGTCAAAGTCCGAAGTTGGGGCTAAGGCTTGAAGAGATAAGTAAAAAGAGATGAAAAATGGTCGGGGCTTAACATTAACGTGTCAAATGCCCCAATCGTTTACACTAAAAACAAAGCTAATTTACCGAAAGAAACGCAGTTGAGTCTTAAACCATTGGAGAACAACGAAATGTCAAGTTAAGTGTAAATGTTTAATACAACAGGAATTCTTTCTTACGGTTTTGGCTGGGCCTAGAGATTTTTCGGTTTACGTTTTCAAAATTTGAAAGGTCGAAGGCAATTGTACATACAAAACATTTTTGTACTAGGAAATTGTACACAAATTCTCTAGTCAAGGAGCCAAGTTTCAAAAGCGTGAGTTTTCTCTGTGCGCGCTCAGAAAATCATGCAAAAGCAAATGAATATTTGCAATCCCTCTAGGCTCTCGGGTGACGTGCAAATTTGTCGACATATTTTTTTAGCATGAATATAAAGTGTATGCAGCGTATACACGAGAATTCATTCACGCTGGCAGAATTGGGCCGCAGCTTATTGCTTAGAGCAGCTTTGTCTTATGTCCTAAAGTGTCAGTTTGAACAAAATAGTTTCTCGTTGATTTGGCTAATTCAGGAAAAATGAGATCTCAGAGGACTGATACCGTGTCAAAGCACATATGTACCTATATGAGCTTTTGCCAGTACGAACACTTAAATATAATTTTTCTGAACTAGCCAATTATAAACAGTTTTCAAATCTTGTCAAAAACGGGAAGTTCAAAACATACCCACAGCTAATTTAAAAATATAACTACATTATGTAGGTACCTAATCAATTTTTAAATAATATAAATAAACGAATTTGTACGCGTGGTTCAAGCATATATGGCTAAAAATTATTAATTTTATTAATAATTTCAATAACTAGTTATACCAGATACTATCATCTTTTGGTGGCCTTTGAATTTTTTCCTGTCTCCGATACTTTGTATTGAAAACATTTTAAAGCGCGACAGGAGCGGATATAAAGGCACACAAAAAACGGATATCATTAAAGGTAAAGTGGGAATGTCAAAATTCGATGCCTTTTATATAACGACACATGAATCTCCATATATCTTTTTCACAAAAAAATACTTGATACTTAAAGGTTAGGCCGCACTCGCCGGAACCGCACTGCATCGGAACTACACTTACACGACTTCGTATGAATTTTTATGAAGTTCAGTTGCCGCTTAGTGCGTTATAGCTCCTAAAATTTCATAAAAAATAATGTTTTGCCGCTTTATCGTGAAGTGTAGTTCGTCTGAAATTGAGTACGGTCTTGCATTAAACCTTAACTGATCTCTATTATTTGTTATATATTATAAAATTGATCTTAGAACAAGCAAGTTTTATTACTTAAGGTCTCAAACTGAATCTCCAAACTCCAAGCCCCCCCCCCCCCACAGCCAAATCCTAGATCCGCTACTGTATACATACGTTTGTATTCAGAAAAATTATTAAAATAATATAATAATAAAATATGGATACGAAACTATCTTATCCCATCGATTCTTGTTCGTGGCCATTTTCTGACATATTGGCTGTTAACTGTTTGTCAACAAAAAAAATTTCAACAAAATATCGTTAAAATTTTGATAAATTAAAAGAAACGTCTCATCCCTGGACCAGGTCTTTCTTTTATTTATTGGAATGGAAAGTAAAATTTATTTCAAATTAATAAATTTTATTTTAACAAAAAAAAAAATGTTTGGCTTTTGCCTTTTTTTCTGTCATTTTACGACCAGTCAACCTGTGCTTCAAGATCCATCTGCCAAATTAATGAAATTTTTGACATTTGTTGAAAATTCATCCGAGAAACGTAGAAAATAGTGTATGGAAGCACTGTTTTTATGTTAGTTAAATTCTTAAGCAGGGATGTTTATCGCCGACAACTAAGCATATTTGTTATTGTATTTTACATTGAAATTTTTTTTAAGCTAACATAGAGGGCACTTAAAAACACGCCTATTGTTAACTCAAGCTACGTTAAAGTTGTTAGCTACGAGAGCAAGTTTATGCGATCCAGTCGTGCTCATTTTTTTTTTTATAATATTTTGATATTTTGGGCTAGAATTTGCTTAATTTTATTTTTAGAGTTTTTCGGTTTCAATTTTGGGGAAACAAATATTAGGTGAATGTGTTTTTTTACATTTTAGGTTTCTGTAATTTTTCAAGAAAATTTTTTTGGCATAAAAGGTTTTCAGGTTTTTGAGTTTTCGGGATTTTGGATTTGAGTTTTTGATATTTTTGTACATTTTCATTAATATATTTTTTTCTGCGATTCCCATTTCGGGGAAAAAGAATTGTGTTTCTGGATTTTTGTATTTCTGGATTTTGGATTTTCGGAATTTTAGCTATTTGTGATCTTCGTTTTTCATGATTTTGTTTCTTTCATAGTGATAGTGACTTTTATAGATATAAGAAATAGTTAAAGAACGACTGAGGGTTCCCCTCATCCAGGGCGTTTCCAATAGGATCTGAAGATTGCGACCTCATCATCAGGAATCAATCAAGAGTTCACAGTTAATAGGCAATAAGCTTGATCTTTTAGGTTTTGCCTAAAAAATCATGGCATACATTATTCGACACATAACCAGCGATGCCAGATCGTGGGAATTATCCCTTTTTGTGAGATTTTCTCGTCTAAAATAAGCTAAAAAAGGATAAAGGGATTTTTCGAACCTCATAGTGCAATAAAAGGGATTTTACGTAATGCTCTAATTTATCCAACTCAACAACAAATTTGCAAAAAAGAACTTATTCTTTATATCTGAATTCATTCATTTTCATAGATTGATTCATAACTTATATAAACTTGGTGACTTTCATCACAACATAGACCGCTTTCACACAAGGAAACTGAGTTGCTGGAAACTAGCTACTTTGTAGGCAAGAAGGGTGTGCGGGGAGATTTCTTGTCTTCCTTTTACGCCCTTCTCGCCTATAAACTAAAAATTACCGGCAACTCAGTTTCCTTGTGTGAAAGGGGTCATACATGCACAAAAATACGTCAACTATACTTTTTTTCAATTCTCAACTCACATATACCATAAAACAAACAAGGAATTATACAAATGTGTCACGGCAAATAATTCATGCCATTATTTCATGTTATATCCAGAATGAATTTTGTTTTTGTCGAAATATAAGGATGTACATATGAACATCGCCCATAAGGCCATATACATAATGATGTAAATATTTCTATATATTTTTTTTTTTTTTAACTTTTATAATTATTGTAGTATACCGCGATATAACAAGGAAACAACCTCAAATCGTTCCTAATAAAATAATAAAAACACTGAATTATTATTTTCCTTCATGGGATAATTGAGGGATATTGATAATATCGGCGTGGGATAAAAGGAATTTTTTGGGTGCCGCTGTGGGAAAATGTGCTTCCAAAGTCTGGCATCACTGCACATAACAAGTTCAGAAATCTACACTAAGTGTCTTTCATTATTCCATGTGCCTTAGTTAGTTATAGCATTACTAGAACATTAGGCTTCGCAGGAGTCAAGTTATTGCTTATTGTTTGACAGTTCATTGCTCTGTGATGTTATTAAATCCCTTTGGAACCCATCGAAGTCTGACTGAGTTTTTTGCACTATGATTATCTCAATTTGTTTCGGCAAAGATGCACCAAGTGTTGAAATTGTAGCAGTTGACAAAATTAATTTTCTTACCACTAGGTTATTTTTGAATATATTTCTTTGACAGTTTGGTATTTTGTATGCCTTATAATGTATCTTAACAGTTTTTGAAATGCTTTAGTGGATCACCAGCTATGATATTAATTTAAAGTAACAATACAGTTTATAGTAACTAATACTAAAGTCGGAGGTTTTTCAAATTTTTATATTATCAGTTTTTGCTTGTTCAATCAAATTTTTTGACTATAGGTTCCTGTGCAGTACTGCAGTACATCATTAAAGCATTCATTTCTGATTTCGGTCATCGAATATGTACGTCCTATAATGTCCTTTTCGTCAACATCAACAATCAAAAACTCAATTTATATGGAATTTCGCTCGCAGCAGGAACTGAAGTTCACCATTTATCTTTGTTAAGAGGCAGGATTTGTTTCCCTCTCCAGGATACCGAAAATTTCTTGTTTATCCCTTCCCAAAACGTTCACAATTCACATAAGGTATCTATATGTACATATCTCATTTGAATCTCGCCAAATAGGTAATATCGTCATCTGAAAATCGTTTTCGTTAAGGTATTTTACCTTTAAAGCGAAGTTCAATATCTGTTCCAAGTTCTAGCAATGTTCCCATGGTTTCTATATTTCTATAGGTTTCTCATCACCCCGACATGAATGCAAACCTGCAAAATATACGTGGGGTCACTAGATTAGGATAACATAAGTTTTCTCCGTCTCTGGAAGCTGAAGTTCAAATCAAAAACTCTCTGTTTGTATTTTCATACAAATTACACACACTGCCTTTTGTATACCGTTAATAAAATTTTCCTTTAAAAGCGTCAGTACGGATAATACGAAGGGAAATTTCAATTTACAATTCACATTAATATTGTGTGCGTTTTTGTGGTTAGTTGGCATATTCATCTATGTAGGTATATATAAGCACTCTTTTGTATCATGTGGACATTAGACGTAGACCGAACAGGATACCGACTTGATGGATAGTGATCCATGTTGAACACATGACCTGGAACAAAAACACATGTCTTGTCTATGCACCTTTGGTATAATTTTGACCACACACAATCCAGACAGACAAGCATCATGACTATTGTTTCAAGGAAAAGGATGAAAGGACTTGTTTTAGTTCATGTGTGTGTCTTACATAAATGCAATACTATACCGCAGCTACCTTCAAGTAGAATTAAGAAAATATATAACTTTCGGTCAAAGTTTGTTTTGCTTAAAGGTTGCCATCTGATGTTTTTTAACTATAGATATTATTCTATTGACTATATCGAAAATGCATTATTTCCCAAAGGTCATAAGAATAACTCGTCACTTATGAGTTCTTTTATCTAAAGCTCTTAATCTCTTCATTCAGCAAAAGTTTATTTTCATCAAAATAGTTTTAAAATTTTCGAACAAATTTGAATTGTTTCTTGAAAAATTACTGGAAACTGTTACTAATTGTTATTTTAATGAATTTGTTTGAAAAATTAGTTTTTTTACTGCAAGATTCGAGTATTTTTAGTAGGAAAACTTAAAAACAAAAATTAAGTCACACGGAATTGGTGCTTTTATGACTCAAAGCTAAAAAAATTGTTAAGTATTGAAGGTATAATAATGCAATTATCAAAACTAAAGCGGAAACCCTGAAAACACTGAAGTCAAAATTGTACAAATACAAAATTTAATTGGTTATTACAACCGATCTAATATTTTAAACATAGTTTTTATAAGTGTCATCGCTTTTAGAAACTGCGACCCCTTTTATTAAAACTTTTAAATATCTGTACATTTTAGTTATTTATTTTGTTCATTTTATTTTATATATTTTTGTTCTTATTTATTTTATTTTTTTTATTTATTGTATTTATTTTATATATTTTATTTATTTTATTTATTTTATTTATTTTATTTATTTTATTTATTTTATTTATTTTATTTATTTTATTTATTTTATTTATTTTATTTATTTTATTTATTTTATTTATTTTATTTATTTTATTTATTTTATTTATTTTATTTATTTTATTTATTTTATTTATTTTATTTATTTTATTTATTTTATTTATTTTATTTATTTTATTTATTTTATTTATTTTATTTATTTTATTTATTTTATTTATTTTATTTATTTTATTTATTTTATTTATTTTATTTATTTTATTTATTTTATTTATTTTATTTATTTTATTTATTTTATTTATTTTATTTATTTTATTTATTTTATTTATTTTATTTATTTTATTTATTTTATTTATTTTATTTATTTTATTTATTTTATTTATTTTATTTATTTTATTTATTTTATTTATTTTATTTATTTTATTTATTTTATTTATTTTATTTATTTTATTTATTTTATTTATTTTATTTATTTTATTTATTTTATTTATTTTATTTATTTTATTTTATTTATTTTATTTATTTTATTTATTTTATTTATTTTATTTATTTTATTTATTTTATTTATTTTATTTATTTTATTTATTTTATTTATTTTATTTATTTTATTTATTTATTTTATTTATTTTATTTATTTTATTTATTTTATTTATTTTATTTATTTTATTTATTTTATTTATTTTATTTATTTTATTTATTTTATTTATTTTATTTATTTTATTTTATTTATTTTATTTATTTTATTTATTTTATTTATTTTATTTATTTTATTTATTTTATTTATTTTATTTATTTTATTTATTTTATTTATTTTATTTATTTTATTTATTTTATTTATTTTATTTATTTTATTTATTTTATTTATTTTATTTATTTTATTTATTTTATTTATTTTATTTATTTTATTTATTTTATTTATTTTATTTATTTTATTTATTTTATTTATTTTATTTATTTTATTTATTTTATTTATTTTATTTATTTTATTTATTTTATTTATTTTATTTATTTTATTTATTTTATTTATTTTATTTATTTTATTTATTTTATTTATTTTATTTATTTTATTTATTTTATTTATTTTATTTATTTTATTTATTTTATTTATTTTATTTATTTTATTTATTTTATTTATTTTATTTATTTTATTTATTTTATTTATTTTATTTATTTTATTTATTTTATTTATTTTATTTATTTTATTTATTTTATTTATTTTATTTATTTTATTTATTTTATTTATTTTATTTATTTTATTTATTTTATTTATTTTATTTATTTTATTTATTTTATTTATTTTATTTATTTTATTTATTTTATTTATTTTATTTATTTTATTTATTTTATTTATTTTATTTATTTTATTTATTTTATTTATTTTATTTATTTTATTTATTTTATTTATTTTATTTATTTTATTTATTTTATTTATTTTATTTATTTTATTTATTTTATTTATTTTATTTATTTTATTTATTTTATTTATTTTATTTATTTTATTTAAATTAGCAAATAAATATTTAAAACAATTTGTATTTTAATATCGGGTTTTCTTTAAACAATATTTGGCCCTCAAATATTTTTTGAATCACCCTTATATGCAACTACTTAAGTGTCTGTTTGCAGGACTTTAATCAAATTGGTTCAAAATTATTTTAAATCAGAGATCGATAATGTAGTAAAATTGTAAAGGGCAACCCTGATACAGTCAGGTACATACGTCTATGGTAGATTTGTTTTGAATTTTTTTCTTCTTCGGGACACAACACAGAGAACCAAGAACAAAATTCAAAATCCTCACATAGAATACACCCACACATGCTTTTGGTGAGCTAAGATGCAATATAATTCAAAAAGGACTTTTGGGTGATCCTTTGTGTCTTGCAGCCAGGCTTAGTTATTCCTGCTTAAGCAAACTAAAGCAATGGTGGTGAGGGACGGGGAGATGGAAGGGGAGTAACTTCAAATGATAAATTACCAAAACTATTTGGGAATTAAAGGAATGAGAATGAAAAATCTATGCGGCTGATGTACCCCTGTGCTCTTTATCAACTGAAGTGGTATTCGTTTCCGTTTCCGTCGTCGTGGTACATTCTCTTCTTGCTCCGCCCCTTCATCTTCTTTGCCCTTTTTTACCCGGCTAAAGTTGTTCTTCTTTGCCTTAAGTGGATGGGATTTTTATTATATCATTTTTTTGTGTATGAGTGTGTGTGTCTTTTTTTTTTTGCTTTTGAAAGCTAGCGAGTCCGGTCAAAGGGTAAGAGATGAGTTTGACTATACTCGAAATGGTTGAAAGATTGTGCGAGTATCGTCTGAATTATGAGAATGGATGTGACATGGATGCACTATACTATACTTCGTTCGGTACTGTGTGTCTATGTAATGTAGCTTGATAGACGACCACTGATAGATGGGATCGCTTCATCTCTTCAAAAGAGTCTCCTTCGTCTTATTTTGTGAATTTTGTTTTGCAATTTATGAAAGTGATTTTGATGTGAACTCTGTGTCCGTTATGTGTCCAAATCCAAAGGACTGGCTATGTGAAGAATGATTTAGATTTATCTATGGAAAATCCTTTGATGCATAATCCAAAACAAATAACAAAAATAAGCTACAAGACTTAACTGATAAATAAAGCGTAAAATTATCCATAATACATAAAGTGATGCTGTAAAGAGCTTAAAAGAACATCAGAACAGAAAATCTTGTTATTCAACAAACCTTAAACTAAGATACTTATGAATAACGGGCGGGCCATCTAGTGGTTTATTTTTAAATCATTTAGGTAATTTTTACACTGACAGCTATTTCTCGCTCGAAATCTTGACAGAAAGTCAGTTCATACCTCCGCGGAACGAAATGAGTCACTTTATGTTAAAACAACGTTGGGAAATATTGAAAACTTATTTCCAAAGTGAGTTTGGCAAAAAATCGTCTTTTCTGACGAGGCGCATTTTCATCTCGGTGGCTACGTTAACAAACAAAATTGCCACATCTTGGGCTGGGAAAAACCGCACGTTACTGTCGAGAAGCCAATGCGTCAACAGAGAGTGACAGTTTGGTGTGGATTGTGGAGGGATGGTGGCAACGTTGGCCCATTTTCTTCGAAAATGAGGCTGGGAACAACGTTTCGGCCAAGATTGAGCCATGTTAACCGACTTCTTTTTTACTGAAATTAAATACATGGATTTAGACGACATGCAGGATGGCGCTTCATGCCACACAGCCTATGCCACAATCGATCTTTTGCGCACCAAATTCCCAAATCGTGTTATCAGCCGTCTTGGTGATGTCGATTGGCCACATCAGAGCTGAATTTTGGCGCCTTTGGACTTTGTTTTGTGGGGAATCCTCAATGAGCGATATTATGCCACCAATCCGGAAACGATTCAAGCACTTAAGGCCAATATCATCCAAGCAATCCGTGAGACCGATACCATCAACAAGGTCTTCGAACATTGGAGTGACAGGTGACAGAATGGGAATGTTTGCTTTTACTGTAATAAAGCCATAATACATGAAAACAATTTAATTTTAACTAACTTTCCTATTTTCGTGACCTTTTAATTAATTACTAGTATCGCCAGTGGACGAATCTTCGGCCATAAAAAAAAACACAAATTCTTGGATGTGTATGAATTTTCTTTTTACTTTACTATTATACTGTTATACACGTCTGTGAAGTTGGCAGGGCAACTTTCACCTAGAGAAACGGAAGCAACGCAGTAATTTGAAGTTTTTTTTGCATTTATTTTGAATTTCTATTCTTGATTTTGCAGTTCACCAATTAATGGGTGTAATCGAGTGACCTGCTAACTTCACAGTGAAGATAGCAGGTCACATAGTGTCTCGAAAACCAAGAATGCTAGAGACTTGAAGTAAGGCTCCAAATTTGCAGTTTATTTTGCATTTCAAGAAACTCTATTTCTAAATTTTGAAGTCATCAATTAAAAAAATAAAAATAATTCATACTGCCCTGCTAACTTCACAGTGAAGTAAAAAGGCTTTGTATTTCTTTCAAATAAAGTAGAATTTGACGAACAGAGTTTGGTTAATTTCTTGTGTTATTAAATTTTTTACAGTGCACAATTCAATCATACATTACCCTTACTTTAAGTAAAAACAAACTTCGTGCCTACACAAACAAATTCCATTACTTTTTCAGCCGAACCACAGTTTGGTTAATTTTTGTGTTGTTCCACAATTCAACATTTACTGAGAACTGGACCGCCAACAACAGGTTTTGTTTTTGTTTATAATTTATGGAAGGTAATGACAAATGGACACTAGGACTTCTTAAGGTTTATGCATAGTGATTATTGATACTGAATCACTTCCACATTCAAGTCCCTTTTATGCAGGCAAATATGGTGCCACAGAAATGAAGGGTCCAGGGGAAAAACGGGTTAACCCGGGGCTTAGACAAGCGAGTAGAACTAGTAGCATTTGTATCATAGTGTTAGTTTTATGGATGCATGTGTAACTAGTAGCTCTCTGCACGTTTTGTCAACTAGTATGATTTTTTAAAAATATTTCATACAGAAAACTATACAAATTATGGAAACTATGGAAACAAAACAAATAAATGAAAAAAATACACTACACTAGTAGGATAACTGGCAGGCTACTCGCAGGCAAAAATATTATACTATTTGGGCTACTAGTCGGCTCTCTCGTGTTCAGATACACAAACACACATATACGCTACTAGTTCTACTCGCTTGTCTAAACCCTGGGTAAGTTCACTTCGAGAACTTCCGAGAAAAACGAAAAGTTTATTTTCTAAACAAATGCTAAATTCTAAGAAAAATTAAATAAAGGATGAAAATAATTTGTCCAAAAAATTGTCCCTAATTATAAAACACAAATTTATTTTTATTTTATGATCTGTAGATTTGAATACAATAATATGCATTAAGGGAGTCTTTCTCTTTCGTCTACGGGCTACGTGTTAGTCGAAAACTTGAAAAAACGCCTAAAGCCTACTTAGAATTTAAACTAAACATCTATATTTAAAATTTCTTATGGAAGTTGTTTTGAGCAAAAATATTAAAAAATGTAAGTTTCTCAACTTTACGGTAAAAATATAAATTCAAATTTTTTACTAAAAAATCCAAATCAATAAACTTTGTCATCTCCCAAAATTTCCACCCACCCCTTAAAATATTAAAAATTATTTATCTGAAAAAAATGCAAACATGTATTTAATGCTTAAACGGCTACGTACAGACATAATTTTTGGATTCTGCACATCTGTAGGGCAAAACTTTTCCAACGTTATATAGTTCATATGAATCCGTTCAGTATTTATGGAGAAAAGTGTACCGTTAGGTTTTGCTTAGATTTAGCTAAGCGTATTAATATATAGATAATTATATGACTACTTCGCAGCATCTGGTATAATTGTAAACCAATAAAAACAAGATAGTCCAGGAAAATTAGACTATTACTTCGGAAAAAATCGGATAAAACTGAATTTTGGAATACACGTTCTGTGAACCTTCCTTAATAAGCCCAGAAAGTTCCGCTAAGATATGTTGGGCGCTAGCTTTTTTATAACGGTAAAAAGACAAAAAAAAATCGTTTTTTTACCAAAAAGTCAGTATATCTCTATTTCTAACGATTTTTCATCGAAAAAACTTAAGTTCAAAATTAAAGAGCATAAAATTTACAATAAAAAAGTCTCTACAACTTTACTTATAGCTATAATCGTTTCTGAATTATTAAGCGTTTTTCTGGGCTTATTAAGGAAGGTTCACTGAACATGTATACCAAAATTCAGCTTTCTCCGATTTTTTCCCAAATGTGTACCTTATTTTGACTAATTTTCCTGGACTAAGCCCTATAGCCCACGAAGTAGTCATATAATTTTAGTCTTATGCTAGGTTTCCACTTGTCATTCACCAACTGACGAAAGACCTATTTTTGCGTCTTTTAATAAAATGACAAGTGGAAATACCCCAAAATTGCTTGTCTTTGAACTGGCAAACTCTGTTTGTCAATGAAAGACAACGAATTTCAAAGACAAGCGGAAGTAACTGAATTGACCAACTAAATGTCACTTTGTCTTTGAAAGACAATGAAAATTTTTGTCCAACTTGATTTATCCTTTGTCAATGAAAGACACTGATTTGACAGCTATAAAGTTTAAAAAGAAGTGAATGTTTTTTCAAATTTAAGTTATTTTTTGTAATTTGGCGAGTAAAAGAAAATTAATTCCGTAAAATGAGTGACCACAACATAAGTTATCCTTATTCAGATGATGATAAAAGCTTAAAAAAGCTTCAGATGATGATTAGAAGCTTAAAATAAAGAATTAGGGAGTTATAAAAAAAACTCAATCTGCACACATATACACAAATTTCATCGAAGATCTCATTGACCATCAGTGTCAGTTCGGAAAAGACCAATGCAAGTGGAAATACATGTCAATGAACTAACAGTCATCTGTCAAAAATTCTTTGTCTTTGAAAATACAAACTAATTTGTGTCAATTAATGACACAAGTGGAAATGAACTGGCATTCGTGTCGTTCAAAGACCAAATTGACAGCTGTCAAACTGTGTCAATTTAACGACAAGTGGAAACCTAGCATTATACCTAGGTAACAATTATATTGTTCATTTTATTGCATTTTAGTAATAAACTAGTACTTGTCCCACCCTGTGTACGAACATAGGTACCAACAACAAATTTAAATCATTATATTCTTTGCAGTAAAAATATTAGCCCATTAACAACGAATCTACTTTTATATAGGATTAGCCAATTTCATTGAGGATTCCTGTTATTAGATATAGTTTATAGGCTACTTGAAGACAATAGGGACTTTATTCCAGAAATTACTTTATCTAATCCCTCTCATTTTCAGAATCAATAAGTTTTTTCCACATAAAAGAATAAAATAGCCAAATAAAATCATCATTTTTGTAAATACAAAATTCCTTGAAAATCACCGATAATCCCCTATTTGTGTGTTTCAAATCCTGTAACTAAATAAAAGACCCTGGTGGATGATGGTAAAATATAATTTCTAAAGTTGATTTTGCCAAACAAATATATCCCTTTTTATATGAGATTGATAGGTAAATCACAGCATCTGGTTTATACTATTGATGTTGTATAGGCAGTGGCGGATCCAGGGGGTGGCTATAGGGGCTAAAGCCCCCCCTCCATCACAACCGATGTTATGTATTTTTTTTTCTAAGCCCCAAAATAATTTGGTTGTGGCTAAAGCCTTAAGGGAAATTGACATAAATCAAGTTCGCGGCTACGAATAATAGACATGCTTAATGCAAAGACTATTCCTTAAAAAAACAAAGCCCAGAAAATTGAGATGAAAAAAACAGCTCGGTACTAAGAACTGAAAAGAATTGGACAAAAAAAAAACGTGGTTGTGGTTAAACAACAACCAACTGAACTTAGTTCAGAGGGTTTTTGGGGTTTAACTCTAGGGACTGTGAAAGTCTAAAGTTGGGGCTTAAGATTCAAGAGATAATTGAAAAATTGGGATCGGCGCTGAACAATCAAATGCAACAATAATTTACCCTAAAAACTTAGCTTATTTAACAAAAAAAGAAATGCAGAATTGGAGAAAAACGACATTTTAGTGCCATTGTGTTATAGAACAGGAATTGTTTCTTACCAGGGCTTAGAGAATCTTGGGGCTTATATTTCCAAGGTCGAAGTCAATTAAACATACAAAACATTTTTGTACTAAGCAATTACATACAAGAAATCTGGTCAAGGAGCCAAATTCCAAAAGCGTGAGTTTTCTCTGTGCACTCAGAAAATCATGCAGGATCAAATGAATATTCGCAATCTCTCTAGACATAGTGACGTCCAAATTAATCGATATATTTTTTGAGCAGAAATATAAAGTGTATGCAGCTTATACACGAAAATTCATTGACGCTTGCAAAATTAGGCCACATGCTATTTTTTGGAGCAGCTTTACCATATGTCCGACTAAAAGTGTTTGAAGTTTTGACATTTTATTTTTCAATTGGCAAAATATTGGTTTTTGTGCTTTCCAGTGACATCAATTCGAACAAAACTGGTATCTACTCTACTTGTTGATTTGGGTAGTTCACGAAAATGAGATCTCATACTGCCGAAACACATATGAGCTTTTGCCAGTAAGATTTCGTTTTTGTTTCAAACTGGATATCCAAGCCCCCCCCACAGCCAAATCCTAGATCCGCTACTGTGTATAGGTAAGGTACCACTTTTATTTGTCGACCTCAGAAGAAGATGAAGAAAAAGAGCAGGACAAAAGAAGAAGAAAAAGACGAAGCCATAATCCGCTCGATAAATGTTCAGGATCAGAGCTTAATAAGATTTCCAGTTTCAGGAAACAATTTGCCTATGTTTTTTGTATATTTTGTATTTTTTTTTTTTTTCATTCAAAAAGAAGGCACAATGTGAAATGAAAACAAAAGAAACAAAAAAAGAAAAAGCAACCCCAAAAATCTTTTTACTTATTGGATTGAGTTGTTTACCATGGCATTTTGGCAGTTTTTGAAAATCACACCCAAGCTCTGTGGATAGGAAAAAAGGTATCATATAAAATATGCAGGTGGATGACCTAATTCTGTTGACTTTGTACGGCGGGATTAATAAATTGAACTAAGTTTTTTTTTATTTTTTGTGAAAAGGATACAATTTTCGAAGATGGGTAATAGACTAAAGTTAGTTTGGAAGGTATAGGTATATCATAAGGAGAAAAGGTATGTAATTTAACAAATTCGGAATGAATATTTTTTTTTGTTGCAGAAGATATGGAATTAAAAAGGCAATAAAAAGCTTTAATAAATGTTGTTCTTTTGTCAAAAAAAAGTACAAGGGTTTTATTAAATTATATCTCTTAACATATCCTGATGCAAGTTAAAAAATTTAAAAATACATTTTTTTAAGTGCAAGAACTTTGCTTGTACTACGATATGCCCAACGTGTGGTAAAAATAAAATACATTATTTGGTCAAAAGTACATACTTGCTCTTATACTCGTATAGTTTAATATACACACAAAATGAGTTAAAAAAAAAACATAATGCATAAACTCATTTTGAAAAATTTAAATAAACAAAATTGAGATACAATAATTCTTCTTCACTGTTTTTCAACATTTATATGGATTTTTTTTATTTTCGAATTTAGAAACATGATTTTATTTGTAAGTTAACTAGAAAATAACACAAACTTACTTTTTAACAAAATCTTGGATTCCTTTTTAAAAAAAAAAATCTTAATTATCTACTATTATTATATGTGTACAAAAATGGATCCTGGTTTGTGCGGATGCTTAAAACTTGACAACGACTGCACCAAATTGGATTCTCCATACGCTATATGTTAGTCGAAGATCAACTCCGCTAGATGAAGTCAAGATTTGAAAATCAAGCGCTCGTAAAATTTAATTTCTGATAAATTTCATAAATAACGACAGTGTATTCTTAAGACAATATTTAATTTTCTTAAATCTCCGTTCATGAAAAATACATTATATTAAAATCTTTATCTCGAAAAAAAAATTATTTTATTGTCTACTAGAAGGGCTCTCCAACTGCTTTTATAACCAATTCAAGAACTTGTACGTGTTCTGGAGTGGAAATTGCAAACAAAACTGCCTGAGATACATCGTTTGCTTCTAGGACTGTTGAATTCTTTTCATATGATTTATTGGGTACAATTTCAGTTCTTACTCCACCGGGACTGATACTCTATAAAAAAAAATTTAAACAAAATAAAATAATAGGAACAAATTATCACCCTACCGGCTTGATTCACTACTCACAGTTGTCTTAATTTTGCTCCCCAACGATCTCAATTCATTCCGTAAAGTTTCATTTATAGCTGTAACTGCAAACTTCGATGGCGAATAGATATTTGAACTTGGAACAGCTCCTCCACCACCCCCGATAACATGATGTCCAAGCCAACTATTTATATGCAAAATATGACCACTGACATTCCTATTTGTCATGCTCTTAAAAGCCGCCTGTGTTGCAAAAATCAAACCTTTGACATTTGTATCGAAAACTTCACTAATGATTTTTGAGTCCACTTCAAGCAAATTACCAAGTCGAAGAATTCCTGCATTATTGACAAGAATATCGACTCCGCCAAGAGTTTCTTCGATCCAATCGAAAGTTTTCTTAATTTCAGCTTCATTTGTGATGTCCAATTGGCGGGTAAAGTAACAGTCTTGAAGATTCTTAGGAAGTTGTAAGCGATTTGCCTCAAGACGATCTAGTCGACGTGCTGTAGCTACAACTCTTAGTCCGGCCTTAACTAGGTCATCAGCGATGACTTTGCCTATTCCTGAACTAGCTCCAGTAACAACTGCAACACGATTATGCCAACGTTCCATTTTATGCTTGTGCTTCTACTTCACTTGACTCCAGATAAGAAAATGAATGACTTTTATAGTCTAAGTCGATTTTTATAGAAAATTTATTCGTAGCTATGTAAGCCTTTAATGACCGCCCTATCTTATAAGAAATAATCACCTTTTGGATGTCAACAAATAAAAAGCACAAGTTTAATTGCATAGTCCAAGGTAATGGAAAAATTATAATTATTATGTATGCAGTTGAGTTGAGTGCGTAAAGAGAGTTTCGTGCATTCTGACCCTTTCTTGTTTTTTTGTTGTTTTAAATTCTGATAGTAAGGCACAAGATATGAATTAAATATTCAATTTGGTCATCAGAGGACAGACTGATGGTATACGTTTCAATGTAATTCAGGTCCATTTCCTGATTTGAGCTATAGGATCACGAGTAAAGTTTCGGAACCAATTGATTCGGGTTTCCTGATGCTCTACGTCTAAATCCAGTAAAGACATGGTTCTAAACTGGCCAGGCCCTTGTTTTAACTAAGGACAGCAGGTTGGATATTTCTGATACCTGTAACGCACAAATTATAAAAGGAGAGCTGTCGTTAACTCCTTGTCAGGGCAAGGCGGCTAAACTTGAAAATGCTTATAAACCTCAGCTTTATAAAGATCTGTCAGGGAAGCTCACCTCGTAAAGTCTTCGTCTTGACTGTTGACAACCCGCTAGATTCACTCCATTGGATTATTACTGCCGTACACTCATAACTCGAGAACGAAGGGTTCGATTTCCACGATGTTAGGTTTGATAAAATCGTATTGGCCCAAGGAAGGACACTACCTAGGAAAAACTCGACAAAATTCCGGTTTAATTAGATATGGGGGAAGATCTGGTTTTTAGTACATTTACTCTCATTAAATCGAGAATAAGAGCGTGAAATGTATTTCGATTGAGTCGAATTGAGTCAAGCAGGGCCAATTTTTTCTGCCGAAACATTCTGCATTGAAACTGCCATTGAATTTTACAACTCTGCAATGGCGAAAGTATTGCAGCAATGAAATATTATCATCTGGGACGAGTGCACACTTGTTCACAAACGCTCATTGGATACCCTGAATCACACGTTGAAAGATTTATGAAATGATGAATGACGTTTTGGTGGCGTAATGGTCTCGCTCTCAGGCGATTTTCGTCAAACGCTGCCTGTCATTCCAAGATCAACTCCAGCAGATGATGAGTTGAAAGATTGCCTGACGGGGTCTTCTTATTTGCAATGGAAAACGAAAATGCAAATTGCAATGCAATGTAATTGTGATTCCAATTGGCTAAGTCACTGATTGAATTACCACCGAACCTGATTAAATTCCCTATATACAACGACCCCAACGATAAAGTTCATCACAAATGTTTTCCCCAATATGGCTCAAAATAATGCTGAACATGATTTTGGCTGCGAAAAACAGGATGTTGCTCATTTCAATTATTTTATTCAAAATCAGATACCCGATGAGTTACATTCATACGAATACGCCGAACAAACTATCCCAGGGAATTTTTGAATTCTTTGGATGTTCTGTACTTGCCGCCACACAATTTGAAATTGATGCACCGAAACTCTGTAACGGAATGGGTCTGTATATGAAGAATCTCAAATAAAATATCATTCAAGCGATGATTTTGAGGGGAAAATTCTTTGGCGAGGATATGTTTTCAATTGGTGGATTTGACTCCTACTAAACTATTTGCCATTCGTATTTCAGCGTCTTCAGAGTCTCGTGCGTCAGGCTGTCGCTATGAGAATCGCTGGATAATTGTGACATTAATCCTGAATTCCTATGTTTCTCACATGGTCAATAATTGTATGTGGCGCGCTCACTTGTCAGCAAACATCCCACTTTGAACGTGTTCCCGCTCCGAGAATAGAACGAAAAATGTTGTCTTCCATGAATAACTTCAGTGAAAAAAAAGGAGGGTTGGACGAAACGCCAATCATGCGGTTTGATTGACACATATCGACATTGTAATACTTCAGTTCTTTCCATTGTATTTAATATAATAATTCTTCGGATGTACTGTTGAGTATAGATATTCTTTCTTCAGTTGAACCTCAGGAATATGTAATGCCTTACCCGGCTCAACTTTTCCCTCAAATTTAGATATGCAGACAATCAAAACCAATGTGCATCGGTATTTCCTTCTAAATCCTCTCCTACTTACCTAATCGCTCGTACTGGGTTAAAAACATTTAAGGGTAGTCATAATCCCTTTTATACACGCAATATAAAAAAAATTAATAAAGAATTTGAATTGACCGAATGTATTATTTTCGTAACATTAACTGATTTGTGCGGAACGAAGTTCGCTGGGTCAGCTAGTCTATAAAAACAGACTGATAATTGAACACGATCATCATTGAGCAAAAAGCTTTAATGCGCTCCCAAACCGATGTGAAGAATTCGCTAATGACGCGAAAGTATTTTTTTTTTGTTTGTCATCAAGAATTATATATTCTTGATTTTGTCCATCGTTGCGAATGCTGCGCCCTGATTTCGCACTGGTTTGGGGGAGCATTTTGTATTTTATATTCCTGATAAAGGTTTCATATAAGGTTAAATGAATGTTTGAAAATTAAGTACCATTCAAAGTCATACATCAATTCACTCTTTTAATATCAGCAAAACTGTTCTTAGACAAGAACAAGAACATTATTTCCTCATGAAATGCTACAATTTATAGATTCTTGTATTACGAACACGTGCATCCAGGAGATTTTCTAGCTGAGTGCGTTCAAGCATTTATATACGTACCTATACTTGGAATTGTCAAGTTCAATGATTTATAGTCATATAAAGCTTAGCGTTGATCACAATTTATATCCATATGGAATTTCACACCATCACAACAAGAGAGACATAAAGATTTCAGTTTTGTCCACATCACACGCAAAACACCATATAAACCACATGAACTAATGAGTTAACCATTTGTCCGAAATGTGTGTCTGGCAAAAGAAGAAAAATGCGATATAAATTACTTAAATTGATGATGGACCTAGCACTTGATATTCCTTGTCCACCCTATCCAACTCTCTGCTCTCTGGAAGTCTGACAATATTAATTTTCTTTTGCGTCACTCAACCGAATCAAATAATGGCATTTTCAGTGCCAAAAACAGAGTAAAATGGGTGCAATAAATACATACCAGAACATAACACTTTGTCTTTAATTTGTGTGCGGTATTATATGGGCGGTATAAGAAGTAGGTACATAATGGGAAGCGTATCTAATATGCGGAAAAGTCACTTAATTTATACAAAAAGGATATCAACAAGGGATGAATTCAAAACCGAAGTAAGATTTTATTTTTGTACTCGTATGTTTTTTTCCTTAAAAAAGTCTTTCAGTCAATTTCTTCACTACTAGTCCTAAGTTAAGTACTCGAATCGGTATCAACGCATTTATTCACACATGAAATAAGCCCTGCTACTGTCAATTTGATACCTAGTATTAGTTAGGACCCAGAATTGGCTAGCTCCTCAAAATCACCTAGTACCTGTTTATTATACCAGTTGTTTTGTTAGTAATCAATTCGGTACCAACCAAGTGATTTCTTCATAGAAGTTTTAAGTCCTATAATGGAGGCTAGATCCTCCGATTTTGATGATTTTTTTTTTTGAAATTTAGGAAATTAAATTTAGAAAAAAAGTTTACAATTCAAAAACTGACGCTCTCAATTTCAAAAAAAAAACTAAATTTTTCAAAAAAAAAAAAATATATTTTGTAAGATCTATTATTTTTAAAAATATATAAATTAAGTACAAAACAATTCAAATGTTTATACAATATTTTTTAAATTTATATTTATTGAGATTGAATGCTGGAGGTTTCCAAAATATTTAAAAAACAATAACAAGTTTATTAAACGATGTTTCCTTAAAAAAGTTTGAATTCGGAATAAATAAAATGAAAATTGATTATTGATAACAAAATAATTATCGATTGCTTGATTTTCAATACCCTCGGCCGGTCGCCTGCGCGCACGCATCGCGTCGTGTGCGGATGACGCGAAGACGCGCGCGTTCAATCGTAGGTTATTATAATACAATTTTTCATTGAATTAGTTTAAGTTTGCTTCGTAATTCCACGTAGTGTGTAGTCAAAATGTCTGCTATAAGTTCTTTTGTTCCGATAGCTTTAATTTTGGTTGGTCTTAGTTCCTTGCAAGTGATGCACAATTCTCTTAAGATGCTGCCAATGTATTTCAGATGGGTTGGAAAACACAAGAACATACGACAAGAGAAGGTATGTTTTCCTGAAAAGCATGGAGGAACATCTTAATTTTGCGTTTCTCAAGTAAAGACAAATCTCACACCGAGTCATTGTATCCCAATTTGTCAACTTCACTTTGAAAACTTAAAAAAAAAGTCAACAATTTATTTTATTTATCAGAGCAATTCATATATCCACGCACTCACATTATGTCAAGTAAATTTAGGGCCAGTTTTCACAGTGGGTTAAATTTAGTATGTGACTTTCATAGTCTTTAATTAACTAACGCTAATCAACCAAAATTGGCTGATTAGTGAAATTCATGATTAGCAACTCATACTTTGAATTTTTTAAACAAAATTTAATCAACAAACACATTTGAGGAGTTCCCAGCTCCACTAATCATTGATGAAAGATAATCAGCTGTGAACAAAGTGGCCCTTAATGTATTTGATTCGTCTCACAAAATTTGTCTTCTAATTTTACATTGGAATTCTCTTTCCTTTTTTTTTCTTAAAATTGCCAATAATATTGCATTCATGCTCAAAGCGCAGTAATTTCACTTAAGAAACAAATTAAAAATGGATGATCCTTCAGTTTTGACAGTTCGAAGCAATTTCGAAGTTTTCGAAATCGATGGAAATATAAAACATGCAATTTCATTTCACGTGAAATTGAAACGTGATTTCAATTCATTTTCGATCGAATTGGAGAACATGGGTGTTAATATAGATTTTAAAATTCCAACTGAATTACTAGTTTGAAGAAAACTGACGGAAAAAGTAAAATAAAAGTATTAAAAATGTCAGCAACTTAATTTCAAAGCATGTATATAAATTATTTATGATGACAGTGAATTTTATAGTTCTAGTTTTATTTTCATTAAGATTAAGAAAAGAACTCTACTTATTTAAATTTCTTTCTCGCTGTTGTGACTTGCGATTGCTGTCCGTCACAGTCTGAATCAATTTAATTTACCTATCAGTTAACATTTCTGTTTTAAATATTTTACTCACTAAAATTAGATTTTTCTATCGCTATTCTCAGACAAAATAAAAAAAGAACCAATAAAAAATTGATAACAGATAATCATATTTCGACTTAAAATAAACATAATTAATAAAATACATAATGTATACTTTTCAAAAAAAAACTGACTTAAACTGATCTTTCTATCTTAAAAAAAAAACTTGCTAGGTTTATTATTTCTACACAATCTCTCCGACAGGCTTTATAATCATTTCGTGAATTTGAACATGCGGTGGTGTTGCAATACAAAATAGAACAGCTTGGGACACATCTTCTGGCATGAGCAGAGCATCGAACAAATCATACATTTCCGCTGGGGCAATCTCGGTTTTTGTGATGCCAGGGCTGATGCTCTGGAATTAATTTTGTTCAATTTATGAGAAAACAAAACTTTGAAATTTCACAGTACTCACAGTGGTCTTAATTTTTGTCCCCAGAACCCGAAGTTCATTCCTTAGTGTCTCATTTATAGCTGTCACTGCATATTTGGATGGAGGATAGACGTTCAGACTTGGAGCCTCCGGTGTTCCCCCTAGGACATTATGCCCCAGAATGCTGTTTATATGCACAATATGACCATTGAACTTCCGATCGTTCATGCTCTTGAAAGCTGCCTGCGAACAATATATCAATCCCTTGATATTTGTATTAAACACTTCGTCGATCATCTGTGAATTCATATCAACAATGTTACCTGGTCGAACTATTCCAGCATTGTTGATAAGAATATCAGTACCGCCGAGAGTTTGTTCAATCCAATCGAATGTTTGTTTCACTTGAGACTCAACCATGACATCAAATTTGCAAATGAAGTATCGTGATTGCATTGATGCCGGAAGCTTGGACCTATTCTCTTCCATTCGTTCGTATCGTCGTGCCAAACCAACCACTCTTAATCCAGCCTTAACCAGGTCATCGGCGATTGCCTTGCCGATGCCGGAGCTAGCACCGGTAACGACAGCAACGTGATTATGCCAGCGTTCCATTTTCATCAATTCACGCGACGGCGACGACCGAGAACGAACTAAACTTTGTCTTGAGAGCGACCAATGCTTTTATAGTATTCAAAATATAAGAAAATATTGAAGTAATACTGATAAAGAATTAATTGAGTCTCAAAATTATTGGATTAAGAGTTTTCCCACAAAAGCAATCGCATAGGTTAGGTATATGGATCGATTTCAGGCATTTTTTATTTGGTTGTTATTGATTCGAGCAGAATAAAATAATTAAAGCTAAGGTGACGCGAGATGCGATTACTTGGAACATGGTTTAAAGTCCATTATTCTTTCAAGGCATATCAACCATAGGTCTTTACCCCAAGACAGAGGAGATAGAAAAATGTCTAGGACAACATGTACATTCAAGGCCATTTAAGGCTGTAATCATGGTTGAGAACAATACAAAAAAAAACACTAGAGTATTCTGCATTCAAAATAAATTGTGAGTTCTCGGGCAGTACATAAGTGAAGGTGAGACAAGTCTTGAAGATAATATTGTCGGCGATGAAAACAGTTGGTCAAAAAATCACAGAAGTGCAGAAATCTCATGCCTGCTCAAAAATGATTTCTAATTAAAACATTAAAATTAATTCTGAAATTATCAAAAATTGTGATTCAAATAAAGAATCGGAGATAAAAAAAGGATGAAATCACGGCCGAGTAAAATTCCATAAAAACCTAACCACTCAGCCGATTTTAATGAAATTTACATTGCTCATAACGATTTTGAAAAGGAATCACCACATTTTAATAGAAAATTGACAGTTTAACATTTGTATGGTTTTCGGTCTGGTTTCCAATTTCAGTCCAAGACCGATTTTTTGAGTTATTTGAAATGGCTAAATGGTTAAGGTTTTTATTTATAACTTTAATGTAATTCCTTTCCATTCCAAGAACTTAAAATTTGGACAGAAACTTTTGATTTTGTCGGGTGAAAGCGAAATATTTTATTGTTTAGTAATTAATAAATTAATTACGAGTGTAGTAGGTACGTCAAAAACTATTAGTTTTAATAAAAAAATATTGTATCCAAAAATTATGTGCTTGCCTATAATAAAATATTTTTTTCAATTTGTAAGTTTGAAGAAGCTTAACAAGGATGAATATGCAGTATTAGCGTTCGATCATTTCCACAGAGATAGCTAACTATAAAAGGCAGCTATGGACCTATTGTCTTGGTATTCATGATCTTGTGACAAACAAGTCATTTATGTACACATGGAATTAGGGAATAGCTTCACGTGGCCCACAGGAAATAGGGTCTTGCATTATGTGAAAGCCAATGTGAATTGCAAGAATTGAATAATGTAAAGTGACCAATGTGGAGGCCAAAACCGGAACATAAGAATGAGCACCATTTACACATACATGGTCAATAATTCTACCTTCCCAGTGGAACAGATAGACCACAAATTTTTAGTATCTGGCCACTCATTCCTTCCATGCGACCAAGATTTTGGTCTCTTTGAAAAGGAAAAAAAATATTACAAAGACATTTCTACTCCTGATGATTGGGATCGTGTAATCATAACGGCAAAAAAAGAGAACTATTTCATCTAGTAAAGATGCAAGCAGAAGACTTTAAAAGCAGATCCTCAACCGAGAATTTAGTCACAAATAGAAAAATTTTCTCGGATAAGACTTCGAAAGTTGAACGGCTTAAAATCGAATGGATTCGATTTCAAAACGTGAAGTCATTTATTATTCAATATAAGTACTCAAACAATATTGATGTTTTATTTCAAGAAGTTGACATTTCAAAGAGGAACTCCAGCAAATTCGTGGATGTGGATTTGGATACGCTTTATCCTGAATGTAGATTCATTGAAGCAGCAAAGTTTAAGGACTTACAGGAACTCAAAGAATTCATACCTCCTATAAACCACGAATTTTATAACAATTTAAAAACAAATTCGAGAGCTGAAGACGAAGACATTCAAGAAGAAGACGAATAAAGATTTCCAATTATTAATTTGTATTATTTGTTTGAAGAGCTAATATTAATATCATTTATCTGAAGAAATTTCTGTTTCTTTTTTTTTTTTAATCAATGGTGCCAAAATGGCCTAACCCTCACTTCCTATCGATATAATTTTTTTTAATGGATTCCAAAATGGCCTAAGCCACTTTTTTTTTCTTATTTATTGTTTAAAATAGTCTTTCTTTTAATAAATAAAGACCTTATAATAACCTGAGACAAATGCTACAAATAATGCTCTTTTACGAATAATAATAAAAAGAATATATATATTTTAAAAATATGTTTTCTTTAAAACCCATTTTTCTCAGACCGAATTTGTTGGGCTTAGGCCGTTTTGGCGCTGAGCGCCTCAAATAAAGTCATGTTTATTGAATATATGTATATCCTATATATACAGGGTGTCCCGTAAGTAATGGATAACCCTGAAATGCCGCATAGTAGACTTTATGACCGTCCTGAAAACTTATAAAAAAAAGTTCTATCCCAACCACAAGAAAAGTTATATGCATTTTTTTGTTCAGTGCATTATTTTTTTTCTTACTTTACATTTTTGAATACCACGACTACAAGTGAATGAGTTCCATCATTTTTTTTTTGCAGGAATATTTTACATTACTTGTGCCAACACATAAGTAGAAGAAAATTATTATAACTGTTGGACTTCTTAGAGAAAAAAATTATTTAAAATTGAATTTCAATGCAAAATGTGAAAACAAATAATTTTTGAAAAAGTTAAAAAAGTTAAAGGGCGACCTGCATCGTGCCTGATCGGGAAACTATTGATTGCTCAGAACTTGGTCTGGGCCAGTAGCGCAACAATCAGTCACGATGAAGTGCTTGTTTTACCTCCTCGTGGTGGTCCCCGGGCAACTATTTATGTATCCCAATATACATAAATAGGCTAAAATTACAAGTGCGAAAAGGCCTAGCTTTCTAGGATAGGTTACGGAGGTTAGCATTCTCCGTAACTGAAATCATCCCGCTACCGAAACCAACACTACGCCTCGGATAATTAATGATAACTCGTTGACGACTTTTGGCTATTGTACCCGGACAAAGATTGGTTTCTGGAATGTGAAGACGCTTCTTGACAATGGAAAAGAAGGTCCTCAGAATGCCAGATTCCTGCAACTAGAGAAGGAATTCATGCGGTATAGGATGGACATCTTAGGGATAAGTGAAGTTAGATGGCTGGGTTCGGGGAAGTTCAAGTCACCAACCCGTAACACTGTACTACTCTATTCCGGAAAAACACCTGGAAGCGCTCGGGAATCTGGCGTTGGATTGCTGCTTTCCAAAACAGCTCTCAAAAGCCTAATTTCCTGGGAGCCTTTAGGTGACAGGATCCTGAAAGCCAGGTTCCGGACTAGAGTACGTCGCGTCACCATCATACAGTGTTACGCCCCAACTTTGCTCTCTTCTGACGAGGAGAAGGAGGCCTTTTATAACCGGCTGAGTGCTGCTTATGATAGCGTTCCACGAGGTGATATAGTTATGGTGATGGGAGACTTAAATGCCAAGGTTGGCAATGACAACACACACTGGGCTAAGGCATGTCATGGGAAAACATGGTGTTGGTAACCGAAACGACAATGGCGAACGATTTGTCGATTTCTGCAACGCCAACGGCCTTGTTATTGGAGGGACCATGTTCGAGCATAAGACGTGCCACAAAGTCAGTTGGGTGTCGACTGACAGACAAGCAACTTCCAACCAAATTGACCACTTCGCGATCAGCCGGCGTTTTAGAAGCAGTCTCCAGGACGTCCGTAACAGAAGAGGTGCTGACATGGGAATGGCCCGGGACCACCATCTGATGGTTGCTACCGTAAGATTGCGTACAGCTGCAGTTCGGAGATCTCAAGGAAACACTCGAATGCCCAAGTTTAATACAGATAGACTAAAGGATCCCGCAGTGCGCCAACAACTAGGGGACCACCTTTCACAAGGATTGAACGCAATCAGCAGCACGGAAACCACATCCATCGAAAATCATTGGTGTGCTGTGAAAAATGTGTTCATATCCGGTGCTGAAAGTATAGTCGGCCGGGCGCAAGGAAGAAATAGTGCTTGGCTTTCCGACGAAACTTGGGCAAGGATCGAAGAAAGGAAACACCTTAAAGCTCGCATCGCAGCTACCCCAGCAGCAGGGAGAAACGAGCTTGAGTCTACGTACCGCATGAAGATGAGGGAAGTTCACCGTAGTGTGCGACGTGATAAGCGTAACTACATCAACGCACTGGCTACAGAAGCAGAAGAAGCCGCTAGTAGGTGTGACAGTAGGACCGTCTACAGAATTACCAAAGAGCTCACTGGTGTCCAGAGCTCTAAACAACACCTGGTTAAAGACACAAACGGATCCCTGCTAATTTCGGATGAGGACCAGCTCATAAGGTGGAGGGAACACTTTTCTGCGGTTTTAAACCGCGTTTTCGCAAGTGAAGTGAACCCTATTCCCACTGAGCTACCCGAAGTAACAATTTCCCGAATACGCACCGTACCCCCCAGTAAAGAAGAAATTATCACCGCCATCAAAGCACTGAAGAACAACAAAGCGGTTGGACTTGACGGTATTCCTGCAGAGCTCTTAGGAGCAGCCCCAACGACATCGAGCGAGCTACTGCACCCACTTATTAAGAGAGCTTGGGAAGCAGAGAGCTTTCCTGAAGAGTGGAAAAAAGGAATGATTGTCAAGCTCCCAAAGAAAGGAGATCTCACACAGTGCGAAAACTGGAGAGGAATATGCGTTCTGCCTGCAGTAGCCAAGATAATAGCAAGGATAATATTGGACCGAATTAAAGACCACCTCGAAGACACACTCGACGCCGAACAAGCAGGTTTCCGCACTGGATCTTCCTGTGTTGATCACATCAACACCTTGAGGATCATCATCGAACAGTGCGTTGAATATCGATCACCACTTCACCTGCTGTTCATCGATTTTGAAAAGGCGTTCGACAGTGTCAATAGAGAATTTATTTGGCTTGCTTTGCACAGGAGGGGCATCCCAGATAAATTGATTGCTATTATCAAGGCTACATATGATGGATCCAGGTGTCACGTTTTGCACAAAGGTAGGCTGTCAGAGGAGTTTGAAATCCAAAGTGGAGTTAGGCAAGGCTGTATACTGTCACCAATACTGTTCCTGTTGGTGATAAGTGACGTACTGCACGCAGCTTTGTCAAATGGAAATGGAGGAATTCAGTGGACTCTGCAATCTCACCTCAAACATCTGGACTACGCGGACGACGTATGCTTACTCTCTCATAGGATCATGGATCTCCATCAAATGACAACAAGGGTGGAGAGAGAAGCAGAAATCGTAGGGCTTAAGATCAACTCGGCAAAAACTAAAAGGATCAGCCTTGGAACTTCCTCATCAATCCAAGTAAATATTTCTGGACAACCGGTAGAGATGGTAGAGGATTTCCAATATCTTGGGAGTATTATCTCTACGGGTGGCGGAACTGAACTGGACGTAAACAGCCGAATCAGAAAAGCAAAGGCTGCGTTCGGAATGCTGTCCAAAATATGGAGAAACAACTCTTTTAGCTTAAAGACCAAGCTACGACTGTTCCGCTCCAATGTTGAATCCGTTCTGCTTTACGGCTGCAGCACTTGGAAAGTCACTGAAATTGTCACCAGAAAGCTGCAAACCTTCGTTAATAGATGTCTACGAAACATCTTGAGGATTTTCTGGCCCAACCGTATCTCCAATGCCGAACTTCATGCGAGAACGGGTCAGGAGCCCATAGACTCCATTATACGAAGAAGAAAGTGGCAGTGGATTGGCCATACGCTTCGAAAAGGCGATCGGTGCATTGCATCTCAAGCAATGCAGTGGAACCCGCTCACACAGGAGGGAAGACAAGTGGGCCGGCCTAGAAGTACATGGCGAAGAACGGTCGAACAGGAATCGGCACGACTGGGGAAAAGTTGGAGAGAGCTGAAATATATTTCAAGAAATCGTACACGATGGCGCGTAGGTGTAGTGGAGGCCCTATGTCCCGTAAGGGAAACATCACGGACGTAATAGGTCCGAGGACCTAAGTAAGTAAGTAAGTAGAGTCAATAGCAAGTTATTGGTAAATATCTGCAATACTAGAGTAAATTTAGCAAAAACAAAAGTTTTCAAAATTAGCACAGTAAACGTGAAAATAATACCAAGCGTTGAACATAGCAGATTTTTGATTTATTGGCTGTTTCTATGATGTTGTCCTAATGATAAATCCAAGCTTTCAACTTCTAGGGCCGAATGCATTATTGATAAAAATGTCAAAACAGTGCAAAAAAACGGTTACATTTTCGAGCTTGTTTTGAATTTTACCTGTTCTATTGGACTTTAACAAACCCATCAAATATTTTGTTGGTTGCTATTTTTTATTTGTTATTTTCTCCAAACAAAAAGTCTTCTGATTCAATTTTAGTTGTGTTTTTTGAATAGTAAATTGTAAGATCCTGAGAAAGTGAGAACGCATAAAATCGCAAGTTTTTTAAATTTTGAATTAAAGTTTTTGTAATTTGATCTTAATTCATAAGATTAAGACCACGACGAACACTTATTTATATCGTTTTTATTGTTCATTCTTCAGAAAAATTAACGGTCTAAATAGCTGTTTTCCTGAACCTGCTTTTTGATAATTAAGACGTTTGATTGAACTTTTTCGATGCCACGTATTCTGTATTCTGCACAAGAATATGCAAACATGCATTTCATTTATGGAGAGTGCAGAGGCAACGCAAACGAAGCTGCGACTCTGTATAGGGAAAGGTACTCAACGCACGTCACCCGGATTATCGAGTGTTTATTAGAGTCCATAGCTGTTTCTCGGAAGGAAGGCTGCCTGGTAGTGGTGTTGGTGGTGCTGGCGTGGGACGACCCCCTCGAGGAGATACCGAAGACTTAGTGCTTGCGGAACTTGACCGAGATCCTACAGTATCAATCCGAGCAATAGCACGACGCACTGGGATCGGAAAGACGACTGCGCATAATGTGCTAAGTAAATATAAATATCATCCCTTTCACCTAACACGGGTGCAAACTCTCCAGCCGCAAGATTTTGAAACGAGAATGAGTTTTTGTCGACAAATGATAATGAAAATTGAAGAAGATCCGCAGTTTTTTGACAAAATTCTTTGGAGCGATGAGTCGACATTTAAAAGAGATGGCTACACTAATCTCCATAATCTCCACTTCTGGGCACTACAAAACCCAAACATCATGAGGGAAGACAGGTCCCAGTACCAATTCAAAATAAACTATTGGACTGGGATTCTCAATGGGAAAATAATTGGACCCTTTGAGTTGCCGGGGATTTTAACTGGCCAAGGTTATTTGGAGTTCCTCCAAAATGATCTCCCAACCTTGCTGGAAGAAGTGCCTCAAGAACTAAAGGAATCCCATTGGCTTCAAAATGATGGTTGTCCAGCACACTATGCTGTGCCTGTGCGGGCATATTTAAATGCCAGATATCCAGGCAGATGGATAGGACGTCTGGGACCAATTTTATGGCCACCCGTTCACCAGACCTAAATCCACTTGATTTTTTTTATTAGGGATGCATTAAGGAAATTGTATACAGCAAGCCGATCAGGTCTTTAGAGGAGCTAAGAAATCGTGTGGAGGCAGCTGCATTACAAATTTCTGAGCAAAACCTTGCACGTTCACTTATTCGGACGTTCATTTATTCGGAGGTGCAGAACCTGTATAAGAGTGGGTGGAAAACAGTTTGAGCATTTGCTTTAAATAAAAAAAAAAATTAAAAAATTATCTATTTTTGTTTTCTAACTAAGTGATCATGTGATTAAAAGCTGGCTCAAAAACTTTTTGTTTAGAGAAAATAACAAATAAAAAATAGCAACCAACAAAATATTTGATGGGTTTGTTAAAGCCCAATAGAACAGGTAAAATTCAAAATAAGCTCGAAAATGTAACCGTTTTTTGCACTTTTTTGACATTTTTATCAATAATGCATTCGGCCCTAGAAGTTGAAAGCTTGGATTTATCATTAGGACAACATCGTAGAAACAGCCAATAAATCAAAAATCTGCTATGTTCAACGCTTGGTATTATTTTCACGTTTACTGTGCTAATTTTGAAAACTTTTGTTTTTGCTAAATTTACTCTAGTATTGCAGATTTTTACCAATAACTTGCTATTGACTCTAGATATAATAATAAGTAATACTATTTTGAAATCTGCATTTAACACGCATATTTTTAAAATAGTTGGCCACTCAGGTATTCATGCATTTTTTTTATACCAGCTATGATTTAACTTTTTCAAAAATTATTTGTTTTCACATTTTGCATTGAAATTCAATGTTAAATAATTTTTTTCTCTAAGAAGTCCAACAGTTATAATAATTTTCTTCTACTTATGTGTTGGCACAAGTAATGTAAAATATTCCTGCAAAAAAAAAATGATGGAACTCATTCACTTGTAGTCGTGGTATTCAAAAATGTAAAGTAAGAAAAAAAATAATGCACTGAACAAAAAAATGCATATAACTTTTCTTGTGGTTGGGATAGAACTTTTTTTTATCAGTTTTCAGGACGGTCATAAAGTCTACTATGCGGCATTTCAGGGTTATCCATTACTTACGGGACACCCTGTATAGGTAGGTAACCCTGAGGCTACACGAGCCAGTACTGGTTAACAAGTTCCAATACATTTAAATTTGTTTACTAACACATACAAACCTGAGCAACTTGCTCGTCAACTGGCTTGCCATTTTCGAAGCCAGTTGTGAAGCAAGTAGAGAAGACAGTGGCCTCGTTCAGACTTGTAAATAAAGCTATATAGATAGATTTTCGTTGGAAATTTAAGGCAAAATTAAATATTCTTTCTACCACAACTTTTAATGAGAGGAGGGACCAAGAATGTTGAACATTTCCAAAATAGGCAACTGTCAAAAATGATTGAAGGATGGCTATGATTATGATGAAATACACGAAATCTCTTAAAAATCCTAATTTTTTGACAGTATATTTTTTGCTTGGGAAAAATGAAAGTTTTTGGGATTTCGGTGACATTTGGAACATTCTGTTACCGATTTGTCAAGCCATAGACTGTCAAATTAAATTGAAAGTTTGCTACGGAGATGATGCATTAAAAAACTTAAAGATATCTGAAGTTTTTGAGATTATTTTTTTTGCGGGAAAAGGCGATTTTAGCGCCTTTGGGTGACATTTTGGAACGAAATATTCCTCGTACGACATAATTTAGTTTCTTACCTATCTGTCAACGTATGAACTGTCAAATTCAATTCAAGGATGGCTTCGATGATGATGGATTAAAAACCCTAAAAAAAAATTTTTTTTAATTATTAAAAAAAAAAACGAAATTTTTGAAATAGTTGAAAAATAATCCATGTTACTTTGACGCGACAGAAAAGTCTGTCAATGCAGCCGTCATCGCATTGGCAGTATTATGCGTTGACCATCGCAAGACTTGATACAGAACTCGAAGTCATTTTTTGTTAAGTAAGAAAAAATCGAAGTCCGATGCCAAAGCAAATTCAATAAAATTGTGTACCTTTTTAGAATCCTGGATAGGCTGTCCTAGTAAAAGCTGAACGTGACCGCAGATACTTGAAAGCAAATTGCTTACAAGTTGCCTGCTGCCTGCGTCACAGCATATTCACGTATACGAACTTGACAATCAATCTATGTAGCCAACTGGCTTGCCAGTACTGGCTCGTGTAGCCATGGTAATGCAGATCTTTTTCTCAAGTTAACCTAGTTGACAACATCTCATATCTTAAATATGCACAAAACAAACCTCCTCCACTTTCTCAACAGGAATATAAATAATATAGGTACACACAAAAAATAAAAAAAATTAAAAAAACTAAAAAAAATATTTCAAACAAAAATACTTCAAATGAAAAGTTCACGGTCACGACAATGTACTCTAAAGTCATTCACCATATAAATATTCAACTGCAAAAGGATTCTAGAGCATGACTTTAGCATTCAACCTACAATACATACCTCCATACACTCATACAGATACATATGTAGCTATAGCAATCCACTCAAAGCTATTTAGACAAATATCCTTTCACATATTCATTAGCTCAAGAGTCCACCCTATAGAGCATTGCTTGCTGCTGTTTCACATTCACATCACCCTCACAAGCCACTAACGTCGTGTAATCCTTATAATATCCCCTCGGAGCTCAGAGACGTACAACAGAGCACTGTTGGTATAGTCATTTGTGTTTCACATACCTACAACAGCAGCTACACGACCCACTTATGTCAAAAAGGCTCCACTAATATCCTTTAAACATTGGCTTCCGGGTAATTGCAAACTTTTAGGATGGATGGAAACACACCTATATAACTCTCTCTGACTTTAAATGGGAAAACTTTTGCATGTTAAGCTCGGCTAGCGGTATCCGAAATGCAACCGTACCCTAATTATAGGCAATGTTTTCCTTCCTTAGTTGTTGTTTTGATTCTCCCCTCTGGCTCCATCAAAGAGGAGCGATTTTGTTTGCATTATGTGTGATGTGGTGTGATGGCTGTCGGGGGTGGTCGTCCGCGCAGGGGGTGCTGCAAATGTATCGTCTTTTGAGCGTTTGTGTTGCAGACATTTTACCATTTTTTGTGTCATTCATTTGGCACATAGTTTCAGGTGTTTCTAATTCTGAGTATGTGATGTCACAAATAGTGGACAAAGGTCAGATTGCCCGTCGCCTTCAGCGACATGACACAAAAAAATAAATTCTACTACAAACTGAATCTCATTTCTTGTACGTACGTCGCGTCGTACATATAGTTTGTTTTGGCTAATAGGGGAATAAACACGATGCAATGTGATGATGATTGGAAGAAAAGTCCTTTCAAAGCAACTTTTTCTATCACTGATGATGTAGTTGACAGGTAAATATCATCAACATTTTGTGAACAAAACGTATTCTATTTCTGTTGAAGATTGAGTAAGCAAACTTTGCACAAAGACAATAAAATGCTCCCCACGTCGATTGTTTTGTGTGCTTTCTTTAATGAGTGACATTGGTCTTGACAGATTTGTTCTCTCTTTTGCTTTGTACTGCCAAACCAGAGTTAGAGAGAGAGATATGAAAGGAATAAGACGTCAATGGGTTTGATGTGTTTTGGTCTAATGGCTATTTAATGGGTTCGTCGTTCCTATATCATTAAAATTGCCTATGTGAAGTTATACATATGTGAAGTTCAATGATAAGGATTAATTATTTTCTTCAAGGACATTTTGCAAGTTAAATACTTGACATCTTCCGTTTTCTATAGCGATGTTATTATAAAGAGTGTGTTGAATGGCATAATGATGGCGGTTGGAGAGTTATTGTTGGTAAATAACTTTTAGAAATTGTAAGGAAAGTTTTTTGCTGGAAGAATAATTAGTATCAAGGGGTGATGTTGTGGAGGCCAAGAGCGATAAAATTCGCAACTATACTTCCGTTCACCTCCTAAGTTAAGGAAGTAAATTATTAGAAATGTTTTATTTTAAATGTAGATCTAACGCACACGCGATTCAAACCTAATGTCGATGCTAATGATTTTAAAAAAAGTTTTTAGTCACAAAGTTTCAAAGATTTTTGAATAGTTTTCAGCTTCACGATGGTCTCTAACAATAAGTTCAAATTTATTTAAGTCATCTTCTATCTCCCTCTTAAGACCTTAATAACTTTGTAAGGTATATGCAGACTGTCAACCAGAGATTATCAGTATAATGTGTTGGTTATCAACAAAATTGCTTCCGATTTCAGACATTAAAGTGTCATTCGTTTCTTTAGTGACCCAGAAATCCTTCTGACGGGAAGCCAAATCGGTAGAGGAGTCAAACGTGATATAACTGATCCATTAAGATTTCAATTAGCAATAACATCAGCATAACAATGTGATGAACTGATGTTTCTTTAATCATATCCAATAGTGATCCAAAGAAATATTAATGCAATCCTTAAAGTTAGTATCTTGCTCGGGTTGCTATAATGTTTATATAAGCAAATATGGAAAGTCTTATATGGCAAACGCCATGACTTCATTTTGCCACCATTTGGAATTCAAGTTAAACGTGTTATGTGATTGTAATAATTAATTTGTAATGATGCGAATGAGCGCACGCATCTTTATAATTTGCATGAATAATTATGTGCAATGTAAACATTAGGCTCTTATATTAATTGACGTGCGGCAGGCAAAAACGCTTTCAATAGATTTTTTTTAGATAAATTATGAGTTATAAAATTCTTTGAAAAAGTCAATCAGTGCTAATTATTTGATATAAGAGATTGGCCGAGCGGTTAGCGTGCTCGACAAGTAGTGCGAGACATCCAGAGTTCGATCCCTAGGCTTACCTACTTGATTTTTTTTTATTTTTCTTCACACTCTATACTTTACTCCTTTAGCACTTCTTTCGAACACTCTTAGAATGTTCTTCATAGCAACTCAATTTCCTTCATTAAGGTGCTATAGGAGTTAAAAAGTTTTCCTTTTTAAATCTATGGAGCACTAAAGAGAGATTAAATGAGTGCAATAAACGATCTATGGATGAATATAGGAGTTAAATTGTTAGTTGGTAAGATCTTGTGTCAACTACCGCTATACGCTATCTTGCTTTGTTTTTTTCTCCAAAAATATTTGAACTCTCCCCAACAGCTTTGAGTCTTAACTGTTTTGTACCAGTACCAGGTTTTCCTCTGGCCTCCAGTTGTTCTCCCTTCATGAGTTTAAATATCCATATCATTAGGGCTGGACACGAGACGAGAAAAGTCTCGGTCCCGATTTCGGTCTCGCATGACAAGACCAAGACGAGACGAGACGAGACTACCTTTTAAGCTTTTAAGCAACTGAGACGAGACCGAGACGAGACTGTAGGTATATTTGGACCGAAATTTACAGAGAGTCTAATAAATTAAAAAATTCAATTTCAGTTAAATATTTATTTTCTTCTGCACATATTCTAACGATAATCGAAAACATTTCGTTCCAGTAATCGACAGTTTGTCCAGAATTCTTTTTTTTCGGAGACGAGACTTAATTATACGAGACCGACACGAGATCGAGACGAGACTGAAAATTTCTGATTTTAACGAGACCGAGACGAGCCTTACAAAAGTCTCGCAGAGTCTCGTCTCGTGGCCAGCCCTACATATCATATTGTATGCAGGGCGTTAATTACGGGCGATTTTGGCGTGTCAGTCCCGATATTTGAACCCTGTCCCTATATACAAAGTGTCCTTATTTTGTCCCGAATTTCCATTCTTACTTGCTGTATAGCACAATTATTAGTTTTGCGTCATAAACAAAATTCGAGGTTTTAATCAAAACTAACATTACGATAATGTAAAAGTCTAAAAACTGCTTTCGACAAAAGACGTCCGTAGGTTTGTCAAGCTGTAGGTTAAAAACTCTAGAACAGTTTTAATAACACTTCATACACTGCATAGGTGTTTGCCAAAAAAAACCGAAGAACTGAAACAAACGTTTGGGTTTTTTGTGCAAATTACCGGTTTCTTACTGACAAATTTTATCTGGCTGCCCTATTTGTATGCCTCGCGATAGAACACTTTCTTGATAGATTATTATTATAGATAGATCGATCAATTATTTAGTTCATCAACACGTTTTGCGGAATTTTCGTAAGAATAAGGACATAGCAATCCTACCGTCTGTTCTTTCTACATCGTAAGTTATTATAGACCAATCCTCTGACACAACTTCATTCCATGAATGGCGATGTCGACGAAACAATTTTGGAGCATGAAACAAGTCCTACAATCGAATTTGAGAGATAATACACAAAAATATATACTTGACTCTGCAATTTTGCCTATAATGACTTATGGATTCCAGACTATAGCTTTGACGTCAAATTTATTTAAGAAAATGAGAATTTGCCAAACCAAGATGGAACAAATATTTCTTAAACTTGGAATCAGCCAGAGAGTGAGAAATACAGGAATAAGAAGAACTGGTTTAATGGACGCAATGGAAACAAGCAAAACAACTGAAATGGAATTGGGCCAGGACATATTTCTAGACTACAATCTACAAAATCAAAGATGGACAAAGATTATCACGAAATGCACCCCGCAGAAGACCAAAGAAAAGATGGGCAGACAATAACGCGAAGGACAGGGAGTTTTGGACAATACTGGGGGGTAGGGCTGATCTCGGTAACGCATGACGAGACCGAGACGAGGCGAAACTGCCTTTTAAGCAACCGAGGCGAGACCGAGACGATACTTAATTTTACGAGAAACGAGACCGACACGAGAACGAGACGAGACTGAAAATTGTCGATTTTAACGAGACCGAGACAAAAGTCTGCAGAGTCTCGTCTCGTGGCCAGCCCTAACTGGGGGAGGCTTATGCCAGAAAATAATTTTTTGTTGTCGTTATTTTTTGTTTGTACAATAATAAAAATCATATATTTATTTACAAGTACATAATTTATGTATTGTATATGTATAAAGAAATGATGAATAAATAAACCAAAATATTATTTAATAGAGTTAACACGTCGCATTTACATGCACCTTATTATGAATTGCCAGGTCAGCAAATCATGAACGAGCCAGTTATGATTTCCCACCATTGGCGGATATCATATATCAGCACGTTTTGGGGTAAATGCACGGGAGCCTTAAAGGTTGCTGACTCTGCGAATCATCGTTCAGCGGCAAGGCAAATGGTTATGTGAGGTATAGGTAATTAAGTTAGGTATAAATTAGTCTTGATTGGACAGTCAATCGAATCGGTTCCGTTGTTTTAATAAATGTATTTAAAATATAATCTTTGTATATTATTTTCAGTAAGTCGAACAGTTGGGCCGGTCCCTCGGGGGGCAGGTGTTCGCGTTTTTTTTTTTTATATAACGGATCGTGAATCCGTTTATTAATAGACTTATGTTAAATTAAAGAGCTCATAATAATAATAATAAATTGGTTGACGACAAGTGGAATAAAATGTTTAAATTTGATTTACTTTGCAAAAAACCTACTTGGTTAAGATTGAATAAAGGCCTTGAAAACAGTTATGCAAACGATTTGATCCGCAGATAATGATTTTAACTCACATATTTCGGTGGATTTTCCAAGGTTCTTCAATGTTCATGTATTTCTATTATAACTGACTAATCACTGTTGTTGAATCCGACCGCGGGAAGTGAGTTTCGCAGGATAACGCTATCTTAACACCCACACGTGAGGAACATTTATTATAATGTATCATACAAATTTCTCACGGTCGGGAACTAAAGTGCGGACTTGTTAAAGCCATGGACAGACAAACGAGAGACGTCTTTGCATTAAACCATACTTAGTAGTAACCTTCTTCTGTTATTGATATAAAATGCTAGAATGTGTAAAGGAACTTGGCTACAACAAAACGAGGTACAACAAACAAAAGGGCGATATATTTTGACATGAGGCAAAATATGAACACCATCCAGTTCCCCAATCCCGTTGTTTTGCTTCACGCCGAAGTCAAACTGCTTGATTTATGAACCGTAGCTCGTTCACTGGGATGGTTGTAGTTGTTCTGGTGGCGGTCCAGTCAGGCGGTAGTTGATTGCGGTACCGTTAGCGTGCGATGAAATTTGCCGTAAATTATGGTTTATTAGACTTGATGCTTGGAAGAGTTAAATGAAAATGTCCTTTCGGCGAAAAGAGCGACGAAGGCTCGTTTAATGCGTTGCGTTCGCTGGATTACACAGCACAGTGGAAGAAGAGGACCCAGGTCGAGTTCCCAGATTTTTGGCTGCCTTTGGGGTGGTGGGTACCTACGCAGATTCGGTGATTCTGATTCCGCTGTGTGCTTGGGGGAAACAAACTGTAATTACTTGGTGTATGCGGCAGACGGTAGTGTATACCTACTTTGTATAGGTATAGGGCTTACGTTTTAATTGGGTTATTTTTGGTTGAAATAATTTAATCTGGATTGCTACTCGGCGGGTGGCATCGGCGGCGTCGACACAGGCATCGCATCGGACGGGTTATGTCATTTGGAACTAACTAAATTTCTCTTCGAAGGATTCATTATAACATTTTTGGGGGTTTTCATCGATGTCGGCAGCGGGATTTTCCGGATACAAATAGCCTCTTAAATTAATTAGGGTTATCTCTGAATTGGCACATAAGTTTCTGAGCAAATAATATTAAATGTATAAAGCTATTTTGATTAGGGATTGGAGGGAAAGGCATTAGTTTGAAATTAAAGGCACACGGAAACTTTGTAGGTAATTGGATTCTACATAATAAAAGTTATTAAAATATGGCAAACAGTATTCGCTGTTTTAATTGATAAATTCAGTCTTACCTATTCGCATTGGGGCTTGATTCCGTAAAATGAAAACGACCAAGCCATATCGTTTCGAGTATTTATGTCTTTATCTTTCTCCACAGATGTGACGAGACTGAGACGAGGCGAGACTGGCTTTTAAGAAAATTTTCGATTTTAACGAGACCGAGAAGAGACTTACAAAAGTTTCACAGTCTCGTGGCCAGCCCTAATAATGATTTATAACTATTTCTGTTGCAGAGGGACCTCGAAAAAAAACCAAAAACTAAGAGAAACGCAAGCTGCACGAAACAAATTTTTTAAGTAAAATTATCCCCGGATAGAAAGTGATAAAGTTATCGCAAAATTGAAACTGCTTTTGTAATTAACTTAATTGTATCTCTATTAAGCATGCTAAAATCATTGGGAAGAAGTCGCGTTTTATGAATTAATCTTACATGGACTTCATGGATTTTTAAGTAAAACGACATAATTGAAAAAATGCCAGTTTGCATAGAAAGTAACCCGATAACTTTTGGTATTTTGATTTTTCATAGTTTTTTTTAACATTTAACTCGTTTTTAATTTCATTTGTATTGGAAAAGTGACACTTTTCGATTTTAATGTTATATAACTTAGACATTTCCAGACTCATATAGAAATATAATGGTGCATTCCACGGTCACATATGGAAAAATTTACTCAAATTTTGATCTTGTTATGAAAATATTTTTAGATTCCCACACTTAAAGTAATTCTTATGCATGGCAACTGTTGAAGACATTATTCATCTTCAACGCTCATTCAAAATTGAACTATTTACTTTATTGGTTATGTTATGAATGACTTATCAAAAACAAAGAGACGTCACGTACGGACCGGACGAGCAAAATCTACCAAGTAGTCGGACGCTTGTCGAAAAGTACATTATTCAGCGAATTTATAAGACTTGGAGTAATGGTGTCTGAAGACTGATTGTAGGCCTATGCGTAAGCTACGTCATGAAGTAATTAAAAATTAAATAAAACGTGGTTTTTTATTTACAATTTGTGTGTGTTTTAAAATGAACAAAAAAATCTATAAGAAATAACAGATTTTTTCATGGAAATCCACATTCTCCATTAGCTCCAAAATGTTGCCCTCCGAGTCCTTGAAGTGAAATATAGAAATTCCTGCTTTAAACTTTGTCTCTCGGAAAAATAAACTTCCGTATCTTCATGGAATGCACGTGTGGACGCATAAACTTGTCCTTGAAGCTAACTACTAGATTGTAGCTGGACTAGACATTGAGGCTGTAGATAAAGTAAGGGGTTGCTAATATGTGTGTGTCGTTAAGGATAAAATAGTAAAAAAATGTTAAAATAGCATATGAAAAAATGTTAAAAATAATTAAGATATTCTTTGATTGTTCATATACAATTTTTAACTGCAAATGGTTTAACTAGCTAAGAAGTATCGAATTGCAATAAATAATGATAAAATCAACCTAGCCAACGACGCGATATGTGGGAATAGGCATACCTAAACAAGTAGATATACAAAAGGCAATTTTTTTTTTTCAAAAAACAAACTAAATATTTCCATTATTTGAATTTTTTGGTAAAAAAACATGGTCTAGGTACAGCATTGTTAAAACTGTCCTAGAGATTACAATTGAAAAGTTTAATAAAAAGATTTACAACCATTCTCGAGTAAACTTGATAAAACCTAAATTGTTGTAAGTCAGCTACCCCATTCGAGGTGAGCTAAAACAAAATTCGAATTTATTCCCTAGGGAATCACATAAAAGCGTTTCACACCAAATTGCAAGCAAATCTGTCAAACCGTTTAAGCCTAGTACGCTGCTGAAGCGAAATGGTATTTTCCTGTGGTCTCCAAAAAGACAACGAAATGCTTACGAAGGCACAGCGGTCAAATTTAGAGAATTTCACAATTTGCAAATAAATTAAACAAATTTTAACGAAAAAATCAAACAAAAGCCATGCTGTTATACAGGTAACAATAAAGAAAAACACGAACAAACCCAAATTTTTCCGCACACAATTAATGGTCTGGAAAATTAAATTCTGTGCGAAAAGAGATTGGAGACTTGTCAAAACAATCCGGTATAATCATCAATTTCGCTGGTCGAACAGCGTACCACAGAACGAAAAGCAAACGAAATTTTTCATTTATGATTTCGTCATGTCATTTTTGTATGGTATTTTTCATTTCGCATCAGCAGCGTACTAGGCTTTAGGCTCTAGCTCGATGTAGATCAGCACGCATAGTCGAGTCAAAATAGACATAAAAATCTCAAATCCTGAACATAATTCCGATAACGCTTGAACTTGGTGGGTGCCTTCCCCGACGATCCGACAGGGGCATAACTTTTTAAGCATGGTAAAGTGTGGAAAAAATCAGTTTTTAGGAAATAACTTTTTAATGGCAAATGCTATCGAAAAGAAGTTCGATTACAGTTTGTAGATCATTAAATTCTCTATTAAAAAATGCCCACTTTTTTTCCTACGACCAATAATTAAGAAGGTATAGCTATTTAAAAATAACATTAAGTAACGAAAATATTTCCACTCTCTGCCAACAGTTAAAATGACAAAGGATCCCAATTTAACGCTTTGTATATTTATTTAAAGTTGAAAAAGGTAAGTGCTAAGAACCGTGTGGTGTAATCCGATGTGAACAAGGCCTTAATCTACGCTCTCAGTATTATTGAATTAGTGAATTCACGTGAAATCACCTGACCACATAATTATTATAAGTTTAATTATAAGCACTAAATTCACATGGACGTCACAACCTAGAAGAAAATGCTCCAGTATCTCAAAGGACAAATTCTGAAAACGAGCTGATGTAAAATTTTATTCAGCCTAACAAGCTTAACACAAAGTTAAAAATACATTCAGAGGGAAATTTATATTTTTCTAATACCTACCTCCTATTGACCCACCTTAACTTTGTATTATAAGGAAAAATGCGTGCAAATTTTGTTTATATCTATACTGTCAGAGGTTATTGGTTAACGAAGACGAAGTTATAATAAATGGTCATAACATTTTTGATGTAATGGTAAATTCCAAGAAAGTCCTTATATCGCAACGTTCGATGTTTGACCGACCGTGCTTTGTCTCGTTTATTTGGCCCAACGAAAGGTGTTAACACCAGAAACATTGCAATTAAAAAACTTAACTATTTCTGAAGTCAACATTGACCAATATCCTACTTTGCAAATGCATATATTTAAATTAAACTATAAAAACAAGTAAGATCAAAAAAACATAGGTAAATTATATGTAAACTATAGATTTGTGCCTATATCAACACTAAAAAACTTGCGTTACTATTAAATTGATGCACGAAACCGACATCGGTCAAACCAAACATAATAAACTTTGAATTTGTTTTGTTGATATTCCAACAAAACCCCATGTAAAAGAATAATTGTGAGGCATAAACATCCATAACACACCACATAAATTACTGACTTACACATGTTAAATACAAGAAAAGCTTTAATTATGAACTCCGTTATCTTTGGAGAGAAATTAAACTTTCATCATAAAACAACTTAATGAAGCCACTGTGCCTAGGATATAATGCGATGCAAAGCCATCATATATAACCTCATATTATATAAACTTTGACCTATTATTATAGTCCTTGGGTAGCAAATTCTAAGAAAAGTTATAAAGTTAGACACAAATCACATTAACATTATACATTTTAACGAGTCCTTAAGTCTGTTACATTTAACTATACGAGTGTACGTCCTGACGAAGAAATCACTGCCCTTTATGTGTAGTGTATAGGTATACACAGACATAGACTCCCACCAATAATGACACATGATGAAAGTCTTAAATGGAATGTGTGATATGCGCGCACATGCAGCCATTAAACGTCCAGGCCATCATCATCGTCATGAAGATAACACAGGACCTTACATCAACTCTAGATATCCCACAAGGATACCATATTCAAGACCGCAATCTTCAGAATTTCAAATTATTTCCTTTGTAATTATTCAACGTTGTTGGGCTTTCCTTTGTGGATTATTAAGGGATATTCCAGTACAGGGGTGCATTTTATCTTTGTATGTTTCTGAAACTAAATAAGTTCCAAAACTAAAAAAAATAGCCGGAGCTAGCTCAAATCAATTTTTTATAATCGGTGTGTTTTATTCAAAACAGAGACGATTATATCGATTTTCAAAATGTCCACTCTATAAGATTTTTACGTCCCTTCTTTTGGTGGACACTGAGGCGGAATCGAAAAAATGTTGTATCTGTTTTTAACTAACTAAATGCTTATTTGTTGCCCAAACCAAAAATTTGTAGCCCACTTAGTTTTTAAGTTATTGAAAATTCCAATAAAATAAGTCTGAAGTTAGCTGACGAATATAAAATAATGAGAATTTTGAAGTTAAATTGGTACCCAAATTTGTAGCTCTTTAAATGCTCTTCAGTTTTGAAAAAAATAAATTCTGTATACCTAGAACAGTTTTTTCCCCCGCTAACATAAATCTGAAGTTAGCGGTCGAATATTTGAAAATAATAATTTTTTTGATGTTAAAAACTGTAGCCTTTTAAATGCTAATTTGTTGCACAAAAATTAATTTATTTTCTCTAAAGGGTAATATTTATAGGAATTTTAAGTGTAAAAAGTGAACTTCCGGTACTCTGAAGCTGGTGGATAAAGTCTAAAAAAATGATATTTTCAATTTTTTTCTTTTTCCATAATTTGTAGCTTTTGAAATGATGATTGGTTGCACAAACTACAAATTTGTAGCTCTCACGGTTTATTTAATATTTAAGTTTTCGCTTGCAAAAGTTAGCAAAAAATGGACCTTCTAAAATCTAAAAAAAAAATTAAAAAAATCAATTTGAAGCTTCTCTAAACTAGAATAACCGCGTTGACCGCGGTTTTGTAGCTCGCATGGTTTTTTGGTTTACAAAATTTCGCTAAAATAAGATTCATACTATTTAAATGCATTTCCTGTATTTTACTAAATTTTTCCTGAACGTTTTGCAAGAAAACCAACATCTCGTGATATGTACGAGTCCATTCGTACTATTTAAATGTATTTCGTGTATTTTACTAAATTTTTCCTGAACAGCAAGAAAACCAACATTTCGTGATATGTACGAGTGCATTCGTACTATTTAAATGCATTTCGTGTATTTGACTGAATTTTTCCTGAAGATTTTTCAAAACAACAAACATTTCGTTATATGAACAAATTAATTTGGCTCGTTTAAAAGCATTTCGTGTATTTTACTAATTTTTCTCGAAGATTTAGCAAAAATACAAAACTGTGGTTACATTCACTAATGAATTTATCCTCTCCCAATATTTCAAAACCAACATTTTCGTAGATTGTACAAACTATTCAAAAAATAATTCGTACAAGCCACGAAAGTTTTTTTTGTGCATATAAAATTGTTTCGGCTTATGTATTTACTTATGTACACATTTGTTTATTTTCATTGAAATAAAATTTGTACTATTTACGAAAGCCTATTCGTTTACGGAAAACATTCGTAGTTTTGCACCACAAAAGTTTCGTAAATTGCACGACATTTTTAGTTATATGCACCAATTATTTTTGTTGGGTGTATGCAGTAGTTTAGTTAGTTTTTTTTTAGTTAGTTAGTTTTTATTGACTTATTTCAAATTCATATATGTACATAAGTAATAAGTTATATAAATATCTTACGTCTTATTGGTTTGGCATAATGCCGTCTACCAGATTGACACTTTTTCTTACAATTTTATAATAGATAGCTTTACATTCAATATATAAAGATAGTTTGATTATTGAAAGTCGCCTTCAATAATTCGTTTTCTATATCGCAGCGCATTTACAGTATATTTGTATAGCAGGTCGCACCCTCGGTCTCCATTCAAAATACTTAACACATCATCCATCTGCAGTAGATTAGTTTCGAAGTAAATCCTCCGTAATTCGCTCAGAATAGGACATTTTCCGATAAAGTTATACACGTCTTCTCTCTCCTTAAGGTTGCAAAGGTCACACTCAATTGGAAGATCAGGTCGATGTGGTATAAAGTTTAAGCTTGTTAGTTCACCTCTTATTTTGAATATTGTGTTAATTTTGTCTGTTGAGTTCGTGTTTAAAAAATTTGTTGTTTCTTGCAAGCTGTGGTTTAGTTTACTGAAGTCAGTTCGATATTGCGATGATTGGGTTTCATTTAAAAATGTTTCGTATAAACGGTTACCAGTTTTTTCTAGTATTGACGTGCTTAATCCACCATCGCGTGATAAGTTTTCCCATTCTTGGACCCAATTAGTTTTTGTCATCAGTAGGTAGGAGAGTATTATTTTTGGCAGTCTTTCCTCATCCATCACCAAAACTTTATTTACGTAATCGAAGTGTAGTTTAAGCGTATCCAAAAAGAGTGGGGGTAGCCCTGTTTCTAGGTGGATCATGTAGTTAGGTGTATTGCTAGGCAGTTTAAATACTCTTTTGACGCAGTAACGCTGAAAAAGTTCGACAGAAGCAAATAGTCGGAGAGCCGGCCGTAGGATCACTTAGCTCATAAGGTAAGAGGTTCTAATACACCTAAGTCAATAGATCTATTTAAGAGAAACTCAACGCAAATGGTTGGCCTATCGAAATTTGGGTAGGTAACGTCTAAAACGGGCCACTACCGGTTGTTTTTTTGGACCATGACTTAGCTCATCGAGTAAGAGATTTTAACTACGCCCAAATTATAGGCCTTGACGAGAAACAACGAAAAATATAGGCTTGCCTAGTTTAAAATGGGTAGGGGTTGTTGCCAACCCTTTTTGAAAAGCACTTTTTAGAACTATGACTTAGGTCATCGAGTAAGAGGATAAAAATAGTATCAAATTCAAGATCAAACATTACTGATAATAAAAAAATAGGGTTACCACTTTTAAAATGGGTAAGTGTACGTGTCAATCCTTCTTAAAGTGAAAAAAATGTTAGAAACACGTTATTGCTTACAACCTTGATCTAATTCAGAGAAGCTTCAAATTGTGGCAACAAAAAAAAAATTTTTTTTTTTTATTTTTATAGATTTTAGAAGGTCGTTTTGTTGCTAACTTTTGCCAGCGGCAACTTAAATATTAAATAAACCGCTAGAGCTACAAATTTGAGGTTTGGGCCACCAATCAGCATTTCAAAAGCTACAAATTCTGGCAAAAGAAAAAAATTGAAAATCTCATTTTTTTAGATTTTGTCCGCCAGCTTCAGCGTACCGGAAGTGCACCTTTTAAACTTAAAATTCAAATAAAAAATTACCCTTAAGAGATGAGAATTTTATTTTTGGGTATCAAATTAGCATTTAAAAAGCTACAATTTTGGACGTCAAAAAAATTGTCATTTTCGAATGTTCGTCCGCTACCTTCAGACTTATTTTAGCGGAAATTTGAATAATTAAAAAACTATTATAGTTACAGAATTTATTTTTTTAGAACTTAAGAGCATTGAAAAAGCTACAAATTTGGGTACCAATTTTATTTCTAAATTCTTATTATTTTGGATTTAGTCCGCTAACTTCAGACTTATTTTTGCGGAATTTTCAATAACTCAAAAACTAAGCGAGCTACAAATTTTTGGATTGAGCAACTAATAAGCAATTAATAAGCTACAAAAACTGATATCAACATTTTTCAATTCCGCCACAAAGTGTCCGCCAAAATAAGGGACGTTTTTTTATATAGACACAAGTAAGCCCGGTATCATTAAATTAAAGCCCAGACGGTGCTATATTTAAAAAATATAGGTCGGCTCCTCTTAAAAAGGTGCATGCCCTTGCCAGACCTGATTTAATACAAAAAAAATGAGTCTGGGTTCGACCCACCATTGTAACTTCCCATTGGTGCACTTGAAGACCATATACATATTCACCTTAGTGGTGGGAGGTAGAGTATATATTTCATAATTATATATTATACATATATTATATAGTGTAATAACTTTGGGTTTTTGGATAATCAGTATATAGGTAGGTATAGATATAGAGATTCAGGGCAAACTGTGACATTACCTATATTTTATACTTTTTTTCCTAACTCTTCCCGGTATAGAGGTATCAATTATTTAAGCCAATTATTTCAAAACAGACTATTGGCTAAAAAAAATACCAAGTATCAGTTAGATTTTAGATTACTCCAGTCAAATTGGTCTTTAACCCGGACAAAATTTTTAACTGGTATATTTTTTTGGTGGTCATGTTCAGAACAGTGTTCTTAATCATATGTGAAAAGTCGCAAGCAATCCGCGTTGGCGTAAGAGCACAATCTTGAAAAACGCAGCCATTTTGCACTCTTTGTTTGTGGCTATATCTGTGGAACATGTTTCCCTAGCATACAAATATTTAGAAGTATGAGTATTGTGTATCCTCCATTGTTTTAAGAATTCAAACGATTTCAGCCTTGCATTCTTGCATTCATTATCAAACCATTCTTATTTGTTTTGTCTTATCATTTTTGCTGTATTTGGTTTCGATGGAGGTGTATGCATTATGCAGGTACATAAAACAAAAAAAGGAACCATGATCTGACTGGTTTCCCTCAATCGTTTCGTTTTCAATCACCGGTCGACATTTTTCTGTCGAGATTATTAAATCAATATTTTGAAAGTTTATACTTCGTAAAAAATTGCTGGGAAAAAATATCAACATGTTGATATTTTGCTCAACTTATTTTTCAAATCAGTCCGATAAAAGTCGCCGTTTTGACAAGTCGACATTTTTTTTTGTCCACCATTCGTATGTTAAACGGCAAACAGTAAAATAAGAATTGAAGCGCTTAGAAGATGAAGGTGTCAAGTGACATTTTTTGAAATTTGGCTTTTTACCTACAGATGAAAGTGCTATATGAAAACTTAAATATTTGACTCGTCTGTACTCTTCTATCGCCTCTAGATTCATATTTAGCCAAAGATGAAGGTGTTATATGCAATTACTTTAATAATAAACTTTGTGGATGAATGTGTTAGATGCGCTTAAGTCCTTTATATTGAGTCCTTTATACAAAAATAATTTTATCTGAACTTTTCATTTCGTGCATAAAGTTGTTAACTGGGCACTTTAAGATAAGACATTATAGGTGAACACCACAAAAATCAGTGCATGTGCAGGCAAGAGGCAGCAGCCAACACACACTACTTCAAATTTGCATATTCCGATGCAGGTAGCTTAACATGATGGCTAAATTTTGTATAGTCTTACGCACAATTTGAAAGCCTTTTTTATTACACACATCTATTAGTCTAAGAGCCAACGACATTACAAGTCATTTGCGTAATGTTGTAAGCCATGCCAAAACATATCCGATACCCATGACGAATAGGTGTTAAATTGACCTTACAGGTGTGACAAAAATGACAGAAGTCAAGTCATTTGATTAACATTTGATCTAGCTTTGCTTCAGGACACTCACAGGCGTAAGTTCAAAAACGCAGACCGAAATTCCGTGAAGAACACCCCAGCAGAAAACTTAGTCAAATGGTATACTGATGGATCGAGACCGTGTGACTGGGGCGGGTATATTTGGGGCAAGAACCAAACTATCTGTACCGATGGGACAGTCCACAAGCATTTTCCAGGCGGAAGTAAGCGCCTTAGGTAAATGTGCAGAACGTAACCTTGAAAGAAACTGTTGAAATCTTAACATTGCCATCATGTCAGATATCCAATCCGTGCTTTAAGCGTTAAACTCCTATGCCATTAGCTCAAAACTGGTATGGGAATGCTAGCGGAGGTTAAATGAACTGGGCAAAACTAAAAATGTCTAACACTATTGGGTACCGGGTCACGCGGGTATCGATGGTAAAGAGGAGCCAGACTCTCTAGCTAAAATAGGAGCAACAACCCCCCTAACAGGGCCTGAGCCCTATAGCGGATTAGGTAAAAATGTGATCAAAAACAAGATCAAATTAGAAGAGGAGGCAAAAAGATCCCAAATTTGCAATTAACTCCCAAAACTGAGGCAGGCCAAACTACTACTTGGGAACTACAACCAAGAACGCTACAAAGCCTTCATAAATTTCATCAGGAACAGCCTTAGAATAATAACGGGCAATTCGAAGTTTTTGAATGAAATCTAGGTCTTGGTGTAACGTTTTTGCTTAAAAACCTAACCGGAAGTGACTCTTCAAATAAGCATACGAAAATTCCTTCACAAATAACCCAGGAGACTAATTTTACTTTATTCCAAGGTTCAATTTAGGGACTCAATAAAATGGATTCGCAGGGAGTATGGTTCTTACCTTTACAAAGAATGCTATGATGAATATGTTCCTTAAAAAATAAATAAATTGGGTGGCACAACGGCTCGTGAAGAACCAGGTCCTAGTAACTAACAACTCGCAACCATTCCTATGTGCGCCTGTCGACAGGAACGGAAGGGACCTACAATTTTATGCCGAATCTGAACGGCTAGACGAGAAGCACTTATTCGTGGCAAGTGATACTACAGATGAACTTCGTTCATGTAGAACATCAATGGTTTTATTTAAATGCAATTTCAGCAGATCCTGGAGAAGGGAAAGAGAAAAAACAAACAAAAATTAAGTAAATTACAACATATCAAAAAGTCACTTAACACCTTTATAAAAACAAAATTAAATAAAATAAAAAAAAGTTCCTAGATAAAGGTGTTAAATGCTCAAAAGTGTAAATATCTCAACTATTTGCGTTAAATAAAAAATATTCCTAAAATTAAATTAACCTGAGTTTTATTGATTTTAAATTATCCATACAGTATTTTTATTATTTTCATAAAAAAAAATATAGGCAATAAACTTTAAATGCTTATAACTCAAATGTTTAAAAATGTCGCTTACGTCCTTCATCTTCTAAGTGCTTCAATTGTTAAATGTAATTGGTAGAAAATAAGGATAGGCATGAAATTTTGCAGGTTATATCCGGTAAGAAACTTCAATCCAAATTGGTGACCTCGTGGTTTTTAGGGGTAGATGTAGATTCGCACTATACACGCCCACTTTTCTTATATTTGCGTTTCTTATATTATAAGTTATAACCAATACAAATATAAAAACTTTGGTATCAGTAAAAGCTCCTTCCCATCATGAACGGCTCTAACAATTTAGACAATATTTATAAAGTTTGCTGAAGAAGTTTTTTTTTCCGAATAATTGCCGGGGCAATTCTCTGAACCTAGAAAAGACCGCAGGAAAGCAATTCTTGTTTTATTTAACATGTATAGGTATTGTACAATTCCTAGCCCTGACCTCTTTCATAGCCTGTTTCCTCCGAGTCTTATTCCCAGTCTCGTTTTTTTTTCGTAAAATTTCCAGGGGACAGTTTTAGAACTAAGACCTGAGAACTCTCTCGAGCTTTAGCCCTAAGTTCGCTTTTCAAATTTTCCCTTCCGGTTTGAGATTCTTTAAAGTAAGCCTAAAAATTCTCTGGGATAATCTAACCTGCAGATATTTACTCAAACTACTGAAACTAATTTTAAAATAGTGTAATTTCCCAACACAACCAAGATCCAACCCTGGGATAGTTCTTAAAAAGTTTTCTGAGGTCAAACCATGCGGCGAACCCAATATTAATTGAAGAACTATTATAATTATATGAGGTCATATAGTGGAAGTTTTTTTTTAATCCTCTATTAAGATCGCAACTCAAAGTAGGATAAATGTTTAATGTAACTAAGTGATGTATAATAAGAGGCTATCTCCTCCGATGCTCCAACACGGTCTACCTACCTATACATAAAAAAGTATTTGTGTTTCAACATTAATTTATATTCATTGAATAATATTGGCAACAAGTCATATTCAATTCATATTTGCTCAACATGCTGTTAATCGATGTTTGCAAATAAAATATTTAATTGAATCACACGCTTCTTTAACAAGAGTCATCGGGTTCCAATATAAAGTTTAACATCATAACAGAAGTACTCAAATTGAAATACCTAGAATTTTTTTTTTGTTGATTCCTGGTATTCAAAAATATTAATTTTAAGCTTTTAAATCTCTGTGTAGTAAGTTTACATAACTACATAAGTACATACTATATACAATATAAGTAAGCCATCATGGTTTAATTACAACAAAAACAAAAAAAAGAATATTAATGATTCACCTTCAGGGAACTCTCTGTAATGAAAAACAAATATAAAATTAATACATAAATTAAGCTGGGCTATTTATAAACGGATACGAATATGGCTGAAATGTCTCTGGCTGTCTCTTTTCAAGTGTAACGAGAACACAGTTCTGATTTTTCGATAACTTTATGATTCAATTGAATGAGAATGTTTTAATATAATATTAGGGTGGGGCTTATTTTGGAAATGTTCAAATTTATTTCATCGCCCCCTCCGTGGGAGTTCTTATTATTATAAAATAAAATCTATCTATGCGAAATTTCATTGAAATTAGTTAACGTTATCACGGTCAGCAGTTAAGATTTTTATAGAAATAGAAAACACACAGTTAAGTAGTTTTTGCTTCAACAGCAAAAGTTGATGGAATTTTTTTAAAAATTTAATACATGTACAGGGTGATTCACATCAAATGTAACATAGATTTAGACAATAAAGGTTGGAACGAGACAAAAAATCATCGTATAAGAAATTGGGTTTGTAAGAATAATTAGTTTTCAAACTAAGAATTTTGAAAAAAATAATTTCAAACTGATTATTACGAACAGGCCCGCTTATCGTATGAGAGCATGCCTCAAAATATATGATCGTAGAAAACCTCTTGCGGGTTAAAGCTCTCCGCTCAAAAATACATCGTTGGCTCGAAACACCTTCTGAGGTTAAGTCTTTTCCGCCTTTTTCGATTCTACTTTCGACCTGGAAAGACTAAAACCCTTATTAATTGTAGTAACACATCTAAATAAAAATCTTAATTATTGAATTATACTAATAATAATAATAAATAATAGTAATAATAAAATCGAGACATTGTTAAGCTATAAAGCATTCACTGTAAATAATTTGTACTACTTTTCTCAGAGGGGGCTTTGATATTTAACAAAAAAAGAAAAAAAAAACATTGAAAACATAGCACGATGAAATTGAGAAATATCACAACTAATAAATTAAAGACTAATAAACTTAAATTAACTATTCAATATAAGAAATTTAAACCCCGTTTTGAGGTGTTGCTTTGCTAACTTGACATCAAATTAGCACGACAAAATTGAAAATGTCACAAATAATTAATGACTAATTAACAGCAAATTATTAAACAATAAATTATTGACTGTAAAGAATTTTGACTACTTTTCTGATTGGGTGCTATACTAACTTGATATAAAGTTAGCAAAGCAATTCACACAACATAGAAAACAATGAACGACAAATTCGACACAACTGATTAACGTCAAATTATCCAATTAACAATTTTTCGATTCGTGAGTGTTGTTTTGCTAACTTGACACTCATAATAGCTTTTTTTCTTTGTACGGATTAAAAAAAATTCTCGTGCTGCGACTAATTCGTTGCAACACTGATTTTTGTTTTAATATTTACGATTTTAAGTACTACTTTGTATTTTATTCAATGCCCTTATTAAAATTAAATCAGTTGCTGAAAACCGGGTGGTTTTAGAACTTTGAATTTTCAAATTATTAAAAAATGTAGAATTCTGGATTCCACTTTTTTATATATAAATATTTTGAAAAGTTAAAGTCCGGTTTTCTTTGATTGACTAAAAACTGAAAAGAGGATTGAAAATTCAAATCCAAAATGGTACTTAATAACGTAAAATTTTCTTAAAAAGGAGTTTAAAGTCTTCAAATTTTTAATTTGTTTTTATTTAGTACGTAAACTTATTATTAAATATTTAGGAATTAAAACCCTCCTCGAATATGATTTTTATCTTGTCTGAACCCATCCTACACGATTTACCTTTTTCTCATCTTATGCAAATTATACTGTATAATAATCCTTAAGAACTAACCAGATTCAAGATAAATTGATAGCTACACTTTTTGTGTGTGGACATTTTTGTTCAACCAGATGATTACATACATATGTTGTTTAAAAAAAATTAACATGTGATTTCAATGAAATTTTGCATTGATTTGTGTGTTTAATTTTATGATCATTTGCAAAATAAGGCCCACCCTAATGAATAATGTATGTAGGTATGTATTGTTTATGTATAATTTAATTTTTACATATTAAATGGTTTTACAAGACTGGAGCACTATCACATCCACCACAACTCGCTATTAAGTAGAAATTGACCATTCTTTATTCCGTCAATTTCATTGAATTTTTGAACAACAACAACAACTTAAAGGCGCTACCATCAATTGTTTGGCTGGAGATATAGCAATTTCGTGCTTTGACACTTTTGCACTCATCTTTTTTTCTTTATTTTGCAACATCTTGAAGAGTAGTAGCCCGTAGCGTAATGGTTAGTGCGTTCGACTGTCACGCTGGAGGTCTGGGATCGCTTCCCAGCCTCGTCCACCTAAAAACTAAAAAAAGTTTTTTTTCAGGGCTACTGCCTCTTGCGAGGAATTGACAAATCCTCCAAGAGTATCACTTGTCACGAATAAGTGCTTCTCGTCTAGCCGTTCGGAATCGGCATAAAACTGTAGGTCCCTTCCATTCCTGTTGAAAGGCGCACACAGGAATGGTTGCGAGTTGTTAGTCACTAGGCCCTGGTTCTTCATGAGCCGTTGTGCCACCCGATTTATTTTTTTTTTTTTGAAGAGTAAAAGCCGTATAGAAGTTTATGGTTTTCAAAGTTTCACTAAAAATTGAAACCTGATGCATGGAATTAGTAATTATAATTCATGACTCTAAATTTAGAAAAAAATTATTATGAATTTTGATTTTTTAAAAAAATGTTCATTCAAAGAACTTTATTTTTGGAATAATATACACAGCTTTGTTTTTGAAATAACATACATTCATCATATAATATGACATAAGGGCGATTCCGCTATAGACGATTTTCGGTATCAATTTGTAAATTACAATATTTTTAATTTATTTGTTTAACAATGCAAGGTAGATGGTTTGTATTTATTAAAAAAAAAAAATTATACCTACTTTAAAGAAAACACTTTTTTTGCGCATTGCAACATTGTCATACGAAGAGTCAGTATGAGCTGCAATAATCATAGCCCGAAAAAGACACTACCGATAGTTTGAGGTTATGATTTACTTGGTAGACATGTTGTCACAAATGTTATTTAATCACTTACATAAAAACATATACGTTTTTGTTGTTATTTTTTAAACTGTTATTGATTGCAAAGAGCCATAGAAATAAAGTGTTAACTTTAGTGAAACTTTGTAAAAGTAAGAACAAGTCAAAAACAAAATTTAACCAGTCGTTAATAGGAGTAAATTGTACGTTGAAATAAAAAAAAAACATTGAATCAAATTGGTTGCACCCGCGATCGCTAAATTAGGATCGCGGGTGCAACATATCGACAACTAACATTATTGAGTGACGTATCATATTTTATTAAGATTGTTTTTTTTTAACAATTTAAAATAAAATGCAGGGAAGTAAGGAAAGAGACTGCTTCACAAAAATATAGGCGCAAGCTTAAAAAAGACCGGAACTTATAATTCATGCAGAGTATGGCTGGCCACGAGACGATAAAAGTCTCGGTCTCACATGACAAGACCGAGACGAAACGAGACCAGACTGCAATTTAAGCATCCGAGACGAGACCGAGACGGGACTGTATATTTGGACCGAAATTTACAGCGAGTCTAATAAATTGAAAAATCCAATTTCAGTTAAATATTTATTTTCTTCTGCTCATATTCAAACTACATATATGGGGGGCAAATTATAGTTTGACGTTCCAATAATCAACAGGTTGTCCGGATATCGTATTTTTCGGAGACGAGACCGAAGCGAGATCGACACGAGACCGAGACGAGAACAAAATTTTCGATTTTAACTAGACCGAGACGAGACTTCCAAAAGTCTCGCCGATTCTCATTTCTTGACCAGCCCTCGTGCAGATCTCTTATACGTAGGGAATAGGTTAAAATATAGCCCTTCAAGCAATAATTTCATTAAAATATTTTTTTATTTAATTATAAATATGTATACTCAGAGGTGTCTCAATATTGCACCAGCGATAAGAGAATCGCACCACAGTATTTTTCGGAAATATTGGACGTATTTGAAAAAAAAAACAAAAAAACTTATAATTAATAGCAATATACATATGTTATTTAATCTCTTATCCAGTTCATTTATATGGTTTTACTGATGTCAATATTCATTAAAGTAAGACGCGTTACACCCGCGATAATTTGATGTTGCACCCGCGATTGCTTAAAAAGTGAAAAATTCGTTGTTGGTTTTTGTTTTTTATCGTAAATTTCGTTCAATAAAATGAAAGAAGAACATAATAAATGTTTCAAAATTAACAGACTTTTGTGGTTTTCGTACTATGATCAAGATGGGTGGGCCAAATTCGTTGCCCCGCGATCGCACTTTGAAACCTTTTTTCTGACGATTTATTTATTTAATTTGAGTTTTATAAATGAATCCCAAGCGAATAGTCGAAAATGTAACCCTTCAAGTAATAATTTCATTTAAATATTCTTTTATTTTATTATAAAAATACTTTAAGTCTGTCTAAATGTTGCACCCGCGATAATGAAATCGCCCATAACTGACACAAGAGAGAGACATAAGAGAGATCGTCAACATTTGCATGGACAAAAAAAAAGCATAGACAAAGAACAAAATTCTTACTAACGAGTTAGCGATAATAAGAACAATTGATGTCACCAAAAGGCAGGCGCGAACGCAAGAAAAATTTTCTGAAAAATTTTAAATGTTATTAAATACGAAATTTTATCATGAAAAATCGAATTCTTGACTTGAAGGACAATATATGCGTTCGCGCCTGCCAAAAGGGCAACCCCGATATCCATGAGCAGTTTTGTAGACAATAAAGAGCACATTTAATACAACTAATTATTATATGGTTCTTATTACACTTGCGAGCAAAAAATGGAATCCCACCATTTCGCCTTGGAACAATAGAATCGCGATGGATAAATATGTTATGGTTTCGTATTAAAGATTGAACTTAAAACTTTGAATCATGGGTAAAAGCACAAAAATCGATTAGATAGTTTTCGCGTTGCGTTATACCCACCAACATTTATGAAAATAACAATTTATACTTGTTAAAGTAGGCAAAAGGGTTGTAAACATATTGATTCGCAATATACGCGACCATTATTGGTTTTTGATTTACAGTTAACTGAAAGAGTAATTGCAACATATATTGACTTATAAGACCTCCTGATCTTGGAAACAAATGGATACCACGTCAAGTTATCACAATACTGCAAAAAGGAACGTGCCAACGTGCTGCGGCCCATCAGCTTCAACTTACCCAATCCTTTATATCAAAGATCTTCAGGGAAACGAAGTTAATTCACAGTTAGGAGACGAACTAAAGAAGCAGACCAAAATTCCCTCCCTCAAAACGAAAATGAACTGATAAGTCATCAATAAGATCGACTACATTTTCACTAAGCACTATGACTGGGATTTACGTTCTCGATTCTTGTTTTTGTAGATTCAAATCCGCCTAACCTATTTGTTTGTGAATCCACAATTTGCCCTTATGAACTCATACATATAAGGTAACTGGAAACTCTACAACATCCACTTAAATATATTTTAAGAAATTTAATATTTCCATTATCGCCGCCTTTAAAGTCCTTGAACTGCATAAAGCCTGAAACAGTAAACAAACTACTTTCCTACTTTTCATGAAGCTTCTTTTTTCTGTGATGTTTAAAGGGTAGTTATATGGCATTCAAGAGGACACAAGCGTCCACAGGTTTTTCTCAAAACACACGTTTGTCTACCAACTCCTACTCTCGCACCTCCTAGTGTAAGTAAGTAATTTTTATTTTTAAGCTTCAGGATATGTGTTGATTGAATATATGAGCTGATGGTCATCGACTTTTCAGTGGATACAAAAAAATAAGGTATTAAATCAACGGAATTTAAATAAAATTTAAAATACAACTAAATTGAAGAAAATGTTTTTTTTTTCATTTTGAGTTTGAAATTAATTTTTCCAAAAACTATGGACACCAACTTGATTTGATGATAAAATTAAAAAGCAGAATTCTGGATGTCAAAAATTTTCAAGTTTTTTTGCCGTTATTTTTTAATATTTATTTTTAAAAAATGCCCCTTCTCCCTAAATGGGGAGAAAGAACCCCTCTCTATGTCACAAAAGCTTTGTCTTGCGTTGCTTAAAAAAAAACGTTATCAGTTCTTGGAACTCTTGCAAATTAAATTCATTTAGTATTCATTCATTTAGTATATATCGGATATATGGAAAAAAAAGAAAAATTGTGACTCCACTCTCAGCCTTACGGCATTATGAAATAACAGTGAATGAGTGTATATTTACCTTTTCGTTATTTCCAGGTAAATTGGTCAGCAAACACTCAATATCCAAGACAATAACATTTTTTTTTCAGATTTGTTGACTTTTCTACCGCCCGCATCTCCCTTTTAACTGGCCCTAGCAAAACTATGAACATAACTTTTTTTTATAGACAATTTAATTTGCTCTTGTTTTGTAGCAGGTATAGACTTTTCCGCTAATATGCTTAGTTTTTCAAATATTCACGAAAAGCTAAAAAAGGAGACCCTCCTGGGGTTTAGTTCGCGGCCTTGGGCTGGGGACTTAGGGTATATGTTATACCTGGGGGTAACCCCTACCATATAAAAAATTATCCTGAGAACACTTTTTCTTGCAGGCAAAATTTTTCTTCTTTGACTAAACTGTAAGTGGGTATTAGGGCATTTAACCAAACCATATGGCCAAAAGTCACAAGGAAATATGGCCATATAAAAATTTGAAAAAGCAACAAATGGCCATATTTTCGAGTATATTGGCCATTTGATACTTCCACAATGTGTTATGCGGGGATATTTTGAATTTTGGTTGTATCACACATGGCCAAATGTCACGGCACCGAAATTTGTTATTTATTGATTACTGACTAAAATTTGGTTAGCTCAAAAGTCAAGTTTTTCAATGAAAATCTTGAAGAATTGAGTAGTGCCAAGTTAACCCACAAAATTTTAGTCAGTTATCACTGAAAAGAAATTTCACTTATAATTTTGAGGTTTTTTTGATATTAGGTATGTACACAACTTATAACACATTTGACATTTTACACTCATAAACTAAACTAAGAACTTGGTGTACGATTAGATCTCACTATAATTTTCATTGCTGAGTTGTTACAAACAGCTTTTTGTATAAAGAAGAACTTGGCTCTTTTTTATAAACATTTATGTTGATTTCAATTCTTTTTGTAAATATTGTTTTGTCAGGTAAAAACGGGTGGAAAAACTTCCACTGAAAGCCCCACAAGGCAAAATTAAGTTTTTAATATGAGCCATTCATCAGAAGTGCTCTTTATAAATGATAATAAATGTTAAGAAGTGGGGGGAAGCCGCAAACCCCATGCATGGAAAATATCATTATAATTTGTTTTTACTCTGTATGTACTCTATGGTTTATCGCTCTACCAAATTTCTTAATTTTGCAACAATCAAAAGTGCCCCATTTATCAATTTTCAGATAATGAGCCAGGCCTCCTAAATGAAAAACTCAATTTTGTATTCTTTCCCTTGCTTGCATCTCTTTCGCTCTACCAAATTTCATCGTTTTGCGACAGTCAAAAAAGTGCTCCATAAATAAAAATAAAATTGGGTGGCGACTTAAAACTCTAAACCATTTCTGTGTGTGCGTGGCGACAGTATTGTAGCTGACCTACAATTTTATGCCGAATCCGAACGACTATACTCTGTTCAACAAAAATTGTCAGTACAGGGAAGATAGGACGTTTGTATCTCTGTCTGGTCGCATTGGCTTGCATATACCTATTTCAAGTAAAAGCTCTCATAGAGTTTCCGTACTTTGCATTATATCTCACCTTAATTAACTCTGTTTTCAAAAGCTTGAAAACTAAAAGTATTTTATAAAAACCACCGAAAAAGGTCTTTTGTATTGCTTTCAATGGGTAAGGTAACTCTGTTGGAATATATATTTTTTTTAGCTCACTCAGCCAGAGTAGAAACGATTGATGATCAGTGTGCTTTGGGCTTTGGGCATGCTATGAGGACGGTCATGGTGGAGTGTACGATATTTTGCAGGGCATTACAACAACAATTCATGTACGTTGTTCAGAGGGTTAGAAATTTTTTTATTGGCAGTTTTTTCATGTCATTGTCGTGAGAGTATATACAGGCGCCACTGTTTTGAAAAAAGATCGCCCATAAGCCCTGTACTGACAATTTTCGTTGAACAGAGTATAGACGAGAAGCGCACTTATTCATGACATCTGAAACTCTTGGATGATTTGTCAATTCCTCGCCAGAGGCAGTAGGCCTGTTTTCAATTTATTCCTCTGTATGCATCACTAGATTTTCCGCTCTAACAAAAATTTCCCCCCTTTAATATCAAATTGCCCCCCTGTGGGGCATGGGCCCCACGTTGGGAAACACTGCATTAGGGTGTCCGTTATTTCCCAGACTCATTTTTTTGGATAGCACACCCCGTCAAACAAAAGTTTATGCCGAAAGAAAAAATTATTAACCAAAAAAATTTTTTTCCGAAGTCATTAATCCGTGCCTCTAAGGACTTACTTTTCCCATACAAATTTGTATGTGGATTTTACACTCTTCACATTTTAATTTTTTTTTTCTCTGGAACTATAACAATTATTCTGAATTTTTTTTGGGAATTCTGATTGATTTATCGGTCCTTAAAAAAAACCGCATTTAAAAAAATTTAAATTATAATTTATTTCGATTTTTTAAGCTAATAAATACTTTAATATTATACCAGGAGACCCGTGCGAACACATTCAGTAAGGCTTTAAATTTTTAAATAGAAATTTTGAACAAAATAAATAAACTCTTTTTATAATTGATATGAACATATTAGAAGAATTTAATTTAAATATTAAAGATTTGCATTTGAGGGATCATAGTATTTATTATTCCTAATAAAATTTGATGCAATAAAAAAATTTCTCTGATTATTTTCATTCTAAATATGTTTCGATCTTTTTTCAATCCCTTTCGATTGACATACCAACAATAACATTGATCGTTCCTAAACGAAATGTTGCACAGTTCAACACTTTTAGCAATGACATCTAAACATTTTGACACAAAAACAATAGTTAACATTTTTTAGAAAAAGAACGCGCCAGTTTTTCGAGATTTCAAAGCGTTAAAAAAGTGAAAACACTAAATAAAAAAGTGAAATAAAATTTAACATAGTGAATATTTGCAATACTTTATTTAAAAAAATACGATATATAATATACGATATATATATATACGATATATAATATATCGTGTAAAAACACCTATAATATGATTTTGTCTAATATTTCACATAATGTTTTTACAGGATTTAACGCAGCACCGCATACATGTTATGTATATTTTTTTTTTTATAAAGTATTACATGTATTCGCTACATTTATTTCACTTTATTTTTAGTTTAATAAGCTTTTTTACTATTAAACTTAAATCTCAAAAATACATCTCTCAAAAACACAGCTAAAAATTCTTTTGGGGGCCCAGCATTTAGCTGCATTCTGACCCTGTGTGAATGCATTTGTGTTTGTGTAACTCACACTATTTTGAAAAAAGCCTCACTTTTTCCTCGATATGCCCGTTCCTCTATTTCTTCTTCTAAGATTTTAAATTAAAGAATTAATAAATATGTTTCTTTCATTCATGCAATCTATCGATACCTTATAAATGTATTCGGCTTTTTATAATGAGAAAAAAGATTACAAACAACAGAAGTAGGTAACAAATATGTTTCTCCACCACTCACTGAATGTGCAAGCGAAAAAAAGAGGATTATACATTACAAAAGTAACAAGTATGTTTGTTTCATTCATGCATGTTGTAACTGAAGAATGTTTCTCCCCCACTCACTCAAGGTGCAGCAAAAAAAAAGAGAATTTTAAATTACAGAAGTAATACCTACATATTTTTCTCTTTCACTCATTCAATGGGTTAAAAGTGAGGTAATCTTCATGTCAAATTTTTCATTTATTGAATTATTTCAATTTCCGAAATGTATAGAAAATAGTGTAAAATAGAACACATTTTTTGTGCAATGTCATGAGTATGTGGAAATTCCGATTCAGGGATACCTACCTATTTTAGTGGATTTGACTATTTTATAAATGAGAAAAAAGGAGTTTGACAACAGAAATAATATATATGATGATTATATTTTTCTCTTATTTTTATCTCTCGATCCTTAGCAGTTTTGTTGGTTTTTTTTATTGATTATCATAAATTGATTAGTTTTTTAAGAAATTGGATTAAAAAAAATAATTAAAACAAATTAGAAATAATTTATTTCGATTTTTCAAAATATTAAATATTATTATTTTTTTATGTAAAGGGTCCGCCAAATAACTTTTTTTTTTTTGAAAATGCATCATCAACATCGAGTGTAGCTTCGGCTGTGCGGCACGTAGCGCCGTCCTGTTGAAACCAAATGTTGCCAATATCTTCAATTTTTGTGAACAAAAATTCGTTCAGCATGGCCCGATAACGATCGCCATTGACTGTAACGGCCACTCCTTGCTCAGTTGAAGAAAAATGGCCCAATTATGCCTCTGGACCAAAATCCGCACCAAACAGTGACTCGTTTTGGCTGTATCGGCTTTTCAATGTATGCGTGCGGGTTTTCTGTACCCCAAATGCGACAATTTTGCTTGTTTACTTACTTTACTTACCCGCCAAGATCAAAATGAGCTTCATCTGAAAATATGATTTTTTTTAGGCAAAATCGGCAAAGTAATGTCGCAATATTTCCCAGCGTTGTTCAAGCGTATACACAACCATATTCGTTCAGCGGAAGGATAAACCTAATTATCTGTCAAATCAGTTACCATTCCCGAAAAAAGCGCTAGTTGAAAAAAAGCGTTAGATGGCGGACCTTTTATTTAAATTTGTTACTAATCAAAACATTTTTTTTTTAATGATTTGTTTTGACCACTATCCTGTTTGAAAACCCACATTCAAAAATGAATAAAAAAAAAATTTCTTTGGTAAGAAAAAAAAAAAAATTAAATACATACAAAAATAAAAATAATTAATATTTTGAAAAATCGAAATAAATTATGTCTAATTTGTTTACATTATTTTTTAAAAAACTTATCACTTTATGATAATCAATAAAAAAACAACAAAAACTACCGAGGATCGAGAGAGAAAAATAAGAGAAACATATACATATAATATTAAAGTATTTATTAACTTAAACAATCGAAATAAATTATAATTTAAATATTTTTAGTACATTTTTAAATACAGTTTTTAAAAGGATCGATAAATCAATCAGAATTCCCAAAAAAATTTAGAATAACTGTTTTGGTTCCAGAAAAAAAAAAATAAAATGTGAAAGTGTAAAATTCCCATACAAATTTGTATGGGAAAAGTATGACCTAAGAGGCACGGGTTAATGACCTCGGAAAAAAAATTTTTTGGTCAATAATTTTATGTTTCGGCATTAACTTTCAATTGACGGGGTGTGCTATCCAAAAAAATGAGTTTGGGAAATAACGGACACTCTAGTACACATGTTTGTATCTTGTGTACGTCGTACATACATACATACATAAATGTTTGACAGTATTGGAAAAAAAGTGAGTTTGTGTGAAATTAAAGTTTATTTGTATCGTATTCCTCAATCAGCCCAATTATAAATGAAAATTCCCGAAGCAATGCTTCATTTCTGAAAGCAAACATCAACACTTCTAAAAGAGTAACATTTATAAAAAGCAATAGGGCTTGCATGTGCAGTGATTCAGGATGTTTATTATTATAAACCTTATTTGAAACTCGATCGAGACATGCAAAAACTGTTATTGTAAAACTCCAAAATAAGTACATTTTAGAATTCACCGGTAAACTTAGATTTTTGTCAGCAACATTGATAAAAGTCTGAAATGTTATGTTTTCATAATTTATTTTGAACGTTTTACAACATTTTTTTTGGGCATCAGTACCTTAGGCGGCCCGCTTCACTGCACAGTGGTCCGTTTGTTGAATTCTGGGGACAAAAATCTTTTCCCACGCCAATTCTTGACGGAAATTAATGAAATTTGGTACACTTAGTGATATGGGGACGCAGAATTCAGTGGTACTGCCTATATTTTTGTACTCGAAATGGTGGCTTCACAATTTAGACCAGAACATGGTTCGAAATGTAAAATTTTTAAAGAAAGTCTTTTCAAAGCCAGGAATCTTATCAAATTTATGTTTAAAATGTCTTAGGATATGTGCTCGAATGTGTATTAAAATATAAAAATGGTTCCAATACAGATATGTATCAAATTTTTAGAATTAAAATTGATTTGTTTTATTTTTTTTTTTTTTAATTAGTTTTGCTTTTCTACGATTTTCAAAATTGTCATGGATCTTATTATATAAAGTAGTAAAAAGATAATCTATGACGTATCCATGAATTTGGTGTTGGTTTCGCTGGCGAATATTCGGCCTCTGGCGATACTAGTATTATTATTAATTAAAAAAAATGTATTTCGTATGAATACGTTTTCTTCATTTTAGTTTAATAATAATTTTGTTGGCGATATCGAAAACAACGGGTACATAACAACACTACTCGTTTAATCGTCTTGCGTCATACCTGTTCCTCGAGCTGTTCAAATCGGACAACAACGAAATCTTTAGATCCGGAATTGGAAACAAGTACTTGATAACGCAAAACATGGGGCAATATACATACGTTCGACCGGAAACTATATCTGCTAAAAAGAAAAGTGATTTCATCAAGTCTTACTTCTGAAATACTATCAATACCAAATTCGCCGAAAAACTTTTACGTCCGTGACTGGATCCTCCAAAGGGACATATTTATTGTGTCATCCCAATGTGAAAGTTTTCATGTTTCACTAGCAGTCATATTTCTATTTTTTTTTTTGTGTGTGTAAGACTTCTTTAAATTGAGCAATTATTTTCATAGAAAAAGAGAAGAAACAACAAAACTAAACAAAAATCCAAATTCTGTTTTTGATTTCGATATAAATACAATCACAAATCGCATCCAATATATGCATCGTTATCTCCTATAAAATCCCCTACCATTTAACAAAAATTGGATACAAAATTTTCAAAATATTTTTTTTTATCCTCTCTATTCTTTCTTATATTAATTCAAACTCTTCGGGGTGAAGAAATTGGCTCCTTTATAACAATTAAAAACAACAACACAGCAATTTGTTTACAGGACTACCACACATACGAGTAGTATTCAATTTATTAACAACTTTAAGTATATTCTATGCTGCAAGCTGCAGTGTCGGGAGTATATATATTTATATCTCTCCTTATTTTTTTTACAGTATTAACTTACTAAGAGCGAGATGATTATAATAATTAGAATAATACATTTTTTTTTTAAATAAATTTATTCTTGTTTGTTGTAATCATATTTAAATTTAATTTTAACATAGCATTTTGAGGTTTATATATAAATGTCAACAACGGAAATTTTATTTTAAAACAATAAAACATATTTTTAAGTAATATAGGTATACGTATATAATATGCATGTATTTATTTTTATAAATATTTTTTCTTTTTGTTTATTTATGTTTTTGTTTTTTACTTATATTTAAATCGTTTCTTACATTCGCATTGGTTGGTACTTAATTTATACATAATATAATTTAAAATATATTTAATTTAAGCTTTGATTTTGTATTAAATTATTTATATAGGAAAGCAGAAAAATGAAATTTGTACTAGTTAAATAAAATTTGTATATAAAACAATATTTTAGTAAATGTTTTCTTTTTTATACAATCTGTAAGGATTTAATATTTTTGTTTATTTTTGTATTAATAATATTATAGTTAGATACATATTTATAATCGAATAACAATTCCACACATTAGCGTACGAGATATTAATTTTTTTATTTTTGTTAATATATTCAGGAAATATAATCAATAAAGGTAAATATGTTTTTTTTTTTGTTTTGTTTATCTTATTGTCAACTAATATGTCGATTTTTTAAGTACATTGCAGGAGAAAATTAATGAAACCAAAAGAAAAATTTTTCTTATCAACTCAAATATGATTTTAGGAAAGTTAGATCGTCCTAAGCAATAATTTACCTAGGTCAAAGATTTGAGTAAACATTGTTAGCTTTATTCTAAAAGAAAGATCTTATTTTTTCCGAAATATCTATGAGTCAGATAATTTTTAAGGTGTTTTTTTTTTATTTTTTCAATACACGTAAATTAATAAATTACATCGGGCAACATTTTCTTTTTAAAATTTAATTTTATGTTTATTTTTATTTCTATATTTTTTGTTTCGTTTATTTTGTAAGTCTCTAGGTTTGACTTAAAAATCATAAATATATTTTAAGCGACTTAGCTTCGAATTGCTTTCCATGATGATAATGATAGTGATGATGATAAATCAGCTTATTTGATTTTTTTTTTGTCTAAGCATTAATATTATCTACTATTGCTTCGATGTTAATTTATCATTCTTACTTTTTATGATTACATAATATTATTAATGAAATAAAAATTTAAATGAAAGTTTTTTTTTTTTAATTCGGTGAGTTTAATGATAGGCTAATAATAATACTACATTTATAACAATTTAGTTATGATAAATTAATTTATCTGCTGATTTCTTGTCCCATTATTGAGATATTTCATCTGGAAATACAAAAAAAAAGTTTTGTTAGGTATATTGGTTTAAAATGAAAAAAAAAAAAAAAAATAAACTAAAAGTGATACATTTCTGCAGGAAAATTGAAATTTCAAGATATTCTGAAATAAAGACTTCTTTAGGTGTCAAAATTATAAAAACAAGGTTTACGCGTTAAGGTTTGTATGTTTATATATCGATGACGTGCAATAGTGCCTCACGAAATTAAACTAAAGTCAAAATGTGGCCTTAATTCCATCCAAAAAATTAGTCCTTAGTTAGCAAAAGAATTGTTTAAAATTGAATAAAAAATGAAAGTTCCTGGTAGCAAACAAAGAGTTCTAGAGTTCCTCATACTTTTTTTTCAATAGTTCTGGCAAATAAAGTGTTAAGAATAGAAAAAAAAGTTTTTTTTGCTAACTTCACGCAGCAAGGCCTTTTTCGAGAAAAACAGTTCTGAGCATGTTTTTTCAACTTAAAATCAAGAGTTCTAGAGTTTCTGTTGGGTTTTAGAAAGAGTTCTGCAAAATTGGAAAAGTTAGGGAAAATTGAGGTTCCCATTGACTTAGAACCAAAAATAATCAAAATCCAAAAAAAATAAAAAAAAGGAGTTCTGATTAGAGTTCCCGATAGCAAACAAAGAGTTCTGAACATTTTACTCATAACTTTTTTTTCTAAAACTTATATGGGGGACGCAAAAAGTACCCCGAACGGACGTACTTACACACATATAGTTTTTATTGATTAGATCTAACATGTTAAGCATAGTTGGTAGGTAGGTATGTACTTAGAAATAGGATAACAACAGTCACAATTTTAGAGGATACATTTTCATTTGAAGATACAAAGGTACCTACATAGGTATTTATAAACATTAAGAAGTTATCTAAAGGTGTTGTACATTTTAAAATCGGGGGTAGAGTAAGATAACTTTGGCGCCAAAAATTAATAACGATTTTTTGTAGAGGAGTAAAAAAAAGCATTAGCGCAAAATTTTAAACAACCTAGTGTTACGGGCTTAACACTTTACTAGTTAACAATTTGCTAAGTATTTAGCAATTTACTATCTATTCCAAAATTTTAAACCTTTTGCTAACTAGTACACTGCATTTGTAAGGTTTGAATTTGATGAACACAATTATTGTTTTTATGCGTTGTAAATTAATTATATGTTGATGGAAACCTATCATGAGCTTCAAATAAGTATACCATATTTATATTTTTATCATTTTAACTTCATTATTTACAAAAAAAAAAGAAAAAAAAGAAAAAAAAGTTGGGTACCACCAGGACTCGAACCTGGAACATTCGGGTTTTCTCATATGGATTTAGTACGATACTAAAAAGATAAAATAGCCAGTTGGTGATTTTAACTTTAGTAAAATGTTAGGTGATAGTACGATGCTAAAATCGTTTAAAATTAGCGAAACACAATTTTGAACTTAGTATCATACTAAAAATGATTTAGCATCGTACTAAATCGTCTTAAATTTTGCGCTATTTTTTTTAGAATGGTAGAGGTGTCTTTCTCTATCTATCTATAATTTTACTTACAATGATTATTATTATTTCACTTACAATGAAGTACTATACTGGTTTTGAAAGCCAGAAATCTATTCTAAAATCCTAGATTTAAATTATTTATGTCAACAATTTTTGAAAAATTCGCATGTAAATTTTGAATAAGAAAAGATGAAAAAAAAAAGTTTAAACCAATTTTTTTTCCAAAATTGGTGAATTAATTCAATTCTTAATAGAACGCAAAAAACCCGAACTGCTTTGACCACTTTTTTTCAAATTCTTTAAAAGAATTAATATAATAATTAATTTATAGTGACCATACGTATACCATTTTCAGCGGGAGAGTCTCGTTTTTGAGGTCTCTGTCCCGCGGCCATAACTGTCCCGCTTTTCCTACGATGTTTTTGAAAATGTGTGTAGGTTTCTACAATTCTCGAAACGAAGCAATTATACAGGATGTCCCTTTATTCGTCAATAGCATTTTAGGGCAAGATTCATGGGTGTATTCTAAGAAAAAAATTGTTCTTAAGTAAGGACCTTTCTCCAACTTTGATATCAGTTATCGGGGATTTAAGAAAAGTCTTATTTTGGTGTACCCTGACCCATGTTAACGGTAATTGCGCTGTAAGTAATAATGATAGAAACTTCGTTCAGGGCTTTATTTTTAGAAGAAATACTTACTTACAGAACTCTTTGTTTGCTATCAGGAGTTCTAACCAGAACTCCTTTTTTTATTTTTTTGTATTTTGAAAATGTTTGGTTTTAAGTCAATGGGTACCTTAATTTGGGCATAACTTTTGAAAAATAAGTTTTAGAAAAAAAAGTTATGAGTAAAATGTTCAGAACTCTTTGTTTGCTATCGGGAACTCTAATCATAACTCCTTTTTTTTATTTTTTTGGTTTTAAAAATTTTTTGTTCTAATAAGTCAATGGGCACCTTAATTTGCGCATACATTTTGAAAAATAAATTTTAGAAAAAAAAATTATAAATAAAATGTTCAGAACTTATTGTTGACTATGGGGAAATTTAATCAAAACTCCTTTTTTTTATTTATGTTGGATTTTGAAAATGTTTGGTTCTAAGTCAATGGGAACCTTAATTTGCCCTAACTTTTCCCCTAAGGGGCCAGTTATAGCTATTATTGAAAACCATCATTGAAAATATTAATTGTCAACTTTGAGAGATTTTGAAGGAAAAATGAATGATTATTTTGATGCCAAAGTAAAGCTATTTGACTAAATAATTATTTCTAGGTAAGGCCCCAGTTATAGCTATCATTGAAAACCATCATTGAAAAAGTTAGCTGTTGATTTTGGGGGCCTTCGATTGTTTAATCATTGAATATTTAAATGCAGAAATATATCTTATGACTTCAAAATTATTTCTCCTCAAAAAAAAATTAATTTTGATCTTTATCTTCCCCATAAAGGGGCCAGTTATAGCTATCATTGAAAATCATCATTGAAAAAGTTAGCTGTTGATTTTGAGACACTTCGGAAGTTTAATCATTGAATATTTTAATGCAGAAATATAGCTTACAACTTTAAAATTATTTTCCGCCAAAAAAAAATTTATTTTGGCCCATATCTTCCCCATAACGTAACTTTTAATTTTTTCAATGATCATTGGTAAGGTAGTTCATCATTAAAAAATTAAAAGTCATTTTATGAGAAAAGTTGTGAAAAACTGAATTTTTTTTTAACTAAAAATAAATATTAGGTCAATTGGCTTTACTTTGACATCAAAATAATCATATATTTTTTCTTCAAAATCTCAAAATTGACAATTAATATTTTCAATGATGGTTTCCAATGATAGCTATAACTGGGCCTAAAGTAACTTTTAATTTGTTCAATGATCATTGGTAAGGTAGTTCATCATTGAAAAATTAAAAGTCATTTTATGAGAAAAGTTGAGCCAAATTGAATTTTGTTTTACCTAGAAATAAATATTAAGTCAATAAGCTTTACTTTGGCGTCAAAATAATCACATATTTTTTCTTTAAAATCTCTCAAAATTGAGAATTAATATTTTCAATGATGGTTTCCAATGATAGCTATAACTGGCACCTAAATCGATCAGCAGTGGCATCTCATGTGTTTGCAGCGTGTGATGACAACAACCCTCCACACAAAATTGGGAGCTTTGATCAAAGTGTTCGCCTTCTATGTACACAATGAAAGAAAGTAAGATGCCTACGAATCGATGTACATACAGAAAACAAGAAATTTAATAAACACCGATGGCGGAAATATTATGTCGCCTTTGATTTCCCTTGTAGTTATAATCATGTTTTCTCATTTTTCTTATATAAAAGCTTTAATTTTTGTAATATTATGTTCAAACTTAACTGTTATTTTTTGTTCTATTTCTGTTTCATTTCTTTTGTATTCTTTAATTTAGTATATCGTGAAAGACACTGATGATGAGTAGCTTGTCTGCTTGAAATGCATTCGTTAGTTTAATAATTTTGACAATAAATAAATACATTTTTTAAAAAGTAATTTTTTGTCTTCGTTTTAATTAAATTTAATAATTTTTCTGGTCAATAAAGGAATTCTTTTGGAAAAACATTGGCACGTATGTTGCCTTCCTGGAAAAATATTGGTATGGCCCACAAAATATTAAAGTATGGAACAGAATGGCGATTTATTACTCCAAGCGCTCCCCATCAAGGTGGATTGTGGGAAGCAGAAATTAAATCGATGAAAAACCACTTACGACGAGTCATTGGACCGCACAAATTGACAAGTGCTGCTTTTCGCACGATATTGGCTCAAACAAGTACATAAATGAATTCTAGACCACTATCGGCACAATCGGACAATCCTTAAGATTTATCCTTTTTAACTCCGGCGCATTTCCTAATTGGTGAGCCCATTATTCAGCCATTCGGAGCTAGTGTTCAAGATGTTCCAGAATCCAGACAATCGTTAGCATCACGGATTCAGAAAATGACTCAAATATTTTGGAAGGCTTGGTTACAAGATTATTTAAATGAATTACAACAACGACCAAAATGGGGAAAGGCACACCGAAACATAAAGAAGGGTGAGTTGTAATAATTCGAGAAGAAAACACACCACCAACACTATGTAAAACAGCGCGAGTGATAGAGGTTCTTCCAGGACCTGATGGACTTGTAGTAACACTGTGGATTGGGAGAAGAAACCAGTATTCTTAGACCGCCCAGTGCAGAAATTGTGTCTACTTCCTATTGATGTTGACATTGAAGCAGAGATTTCAAGGGGGAGTGTGTTGAAGCCGACACTGACACCGATGCACTTCCATAAGGGGTTGTCTTCTAAAATGCTTGAATTAAACTCTTTAGTTAGCTACTTTGATAATTTTCTAAAGTTTTGATTTTGTTTAAGACATAGTTTAAGATTTTGATCTTAGAATGTTTTGTAAGCTTGACTTTTAATTTGTTTTTAAATTATTATTCGATATATGTTTTTCGATGAATAAAGACACATTATATAAATAGATCTCCTCGTTGATTTTAATAGAAGTAAAGAATAAAAGAAGAAAATAACAAGAAATAAAGCATATACAAACAATAGGCTATAGTAAATGTATACCCGAATATGAGAGGAAGAAAGAAACTATTGCTTCCACGAGATCTTATTTTTGAATATAATTGTCTAGAACATAAGCTTGCTCAAAACATACAATTCGGCAAAATACATGCATTTCTGAGAGAATGGTCACACTGGTAATTTTTCAATGTTTTTGGTATAACTCAAAAACTAAGCGGAATTTGAGAATCTACTTTTAGAACACTTTTTGAAGGAAATTGGATTTTTACCATAAATGACAGTTTAATAAAATTTATAAAAAAAATTGAACAGAAAAATGTAACAAAAACCAAACTTTTTTTACTAAAATGCTCATCACTTTTGTTTGGCTAAAGATAGTCTGGATACGTGTTCGAATGTAAAAAAAAGAAGAGTCTCAAACCTATAATAAGACGCATAGAAAATTTGTGTTTGGCAAAAATTGACGAAAGTATACCCATTTAAAAATAAAAGGTTTTGTTTGTTGTTTTTGCTCGTAGATAAGCCTCTTTTTTACTTGCAATATATTAGTAGTGTGACCCTTCTCTCAGAAATGCATGGATGAATTTGGGCGAATTTTATGTTGTGGGCAAGCTTACGTTCCAGACAAACATATTCAGCCTTATCAGTAGGGAGATTGTTCTCCACCGGATTTTCATTTTTCCCAGGAGTCGAATACTCCTATCATCAGTATTCCCAGGATTCAATCTCCCCCGGAAATTACTTCGAATCAGTTTTGAAATACTCTGAAAGAATTTATATTCTGAAATTATTTATCTGTCAAAGTTTGTAAATTAATTTCTGAAATCAAATTAAATATTTGAACTATTTGTGGTGATAAAGACCTATTTTGCATAATAAATTCAATTCTCGTGTAAGGAAACGCGTAAAAATAGTCAAAAGATTCTTGACCACAGATTCCTTTACTGTGTCTAGGGCTGGCTGCGAGGCGAGAAAAGTCTCGGTCTCGGTTGCACATGACAAGACCTAGACGATACAGGCTTTTAAGCAACCGAGACAAGACCGAGACGAGACTGTATATTTGGGCAGAAATTTACAGAGTCTAATAAATTAAAAAAATCCAATTTCAGTTAAATATTTATTTTCTTCTGCACGTATTCAAACTATAATCAAAAATATTTCGTTCCAATTATCAACAAGTTGGGCGAAAATCGTATTTTTCATAGACGACACCAAGACGAGACTGAATTATACGAGACCAAGACGAGACTGAAAATTTTCGATTTTAACGAGATCGAGACGAGACTTAGAAAAGTCTCCCAGAGTCTGGTCTCGTGGCCAGCCCTAACTGTGGCTATATTTTCGAGTGACTGACAAGGACGACGACGAACAATGATCTACTGATCCATCAGCGTAAATTTGGTCTAAAATTTTGTAATGAAACGCCTCACTGTCGATTCATTTGGCGCATTATGGCGACCGAAAACTTTACGTAGTTGGCGAACTGTTTTCGCAAAACGTTCACCATTTTTGTAATGTGTTTTTACAATAATTAAACGTTGTATACTTCTCCATATTCTTAAATCGTGTGGTCTGTACGTGACAACTGTCAAAAAAATCACCGTACAACTTGTATTAACAAAATGGCGGCAAATTTAAATCCGGCGCTCTTGTTGGGACACTACCTATATAACACCAAGTTGTTTTTGTTAATTTGTTTCTCTTGTGTAAAAGCAAATAAAATATTTGTAATCAGTTTCTTTTAGGTATCTAGTCTTTGAGTATTAAAATGTTTGCTGAGCTAGGTACTAACAATTCTCACTTAAACACGGATATTAGGTAGGAATAGCCCGATAAATGTAAACTCACAAAAATATGTTAGTGCGTTAATCAAATATTTTTAGTAAAATGCACTTATCTGCAAAACTTCTTGACAGAAATAAGTTTTTCTGGCTAATCTATACATTATCATGTTATTAAATTACCTTAATTTGAATCCGAATCAGAATCACTTGGTGGCATTGGTGAAGGAGCTGGCTGTGGTGATGGAGGCGCCTCCTTAATAGTTGTTGGTCTGGTAGCAGCCAAGTACGCATTTGTCGATTCTCCATGTGTTGTTTCAATTCCCACCCTATAAAATAAATTTTTATAGTGACACTTTTTCTTTTAGATATTTTTTTCTTAAACTTACTTATATTCATGTCTTGCCAAATATCTAACGTATTTTTCTGGTGGATCATCGCTATCTGAATCTTGAACACTCACTGAACGAACAGTTGTATGCGAAACCTGTGTTGCTGGCATAGTAAATTCAACCAAGGCAAATGGTGCCAGTTCACTTGGTATCTGATCATAGGAAGTAAGTGCCATTCGACAGACCATTTGATGAGTAGTGTAGGCTCCTAAATCACAATGTATTTTAGGAAAAATTCAAAAACAATTTTGACAAATTTCTTTAATACCTTGTCCTTCTTTTGGAAGCCTCGGACAACGCCAGACAATAGCCCGATGATGATGTTCATACTTGGCCTGACCAGAAGTTACTTCAATAAGTGATTCCTGCAGGGTGTCAACTGTTCCCAGAATTCTTTCAATACCTTTGATCTTTCCCGTACGACGATGAGCGGATTTTACTGAGCCATACCTTTGTTAGAACAAAGAAAACCCCATTAGACTTTTTGAATACAAATTGGCGATATGGCTCTAGATTATACCTGAAATGTTTTTCTACGCGGAATAAATAAATCCAGCATTCCGGAATTGGGAATCGTATGGATACATCCTCACACGGTATTTGCCCTAGCTTACGCGAAGCAAAGCCTGGCACCAGTATATCAGCTCTTAATTCTACTTTGTTGCCTGTAACACACCACGTTGCTTTTAACTGGAGTGGAAGCTCACGATTCTTGGGCGGGCGGACTCGGAAACGGAAGAGCTCAATATAACAAGCATCTGGTGGCTGAAATCTAAAAACAAAATGCTCAGGTTCAAAGGCCTTAAAATTAATTTTGAAAATGTACCTTATAGTACGGGTCCTATCGTATTCTTCCAAGTTAACAGAATTATGAAACTCTACACATTCCAGACGAATCCATTCTTCGGTGACAACGGGAATGATATCGTGACGTCCAACCACTTCTTTGCCTTGACGCCACATGTCGTTCATGCCGAGTTCGATTGTAGGCATTCCTATAAAATAAAAGTCAAGGCATCCTTGAGGTTTCGAAGGAAAAAGTTTGACATACCTGATAAGAAAGCCAAAAAGAACAATCTCACTCTAGCGATCTGCTTCAGAATCTTTCCTTCTGAATCCTGTTCCACATAGATCTCATCTACTGCTGTGACTTGTACCTCTTCCATTTTGTAGTTCAACGCCCGATCACGATGAGCGGAAATTTTGAAGAGTGATTCTTCAATACAAATTGAAAGCTGCTTCATATCCTCATAGTTCATTGAGCCAATCTTAAATAACTGTGAAGACTGCGGAGCATGCTCGACTGGTAAGCCAAGTTTTTTCAAGTCACTTCCAAACTCCTTTACACCCTGATAGTCTCCAGCAATTGCATATTGGGCAAACTGACTGAGCTTGTTTGTGATGCGTTCGGCTTTGGTGACCTGACCTGGTCGAACTCCAGGGCGTTCTTTATAGAAGATGTACTGCAGCTTCATGGTGAAGATCTTGCCAAACTGGTCGTATTGTTGCGCCCCAATTTCCGAGACCGAATATGACGGCTGAAGGGGTAATTCTTGGAAAGGCTGTTTATCTGACGCTTGATTGAAGAGTTGAATGACAGGCACATCATTTTGTATCGCCATTTTTACAAAAATCTTCTTCCAGAACCGCTGACCTGTGATCTTCTTTTTATTTGGCTGTCGAAGTTGCATTTCCCATCCCGGTCCGGAAAAGCTTAGTCTTGGGAAGTCTTCTAGTGGCTGCGAAACGTCTTCATCGAAGAGAGGAGTCTGTGGAGTTTCTTGTGAGTCTGTGCGTTGCATTGGTGGTACCGTTTGGTCTGATGCTGCTGCCGGTGCAGGAAAACCTGTATCATCTTCGCCCTTATCAAATGGATTTACCCTCGGTGAAGAGTCTCCTGAATTGCCTGAATTACTTTGTGAGCCACGAGGTGGTGGTGGTGGAGCTAGAGCTGGAGTGACACCATGAGCATTTTCTGCTTTGGGTCGAATAACAACACTGAATTCTTTGTCGACAGACTCAACTGATTCACTGCGCTCTGGAGCTTGCATGGCCAAGAAGGGATCGAAACCATCTTCAACACCGAATCCATCATCAGGTGCTGCCGGAGTGACAGCTCCAAAATCATCCGTATCTCCCCAAGCTAGAAACAAAGAAACTAAATAATATAAAAGAAATTATAAGGACAGACTGTTGCTTACCATCACCACCTCCAGTACTGGTTGGTGTGATCCCTCCTCCAAATCCGTCCAGTAAGCTCACATTGTCCTTCTTAACCGAGTCGAACTTAGCTGAAAAAGCATCGAACTCATCGGATGCAGCAAATATATTTGTCACAACTGGAACTGGCTCTGGGTCAGCAGCAAAGATATTCACAACTGGGTCTGGTTCAACAGCGAATATATTGGTTACTGCAGGTTCTTCCACAGCAAAGATATTTGTGACAACCGTAGGTTGTGGATAAGTCTCTTCATCGGCATCAGGACTTGCAAATGGATTTGCTGAAGCAGCGCCTGATGGTGGACCAAAATCAAGTCCCGTGTCCATTTGCTCTAGTTCACTAGTTTGATAGCTTAAATTGGCATCGATTGGTGAATCAGGAACAGCTTGAGTAGTGACAATCGATTCTGTTGGTGGACTATGATCAGTTTCGACCTTTTCCACCTCGGCTTCTTTGGGCTCAGGCTCGGGTTCCGCTTCTGTCTCAACGATTTCTGGAGGAGGTGCAGGTTCAGGTTCAGGTTCGGGTTCTTCTTCATCGTCGGATCGGGGTAAATCTTCGACGGTGGTGATTTCTATGTCAGGAGTTGGAGCCCTCATCTTAGGAATCTCTGGAGCAATGGTCTTCATGGCTACGGCCGGTGGTTCCTCGGCTGCCTGTGGGTGGCTGGAAATATCCTGACTACTCTCATCTGGATGCGTTAGAGTTGATGAGAAGATTGGGTCTTCATTAGCTTCTTCAACTGGAGGCTCAGTCTGAATCAATGGGCTGGGCTCAGCTTCGACAGCAGCTGGTGGTGTTGTTGGAGCGGCTTCTTCGGCTTTCTGCTCTCCATCTGGCATTGGATCTAGAACGATGTCTCCGCTAAGTAAGTCTTGTTGCGCTGGTTGTGGAGGTGAGGGCTTCGTGAACAAACTTAAAATGTCCTCCTTGCTCTTTGGTGGTGGCGGCTTGGGTGGAGCCGTTGTACTAAACATGTCAAATAGATCATCAGGTTCTTTGGCCTGTTGTTGATTGGGTTGAGGAGGAACAGGTCTGGGAGGTGCACCTGGAATAGAAGGTGGAGTTGGCCTTGGTGGTGCCGGTCTGGGTGGTGGTGGTCGTGGTGGCAAGGCCTTAGCTTGCTGCGGCATTGGGGTTGCTGGTTGCATCGTTGGAATTGAGGTAGGAGCAGCAAATGGATTTTCATTGCTACTACCCATCAAGTCCATATCGAAGCCTTGAGTTGCCGAAGATCCACTATCCGAGACATCTAGCAGATCTGCCAAACCAGAGTCTGGTGTTGGACTTGGAGAATGCAGGTCCAGCATTGACACCGGACTAGGGGATCTTGTTGCAGGAAGTCGACCAAGTAGCTGGGAACTGGCCTGGTCAAGCTGATCTGACACAGAGTAGATAAGATCTTGTGTCTGCTGCGAGGGTGGCGATGGCCTTGGTGGAGGACCTTTCTTTCCACTTTCCTCTGAGCTAGGATCTATGGCATCATCATCGGCTTCAATAGTTGTCCCAAAGAAACTCATCGCTGGGTCAATCGATTGAAATGCACTTGCATTGCTTGTTTTCGCAGTCTGCGGCTGAGCTTTAAAAATCTCAGCCATTGTTGTTGCAACTGTGGTTGGTGGAAGCTCCTCCTCAGCATCATCACCAAATGCAAACGGATTTGTTTGTCCGGCAAACGGATTGTCAAAGTCTTCTGCTGGCTCTTCGGGACCATCTTGCATCAAGAATGGGTTAACAGCAGCATCAGCCCCATCATCCATATCATCACCCATCATAAGAAAGGGATTCGCCATTTTGAAAGAGTTAACTGGAGGTTCTTGTGATTTCTTAACGTTCAATTAATTCGTTTTCAAGAAGCTTGATTTCTGTCTGTCCCGGTGCTAGATTCTCAGCTATTGAAGTATCAAATGGATCAATATCCTCGGGAGTGCTTAATTCTTTGCGGGTGACTTGAGGTGTCAGAACCTTGTCTCCCAATCCGAGTTCTTGGGCGTCTGTAAGAGTGTCTAGAACTCCTGTAGTGATTTCTGGTGTCTGGGCTGGTAAAAGTTCACTTTCTAGAAGTTTTAATTCTGCCTTTCCGGGGGCAATATTCGCTGCAATCGATGTGTCAAACGGATCGATTATCTCTTCTGGCTCTTCAACTATATCTTTACTCTCCTGAGCTGGCGTAAGAACTTTTATATTAATATTTTTATCTTGAACCCCCAAAAGATCAGCTGGTGCAACTGGTGTTGGAGGGGCTCGTGGATCAAAGTCCGGATCAGATAAACTGTGTCTAAGATTGCTTGTCAAGAGATCCTGCTCTAAATTCTTCAATTCAACCTGTGATGGTTTGTTTGCTGGAACAAACGTTGTGTCGAATGGGTCTTCGTTATCCTTCTCCGGAATTGCCTCCGATTTAGCGTAGTATGGTGTTAATGGCTTTTGAACTTTGCCAACATCACTATTTGCACCAAGTAAATCTTGACCTTTTGGAACCAAAAATCCTACTGTCTTCGATTGAAGATTTAAGCTGAGGGAAGACTTACGACGTGCTGGATCAAAAGGTTCCACTGGTGTTGGGATTTGAGAGACTGGAGTGGCGGGCTCCTCAGCACGTGGATCGAAGTCTGGATCACTCAGTGAATGTTTAAGTTTAGAGTCCTGTAGAAGTTCTTTCTCTAGTACCTTAAGTTCAACTTCTTTTGGTTGGACAATACCGCTAACTGCTGATGTGTCGAAAGGATCAAAATCTTCCTCACTGGGTTCAGGAATGGGGGCGATGGGAGCTGCTCCTATTGCACTTAAGTCTGTTGTGCTACCGGCAAGCAAATCCTTTTGGTTTGTTGTGTGAAGATTTGAAGATCCGTTAGCCTCTGTAAAGTCTGTGTTGCTTCCTCCAAGAAGATCACGCTGCAGAACTTTCTGAGGAGGTGGTGGAATGACAGGAGGTGCAGCCTTACGTTCTTCAGCTCGTGGATCAAAATCAAAATCGTCGTCGTCGTCTTCTGTGGCAGTGACAACCTTTTCGACAAAAGTTGTATCAAATGGATCGTCTTCTAGAGCAAAATCGTCGTCGTCACTTAGGTGGATGACACCTGGGGCAATGTGTGGACCAACTTTTGGTCGGGGAGGTGGACCTGCTGGCCTTGGAGGTTTAACTGTGGAAGAATTTTCAATCAATATTATTTTGTATAAAACTTAAATGCTTCCGTACTTACCCTTACCACCAGCTGTGCCTTGTTCTGTTTCGTTTGGAGTCTGTTCAAATTCAGCCCAATCACCTTCGATAGGACCACTTACAGTTACTGGAACCGAAACCTGTGTGATTACTTTGATTTCTTCTTTTTTTGTCAAAGATTCAGCAGCTAGTTCTGCAAACTCATCGTCTTCGTCGTATTTTAAAACATCAAATTCAGCTACAATATCACTGTCAGGTAAATCTTCAGCCCCCTCTGCTGGCTCGCGTTCTGGTAAAAACCCTCCTAAACCTTCTTCCTCTTCGTCGTTATCCTCTGTTTCGAGTTTTGGCTTTTTGAGGAACTGCAAATGTAATGATGCAGTTAAGTCAATAGGAACGTCGTTTGGTATATCATCAGCTAGTTCGTCCAAAAGATTGGTTGGCTCTAGAGTAGCTGAAACTGCTTCGACTTCGCTTGCAACAGCCTCTAGATCGATACTTTCATCTAACAAGAGATCCTGAACACCTTTTCGGGGTTTTCGTTTAGCTCCGCTGAGGGCTACTGCGTGATCCCGGTCCACTCGACCTGTGAGTACCTCAACTGCAGCGCCAAGGCTGACGAGTTTTTTGCCTCCCTTGGCCTTATCAGCACCTACAATAACCTTTTCTGCGTATGCTGTGTCAAATGGATCAGGCCCCTCGTCGATTTCAAATTCAGGCGAATCAGGAACAACACCTAGTTGTAGCTCACCACTTGTAATGGCATCTATATAGTCAGTGGCAAAGATGTCATTTAACTCTTCTGATTCTTCTTCGGACTCGGAGAGCTCTACAACAGCTTCAGCTAATTTATCCCGATTGGCTTCCTTCTCCTCTGCTAAGCGACGTTCTTCTGCGAGGCGTGCAGCCTCACGTGCTGCAGCTTCTTCCTCTTCTTGTTTCTTCTTTTCAGCCGCTGATGGAAGGCGTTGATAGAAAGATGTCTGTTTGATATGATCAAGCTCTTGCTGAGTCTTATGAAGGACTGAGTCAACTCCGGAAGTAAGAGCTTTGAATTTAGCCCACTCTTCGTCGTTTTCGGTTTTATCTGTGGTGGTTGTACCGTTTGTTGCAGTAGAAGTTTCTCCCGATGCAGCTGCAGATTCTAGAGCATGTGATGCACCTGTCCCACTACTAGAACCCTTCTCAACGTCTGACGCACCGTCAGATTCACCAGCGTCTGATTTGGCTGCCTCAAGTGCGGCCTCTTGTTTGGCACGCTGATCACGCTTGTACTGCTCTAGTTCCTCTTCGGTGAAGAGTTCTTGATCTTTTTTAGATTTCTTTCCTTTCTTTTTCTTCTTTAGACCTTTAGGTAGCTTAAGCATTCTCTAATATACGAGACATCGATATCGGTCTAGAAATAAAGTAAACATTTTTTTAAATTTACAATTAAGCTTAATATGTGGCCTATTTTCAATCGCACATTTGTTGGAAAAGAATGTATGTAAATGTTCAAGTAGCCTTGATATTGTTGTTAATAATAAAAGTTGATATAACATGAGTATCTATGAGGGTTTATTTGGCATTATTTTTGTCTAAGATTTTGCCAGGGGAAGTTATTGCATAAACTCAAATTTTTCTGTCGGTTCTTGTCAGTTTTACATATAGGCTGAGCTTCTAATATTTATAACTATGCCAAGGCATTGAGAATAAAAACCAAATATTTATTAATAATTCATTTTTTTTTAAATCAATGCAGCTGTTTTTGGGACCAATAGTTTGAAGGATAGGCACTGTTTTGGTGCCAAAAAAAAACCAAACTGGTGGGATATACTTCAAAAACTCTTTGACCGACAAATCGACAACGTTTGTGTTGATTTCATTTTAATTTTCCACTACTTATTGACCTACATACCTAATTTGTACTTGCTCTAAAGGGCAAGTATTGGTTTCAAATCAAAGAAAATGTCGAGGTTTTCATCAAACTAACATTACGAATATGAAGAAGTTCAAAAAAGTGCTTTTCACCAAGACGTCCGTCGGTGTTGGTCTGTTTGTTTGTGCGTCCTAATGTACATCGAACTAGAGCTAGAACGATTGGACGGATTTGCTTTAAATTTGGTGTTTATTGTTTTTATGTGATTCCCTTGAGGATAAATTCGAATTTATGTTTTAGCTCATCTAGAACGAGTAGCTGCCATACAACGATTTCATTAAACTTTGTACATGTCATAAGTAGACTCGTTCTAATAATATTGCATACCACGTTTTTATCAAAATATATATGATAATCATTAACGGAAATAAAAAAATGTTTTTCTTTAAATTGCCTTTTTTTGATTTTATCTTTATTTCGCTATTCAGTACTCTTAAGTAATTCAACAATTATTGAAATTTGCATAAATAATTTTTTTTAACAAAAAAATAAAAAAAAATGTTTCTTATTAGTTTTAACTTTTTTTTTAATTTAAAAATCAAAATTGCTATTTTGACATGGTTTTATTATTTTTTCGGTAACGATCTAAGAATATTAGTAAACCACCACTATATCTACACCGTCAATGTCTAGCTACATTCTAGTTGTAAGATACGAGAGCAAGTTCGCGCGACCCAGTCGTGCATATTTTTTAAAGAGACGGCGATGGCGAAGCTGGTTATTACATAATTGTAGTACCGACTTTCTGGTTTTCCACCTATCCAGAAAAAAACAAATTTTCTACTCTTTTAATACCTTGCTTAATTATGTACCTAAAAGTATTTATCGTGTCCAGAATTGAAATTTGTATCGAAAAACAAAGCAGATCCTTAGCGTTCCTCAACCAATCAGTCATTTAGTTAGGAAATCAAGTCAGGTGCATAATTATACATTGATTTAAATACATATCGTTTTGGAGGGCTATTTAAAAAAAAAAATAACTTAAAAAAGATATAAAATTATTAAAAAAAACAACGGCATTACTAACAATACCGTGATATACCTTTCGTAAAACCAGAAATCCCTTATTTTATCTTATTTTATTTTATTTTATTTTTAATAAAATTTTTTTAGTAGTAAGTGTTTGATAAGCTATTTTTCAAACTCTAAATTTTCAAAAAAAAAAAATGAAATGGAAAAAAATTTTCAAACTATTATTTTTTTTTTTTTTTTATTTTATACTTATAGGTATTTCAGTACTATTTTTGTTTTCAAAATTAAATGCTCTTATTAATTCTTAGTGCAATACTGAAAACTGGATGGTTCTAAGACATTTATTTTTCTTCTTCGGCGTCGTCAACGGTATAATCACCCAGGCGCGAACGCAGGAAAAAATTTCGGGGGGGGGGGTTTAAACTTAAAACTCAAAAATTAAGAGTGAAATTGTATGGCGAGGAAGTTAAATTCATACATTTCGTGGGGGGTTGAACCCCTAAACCCCCCCCCCTGCATTCGCGTCTGTCATCACACATCCAAATTCTCTTTTCAAACGTTTTGAAATGATATTCTTCGGTTCAAAATGTTGTGAAAAAAGTGATTTGGCTCAAGTAAAAAGCAAACGACTGGATTTCTAATGCTTGGATTTTCAAGATTGAGATCTTTAAATGATGCGAAAAGTAGCCTAAAAAGCTAAATTTAAAACTCAGCGTTCTCAATTATTGAATTTTATTGTAGAACTAACGAAACTCAAACTGGGCTTATATGCATCAGGGACGCGTGCAATACCTAATACCCTATTTAAATTAGTACGTTTTTTGAAATTTTATTTACGAGCTGCTCTCCTTCATCTTCAACATAGCTATGGAAGAAATATAGATCACACATGACTGAAGATATTTTGCACCGACAACAGGATACAAATTCAGATACTTACATGTGTTTTCTACAAAGAAGCGTCGATAATGATTAATGATTTGTGTTTAGTTATCGCTAACAAATTTCTCTATGAATTGTAATTGCTGTTTAGTTCGATTGAGAATTGCTTCGGGAAGAAAGTACAGTACGGGTGATTTTTTTTCATATGGGGAATAAAATGTTGTTAAGCTTACCCTTGAGAAAAGAAGAATTTACGATCAAATAATACAAACTGTACATAACTGGTTAATAGAAACCTTTTTCTTAGATGTACCAGATAAAAAAAAAAAATAAATCGGGTGGCACAACGGCTCATGAAGAACCAGGGCCTAGTGACTAACAACTCGCAACCATTCCTGTGTGCGCCTAACGACAGGAATGGAAGGGACCTACAATTTTATGCCGAATCCGTACGGCTAGACGAGAAGCACTTATTCGTGACAAGTGATACTCTTGGATGATTTGTCAATTCATCGCAAGAGGCAGTAGCCCTGAAAAAAACTTTTTAGTTTTTAGGTGGACGAGGCTGGGAAGCGAACCCAGACCTCCAGCGTGACAGTTGAACGCACTAACCATTACGCTACGGGCTACTACTTAGATGTACCAGAAGGAACTGGAAAAACTTGTTTTAATTAAGTCGGGCAACAATCCCAACTTGAGAAAGCCACTGCTCTGACATCGTTCGGAAAAACTGCGACATCGCTAGAAGGTGGAACGTGGAAGAACTGTGCAGTGCCCAGTGTTGAATTGCCGTTGAATTGCCGTTTAATCTCAATTCCATTATTTTCAAAGCATCCAGCATATGAACAGTACTACAGAAATGCAAACGTATTGTGTGGGATGAATGCACATCATTGCGCACCACAAGAAATCTATTGAGGGTTTATATTGCTTGGCATTTATATTGCTTGGAAGAGATTTAAGGCAAAGATTATCTGTTATTCCAGCGGATGAAAAAAAATGTTTTCATGAAATAATACTCTATACTTTGTGGCGATACGAAAAGGAGTTAAAATTAAATACAAATATGCGTTTTCAGTTGCAAAAACTGATAACGGATGTGTGCCGGTTAATCTTATATCAGGAAGAAGTTCACTCCAGCATATCTTCTGCAATTTTGTGACGTCAAAAGAAGAATTGGTATAAAAAGGAATTTCCAAATATAAAAACAGATTTAACTTATCACGATTAGCTGCAGGGTTGTCAGATTGTGCGATTTATCGCCAAATGTGCGATTTGAAATTTCATTTGGCGATATACCCCCAAAAAGGGGATATATATAGTTTTTGGCGATTTTCATTTTTTTAATTGAAATTCTAATATTCTTTTCTTTTGTCAAAACAACCAACTTCATTAGTTAACCAAATCAAAGAATGATGGATTTGAAGATTACAAAATTTGCGACTGCGATATAAGTTATTTCTTGCCATGTTGCAAAGGCTATAAAAGGATCCCATTGATAAAATACTATGGATACATTATGTATGTACATCGAATATATTGAAGAGGACTAAGTACAAAAAAGTATTTTTTTTTAATTTTAAGCTTTCATGTAGAATTTTTATTTGGTTTTGTTTTGTTTATTTATTTTTTTTTAAATATGATTTGTTTTGATATTAAAACTACAAATTGTTTTTTTTCATTTTTAAATTTGGTAATTTTTTGTGTTGAAAATTTTGAAATTTGGCGATTTTTTGGCGATTTAAATTTTAATTTTGGCGATTTCGCTTTTTAAAACCTGACAAACTTGATTAGCTGAGTAAATGAACAAGGTCGGCGTACAAAATCAAAAATATTATTCGGTTAGACAATGAAAGCGAGGGAGTCATATTGAGGTGTTTTCCATTTTGTTTTATTTTATGGAACAATGCTGTTGGGTGCCCAGCGAAGTTGGCGAGATCAACCAACTAGTATTTTATAAAATACAAAATTAAAAATAAGCAAGCACAATTCGACAAAAAATTGTGTATCCGGAAACTTTAAAATAAAAAAAAAAATACATAGGTTGGAAAGGTATACAAACATCAACAAAATCGAAGTCAATTTTCTTTTCTTTAAGTATTGGCCTTTAGCAAACTAATATAACTTTTCAAAGTTTGCGAAGCAACGCGTGCGCTGGTTGGTTAGTCTGTAATATGTTCCTTTTTCTCACGGAATAAAAATTAATTTCCGTCGTGGTTTTTACTCCGATATGTTTCATACTGTGGATTTTATGAATGGGAAATCTACAATGTATTTGTATAAGTTTCTCTTTCTCGCAAAAAAGTTCTCTTTTCTAAACTAGGGATTTCCAGTTACAAATAGTTTCTTTTTTTCAGTTCAGCTTGCAAGAAACAAGCCATTTGAAGTCACACGTTTAAGAAAACAAAATGCTTTAATTTATATTTTATTTGTTGCTGCTTTTGAGAGCTTGAAAGTTTTAGTTTTTCACTTGTTTTATAGAGTAATCCTTAATTATTTCTCATTTTTCATAGTTTATATAAATTAATTTCAATGAATTAAAACTATCGGTTCACTGTATACCAGCTGGTTGTTGCCTGTTTTCACCCTATAGTAAGTAATCAGTGAACCAGTTAAGACGCTTTTCAGAAAAGCATTAAAATGTAGGTACTGGAAATACAAATCCAATAAACCAAATATAAAATGCCTTTTAATCCTTAGAAATTTGAACAAATATAAAAGTTTGAAAACTATATATCAAGTTTACCGTACATATAATAACCATGTTTTTTGAGAGAGTGCTTAGAAAAATTTTTACACGCAAACAATAACAAAAAAAATATTTTAAAGAATTTTATTTCTGATTCCTAAATTATTACTGAGTTGCTATACTACAGTCTATTAAAAAACATGGCTAATGCATGTTTTTTAGGTAGGAACTTTTTCGCCCTATTTTAATTTTATGTTGGATTAAAGTCTCTAGGTCAATTTTCAACAATTTTTTAAATATTGTCTTAAATAAAAACATTGAAATGAATGTGATTTAGTGCAAGAAAAACTTGATTACAAATTGAATATTTAATACACTTTCCTTTTATTCTATTTTGAAAAGATACTTTTATAAAAAAGATGCAATTACATGTTCAATGCCTAGCCAATAATGTATCGTACATATTCCTCTTACATCCTCTTTCATAGTGAGCGCATAATTTACTAAAAATGACATGTCCTCCCACTATAAGCCACCTTTTTCATGTAAATGGGTTACATTTTCTCAGCTCGCTGAATGTCATTGCGTGCAATTTTTCCAGGGCAACCGAGCTATTTTAAAAGCAGAAACCGTACTCGAAGCTAAATTAATCAACATACAAGGTCATACATTTCAGCTTGTCTCCTGTCCAGGATGCACAAATACACTAAACTAACGGTACCTTATAGTATATGTATAAATAGCATTATAAATGGACGCTAGGTTGCTTCATTTTTATTTATCGCGTTTACCTATGTATATGTGTACATTAACGTGGAGTGAAAGAGTTGATACGTGAATATGAATTGTTCGAGTTCATATTTCTATGAAAATATCAAACTCGGGTTTAAGTTAACTCAAATTTTAGGTACCTATCTCTATATTCCGAAAACATGAAATAGCAAACCATCCTGATTCTAGAGATTAGTTTCGGTTACGTTAATTACATTTAGATCCATAAAACTTTTTGTTGACCTAATTAAGTTGAAACATCTTTAATTCTCTACCTTAACCACATAGGTTAGGTTTATTTTATGGATCCTTGATTTTTGATATCATCTTTTATTTTCAAAACACTGCTGCTCTATTCTTGAAGTTTTTTTCTGTGGCATCTAAATACAACAGTTTAACAAAATCGATACTTGGATGAACCTAAAAGGTTGACAAACTCAAAATTACCTGCTAGTATGGTGTGTTGTGTGGACGAATTTAATACCCATGAGTTTATCTACGTAGCACATTTTATGGCATCTGTATTGTGAAGGTTCCATAAAGATTTTAATGAAATTGGTTTTATTGACAATTATTTTTCTCCACTAATTAAATTCGAATAGGAAAGTTTGACTATATACTCCTAGTAACCAGTTGAGTTGAGTTGGCCGTGGGGAGCTTGGGCTTCAATTTGAGAAATACATTTTAAATAATAAAATAAGTTTGTCCTAAGAATGTAAAATTAAAAAAAAAATGATGCTGTATAACGTCGCGTCGTTTTAAAGAAATGGATAGAAAATTAATCTTTTAAACGCCCAATGCCATGCACCGATTTTGAAAAAAAAAAAAAAACTAATTGAAAATTGACAGAATATCAACGGGTGGGCCAATTTTCTTCAAATTTGGTACAAAGTATGTATGTAGGTAATTGTTAAGAGGTGAATTTTGACTTCCCGACTTCCCTATAATGCTATCTAGAATGGGTATCTGCCATAGGATGATTTTTTTTAATTTTCTCAGAAACGGCTTTTAATATTTTGATTAAACTTAACCTGTAATGACCAAAGCGATGCCTACGATATATACGTCAATTAAAGCTTTTAAAAGTTAGAACTTAACGGAAAAAGGATTTTCACCATTTTTGAAAAAAATTGTTCCACTATGTATACGTATAGCTATAGCAAAGAAATTAAATAAATTTGGTGCTAACTTTTTTTACTTTTTATACAATGAAGCTTACCTAGATTCATCTAGTTTTATTGCAAAAAGTATACAAATGGGAAAAAACATGTATGGTGCTAAGGACATCTTGTTCGCAAGAAAACAAACCAAAATTGTTCTGATAGCGTATTTTAGCCACCATGGCGCAAAATTTTAAACATTGCTCATTTAAGGGATAAAACCGGCTCTAGTTAACGTAGACGTTTAGTTGTGAATCCTTGTCTAACTATATCTTAATTTTAAACACGTTAAACAACTCTTCTAACTAAAGTGGACTCCGCAACGTAACGTAAGCAAATTAAGGTTGAACAGGCACACATTTGACAGGTGAAGAGAAGGGACAGCTACAGAACAACAAAAAATGTTCAAATTAAACAAACAAGATCAGACAAATAATTTTAATATAACTAGGTGCGTGTCGTGAATATAGATTATGATTGTTTTTTGTCTAAATGTTTCAAAGAAGTCTACTCGCATTATTCCTGAATCCTGATTCTGAAAAAAAAAACTCAACCGCATGGACAATATTGAGAAATCTTTGTACATACATAATGTAAGTACCTACGTCCTACGTGTATGTTGATTGATGTGTCTTGTGTGGTTGATGTTTTTGCCCATGTTTCGCAGAAAATGTGAAAAATTCAACGCCACCGAACTCTTTTAATACATTAATACCTAAATACTTTTCATTTTTAACAAAGGTGTAAATATTCAGTAAATAAAATAAAATTCCTTAATCATTTTACCAACCTACGCCTTTTTGTTGTTATAAACATATTTTCAAGTGGTAAAAGTATATTTTAAGAAGATAAACAAGCGATTTGCTGCTTTTCAAGTTAGAAGAGTGGTTTAACGTTAAACTATACTTTATGTCGTTTAAAATTACCAAAGAGTTGACTCTCGCTATAAAAAGAGTTCTTAGAGCCGACTCCCATTTTAAAAGTGATTTAGAGCCGGTGTTAATTCTTTAAAATTTTGCGCCCATCATATATTTAAAAGTTGTTAAGCCTTTATTTTATTAAGAGACTCTTAACAAATAGTTTATGTCTTCAATTTCAAGCTAAGTTTTAGCCTTGTACCGTAAGATCGTGTCTAGTCTTGCACTATTTTGGACTATTGGACGGCAGTTTTAAAGTTAAGCTCAAAAAATTCTATGGACCCCAGGCAAATTAAACTTTTTATACCTCCAAGAAAATCGAAAAGAGAACAAATTCGAACAACATAATCAAGTCGCAATCTTTTATTATTTATATGCAGAAAAAAACTGACTTTCCAAATTGTTTTTAGAAATATTGAATTTTCAAAAAAAAAAAAAAAATATTTTGAATTAAAACTTTTTAGAAAACAAAAAACAGAAAAAATCAATTTATCTAACCATCTCCGGAAAAATCAAAATAAAAAAAACTAGGTATCTACTCCTAATTAACAAGTTTTTTTTCAAGATTTTGAGTTTCAAAATTAATTATGAAAAAAAGTTGTCAATAAACCAACTTGAATTAAAAACAAATGCAGTTAAGAAGTATTCCGGTATTTTTAATAATTTTGATTTTATTTAAGTATGTTATTTTTTAGAAAATTGTCATTCCGGCTGGAAATCTATAACGCCTCCCTGCCATATGATCTTTTCTTGTTTAAACCCTTACACGAGTTATAATCTATCATCATTTTAAGTTATTTTTTTTAACGCTGGGTAAAGTGAAGATGCGACCATCAACAGGTGAATGAATAGTGAATAGCAATTTATCATACATTTGATGTCCTACTGTTTACAATAATATAAGCCCTTTTAAAACAATTAGTGATTCTTGGTTTTAATAAAAATTATTGACAAATTTTTGTCAAGTTTCATCAACGAACAATAAACCCGGAACCAAACCTGTCTGGTGTGTTGTGGAGTCATGTGTCTCTGTCAGACACATGACTACGTCACACAATAACACTAGTCACGACATATGAAACAAATGTTGTATAACACACCACCGAAGATAAGTGTGGTTCCGGCTTAATATTAACAAAAATTACAGTCTGAATAAGATTCAAATTTAATATTTATATTTTAATATGAACGAAACCCAAACAAATAAAAACAAAACTAACAATAACATTGTAATAAAAAAAATTCTTTGGCACAATAAATTAATCATTAATCAACAAATCATCGTTACGCTAGTGAATACAAAAATTTATTGACTTAACAACAAAAATATTTATTATGAAAAATTTGATTGATACAATGAAAAAATTCGTCGCCATTGATGCATTGAAGGGCAAGGAAGTTCATCATCGGCTGAATTTTAGTTGAAAATAAGTAGGTAGGTACTACTCCAACTAAATTTGTCACTATCCCAATTTATGGAATTAGTTCAGTGTAAGTGTTAAGAGAATTAGATTCGTGTGATTTTGTGAAATGTAGGTTAATGAACCTTCAAAAAGGTCATTTAAAAATCGATATTTTATATTATTCATCATATCCGGTTACAATTTAACCAAACTCCTATTTTTCTCTTATTACATACATAGTGTATTATAAATTTTCGTACTGAAACAACTACGAAAACATTTGAAAATACGTACATACATTCTTTCCAATTAAAACAAGTGTTAATCTGTCTTTCAATAAATTCACACAATTTGCCACAATTTCCCTGCATTAATTTCCGTAGATTATAATTAATTCCGAATACGTTTTATCGGTCGCACACAAAATCAATAATTAATTCCTTTACAACTGACATACATACATAACTAAAAATCCTCATCCAACTACATTGGCATAGAGATGAAACTAAAATAAAAAAAAGACAAATATTATATTACGTGATGAACATCTCTTTCTAAAATAAAAGAAATCTAAATTTGGTCAGAGCAAAAAAAGAAAAACACCAAAGAAAAAAACAGATCAAAGGATACTCGTATCTCCCCAACTTGACTAAAGAATCAAAAAAACGAAGCTGATGGTGTACTTATAGCATATACAATATACATATGTTCATATATGGTCATGCTGGTGATGGTAGTGGTTAAGTTACTAGAAGAGGATCAAAAGTTCAAACAAGGATGCAACAGCACTATATATCTATAACATAATAAAACTACAATATCTACTTTTATACGACCAACAACAACAAGAAAATGTATCTCTATTGCACTTTGCCTATTTTGTTCTTATTATTATTTTTTTTTTTTTTCGAAAACACTGTAGGCAGCTTTATAAAAATAGAAAGGTATGTAGGTGCCTAACCTACTCCAAGGTGAAATTTAAGGGAAATACTGTGGCTTTTCTAAAGTGACTCAACTATAAAAAGCGATAAAGAGAAGGAGTCCTATAACAGCTATATTTTTGCTCCGCAGGATGAGTAATTTCTTTCTTTGTTTTATTGCATTTATGGAACATTTCATTTGATTTAATGATTATGAAATTCACATTTCAGCTCAGTTGTAATAATTAGCAGGGTGAATGTTGAAAAGAAAAAAAAAAAAAATAATGTAAAAGAGCATAGGTTAAATCCCAAATACATATTTTCATATATATGAGAAATTCACGATTTTAGAGAAATGCAAAAATGAACTTTTTCTACAAAGGGCTCAAAAGGGATAAATTTCTACTGTAGTCCTTGCAAAAAGAAAAACAAAAAATCATGGTACTCACCACTCTAGTGACATCCATTTTTATAATAATTTCATATTTTCTAACTTTTGTATAAAAATGACACTTTTTTCCCGATAAAATTGCACATTAACAATAAACTGTCCTTTGAAAAAAAAAATATTAAATTTTTTCACATCATATTCACCATTCTCAGTTGGTAATTCACCACTATTCACCACCTACCACCACCACTTTTAAATATCCATCATCTGCAATTATTATTTTCAACATAAATGTAAGATTACGCGAGAAGGAAAAGAGAGGAGTGAGATGACAAAAATCGTTTTTTACCACTGCTGGGTTGGGAAAAATCGATTTTCATCAAGGAAGAAAAAAAAATTTCTTTCTCTATCGGGTTTTCTTTTTTATTTCGGGTAATTTTCGTTTCGATGAAAAGAAAATTTGATTTCCTGTGGAATTTAACAGGATATCCTTTTTAAAATTTAACAAAAACAAAGACAGAACTCTTAGTTCTTGCAAACAATAAACATATATCCGAAAACTAAAAAGGATAAGACAAAAAAGAAACTTTTTTATTAGCAGGAATAGCCATTTTGTACTTATTCAAAACTTACGTCTCTTTTACGGCACAATTATTATGTAAACTTCGTATATCCTCAATGAGAAGGGATATTTTTTTTTTTGTTTATTAAATTGTGATTTTAGATTTTTTTTTTAACTTTCAATATATTTTTTCTGATTATATGCAGAATATAATAATTTTATCATTGAGGAAAAAAATCACTTTCGGGCTCGGAATAGAGCAAGAATACTTTTTAACTCGACGAGTGTAGGAAAAACTCTAAAGAAGATTTTCCCCACAAAGAGAATTTTTTTTTTTTGCAAAATTTGAAAATGGCAGTGGCGTTTGAATTTACCACATCTGAAGTTGGCAGCAGTTTCTTTACTGACTGGGGAAAGCTTGACATAACCTTAAACCTTTGAAAATAATAATATAAACAATAAATGAATTAGTAAATCCCAAATTGTGTTAATTTTAATTTGTATGACTTTAACTTAAGATGCAACTATATTTATTTCTTTTTTTTAAATTTATATTTGCAATTACACTTTTGATGAAATATTTGTGCTAAATCACATTTTTCACAACATAAACAAAAGGTGGGTGGCGATGGTGGAAAAAAAATAAATAACACGCGATGACATATATTTTCCAAGACAAAAATAATACTTCTGCGTATAGGAAAGCCCATTAATCTGACGTTTGTTTGACATTTCTACATGCCCTAGTAATATTGTTAATAAAGTTATGGCAGAGAATAATTTTGGTTAAGAAACAGACATGCGCATACATTTTATAGAAACTACGAACAATTAAAGGAGTTAAAAATGGGATTTTATAGTAGATACGAAGAAGAAGGTAAAAAGAAAATGGACTTGGAATAGAAAAAAAAATGGCATTAATTTATAAAGACAGAAAACAGAATAAAGTATCTCAAAATACTTGATATAAAAACTGTATTCTTCAACACCGATATTTAAAATATGTTTTCTTTTAGTTTTTATATATTTTTATGAAACACAATAATTATTTTGGATATAAAAATGCTACAGGTTGTAAATTACTTGCCTTAATGGTATGAAAATTATTTGAGTACTGAATTTATCAACTGATACAGCAAAAAAGGGTTGCCAACAAATAATGAAATGTAAAAATATTAAAAATATTTGACCTTTGTAATTTTTACATATTTATACGTAACCCCACTTTTAAAAAATAGAATCAACTTTTTTTTAATGTTTTTAGTAAAAATTGCATTTTAGAGAAGTGCATACAAATATACCTAAGTAAAGTACAAATAAAAATTAAAGGTTCTTTTATATTTTAATATTTTGAAAAAGCAAATGACGTAGGTCCGGTTTTCAGTTTTATACATAAAAAATAAAAGAGGAATCAAGCGCGGATCCACGTGGGGGGTCACGGGGGGCATAACCCCTTCCCCCCTGGGAAATAAAAAAGTTTTCCTATATGAATTGGATTAAATTAGGAATAAAAGCTAGATCTTTTATGGCCATGACCCCCCTTGAGTATTATGTTCTATTCATACATGATCTCAGTATCGGTAGAATATATATAATAATTGGTTGGTTGATGACTTAAACGCACGCGTTTAATATCAAGGCCTTACTATTTGCTTGTTAGGCTGGATGATGATTAACTACCTATACATAGTGTGTCATGCCGAAATATAAAAACGCATCCAAAGAAGATGCTATGGTTATACATTGTTCAGTGTTTCTCTTTTATTATGTTATTCATCTTTGTTTATATGAATTCTTTTTGGTATGAACGATGGGACAAATTCAAATTTGTCAAGAAAGTAAGGCAAGAAGGGATTTTATAAAAACAGAAAAGAAAATCTTAAAAATACTGGACGAAAAAGAAGAAAAAAGACATGTAAGCTACCTTAAGAGTCTTGCATATAACTCCAGTTTATAGAAGTTATTTATTTTTATAGTTATTTGTTTAATTTTGTTATATTTTGACAACTTTCTCTCGTATTGAATAATTATTGTTGTTTAACGTCGAAACCTCTTTTGGAATCGACTGAAGGTTTTAATTGCTTTGTTGCTCCTTACCTCGAGTGGGGGGTAGCAATGACAAGTAAAACACTAGATTGACTTCTGGATTAAAAGTGATTTTATTCTAAATTTGTTTGACTATTTATTCTAAATTACATAAATGCGATTATATATTAATTTTATTTTGTGGGAAAATAAATGTAATAGGATAGGAGAGCACATGTAAAAAGTCCAGATCGTGCAGTTTGTGTGGGAAATATATAAAATAGTATGGAATGTGAACTTTGTTTAGGGAATAGGTTGTTCTAGATTTGGATAGGGTGTTTTTATATGCAGGAATACAGGTACATAGTAATAATAAGTTATTGGCTTAAACAATTGTACTTTTTTGATATTTGTTATGTTGTGGTACGAGTATACGTAATATACAACATATCCTATAAAATATTTAATTTTTGTTAAAAACGTTTTCATTTGTTGTTCTTTTTTGACCAGAAATATAAATTGTTTCATAAATTGAAAATAATTATGCGTTTTATTTACGTTTAAACTATTGAAAAAGGTAAAAAAAAATCTCGAATGAATTTTTTTTTTCGAGATTTTTTTTATAGATATAGTCTTTCGTGATTTTTGTACTTTCTAGATTCGTGTACATTCGAGATTTTTTTTTGTTTTTGTTCGAGATTTTTGCCATTCCAGATTTTTGTCATTCTAGATAACGTCATGATCCCGTGAACGATGGTTTGTTGGGAATGGGGCCTTTGCATGCAATACTGCATTTAAAACGCAGTGCATTGAAAATGCAGTGTACGAACTTCAAAATCATAATAAATCATATTTAATAAAAGAGCTGAGTGCCCTAGACATGGCTATGGAGTCCAAAATATTTTCCGAAAAGCTAAATGGCTCTTCGTACCCTTGGTACCTACTTGGGCTTTAAAAAGAAAATTGCATTTTCAATCCAGCATTACGTACAAAGGCCCTAACGCTGACATGCCGGACTTTCATATTTGCATATGATTAGTATGCACCTATCTTAAAACAAAAAGAATTTTTGCTATCGCTCACACCCAAAAATTGCTGTGATGGGCTCTTGACAAGGGAATCACGTAGTACTTTATTTAAAATTTTCCCATATGTTTAAATGTATGTAATTTGAAAAATATACGTATACGTTTTTATATTCACAATGCCATGGCCCTTTTTCATTATGAACATTTTTGTTTGGTTTTATTCGAAATTTCCAAACAAAAATAGTGCGTATACGCCGTAGTGAATTACTGGCGAAAACCTGAAATTTATTTTGTTTTTTTAATTTACAATCTCTTTAAACATAACAAGCATAATTAAAATCTTTTAAGTCGTTTTTCAAAAAAATTGCAAAAAAAAGCAAACGAAATAAAAATATTCAATTTCTTCTTCTATATGGAAATACAACAGTCCGTGTTAAATAAACTTGAAAAAAATCAGTTAACCTATTAAAGTTCTACCTTATGAAGGTACATTCATGGAGCTACAAGGCGTTGTAGCAAAACCTACTTATCTGGACTAGTCTGTTATCTTTAAATTAAGTTTGAATACAAAATTTTACACATAACCAATATACCAACACTCTTTATAGAACCAATACAAAACTTAAAATTAACGAAGAAAAACCTACGAACTATTTACTTAAAGCTATTTATAATTTTAAAAACTTCATTCGCCGATAAAAAAGATTAAAAGTTTTCTCCAACTGGCTTCACGGTAATTTCATGAATTTGAACATGAGGTGGAGTAGAAATGGCAAACAAAACTGCCTGCGATATATCTTCTGGATTTAAGCAAATTCCAATATTATCATAGACTTCTTTGGGAGCAAGTTCAGTCCGAACTAGTCCTGGACTGACACTCTAGTAAACATTAAAAAATTATTTATGAAAATAATAACAGACAAAAAAAAAACTCACCGTTGTCTTAATTTTGGTTCCCAAATTCCTTAATTCACAGCGAATTGTCTCATTGATTGCAGTAACACAATACTTTGATGGAGGATACATGTTGAAACTAGTACCTGGTTGGACATTTGGTATACCATGTCCAGCTATGCTATTAATATGCACAATATGTCCATCGAATTTTCTCGCTTGCATGCTCTTAAAAGCCGCCTGCGTACAGTAGACTAGACCCTTAACATTGGTGTGTAGAATTTTGTCCATCCAAGTGTTATCCATTGTCACAAGATTCCCACCACTACGCCCACTGACTCCGGCATTATTGACAAGAATATCTGTGCCTCCGAGAGTTTTTTCAATCCATTCGAAGGTGGCCTTAACATCGGCCTCGTTGGTAACATCACACTTGTGAGTGAAGAAATTATTCTTGATATCTGCTGGAAGTTTAGAACGATTTTCATCCAAACGCTCTAAGCGTCGACCCAGTGCTACAACTCGGAGTCCAGCTACAGCTAGGTCCTTAGCAATGGCCTCACCAATTCCACTGCTTGCACCTGTTACTACAGCTACACGGTTTTGCCAACGTTCCATTATTGTTACTGATGCCCTATTAAACAATAATAATGGTTTTTCTAGCTGAGACAAGTACTTTTATATGGAGCTTTGCAACTTTGAAGTCATTTTCATACGAGTATACTTTTTATCTTATCGTATTATCTAAAAGATTTCACTAACTAAGTAAGCTTTTTCAATTATGGCTTTTGTAATGGAAAATTACACATTCATTTTTAAATTTTGCTTAGATTTTTGTGTAGAGTGTATGATAAGTTTTGAGTGTTTGTTGTGGTCTTTTTTGGAACAACAACAAATATAATAATTCTACAAAGTTATTAATTTAAACAAACAAATAAATTGACTACAAAGTTGGCATAAATGTAAAAAGTTAATCACATAAATCAAATGTAAACTTTTAAAGCTATGTACTGCATCGTTGATACACTCGTATATTCTGTTTTACCGTTAATTACATCAATTTACACAAAAAACAATACAAATTTTAATAAATTTAAAACTGAAATGATCGATTGTGTTGCACGTTCTTGCTCATAAATTGTGTTTTCTTATTGCCTGTCCCATATTTCTGGACGAAAATTGGCGTCAACTTTTACAAAAAAGCCTTCAGATATAAAACTCACCACTTGATGATACGAACACGCTCTCAAATGTTTCGATTATGTTATTATTTTGTTAACGAGAAAATGCAGAAGATAGTTAAAAAAACAATTTTGATTGTTTTCCATGTTGAAGTGTCTTATTTAAATTTAATTAATGCAAACAAAATTAAAAAAAAAAAAAATGGAGCGGTTTCTTAAAAAAAACTATTTTTTACATTATGAAATGTTCAAAACAATAATTGTAGGTACAAAACTTAGAACACAACATAATTTCATTTAGTTGCTGCAATACAGCTAATTAAAAAGTTAATAAAATAATAAAAATATAGATACCTCGACTTATAAATCTTGTTATTTTGCAAATACCATGAGCTAGGTATTAAGAACATATCACATATACATATCTAATCAGTATGTTTTTTTAAATCTTGAGTTTTGAGTACATACCTATACAGAAAGTAGAGACTTTTTGATATGTTTGACACTTAATTTGAAGGTCAAAGCTTCGAGTATTTAATTTTAAATTTCGCCAAACCACGAGCCCAAAAATGGAAATAAATACCCTCATCGTTTTTTTTTTTTTTTGATTAAAACGGAAAAAATTGTACCTTTAATTAAATTGTGTGATAAGTAAATGAAATGGGATTTTGTACTCACCCCGAACTTTTCGCATCAAATCGCACTCTAATTTTAAATAACGAGGCTAATCCGAAAATTATGTCTATAAACAACCGTGAAAACCTTTAAGGTTATAGAGGAAATGGCTTCGAAATACATATAAACTATCAGGATATTTGTCTATTAGAGAATATTTTGTTGCATATATCACCCAAAACCAAAAGCACTAAAATCGGCTTTTCGCATAAAGGTTTCCATTAGGCACATGCTTCGAAAAAAAAAAAATCAAATGATGTATATAATAGCATATGTAAAACACGAGACTTTTTTTTGTGCGGAAATAGTTTTTAAAAATGATTTAAACAATTTAAGTTGGTACCGCACCTTCTTGAAAACTAATTTTTTTCTCATATGCAGTTCAAAATGGTTTTTTGTCTTTTTCGTTTAAAACAATATCTTGTTAATATAAAATAATAATACAAAACGAGAAAAGGTTACAAATAATTAACAATTTATAATTATAAAGAAATAAAATTAAATTTAATTAATTGTATGTGCTTTCAGTTTAAGTGTAATTAATAGTACTTTGGGTGGCCCGCTTCGCGGGTTCAAGAATTTTAACTCCCTTTTTAGGTCATCTGTCCCGCTCACGCGACTCTGTCGCTCTGCCTAGGGTAAGTTCAGTCGCCAGGCAGGCGCCTATGTTTTCAGTGTGTGTGCTTTCAGTTTAGGTGTAACAAATAGTATTTTGGGTGGCCCAGTGGCGTAGCGTGGATTTTTGCCGCCCGGGGAAGATCCAATTATTGCCAACCCTCTGAATTTTTTGTTCAGCTTTAAAAAAGTAGTTACTAAGTACCACGGCAATAAAATGATATCAATGTGTATTTGATTGAATAAAATAAGAAATTAATGATAAAATACGAACAAAATCGTAATAAAGCGATTTCATTACCGCGGATTCAAGGGTGCTACATGAACAGGTACATAATAAATAATTATCTTGTACCATTTGCATATGGATGAGTGGCCAATAAACAAATTTTAAAAGAAATTATAGGAATTGGCTTTTTTTTCAAAACAGTTGTATAACAGCTTTTAACCTTGTACAAAAACTTTGAAAAATTTGCCGCCATGGGATATCCCTTTCATACATATTACATATATTTACAAACACTGGCTCGCGGCAGGAAAATTTTAAAACTAAATTTTGGAGAGCGAGACATATTTAAGAACATCTAATTTTTTTGCATACATTCATTGATCAATTTCCTATTGTTTATCCTCCATCCGGATAAACGACCCACTCTTATTCGACAAACCACGCAAGTCTCCAGTCACTTTAAGAAATCAGCAAACGAAACGTTACTTCATAATAAATTAGATAATTATTTAAATTGAAATTCTAAAAAGAAACAGAATAAGACATTTTTCTAATTTATTTTCTTATTAATAATTGTTTCCATTAAATTGTATATAAATTAATACGTAGTTAATTTCACTCCTTTTTTCTGAGTTAAATAAATAAATAAAATTAAATAAATATATTTTTAAATAAAAAAAAAAAAAAAAATTTTGATGTAAAAGAAAAATACACAGGTTTAACTAAACTACATTTTAAGACAATTTTGGCTCAATGTTTACAGATCGATTTTAATTACAAATTGTTGGTTTTATATTTTTATAAGATAATTAACTTGGTATACTACACAAATAGCTTCAAATATTTTGAAATTATAAAACTAAAAAAAATAGAATCAACGTACGAAAATTGAACAAAACCTATGTTTAACTTAGACCCAGCTCTAAAATGACTATGAATACACCCCATTAAAATTGAAAAAGGTATCTTTGTGTGTAGGAACCTATTCAATTCATTTTTTTTTTAACGTATTTTTTATAAAAGAGAACTTGTTTACATGTGAACTCTCCTGCTTTTAATTATGGCAAAGTCTTTAATTACTGACTCGATATCAATGGACTCAGTCATTTCTTGCTTCTTGAAATTTTAAATTGGATTCTTTGGGCTCACCAAATTAATTAATTTGAAGAATAAAGGATTTTTTTAATTTCTTGTCGCAGATTTTGCCGCCCTGCCAAAGTGCCGCCCGGTGTTGTATTTTTGTTCAGAAACTTTAAACAATCAATTTCCGATTATTGACTATGATCATGAAGCATTTTTACCACTGGAAAATTTTAAATTTGATTCTTTGGGTCCACCAAATTAATTAATTTAGAGAATAACTGATTTTTTTAATTTCTGGTCGCCGATTTTGCCGTCCCTGCCCTGGCAAAGTGCCTACTGGTACGAGACGAGACTGGCCTTTAAGCAACCGAGACGAGACCTTGACGAGACTGTATATATGGACCGAAATTTACAAAGAGTCTAATAAATTTAAAATTCCAATTTGAGTTAAATATTTATTTTATTCTGCACATATTCAAAGGATAATCGAAATTATTTCGTTCCAATAATCAACAGTTCGTCCGGAAATCGTACATTTCGGAAACGAGACCGAGACGAGACTTAATTATATGAGACCGGCACGAGACCAACACGAGACCGAGACGAGACTGAAAATTTTTGATTTTAACGAGACCGAGACGAGACTTACAAAAGTCTCACAGAGTCCGTCTTGTGGCGGGCCCTTATCTCCAGCTCTAAGTTTAAGTTCAGCAACCAATGAAATTCGTTTTTGAGTTCTGTGAAGTTATCTTTAATTAAAGTCACTGTGTCTTTTCTTTTTTTATTACCAAAATATTGATATTAAATCATTCGCCTTAAATTTATTAAGAGATCGTTATATAATCTTTAAACAATGATTTTAATAATTATCTATGGATTTTGTAGTTTCCCAACAGGTCATAACTAAAATATCCAAAATTGATAATAAATTGATAAATTTAAGCTAATCTCAATAAGATAACCAAATTAACCATGCGTAGCTATGTGCGTTCAAATAATGATTTATAAAAATGAACCAACTGGTTTCACAATCATCTCATGAATTTGAACATGTGGTGGGGTTGCGATAGCAAATAACACAGCCTGTGATATATCTTCCGGCTTCAAATAACATCCAATCATATCAAACATTTCAGCAGCTACAATTTCTGTTCGAACTAATCCCGGACTGATACTCTTGAAAAAAGAGAAAAGAAAAAAATGTTGCCAAATGAAAACTAAAATTGTCTCAATCTTACAGTTATCTTAATTTTAGTCTGCAAATCTATCAATTCCTTCCGCATAACTTCAGTAATTGCAGTAACAGCATACTTCGTGGGCGAGTAGACGTTTGAGCTAAATCCGGCCTCTCTAACCGGAACACTATGTCCATTGATACTATTTATATGAACTATATGTCCGTCGAAATTTCGAGCTTTCATGCTCTTAAAAGCAGCCTGGGTGCAATAAATAAGGCCTCTCAAATTTGTGTTGATAACTTCGTCGATCGCATCAAGATCCATATCAATAATATTTCCCCTTTTAAATACTCCAGCATTGTTAACTAGAATATCTGTACCACCAAGAGTTTCTTCAATCCACTCAAATGTGGCATTAACATCATCTTTATTGGTAATATCACACTTGCGAGGGAAAAATATATTTTTGGCATAATCTGGTAATTCTGATTGATTCTTTTCTATACGCTCCAATCGACGACCAAGTGCAACTACTTTAACACCAGCTAATGCCAAATCTTTGGCTATAGCTTCACCAATTCCACTACTGGCCCCAGTAACAACAGCGACACGATTTAACCAACGTTCCATGATCACGGATAAATAAAAACTTTGAACTTTCTTTCGTTGCTGAGTTATTTAAATATGAGGAAAGATACTAACTCGTACAATGACTTATAAATTAATATATAAATACTTTTAAGATAAATAATATTGACAAGATTCCAGAGAGCGGTTCTCCGCTCTCGGTTTGTATTTGTATTAGCGTGAATGCAACAGTCGACAGTTGTAGCCAAAATTTGTTTCTCAACGTTCATTTAGGTTTCCTTTACTTTGAATTTTACTAGTTATGAGACGTCTTTATTTGTATGGTGGCAAATTTAAAGTAATTATTTATAACTAGTAGGTTGCTGGTCGCCAAAGGCGCCAGTCGAACATGTTATGTTATTTCATCTGAGTCAGGGCTGAGCGTAAATATGTTTATAATTTAGTTGACAACCTCACCCTTCACTTTCAAAAAAAAATTACTTCTAAAGATGTGCCAACCCTTAAAATTTTACCCAATTTAGGCCTATTTAAGGTGCCAGTTATAGCTTCGAAAGTTTAATCATTGAATATTTTAATATAGATTACGACTTCAAAATTATTTCTCCTCCCAAAAAATTCATTCCGATCCATATCTTCCCCACAGGCGCGAACGCAGGGGGGGGTTCAACCCCAATTTTTTGAACCAATGTTCGCCTATTCGTTATCAAAGCAGCGTTATATTTAATATATTTTTATTTTGTAGAAAGTATTTTTTTTTATAAAAAGTTATTTTTTATTGTAAAAAAGTTAATTTTTTTTTGTAATTTTTTTTGTAAAAAATATTATTTATATCTTTTCGGAGGCTCAGAATTTTTTGTCATAATTCTTGCAGGCGTTTTCGAGAAAAAAATACAATTTTTCTGAACGTTTTTCCAACATTTGTATAGGTACGAGTACGAAAACATTGGCCCCAAAAATTGATAACAGTTTTTTGGAGAGCGGTAAACAACAAGCATTTTTTACTATGGGAGGGGGGGTCTATCTCGTCCCGTTTAGGAATTTGGGCTTGATACGGAAATGACACCTTCGATACGGAAATGATAATGTACCAGTACAAAAAATCTCCTTTCTTAAATATTCCTTGTAACAAGGGCCGTGTGATTCAGAATGCATTTTAAAGACTAACCGTATTACAGGAATTTATTTAAAATTATTAAAATCTAAATTAAATCGATTTACGGAAATGATTGTGCGGTACGGCAATGACATTTAACTAGTTACGATAAATAATTTTGTTAAGTTTCGCTTCACCACTTATCTTAGATTTACGGTCTGCAATTGCCTTTTAGGGGTTTTAAATGCATTCACAGTGTAATTTTAATGATTTGCAATAAGCTCATGATTTTTTTAAAGAAAAAACACATCTAAATTCATTTCTGTAACCATTTTTTCATCACCGTAACCCAATAAAGGTGACGGAAATGACGAAAATCGATGTTTTTTAACTTTTCAGACAAGAAAAATAGAAGGTATATTTTTTTTTAAATTTTGTATAACTAACTCCAACATAACTTCACAAAACTGTTACAAAATATTTTTTTCTTACTATCACTTACTAAAATTATATTCACCTACGCAGTGGCGGACTAAGCTTGTTGGGGGCCCGGGGCGGCAATACTAAATGGGGCCCCTTGTATCATCAAATATTTTTGTAGTCTTAATAACGTCAGCTTTTACGACAGAGAAAACATAAACCATAGTAATTATAATACACTATTTATTCTAATTTTTATTCGCTACATTTTTATTGCATACTATAGATATCTTCTAAGCAAATTGTGTTTCAAAATAAATTTACTAGTTGTGGGTACATAAATATTTTAGAAAAATAAAAGAGTTTCTTGGAATATTTAAAGAAATATCATGGATTTTGTTAATGAACTGAAAAAAAGGTATAAAAGTTGTGTCACTTGATTGGGGCCACGGTGAATTTCGCGTTTGAAAATTTAACGAAATGGATTTTGTCTAAACAAAAATTTTAAATATTTAAGAAAGGACAAACAACTATATTTTGTATTCTTTAAATAAAAATTAAGTTTAGAAAAACGTTTACGGAAGCAAAAAAAGTAAAAATACAAAAATGCGTTCAAAAACATTAACTCTTATGCCGAGAAAAATCAACCAAACTGAAAATAAGTTACATAGTTTTTTAATAATTATCTTGCGGATACCAACAAATGCTGCAAAAAAATGAAAAACTTACACAGCGGAAGAAATAAGGTAGGGACAAAAATTGAGGTTTAAACAGTGGTTTGCCTCAAATTACATTCTCAGTCCATTCAATGAAGTCAAAATTGACGTTTAAGCCAGTTTTACGACACAAAAATTGATATACAAAAATACCTAGCACCCACCATTTAAAAATGTTAAAGAAACCATTCCAAATTCAAGGTTATATGAGATTGCGAATGAATTTTCCTCTTGATTATGTCGTTTCGAGTTACGAATGAAAATTGTCTTTTCTAATTTTAAATTGTTATTTTTTATTTAAATATTTTATAGAAGAGAAAAACTTTATCCGTTTAGACATCGCAGTCGTATGTCAGGTGTTATGACCTGAGAAACTATAACCAAAGAATATAAAGTTACCAAGATGACGCATCTCATACAAATTTTACGGGTTCCAATATTGCGAACCGCTCTCAGAGCTTTCGCTTTTTTATGGGCTTTTCAATAATTCTCTCAACGCTTTTTCAATGATATTTCACACACAGTGACACAGCCTGCGTTTTTGTCCTTATTATACTTATACCCATCTCCTTATAAACATTGTATGTGTTGTTTGGCAAGATTGTATGAGTAAGAGGTTTTCTCTCAAATATTTTTGTTCCGTAGTCTTATTCTTCTTTAGAAAAGCTTGATTTTATTTTCAGATGCAGATAATATCTTGTTAACTTTATATTCTTTGTTATAACCCAATATAGCGATCTCGAATCGAAATTTAGACCTACTACAGTGATAGAAAATACTTAATTAATGTTTGCTGAAACGTGTTTTTCCAAAACTTACTAATATTTTTAGACTTGTACCTTCGATGTTTCAACAAGGGTGCGCTCCTTTCCGCACTTCCAAGTCAGGTAAAATCTAGATTTAGAATACAAAAATGGAACTTTCACCGGGACCGCCCTTTAAACTTGGCTTGAAATTCGTTGAAAACGTATGGACCTGGCTACTTCAAAAAAGTTTTGGAACTCCGTAGACATTTTGAAGATGATGACGTCTTAATAGAAGCTTTCAGTGATGACTGGATCGAGATTGGTCTGGATTATTTAAAACAAATCTGAATCATTCAATTAAGCCTTCTAATATAGAGATTTTCTCACAAAATGTTGGCCATACTCAGTAGGCTAGTAGAACGGGCACGGAAATTAGGACAACACATCAGCATTTAAAGGCATACAAACCAACATGTAAAATGCAAAAAACAATGAATAGAAAACTAAATAAAAGCTTTTATTCAAAACTGGCGACCGACCCCCTGCTTTCTATAGGAAACACTTTACTTTAACCAAACAAAAATTCTATTGATCCAGTTGCGCTAATCTGAAGATTTCCCGAAAATTTCATCAAAATCGGTTTAGAATATGTAAATACATAAATGTTTATTGAGTGGAAAAAAATTAAGTTTGAACAAAAAAAATTGGAGTTCGAGATGGGGAGCCCCATAAAATTTTTCTTCATGTGTGATATAGAAACAGTACGAAAAAAAAAATATAATTAGCAGGTGTAGGTTCATATGAACGTATTTTTGATAAAATCTTAAAATATATACCTATGCATCCATCCATTCTACACATATTTTGTTTCATTGTTCAATGAACAGTAATCTAGGTTGAATTGAATTTGGGGCTCCCAGACACCGGGGGCCCGGGGCAGGACACACCCCCCCCCCGCCCCTACCTTAGTTCGCCAGTGCACCTACGGAAATGACAAAATTGATGAAACACGTGACGAATACAACCACTTACTTTGAAATTACACACGAAACTGATGTCCCACCCATTTAATTGAATATATTTCAAAGGAAGCATGAATGAGTTTCTTCATTTAGTCTAAATCCTATAAACTGACGGCCGTTAATTTGAATTTATAAGCATTTAACATTTTTTACGGAAATGATGCATGTATTTGTTTGAAAGTTTCTAAGGTAATTGTTTCAAATCAATAAATTTAATTTTTAGGGAAGTTGTATTTAACGACATATTATTCATCCTAGAACTCAGTCAAATTATAATTTATGCATTTAAAAACAAACAAAAAATCCATTTTTCCGCGCTGAAACAAGAAGGAGACACGCGACGGAAATGACATTTGGACCATAAAAACAATTATTTTTTTATTACACATCTGCAAATATTTAAATTTTTTAAGTGGCCCAGTTAGAAACGTTGCTTGCGCTGTTATTGACTAGAAAATAAATAAGTTTTTTTAATTTGTTGAACCATTTTTGGTCGGGGCCACGAAAAGGAGCTTTTAGTGGACAATCACCCATATAGACGATTTTTAATAGATAAGCAAAATTCCACGAAAATTGCCCCCCACCTGACCGAAATCCTCGATCCGCGCCTGTCTAGCATGCATACAAAATCAAAGAGCACTCTTATGACTACCTGTTATAACTGTTTTAGTTTACACATAAAATAAAAATTATCGATCACCACACCTATCATTTTTTTATTCACAGACTTTAGAGCTTCAAGCCTAGTACTCAATTCAAGTGAAAATAAAATTTCTATATAAAAGTGAAACTCATTTCACAGCGATGAAATTCATAACGAGAGCTGAGTACCCAAATGTGAGAGCGAAATATGAAGTGGTTCAAAATTTATTTCATTTCACAATTTTCATTTCCTATCGTACGACCACTAGGAAAAAATAATAGAAGTGTGGAAAAGTGTGAAATTTGTCAATAAATTAAAATAAAAGTTGTAATAATTGAATAAAAAAGCCTAAAGAATTATTTTAGATCTTATGATCGTTTATTTTTGAATATTAAATGTTACCGACAAGCCAAAGACCAAACTATGGAATTAAATAGTCTTCTCAAGCATTTCAATATTCTGTTGAACTGTCAGACAAATTAAATTATTTTTTCATTCAAACTGAGTACTAAAACTTTTCAATCAAGGGACTGAAATTTCACGTGGATAATTAATTATGGTTTCATATTGCTTATTCACGTGAAGTTCAAACCGGTTTTATTTTTAATTTCACTCAGAAGTGAGTACTAGGCTTTTAGAAAAAAAAACCTTTTTATTAATTTTTACTTGCCGTTGGTTTTCCCAATTATCATAAAATGTATGAGTTTTTGGCTTAACCTGACATTGAATTTGATTTTTTATTATTGTTACGTTCATTGAAAAAAAAGAAATAGTAAAACGTTATATACATATATTACGCATTTTATGAAGAAAATTGACCCCAAAGTCAAATTAGCATGGGCAGGAAAAATGGAACAGACTAAAAACTGGATATCTTAAAACCGAGACAAGGTTTCAAACTTATTTAATCGCAGTTAAAAAGGCTGGTATTTCTTCTAAAAATAAAGGCCTTATCATAGTTTCTATCCTAAGTACTAACAGCGCATTTACCATTAGCATGGGTCAGAGTCCACCAAAGTAAGACTTTTCTTAAATCCCTGATAAGTGATATCAAAATTGGAGATAGGCCCTTACTGTTAAATGATTTTTTTCTTAGAATATACCCCAGAATCATGCCCTAAAATATATTGACGGATTAACGGACACCCTTATATTGAGTATTCACCTAACAAAATTGTACTGCTCTAGCTATACCTACATTTCCAAATAAAACACGCCTTATTAAAGTTAACAATACCACATGGTCATTGATGAAATTTAACTTAATTAAATGACGGATATTACGACACCCTTTTTAGGCACACACAATTTTAATATAAAAATCTGGGAAGCTTCGAAATTAATTTTGGTTGTGCGTTGTGCCATAAAAGCTGCCCCATTGTATAGGAGTACGAATAAAGCTGAGCATTTTTCCAAATTGTAGATATTATCTACGCGATGCAGCTTTTTTTTCTTCAAATACTGGGACTGGAAAAGAATTTAGAACTTGAATGATAAACAAGAACTAACGCTAGATACAATATTTAGATATTTATGTACAAAGCTTTATAAAAAAGCAATTTGCTAGTCTTTCATTCAATTACAGCTTTTAACTTCATAATATTTATACCCCAATTTAAATTGAATAAATAGATGAATAAAAAGGTAAGGTATTCAGTTTGTATTTATCTGCGATCATGGAACGTTGGTTAAATCGTGTCGCTGTTGTTACTGGAGCCAGTAGTGGAATTGGTGAAGCTATCGCCAAGGATTTGGCATTAGCTGGCGTTAAAGTTGTTGCACTTGGTCGACGATTGGAGCGTTTAGAAAAAAATCAATCAGAATTACCAGATAAGGCTAAACATATATTTTTCCCTCGAATGTGTGATGTGACTAATAAGGATGATGTTAGTGCCACTTTTGAGTGGATAGAAAAGACACTTGGTGGCACAGATATTCTCGTTAATAATGCTGGAACATTAAGAATGGGAAATATTGTTGATATGGATCTTGATGCGATCGACGAAGTTATCAACACAAATTTGAGAGGCCTAATTTTTTGCACCCAGGCTGCTTTCAAGAGCATGAAAGCTCGAAATTTCGACGGACATATTGTGCATATAAACAGTATCAATGGGCATAGAGTGCCTGATATACTTCCAGGACTTACATGCAGCACAAACATCTATACGCCCACAAAGTACGCTGTAACTGCAATTACTGAAGTTATGCGAAAAGAATTCATAAATTTGCAGACAAAAATTAAGGTTACTGTAAGTTTGAGAAAATTATTTTTATCAGGAAAAGTTATAATATTTTTTTGTTTCAGAGCATCAGTCCTGGAGTAGTTCGAACAGAAATTGTAGCAGCTGAAATGTTTGATATGATTGGATGTTATTTGAAGCCGGAAGATATATCACAGGCTGTGTTGTTTGCTATTGCAACCCCTCCACATGTACAAATTCATGAGATGATTGTTAAGCCAGTTGGTGAAGCCTTATAAAATTTGTATAAAGTTAGTTTCAAATCGATTTTGTTCCAAAGAATAAGTTAGTGCTTTCATTACCTTTATGATCTATTAATACAACTTCGAAAGATAATATACCTACATATTAAACAAATAAACATCATTAAATAATTACACCTGTGTACAGTATACATACGCACGTTTTATAGACACTGTTTGTTCAGCATGGAAAAACAAAATATTTTTGTTTTAAAATACCAGGAGGCGAGTAATGTAATGCTAATGACTTATGAGTCAACATTATTTATAAAAACTTTCCGATTGTCAAAATAGGTATGCCTACTTTGTTACTTCTTGTTAAAGTTGTCAAAAAGACCATATCTTTGTTTAATTCCTATCCTCATTGGTGAAAACGATACATTTACCATATAAAAACGTATTGGTCAATGAATTGACCTTTAAACTAAGACGGTACCGCATAACCGGAATTAGTTATAGTCCCTTTTATGTAAGTTTAACTATATTTTCAGTTCGATAAATAAATATTGACGAAACCCCCTTTAAAATAATGCGCCATCGTAAGAGTTTGTTTTTTTGAGGGGAAGTGAAAAGTGTGGTCCGTTTTCCACTATGTTGGATCCTCACTAATTTATTTAAATCAAACACAAAACATGAAATATCCATTTATAAATTAATATTCATTTTTACTTGCGATATACATAGGTACTATATGGTAAGTAATGGATGACGATGATAGAGAACGCGAAAAAAGTGGGTCCCGCAATTCCGTCTGTCTGTCTGGCCTCGCCTCTACAGCCTAAACGGCTGGAGGCTTTTGCTCAAACTTGGTATATATGTAGTGTTTTTTTTTGGCTAATATGCCCAGACGTTTTTTTAGGCCCAAAAATAACGGTACCTTACCTGCCATACAATTTCTGTTCGACAAAAAAGGAAAACGACTTTTTTCTCAAAAACGGGTCCGAAGATTTTGTTAAAAAAAATTCAAATGAAATAAATAAGGAAATGCTACTTTTTAATATTTTTTTTTATTTTCATAAATTAAATATTTTGGGTATACTTCCAGACAACAATTTTTTTTTTTGGTTTTCTCGAAAACAGTTGAGTTAAAAATGTTCATTTATTTTATGGTAAATCTTCTCAAAATTATAAACATTATTAATAACCAAAATTAAAAAAAAAAAAAATGTGAAAATTTAAAAAAAAATATCATTTTTTTTTGGAAAACTAATTTAAATAAAAATGTATATTTTAAAAACGACTCAGTCAATATTTTTGAAACTAGGTGTAAAATAACTTGTTATTATTCTGTAGAATACTTCAACAAATCATGCTTCTAAATTCAAAAATAACGGTACCTTCCATACAAATGTTGAAAACGGCGCTACGAATTTTGATAAAAAAAACTTTGCGTTTACTATTGAAGGTATGGTTAATATTTTGATAAAACCAAATTTTACCAATAACGGTTAATAACGGTACCAGTAATAGAACAGATTTCTGGAATTTCCAATTTCTCGTTAACTACTACACCGATTTCAACTAAAATATTAAAACAAGAGTTCCTTTACAATTTGAACAATTTCGCATATACAAATTTTAGAAAAAACTATTTTTGGATTTTTAAAAAAATATTTATTTTTTGAAAATTCAATATTTTGAAAACGGGCCCATGAAAAATTTTTTTTTTTATTGTGTGTAAAATTGTATTTTATTAAATACTAAATGTTGGTTTACCAGATTTTATTTTTGAAAATGTGCAAACAATTTTATATATAAAAAATTAATTTTTTAGAAAACCGCTCCAACGATATTTGATTTTTTTTGTTGTCATAAATTCATATTTATCAAACAAATGAGATGGCATACTTTATTTTGAGCTCTAAGTTTTTGAGCCATTAAAATAAAACAATTATAGCAATTTATAGTAATAATTTTTTTAATTTTTTTTAATGATATAAAATTGGAACCAATACTTGTACACCATCAATTTCTAGCTACGTTAAAGTTGTTAGCTACGAGATCAAGTTCGTGCGATCCAGTCGTGCCCATTTTTTTTTCTTCCACGGCAATCTCAAAAAGTATTAAACTGATTTTTACGTGAAACAAATTTTATAATATTCTTTATATTTATTAAAGTAACTTAGGCTATTTTGTATTTTGTATTTATTATTTTTTTTTTTTTAGCTTCAACTTTTTTCTTTTAGGTTGACCCAAATATTCACTTCTCTTAAACCGGTTTTATATCACATCCAAATACTCTTTTCAAACGCCATGCATAGGTATTCTTCCGTTCAAAGTGAAGCGAAAAAAGTGATTTGGTTCGATAAAAAAGCATATAACTTGATTCTATCTGGTGGTAGCATTTTTAAAAGCTGTAATTGAATCTTTTTCAAAAAGCGTTCTCATCAAGTTTACTATCGAAATAAATAAAAATGAATCTCGTAAGAAAATTAAATAGATTTCTTAAAACTTCTCTCCCATTGGTTTTACTGTTATTTCATGAATCTGTACATGTGGCGGAGTTGATATAGCAAACAGTACAGACTGAGATATATCTTCTGGATATAAGCAAGGTCCAAGTCCATTAAAATCATCCTCATCAATTATTTCAGTCCGAACAAGCCCTGGGCTGACACTCTATATGAATGCAAAACAGATTAAAACTTTTATAAATTTTCAAAATAATTTGATATTGTCCTCACTGTTGTTTTGATTTTTGTTCCCAAATCTCTCAGCTCATTACGAAACGTTTCATTAATAGCAGTCACCGCAAACTTTGTTGGGGAATAAATATTAAAACTTGTATTTGGCTGTAATTGGATAACATTGTGTCCAGCAATACTGTTAATATGCACAATGTGACCATTGAAATTTCTCGCCTTCATGCTTTTGAAGGCTGCTTGTGTGCAATAAACCAAACCTTTCACATTTGTATTAAGCACTTCATCCATTGCAGTAGTATCCATATCGACAAGATTACCCGGACGAGTTATGCCAGCATTATTAACAAGAATATCTACACCACCGAGTGATTTTTCGATCCATGCGAATGCGGCCTCGACATCGGCCTCCTTTGAAACATCACATTTTCGAGGAAAGAAACGTTTTTGCAACTCAGTCGAGAGTTTTGCACGGTTGTTATCAAGACGCTCTTGTCGGCGGCCAAATGCAACAACTCTTAGTCCTGCTACAGCTAAGTCCTTAGCAATTTCTTCACCAATTCCACTACTAGCTCCGGTAACTACTGCGACACGGTTTTGCCAACGTTCCATGATGACACGCTTACGCTTTTTAGAACTTAAAAGTGGTTTTGAGATGTAAATCGATTTTATATACCTGTGACCGACCTGTCCAATTAATGAACTTGTTCTTAACACAAAAGCTCAAATTGAGTTGTAATTAGTAATCCATCCCCACTTATAATTTCAAAGCTTCATATCGCAGATAAAAAACTGTTTGTATTTATTTAACAACAAATTAATATCCCTGTTGTAGTTGTTTGGAACTTTCTAATAATTGAAATTTTTTTTTATAATTTCTAAATTACTTTTTGATTTTCGTATTATTAACCGTATTAAATTTAACAGCAATGGCGATGTAGCTGCAGTTGCTTTAGCTGGTTTCATGATTTTAATTCTTTCCCAACCCATTTGTTTCACAGTGTTGAAGACTGATTAACGAAGATCGTCAATTTTTGTAAATAATCATACATTTAAAAAAGCAACAAATATTTGTATGTATGTATCGGTAACTATAGATACCACATGTAAAATTATGCATTCCTAAGTGTAGTCTTACAAGCAATAAAAGTCAGTAACTTCATAGTTTACCCTTTATTAATGAGTAGTTCTATACGAACGCCATATATTTAATTGTTTTTAAATTAAAATACTGCATCATATATAACTTGCACTGTATGATTTTATTTGTTTGAACTTTAAACGTCATATATAAGGGAGAGTTAATTTCTATTAATTTTTTGTAGAATTAAAAATAGCTTTGCAATAATATTAACCGGTACCGGCTTAGCAGTTAAATACATATTTTAATTATAATAAATTATTGAAACAAGCATGAAGTAGTTTTTCATTAGTGATGCTTAGAATCACGTGATATGTTGTATCTATATAAGGGGAACCGTTATTTCTGAAAACTCATTTTTTTTGGATAGCACACCCCGTCAATCGAAAGTTTATGCCGTAAGAAAAAATAATTGACCAAAAAGAAATTTGATCCGAGGTCATTAACCCGTGCCTCTAAGGCCATACTTTTCCCATACAAATTTGTACGGGAATTCTACACTATTCACTTTAAATAAAGAAAAAGAAATTTAAATATTAAAATATTAAAATTACTTTGGTTTTAAGTGGAGTGAATGAATATACTTCAAATAAAAAGTACAAGTGACCTCAACTCCAGAAATTATTGTGTTTTGCCCAAGGTATAACAGTTTCTTCTTGCTGTGATTTTTATAAGAGTCGGTAAACATCGACCAAATTTTGTGTCTTAGGAGGGTATTACAGACTGACTGAAGAGCCCACTGTTATACCTTTGGCGAAACTTGTACTTTTTATTTGTACTTTTCACTATTCATTTTTTTTTCTCTCGAACTATAACAGTCATTCTAAATACATATACTTTTCCCACACAAAATTGAATGGGCAAAGTATGAACTTAGAGGGACGGGTTAATGACCTGGGATCAATTTTTTTAGTCAATTATTTTTTCTTATGGCATAAACTTTCGATTGACGGGGTGTGCTATGAGTTCGGGAAATGACGGACACCCTAATGTTTATGTATGAAAAAATGATTGTCCTTTTCTGGTGTTTTTGAGAAGTATTCAAATATATTAGTAGTTATTAATGAGTCTTTTTCAAATCAAAAATTGTTGGAGCGCTTTTTAATTAATTTCTTATCCTATACAATTTTGCAAAGCATACAATTTGAGACGAAAATTTAATGAATTTATTTATATACACCTAAAAATTGATTTTCAAAAAATTTCATGAGCTCACTTTTGAAAAATTGAATTTTCAAAAAGAATATTTTCTTAAAAAAACAAAAAATCATTTTATTGATAAGTAATTTATTTGTTTATACTTCAGAGGCCCTTTTAATAAAAACAAAATAATTTTTATAAAAAAAAATAAAATGTTTCTTAACGGTTTTTCAACATTTGTATGCAAGAATCCTACCGTTATTTTTCAATATAGAAATGTGCTTTTTTTAAATAGTCTAGAAAATAATACAAAAATATTTCTTTAAACCAAGCTTTTAAAAAATTGAACAATTCGTTTTCAAAATATTGAGATTCATAATGCTTTTTCCTTACCATACCAATTTTGATTCATAATAGCTTTTAACGGCCTTTAGTCCTTAAAAATTGGCGTTTCGTCCCGGCGGCGTTCTCACTTGGACTCTTCAGTTGACAGTGGGGGCCTTTGTCAAGACGCAATTTTTATTAAGTTCAGTCCAGCTTACATCAATTTTACAGCGAAAACCAATTGTGAACTATATCCAACCCAATTAGAATTTCTAATCAAGAATTGTTGGAAATTTTGTTACCCGTGGCCTGGCATTGTTTACATATGAATTGTTTTTTTATAATACAAATTCTAAATTCTATTGAAATAGGTCAGCCAAATGGAAGACTTAGCAACTACTTGTGAACTACATATATCCAACCCAATTAGAGTTTCTAATCAAGAATTGTTGGAGAACGCCGGGACGAAACGCCAATTTTTAAGGACTAAAAGCCGTTAAAAGCTATTTTGAATCAATAATTCAACAAGTCCAATTAAATAATGCTAAGTCTTTTACTTGGCTGATGTATTTCAGTAGTATATAGAATTTGTATTCTATATAGCTAGGATGGCTGGGACACGTGGAGCGTATGGACATCAGCAACGCACCTGACCGACGAGTCCCATAACAGGTGGCACCCATAAGTGAAGAATGATCTCAACCAACTTGGTGTGCGCAACTGAAAGCGGCTAGCTAGGGACATATATGGCTTGTTGGTTGAGGCTAGGGCTGGCCTCGAGACGAGAAAAGTCTCGGTCTCAGAGAGTCTAATAAATTAAAAAATCCAATTTCAGTTAAATATTTATTTTCTTCAGCACATATTCAAACGATAATCGAAAATATTTCGTTCCAATAAATCAACAGTTTGTCCGGAAATCGTATTTTTCGGAGACGAGACCGAGGCGAGACTTAATTAAACGAGACCGAGACGAGACTGAAAATTTTCGATTTTAACGAGACCGAGACGAAACTTACAAAAGTCTCGCAGAGTCTCGTCCCGTGGCCAGCCCTAGTTGAGGCTGTAGTCCATCCTGGGCTGTGAGCGCCATCTAAAGTAAATTAAGGTTCACTTTTAGCATTAAAAATATGACTTGAAATAATAGTCACTTTGGCATTTAAATATTCTTTAATTTGCTTTCTGATTTTTCCTCGTTTTACTTTTTCTTGAAACTTGGTTCAAATTCTCACCAAACTGTTCGTCCGCATCCTCTTATCAAATCATTTCACACAGTGCTCTTTGTTGACAAAACGTCATATTTCAATAAATGTAATTTTGTCAGTTGCGTAAATGAGTTGATCCTTAATCGTTTGGAAAGTTATTAAAAACAAGCTGACTATTTTTTACTGTGTAGAGAGTTTTATAATTTTAATTATTCGAAGTTAATATTTCAATTAGAAAAGGGAAGAAGAAACACCAATGTGTTCTGATCTGAGCTCACATTTCCTCACTTCAAGGTCATATTTCGTAGTTGTGTTGTTATTGTTGTTTTTTTTTCAAGTTTGCCTTATAGGAAAATTCAATTAGCATTATTATTTACTTGTGTTTAATTGCTCGTCGATATCATCCCCAAGCGATAAGATACCAAATTCTTCACTGATAACACAAAAATATACGTTTCGAGCAAAAAAACATAAACTGATTTGACAAGTTCCGTCTTCCAATGGTTGGTTAGACTTCGAAAAGTGCCGGACGTCGGTCGATGTCATAAATTATAAAATCGTTTAGTATTGTTTGATTTGTTTTGTTCATAAATTAAAAACAATGAAATTTTTTATAAATCATATTCTTGGAATGTGTCTTTTGGCGATGATATCACAGGTGAAAAGTAATTGTCGATATCGTAGTTTAGATGTTCCGAAAGAAATATTCCAGTATTGGGCTAGTTGGGGTTGTTATTTTTACACTCGGCCTGATTTTTTCAACGGGGCCCCATTGGAATTGAAAACATGTCCCTTGCACTTACAATCGGCGACATATTTTGTTCCAGGCATAAGACATAAGGAGGGAAAATTCTGTCATCCGTTTCATCATACAAGCAAATATGTCGTTCATAAAGTGGAAAAATCTTTTTTGAGCAATCGGACTTTGACTCGATGGATTGAATGCACAAATGAAGCTGAAGATTGCTGTGGTGATGTTATGGACAATGATGTGGCTGTCGGTAAGTGTGAATGGCGGCTGCGACGCCGCGGAGTGCCTTATCAATTACTCCATTGAATAGGTAATTGTTTGCTTTTTGCACGTCGTCGTCGATAAGAATTCAGTTTAATTTTTTTAAGGTAATGTGTTCTATTTGGAAAGGTATCTTTTTGAAGTGTTTCGCAAAGATGATAAAATTTTAAAACAAAGTTATATATTTTGTCTAATAGTCTGTGAGGTTGCGTTGTAGTAGAAAGTTAGTGAGAAGATACCTCCAAATTTTTTAAAAATTTGCTTCGAAAATACTGTGTAAATTAAAAAAAAAGTCAAACTTATATCAGATAAAAAAAATAGGATAGAAGTTTTGGCTTTTAAGGATATATAGAAACAATTGATTTGAAAATATGTTTTTTTTTTTTATTTTTATACAATTCTCGAAAAGAGGGGTATAAAATGAACGCTTTATTGAAAAGAATTTTATGAAGCTATAAGAACTTGATTGAATTTGACTCGATGAGAGGCAAATCTCAAAATGTGAAGCTATAGAAGATTTAAGTGAGTTATTTCCGTTCATCAACAAATCTTTGGAGAAACCTCAGAAGATGTCACGAAAAATTTAGAAGACTTTATTGATTTCAAATTTTTGACTAAAGGTAATTCATAGATTTGAATATAATTTACTGTCATTGCTCTTGAGTCAATTACAAATTTCAAAATTTTTAAGTTTTTAGAGAGTGTATAGCAACTCATCCAACATTTTATACGTAAAGCAACAACAAAACAAAAAGACTTTTTGTTCGTGTTTTTCATGTACAAAATTAGCTGAGTTGCTATACACTCTTTCAAAAACAGTTATTTACATGATGAAAACCAAAAAATGTGATGTTTGAGCAGAAGACGCATAGTCTTCTAAAATTTTGAAGCTTCGAAAAAAATAGCTGAAAGTGTTAACATTTGGTAAGACGGTGTGTTTTATTCTTTTTTGAGAGAGAGTTAATATAAAGTAGAGTTAATATAAAGTATTCGATATATAAAGTATTTGAGAAGGAGTTCCAGTGCTTTTTAAGCTCAAGCATGCTCTTGCTACTTTAAGTCACGCATTAGTTTGATTGGAAACATTATTTCCATGTCGCCAGCTGCCAAACGTCTGCTTTCTATCTGAAGTTCATTGGTTAGGTACATGCGATTCATTTTAGCACCTTAAGTGTTGCATGACTACAAGTTGCAAGAGCATGCTTGCTCCTAAAGAACACCAAAACTCTTTTTCTTCCGTTATCCGATCCGTATTATCATCAATCTTAAGTCGATTTGATTACCTTGACAAAATTATAAAGTTTATAGGTAAATTTATGTTCTGCTAGGTCCTCAAACTTGTTTCATTTCCATTTTCAGTCGACAAAGGTGCGTGCAGTACATTTACTTATCCAGTTATCACCAACAGGAACCGTATTGGTGACACTATACAGCCTTGCCTTACCCCACTTGGAAGATGACATTCTTTTATGCAGAACGTGACCTTTGATTTCATCATATGTAGCTTTGATAATAGCAATCAATTTATCAGGGATGCCCCTCCTGCTCAACCTATAGATAAATTCTGTATTGACATTGTCGAACGGTTTTTAGAAATCTATAAACAGTAGAGGGAAAGGGGTGATCGATGTTCAACAAGATGACAATATGGAAGCAGATCTAGTGCGGAAACCTGCTTGTTCGGCGTCCAGTGTGTCTTCGAGGTTGTCTTTCATTCGTTCCAGGATTTCATTTATTTGGCTACAACTGCAGGCAGCACCCAAATAGCTTGTATGTCCGCCCACACCCAACTGACTCTGTGGCACGTCTGGTGCTCAAACATGGTCCCTCCTATTAAAATAATTAAAATACCAGACCACATTGCATGTGAAAATCATTAGGAAGGGGTGCAAAATGTCATTCTAATAGAGTGTGCAGGGATGCCGTTAATTTGATTTTTATTTTTATTAAATTCAAAACTTCCGACAAAATTTAATAATTTTAAGAAAACAATATACGATTATTGCCCATCTCTCCACGAATGTAAATCGGGGTACACATACACATTATCAAACCTGTTTGACAAATCCGTTCACGTTTGTGTTCTCTCTGTTTGACAAACACGTTATTTGTTCACAAATTTTGTTGATACTGGTTGAGTGTTTGACGTCAAACAGGTTTGTCAAACAGATTTCATAATGTGCACCCCGCTTGCATTAGCGGCACATGAATCAACTTTTCACCCAATTAACTTGTTTTTCATTAAAAACAAATCAATTATGTGTTGAAAATAGACCAATTTGCGAAGTATGCTACATTTGGAATTGACAAATTCATAGAAAGTAATAGGGTATATTGATGATTTATCATCTGCCGATCCCATCGTGAAAGATCGAGATAGTTGATGCGTAGATTACAGAATAGAAAACAACAGTTTGTCAAAATGAAAATTTGAATGATCTTTTCTAACTTTTTAGCAAATATTTTGTTCGTTCAAGCAGTTAGCACCTACATAGCTTTCTTATTAACCAATTAACTGACGTTGTTATTTATCTTTCACTGTTTTCTTGTAGATAACCACTGTCCTAGTGTCTGGGACGGCTGGAGCTGTTTTCGTTCAATTCCAGCTGGACAAAATTACAAATTACCCTGTTCTCGTTTTGCTTATGGCAATGAACCTCCCAGATGTCAACGTAAGCATTTTGCCAAAAACCATTTGAATATAATCTAAACTTAAACTAGTTGCTGGTGTTTATGATTCCAGATTTCAGCTATAAGGAATGTAACGACAATGGTTCTTGGAATCAACAAACAGATTACACTCCCTGTGATTTCACTCCTCCCCTTATTTTCCGAAATCAATATTACATTGTCATACTTGCTATTTCGACAGTTTTCTGCACACCAGCCTTATTAGTTCTATTTCTAACCAAAGCTAATCACTCGCAGAAGCTTCGTATTGTCCGCGCTCTTCTTCTGGCAATTTGTATTCATAATGTGATGGTAATTCTTGTTCGGACTATTATAATTATGCCAGAGCTAACAATTCTGCAGCCAAAAACAACAACTATGCATCAGAATACAGTATTTTGTCGAGTTTTGACAGTTCTGGAAAAGCTCACGGGAAACATTGTATTCGGATGCATGCTCTTAATTGGAATATTTCTCCATCAATTGCTGACCAATTTGTTTCGCATTCACGATCGAAAAAACGGAGCTCTGATGGTGCCGTTTTATATTGGAACAGGAGTCATTTGTATTGCCAGTGTTTCCTGGTGGACAACAATAATGGCCAAGTATAACGATCAATATTGTTGGCAGGTTTCTGATGACTTTCGTGTGGATTGGATTCTTGATGGACCTAGACTGGGGATGCTGTGTGTCAATTTGCTTCTTCTTTTGCACATCACTGTAAGGCTTTGGCATGCCTTCAATGCCAAGGAATCAGATGATAGTCCTTTTTTGTAAGTTTTTATATACGTAAACAACCTAGAAGGCTTTTTGACTTATAAGTTCTATTTGACAGGCGAGCTTTAAGAGCTGCATTGATATGCCTTCCTGTCTTTGGAATGCAGTTTTTGTTTTTAATCATCCGCCCCGATATGGACAACTGTGGAACAGAACAGTTTTACTACATCACAAACTACACTATAGCTGGAGCTCAAGGCATTTTCATTGCAATATTTCATTGTTATACGGAACGCGAGGTAAGTTGAAAGAAATTTTAATTCCTATATGTAAGAAACAATTGAATGCGCAACTATTTTATTTTAGGTCAGCAGATATTTTAAAGAATTTTGGTGGAGTTTCATCAAGAAGGTCTGGAGAAGAGACTCCGTTGTATCGAAATGTAGTACTGTCAATGAAACCCAACAAGAATTGGTCAATAATATTTTGGTTACAAAGAGAAGTGAGGGCAAATTAATTTCATGTTAAAATAAGTTCATTTAATAAAATGAAATTATAGGATCAATCAACAGACCAGAGTCTCTGAATTAAAAGAGTTTTATAATTTTAAATTATTCTAAAACTTGATTCCTAAACAGTATTATGAAAAAAGTAAATCTCATAAGAAAACAAAAATGTTTACATTTTCTTTGTATGTATTCAATTCTATTGATGTAGTTGTGATATTTTTGAGGTATTAAAAACCTTAAGAACAGCCAAAGGTTGCAAAACCAAAAGATTTATAGAATTTTGTACACATAATGGCTGTTTGTTAAATATCCATCGCTGGTGCTTATCATGGGTAAATATCTGTTCCGTTGCAAGATAATATTGCTGCTAATTACTGTTCAGCCTTCAAAAAAGGTCAGGAACAATACATTATCTCCGTAAGTCGAATTTTTTGGCAAAAACTAATAAAAAGTTTTATTTAAACTGACCTAGAGATTGCATATTCGAAATATAATCAAAATCGTTAGAGTCGTTTTTGAGAAAACTTGATAAAACCAAAACTGTTGTATGTTCCCGTTCTGGGGATTACAGAAAAACGCTTCACACAAAATTTGAAGCAAATCCGTCCAAACGTGTAGGGGTTAGGTCGATGTCCAGGGAGGTCAACATTTCCGTCGATGTATCGCATGATATGAAAAACCGACTTTTATCTCTAAACGCATAATTTGCGGCAAAACTGAAGTCCTAGAACAATTCACTTTCTTGCCGTTCCGTCCACTTTTTGGCCGTTCCGTCCTATTTCCTGTCTTCCCGTCTACTTTTTGGCCGTCTCGTTCCCGTCCACTTTTTGGCCATCCCGTTCACTTTTTGACAAGGTATATCCATCCTGCCCACTTTTTGGCCTTCCCGTCTGACCCTGTATCATCAGAGAACGGAACTGCTTGCTCGTTGTCCGTGATTATGCTTCGACCAATATTTCCAACGCACTGAGTACATATCTGGGCACAGGTTGTAGCCAGCGTTGCCGATGTGGCACGGTAGTGCTTTTTTAACATGGGATTTCCTTCTTGGCTCGCTAGCGGTGGCTCGAAAAAATTCAATAAGGCACATTCTATAATCTCAATAATTTTTCTTTAAATTCAAATAATAATTTAAATTTCAACGAAATAAGTGCGAATTTTCAGGAAAATTTATAAAAATTGTTCCAAATGACGTACGAATTTGTAAAAAAAAAACTTCTTTTATTGGCGAACCAGGCCAGGAACGTATAGCTTATTACAGACCGCAGCCAGCTGACTGTGCATACACTCCCTGTCACTTGTTTGAGGCCACTATTTTCACAACAATTTTTTCTCGATAAATACCTGTAGGAAATATTTATCCTGTAAATTTTTGATAACTGTGAGTAGGTAAATATATTTTGCAATAAAAAAGTATAAATTCAAAGGGGTAACTTGGAAATTCCATAGGAATATCACAGATTATAAGAATGGACTGCAAAAATGGGTATAAAAAAATGCGTCACTTGATTGAGGCCACTTGAAAAATCTTATAAAAAATGAACAAAACTATAAAAATGTTTACTTTTTTTTTAACATTAAAGAATTATTTTTTTGTCAATTAATAATGAGTATGACCACCATATTTTGAAATTAGCTCTATTAGACGGTTTGAAATTAAATCATACAGTTTTTTTGGAATTATGCATTGAAATCTGGCTCCAGGCATCGCTGTTAGCTTTGACCAAGACGTCCTTATGTCCAAACTGTCTACCAGTATCAGAAACTTTTCGAGATTTCCATGCCCAAACGTTTTCGATGATGTTTGAGTCCGGTAAATAGGGTGGCCATGGTAAAAGTCTAACGTTTTCCATCTGAATCCAGCTACTAGCTACCCAGGAAGTATGGAAAGGGGCGTTGTCTTGTTGGAATATCCAAGGTATATCCAAGATTTGGATATACCCGTTACAGCAGCCATTTGTAACTAATTCCGTTCATTGTCTTAGTTATAAATTCCAATTCAAATGTTCCATAATAGGTGATAGCTCCCAACACTATAACACCTGATGTATGACTGTGATGTCTTGGCAAAATAAGTTCTTCTTTTCTTTTATCGTGAAAATAAATGTTGTAACCATCGGGTCCGTCAATATTAAGCTTTTTTCACCTGAAAAGACAACCTTTTTCCATGCGTTTCTACAGGCAACATGCTTCCTGGCGAAATTCATCCATAGTTCCTTATGTAGCTGCCGTCGAACCGGTTTCTTTTTGATTTTCATACTCTTGATGTATCACTGGTTTTAATTATCCTTAAAACCGTCGAAATACTGGCTGATACCCCACTACTTGACCTTATTTTAGGCTCTGATAGTGTGGAATCTGAAGCTAGCCGCTGAATGAGTCGATTTTATCCAATTGTTGTTGCTTGAGCTGTGCGTCCTTTTTGTTTTCTTTCATAGTATATAGTGTCTGCTATATAGTTTTTGACAATGGTCTTATAATCTGTTCGGGCTCCTAGCTTCTTCTCGGCCTGAGAATCCCAGTTCCTTTAAAGCATCTATTGATCCTCTTTCTGCTACTGTAGACGTGTTTCCAGAGCCCATTTTAACTTGAAATTTAATTAAAATATAGTTTTCTATCCTTTCTTAAATATTTTAAACTTTTGTTTGAAAAAAATCGCTGATGTCAGCTTTTGCCAAGCAAATTTTGGAATGGCCTCAATCATGTGAACTTTTTATATCCATTTTTTGCAGTCCATTCTCATAATTTGGGAAATTTCTATGAATTTTCCGAGTAAACTCTTTAACTTTATCCTTTTTCTTGCAAAATATATATACCTACCTCCTAACACGTATCAAAAATTTCCAGGAAAAATATTGCTTACAGGTATTTATCGAGAAAAAACTTTTATGAAAATAGTGGCCTCAAACAAGTGACAGGGAGTGTATGTATCTTCATCTTCCGGCTTAGTTCGTTTCGGTGGAGTCAGTGGAAGGTCAAGTTGGCTTCTTTGAGCACATTTCGTGAGTGCGGGTTGAACCTTAACAACTCGTAGTACCTACTCCACGCATACTTTTCACTCCGATTGACATTAAAATACCAATTGTCGAAATAAGACAAAAGTGAATTTTATTTAAAAAAGAGAACAAGAAAATAACACTGATAAAAAATGACTCGTGTGCTATACAAGCCACTGAGCATCACCATCGGTTAATTTCAACTACTTTCTATTGAAATTTTATCGATGCAACTAAAACTCTGGCTTACCTCCTAATTATTATTTGCTACTATGTACATCGAGCAGCCCAGAAATTTGTCTAGTCAAAAAAATATTCACGACACAATAAATTTTACATAAATATGTAATTAAAGTATTTTTTGGTGTATACAGATATAAAAACATTTAAGAATATTATTAAGTACAATTATTAATAAATACCAATAAACATTCATATGAACCTACTTATGTGGATAACATTAATTTTCTTAAAAAATTATTTTTATTATAAAACTATAACAATATTTTTGGTTTGAAATAGCAAGTACCACCGAGCCACCAACTTTCGATGTCATCATAAAATTGTACTTTCTCAACTGCACCCGGCGCATTTAATTTCGCACACAAATCACAAAATGGTGATCTTGATGTAAGGCGGTAGAACCTACGCCACCAAAAATATCTTGCATACTCTTTGGGATGATTATCAAGGTAGATAAGATAGCCCGCAAGTTCTTTGACAGTTTTGAACTTTTCTGCATCAATATAAGACTGAGGTGGTGCAATTTTTGAATAATCCGCTCCACCAAAAACAACTGGCACCACTTGCCGATTTAAGGCATTGTAGAATTTCTCTGTTACATAATCAAGGCACAATGAATTCTCGAAGGCAAAATAAAATTTATAATCGGCATCGATCATTTTATCACATCTGGATGAGTTGTGAGGACATCTGCAAGTATAGAATTAGAAATAAATTAATAAGAAATAAAAATTTATTATCTACTTAACGCTTATAAGAAAAAAGTTTATAAGAAAATCTCGCTTAAAAGAAACTTGAAAAAAAAAAAAACAGTATGTACTTTCCTAAATATTTTAATGTTAAATTATCTTGTTATAGGAATCACTGATAAAACAAAACATTTCTCAAACCTCGTACTTTAAGTTTAGTATGTAAAGTTGGTTGGATTTAAGAAACTTATTTAATAAAAAAAAATTTCGCGAAATTTTTAAAATCCAAATAACCATAAAGCAAAAACTGCAAACGCCATTGGGCAGATTCAAAAGCTTATGTACGTACAGCTATCCGGATAGTCTTGTGTTAAAAAAAAAACTACTTTTAAATTTAACACTTAAAAGATTCGATGGTCTAGAGATTAGTTTTTCTTTATTTACCAGAAAATTGTTTTTTTTTTTTTTTTTATTAATAAGACCAAAAATAATTTTTGTATACAAACAATTTTAAATTTTATTCGTCAAAATAAGAAAACAAAAATTACCGAATGCATTTTGGGCCGACACTGCTCTTCATTAGTGATTTATTTACTGAGAACATTTGAAGTACGCATGCTGCACACGACAGCAACGATGTTTCACACTCGAAAATGGCGACTCTGTAAGAGACTCTGTCCGGTTGAGAGTAAGAGACTCCTTCCGATTGTGTGTAAAAAAGCGTTAAAATTTGAATTTGAAATTAAATGTTTATAATATTTGAATTCAAAAAAGTTAAAATCGTTGTTCCTTGACCGATTTCAATGAAATACACATAGGTTGTAACTGGCACCAAATCAAATCGACCGGTGCAGTTGGTACCCGGCTTTTTCGGGCAAAACTGGTCATTAGAAAATTCATTCCGGAATTTATAAACTCATTGAAGCTTATTGGTTCAATTTTTGAATTTAATTCGATATTTTTTTAAAATGGTTCGTGCATTTGATTGAGAGAATTTGCAAAGGCCGTGTGCTTTGTATATAAAAAGGTTTTTATATACAAAGGCCGTGTGTCAATTGCGTTAAATTTGATCCCATCATGGCTAAATTTTGACATTATTGAGGTGAATACAGTCGTCAAAATTTAACCTGCTCAGGATTTCGTTTAAATTTTAACTAGTGGATACACTAGCGGCAATTTGCAAAAGTCTTAGGGCCAGTTTGTTTGCAGTGGCTTATTAGCAATATCCATGGTTAGGAACTCATATTTTCGATTTCTTAAAACAATTTGATCAACAATAAACACATTCGACGATTTATACTACGTTTCCACCAGACACTAAACCGAGATTTGGCAAGATTATCACAAATCTCCTTGAAATCTACAAGATTTACCATACAAATTATAATCTCCTCAAATGAAGATTTCAAATAAAACTCATTCAAATCTACTTGGAAACATTAGTTTGTCAAATCAAACAAACTTTTTTTCGGAGAATTATTGTGGAACCGACCCATTTTCGTTTATTGACAGATGGAAACGTAAACAATAACTATCTATCTCACTTCCGCTTCATATCAAAAAAATGAAACACCATTTAAACGTTTAGCTATAATCATCTTTTTGTGCAGTGGAAACACCAAACAAATCTCATTACCTAAATCTCGGTTTAGTGGTTGGTGGAAACGTAGTATTACCAGTTTCAATAATCATGGATTATCATACCTATTTGGTATCAAACAAATTTGTGAACAAAGAACGTGCTTGTCAAACAGAGAGTAAACACTATCAAACGTGAACACTTGAACAGATTTGTCGGCTCTTCCAAACCAACGCGAAGCATTCGGCGCGGCACAGTGGAGCTTATCCCACAAACGTCAGTGGCAAACGGAGCTAAAATAAGAAAAAAACAACAACAACAAAACAGCAAAAAAAAGGTCTAACTTGAGGGCAAACGAATAATTTCGTATACGTGTACACAGAATGCATTTGGAGTTGTGAATTTATATTTGTTTGCATTGTGTGCCCTCGACTTGCGTTTTTATGCATTTTTTGTTTAGATATATGTATATGTAATTATAGTTTCGCGAAAAGCCCAATAGGCACTGTTGTTGCTTTTAATCGGTAAAACTATCTTCAATGCAACTTTTGTATGGGAATGACGAATGACTAGGTCTATGATTGCCACTGCAAAAATGCAATTTCCGCGTTCAAGATCGTATCTAAAGCAATGTGGATAGATTTGTGTTGTAATTCCTTTTTGAAAAAAGTTATTGCAACAACAAATCAAGGTAACTGAACATTTTTGGATAGTTTGACACCGTCTCGGATAGGTTCCTTAACGCAAGGAATGGCCGCATTCGGGTGGAAGGCGGATATGGTATCTGAGATACGGTAGTATCTGATATGTTTTCAAACGACCAAAACCGGATACGTAACCAAACCAAACGAAAACGACCATGCACAAGAGAAAATAAACAGAGGAGATGTCAACGTCAACTGTTCGTACATATATGTATATCCAAGCAGTGTTGGGACAGCTTTAGATTTCTTTTTGACATCAGCTGTTTAGTTTTACTTTTAGCATTACAACATGACCAAATCCAGATACCTTTGGCGACGCACCCGAACGCGGCCAATGTACATGGGAAATGTATGTTTTAAAAAATCCCATTTAATGCCATTGACACAGCAAAACCCTTCAATTTTATTCACCCTATATAAAAACGGATCAAATTTAACCAAAATTGTATCGCAATTGACACACGGCCTTAAGGAATAAAACAACTCTTATGGTTTTGCGTTTCGCACCGTTTTTTTCGAATATGAGTAGGTAGAACTATAATTGTCGGAAAAGCACTTATATGTAAGTGAACATACGAAATATAACATACAATATAGAACAATTTGTGCTCTCTTATAGACACAATATTTCAGTTAATAAAATTAATTGAAACGCAAGGCAAACTTAGCTTATTTTAACTTTATTATTTATTTAATTTACTTTAGGTTTTATGTTAGCAATTAAGTTCATTTTAAGTTTTAAATCTATGATATATGTTTTAGTTTAATTTAATAAGGCACGTCACCACCTTACGAATGTTGAAGAAAGATTAATTATTAATTTTAAGAAAAGGCAAAATGCCGGAAGTGCAATAATGCTATAAGTTATTGTTAAGTTGGTAGACTTTGATTTTTATATTTAAAATATTTAAAATATTTAAAGGTTGGTATGCCAATTAAGGTTCGGCCTGAAGGCGCTACACAATTCTTGTTTGTTTCTTGACCGATTTAAATGAAATTCACAAAATATTTTTAAACAAGGGTCGGGCCGTTCAAAAAAATGTCAACTTCGTTGTTCCTTGACCATTTTCCATGAAATTAACACCGGTTGTTTGTAGCTGAGATAGAATTATTGAGGACACACAAATATTTTTAAATAAGGGCCGTTCAATTAAATATCAAGTTACTTATTTGTTGCTTGACCGATTTCAATGGAATTGACACACGTTGTAGCTGTGTGCTATGGTACAACTATTGATGAACAAAATATTTTCAAAAGGTCCGCACACAAGGGCCAAATGCATAAGATTTCTTGGCAAAAAATATTTGTTTCCATTAACTGTTGGAAAACCAATTGAAAACATTTAATTTTATATTTAAATGTGATATTTTTAATTTCAGTATACAATACGCCCACTACGACCCCCATTTTGAACATATTTTTGTGTTTCTCGAAAACTCCGCCAATGATTTTGATGAAATTTTCAACGTTTGTTTTTTAAGCAAACAAAAGTTTTAGAAAGCATTTTTAGTAATATCTCTGTTTCTCGGAAACAGCTTCAACGATTTTGATGAAATTTGCAGTTTTCTTTTATTAACGAGAAAAAAAAATTAAATAAATTTTAGTGAAATCCTCGTACTTCCACGACCCTTTTTTGTTTCATGGAATTCACAAAACCAGCTAATTCGTATCATAAGCACGAAATCTATCTTCTTTTTTACACTAGCTTGTCCATCTGTTCTTAAAATCTGCAATCTTTTCTTAAAATCAGCTATTTGTTCTTAAGATCGGCTAAGAAAATTAAACCTATGTCAAATTCAGGTTTAAGGGGCTTTCACATTCAGTTCGATTTTGTACAAATTCCTGCAGATTTTATACTTTAAAAGCTCACGAATCAGTGTCAGTTTGCCCCTAAGCATCAACCCATATTTGCCGTGTAAACAAAATATTATTTGAGCCTAAATCTTAATCTTGAATATGCATATTTTGTCACAAAAAACATGTTTTTCCGAGAAATGAATGGCTTGGGTGTAGGTATCAGTTTTTTTTTTTAATTTTTGCCAAGACATCATGCATTTGGCCCTTTATGTGCCGTTCAAAAAATGTCAACTTCATTGTATCTTATTTTAATGAAACTGAACCATAACACATAAAATGTTCATATAAAAATATTGCCCACTCTAATAATAATCTTTCTCGGTGCATGTTACATATTGGCGATTACTCCAAGACTCGCTCGCTCTACTGAGAACGTCTTATGTACTTTTGTGCTGCTCCTGCACACGAGAGCTAAGATGTTACACATCAAAAACCTACAGCTGCTTAACCAGCGTCGATTAATATTGCTGATTTACACTGTCGATCAACATGCTAGTGTGTACCGACATGTTGAAATATATACATACTGTCAATTGACATGTGTCATGTGCCTAGCAATGCAATGAATGCACGAAAACCCATGTACCTACATGCAATGTCTATACAAGTTAGATTGTTTTTTTCCTGCGATATTTGGCATCTCTCAAGACCGTGGAAACACTCATTTACGTTCTCAATTTCGATGTTCATTTCATTTTAAGTGACAATTAAAATAAGAATACAAACGTAAAGACAGCAGTATCTTATTTCACACTTCAAAATTCTTACATTGGCCACAGCAGTGGCGTAGCGTGGGTTTTTGCCGCCGGGGCAGACCGAATTTTTGCCGCCCCCTGAATTTTTTTCCAGCTTTAAAAAAGTAGTAACCAAGTACCACGGCAATAATATGATTTAAACGTGTATTTGATTGAATAAAATAAGAAATTAATGATAAAATAGGAAAAAAATCGTAATAAAGCGATTCTATTACCGCGGATGTAAGGGTGCTATATGAACAGGTAAATACTAAAGAATTGTCTTGAACCATTTGCATGGAAGAGCCAATAAACAAATTTTAAAAGAAATTATAGGAATAAGCTTTTTTTCAAAACAGTAAAAATGTATAACAACTTTTAACCTGGTACAAAAACTTTGAAAAATTTGCTGCCATGGGATATCCCTTTAAAAACGCTGGCGGCAGCAAAATTTTAAAACCAAATTTTCTAGCGCGAGAAATTTTTACTCTGCAGTTTTGAAAACATTTTATTTATTTGGCACATACATATATTGACCAATTTCCAACTGTTTAATCTCCATCCCGATAAACGACCCACTCTTGACAAATCTAGCGAATTTTCAATCACTTTAAAAAATCAGCGAACCAACGTTACTTCATAATAAATTGAATAATATTTAAATTGAAATTCTGAAAACAAACAGGATACGACATTTTTCTAATTCATTTTCTTTTTAATAATTAGGTCCGATCCTTTACTTTGTGCACAGAAAATTACAAACTGTCAGATCTTGGAGAGCAACGTTAATATATTCTCAAAAATATCATAACTGTGCCAAAGTACGGGAACGCAAATTCAACCAAATTCAGTATTACTTAATGTGCTGGACAAGTAAGGCACGATGTTTGGCTTTCATTCTTTTGCTCTCAAATTGACATTTTGCTGTGCTGTGATTTTCAGTCCGAAGAAATTTCTCGGACTGAAAATCACAGGTAGGGGAAATTATTTACTCTCTCGTGAGCGTTGTTTTTTGTAAAAAAAACTGTCAAATTATTGAGTACGGGAACGGCTTTGGACTGAAAATCACACAAATGCACAGAAAATCACAGAAATTTAAAGTAAAGGAACGGACCTATTGTTTCTGAAATCCCGAGTGTGAGGTCACACAAGTTGTATATGCAATAAAACGCACTTATTGTTGGACATTGATTTTTAATGACTAATCGATTTAAAGATTGACAAAGACTACTTTTTGGCTAGACGATGCTTGCATAATATAACAGTTACCATTAAATTGTATATAAATTAATACATAGTAAATTTCATTACTGTTTTCCTGAGTTAAATATATAAATAAAATTAAATAAATGAATTAAATATGAAGAATTTTTACCACTGGGAAAATTTTGAATTGGATTCTTTGGGCTCACTAAATTAATTAATTTGAAGAATAAAGGATTTTTTGATTTCGTGTCGCTGATTTTGCCGCCCCTGGCGAGGTCCCGCCCGATGTGGTATTTTTGTTCAGCAACGTAAAACACAATCAATGTCGGAATATTGAATATGCCTATGAAGCATTTTTACCACTGGGGAATTTTGAATTGGATTCTTTGGCTCACCAAATTAATTGTTTTGAAGAACAAAGGATTTTTTTTAATTTCTTGTCACCGATTTCGCCGCCTCTGCCCTGGCTAAGTGCCGCCCGGGGCCTGTGTCCCCCCTGCCCCCCACGCTTTGCCACTGGCGTCACAGACAGGGCATGCGCAATACAAATGACAGATGTGTTGATCAACATTGTTGATTTCTGTCCATTTAAATCGGATCAACAAAAGCTGATCGACTCTGTTGATCTACCTACACGTCCACATAAACTCAACATTGTTGATCAGCACATGTTGATGTGCACAAATCAACAAAGTGTATACGCTGCCTAAGAACAACATCATCCGTGTTAAGTATCTACTCTAACTTTTTTAAACATTTTCTCGTGAGGTTACCGTTGCATCTATAGACTATAGTTCTTAACCATTGCAAGAGCAAGTTCATGGGAACCAGTCGTGTGTTATATTTTAAATTTTACAGTATATAAGTTGATAATTTAGATAAGTTTCGCCTAAGCAACTCTATATGGTTATACTCATAAAATTTTCGTACCTTTTGAAAAAAATCAAATAAAAGCAATGAACTTAAATCGTAAATCATAACAATTCTCGTATTCACCATATCTTGTCTGACTCATCTAGAACTTCCCTATGCCTGTCTGCTACCTAAATAGTAGATAAATATTTGAAAGTAAGTCATTATCGCCTAGCCAAGTAGTGTCAAACATTTTAAGTTGTAAAAACATTCACCGTCATGGTTGTGTAGCTTATATTTTGAGTGTGCAACAGGTATGTTATGTACCTAATGTTACTTTATCTAATCTACGTTCAAAAATATTATTGTATGTATAAGGATAGCGTTTATTTTGACATTACTACCTAGTATGATTTTTTTTGGATGCGTTAAAAAAAGTTGCACCCATTACAATAAACTAATATTGTTTTTAGTACTCTTTGTCACTTTTCATGGCTATAATTATTCGGGACCCCTGAACCTATTTTGGTCGACTTTGCGCATGAATTAACCAAACCGTCATAAATCAAAAAAATATCTTTGTTTCCTATTACTTAATTGAACAAAATAGTTCAGCAAACTATATATATGTATATATCTATAACTATATATGTATATAGGAAATTAACACTTATTATTATAAAAACTTAAACTTTAATTAAATTACTCACTTTAAGGTTCCACAGGCACCGAAAACATCAACATTCACAAATTGTTGTAGACTTTTGGTCAATTCTTCTCGTTGCGATAACGTCTGACAATGCGAAACAAACCATGCAGCAAATTTCGTCTTCCCAGCTATAAGTGCATCCAACTGTTCATCCTCTGTGGATTGAACCTTACGCCATACTGGACTTAAATCAGGAGCCACTAATGTTCCAGTTTCGATGTCCTCGAAAAACATATAAGGCCAAAATATATCCGAGTCCAGGCGATAAGTCATGGTTAAGTTGTAGAATCTCTCCTCATTGCCAAGCACATGTTTTGTCTCACCTGGAGGTTCCATCAGTGCAAAAACATACTGTTGATTGGGACTTCGACGCCTCGGCACCGGTTGAAGAAATGGAAAATGTTCAGCTACATGGAAGACAATAGCTTCGAACATTTCTATGGCGGGAAGGAATTCTGCGTTATTGGTCACTACACAATTTACCACTGGACATCGCTGATCTCTGAAGTAGTCCGGGCCCAATGTATCACCGGGAAGTTTCCATCGACGATCTCCGAAGAAAGCATTCCAAAGCAATATTGTTCGAGGTCCTTGATTCAACTTCGAGTTCCTGTTATTTCGATTGTAGGCCTTCAGAATTTCATACTGATTTATTGCTGGTTGAATGCGTACCATATGAATGATAAACAGAATCCCCCCTCCCAGTATAAGGAGGATCAGCAAATAATGGCAAAAGTTACCTCTGAATCGAATAAACATTTTTATTTCATTAGAACATGAAATAGCGTCGTTGCTCGTATCGCTATAGGTACAAGTAGTAATCTCTTCGAACTCACTTTTGGGTCAGACTAAATTTTAGTTAAGGCTTATCGAATGTAAACGATATAATGTTAATGTAGGCATACGAGTTCTTATCTGCTGTGCATTTTGATAACATGGCTATGTTTGCACTTGTATTTTCGTCCGTCGTATTCATTAAGTTCCATCACCAACTCAAGTAAAAAAGGCAAAACCGATAAGATTCGTCAACTTCACCTGAAGGGAAAAGTGGAAGTAAACTACAGGTAAGTCAGTTATAATATGGGCGGAGATATTTAATGTTTTCTAAACTCTAACACAGGCATACATTTATCAAAAGATATTTAAAATGATTAGAATAGTACGGAAAATAATGCTGCTTATGAATAATTGTGGAACTTTTCGATTTTATCGGTTTTCGGTATATGTAGTGAGTTTTTGCGATTTTGGGTTTTCTGTGTTTCTCGGTCTAGGACTTTCGGGATGTGGGAATTTTGAGTTGGTTGTTCGCGTTTTTTGTAAGTTTTATTCAAAGTATCGAAAGTTTTGAGTTTCCTTCCGCAATTTTGTTTTAAGATTTTGACTTTGTTTTTTTTTTTTAATTTTAATTTTATATAAATAATTCGATATATTAATTTCAAGAAAAAAAAAATGGGCACGACTGGATCGCACATACTTGCTCTCGTAGTTAACAACTTGAACTTAGCTTAAAATTGACAATGTGCATATATAGTGGTTCTATAACATTATGATATCATTAAAAAAGGTTTTAAAAACAATTTAAAATATTAATTATTACTATAAATTAGTATACATTTTTTTTTTAATGGCTAAAACAGATATAGCTCAAAAAAAAGTATGCTATCTGATTTGCTTAATAAATATGAATTTATCGTATCGTTTTTTTTTTTTTTTTAATTAATTTTGTATGTATGAAAAATCTTGAACATTTTTTTAAAAATAAAATTTGGTGTGCCAACTTTTAGTATTTAATGAAATACAAATTCTCACAAAATTAAAAAAAAATTCATAAGCCCATTTTCAAATAAAAAATTTCAATATTTTTTTAAAAACCCAAAAATAATTTTTTAGAAAATTTTTATATGCAAAATTGTTAAAATTGTAAGCGACCTTTTGTATACAAGTTTTGGATGAAATCGGTGTAGTAGTTAATGAGAAATTTGAAAACCAAAAAATCGGTTGTATGATAGGTACCGTTAAAAACCGTTATAAAAATATTTATTTTAGTAATTTTAGTACCTCGTAATTTTTATTTTGAAAATCGTTAGAGCCGTATATTGGTTGTGGTACCGTTATTTTTTGGGCTAAAAAAAAAAATCAATTTCCCCTCTAAGGAATCCCATAAGAACCTTGAGTCCAAAGTTTGAAGAAAATCGCTTCACCGGTTTAGGCTGCAGGTCGAGGTACAGACAGACGGACAGACAGACAGAATTGCGAGACCCATTATTTTTGCGTTCTCTATCATCGTAATGTTAGGGAAAATTACTATCTCAATTTTTTTTGCACGAATCCTTAAACTTGCCCTATACTACGTATATAAGCAAGTAAAAATCAAGTTTATATGGGTTTTCCCGATAATTAGAAGATAGTTAGTTTTCACTTAATTTTTTTTTTGTTGGGTCTTAGATTTTCGCAATTTTGGGTTTTGTGGATTTTGGGTTCTCGAGATTTTTGGATTTTGAGTTTTTGAGATTTTGAGTATTTGGGTTTTCTTGATTTCGTCTTTTCTGGTGTTTTTTGTATTTGAGTTTTCTGTTTTTTTTTTGGTTTTCTGGATTTTGTGTTCTCGAAATTTTGGGATATTTTTCATTACACATAATTTGGGACATTAATTTCCAGTAAAAAATCTAGATAATCGATATGAAGTGAGTTTTTTTTTTTTTGATTTAGGGTTTTCTCTATTTTAATTTTTCTGAATTTTCAAGTTCTTAAGTTTTCCGTTTTTCAGTTTTCTGTATTTTTGGTCTTGAGTTTTCTGGGTTTTGGAACCTCGAGATTTTGGGTTTATGGACGTTATGTTTTTTGGTATTGGGGTTAAGTAAGTAAGTTCAATGCTGAGCTTTCGGGTGTTCAGGATTTCTTAATTTTTTTCTGTATTTTGAAAATTCTAGGTTTTGAGTTTTAGTATTTTGGATGCTAAGGATTTAGGGTTTTCCGTTTTTGAGTTGTCTGTGTTTAAGGTTTCCTAGATTAAGGATATTTTGGGATTCTAGGTTTTCGGGAAGCCAAACAACCCCGTCCCTTAGAGTAGATAAATATAAATGGGAATATACATTTTCTTATGAATATAAGATGTAATTCAAAAATTTGATTTTATACTGTTGCTTACTACAGCTTAATTTCAGTAGAGATTTTCGGAGTTTTGTGTTTTCTAAATTTTGGGTTTTTGGAATTTTTAATTTTTGGGATTTCACATTTTCTTGGTTTTATTTTGTCTGTATTTTGAGTTTTCGGAAATCTGACCCCAACCCCTCGGTTCGATATGAATTCAGTTTGTTTTTGAATATGCCTGATATGTGTGAACCGGTAAAACATCAAGAATAAAAACCATATAAAGACTGCATGCATAGCAACGAACGATCCGTCGACACATTCATTCGGTTTCAAAAAGGCATGTACTAGGGGCACTACGGCACACAAAGTAAACGTAGCGATCACACGAATTCGGTCCGGTTTCTGTTTTTCTGAGGTTTTTTTGTATATACATTTTATTTTATTTTAATTATAAGTCAGTACAAACTTAATATTAATCATCTGTGTGTGAAGGGGTCTAGATGGAATCCGAATTCGAACTGAATACAGACCGACAGAATGAAAATATTGTATAGACAAAAATATAAATGAATGCAATTCGGTCACGGTCATACATATGATTTGTATTCATTTGGCTATTTGATCTTTTATTTGACGGTATCTTACTTTTCTGTTTTTTAAGAGTCACTACTTAGGTCTCCCAACGCTTCAAGATCCCCAAACATTTGTGGCCACGGGTTATTACCCCCCCTGTCAGTCCCAACGTAGCTGCGCCTTCAGCCAACACCACAGCAAGTAGGCTGTGTGCATTAAATCCCCATTACTTACTTACTTTATATTTTTGATGGCGCTAACAGCCCAGTCACAGTCCCTAGCTAGCCGCCTCCAGTTGCACACACCGAGTGCTTTGATGTCGTCATCCACTTGTTTGCGCCACCTGTTACGGGTTCTTCCTCTGCTGCGTACCCCATCGGGGTTGGATTCGAAGACTCGTCGGGCAGATGCGTTGCTGTCCATACGCTCCACGTGCCCCAGCCATCTCAGCCGCTGTATTTTCAGTTATTTGACCAGGTCAACGTCGCTGTATAGCCCGTATAGCTCGTCGTTTAATCTTCTTTTCCATACTCCTTCGATACACACCGGACCGAAAATCACACGAAGAATCTTCCTCTCAAAAAACCCTAGCGGATTTTTATCCAAGCTTTCAAGTGCCCATGCTTCTGACCCATAAAGCAGGACCGGGATGATTAGGGTCTCATATAAAGTCTCCTTGGTTCTCTGAGAGAGGGCCTTACTACTTAAATGCCTTCTTAGACCGAAGAAACAGCGGTTGGCAAGAGTAATTCTTCGCTTGATCCCTGCACTGATGTCATTCTGCGATGTAATAGTAGAGCCCAGGTAGACAAAGTCCTTGACAACTTCGAAGTTATATCTGTCCATCGTGATATTTTGCCCGAGTCGACGATGTTGAGATTCCTCTCTCGATGACAGCATATACTTCGTCTTGTCCTCATTAACCGCCAATCCCATTCTAGCCGCCTCCGATTCAATGCTCGCAAATGCCCCTGCCACAGCTCGCTTCGTTCTGCCGACAATGTCTATGTCATCCACATACGCAAGCAATTGAACGGACTTTTGATAGATTGTACCGCTGGTGTTGACATGTGCGTTGCGTTCATACAATGAACGATGTTGAATAGGTTGCATGATAACGCGTCGCCCTGCCTCATTCCTTTCTCAACATCAAAGGAATCGGTGGTGTTTTTACCAATTTTGACGGAGCAGCGAGATTTCTCCATCGTCATCCTGCACTGGCGGACGAGTTTGGCAGGGATGCCGAGACTCGACATGGCTCTGTATAATTCGTCCCTTTTCACGCTATCATACGCGACTTTAAAATCGATAAAGAGGTGGTGTGTATCGATTTGGAATTCCCGGGATTTTTCTAAAATCTGTCGGAGTGTGAACATTTGATCGAGGGTTGACTTGCCTGGCCTAAAACTACACTGTTTTTTCCTGCGGTCACACAGGATAGCCGATAAGATTTTATAAGCGACGTTTAGGAGACTTATTCCTCTGGGGTTGGTACATTTCAGAACACCTCCCTTTTTATGGATGGGGCACACTATACCGAGGTTCCATTCATCGGGCAAACTTTCCTCCGACCCAATTTTGCAGATGAGCTGGTGTATGCTCCTAGCCAATTCATCTACCACTGATTTGAATAGTTCGGCTTGTAAGCCATCCGCACCAGCAGCCTTGTACGACTTAAGTTTGGATATCAACAGCCGCACCTCGGTTAGGTCGGGTGGACGGAACTCTTGGCCATCATCGTCCAAGTTGAATGGAGCGTTCTGCCTATTAGCGGCATATTGACTGTCTTCGCCATTAAGCAGTCTAGAGAAGTGTTCTTTCCAGATCTCCAGCACTGACTGTGTGTCTACTACCATATTCCCACTATCATCTCGGCAGGCTTTCGTTCTAGCCTTGTATCCTTGGGTGGATCGCTTTACCCTCTAATAAAATTTTCGAACATCTCCCCTACCGCTACAACCCTCAATAAACTCTACCGCCCGCTTCTCGTGCTCTCTCTTTTTGCTCCTGAGAAGTCGGCGTTACTCTTTTCGTTTCAGCCCGTAGAACCCGGGCTACTCTCACAGCAGCTCTTGTTCGAGTCTGCAGCATTGCCTGGTAGGCCTCGTCCTTAGCTACATGCGCTTGCCGGCACTCTTCATCGAACCAGGGGTTTCGTTGTATTCTCCTAGTGAAATCCAGCAAATCAGAGGCGGCACTTCTGATGGCTTGTTGACAGTGTTTCCACTGGTCCTCTGCACTTGATGCTGGTGGCGGACCTCCTGAGAGATTAAGAGTTACGTGGTCTGCAAAAGTTCTGGCGGTCTCTTGCGGTTTAAGCTTCTCGACATCGAATCTTTTCACAGCATCTGCTCTGCGTTGTCGCGTCATGGATATCCGCATACGTAGTCTAGCTACCACCAGGTAGTGATCCGAGTCAATGTTGGCCCCTCGGAACGTTCGGACGTCCAAGATACTGGAAGCATGTCTCGCGTCTATCGCAACGTGGTCGATTTGGTTGACGGTTAGTTGATCACGCGACCGCCAAGTCCCCTTGTGTATATTGAGGTGTGGGAAGTAGGTGCTTGAGATGATGACATTTCGCCCCGCCGCAAAGTCTGCCAGCCTGTGTCCGTTGCCGGAAGTTTCGTCGTGTAGGCTGTATCCTCCGACTATCGAACCAAAGATGCCCTCCTTTCCGAATCTTGCGTTGAAGTTACCAAGAATGATCTTCACGTTGTACTTAAGGCAAATATCATACGTAGTCTCCAGGAGATCGTAGAATGCTTCTTTGGTTGAGTCCTCTCTCCTTTCATGGGGGGCGTGAACACAGATCAGCGTAATGTTCTTAAATTTGCCTTTGATGCGGATTGTGACCAGGCGCTCGCTTACACTTCAGAAGCTCAAGACTTCTTGCCTAAGTCTTCCCCTTATCACAAAACCACAACCAAAGAGCAGCTGACCCTGTTTTTCTGATTTCAGTCTCCGTATGCCCTCTCCATCCCATCGCACTTCCTGGATGGCTATTACGTCAGCCTTTAGCCTGTCCAGGTTCTCCACTAATGGTTCGGCTGCACGTGTTCTGTATAAGAACAGGACGTTCCACGTGCAGATCCGAAATTCATTGTCCTTGTTTCGGTTGCTGGGGTCGTCAAGTTTCGGAACAACCTTTTTTTACGTGATAGGGAAGTTAGTCCGACGCACAACCCCCGACCCGGAGGCCAGACACTTCGTATAACTCCAAGGGTAGGGAGCCGGATAAACCGCTCCTTATAGGCCTAAGCTACAAATATGTCGTAGTAGCCCATATAAGGTGTTCACTAAGTATTAACTGGAACTGTAGACGCCACCGTTGATTCCATCTGGAGAACTCGTCAGCTGCCGCCTTGATAAAAGGAGAAGTGCCTTAGTGGGAACACTCCTCCCCCCATTCTCGTTGATTGTCCCCAACAGCTTTCCACGGAGATTTAAACCCCGTCTCCAACTGAGGTACTAGACACCCGATGTTCACCACTAGGAGGTGAGAGTAGGAGTTGGTAGACAGAGGTGGGTTTTGAGAAAAACCTGTGGACGCTTGTGTCCTCTTGAATGCACATAACTACCCTTTTGAACATAAAATCCCCATTCCTGCTTATAATTAAATGTTCAAAGCTAACAACATTTTTAAATAATTTGCAGACTTTTTTAAAATTGAAAGAAGTCTGATTTTTTCCATTTTCCCTATCAAGCATACATACGCAATAATTATTTTGTATTTTGGATTCTAATCAACGTAGGGATGCGAAGTTATAATTTGTATACTTCTTCAAGCTTAAGTGCATATGATATTTTGTTCGTGATAAAGGGTTGTTGACTAAAAAAAATACTTTAACTGTTGCACAGGCTAAACTATAAACATTAAATCTTATAATTACCTACTCGTATATTATTTATACGAGTGCAAAGTCAGGCACGAGGAAAAATAGAATAAGAAAGAGTGAATATAAAATATCAATTACTATGTATAATATTTACAAACACGAATTCACGCTATTTCAATCCTCATTCCCATACTCCATCCCCAAAATACTCTGAATATTGCGGTTGATTTCAAACCAGAACCATAAGCATTTGTAGTGCTTTAAGGCCAGAATTAAGGTTTGTCTGTGTCAACTGAAATTGTGACATTGAGTCACTAAAGTGCGAGGTTAAAGGTAAATTAAAAGAAAATCCTATTAACTTGTTCGCAGTTTAACCCTCACGCTATGTATGTACATACATTCCAGATCACTAGGTTAACAGCGTTTATGATAATCTAATAAAAAGAAAATACGAACTAAAAAAAATCTTAATACTCTCAGATCTCACAAATTCTGGTTTCAAACAATTTTTGAATTTGAGAAACTATGTTTCCTTTTAACTAAGGTTACTATTTTGATTAATTTATTTAGTTTTTGAAAATTCATGTTTAATAAAGGGCAGCTAATTAGATGAAAACTCAAATACCCAGTTATTCAGTAACGAGATTAAATTTTAGCTTAACTCCGAACCTCGTATGTTTTCGCACTGAAAAACTGGACCCATTTTAAGCCCCTGAACAGTTATCAAACCAATAATTGACAGGTTAATCCAAGCATTTTTAAGGAATAATGACATAAATGTAAGTCTGAAATATCCATAATCTATTTCTTTCTAACTTAGAAATATCATGTCATATGTCATGTTTAAAAAAATTTATTAAAACAAAATTTACAACATTTATTAAAACTAAAAATTAAATAAAAAAAAGATATTTTTGTTTAAATGGCTGTAAGTAGGGAAATAATAGTTGTAAATTTTTTTCTGATACTTTTTATAAATATGACAAAAGTGACTACATGTGTTCCAAAATTCAATTTCGTTTATCAATCATTACCAAAGTTAAGATTTTTAAAAATTGAATTTACAAAAATACATGGGTTTTCCCATATACAATTTCAGACGTCTTGGGGGCCGGGTTAACGTTAATATAATGAGCTTAAATTTTACTGGATTTTTTTTGTATTTATTTAGAATAAATTAGGGGGCTGCGTCATTCAAAATAAGACAATGACCTTTATAAGGACCACCTTAATGTATACTGTATCAAAAAAGTCTCCGTACAGCTTCAACTTTTTTTTTTTTGCTAAAATATTATTTAAAGTACTACTTACATTTGAGAGAATATGACTATAAATGAAAGGAATACTTTTAATTAAACAAAAAAAAAAAAATAAAAACTCACATTTTTATTTCGACAAAATAAAACCAAAATTCATTGAATCCAACCCCTTTAATATTCCTGAACAACAAAGGCTCCGTAAATCAATAGAATTTACCTACAAAGTGATTCACCTTAAGGTCTAACAAACAGTAAGAGCGCGTAGGTTGGGGTCGAAACACTCAAAAACTCGTATAAGAAAGGGGGAGTCTATTGCCTCCCCGTAGAGGCAGGAGGGGTAATTTTCAAAAAAAATTGACATAAAACATAAAAAAATGATTAATAAACAACGGTAACACGTACAACATCGTGTTATACTTTTTTGTAAACCCAGAAATCCCTTCTATTATACTATTCTTAAATAAAGTTGTTGTAGTGAACAGTTTTCGAAACAAAATTAATTTTCAAACTTAAAATTTTGAAAAAAAAAATTAACACGGATGTCACACTAATTTTTTTCAAAAGTTTTCTTTGTTAGGTACTAGTTTTGTTTCCAAAATTCAATGCTCCAATTGATTCTCAGTCAACCGCTGAAAACCGGATGGCTCTAGGACTTTTAATTTTCAAAATACTATTCAATTTATGAGCCAACCAAGAAGACTCCGACTAAATGATCATTTCTGCTTCGTTTTTTTCTTGTTTTACTAAGAAGTTATAAAGCTTAAGTTGAAGTATTAAGTTTATTTTGAGAAGTAAAGTCTTAGAGCCATCCGGTTTTCAGCGGTTGACTGAGAATCAATTGAAGCAATGAATTTTGGAAACAAAAATAATACCTAATAGAAAACTTTTGAAAAAAATTAGTTTGACATTTTTTTTTTTTCAAAATTTTAAGTTTGAAAATTAATTTTTCGAAAACTGTTCACTACAACAACTTGATTTAAAAATAGTATAAAAGAAGGGATTTCTGGGTTTTTGGGGATTTCTGTCAATGTTTTATGAAAACTGCCACTCCTGCCTCTACGTGGGGTTAAAAGACTTCCCCCTTTCTTATACGAGTTTTTGAATGTTTCAACCCCAACCTTCGCGCTCTTACTTTTTGTTAGACCTTTAGGTGATTCACCCTGTAGGTAAATTCTATTGATGTACGGAGACTTTTTGTTCAGGAATTTTAAAGGAATTTTGTTTTTTTTTCGAAATAAAAATGTGAGTTTTTATTTCTTTTTTGTTTAATTAAAAGTATTTCTTTCATTTAAAGTCATATTCTCTCAAATGTAAGTAGCACTTTAGATAATATTTTAGCAAACAAAAAAAAGTTGAAGCTGTACGGAGACTTTTTTGATACAGCTTATATTATTATAAAAAGCATCACTGCTAAAAAATTATACCTCAATCTAAGGATATGGAGTGTATCTTTTGTAATCACATTTTGAATGAAATACATTAAAGAAATAATGTTGGGAATTTGTGACGTTATACTCAATAAAGATTTGTTTATTGTTTATTTATACAGTGGTATAGTATTATAGTTAGGGGGTTGAATTATAAACTCACTTGGCTGTATGGGTTTGCCGGTCTTCGTTTGGCAAAAAAATATTTAAATGTTGGCAAAGCCGTAGGTTTGGTCTTTTAACTGATTAAACATCAGTTGTGTAGTGTTCAAATAAAAATCCAAGACCTATTCCTTTGCGTGTGGGTGTGATAAATATTTTGTTGTTATTTTCCAAGCTCATTTAAATTTATCCTTAAATATTCAACAAGATCATCAGATAGTCCTTATTTTGTCCGTATACTAAGTTGTCTGAATGAAAATAATGGTAGCTAAGGAAGCGCCGCTCATGGAAATCGATTTATGGCACTAGAAGTAAAGGCAATGATGACTTGCACATACTGCTTTTTTTTACAGCAGAAAGAATCATAAGTAAGTACTCTTATTATTTTGGCCACCACTGTTTAGTACGCAAACAAAAAGTGATCAAATAAAAATGTTTAAGCCATAAATCTACCAATTATCCTTTGTTTCTGCTATAATTCAAGCAAATACATGAGTGTTTATGTGTCAGTTCCAGTATATTTAACTAAGTGATGCGGACGCAAAAGAATTTCAACTTTGTGGATATAATTAAATAAATATTAAGAAGAATAAACCACAACAATTACTTCACAGCACCGAGATTTTCGCACATGAACAAATATAAGGCAAATACAAAAAAAAAAATATAATGTATGTACAGAAAATAATAAAAATAAATGCTATATGAAAAACAATAACACATTATAATTTACAGTTTTGTAGGATTTTAGTAGGTCAAATAAAAAATTAACAATAATACTATGTAGTACACCTTTCAGAACATTTTTCTTAAGTATAATGCATACCTAGTTGTTGTATTTTTTTTTTCTTTCTGAAAAGTTGACTATAATTACCTGTCCCGTTTTTTTCCGTATTTTCTAATTATTAGGTTTAATATTTTTATGTTTTTTAAAACAAAAATACCAAGATTTAATTTCGGAATAATTTATTAACAAATCCTTTCAACATTAACGTTAACGACTTACAAGTAAGTAATTATTGTGTTAGAACGACGAACGGCGAACTGGATTCGGTTTTGGACTGCTTTGTGATTTTTGTGTACAACCACAAGGACACTACAAAGGTGTTTTCTCGTTATAACACTTGCTCTTGCAGTAAGGCTGCATAGAGTTCACTCCGTCATATTAACATTGAAGGTTTTGAATGAATAACAACCACTTGTGTTGGCTTCCACCATTGAGTTTATACACATAGAGGAACCACCTCAGAGTTATGTTATCACCAATCTAGGTGGCGCCCTTATTTCCATCTAGTTCTAGATGTTCTAGATGAAAAAAAGGGCGCCACCTAGATTGGTGATAACATAACTCTGAGGTGGTTCCTCTATGTGTACATATGAACTCAATGCTACCACTAAGTTATACATTAGGCTGGAATTATTGCAATTTCGTGGCTGCCACACCAATCATCAAATTTCTTTTTTTTTAATTGGTGCTTAGTCTATAGTTCCAATTTTAATTTATAAATTAATTTGCCGTCAGCTAGAGTTGAACCTAGACTAAGCTACTTCAGAGGCCGTTGCACTACGCACTGCACCACCGAGGTCATCTGATCGTGCCCATCCAAATGAAGGTTTTTTTTCATTTACAATTGCATTTGGACAAGTAGCATTTTTACAAGCCACACAAGTTAGATGTTATTCATTCGGGTTCCTTCTTTTTCATAGACACTTTTTCAAAGACACTAATTGCACCCAGTTTTTTTTAGTGTTGAACAGGGTTGTCAGGTTTCAAAAAGCGAAATCGCCAAAACTAAAATTTAAATCTCGACACTATTTCAGCGAGCCCACAGAATATGCGACAGCGACCACCTTAAGGCTGAGCTGAATCTGGTGGACAACGTTCTGAAAGCAAATGGTTATACTAAAAAGCAAAGAACGTGGAAGCCAGTTGTGTCACGGGAAAAGGATGAAAGCAACCTAGACAAGAAGGCTTTTCTGCCATACGTTAAGGGTGTAACGGACAGAGTTGGCAAAGTTTTAAAAAGATATGGGGAAAAATCCATATTTATACCACCGAAAAAGGTAAAAAACTATCTCCGCTCACCAAAGGACCACTTTCCTCTCCAAACACCGGGCGTATATGCAGTTCCTTGTAGCTGTGGGTCTTCGTATGTGGGACAAACCCAAAGAAGCATTGCCACCCGCTTAAAAGAGCACATTAGCGCTGTAAGCAAAAATCAGCGGGAAAAGTCGGCAATTTGCGAACACATCTTGGACAATCCAGATGAACATCACTGGATTCATTTCGACCAAGCCAAGATTTTAGCGCAAGAAACCCATTACATCCCACGTTTGGTACGCGAGGCGATTGAAATTAAGCGCCACCAAAATTTCAATCGGGACGACAGTTTTAAACTTTCTCGTTCATGGGACCCACTCATTAACACCTCACGGGCATCCCAAATCAAACTTAAAACACCCTGCGATGTAGTGAGTATTGTTTGCTCCCAACAACCTGCACCTCAACAACAACAACTTCATGAGATAGAACCGTCTACGCACCGCTACAACCTGCGTAGCCAATCTAATGCATAACATTTCATCAGCAGTTTCCCGGTGACCACGCTCAATGTAATTTGATGCGAAACGTTTGGGGTGAGTACAAAATCGCACTCTTATTTTAAATAACGCGGCCAATCCGAAAATTAATTAATTATGTCTATAAACAACCGTGAAAACCTTAAAAGTTATATAAAATTTAAATCGCCAAAAAATCGCCAAATTTCAAAATTTTCAGCCCAAAAAATCACCAAATTTAAAAATGAAAAAAAAATCCTCAGTTTGTAGTTTTAATATCAAAACAAATCATTTAAAAAAAAAAAAAACAAAATAAACAAAAAAAAAAAACAAAAAAAATTCTACATAAAAACTTAAAATTAAAAAAAAAAAATACTCTTTTGTACCTAATCCTCCTCAATATATTCGGTATACATATATGTATATATGTATATGTATCACCAAATTTAAAAATGAAAAAAAAATCCTCAGTTTGTAGTTTTAATATCAAAACAAATCATTTCAAAAAAAAAAAACAAAATAAACAAAAAAAAAAAAAAACAAACAAAAATTCTACATAAAAACTTAAAATTAAAAAAAAAAAATACTCTTTTGTACCTAATCCTCTTCAATATATTCGGTATACATATATGTATCCATAGTATTTTAGCAATGGAATCCTTTTTACAGCCTTAACAACATGACTAGATCTTACAGCATGCCGTTCTTAGTCAGTTTTGAGCGAACGTATATGTACATCGCAGTCGCAAATTTTGCAATGTGCTAATCCGTCTTGATCATTCTTTGATTTGGTTAACTTAGACGGTTTTCACATTGAACTGACTCCTCCGAATTTACAAACGAGAACGCCAAAAAAAATCTACACATTTTTAATTTTTTTTTTAAATTTACTACTTTTCTCCCTTTTTAACTATGAAGTGGGAGTGAGTTAAATTTCAGAGAAGTCGGAAGGGTCAGTCCAATGTGAACACTGTCTAACAAAGTTGTTCGTTTTGAACATTTGAGAAAATAATATTCGAATTTCGATTCAAAAAATTAAAATCGCCAAAAACTAAAAATATCGCCGTTTTTGGGGTACATCGCCAAACCGATTTTCGTGTCGCCAAATGAAATTTCAAATCTCACATTTGGCGATAAATCGCACAATCTCTAAGCTGATAGTTGATTATCAAATTTTTGATTGTAGTTTTGACAATTGCTTTCTCTATGTTTTCTCTTTTGCTATAGAATTTACAGCTATCTTAAAAATTGATAGTCAAATCAGATTAGCCGATTCCATCCCAGTAAACTGTTTTTTTAATTGTTGATGAATGCAGAATGCGTTAGAAAACATGGAAGATAAAATATAATAAGCATTTTTTGAGTTAATTCAAAGTTAACTCAATAAATTTAGTGAGTTTACTCGGGTTAACTTTAACCCCGCACTGAAAAACTGGCCCTTAAAATCGTTACAAAACTCACTTTTTTTTTAAATTTATTTTGTAATCAGTCCGTTGTGAATGTACAACCATTTTCTCTTGGTTGTTTAATAAATGAATAAGCTTAAAATATTTTCAACCCCTAATTTTATTATATAAATAATATTATATAAGAGTGGTTTTTGTGAGACTTAATAAACCAAAAGAAATTTGAAGAAAATGGCTTTCATTTCAATTGTATAACACTTGCTAGGAATATTTAAAACAGTGGGATAGTGATCATTTAAAGAACTGCAAATTTTTAGCTGGGTAATTCTTCGTAATGTACCTTTCTAAACAGAAATAGAAGCATGTTTTGTTAACCAAAAGCGAAGCGACACAAGAACTAATGACTCTCAGTTGTTTGATAAATTTGTTTGCTTAAAATCTTTTTTAAGTTCAGATATAATTAAAAATGGACGGAAAACAAAAAGACAGTAAGTAAGAAATTTGTACGATAAAAAATTGGCTTTCCAAAATTTTTACAAATCTTAATTTAATTTCAAAAAACAGTTTTGAAAAATTTATTTTCAAACTTAAACATTTTTTAAACTAGTTTAACTCAATTTTTGGATGAAACTCAGTGGTTTTAAACAGAGGAAAGATTTTTGTGTACAGTTTATCTACCTACTAACAGAATCCAGGATGGATGCTCCTTACTACCCCTTTAATTTGTTGCATTTTTTTTTAATTTGTATACCTCAGTTTTCGCGAAAAAAAAATCCAGGAGGAAAACATGTCGAAAAAAGGGGTATTACGTGGCCTCAGACAAGTGAAGCGCAGTTTACGTATCTCTGCATACTGGAAAAATTTGAAGGTTTTAACTACTGAAGGAAAAATTTTGACAATTTTTGTATACTATTTTTTGTATTTTTATTTTGTTGTTCTTAAGAAATTCTGCTACCCTTGGAAATTTTTAAAATACCAACCCGCAAGATCAATGCTTATAAACGACAAAAAAAAATTTCGAAACTCTATTTGCGTTTAATAAGTTTGTGTTGACAAAAACCTAAGATGCAGTTCTGTTACAATCACTTTCAAAGGGCTCGGTAGTGCCCAGCCAAGTTCTGGCACTACAAACTATTGACAGGATCAAACTCAGTCGGTTTTCGACCCCCCCTCTAACTTTAGTACCAATAACGTCAGAAACCTCTAGTACCTACATATCTGTACTTCGCTTAACTTCGCTAATCTGCTAAACTCATCACTCACAGACGATTCGCAAAATTTAAACTTTCTAACATTAGCCGTTCCTGAGATATTTGACTGCGAAAATCTTAAAAACCGTAACTGCCTGATGAATGACTGACTCACTCACTGACACATCATCAAAATTATGGAGCACTTTCCGACATCGTAAAATCTTGTCATTTAGCACAATGGTACACAAAGGAAGAAATCGAAAATTTGAGATTTTCCATTCAGGGAGCGTAATACCCGCCCCATTTTTATAGATTTGATACAAATTATTTGAAGCAATTCTGATTATTACAGAATGATGAACTTTGGTAGAGCGGTATGACTTGAAGTGAAGGCAAAATTTAAAATTTTGAGATTTTACATTCAGGGTGCGTGGCATCTACCCATTTTCGCAGAATTTATATCAATTATATGGAGCACTTCTGCCTGTCGTAGAATGATGTTATTTGGTAGAGCTGTAGTAGGGCTTGAAGTGTACGCAAAATTTTAAACTTTTAAATTTTACATTCAGGGACCTGGCACTTGTCCATAGAATTGATATCAGTCGTAGAATGATGAGGTTTGATATAGCGATAGGGCTTGAAGTGCAGACAAGAGACAAATTTAATATTTACATTTTGCAGTCAGGGGCGTGGCATCCGCCTTTTTTCACAGGATGGATATAAGTTAAATGGGGCACTTCGGTTTGTAGCATAATGATAACATTTGGTAGAACGATAGGACTTGGCATGTAAGCAAAGGGACAGATTAAAAATTTGAGATCTTACACTCAGTGGTCGTGGCATAAACATATTTTTGTAGAATTTATATTATATAAATATAAAGCGGTTGATTTTGAAGTCTAGGTATAAAAAAAAAAAAAAAACAAATTGAAATTATTAGATTTTTTAAGCAGGGGGTGGCGTGGCATCCACCAACTTCTTAACAATTTAGCTATGTATTCAAATGGAGCACTTCTGACTTATGAGCGGAAGGACTTTAAGTGCATAGAAAAGGAACATTAAGAACATTTATGGATGTAGTGGGCGTTTTTTTCACTCACTTTCCACTGATAAAAACATCTTTGCAAAAAGAAGTGAAATTACACCAAAAACATAAATGTTAAAAAAGTAGCCAAGTTCTTCTCAATACAAAAACTTTTGCGTAATGGGTCATCTGTTATATAATAATCACTGACCTAAATTTTGTAGGTTTACTTGGCAACTTTTCTTTTACTACCCAATGCCAATTACACGGGGGGGCATTTTTTTGAAATATCTCATACTAAATATCAATTTTAAGAAACGAAAGCTTGGAACAACTTAGAAGAGCCCTAGAACAACCTGGAACAAGTTTTTGAATTAAAGTTTTTAAATGAAAACTTGATTAGTTATTTAATAACAGATTTCTCTAATAAATTTGAGATTCTTCGATATCAAGATGCATATTACAGCTAAAATCACTAGCGTTTTCCTTTTTGTTTAGTTCAGTTTGCGCATGTTGTCAAAATCAATAGTAAACAAAATTTAATTTCAAACAATCACCACAAATCTGTTTTTGTTTACTGTGTACTGTGCACAAGGACAGCCATCTTGAAATTTCACAAGCCTGATAATACCTTAGATATGTGTACTGTGCTTCGTTAAAGTATTTGATATTAGTATTAGAACTTGGCGTCCTTTTAGATCTTACTACTTCTTACGGCTGACTTGTTACGCAAATGTTTTTTGTTTATTTAGAAGAACTTGGCTTCTTTTTTAACATTTATGTTTTTGGTGTGATAAACATTACAGTATAACAGGTACGAAGGCGATGGTTATTCAAAATAATTTGAGTCGTTTTTGATAAATCCACCCAGCTTGACGTCAAGCTAGAACCACCACAGATTTAAGGGGTCATCATTAGTTTTTTTAAATTTTGTTTTTGAAGGTGTGGTGGTTCTAGCTTGACGTCAGGCTGGGTCCACCACAAGTTTGAGGGGCAAGGTATTTTAGTTCTCCATCGGGATTGGGGTACTAAATTAGCTCTAAAATGGAACTAAATTATGGCATCATTAGATTGCGAATTTCAGTTGTGGCGGTTCCAGCTTGACGGACCTACTAAATTTAGAGGTCAAACCATGGAGTACCTACTTTATTTGGAATTCCGTCAAATCACGAGTCCAAAAATAGAACTAAATTCCCTCATCATTAGTTTTTGGAAATTTCGTGTTTAAAGGTGTGGTGGTTCTAGCTTGACGTCAAGCTGGAACCACCACAAGTAGGAGGGGTTATTGAAGTAGAACTAAAAACCAAACCAGTGGGAGTTGAAAGGCTAAATTTGAAATTTTTCCAATTTAACGCAATTTGCATCTAATACGTATTTTTAATGATCGAGTGTATTTTGTGTGTTTGGACCTAAATTTCAAGGTCAAACGATGCAGTATTTAATTTGGAGTTCTGCCAAATCATGGTCTCTTAAATGGAACTAAAATATTTTTTTGAAATGTTGTGTTTTCGAGGTGTGGTGGTTCTAGCTTGACGTCAAGCTGGGTCCACCACAGATTTAAGGGGTAAGGGTAGGAGTATTAAATTTGGAATTCCGCCAAATAACCAGCTCTAAAATGTAACTAAATTCCCTCATCATTAGTTTTTTGAAATTGGTCGAGTGTAGAAAGTCTCCACAATTTTGTGTGCTTGGACCTAACTTTCAAGGTCAAACGATGGATTATTTAATTTGGAGTTCCGCCAAATCATGGGCTCTAAAATGGAACTAAAATATGGCATCATTAATGTTTTTGAAACGTTGTGTTTTCGAGGTGTGGTGGTTCTAGCTTGACGTCAAGCTGGGTCCACCACAGATTTAAGGGGTAAGGGTAGGAGTATTAAATTTGGAATTCCGCCAAATCACCAGCTCTAAAATAGAACTAAATTCCCTTATCATTAGTTTTTTGAAATTTTGTGTTTGAAGGTGTGGTGGTTCTAGCTTGACGTCAAGCTGGGTCCACCACAAGTTTGAGGGGCAATGTATTTTAGTTCTCCATCGGGATTGGGGTACTAAATTAGCACTAGAATGGAACTAAATTATGGTATCATTAGATTTTCGAATTTCAGTTGTGGCGGTTCCAGCTTGACGGACCTCATTTTTTGTACCAATTTTGTTTGCTCTGGTTCATTTAAAACTGGTATCTGCTGCCTAGTACGCAGCTGAAGTGAAACGAACATTTTCAATGGTCTCCATATCGACATCGAAAACGTAAACGAAAAGGCTACGAAAAAAAATTTCATTCAAAAAGTATTTTTGTTTTTCGTCCGAATGCCGCTTTTCCACAAAAGATTAATGTTCCGGGCAAATAATTCCGTGTGCGAAAAGAGAGTGGAGACTTCTTATAATAATCTGGTATAAACATAAATTTCGCTGGTCAAACAGAGTACTACAAATTGAAAAGCTCACTTTTGTATGGGATTTTTAGTTTTGCTTCAGCTGCGTACTATGCTTCAGATAGAATAAATTTGAAATTCTCTGTAGAGAAATCTGAGACTACAAACTTTATTTGAATTATTTTTCTCAATCATTAACAATTTAAAAATAATATTGGAAAAACCAATGTTGGAGACATTTGACCCTGAATAATCTTGTATGCTCACTTCATTCCGGTGGCATTGACGTGGACTTTTTGGCGTTGATTCATTATTATGATGAAGAAATGGTCCGGTCGTATCCATTTTCAGAGTTCAGATTATTTTTATGTCACAGTAGGTACGTAAATTTAGGATACTAGTGGCCTATTTTTCGAGTGCACACCAGTATAGAGAACGTAAAATCAATTTTTTCTGAAGATTGTAATCAGGCCTGAATGTTTAATTTTGCAATATTTTATGACGATTCGATACGTTTATTTTAAATTAAGTCATTACTCTTACAACCTAATCGATAAGTATTAAAACAGTATAATTAAAATGATACTAATCTCACTTACCCACATACGTACAATTAAAATAATTTATGTAGATGTTTTAAGTTAAAGTCAATTACAAAAACCCATAGAAGTTATTTATTTTTATTCTTGCGGTAGATACGTAGTATAGGACAAGTTTAGGATTCGTGCAAAAAATCGAACTCGCCATAATAATTTTCCCTAACATTCAGATGATAGAGAACGTGAAAAAAATGGTTCTCGCAATTATGTCTGTCTGTCCGTCTGTCCGTCTGTCCGTCTGTCTGTCAATACCTCGACCTACAGCCTTAAACACTGAAGCGATTTTCTTCAAATTTTGGACTAAAGGTTATTTGGGGATTCTCTTATTCGGAAATTGAATTTTGTTTAAACCCAAAAATAACGGTACCTGTCATACAACCAATATTCAAAAATTGATTTATAAAAAATACGAGGTACTATTATTACTATAATAAATATTTTGGTAGAAAAATATAATTAAAATACGGTTATTAATGGTACCTGTCATAGAACCGATTTTAACCAAAATTTTTACACAAGAGATCCTTCACAACAGAAACAGTTTTGCATATACAAATATTCGAAAAAAAATATTTTTCGATTTAAAAAAAAAAAAAATGAATTATTTTTTTGAAAATTCAATATCTTGAATTTTGTGTAGAATTGTAGTTTATTAAATACTTAAAGTTTGCATATTGCATACCAGATTTTATTTTTGAAAGTGTGCAAAAAATTGTATATATAAGAAAATAATTTTTAAGAAAACCGCTCTCCAACGATTTTAGATTTTGTTTTCATAAATTCATATCTATCAAAAAAATCAGATGGCATACTTTATTTTGAGCCATTAAAATAACAATTTATAAATTATTTTAATTTTTTTTTTTTAATTTTTTGTAATGATATAATAATATTATGAAACCAATACCTACACATGTACATCATCAGTTTCTAGCTAAGGGGCCAGTTATAGCTATCATTGAAAACCATCATTGAAAAAGTTAGCTGTTGATTTTGAGACCCTTCGAAAGTTTAATCATTCAATATTTTAATGCAGAAATATAGCTTACGACTTCAAAATTATTTGTCCTCCAAAAAAAATTCATTTTGACCCATATCTTCCCCAGAACGTAACTTTTAATTTTTTCAATGATCATAAGTAAGGTAATTCATCATTGAAAAATTAAAAGTCATTTTATGAGAAAAGTTGTGCAAAATTGAATTTCGTTTTACCTAGAAATAATTATTAAGTCAATTAGCTTTACTTTGGCATCAAAATAATCATTTATTTTTTCTTCGAAACCTCTCAAAATTGACAATTAATATTTTCAATGATGGTTTTCAATGATAGCTATAACTGGCCCCTAAGGGGCAAAATTCAATTTTGCACAACTTTTTTCATAAAATGACTTTTAATTTTTCAATGATGAACTACCTTACCAATGATCATTGAAAAAATTAAAAGTTACGAAGTGGAGAAGATATGGGTAAAAATTAATTTTTTTTGGAGGAGAAATAATTTAGAAGTCGTAAGGTATATTTCTGCATTAAAATATTCAATGGTTAAACTTTCCAAGTGTCTTAAAATCAACAGCTAACTTTTTCAATGATGGTTTTCAATGATAGCTATAACTGGGCCCTAAGTACCTTAAAGTTGTAAGCTACGAAAGCAAGCTTGTGCTATCCAATCGTGCCCATTTTTACTTGCGATATACGAAGTATAGGGCAAGTTTAGGATTCGTGAAAAAAAAAATTCGAGATAACAATTCTCGCAATTCTGTCTGTCTGTATGTACCTCGACCTGCAGCCTGAACGACTGAAGCGATTTTCTTCAAACTTCTTATGGGATTCCCTAAAGGGGAAATTGAATTTTTCTTAGCTCAAAAAATAAGGGTACCTGCCATCAGTAGCGTACGCAGGATTTTGTCTGGAGGGGGGGGGGGGCTCAGTCTCAATTTTGGTGAAATTTGTTTAGGTATTACAAAATAGCAAACAAAATTAAAGCCTTTCGTATTATCAACCACCAGAAGTTTAATTTCGATAGAAAAAAATCAAAAGGAAAAACACACAAAATACTGCCTAGTTATGAAATGGATTTTATCAAAATCCACAAAAATCTACTTTATGGACTCGATTTTAACAACGACGGTAATAGAGGTAGGTTGAAAGTGTTTTCCCATTTTAATAAATAAAATTTCCAATTTTTCTTTAAATAACCTTATGGCTATTGTTATCCGTGTTTTTTGAGAGAGTGAATTGCAACTCAGCAAAATGTTTACATTCAAAACAATAACAAAACAAATTATTATAGAGAATTTTGTTTGTGTTTTCCGTGTAAAACTTTTACTGAGTTGCTTGTCACTCTTTCAAAAAACACGGAAAATAACATTTATATTCTCTGTTCCTTTACTTTGAGTTTCTGTGATTCTCTGTGATTTTAAGTCCAAAGTCCTGTCAAGTTATATAAAAGAAATGATATTGACAGAACTTGGGAACAAAATGCACAGAAAATTCAGAGTAAAGGATTAGTAGCTATACAATGAAAAAATGGTAACATTTTGTAAGGGAATTCTTATAATACAAATTATTATTGGGGCGTTTTCATATTGATTTAGCTAAACTCATGTTTTACTTAAGTACAGTTTAAATAACATAAATAATAACAATTTATTCCAATTCGATGTTTGTACTTATCAAAATAGAAGTATATTAAATTATTGAACGTCAAAAACAGTGCATTGACGAAACTTTTTTGAGAAGATTGTCTACCTCTGAAACAAGTTAAAGGCAGTTTTTCGAAATGTCATCTTAGTGCCATATTCTTAATGCCTTATGTCGTAGCATTAGAAATAACATTCGGCATAAAACGTATGCAGTTTACAGATATTTAAAAATATTTTTTGAATATTTGAAACGTTCACTGAGCGCGAAGATACTGGTTAAAGCACAACTAAAGCATTTGATCACACTAAAAAGCAATAAAAAAGAGAAGATACTAAGAGAATGTATTATGTAAATAAGTGCACTGCATTCGTTATTTCATTCCGATTTTTTTTTTTTTTTGTTAAATGGGAAAAGAAGGAAACAAATTAAATGTGTGAAATCATTTTGCGGATTTTGACTGATTGCAAAGGAATTTTGTTTGGGTTTCTATAAATAATACTAAGATACGTTTTAAATGTCTAACAAAATCTAGATTACGTGTGGTATGAACTAATGATTTCAATATGACATCCATGTCTATAGTTCTTTTTTGAATTAAAATTGAAAATACTGCTAAAGCTTAAAATTAACAAAAATAAAATTTGAACTAAAAAATTTATTATTTTTCTTCGATGAAATGAAATCTTAGCACAGTATACCATATTGCTTGGAGGGGGATCAAACCTCCTAAGCCCCCCCTGCGTACGCCACTGCATGCCATACAACAAATATACAAAAATTGATTTATTTCAAAAACGGCTCTAACGATTTTGAAAAAAAAAAAAACACGAGCTACTATAATCACAACAGTTAATATTTTGGTAGAAAAAAAAATGTATAACGGTTTTTAACGGTACTTGTCATAGAACCGATTTTTTTGGTTTTCAAATTTCTCCTTAACGGCTACACCGATTTGAACCAAAATTTTTTGTGTACGAGGTCCTTTACAATTTTAACAATTTTGCATATAAAATTTTTGAAAAAAGTAATTTTTGGATTTTTAAAAAATTATTGATTTTTTTTTTTGAAAATTCAATATCTTGAAAATTGGTTGATGATTTTTTTTTTCAAATTTTGTGAAAAATTGTATTTTATTAAATACTAAAAGTTGGCATACCAAATTTTCAAGAATTTTTATATATAAAAAATTATTTAAAAACAACCGCTGTAACGATTTTTGAAAAAAAAAATTCATAAATTTATATTTATCAAAAAAATCAGACAGCATACTTTTTTTTTGAGCTCCATGTGTTTTAGCTATCAAAAAAAAAATTATTTTAATGTATAGTATATTTATTTTAAATTGTTTTTAAAACTTTTTTTAATGATATCATAATGTTATAGAACCACCATGCACATTGTCAATTTTAAGCTACATTCAAGTTGTTAGCTACGAGAGCAAGTTTGTGCGATCCAGTCGTGCCCATTTTTTTATCTTTTCTATGAAATGCAATTGGCACATTAAAGTTATTTCCATTAGATATATTATGAGTCAGCTTTTTCCACATTGTAGTAAGCTCGATGGGTATTGCACTTAAAAAGTTTTCTTGAATGTCATTCTGTTCTGATGTTGACTTTTGTTTACTGAATTGAACAGTAATTTTGTTTACTTTATATTAACTACACATTAACAAAATGACATCAGGTTTTTTGTTCGTTCATCTCTAAATAAAAGTTAACAGTGAAATGAATTGAACTTCGTAGTTAGTAAGTAAATGTATGTACATATGTATATGTGTATAATGGTATGTAGGTACATAAATAAACCTTTATCTGTAACGAAGTTTATATTTAATTATTTACCTTATTTACGGCGTTGGAATAAAAATAAGATGTTCAAAATAATTTAGAAGCACGCAGTCCCGTACCTAGGGGGGGGGGGGTATTGCTCTAAGGATCAACGTGCCATTCAATAAAAAAAAGAATATAAAAAAATGAATGAACATAATAATTTTTTTAATTCATTTTTGTACGTCCTTTTAAATGAACTAATATAGGTACATAGATGGATTTTATTCATTTATTTCTAAGTTATTAGAAATAATTTTTTTTGGTTTCAAGAAAAAATGTTAAGGAATGGATAGAAAAACTTCTTAATAAACCGATTTTTTAGAATTATTATAAAAAAAAAAAACGAAAGATGAAGGTCAATCCAGTGACTTTGACGTGTTAGAAAGTCTGCAAAATAGCCTTCAACGCATTTACAGTATTTTGATTTAAAGATCGTACGATTTGAAAGACTTAAGTCAACGCGTTGACTCAAAATGGTGCCAAATTCTGTCTCAAATCGTGCGATCATTAAATCAGATTTCTGTCATTGTGTTGACAACTTCGTTGACAGACGTTTCTGCCACGTCGAATTCGCTGGGTTGACCTTCACCTAAATCAAAAGGATTTTTAAGGATTTCTTAGAGGTTTTTGATGATGATAGCCACCCTTCAATGGAATTTGACAGTTTGTACTATGACATATAAGCTAATTTAATGTAATACATACAAATGTTTTTTCTTATTTTTAATTTCATTGTTTAATAAAGTGCCCCTGAAGAAGACTGAAAACTCAGTCGAAACGTTGGGAAATCTAATGAACATCTTTCATTAATTAACTATAATGACCAAAAAAAAGCCGAAGAAGTGAAAACTTCAAAATTTTAAATTTTACATATAGGCTAAACACCCAAAAGCCCTAAAATTAGCTTTTCCCCGAGCAAACAATTTAATGTCCAAAAATTCATATTTCTAAGACGGTGTTCACATTGGACTAACACCTCCGACTCCTTTTTTTTGACTTCACAAAAGAGAACGTCATAAAAATCCAAAAGATTATGTGGATTTTTTTTTACGTTTTGTTTTGTGGTCTCAAAAAAATCGGAGGAATCAGACCAAGTGAATACCGTCTTAGAGGTTTTTTCAATACAGAATGTTCGCAACAATCCTTCAATTTAATTTGACATTCTAAGGCTTAAAAATCGATAACAGAATATTTTGTTCCAAATGTCAACCGAAAGCCCTAAAATCGCGTTTTTACCCAGCAAAAAATTTAAAAAATCTCAAAAAAATCGGATTTGAAGAGACTTTTGTATCCAACATAATCATATAGTCATCATTCAATCATATTTGAAAGTTGTTGCTGATTTTAAAAATGTTTAAACTTACCTCTTGTCCCCCCGCTCCCCCATTAAAAGTTGTGGCAGAAAGAATATTTAATTCCAAAATGTTCATCAAAATTTTCGACTCGATTGCGCTCGCGCGCCGCACAGTTAAGTTAAATCGAAATCTTGCTATCTATTTCTTCAAATTTCAATTTCCAACGCGATCTTTTTATTACCCCATATAATCAAAACGTATTAGTTGGCTCGCAAAACCCAGAGATTATGAACTTGATTGATAAATCTGTGGCAAAAACATTAAATATGAAACCGCATACACGCACATTCGAATAGATGTGGACAAATACATACAACAGCAATGTATAACCAATGATTTTCACATTGTTCTTATGCGATGTGTCGGTAAACATCGATATGGGAGACGGACACTATCCCGAAATTCTGAATCCAGAAAACCCAAAATCCCGAAAACCCAGAATCCCGAAAACCCAAAAACGCATAATCCCGAAAACCCAAAATCCCGAAAACCTAGAATCCGAAAAACCCAAAATCCCGAAAACCCAAAATCCAGAAAGGCCAAAATCCCGAAAATAAAATAGAAACCGTAAAAAACTCGGGTTTACCATGATATCTAGTAACCAATAATCCAGAAAGCAAAAATCCCGAAAGTAAAAATCTCGAAAAAAATATCGAAAGCAAAAATCTAGAAAACACTATCTCGAACTGCAAAAATCTAGAATGCAAAAACCCAGAATAAATATTAATTGTTGAGACAATGAATGGGTACAATTATATTTGAGTTGAGTCCTGGCATAAGAGGCTCAAGGTTTTAGTTGGAAGGCCACATGTTGAACTTTATAAATTAATTGAAGTTTTGGCTAGTGAGTCAATTCGGGTTAGTTGTGTGGTGCAAAAAATTCAGATTGGTCAAGAAACTAAGGAAAGAAGGAATAGGCGCCCGCAGGATTTTTACCATGGGGCGGCAGATAAAAAATTAATATGCAATTTTTGAATTCGATTTTTTTTTATTAAAAGTTTGTTTATTTTGTCTATAGGCAAAGGTCAGTTGTAAGTGATTTTGTTTTAGGACTAGAAAATGTGACATTTTATTCGTGTTGACGTTAAATAATTATTAAAGGAAGCAAATATATGATTTTTCTTCAACATTTGTTACTTAGTGAATAGCAACTGCAACCGCCTCTCTCTCTTTTCCAAAACGGTCAATTATTTAGTTGTAAAAGTTAGTTTGTTCTTTGACAACATTTCGATGAATATGTACATCATGCACAACGAATCAAGTCGTTTGTCGGCCATTGTGGATCTAAGCCAAGATTTTACTTTGCATAAGATGCTGAACGATCGCTCAGCGGTGCAAGTAGTTGCTGGAATTGAGAGCCCTATACAAAGAGCTGAAAAAATCGATGGATAAAACTTCTCTACACTGTTCAATAAATCAGAAATGTTTGAACAATCATTTCCATTAGTCTGCATTTTGTTAAAACTGGACCACATTTTGGACTCCACCAGGAAATTATCCTGAAAGCAGCCATATTTCTCCTTTATTTTCTGTATAATTATATCGAATTCTGGAGAATCCATACTTTGCAAATTTTTTGGTGATAGCTGAAATAGTGAAAATGCAGCTTCATTTTATTCTGAAAAACGTTCTGTAAGCGACATTATCAGGAATCAATGTACGGAATATAAATAGCTTTTCTAAAAAAACTTTGGGTGGATGGAGCGGGAACATTTGATCGATGGATTTGTTTTTTAATTATTCTTGGACAGCTTAAGACTATGCCTGATTCACTCAAGCATTTTTCCATTACCTCCCATAGGGATTTACAGCAATTGTCAGCATCCTCAAGATTTTTTTGAAACAATTTATTCGAAACATTTTTTTTTTTTTTTTTTTTTGAGCGCGCACTAAAGGGATTTTGGCTGCCCTTAAAATGTTTAAACACAGCGCGAGCGTTGGGAAAATAGGGAAGGATTTAAGAGGAGATACCGATGTACATTGGTTTTGAACCTCTGAATATTAAAATGGTCGGGAAAGATAGAGCCGGGTAGAGCATTCCATATTCGGGTAGTGCGGCTAAAAAAAGAATCTCTATACTTGACAGTACGTCCGAAGTTGGACTCGAGGGTAAACTGATGTGCATTCCTAGAGGTGCGAGTATTACGGTTGAATTGTCTTAGGGGAGGAATGCTGCTGGCTATTTCACTAGAACAGTGTTTATAAAAGTAACGGTAAAATAATGTTAGACATGAAACATGGCAGCGGTGTTCGAGGGATGCAAATGTTTCTGTTATATTTCTGTCACCTATCATTTTCAAAGCTCTTTTTTGAATCCTATCTAAGATACTCAAGTGGGTTATTGGGGCACCTGCCCAAATACGAGAATTGTACTCAAGTTTCGGACGGATAAATGCTTTATAGATTACAGCCAGATCAGAAGGGGAGACAAATTTCTTGCATCGCCGAAGAAAACCTAAGCACTTAGCAGCATTTTTGGCGACGTCGAATATGTGTTCATTCCACAGAAGGTGGTCTGTGATACACATACCAAGGACTGAAAGCTTTTCGGTTTCCTCAATACAAGTGCCGCTCATGGATAGCGGCATGGGAGGTGTGTTTCGTTTTGACGACAGAAGACAGCATTGAGTTTTCGAAGCATTAAATTCCACGCGGTTTTTGATTCCCCATTGGACAATGCTGTCGAGATCAGCATTTAATGAGCTAATCATACGCTGCCGTTCTAGGTCCACATCCGAAGGACATGGATGTGAATCTGAAAACGAATACGAGAAGCTGAGGGTGCTGTCGTCAGCGAAACAGTTTAATTGATTAGAAGTTTCAGACAAAAGATCATTTATGAATATAAGGAAGAGAGTCGGAGACAAAACGGAGCCCTGGGGCACACCAGCATTTATTTTGTGAATTTCAGACTTGAAACCGTCCAATACAACTTGTATTGATCGGTCCAAAAGGTAATTAATTAAATCAAACGAAGAAGAGATTCATCGAAACCAAATGCGCGCGGTTTCGATAAGAGAGCTTGGTGCCAAACTCTATCAAACGCCTTAGAAATATCAAGCGCAATAATCTTACTTTCTCCAAGGCGATGTAAAGATTTGTTCCACTGTTCGGTGAGATATACCATCAGATCACCAGTGGACCTATTGCTACGAAAGCCGTACTGCCGGTCATTAAGAAGCTTTCGTTCTTCGCGATATTTCTTGAGCTGAAAATTAATCAGCGTTTCCATGACCTTGGAAAGAAGGGACGTTAATGCAATTGGCCGATAGTTTGAGGGTGAAGAAGATACGCCTTTTTTAGGGACAGGCTGGACAAATGCTGTTTTCCATCCACTCGGAAAGAGACCAGTAGAATAGGACAGATGGAAAAGCTTACGCAGTGGTTTTGCCAGCGTTGAAGAACACCTCTTCAGAACAATGGGAGGGATACTATCTGGGCCAGCGGATTTGTATATGTCGAGGTCTTTTAGAACTCTAGCAACTGCACGAGTGCGAAAGAAGATTTGACCCATAGAATCGTTTACGCTCTCAAGTACAAGCGGAGTTCTATCACTTGAGTTCTATCACGGAGTTCTATCACGCAGCGTCGAATTAACAGCAAACTGTGCTGCAAGCAAATTGGCTTTATCTTGCGAGCTGACAGCAGGTGTGTCGTTACCTGATCATTTACTGTTGACACATTTTGGTCAACGCCCTGTAAAATATAAGCAACAGGTTCTAGCATCGATGAGTAATTTGACATCACAAACAAACAAACTAAAAAGGTCGAATTTGTGCAAGAGTAATAAAGTTGGAAGGCACGTTGCTTTGTTATTCTATTACCCTCTTCCGAAAGCTTTTGCAGTGCCTCAATTACAATAATGATATGCTCTCTCAGAACTCGAATGCTTTTGTATTTTGCCGTCCCCCTTGTTTCACAAAACAGAGGAATACTGGGTATGCATTTTCGTCGTAAGTCGTAAGGGACTCTCGCGAAAAAAAAGTTATAACTTCCTTAATCGTCCCGACAGCATTTCTGATTTCAGAAACTTCGCTTACGTCGTAAATGACCAGATTTAATTTGTGTGAGCTGCAGTGAAAGAAATTTGCCTGAGGATATACATATTTCCAGTATCCGTTTTCTCACCCACTCAATTTCCCGGCTTGACCAACCATTTTTGACAAATTTAATCCGAAATTGGTTAATGACGTTAATATCGTATGCGCTCTGGTAGATTCATGGTTAATTCAAAATGGCGACTAACGCAAAAGAGCTAGGTGGTCAAAATACGTACTGAACACTCTTTATGAATCCCCATAACGATTAAAAGAAAAAAGATCCACTAAAGTTTTTTGAATTTCAAATTACATTTCGACTGGCCTAATGGACCTGGAAACAAAGCTGCCAAGAAAATAATCACATTTCCGAACAAAACAAAGAAAAAAGAGAACAAAATGAAAGCGGATATACACGGCTTGTCTCATAGTCAGGGTGGGGGCAACGGGCAAACCATGGACTCTGACAAAAAAGTACATTTAAACAGCCGTTTTTGTGAATATTTCCTAGTTAATAATAAAAATAGAACTAGTATGATTGTTCGGCCAGAGCAAGTGCCCCCCCTTGCCACCCCATCCGGGCGCCTATATAAAAAGGGAGTATTTAAAAAAAGAAAAGCAATTCTAAAAAATACTGGACGAAAAAGAAGAAAAAAGTTATGTTAAGCTACCTTAAAATTCTTGCATATACCTCCAGTTTATAGAAGTAGTTTAGTTAATTTTAATTTTTAGTAATTATTGTACTTTTTTGATATTTGTTATGTTGTGGTACCAGTACGAGTATACATACATACCTACATATACTATAAAATATTCGATTTTTTTAGAAAAAAACAATTTCATTTGTTATTCTTTTTCGACCAGAAAAATAAATTGTTTCATAAATTGAACATATTAAACGTTTTGTTTGCGTTTAAACTATTTAAAAAGGTAAAACAAAAATCTCGAACTAATTTTTTTTTCTAGATTTTTTTCTAGATATAGTCTTTCGTGATTTTTGTACATTCAAGATTTAAGTACATTCGAGATTTTTGCCATTGGAGACTTTTGTCATTATTAATAACGTCATGATCCCAAAAAACTCTTATATAAAATGAAAAATTTGACCAATTTTTGTCATTTTTTATAATTTTTCGGGATTCCGATTTCGGGATTTTGGGTCTTCGGGATTTTGGATTTTGAGTTTTCGGGATTCTGACCCCAACCCCATCGATGTGACGGTTTGATACATTACATCGAATAAAACATCTATTTTTTTTTTTGATGAACATCCCTAATTTGAGGTAGTAAAAATAACCATTTAAAGAAAAAATACCTACTAACTCTCTTTTATAAAATCGCGAACAGAAAATAACTCCGAAAACATTACTCGGAACAGCCAATCGAATTATTTTGGAGTAAGTGGAGTCAAAAAGGAGTAACGCCGAACCTCCAACCGAAAACGACAATAGACTTTCTCTATTAAATTACTTATTTGAATTTTTTTTAAGAAAATCGTAGGAGCCAGTAGGCGTGTTCAGGAAAGGGAGATATCGGAGGGCCTCAGCAATCTCAGTTGCCTGAACAGGATTCCTCAGCTATAATTCTCAATTTGGCTGTCAAAATACTGAGGAAAAACATTTTTGGATTCGCTTGCTTAGCTTTTCACGGTGCAATATATCCGATATCTCTCTTTCGTGAACGTGTATTATATTACAGTATTTTATTTTTATCCTTTTTCCTAAAAAAAAAAAAAAACAATCAAAAAACGTGTGGGTTTATTACTAAAAAAAAACAGATCCATACAGCTGTTTAGCTTAGGCTGTATATGTGCGTGGTAAGACTGGGAGACAAAATTGCGAGACCCACTTTTTTCGCGTTCTCTATCATCGTAATGGTAGGTAAAATTAATTAGGGCTGGCCGCGAGATGAGACTCGGCGAGACTTTTGTAAGTCTCGTGTCGGTCTCGTATAACTAAGTCTCATCTCGGTCTCAGGCTCACCTTTTTCGCGAGAAAATTTGAATTTGCAGTCTCGTCCCGGTCTCGTCTTCGAAAAATACGATTTCCGGAAAACCTGTGGTCTGTGGATTATTGGAACGAAATGTTTTCGAAACGTCAAAGTATAATTATTTGTCCCCCACATAGTTTGAATATGTGCAGAACAAAATTTATATTTAACTGAAATTGGATTTTTCAATTCATTAGATTTTTTTTTTAGACATTTCGGTCCAAATATACAGTCTCGTCTCGGTCACGACTCGGATGCTTAAAAGGCAGTCTCGTATCGTCTTGTCTCGGTCTCGTCATGCGACACTAAGACCTAGTATGAGACCGAGACTTTTCTCGTCTCATGGCCATCCCTAAAATTAATATATACAGTTTGATTTTTTTTACCGAATCCATTATTTGCCATAGTTTTATAGTACCTATAATCGTATGTAAAAAAAAGTACCTGAATATCTACATATATACACATGTTCAAAAACAGGTTGATTTTTTTTTAAATTATTTTTTAAAGTTAATAAATACTAGTCATATTCAACTGAACAATTTATAATTACCCTTATTCCATGGTTTTAGCAGAGGCAATCGGCGAGTGTTATAAAATCTACTTTTATAAATTCTTAAGATTTTTGTTAAAGACATATTTTCTTTCTGACAAAATAAAACCACTTGTGATGGCTATCACCGAGTATTACATTTGGCTGGAATTATTCATCAGATTCTTTTTTAGAGCTTAGTCTATAGTTCCAATTTAAATTTATAAATTGTTTTGCCATCAACTAGATTTGAACCTAGACCAAGCTACCTCAGAGGCCGTTGCAATACGCATTGCACCACCGAGGTCACCTGATCGTGCCCATTCAAATGAAGGTTTTTCTAATTTACAAAATTGCATTTGCACAACTAGCATTTTTACAAGTCACACACAAATTAGATGTTATTCATTCGTGTTCGTTTTTTGTCTGCTCTCCGTTATCACCGCAACAATTCGTTGCATATGTTTAAGGAGGGAAATTGTATGAAAGATATGGCTCCTGACACCATTAATGCACTTCATCTGCATTAAGCATACATTGCAAATTCGTATCTTCATAAATGTGCTATGTGCAGTAGCGAATTCAGGAACAAATTTCGCGGGGACGGGGGGGTTTAAACTGGAAACTCAAAAATTAAGAGTGAAATTGTAAGGCGAGGATGTTAAATTCATACATTTCGGGGAAGGGGTTGAACCCCCCCACACCCCCCCCCCCTGCGTTCGCGCCTGGATATGTGCAATTTGATATACCTAATACCTACCCACACACATTATTATCTATAGTTTTAGTGCATTTAGCAAACTCTCCTTAATAGTTTATCACCCATACGAGATTTTTGTTTATTATTTTGAGAAATAATGATAATACTTCTAATCTTAATAGTTTAAACACATAACAAGATGAAGATACAAAGTGAGAATGAAATAGAAATAGAATACGTTATTTTAAAAACTTTTCGCAAAGGTATTCAGATTCAGGTTCAGGTCTGTTTCATAAGATTCAAATATTTATGAACGAGTATATGTAGGATTTTAGGTATTTGATAATTCGTTTTTATCCGCCACTTCTTAAGATTTTAATCAAAATTCAGTAAATTACTTTGAAAAATTAAATAAAAATATTGTTTCGAAAACAAATGAGAGGATCAATTATTGATATTTCCTCCTCCGGATGTAGCAGTGTTGCATGAGCAAAGTAATAAAAGCTCAACATACATACATATCTGCATCATGTAAACCCATTAACATTTTTGTTTAAATTTTAAACATTTAAACCCACGCATTTAGGGCCAGTCTGTTCACTGTTAGGTAAGGCCGCTAGTCAACATAAATCGGTCTATTAAAAACTTCCATGGTTAACAACTCAAATATTGATTCTTAAATTCAAATTTTAGTGAACAAATACATACAATAAATCTACCAGTTATAATATAATATCTGATAAAAGATGATTCACTGTGAACAGACTAGCCTTAATATTATATATTTCCTTTCGTACCATGCATTGCCATTTCTGTTGTTTAAATCGATACACATAAGTATAGGTTGACAAAATAACAAACACGCGAATTTAAAATAAAAAATTAAATTTTATCTGACCGTTAAAAAACGTTTAAGTAGTTACCTACGATAACAGTCGTTTAATTCAAAATACATTTGTTGACAAAACGCGAAACCGCACTAAAGTTTATTAGGTACATACGATTAAGAAACCATCCGTTGTGCGCAATGGTCAAATGAGTACTGCCAGCCAATACATTGTATCCCTCGCGTAACGCCAGCGCAAAGAAAGCCATTTGTACTTGAATCTTAAACATGGAATCCAGAAACTAATTTGGTTCTTAATAAAATAAATGAATGTCTATTTATTTTTCTAGATAGTAAGTTTTACTTTTGTAATAAAATAAAAAGCACGACTAAAGTTGTAGGAACTCGGTCTTATTGTTAAATGGTTAAAAAGTGTTTCGGCACTGAAGGTGTAATGCATTGTTTTATTAACTATAATTAATTAACTTAACTAAAAACTATATATAATTTTCAGTAGTTACTTTCCGAATAACCCAAAGTAGAAGTTATTTTATGTGAGGTGCGGTCTACGAAAGCAAAAGAGAACAAAACTAAACAAAATAACCAGGGCCTATTTTTTTGTGGTGACTAACAACTCGCAACCATTCCACAATTTTATGCCGAATTCATGATAAGTGATACTCTAAGAGGATTTGTCGATTCCTCGCAAGAGGCAGTAGCCCGGAAAAAAAAACTTTTTAGTTTTTAGGTGAACGAGGCTGGGAAGTGAACCCAGACCTCCAGCGTGACAGTCCAACGCAATAACCATTACGCTACGGGCTACTACATTCCCTTCTTTTAGGTTCTTTTTAAATAAAGTTCTTTTAATAAACACTCCACTTTTTGAAAAATTAATTTTCAAATTCAAAATATTGACAAAATGAATTTCAAAATAGGTTTTAGTCAATCATTGGAAATCGGATGTTTGTAAGACTTTTACTTTTCAAGGTATTAAAAATTAAACTAAGAAACCGGTTTCTTAACCTCAACTTCGTTTTTTATTGATTTAGCTCAAAAGTTGATTTCTTTATTTTTAAATATCTTAAAAAATAAAAATCCACGAAGCATCCCCTTTTCAATGTTAGACTATGAATTGATAAGAGCGTTGAAAACAAAAATAGTACTTATTAACATACAATTTTGAAAAAAAAAAATTTGTTTGAATTTTTTTTTCAAAGTTTTTTAGGTTGGAAATTAAATTTTTCAAAAACTGTTCTGTTAAAGAACTTTATTTAAAAATAAAATAAAAGAAGGAATTTCCGGCCTTACAAAAAACATAACAGAGTAATGTATGTGTAATGTGTCACCGTATGTTTTTTAATAATTTGTTTTGTTATTTTTTCCGTTTTAAGTCAATTTGTTTTAGAAAACTGCCCCTCTTGCCTTAACAGATGGGGGTAGTAAAACCCCCCTCCAATTTCTGCATTGTCTTAAATCAACCTATACGCTCTAGCTTATTGGCATACCTTAGGCGAATCACCCTGTAGACGGCATCATCATAATTATAGTATATGATTTACTTGTATTATCTTGTTTTTATCCGATCACTTCAGTGGTCCTCCGAGCATTACAACTGCGGTTTAAAAAAAAAAACACGAGAAATACATACATTTCATTTATAATAAATGATTTGACATAGTACTGTTACAAAAAAAAGCCTGTGCAAATGTTTATAACAACCCTAATTTTTCGTCTATAGTGACTCCACTAAATTGTACTACTGTGTACACTGTACAGACAGGGTTGGCTTTAAGAAACCTAACCTGACTCCGCTAAAAAAAAATATAAGCAACCCTGTCTAAAAACATTCTACCATTTGTGTATCGGATGATATGTTAACCCAACTGAATAAAAAGTACATTAAATGCAGGTTTCGACTGAGACAACACAACTTGAAATTCTATTTTCCATATTAACTTAATACAAGTTCAGTTCGTGGGAAAATAATTTGCATTTTTATTGTTCTTATTCTACGTTCTAGCATTTATTTGAATTGTGGGTGGGCGGCGCGCGGATCCAAGGGGGGGGGGGTCGTGGGGGTCATGACCTCCCTCTGAGAGATTCACCTTTTGTTTTTCTAGATGAGTTATATTCTATATTATATTATATTCTATGCATAACTGCTCTCAGTATTGGTAGAACATAAACATTTGGTTGGGTAATAACCCATCGCCGAACGTTCAACATCAAGGCCCAAATATTGGCTAGTTAAGCTGCATGATCTGATCACTAACCATTAAAGTGTGTCATGCAGAGTTATAAGTGGTTATACATTTTGTAATGGTAGTCTTTTATTGTGTTATTCACCTTTATTTATATATTGTATCTTTGCTCATATTTGCAAAACCTTTTAAATCACTTTAAAAACTAGGGTATTTAAAATTAAGTTTCTCGAAGTAAATTGCAAATGTTTCCATATGAAACCTTTATACCAGCACCCACCAGGCAAGAAAAAACGTCACGTTTTGACGTTGGTAGAATCTAAAAACACTCTGAAAACTATGAAAATGTTGACCTTTTATTTGTACTTATGAACAATTTTTTCAGGGAATTAGGGTGATATTTGGAATGCAATATTTTAAGAAAGTTACAGTATAGGTAGCTCCTTTTTAATTAATTTGGCTAGGTAAATTATTAGTGTAGCTTAAGCATTGATAATTTGCTTGCGGTCTTAAATGGTAGAAAACCACCTTACAGATACAGTTCGCCCTCTGTTAGGTGGTTTTCAACCACTCCTGCATATTTCCACAATGCCGTATAAGCTTTATTTCGTACATTAAGGACATATTAACATATAGATTAAACGCTTAGAAGCCAAAGACATACTTATGTATACTATGTATGTACCTACAGTTTTTTAACAACAGGTTTTACTAAAATAAAAAAATAAAAGAAATTTTTTCATTGTAAGGCTTTATTGGGTTTGTATGTACATAGGCATCGTGACCCCCCCCCCCTGGCTAAAGTCTGGATCCGCCCTTGGTGAGCGGTGGGCTTATGATACATGAATGAGAGTTTAAATTGATTGATAACTGAATTAATCATTATATAGACCAAGAGCCAACAGCAAATTTTGGGGTGTCAAAGTGAACCGAAAAAAAGTACATAACACTTTTATTAAAACGTCAATCATTTATTAAATAAATCATTCTGTGTTCAACCATCCACACATAACCAGCGTGTTTCACTTTCTTACAAAGGGTGTGCTAATGCTAATGAATGAAATGAAAGTCTTGACCGTTTGAAAAATCGACTTCGAGGATAATTATATGAACAAAAAAAAAATGTGTACATAGGTATGCCTAGGTATTGTCTCCATGATTACAGATCCGTATATCCAAGACTAATTGAATGTGGCAATCGCCCTGCTAGACCGTTTGTAGAACCCGAAAGATTTAAAACGGATTGGGTACAAATTATTACAAAACAACGGTAAAATGTAAAATGCCCTTTTATTTTTGCATGTAAATTGCGAAATCCCTTCTTTTATTTCCCTTTTAAATAAAGTTCTTTTAATGAACAATTTCTGAAATATTAATTTTCAAACTAAAAATTTTGGAAAAAAAAAATTAAAATAAATGTTCAAAATACATATCACGTTATTAGGTACTATTTTTGTTTTCAAAATTCAATGCTCTTATCAACTCATAGTCAAATACTGAAAACCAGATAGTTGTAGGACTTTTTCTTTTCAAGATATTATAAAATAAAGAAACAAACTTCTTAGTAAAAACAAGAAAAAACGAAGTTGATGGATGATAAATCAAGGTTGTTAAAATGATCACTTATTCGCATTCTTCTTAGTTGTTTTTTAATATATTAAAAAGTAAAAGTCCTAGAACCATCCGATTTTCAGTGTTTGACTATGAGTTGCTAAGAGCATTGAATTTTTAAATAAAAAATAGTACATAATTACGTGAAATTAAAAAAAAGTAGGTACTTTGAACATTAATTTTTATTTTTTTTTCTTCAAAATTTTGAGTTTAAAAATATTTCAATAATATTTCAAAAACTGTTCATTAAAATAACTTTATTTAAAAAAGAAATAAAGGAAGAGACTTTTGATCTTACATTAAAAAATAAAAAGGAATTTTATCGTTGTTTATCAATAATTTGTACCCCATCCGTTTTAAATCTTTCGGGTTCTATAAACGGTCTGGCAGGGTGAATGCAACACGCAATCGGTCTTGGCAATATGGACTGGTAATCAGGGGCTCAATATATGAAGCAAACTTTTTAAACTTAAAAATAAAATACAAAATCACCAGTAAAAGCTACAAAATTAATTTTTGAGCAGCATAATCACATTTAGAAAGCTTCAATTTCTTTTAAAAAAAAAAGTTTAAAATTTCAATTTTTTTTTTAATTTAAAATCTTATTTTAGCGGAATTTTGTAAAACAAAAAAAAAACCATGCCAGATACAAAATCGTCGTTTGTGCGGTTGATCTAGTTCAGATTTTTGATTTTTTTTCACCAGTAAAAGCTACAAAATTAATTTTTGAGCAAGTTCACATTTCTAAAGCTAAAATATGGACTGGTAATCAGGGGCTCAATATATGAAGCGCACTTTTTAAACTTAAAAATAAAATACAAAATCACCAGTAAAAGCTACAAAATTAATTTTTGAGCAGCATAATCACATTTAGAAAGCTTCAATTTCTTATAAAAAAAAGTTTAAAATTTCAATTTTTGTTTTAATTTAAAATCTTATTTTAGCGGAATTTTGTAAAACAAAAAAAAAACCATGCCAGATACAAAATCGTAGTTTGTGCGGTTGATCTAGTTCAGATTTTTGATTTTTTTTCACCAGTAAAAGCTACAAAATTAATTTTTGAGCAAGTTCACATTTCTAAAGCTAAAATATGGACTGGTAATCAGGGGCTCAATATATGAAGCGCACTTTTTAAACTTAAAAATAAAATACAAAATCACCAGTAAAAGCTACAAAATTAATTTTTGAGCAGCATAATCACATTTAGAAAGCTTCAATTTCGTATAAAAAAAGTTTAAAATTTCAATTTTTGTTTTAATTTAAAATCTTATTTTAGCGGAATTTTGTAAAACAAAAAAAAAACCATGCCATATACAAAATCGTAGTTTGTGCGGTTGATCTAGTTCAGATTTTTGATTTTTTTTTTCACCAGTAAAAGCTACAAAATTAATTTTTGAGCAAGTTCACATTTCTAAAGCTACAATTTCTTATAAAAAAAGTTTAAAAATTCAATTTTTTTTTTTAAATATTGACTGTTAAAACCTTATTTTAGCGGAATTTTGCATAAAAAAAAAACATGCTAGCTACAAAATCGCGGTTTGCGCGGTTAATCTAGTTCAGATAAGCTTCAAATTGTGGCAAACAAAAAAAATTGTTTTTTTTTTATTTTTGTTAGATTTTATAAGGTCCATTTAAAAAGCTACAATTTTGGTCATACCATACTACAAATTTTTGGATTGAGCAACAAATTAGCATTTAATTAGCTACGAAGACAGAAACGAATTTTTTCTAACCTCCATAAAGTGTCCGCCAAAATAAGGGACGTCAATATCTAGGGATGGGTATTCAAATTTTTGGTTCATATAATTATACTCAAAGTTGATTTTTTCAAATTTTTTTCAAACGGTCTGGCATGGTAAATGCCACCCTCAATCGGTCTTGGATATACGGATCTGTAAACAGGGGATTAATATCAAGAGACTGGTAAACAAAATGTTTTGGTTCATACAATAAGTATCCACAAAGTTGATTTTTTGGGGTTTTCGAAATGCAATTATGCACTTTAACCGCCAGCAGGGACTGCAAGACCATCATTTTTTTCATTAGCCTTACCACACCATTCGACTGATATACTTTTTTTGTCGGTTCATTTTCACACCCCAAAATTTGCTGTGGGCTCTTAAACTATTAGAAGAATAAGTCATATAGTAAGAAGCGATTGGTTTAGGTATATAAGGGTGGAAATATTTCGAAATAATTGAGGTCATTTCCTCATCCAAATCCGAACACACCTAGGTGATGTAATAAACGAATTATAACATTTTACACCCTATGCCAATAGATTAAATATAAGGAAGGTTAGATACATATGTTGGGACTTCAAAAATTGCCTATTGGGAAAATTGTATTTTATAAAAAAAAAATCTTTGGGAATTACATTACCTACACTAAAACTGTTATTTTTTTATTTTGTAAAATTAGAGATACAAAAAAATCGTTTAGAAGTGAGGGACATTAAAAAAAATACTTAAAATAAAATTATAATTCTATAAAAACAACGACTTCACTTATATTACTTATTACTTCACTTATTAAACAAAAAAACATCAACATAAAACTTAAACAAATTGGTTTGTGATATTTTTAAAATTATAAAATAAGGTAGCTAAATTGGATTTCATTATATTGATTCTTAATCCAACACTGAAAATCAGTTTTGGGGAGAAAAAATACAACAACTGCTTTTTTAAACTTACTTTGATGTTAATGAGTACTTTGAGTCTGCAAAGCGGTCAACCGAAGGAACTTTTGTCCAAGAAAACTTTTGACATAGGCACCTCTACTTATCCCTGGAACTTTATTGACCCATGAGTTGAGATATAATAAATAATATGACGATGATTACAAAATTTAGAAAATATAATTACTTCTGATGAATATACAATTCAATTAAAATTACAAGTAAAAGTAATTTAATGTAAATTAAATGCACGACTGAAATGCACAAACTTGCTTTCGTTCCTAACTAATAATAATAATAATAATGTAGCAAGACACGTATTGAAGATGTGCGTCATATGTAGTTATTTTGGGTTCGAAGTTTTGGATTCGTAAAAAGAATAGAACTCGAGATAATCAGCCCTATTGTTATGTTCACCTGGAAAACATTTTGCCCGAAAATGTTTTGTACGCGCGGATTTATAAAAGCTGTTGCTAGTTTCACCCTCCATTTTACAACAAGTGTGGCCTCGTTCGCCACCAAATATTAAATGGAAATCTTGCTGTAAATGACATGACATATTTCACACGAAAAAAATGTTGTCAATAGTGCCAATAAGGGAATTTTTACGAACAGGGAAAATTTTTAACCCGAAACTCACAATAAGGGAAGAGTGAAATGTAATTTTTCCGGGCGGATTTTCTTTCACGCGGAACTCACAAGTCACAATAGGGCTGAATAATTTTCTCCAACAATGATAAAGAACGCGAGAAAAGTCGGTCCCGAAATTCTGTCTGTCTTGTATGTACCTCGACCTGCAGCCTATAGACCACTGAAGCGATTTTCTTTAAACTTTGGGCTTAAGGTTCTTAGGTGATTCCCTATGGCTCAAAAAGTAACGGAACTAACGGCTCTAACGATTTTGATAAATAAAATTAAAAATAACTATTATTAATATTTTGATAAAAAAAACTTACAAATAACGGTTATTTACGGTAAGGGTCATAGAACCGATTTTTTGGTTTTGAAACTTCTCGTTAACCGCTATACAATTTTTTTTCATTATTTTTACAATTTTAACAATTTTGTATAGTAAAAATTTTCGAAAAAAATATCTTTTGGATAAAAAAAAAATACTCTAACGAATTTTGATTTTTTTTTTTCATAAATTCATATTTATCAAACAAATAAGATGGCATAGGTACTTTAGTTTTTATTGTTTCGAATAATAAAAACTTCGATAAAACCCTCTCATTTTCGATAGAATCGACATACAAATAATGAAATATCAAAAAATATCAATTTTTCCAGCTAGATAGGGAAAAACTAGCGTATGTTTACTCTGCAAGCGCTTTCAGATATGACTTCCTTACATGGACTTGGACTAGTCATACGATCCAAGTGTTCCTTGTTCAAGCGTTTGCACGCAGGCATCGGCGTAGTTAATTACAAACTTATTTCCCACCACATTTCCATTCAGCTTAATAAAAACCAAAAATCAATTTAAACATAAGTCCAAGTAATTTGAAAGTTAGCCAACAATGCGGCTGTTGTAACGCAGAAAGTTGACGAAATAAATATCTTATTTGCTTTAAACCTTACCACTCATTAGGGAAATGGTTAATTGCCATGCATTAGTTCAGTTCAGTTGCTCCCTTGGCCGCAATCTTCAAATTATAATTATTGTTTGTCAATAACTCTCTCCAACTCATTAATCATTACAAGAGAAATGGTTTTGATATTCTACCCTACGATATAACAACCCTTACAAGCACAGCTGTTTTTAATGGACTAATAAGGACTCGAAATGGAATTTCTTTGAATTTGTTGGTCAATTAGTGCCCAGTGAGAGTGGACATTGGAGTTAATGTTGTCAAATTACCAAAATATTCAAATAGGAAACATCAATCAATTTTATTTATTTGATTTAAACATTGCTGTTGTATTATGTAAGTATGTATGTATGTATAAGAATATTGCATCACATTAATTATTAAAGGACAAAAACAAAATTATATTATCTTAAAGCTCAATCTGTTGAAAACCTAACTTCACTTCCCTTGGAATGGATCCTTTTCAATGTATTTGTCTAAAAGTTTATCACCCTCTGGGTCTACCGCGGACAACTGAGAGAATCCTTCTTCGTCGACAAAACAAATTTCATGACCATCAGGATCACCGAGAATAATAACACGAACAGTAGCTTTTCCAGGCGTATCCAGAGTAATAAGGGGTGTAAGAATTGTTCCAGATGCTGCCTTTATCAATTCATCGATTTTTGGTTGCTCGTCCAGAGGAACAGCAAAAGCAATACGTCCGTATGCCTTAGCACGATTAAAAGGCTCTGAGATTTCGCGTATTCGCAGGGATGCTTGTTTATTGCCATATGAGAGAAGCAGTGATTTGTCTTCTTCCTTAAGGAGCTTCATCATGAGAAGATCCTTCCAGTATTTCTTGGAATTGGTGAGATTTGTTGCGTTGATTGTCACTTCAACCACTGGATCACTGTCACTAGGTTGAGGTTCATTAATAACAAAGAATTTATAACCATCTGGCGAGGTTAAAACATCAAGGTTGTTTTCTTTTGTTGTGGGATAGTTGTTTGATTTGGCACGCTCAAGGGCTTCCTTAGATTTGATCGTGATTCCACCAAAATCGTTTCCTGAAAAAGAGAATGTATTTAAAAATTGATTCACATTTCATCATTCATTAAATAAATTGAGTCGATTAAGTAAAAGAACAGAGCAGACATTTACAAGGACAGAATTTGTGCGTAACTGTTCAAAACATCTTTTAACACAAAAATTGACGATTCATCATCATCAGTTCACTTTACAGAAAAACTTTAAGGCAAATAAAATGCACGACTGGATCGCACGAACTTGCTAGTAGCTAAATATTGACATATTGACGGCGTACGTTAATTATTGTTCAATATTATAATGATGTCGTTTGATTTTTTTTTCTTCTAATTAGGAAAACATTTTTATTTTATTATTTTGTATAATATTACTTATAATTTTTAAGAATCTATATAAAATTATTTTAATCCAATAATAAGAAACTCTCAAATATGAGAAGTGGTAAGTAAGAACGCTGGAAAAAATGTCTTATTAAAAAGAAAAATAATAATGTAATAACCTTTTTATCAAAATTCTGGGAGCCATTTTCGAGAAATTTTTGAATTTGGAAACATAATTTTTTTTCAAATATTCTAGAAGATAATAAAAACTTACTTTAAACCAAGATTAAAAAAAATGACAGTCGTTTTCAAAATATTGAGTTTTCTAAAAAAAAATTTGAACTTTTTTTAAATTTCGAAAAAAAAAGTTCTTTTACAAATTTCGGTTTACAATAATGTTTAAACTTTTTAAAAGATAAAATCAAAAACCATGCCAGGAGGACAATTGCACGATGCGGAAGGCCAATCGTTATATTTACCTTCCGACTTATCATCGAGAAATTGACTATGATTAAGGGCCAGTTTGTTCACAGTAGGTTAAATTTAGTATGTGACTTTCATAGCCTTTAATTAAACAACGCTTATCAACCAAAATTGGCTGATTAGTGAAATCCATGATTAGCAACTCATACTTTGAATTAAAAATTTGATCAACGAACACATTTGAGGATTTCCCAGCTCCGTTAATCATGGATTAGAGAACAACCTGGCCCTAAGTGTAGGTATTTTAAAACAAAGTCTTGAAATGGAGTTTTGAGCAGGTTCTCTGTTTTGATTTATATTACCCATAATCTTGAATTTATTTTTATACAAATATGAATTTTATATAGGAGGATGTCATTCAATCGTTTGACTGGTATTTTCGATTTCTTCGGCATCCCGATTATTGTTTTTTTTTTTATATTAGGCGCGCACTAAAGGGATTTTTATTACCCTTAAAATGTTTAAACACAGTGCGAGCGTTAGGAAAATAGGAAAGGATTTAAGAGGAGATACCAATGCACATTGGTTTTGAACCTCTGAATATCGAAATGGCAAGAAAAAATAGTGCCGGGTAAAGACTTCCACATTCTTGTAGTGCGACTAAAGAAAGAATATCTATACTGAACAGTTCCTGAACTTCCGAAGTTGGTCTCAAGGGAAAACTGATGAGCATTCCTAGAAGCACGAGTATTACGGTTGAATTGTTTAAGGGGAGGAATGCAATTGGCTATTTCACTAGAGCACTGTTTATGAAAATAACGATAAAATAACGAAAGACATGAAACATTGCGGCGGTGTTCTTTCTATCACCTATCATTTTCATAGCTCTTCTTTGTATTCTATCCAAAAGACTCAAGTGAGTTATTTGAAGACCTGCCGAAACATGAGAATTGTACTCAAGTTTTGGAGGAATAAAGGCTTTATAGATCACAGCCAGATCAGAAGGGGAGACACATTTCTTGCATCTTCGGAGAAAACTAACAATTAGCACCGTTTTTGGCGACGTCAAATATGTGCTCATTCCACAAAAGGTGGTCTGTGATACACATACCGAGAACTGAAAGCTGTTCAGTTTCTTCGATGCAAGTGCCACTCATGGAAAGCGGCATTGGGGGCGGGTTTCGTTTCAACGACAGGAGACAGCATTGAGTTTTTGAAGCATTAAATTCAACGCGGTTTTTGATTCCCCATTGGACAATGCTGTCGAGATCAGAATTTAATGAGCTTATCATATGCTGCCGCTGCCGTTTAAGTTACACATCCGAAGGACATGGATGTGAATCTGAAAACGGATATGAGAAGCTGAGGGTGCTGTCGTTAGCGAAACAGTTTAATGGATTAGAAGTTTCAGACAGCATATCATTAATATGAGGAAGAGGGTCGGAGACAAAACGGAGACCTGGGGCACACCAGCATTTATTTTGTGTATCTCAGACTTGAAACCGTCCAATACAACTTGTATTGAGCGGTCCGAAAGGTAATCTCTAATCCAACAAAGAAGAGATTCATCGATACCAAATGCGCGCAGTTTCGATAAGAGAGCTTGATGCCAAACTCTATCAAACGCTTTTGAAATATCAAGCGCAATAATCTTACTGTCTCCAAAACAATGTAAAGATTTGTCCACTGTTCGGTGAGATATACCATCAGATCACCAGTGGACCTATTGCTACGAAAGCCATACTGCCGATCATTAAGGAGCTTTCGTTCTTCGCGATATTTCTTGAGCTAAAAATTGATCAGCGTTTCCATGACCTTGGAAAGAAGGGACATAAGTGCAATTAGACGATGGTTTGACGGTGAAGAAGATACGCCTTTTTTAGGGACTGGCTGGACAAATGCTGTTTTCCATCCACTCGGAAAGAGACCAGTAGAGTAGGAAAGATGGAAACGCTTACGCAGTGGATTCAGAACAATGGGAGGGATACTATCCGGGCCAGCGGATTTGTACGTCGAGATCTTTTAGAACTCTAGCAACTGCACAAGTACGAAAGAACATTTGTCCCACAAAACCATTAACGTTCTCAAGTACAGGAGGAGTCATAACACTTTCTGGCAGCGTCGAATTAACAGCAAATTGTGCTGCAAGCAAATTGGCTTTCTCTAACGAGCTGATAAAAGGGGTGTCATTGAAGACGAGCGTTGGAACCGACGAATAAGTAGCATTTCGTATATTCTTTGGAAATGAACAGAAATTTTTACTACTATTGGGACATTATAGCATTTGTTGCCTTAATTTTTTTTTTTTTTTTTGAGTCGACTTTATTTTATTTATATTTTATTATGAATGATTTTTGTTTATGGATCTTTGGTTTGCGTAACGTACTTAAAAAGCAAACAAAAAAAATTATTTTGATTGTTATTAAATATTCTTTAAAACAAAATATTCATTTTTGAACGAGGGGTACTTTTTGGTACGAACATATTAGAAGGGGTACACACATGTTAAACGTTTGGTGAACACTGTACTAGAGGTTCCAAAAATGACCATTTAAAAAAAATTGATCAAGGCCTCTAGTTCCTCTATATATCAATTTTTGGGAAATAATACAATTATAATTGTATTAAAATACTTTAATTGTCAAATATAAGGCTGAAAATAAAATAATATAAGCCAGTCGATTTAAGATTTTCTGTACATTTATGAACAGGCCGATATCTTATATATTTTTTTTTATTCAAAAATTCAGTTAAATTTGTAATTTTTAAGAATGTAATTTTCTCAACAAATTTTGTTTCATATAAGTAGACAGAAACAGTGCAATTGCCTCTATTGCGATTATCGATCAGTGATCCACTTTGAGCATTGTTATGTGGGTTTAGATTAAGCCGTGTGGTGGCCACAGGGTGTGTCGCTATCGATATCGCTCCAATGTATTTGGCACACCCATCAAACTAGAGATATATGACTAGCATATGAAATAAATATACTGGAGATTAGAATGGGCCATTCTAATGTACAAATAATTTCCTACATTTAATTGATATTATCCTTCGGCAAGACATTAAGGATGTTTGCAATTGATAGTTTTCTTAGTTTAAAGAAGAACATGGAATCATACGAGTATCTACAGTCGAAGAGTAATCTTCTTAATTTAATTGTATTAATCTAAAGTAAAAAAAAATCCCCAGAAATCGACCTGAAGCAGTTTTGGAGTCCTTTTCCGATGACCCATAATGGAGACTATAAAAATTTCATCCGTGGTCATGAAGTTCTGAAAGAAGAAAGTGTGACAAGGTTCGTGGAAGAATAGTTGGAGCAAAAAACATTCGTTATTTGTTGTTATTGAATTATTTTGGTGTGTTTCAAATTTCAACCTAAATTAGCAACTGCAAATAAAGCACATACAAAAAATCGAACTGCTGATGGTTTTTATGGGTTAAACCAGTTCTATTGTAATGCGCATAACTTTTTTGTTACTGAAATGCTTGAATCTAAGCTCGAAATCAATTTATTACAAATTAACGGATAAAGAAGATAAATACTTTTTAATCGATTCTATCTTTCAAACTTTTTTTTAAATAAATACAATTAAAAATGTGTGCACATCATAAAGGTATCTACGTATGTACTAAGATATTATCACCACGGATGCCAATTTGTTAACTTCTTTAACAAAACACGCCAGAGGCACATGATATCACTTCATAATATTCTTGCCACCTAGTTAATGTCAAAGACTGGGAAAAAATGATTGCAATAGGCCTAGAAACGATAAAAATAATGATATACATAGCTATAATTTCTTTAAAAAAAAATGTCACCAATTAAAACTACCGTGATAAGAAAAACCCGCACCACATAATTGTTTTTGTAACTAGTTATTTTTTTTAGAAATAATTTGCGCGGCAGAAATTCAATATTTATAATATAATATTAATCGTATTTCACCATTACAATGACTAAGTTCGATGCGATATTCGGAATTTAGACTCAAACAAAAATAGGCTATCATAATTGAGATTCAAGAGGTTAAGATAACAAAAGAAAAATAATCCCTTGAAATCATAGATAGACTTCTACAATAATTTACTTTTTTTATTGCCGCACCGCCGCCGTTGATTTTGTTGAACCGCTATTTTTTTATCAACAATGATTACTTTGTTTGTTTATGGAAGCTACTTATGAACGTGCAAGACTTTTACCATGCGCTTAGTCACATGGAATAACAAGATAAATGACAGACAGGATTTTAAAAGAAATATATATATCTTGTTTATGTTTATAAATGATAACAAGATCTCATGCATCACTTTAATTAGCGAAACCGGGAAAAATACAGCACGATGTATGTATGCCAGCAAATAATTTTCTATCAATTCATTAATTATTGTTCTTAACCGACAGAACTGCTTCTAGAACAATTTCGTTAAGGCACTTCAGGTCTTTTAAATATCCATAAAATAAAATAGTTCAGAATTAGCTTCGTAAGCACATCGGTACATCGCATTTCACCTAAAACTAATACTAAGTAATATTTTGCTACTTCCTACTTTGTCCGGAAACGTTTGCAAAAGTACAGTTAGTTTTGACATTACGAAAATTTAATACAGACTGGTCTTTACATTTTATCTTCAAATACACAACAAATTTGGTGTATATGGCGTACAGCGTCTCCCCAAAATGTCAACATATTTATTCTTAAAATCAATTAACCACAATTTCTAATGGTCAAAAAGGAAGAGTGTGTGGTCAATAAAAATTCTGCTTGTAATTTCAAACATTTGTGTTCCTAACTTAGGACTTCTTATTCCGACAACGAAAATAACGCTTCACTTTCTATTTCAAATATTGAAAAAACGAGTCTGTTATCTAATTTTGTCCTTATTTTGACAGCAAAACTGAGAAATTTTATGAAAATGAACGTATCCAAACGATTTTTAGAATAGGCAATACGAGCCTGTATTATTTAAGTTGTTGTTGTTGTTCAAAAATTCAATGAAATTGACGGAATAAAGAATGGTCAAGCCTAATAAGCTGACATTCTAGTACGAAGAGTACAATAATAACAATAATAACTTAATAGTCTGGTTCGTTACCGATCTTCCAACCTCTCCCCTTTTGATACGTACTGCGAATTGTGGTCTATCGAAATAAGGTATGGAGAAAAATGGAGGCCGAACAAGACAGCATACTTAAAGGCGCTTATAAAAATGCTGATGCTCCAAATGCATTTTATAAACAAATAACACGTCTCGACCTGTGACGTCAGTGGTATAAAGCGGTGGAGTGCGTAGTGCACACGACTGCTAAGACTGAGCAAATCTGATATGCGTGAGTTCGAATCCTATGGTGTGCATAAAAAGTTTTTCAAATAAAATTGGATTAAAGCTCAGCACCACAAAAAGGAGACTGATGAATGCAAAAGTGGCAAAGCACGAAATAGCTATATCTCCAGACAACCAATTGGTGGTAGCGCCTTTAAGTTGTTGTTGTTGTTCAAAAATTCAATGAAATTGACGGAACAAAGAATGGTCAAGCCTAATAAGCTGACATTCTAGTACGAAGAGTACAATAATAACAATAATACAAGAGAATATTAATAATAAACAAGTTCTTTAAGTAATTAATTGAAGACAGCCCTGGGCGTCCACATATGTAGGTCAAAAAGAGTAGCTACATATGTCCTGGAAAACCCGGACAGATGGTAACAGTATAAAATACTACATCAATTCCGCTTATTTCGGTCGAAAAACATCTTCGCTTAGGATCGAGCTGATTTTATAACAAAATTATTACTGTCATGGAGTCAGCGTCTTTGGTGTTTTTTTTTTTAATTAACATAACATACAAAACACATCCCCGTTTATATCTTGGGTTCAGTTTTATTTATGTGATCGTCTAGGTACTGTTCTGCTCAGGGGTAGTACTTCCAACCCTGTACGCTCAACATAAGGTGTCCCACAAGGTAGTCACCTTGGCCCCCTTCTCTTTTTGTTAAGTATAAATGACGTTGAGCTTACTTTAGTTGGATCTGACCTGGAGATTAACGCTGATGACATGCGTATTTCTAAACATGTTACATGCTCAGCAGATGCCCAGTTACAACAAACCGACTTAAATAATTTCCTCACCTGGTGCCATCATAATTTTCTTGAACTTAACGTCAGTAAGTGTCAAGTCATTACTTATTCTCGAAAACGCCCCCCTCTTCCCAGCGTTATTATTTCATGAATAATGAACAAGTCTCGGTTGTCACATCTATTCGTGACTTAGGAGTTATTTGTGACAATCAGCTAAATTTTCGAGCCCATTATGATTCTATTATTAACAGGGCTAATTCAACTCTACGATTCGTCAAGCGCTAGTCCAAGGAATTCTCAAATCCCTTAGTCACAAAATCCTTATACATTTCTTTTGTATGCCCTCTGCTTGAATATGCCTCTCCTGTCTGGTCACCTTATCATCATGTCCACATCCAGCGCATTGAAGCCGTTCAGCGCTGATTTATAAGATTTTCTTTGCGCAGCCTCGGATGGGACGACCCATTTAGATTCCCACCTTACGAAAACCGTCTTAAACTGATAAATTTACAGACATTAAGAGTACGTCGAGAAAATGCTGACCTTCTTTTTTTACACCAGTTATTATCTGGAGGTATTGACTGCGTAGACTTGCTTCGCAAAGTAAAGGAGAACACAAGCCAACCGCGTCTTAGATCTACACCACTCTTCCGGATACCCCCTCACCGAACCGAGTACGGTCAAAATGAACCACTTGCAAGAATGCTTAGAAGTGCTGACAACTCCACTATTTTTGATTTAAGTAGTTCAAAAACTGCCCTAAAGAATACTCTCCAATAATTATCTCTTCAATTCCCGACCCAGCCTTCCACACAAATCTATTATAACTACTGTTATTTATTTATTATTAATCTAGTTTTAAGAACATTGTTGTTTAGTTTTAAGTTACATCCTTGAATTAAGCTTAAATAAACAAACAAAAATAAAAAAAACACCTAATAACGACTATAATAACTGTTTTACATAAAGCAAGCGGCGATAGCGTTTTTTTGCACTTTTATTTTAAGCGAAGAAGAGGCCACAATAAAACACACATATAAGGTACAGAATGTAAAATAAAGAAGAAATAAAGTGATCTGGAAATGTCAGTCTAACTACTCCTATATGGATTGACCTGTAAAGCTGGCCATACAATAGCAAGCCAAACGGCTCGGCTCCAATTTTCGGCTCGTTCATTTTCTACTGGTTCGAATTCGAACCATTTGGATTTTCAAACAGTCGGAAAACCATGTACCAAATTGGTTGAGAGCCATTCGGTTCGCTCGTGTATGTCCAGCTTAACGTTTTTAATTAATTAATAATTAAATCTAGTCATTTTATCTTCTAGTCAGAACACAAACTCTGTCATTCTGAAAACCTAAATTGGTGTCATTAGTTTTAATTTTTATCCTAATTACCTTCTTGTTAAAATGAGCATGCACTTCCATGTTGCTGTGTGCATTCGTTTTTAATTACTATTGTAATTTTCCTTAAACAACCTTAAATAAATTCCCATTAAAATGAAAGCGTACATGACAAATCCTAATGAATTACCAGCCCTTCGGTGCTTGAATTTACTATGGCGTTAAATTATCAATCATAATTAATTACTAATATTGATTCGCTTGAATTAATGTTTAATTATTATAAGTGCACTACTTGACATATTGCATCATCGATTGTATTTTAACTAAGAGCAAATTAAGTATTTCATTAAAATAAACGTATGTGTTAATTTAACTACTACACCATTAGTTCGTTTCACATATTTTATGCACCAAAATGTTCAGTCTGACAATTCTTGAAACGCCCTTAGAAAGAAGTGAAACTTTAAAAAAGATTAATATTTTTTAAAACTGAAAAAATACACTCGGATAGTTTTTCGCAGATATATCTATGATAAATGATTAATCATTTCAAAGCAAACACATTTTTTTTATATTTACCGCGTACTAAAGGGGTTGTAATTTGAAGCTAATTTGAGCGGGCTGTAGGTCATTAAAATGATGATAATTTTTCACGACGTTTCGAACATGTATATGTTCTTCATCAGGACTTTATTTTATAAATATAAAGAAATCAAAAATTATACATATTACATTAGTACACAACATAGACAATGTGTAAAGTCAAAAAACTACTTACAAAATTTTATAAACGGCTAATTTTATGAATTACAGTATTACATCTCAAACAAATGGCATTATTTAAATAATCATTAAAACTGAAAAATTGAAGAACCAGGGCCTAGTGACTAACAACTCGCAACCATTCCTGTGTGCGCCTATCGATAGGTCCCTTCCATTTCTGTCGATAGGCGCACACAGGAATGGTTGCGAGTTGTTAGTCACTAGGCCCTGGTTCTTCATGAGCCGTTGTGCCACCCGATTTATTTATTTATTTTATTTTTTTTTTAAACTGAAAATTAATTACAAAAAAAATTAATGTTTAACTGACAAGTATAAATCCCTTTATATAAATTTACTTTTCATTAAAACAAAACACAACAAACACAAAACGCCTCCTCGTCTCCCACAATCAAAACCTATTTGATGGCACCATATTATTCGGCCTCTTAATAAGCTGGCTGTATGCACTGCTTAAGTTTTCACAGTCGGATCGGCGGTTGACAAATTCTGGAAACAGAGAAACACCATGCAGAGGTTTTTGCTGGAGATGCTACACATAAACATTGCAGAGAATGCTGTCAACCGCCGATCCATCAAACTGTGAGTGTTTTTATTTAAAAAATGTTTCTTTATAAGTAAAATAGGTATATTTAATTATTATTCCTAATGCAGGGCAAAAAAAGTTTCAACAAAAAACAGATAAAAGCCATCAATGCACCAAATAACTCCTGAGAATCCGAATTTTTCACACAATTTAAGGATGTTGGGAATCGATGATTTTCTTATATTCAGAAAGTAAATCCATAAAGGCTGGCTTGGATTATAAAAAAAAGTTAAAAAAGCTATAAAAGACAAATAAATGAAAAGAAAAAACCTACAAAATCAAGTAAAACGTACAATGTATCAACTCCAAGGGGTTGGATGAATTTCTTATATTGCGCCGTTTTCTGATGGCCTCTAAAATTCTATTTCTTGTATCTTCTTCTGAATCTTTTTCACTTAACAACGCTTCGATTCATCCATTTCTTATTTTAAGTTATATTTTTATAAAAATAAACTATTTTATTGTAAACTTTACAAAACGAGATAAATAAATAAACAATCCAGTCTGAAAAAAATCGATCTGTCAAACGTCAAAGTATGAATAATTCACAATTTATACTTTTTATTCACAATAACTCATATACTAGTCGATCAAGTTACGCAATACCGATTGAGAAATCAGTCGATGGTGATGATCGTTGAAAGTGCGATTGCTGATCGACAACCGCAATAGGGCCCAATGCCATTTGTTTGAGATGTTATACTGTAATTCATAAAATTAGCCGTTTATAACATTTTGTAAGTAGTTTTTTGACTTTACACATTGTCTATGTTGTGTACTTATATAATATGTATAATTTTTGATTTCTTTATGTTTATAAAATAAAGTCCTGATGAAGAACATATACATGTTCAAAACGTCGTATTCCCGAAAATTTAACCAAATTACGTGACGGGATGCTGTGACTGGCAAGAAAAAAAATCAAAAAATAAAAGTGAGGAGTGGGTTTAAATCAGTAAATATTTTTGAGCACTAACATGTTTTCATTCGTTCTTGAAATATAATCTTTGGGATTGTTGAGATCAATATTTCAAGGACAAATGTGTTTTATATGGAAGATTGCAACTACATACTTGATGCCACGTGTACCGATTTCAATTGTTATTATTATTTTTGTTACTATGACCACTTTTAGTACGAGGGATAGAGGAGAACGAAAAGGAATGGAACATTCCCTACTCTGTACATATTTTTACACAACTTCCAAGTTTTAAAAACACAATTGCAAAAAAATATTCTGAACAAAATGTCTCGTATGAAAATATAAGAAACTGGGGTCAATTCTCGATCTGTGAAGGTACAAATTGATTTGTAATTTTTTTAAAAACTTTATACTACATACAGATTCATACAATATTTACATATTTGAACACTATTTTTGTTTTCGAAATTCATTTCCCTTATCAATTTGTAGTCAAACATTAAAATTTTCAAGATATTAAAAAATAAAAATACAAACTTATTAGTAAAAACTATATATTTCATAACCACAAAAGATAAATTTAGGGTAAGCTGATTTCAATAGTGATATTCATTTTTGTGGATTGGCTCAGATAAGAAAGATTTTTGGCTTTATTTTTTTTTTTGCCAAAGGCTGTGCTATCTTGAATAAAAGTTGTCAATTCATCTTAAAGTTCTAATATTCTTCCAAAAAAATCAATTTAAATCTATCAAATCTGTTTATTCAGTTTAGCGAAATCGTTATTTCTTTTAGTTTTCGCCTGACCTTACATTATGATCAGTGAATTATTTGGGAATTTTGAAGATCATCCGAAAACAAAAAATAATAAATTAACGACTTTTCGAAAACTAATAAGAGGATTTCAGAGATTTAAATTGAATTTAGAAGAAGAGTATGAGTACATTAGTTTTAGATTACTTAGCAATTTGCTTGGGGAAAAAATATTTATCTCAAAATTTATAGCATAGCCGTTGGCAATTTAATGAGCCAATCCAAAAAAATGAACATCACCATTAAAATCACCATGTTTAAATTATCTTTGGTGGGTATGAACCAGTCGGTCAAAGAAATAGTTATTTTTTTCGAGCAGTGTTATTACTCAGTTGTTCTACAGCGCTGAATCCAACAGCATTACATTGCATTAAAAAAATAGCCCCACCTGACTAATTAAAAATATTGGTACTTCTAAAATAACTGTACGATTTTTCTGGAAAAAAGCAATTTATTGATATAAGAAATTATAAGCACAAAACGAACGATACACATGTTTGTTGTTTTATTGTCTATTACCTATGCACTTGAATTATGAAAACAAAAGAAATTAAATAAATTATAACTGATACAAAATTTGTATCGCGTGTCTTACTAATTGATAACAGTTTTAAATATTGCCTAGTTATTATCTGACGGAAAATGTGACGAGAGAACTGGAAATAATTATTTTATTAAATTTTATAAAAAAAAACCAAAAACCTTTTCTCATAAAATGCTATCCCTATCTTTTTGATACGTAATCTAGTTTTATCCAATCTTATTAAATTCGCTCGTTTAAATCTCAACGTTTAATTAATTAGGTAGGTACCTATAATATAGGTTCAATGTTGGTACCTATAAATCATATCGCTAAACTTATTTCTCACAGCTAGGTGGGTATGTAGGAACCTATTTGAACACAAAACTGAGTAATCAAACAAATAAACTGACCATGATATGAAATGCATAAAGATTGATAGTGAAGAATATGGCTGATTAGAAAAAGCAATAGAGAAATAGACTAGGTCAAGAAATTATAAAATTTTGAGCTAGCATTTTAAGGGGGTTTAGGTTTAATATTTAATTCAAATCCAACGTTGCAATAATAGGATGTTATACCTATCAACAAAAAATTAAATAGGTACAAAAGCTTATTGAACAACTTACCTAATTCATAGCTCTTCACTCCGTAGTTGTACGTGAGTTCAATAACAAAATGTGATGCCTCAGGTCCATAACCAATCATAGTCTTACTCCAGCGATTGTCATAAGGTCTGGAAATTAAAAAAAAAATTAAATTACATTATTAGATTCCCTCCAACTTAAAAAAACAATTTTACAGATCCCAAGGTGACCAGAACTGTACTTACCCATTACACTGTGCATCACAGCCCTGTGTGAATTCTTCGTGCCGCAGTACCTACAATTAAAAAGACAAGTTGTTTAAATAATTTTATGATTATGACGTGGATAATTAAATTCTAGATTTATCTAAAACCGGTTTTTTTGTTTGCTGTTGATTTTATGGAATATAATAAACTCCATTAAATGACCTTCATTCCGAGAATGCTGCGATAAAAGAAAGCATTTCTTGACCTATCGCCAACTTTGAAGACATAATGGAGAGCTCGTCCTGTAATTGATGACATATTCGTATTTTTTTTTTATTTTCCAGAATGTTTAAGTAATTTATTTGTTTAGTTGTTTCTTTAGATAACTCAATGGGAAAGTAAATACCGCACTATTTCTACACGTTCACCATCAACAATTGAATAGACAAATCGGAGTGAAGCAAAATTATATGAGAAATCTGAATGAGGCGGCACAGGGAAAACCAAATTTTTGACACTCGTAGTTTTATTCAACTTTCAAGTTTACACATGGGATGGAGGTGAGTTTGTTGAGTAGGTTCATTGTATATATACAGAGTATATATACAATGGTGGCTTTTCTGCCACAAAATTTTTGATTCCCAGTGTAGGTAGCGGGTTGCTGTATTTGGTTAGCTTTGACGAAAACCTCAAAAGCAAGTAGGTAGCGCCATCTACACTTTCGTACGCATAACAATTCCAGAATGGATTTTATTACAATTTTTAAATTTGAAAATATAAAACCGTTAGATATTTAAAAATCGTTTGTTGATTTTGTTTTAAATGTGTTGAATTTGATATCTACCTATGTATGTACGTAGAGAGAAGGAATAAATCGCCAAAAATTAAAAAAAAGATACAATTTAGTATACATTTTGTCCACCTGCTAGACTGTAACTAGACATTGACGTATTGACGATGTATGATAATGGTTCAATAATGTAATGTTAACAATTTTATGTACAAGTTTTATCTAAAACATTAAACTAAACAAAATGCATAAAAATGCTTAGGTCATACAAAAATCAAGAAATTTAAATTAACAATATAACCAAATACGAAATTAGAAAAGGGACAAATCAATAAGACCACTTAAAAGAGATTAGGAAATTGATTACCTACTTGTTTGCTAATTTTTTATCAGAATCTTAGCCTTTGGAATCATTCTATACAAAACTTTTTTTTAGGATTGGCTTTACTAGGTGGTGCCAAGTAGTTTTTGTGCTAACTTACCAAGATTTTTGTATCTATTATAGTCCACAAATCTTCTTTATTTTCGAATATTCGGCATCCCGAGACAATTATACCCAAAACTTTTCTGAAAAACTAAGGTTCATATAAAAATTTAATTTAAAATAATTTTATTAAACCCTTTTTGAAAAATCGAATTTTCAAAAAAAAAAATTATTTTTGGAAGTAGGTATTCTAGAAAATAATAAAAAAAAAATACTTTAAAACAAGATTTACAAATATTGACCAACTCGTTTTCAAAATATTAATATTGAGTTTTCAAAAAACGTACTGCACGCAGCTTTGTCAAATGGAAATGGGGGAATTCAGTGGACTCTGCAATCTCACCTCAAACATCTGGACTACGCGGACGACGTATGCTTACTCTCTCATAGGATCATGGATCTCCATCAAATGACAACAAGGGTGGAGAGAGAAGCAGAAATCGTAGGGCTTAAGATCAACTCGGCAAAAACTAAAAGGATCAGCCTTGGAACTTCCTCATCAATCCAAGTAAATATTTCTGGACAACCGGTAGAGATGGTAGAGGATTTCCAATATCTTGGGAGTATTATCTCTACGGGTGGCGGAACTGAACTGGACGTAAACAGCCGAATCAGAAAAGCAAAGGCTGCGTTCGGAATGCTGTCCAAAATATGGAGAAACAACTCTTTTAGCTTAAAGACCAAGCTACGACTGTTCCGCTCCAATGTTGAATCCGTTCTGCTTTACGGCTGCAGCACTTGGAAAGTCACTGAAATTGTCACTAGAAAGCTGCAAACCTTCGTTAATAGATGTCTACGAAACATCTTGAGGATTTTCTGGCCCAACCATATCTCCAATGCCGAACTTCATACGAGAACGGGTCAGGAGCCCATAGACTCCATTATACGAAGAAGAAAGTGGCAGTGGATTGGCCATACGCTTCGAAAAGGCGATCGGTGCATTGCATCTCAAGCAATGCAGTGGAACCCGCTCACACAGGAGGGAAGACAAGTGGGCCGGCCTAGAAGTACATGGCGAAGAACGGTCGAACAGGAATCGGCACGACTGGGGAAAAGTTGGAGAGAGCTGAAATATATTTCAAGAAATCGTACACGATGGCGCGTAGGTGTAGTGGAGGCCCTATGTCCCGTAAGGGAAACATCACGGACGTAATAGGTCCGAGGACCTAAGTAAGTAAGTAAAAAATTTTTTAAATTTCAAAAACAAAGTTTAAACTTTTTCAAAGGTTCGCCATAAAAGAAAAATGAAAAAAATCAAATTCACAAAACACCAAAAGCCTAGAAATTGTTCTACTATAGAGGTACCAAAAATAACTATAAATAATAGTCGATCATCCTAAGTCAATTTGCTAGCATTCACATTGAACGACCGCCTAATCAAATTCATTTGTAAAAACATTTTCAGAAACTTTTTGCAGCAGTTTCAACGCACCCATCCATCCAACGCTGTCCTTTTATGTGCTTGCTTCTATTTCAACAGTTTCTCCATAAATCTCACAATAAAATTTTAAAAAACAAACTCTTAACTCAAGCAGCCATATTAATAAAAACAACGCTCAACTTTCGAGCTCTCGTGTTGGCATGGATTAAGAGATAGCTCGTATGAATTAGAACGTACTTTTCTTATTTTGTAACCCTTCACTAAAAACCACCTTCCTTGTTGGTTTAGCTAGCTCGCAAGTCGCCGAAATCTTACTCCTAATCCACAAGTAAATGATAACTCGCTGCTAGCTCCGTTTATTAATATTGGTGAAAATGTTTAGCAATAAGAAAATCAATCATTTTGAAACTCGGCACACTCTTTAAGAATACTTGGAGACCGTTGGTTGGTCGGATCAAAAAAAATGTTTGTTTACAAAAATGATTGTTATTAAATTTCCTAAAAATAAAATATTGTATATTATTTTGTTCGTATCTGCAGTAGTGTAGAAAATAAATATAGCAGCAGTTAAGAGAAACATTCAGTTTTTATTTATGGAGTTTTCCATTGGTAAATTAAGTATAGGATGCGGAATTTGATTTTTTGAATTTGAATTGATTTTTCTTTTGATATGGTATTGGTGTATTTTTGTGTCTGTGAACCTGTAAATGGTATCGGCTGACGATTGGGATTTCAATTTTTAAATTATAAAAAGACGATTACAAGGTTGAAATTAATGATGAGGGATAAGTTCTATTCTATCGACTCATTTCAAACTGCTTCCATTCTAATTCAATTCATACTTTTTAGTCCTTATATTTCACAAAAAAAAATTCTTTCTCTACTGAAATAAATTAATGAAACCATGCACTTGCCAAAATAATAGCTGGCAATTGTACTGGTGTTAGTAAATGGAGGGGTAGATTAGATCCACCGAAAAATACGGATCTACAAAATTGATTCAGAATCAAAAAAATATCAATATTTTTTGGCCAATAGAAGGTTTTATTTGTCGGAATCAGTATTTTGACAGATATGTATCAAAAAGTATTGAAATTTTGTACCAATGGAAAACCCCATTAATTTTTCACATTGGGCCCTACCAATAATCAAAATTAGTAACGACTTAAATATTTAATTTTTTTTAATTTATTTAAAATGTTTCATATTTTAGAGTCCATACCATGTAATATTCATTATTTATGGTTCACCTAAACATTTAAGTCATACCATGGTTGGGTTATTATTTAGAGCCCATACAATTGTAGCCCATTTTACTTAAATATTTAAGTCGTTACTAAATTTGATTATTGGTAGGGCCGCTTATGTATAACTTCAAATCTATTACTCTGATCAAAATATAGTTTTTGCAAAAATAAAGCTTATTAATTAATTTCCTATAAAATGATTTTATGCATTTTGTCGACTTTTTTATTGTGTTTTTGTTTTTATATTCATTTTGTTCACTTATGGCCTTTCCGGTACATGTTTAAACTCTAATTTTAGTATCTATTATTGTATACAGGGTGCCCCGTAAAGGATGGTCCAAACTGAATATGGTGATAGGCTAGGTCATAACCTTTCAGAATTTGGTAACTTGTTCATACCGAATCATAACGGTTTTCGAGTAACGGATATTGTTTGAAATTTAAAAAAAAAACTTTACTTTGAACCAGTTTTTTGCTCACCCTGTCCATAATTGACTTTTGTTTTTTTACAATTTTTACACTAAAACTTTGGCTAATAGTTTGACTTAACCTGATGCTGGACTTTTTCCCTTTCACCCTACAAAATCGAAAGTCCTTGCCCAAATTTAAGGTTTTTATTTAAAAAAATGCGTAAGACATCAAAATGAAGCTCTCCAACAAAATGCAGCTTTGTCCGACTTATATTTGAAAAGATATTTTAATTTTATCGATATACTTGAGCAAAAATGTTTTATTTTTGATTTATTTTTAACCTGTTTCATTGGATTCAAACGGTTATAACATTCTATCTGAGCACCGCCTTAGCAAGTTTTATACCTTTTTAAAAATTACAGAAAAAGGTGATATTTTTGAAAGATAAAACTTGTATTGTGTCATACGAATTTTATTCATGGAGCTCTTAAGAAGATTGAGGTCAAAAATTAAGTTTGGTCAAAGTTCAAGTTTATCTTTTAGATTGTTGCGATGCGATATGAGCGGAAATGGTGTTTACATATCATCCCGCCTTGCAGATAGAACGAAGTCCAGTCCAACCTTAATTCAATCTTTATTTTTTTTGCTGACAATCATGTGCCATAAATCTTGGTAAAAATAAAAATTAATTCGATTTGTCATGCTTTAATCTTTAAAGGATTTCCAGATAAAAATGCAACCACATCAAAATCCGTAGACAATTTTGCCCCCAAAATATTGGAACCTGATCTGCTGCCATGTACACAAACCAACATGTGAATCGATGGAATTATAAAAATAGAAACCCTCGAAAAAAAAATCTAAACCAAAGCCAAAAGAGCCACATAAAACCCCAGTGCAAAAAAAAAAGACGATTCTGATTTAAGATATGAACGTAAGTATAGGTATAATGGTATAGGTAGGTTGGCGTTGGCACGCAAACAATCTATTTACCTTAGGTCCTCTCCTTTTCCAGAGGGAGAGTCAAGCCCCAAGCCACGTAGTTAGAGGGGGGGCTCGGGGGGCTCGAAAGGATTTTTACAAAAAAAAAGTTAGCAAGAATTTAATTAGAGCACATTTCAAAAGCCTGTAATGTGTGAAAATTATTGAAATTGAAAATACAGAAATGAAAAAATGAAAGTGTCTACCTATATGTCTAGTATAACTGTAATTATTTCTCAAAGGGCTGAGATTTCGTTGAGGAGCAATATATTTTCTCGTTTACTTAATCAATTTTCTTATAGTGACCTAGCACTTAGACCACTTCTACATTAAAGGGCTCATTATAGGCAACATTAACAACCGAAAAGAAAATCGACAAAATAAAAGACTTAAACCTGCGGAATTATTTTTGCCCCGTGGCATTATTTTTGCCCCACGGCATTTTTTTTTCCTCGCGGCATTATTTTTGCCTCGCGGCATTTTTTTTTGCCCCGCGGCATTATTTTTGCCCCGTGGCATTATTCTTGCCTCGCGGCATTTTTTTTTTTGGCCCCGGGGCATTATTTTTGCCACGCGGCATTATTTTTGCCACGCGGCATTATTTTTGCCCGGCATTATTTCTGCCCCGCGCCATTTTTTGTCCCGAGGCATTGGACATGGACATGGACATGGACATGAACTACCTTACCAATGATCATTGAAAAAATTAAATGTTACGTTGTGGGGAAGATAAGGGTCAAAATGAATTCTTTTTTGGAGGAGAAATAATTTGAAGCCATAAGCTATCTTTCTGCATTCAAATTTTCAATGATTATACATTCGAAGGGTCTCAAAATCAACAATTCACTTTTTCAATGATGGTTTTCAATGATAGCTATAACTGGCACCTAACTATGTGGGCCTTAATTCCAGGATATATTAACAGAAAGCGCTGACCCTTTTAAACGATCAGAAGAATTAAAAGTCCCTAGGAAGTTATGCATTTTGCTTTGTTATTGATATCCAGTCACGGAATTATCAGATATTAAAGTTACCTTTTTTAATTTTAAATCCACCGTAGTGCAGCGAGCACAGGTTTTTCGAAGTTGCAAACTTAGCTACAGACTACTCTAACATACCCCAACAACATATCAAAAATGCAGAACTACATCGCACTTTGCGAATTTATTGTCGAATTTGACTGGGCTATACTATATACTTCTGCTATAATAAAAATACAGATTCTGGAGTGAAAACAGGCCCCAATTCCGGAAATCATAATTCACAACAATATAGAAGTATCATCAACACAGGACAAAGTGGAAATGTTCGCCAAATACTTTGAGGGAAACTTCACACCAAACCCACCTGATGATAAACGAAGTCGAGGCATCCATTCAGCAAAACCTGCAGCCAAATCCGGAAAGAGTCGTTTTAAGCGACACCAACCCAGCAAGTGACCCTACCGAAAGTACACATCTCTGCAATCTGGAGGAGGTGGCAGATATCATTGGAAAATCAAAGCCAAAAAAGTCAGCCGGACCAGACGGAGTTTTAAACTACACGCTGAAAAGGCTGCCACATGCAGTGATGATTCTTTTAACGATCATCATGAACAACCAAGAAAGGCACTAACAATCTTGTGTCCAATTACAGGCCAATTTCGCTTCTGAACAACATAAGTAAGATACTGGAAGAAGTATTGCTTGGAGACTAAAGAGGTTTTGCAGCGAAAACGCCATCATCCCGGACATGCAGTTTGGCTTTAGGGAAAAGCACTCCACTTTGCATCCGCTCCTGAAGTTCCAGCATGACATCACCATACCATAGCGCTCAACAACCACCGTGTCACCGTTGGATGCTTACTGGATGTCGAGAAAGCATTCGACAGCGTATGGATTGAAGCCCTTATCCATATGCCTCGCGTATTACATTTACCCCCATCACTAATAAAAATTCTTTTTTCTTTTCTTTCTTCCAGAAAATTCTACGTACAAATGGACAACTGCAAATCACAAGTGAAGAACATCAAAGCTGGAGTTGCCCAAGGCTCGAAGCTAGGCGCCTTCCACTACAGCTTGATGACATCTGACCAGTCTCTGGCATCTGGATGCGAAAATCTCCTGTATGCTGATGACTCCCTTACGTATGCCACCTCGATGTCTCCTCTGGTAGCTTTACGCAATGTTGAGCACCACGTCAACATACTCAACGCCTTCTACAGGAAATGGGGCATCCGGATAAATACCTCCAAATCGGAGCTTGTGTGATTTTGGAACCCCAGTAGAGGTAGTTGCAGCGCAGCCAACTGCAGAAGTCTGGTTCTGAAACTACCGGACGAATCTACAATAGTAGCCAAAAAGACCGTGAAGTACCTAGGCATCCACTAAAACGAGTTGTTAAGGTTCAACCCACACTCACGAAACGTGCTCAAAAAAGCCAACTGGGCTTTCCACCGACTCCAACCATTGATGAGACACAGAAACGGACTAAGCCAGAAGACGAAGCTTCTTATGTACAAGCAGCTCCTGCGGCCCGTAATCAGCTTTTCCTTCCTAGTCTGGTTCTCCATCTCGAAGACGGCCATGAAGGAACTTCAAATGTTCGAAAGAAAGCTACTGAGGATTTGTACTGGACCACATTTCGACCGGCAGCGAATGAGACATCACAGCAACGAGCGTCTTTACACAGGAGCGAACATCACCCCCCTGGAAAGGTACCTACTGCTTCAAGCAAAGAAGCTTGTATGACTCTCCAACAGTCACCCAAATCAACTGATGAGAAGAATGGCCACTAATCAACTGATGAGAAGAATGGCCACTCAGCAACGACTCCCTGAGCCGAGATATCTCAGTTAAATGGACATCCACGGACAACGAGCAAACAGTTTCGTTCTACGCTGACACAGGGTCAGCATTACACCGAGGCTAAATGCCAACCAATCCCCAACCTAAACCACAACTTGACAACCGGGACGGAACACTCCGAGGACAATAAACTCAACCTACTTTTAAAATTAATTTTTTGACATGTATTTTATATTTTATAATCCTTTAAAATTAAGACAAAGTATAAGATTAGGCCCCCTATGTGCCAATAAATGTATAAAATCATCGTATCTTACTAGTTATAAGTCAAATTGTAAATAATATTTTGTTCAATAAATATGGAAAAAACAGATTCTGGACCCAACAAAAGCTCACATTTTTATAAGTGCCATCACACATGAATAAAAAAAAGCCTTAAATAACAAAGTCTAAAATCAAATAAACCAAGTTGGGATGATCGCAAATTGAAAGAGCGTTTATAGTTATCTATGTGCAAAATAGGGGATACAGGGCCGGGCCATATTAGAAAAATATGGCAAAAAATATCGCAAAAAAAACTCAACATTTTACACCATTTACAATGTTTAGAGCTTAAATTAAAAAAAAAAACAAACTCATTGTGTTGAGAGTTCTGTGACATTGAACAAAAAATTCGAATCTTTACTAAATTTGAAGCAAATGTACAGTTTTGTTGGTTCTGGTCTCAACATTTTCTTGTATGTATACGAAACCAATATTCGCTCTCATAGAGACAGTAAAAATAATGAAATCGAAAAAAATATATAGGTACCTACACTGTTTTAAAATATTATACTTGTAACACTGAAGTCAGCCCCTCCCGAAGTATAATCCTGGCTACGGGCCTGGCCCCAAGCCATCTGAAATCTTACAACAACACGTAAACGTAACTGCGTAACTGGATGAAAAACCACAAAATTATTATATTAATTATTTTTAGTTTTATTTTTATTTGACAACTATAATTTGTATTCAATCACAAACTGGAGACACCACCTCAAACATGTATGCACAAAATCAGCTTCATATTACTCATCTTCCTCGAATCGTGGAATCAGATATTGGACAAAACAATCATTATGTTACCGTTAAAGTCCGGAATTCAGTTAATGCTGACATTAACTAGTTAATGTCAGCATTAACTGGTTCGATCAGTTAATGTCGGAAATTCTCTATAAATAGCAAGATTCCGGACTTTAACTAGTTAATGTCGACATTAACGTATGCTGACTAGTTAATGCTGACATTAACGTATGTATGCACTCCCGTTAAAGTGCGGAATTAAGGTAGCCTGGCAGTCTCGTCAGTTTTTCGTATCTTATTTTATTAACCATGAAAGATCATCAAGTTTCGACTTTTGTGCTTGAGTTTTATTTTATTTTTAATTATTTAAGATAACTTAGTTATTTATAAATACAGATACAGTTGTTTTAAAAAATGGTAAAAACGTGATTAGGCCCCAGGATGTACTTAAAATTACATGTGTGTACGTTCACTTAAAACAAACTAAAAACAGTCCAACTGTAAGGAAACAACAATTTCAATAGAAAACATAAAACTTATGTTACTTAAAAAAAAGCTGAATTAATTATTATTTCAGACATGAAAGTTAGGATTTAGATGAAAAACAAAAAAGAATTAAAACAGAACTTTTGGAAAAAAAAACAATTATTTAATTAAAAAAACATTAAACTTATATATTACAATAAAAAAGTACTTTCTTTTTACTTTAGATGGCGCTCACAGCCCAGGATGGGCCTCGGCCTCAACTAACAATAAAAAAAAGCAGATACTTATTATTACAATTTAAAGAATTGTGACATTTGGAATTACATACAAGTTTATTTTTGCGACGGGCACACCTGTTGGTTGCACATTTTGATTTGTAGTCACATTTTTGAAATCCCTGACCACTACCTAAGGATTGCTTTGTTGCTGATTGGCGTAAAGAAATTTCTCCATCATTTTTGGTTAGCATTTGTTCAGGACAAACTCTGAATTCGGACCTTGCATATAATTGTTTTAAAATACCCGTTTCAGTGCCCAGTTTATAATAGCCATCGTCTGTTTTATTAAGAACAACGGCCAAAATTGAATGCGCATCACATTTTGACCTATCGACTTCAGGTACTTTGATCCTTAATAGTGGTTCCTTCATCGGCCATTGGATGATTATATCGTCAGATACGGTTACCATCTTCTTGGCTTGTTTTTCTAAACGTTCATTGGCTTGTTCACGTTGTGTTTGTTGATTTGAGTTTTCTGCATAATATCTTCTTAACAAAACCTTCTTCTCCAGACTTAATTTCACCACATATTAAATGAACAAAGGAATTACATTCGACCATTGTATTTAAAAAAATAGATTAATTTTTGTTAAAAAAAAGTTAAATCATCCTTGTTTGGAATGGAGAAATAAAATAATAGAAGAAAATTGACAACTCTGCCAGACTCTCTTAATTCCGCACTTAAACGGGACAGCATACATACGTTAATGTCAACTTTAACTAGTCAGCATACGTTAATGTCGACATTAACTAGTTAAAGTCCGGAATCCTGTAATTTTACAGAAAATTCCCGACATTAACTGACCGAACCAGTTATTGCTGACATTAACTAGTTAATGTCAGCATTAACGGATTCCGGACTTCAACGGTAACAATAATACCAAAGAGTCATAAAAGTAAAAATAATAAAAAATATTATTTAGTCAAAAAAAGTATCTCTTGAATATGACAGGTATGTTAGTATCAAGTAATTAAACTTAAAAATGATGCATATTGTTATTATGGTGCAAAATTGTTATTAATTATTACGATGTAAAAACTATTTTAGTATGAAGTAATAGCTAACTTTCAAAATTTGTTTTCCTCATTTTATGAAAAGAAGTATGTTTCGTAAAAACGAAATTTTCTAACATAATGTTTGGTAGGTGCCGTCATTTTTGATTATAAAGACACATTTTTCTTGTTAACATAGAGTGTACATAGTACTTTCTACGTACAGAATTTATAAGATTTTTTTTAATCTGTAGAGCCAGTTTTGAGAGAAATAAAATTTTGCTTAATGAATTCAAAATTTTGTAAGTCAGTTAACGTTGAAAAAAAAAATGAATAAATTGCACGACTGGAACGCCCAAACTTGCTCTCGTAGCTTACAACTTTAACGCAGTTAAAAATTTACAATGTATGCTATAGTTCAATAATATAATAATGTCTTAAAAAATAAAATTAAAAAAAAAAAGTTGAAATAAAAATTATTATTAATTTTATTTTTATAAATTTATTATTTAAATATTATGTAGTTTAAAACAACTTTTTAAATAACTATAGCTAAAAAAAAAGTATGCAACCTCATTTGTTTGGTATATGAATTATGATTTATATGGTATATGAATTATATTTTTATTATGGGAAAAAAAAATCGTTATTTTTTTATATGTAGGTATATAAAATTGTTTGTACATTTTTTAAAATAAAATTTGGTATGGTAATTTTTAGTATTCAATAAAATACAATTTCTAATAAAATTAAAAAAAAAATCATTAACCCGTTTTCAAGATATGTATTGAATTTTCAAAAATACAAATTTAATATTTGTTTAAAAATCCAAAAATTATTTTTGAAAATTTAAATGTACACATACATTGTAAAATTGTTAAAATTTGTAAGGACCTCTTGTATACAAAATTTGGTCAAAATCGCTCCAGCCGGGAACGAGAAATTTTAAAGTAAAAAAAATTAAAGCAAGTGACTTTTTTTTATAAAAATTGTTAGAGCCGTTTTAGAGATACAAGATTTTTAAAAATAAAAAAACCTTTTTTTGAAAACTTTGATATGCAATATTATTAAGGTATACATTTTAAGAGCACTTGCATAACAAAAATGGTTTGAATCGGTTTATCTAATAATGAAAAAGTCGAAAATATTAAAAGTGGTTCTATGTATAGGTATATGAGAAGTACTGTGTAGACTGCACTTATATTACATACAAAATATCGCCTGTATCAAGCCACTTTTCTTAGAATATTTGGTTTATCGTTTTCAGAATTGTTTGCCAAATCGCTGCATATTACTCGTAGTTTATCCTCATCATTCATTTTGAGCAGCAAGTAATCGAAAATTGACCGTTTGTCACAAACAAACTAGTAGCTACCTAGTTATTACGAATTAGAGTTGCGAATAGTTGGCGAACAAATAACGGATTCTTCTAGAGGGACCAAATAAAAATGTTTTGTGTCATGGAGGAAGGGGTATTTATCCTTCCGTATAGGTGGGAGGGGAACTTTTTAAAAAAATACTTTAAAATGAAAATAAATTGTTTAAAACCATATTTAAAAAGAACGGAAACACAATGATGATAAAGAATGATGCATTTTTTGAAATCCAGAAGTCTGTTGTTTTATATTAAGTTTTTCTTTTAAGTTATTCCGGTTAATAGTTTTCGAAAAAAAAATATTTTCAAACTGAAACTCGAAAGAATAAAAAAAAATATGAACTGATTTTTTATTTTAAAAACCCCTTAGTGGATAAGTGCTTCTATTAGATGGCTTTATGTCTTCTATTTTTTTAGAAAACCTAAAATCAGGAAAACAAACTATAAATTGTATTCAATTATTTTTTTTTATAAAATTGCCTCTCCTAATAAACTGAAAGAGATAGACCCTCCCACAATAGTAAAAAAAAAATACTAGTATTTGGTCCTTCTGCAAAAATCCGTTATTTATTTCCTGCCAGCTATTCGCGCTCCGAATTTATAACGTCAATTTTTGTGAAAAACTACCAATTTCCAATGGCTTTCCGAATTTTATTTTTCCCAAGGCCGACTCAAAATAAATCATGAGGATGAGTTAAAAAAAATTTGCACGACTGGATCGCACACAACTTGCTCTCGTAACTAACAACTTTAACGTACTTTGAAATTGACAATGTACATATTTATTGGTTCCATAACATCCCGGCTGGAAAAATGCCCACTTTCTGTCTAGTTTCGACATAGAACTAGTCAGTTTTCTTTAGGGAAAATCTAGACGAGGAAAACTTGGCAAATATACGTCAAGCCCTTGCAAGTTTTCAGTAAGTACAATTTAGACGAGGAACATGTTTCATACGCTCGTGAGGTTCTTGCTGGTAAGAACTTGTTGGACGTTTTCGGCATCCTATCAGACTAAGTACTATCGTTATTGATACATATGCAAAATTAAAAAAAAAAACAAATTGAATCGATGAATCGAAAAATACGAATTTTAACTTTTACTATAATTGATCAGTATTATCAAAAAAAAAAGTTAAAAATTTCACGCTCTTGCAAATCCTGCCAAGATAATCATATAGGTATTTTCTTTCGAAAATCTCTATTTTCAACCACCCACCCCAAAGGCTTTTTGAACTTTTCATTAAAATTAATCAAAATTTATAATTTACTGTCTTAGGTAGGTAGAGATGGCGGTCACAAGCAACCAGTGGCGGATCCAGGGGGGTGGCTATAGGGGCTAAAGCCCCCCCCCATAGCCGATTGTTAAAATAATTTGAAATATAGAAAGCAATACATAACAACGTGTAAAGTTTTATATTCGTCTAAAATATTGTTAAGATGAGAATTTTGATGGACAAGATAACGTGGTTGGGGCTGAACAATTGACATGTTCTACAACTTATTTTCTTATCCCCTAGGTCAGGGCTAAAGCCTGAAGTGAATTGGAAAAAAAAATTGGGGGCTATGAATAATGGACATGTTTCATGCAACGACAATTTTCCCTTAAAACAAAACCCAGAAAATTGGAAAAAAAAAAACAACTTGGGGCTAATAAGGTCTGAGAATATTGGACAAAAAACGTAGTCAGGGTTAACAACTAACTCCCTAAAAACTAACCTTATTCCAGAGAGCTTTTGGACATGAGTCTAAGGATTTTCAAAGTCCGGAGTTGGGGCTAAGGCTTGAAGGTATAATTTAAAAAAAAAACGTGATCGGGGCTTAACATTTACATGTCAAAAAACAACTGTTTACACTAAAAACTTAGCTAATTTAACGAAAGAAACGCAATTAAGGCTAAAACAATAAGAGAACACCGGGGTGTAAAGCTTAGTGTAAATGTTTTTATACAACAGGAATTGTTTCTTACGGCCTTGGCTGGTCTTAGAGCACTTTGGGGCTTAGTTTATAAAATTTCAAAGTTCCAAGAGAATACATACAAAACATTTTTGGGCTTAGCATTCCAATACAAATTCCTTAGTCGAGGAGCCAAATTCCAAAAGCGTGAGAAACTCTGTGAACTCAGAAAAATTTTGCAGGTGGACATGAAAATTTACAATCGCTATAGACTCTTGAGTAACTTACAAATTTATCGACACATTTTTTGAGCAGGAATAGAAAGTGTATGTAGGTGCAGTGTAAACGAAAATTCATTGACACTAACTTGCAGAATTGGGACGTGTAGCTTATTTTTAAGAAGAGCTGTTTCTTATGCCCGACTAAAAGTCTTGAAATTTTGATATTTTATTTTTTGATCCACAAAATATTATTTTCGTGCTTTCCAGTGATAATTTGAAGATTTGGCTAATTAAAGAAAATGAGATATGAGCTTTTGCCAGTAAGACTACCTAAATATCATTTTTCTGAACTAGCATTACAAACAGTTTTCAAATTTTGTTAAAAAGGTAAAGTTCAAAGCAAACCTTAAGCTAACTTAAACAAACACTTACATAATGTACATATGTAGGTGGGCACTTGATACCTAATCAATTATAAAGCAATAAACCTATAAATAAACGAATTTGTTCGTGTGGTTTGAGGGTGTAACGTGGCTAGAACTTAAAGTTATAAAATTATTTATACTACCATGTTTTGCTGAGCCTTAAAATTGGCTTTTAAAAATAATTCCCATGCTTAACACATCAATCCCAAATTTTTGTTATTGTGCTTTATTTTTAAAAAATTTTAAAGCGTGGTAGGAGCGGATATAAAGGCACACAAAACACGGCTATTATTAAAGGAAAAGTGTTGTCAAAATTCGTTTTCTGTGATATAACTTCATATGTAGGTACAAACTGGATTTCCAAACTCCAAGCCCCCCCTACAGCCAAATCCTAGATCCGCTACTGCAAGCAACCTCGCTCGATGACCCAATTAACGCTGTAATGCGCCGTTTTGATTCCATAACTCGTTTGACCTGTTGATTAAAAGAACATTTTTTTAAGAAAATGAGGATATTTGGTGATAGACCTCCCAACGGATCATTGACTGTCTTAAACTATATTTATTTAATACCAGATGGTTCATCTCAAGTGGTTCATATCCGGTTGTTTTTGTGGTGAGATGTAGTTTAGATTAAGCGCATTTTTGTACTTTTTTTTCAAAACTAAAAGAAGACTACCTACAGAAATGATCCTGTGAAGTATAGTCTTAATTGTAAAAAAAAATTAAGCGCATTTTGTACACGATACTAAATCAAATAATATGATAATAAGAGTATTTTACAAAAATACCCAGTATCATATTAAAATTGCTTTAATATCGTATTAAATTCATACAAATGTGCGCTATTATTTTTACTATTCAGGTTTTTATTTTTGATCTGAGTTATTCCTATCGGATCACAACCGATACTACAATACCTTTTTTTTAATGTTTCTAGCAAAAATATGAACAAATCTAGTTTTTGCTAGTCCGGGGCCTAGAGTGGGTTTTCTGACGAGGCAAAAGGATTCATAATCGACAAGGCCCTAGTTTTGGCCATTACTCAGCCATGCTAGGGCCTTGCCAGAATCTATTTAAAACTCTCTAGTGCCACGTCGAAAACAAGAATGTTTTTCTGCGCGGGATTATGATATCATTAAAAAGAAAGTTTTAAAAAAAAAAATTAAAATATAAAATGAATACTATGAACTATTATAAATTAGTTATTTTAATAGCTTAAAAATATAGAGCTCAAAAAAAAGTATGCCATCTGATTTGTTTAACAAATATGAATTTATGAAAAAAAATTCAAATATCGTTAGAGCGGTATTTTTTTTAATTAATTTTGTATATACTCGTACATATAAAATTTCTCGAACATTTTTTAAAATAAAATTGGGTATGCCAGCTTTTAGTATTTAATAAAATACAATTTTTTACAAAACTTAAAAACAAGTATTAGCCCGTTTTCAAGATATTGAATTTACAAAAAAAAAAAAATCAATATTTTTTTAAAAATCCAAAAATTATTTTTTTGAAATTTTGTATATGCAAAATTGTTAAAATTGTTAGGAACGTTTTGTATACAAATTTTGGTTGAAATCGGTTCAGCAGTTAACGAGAAATTTTAAAACCAAAAAATCGGTCGTATGACAGGTACCGTTAATTATTATTATCATTATATTTATTGTAGCTAAATATATATTATTTTTTCACAAAATGCATGAATTGCACAATTTACATAGACATAGTTTTATTCTACCTTACTAATGTGAATGTCAATTATAAATACAGTTAATTACAAAATAAATTCAAAGAAATGGTATTCGAAGGAAAAACTACTAACAAACCCTTCATCCAATGTTGAAATTGATTTGTTTGAAATTGTACTGTTTATTGTATATCTATCTAAACCTACGTCTATTCAGAGATGAGAGAAGGAGGGTGATGAGTTTCTTGATTTTATTCGTCCTCATTGCAAGCAAATATGTTCAAGTATATATTTTACATTATGGTTTTGTTAAGTTATAACAGATAAATTAATATATAAATAATCAAATAATTGATTATTTATTAACAAATAGTTACAGAATCAGTCTTAATAAATACTACCTAACATAATATCACAGTTCAGTTTTGTATCACGTTAAAAAAAATTAAATAAATTATATATAGATAAATAAATAAATATATAAGCAAATAAGATAAAATAAATAAATAAATAAATAAATAGATAAATAAATAAATAATTAAATAGATAAATAAAAATAAATAAATAATTATATACTTACACAAATTATTTTAAATAAATAGGTTACAAGGAATATATTATAATAATAATAATTGGACATGAATAAGATTCAAACAAATTATTATATAATTAATAAATGTACCGTTAATAACCGTTATACATTTTTTTTTTCTACCAAAACATTTCCTTTATTACTAACCTTGTAATTTTTTTTTGAAAATCGTTAGAGTCGTTTTTGAATTATATCAATTTTTGTATATTGGTTGTATGACAGCTACCGTAATTTTTGCACATAAGAAGCTTAGGTCCAAAGTTTGAAGAAAATCGCTCCAGCCGTTTAGGCTGCAGGTCGAGGTACAGACAGACAGAATTGCGAGATCCACTTTTTTCGCGTTCTCTATCATCGTAGATAATGTTAGGGAAAATTATTATTTCGAATTTTTTTTTTAGTACCAATCCTAAACATGCCCTATATTACGTATGTATATCGCAAGTAAAAAACATTAAGCATAAACAATGAGTTCCATGCAGTGATTTGTCTAAAAAATGCTGAAAACGTTTCACCCTAACTTACAATTTGTGTCCGTATTTTTTAAAATAATATAACTTAAAAATACTTGAACAATTATTGTTTTTCCTGTTTTAACATGGGAATTTATTTCACATTCAAAGGGTTTTTTTGTAACGAATTTCCCACCTTGCATGGAAACAAAGACCACTTTGGTTAAGTGGATTTCGTTCCCATTAAGTGAGAACTTAGTCCCTTAGTGGACTTAGGGCCAGTTTATTCACAGTGGGTTAAATTTAGTATGTGACTTTCATAGGCTTTAATTAAACAACACTAATAAACCAAAATTGGCTGATTAGTAAAATCCATGATTAGCAACTCATACTTTAAATTTAAAAAATTGAGGATTTCCCAGCTCCACTAATCATGGATTAAAGATGATAAGCTGTGAACAAACTGGCCCTTAGTTCCCGGGGTTTTATTTCCCTGCACCGGTATTTTATTGCATCTAAGGTGAAAAACCCTGTAAATATTTTGTATTATGTTGATATTTATGCTAAGCACTTGTTATTATTAATTAATTATTGCTAAATTTTGAACAGCTTTAATTTGAAAACTATTGGTTCCACAAAGTCGGATCTGGGCTCAAATTGAAGCAAATTTGGTAAATTTTAAATCATTTTAAATTGTCAATAATTTCCTCAGGGTCAAAATCGTCAATATAAGTGAAAGAGATCGATATCAATATGGATTATTCACTACATCATAAACAACTCAGACAAAAATCAGAACACCAGATATACCTACTATACCACCTATTATTTAAAATTATAAAATAGATATGTTGAATAATATTTTCCAGTATTCTAATTTCATAATGTTTTTAAGAGTTACGTGGTCTGCAAAAGTTCTGGCAGTCTCTTGCGATTTAAGCTTCTCGACATTGAATCTTTTCACAGCATCTGCTCTGCGTTGTCGCGTCATGGATATCCGCATACGTAGTCTAGCTACCACCAGGTAGTGATTCGAGTCAATGTTGGCCCCTCAGAACGTTCGGACGTCCAAGATACTGGAAGCATGTCTCGCGTCTATCGCAACGTGGTCGATTTGGATTTGGTTGCCGGTTACTTGATCACGCGACCGCCAAGTCCCCTTGTGTATATTGAGGTGTGGGAAGTAGGTGCTTGAGATGATGACATTTCGCCCCGCCGCAAAGTCTGCCAGCCTGTGTCCGTTGCCGGAAGTTTCGTCGTGTGGGCTGTGTCCTCCGACTATCGAACCAAAGATGCCCTCCTTTCCGAATCTTGCGTTGAAGTCACCAAGAATGATCTTCACGTTGTACTTCGGACAAATATCATACGTTGTCTCCAGGAGATCGTAGAATGCTTCTTTGGTTGAGGCCTCTCTCCTCTCATGGGGGGCGTGAACACAGATCAGCGTAATGTTCTTAAATTTGCCTTTGATGCGGATTGTGACCAGGCGCTCGCTTACACTTCAGAAGCTCAAGACTTCTTGCCTAAGTCTTCCCCTTATCACAAAACCACAACCAAAGAGCAGCTGACCCTGTTCCTTCAAGCACCCGTCGGTGAACATGTCACACGTTTTCAGTCTCCGTAAGCCCTCCCATCCCATCGCACTTCCTGGATGGCTGTTACGTCAGCCTTTAGCCTGTCCAGGTTCTCCACTAATGGTTCGGCTGCACGTGTTCTTTATAAGAACAGGACGTTCCATGTGCAGATCCGAAATTCATTGTCCTTGTTTCGTTTGCTGGGGTCGTCAACTTTAAAATCATCCATATCCGAGGCTTGTTGTTGTTTCGGAACAACCTTTTTTTACGTGGTAGGGAAGTTACTCCGACGACGCACAACCCCAGACCCGGAGTACCCTTTGTATAACTCCAAGGGTAGGGATCCGGATAAACCGCACCTTATAGGCCTTAGCTTCAAATATGTCGTAGTAGCCCATATAAGGTGTTCACTAAGTAGTTCGACCTAACTGGAACTGTAGACGCCACCGTTGATTCCATCTGGAGAATTCGTCAGCTGCCGCCTTGATAAAAGGAGAAGAGCCTTAGTGTGAACACTCCTCCCCCCCCCACTCTCGTGGGCTGTCCCTAACAGCTTTCCACGGGGATTTAAACCCCGTCTCCAGATGAGGTACTAGACACCCGATGTTCACCACTAGGAGGTGAGAGTAGGAGTTGGTAGACAGAGGTGGGTTTTGAGAAAAACCTGTGGACGCTTGTGTCCTCTTGAATGCACATAACTTCCCTTTTGAACATCCTACTATACCTACCTATTATTTAAAATTATAAAATAGATGTTTTGAATTTCTATTTAAAATCATCTAGAGTTTTTGCGTACCCAGTTCCTCGGATTCAAATAAACACACAAAACTGACTCTCACTAAAACCTGAGATAACAAAAACATATGTTGAATAATATTTTCCAGTATTCTAATTTCATAATGTTTACATTTTTTCCATGTCAATAAAACCCTGTTTACCTTTATACTCGTACATCAGCCTACCTATATCTTACTTTTGTGTACGTAGGGTATGCTATGCTGTGATAAAAATAAATGTGTCATTTACTCAATTATTTGTATTTTCCCAAAATAAGAAAGATCGTTCAAAGAAAAATTAAATTTAAAAATTCAGGTAAATGCACTACCTATATAATTGCACCATCACTCACACAACAGCTGTTTGGACAAAATTATGTGAAGCAATAAACTCAATTTCACACAAACTCACTCAATCTTCTTATTGCATACAAATTCTCTTAAGCCAGCAATGAGCGAAAATACTGAGCAACATTCGGATTTTCAAACGAATAACGAACAAAAAAGTATCTTTTCTCAGTTTGAGTTCGACTCTTTAACACGGCGCAATCGACTAAATTTTTTTGGGGGCATAAGAATATCGCCGGTGATCAGATAGATATTTTTTTTTATTTTATTTTGTTTGTTTTATTTGGATTTGTTTATTTTTTACTGGAAAAAAAGAAGAAATAATCAGAATTCAAGGCGTCTATTCGTCGCTTATTATAATATAGTGAGTGCATCCGTATATGCACTACAAATAAAAAATAATCAAGGCAGTTTAATTGTATCTTTCTCACTAAAAAATAATACGAAAGAGAGTGAAGTTTTTAATATTGAAATAGGAATACAAAAAGATCCACTAAAATATGACACGTACACGGTAAAGTACCAACCAACCTATGTTAGTACACCTTTCACTTAACCAGTTCCAAAAGTGTTAGCTACCTACCTTTATTGTGAAGTTCTTTATTTTTGTTGTAGGTACTTCTTTTCTTTAGCGAATCCGAATGTACCTATCTATCTAAATAACTAGCCTACCAACTAGCTTGTCTACCATAATCTTCATTCGCGATCAAGTGAAAATAGTTTTCGAATTTAATTTGAGGTTAAAGCGTGTTTTTTGTTGATAGTGTTCAGATTCAGTTACAAAGAACTGTGATTAAAGAAGAATTAACAAAAATAAAAGTAGTACCTATATCTTGCTGTGTCTAAGCCATGGATTAATATTGGATTTTGATCAAAATTTCAGTTGAATGTAAGTAACAATTTAAACGTGTAATTTATCTTTTTTTTGAAAACGCCCTATAATATGTTTTCGAAGAATGTCCAATCAACCTTTATAGGTATAAGATTCTATACATTTCAAGGGCAAACAAAAAAAAAATCAAAATGATCGCAAAAGATACTTAAAAGATTCCGTATAAAATAACAACGTATCCGACAGATACTTTTTGCTTGTTGTTAAAAATGTTGTGGAGATGATTACAGGCATTGCATATTATACATAGGTATAAGAAAGGTACACACATGGTATGGAACAGTCTGTCCATGATGAAAGGTAGAGATGGGATACCTGTGTTAATAGTTGCGTATACCTTTAAAGGTAATTTACTCGCAAAACAACAACAATAAATTGGTAGGATCAACAAGGCAGCTGCTGGCTTGTTTCTTTACCTGAGAAAGTATCTGCGGGATCTCAGAAAATTTTAAGGGCGAGAATTTATTGAATTTTTCGTTATTGTCTTTCTTTCTTATATCAAGAAATGTCAACAAACCCCAGCTTGGGCTTTTATTTAGGTCCTAGACAGAGCTGTCGTAAGTATATTCAGAAAAAACATTAATATAACTAAAGAAGAAGAATTTGGGGAAAGGCGGATTAGCTACCTACTAAAAGCAACTAACACAATCCAAAGCAGCAGGAATTTGAACAGGATTATAAGTAGGTACATACCTTCTTCGAAATATAATTTTTAAAAATCTCTGGGTTAACTAACTGGGTAACTTATCTATAATTCGCTGTTTGTTTTTGAACCCACCTACATTTTATATGTTTAACTTTTCAAAAATCAAAGACAATTACCTACCTATAAATAACTTGGATTATTGTGAATTAATAAATTATACAGGGTGTCCCTTAATTCATCAATAGTATTTTAGGGCATGATTATTGGGTGTATTCTAAGAAAAAAATTAATCTACAGTAAGGGCCTATCTTCAGTTTTGATATCATTTATCGGGGATTTAAGAAAAGTCTTATTTTGGGTTACCCTGACCCATGTTAACGGTAATTGCGCTGTTAGTAATAATGATAGAAACTTCGTTTAGGCCTTTATTTTAACTGCGTTTTAATCAATTTTATATCTTTTCTCAGTCTTAAGATATTCAGTTTTTAGCCTGTTCCATTTTTCCTGCCCTTGCCAATTTTTTGACTTAGGGGTCAATGATGTTTTAATAATTTTTTTGAATTTATGTAACAATACTTAAAATAAAAGTTGGTAACAAGTTTGTCGAAAAACCCATAGATTTTATGATATTTTGGAAAAACAGCGATTAGTAAATTAAAAAAAAAAATGTTTTTTTAGCTTTAAGCTCGAAAAGCTATGAATAAAAAATGATATGTGTGATTATCGATAATTTATATTTTATGTGTGAACTAAAACAGTTATGACAGGTCTTCGAATGAGTCCTCTTTGATTTTGTATGCATGCTAGAGCCCGTTTTCGTATTTCACTGATATTGATATTAATGATTTTAGCTACTGCCTTACTTCTGAGAATGCTTTGAGCATGCGCTCTTCTAATTCACTTTAAGTTGCTATTTTGGTTCATTAAATGATTTATTTCATTCTTCCCCATTCAAAAACATACAATATTTCAGGGTCAGGTGATCTTGCAAGGCATTTAACTGCTCTAACTTTTTCCTATCCATCGATTACCGCTTACTCTTCATCTTGTCAATTTTTAACCTCTCGAGCAAATTGGACTGAAGCACCATTAAATTAGGAATAAGATGAAGCTAGTTAAACCTATAGAATGTCCTCCAATAGTTCTGATAAATCATTTTGCAACAACTGCAGATAGTTTGTAGAATTCAACTTAAGTGGCTACTAAAAATAGCATGTATTCAAACCAAAGAATGTCAGAGTGCACCCGTTATAACTGTTTTAGTAAAAAACATACTTACAAATTATCTAAAACCACACAAATAATTTTTATTCATAGCTTTTCGAGTTAAAGCTAAAAAAAAACATTTTATTTGAAATTTTACCTGCCGCTGTTTTTCAAAATTATCATAAAATCTATGGGTTTTTCGGCAAAATTGTTACTTACTTTTATTTTTAGTATTGTCAAAAATGTACAATCAAAAAAATTACTACATTTTTTGGAGAAAATTGACCCCAAAGTCAAAAAATTAGCATGGGCAGGAAAAATAGAACAGGCTAAAAACTGAATATCTTAAGACTGAGAAAAGATATAAAGTTTTTTTTAAACGCAGTTACAAAGGCTGGTAGTTGTTCTAAAAATAAAGGCCTAAATGAAGTTTCTATCATTATTACTAATAGCGCAATTACCCTAAACATGGGTCAGGATACACCAAAATAAGACTTTTCTTAAATCCCCGATAAGTGATATCAAAATTGGAGATAGGCCCTTACGGAAGAACAATTTTTTTCTTAGAATACACCCAGGAATCATGACCTAAAATACTATTGAGGAATTAAGGGACACCCTGTATAGTATGACTAAAAACTTTAAACTCATTTTCTGAAGAATGAAGTTTTTTGAGTTATGCAAGTACAAATCACCAATATTTATTTATGTTTTTTTAAGCGTTCAGAATAAGAGTGGAAAAAGTGCACAAGCTTATTGGTATATAATTCCGTGGAATTGTACTTGTACTTTAATTCCACTAAGGAATTTAAAAAAAAATGTATTCATTACTTTAGTAATTAAATACTGTACTTAAATACTTTTTCAAATACTTTAAATTCCTTTAGTACCTACTTATAATTCCTTTTAAATTCCTTTTGTAAGAAAAATATAATAAAAACAAAAGGAATTAAAAGGAATCAAAAGGAATTAAAAGTACTTAAGGAATTACAAATATTTGAAAAAGTATTTAAGTACAGTATTTAATTACTTAAGTATTGACTACAATTTTTTTAATTCCTTTGTGGAATTTAAGTAAAAGTACAATTCCTCGTTACTGGTACTTAAAATTTTTAAGTACAAGTACCGAGGAATTGTACCTACCTGTACTTTAAAATTTTAAGTACCAAGGAATTGTACTTGTACTTGTACGTAAGCTTAAATTAAACAGGTCTGGTACATACATTATGGCTACATGAAATTTGGCCCCAAATAAAAATGACCCCAAACGAAAAATAAAAATTGGCCCCAAATTTGGGGCTTTTTTTTTCATAATGAAAAATGTCCCAATTTCTAAAGTGAAAAATGGCCCCAAACTTATGAAAAATGGCCCCAAACACAAAATGAAAAATTGCGCCAAAATTAATATAAGAAGCAACAACAAGAGAAAAATTACAATCGCACAAAAAATGTTTTGCGTCGGCTTGGGAGACCATAAAAAATACCTTGCCTGGGCCGCTTCGCGGGTTCAAGGATCTTAACTCCCTTTTCGGGTCCTCTGTCCCGCTCACGCGACTCCGTCACTCCGGTTAGGGTATGCTCAGTCGCCTGGCAGGCGCCTATGTTGTCAGTCGGTCTGCTACCAAAAGTTTTGCTTAAAAAGTATTTTGGTTTAAGAATAAAAGTTTGGGGTCATTTTTCATAATGAAATTTCACCCCAAAATTAAAAATGAAAAAAGCCCCAAAACAATGAAAAAATGGCCCCAATTTACAAATTTTAAACATTTTTTTTTTTGTTCCCATATTAATTTTTGGGGCCATATTTCAATGGGGCCAAATTTCGTGTAGCCATACATTATGTATGAATATCAAATATTATATTTTTTTTTCTAAGTTTAAAAATTCCGACTGAAATCAAGCTATTAACGAAAAATTTGAAAACCATAAAAAATCAGATCTATGATAGCTACCGTTTTTAACAGATATTCGTACATTTTCAAACCGAAATATTATAAATCGGTAGAGGTGTTCTTAGCATAAAAAGCTTTTTTTATAATGTGTGTACGGTAGGTACCGTTATAGTATCTATTTGGGCCTACAAAAATTTCAATTTCCCCTCTCACCTTTCACATTAAGACCTTAATGGCCAGTTGCACCAAAATGCTCGAAAACCAGTTTTTGCTAAAAGGCTGTTTAAATTTATCGACATGATAAATTAATTTGGGTTGCACCAAACATCTTCACAGATTTTTTAGCTAAAATAGAGTTCATTAACCATCCCTGCATTGAAACATCTGCTTTCAAAACTGAACGAAAAAGTTTCAACTAGTGCATTGGGATGCGCTACGTACCAATCCATACAAACATAAATGTGTAGGTACCTGGTAGGTACATGCAACTCGAAAACAGAAAAAAACATTGTGAGAAATACCTATGTATGTTTGTAACTCGCCAGCTTATTGATATGATTTTGGCTGGGTTTCAGTTCATTAATATTATATCATTTTATTCGTTTTAATTAAGTATTGTATGAGGTTGTTTTCCACTTCACTCAAAATATAAAAAAAATTGTAGGTATTTAAATTCCAACTGATGTATCTTTGTTTTTCACCCTAACACCGTTTTTTTTTTAAATTTATTTCTGGGTTCTGCCCAATAAAATTGGTTTTAAAATTTAACTGGAGGAAAATGGAACTTAAGTTTATTGGTTCGTTTATTAGGGTTTTAGAATTAAAAGTGGTCGGTGCAACCGATAAATGTCATTTTAAAATCTAACGAAGCAATCAAAATTTAAAAGAGCTTGGTGCAACTGGCCATAAGTCCAAAGTCTTATTAATATCTTGAGTCCGATGTTTTTTACGAATCCAAACTTTGCCTTACAGTTAGGCTGCCTTAGGCTGGGTTCTTTACAAAAAAAGAACATTTTCCTCTAAAAGAGTAATAAGAATAAAACTGACAACATTTTGAGCAAAACGCAAAAAAGAGAACAATAAAGGAAACAACAAAATAGAAAGCTAAATGTTTTTCAAAACAAAATATGAACAAGTTATACAAAAGAATGTTACACAAAAATAAAAAGAATATATGTATATGCACATTAGATCACTGATGGTCCCATTCAAAAGTTTCCTAATTTTCAAAAAAACAAATATTAGAAGTTGTAGGTAAGAAAAGTAAAATATGCAATGCAGTCTACAAATTTAAGTTATTAAAAACGGGAAACCTGACTTACTTACTATCCAAGCACCGATATACTTACCCACTCTACACAAGCACCTGTTGTCCTCTTGCCACCCGGACACAAATGTGTTTTTACCCGCGCAGAAACACAATTTAGAGAGTTTTACATAGATTCTGGCAAGGGGCTAGCAAGGGTTAGCAAAGGCTATAATGAGGGTCTTGGCGATTATGAACCCTTTCGCCAAGCAAACGAGAGAAAAAAAGTTGGCTTGTTCCCATGGGACTTGTCACCACGATCTAATGCTTATCAGTCCAATGCGCTACCCACTAACTAGCTATACAAAAATTCAATGTCGAAAGCAAAATAAGTTTCATACTCTTATGTTTCATACCATATTGCATAAAAAATACAGAATAGAACAAGATTTTATGTATTTGCTATTTAAGTAGCATAACTTAGAACTGGTTTTCTGCTCTATCTTGTCTGACGTTTCTCAAAAATCTGTGTTGTTTGTTCTGAACTGACTAACTGAAGTCCGTGTGATATGAAAAAGAAGACAGAGGAAAGAGAGAAAAAAGTGTCGTAGATACCTACTGAAATTGCATGGTGGTTATAAAATGTTTGTTTTTGGTGTACAAGAGACATTCTTACCGAAACATGCAAAACAAATTTTTACTAGGGAGGGCCTCACGAGTGTTTGAAAAGTATCCCTCGTCTAAAATGTTGGTAATGAAATCCAGCAAGGGCTTGTTAAGTATCTGACAGGTTTTCCTCGTCCAATTTTTCCCTGCCGAAAACTTACTAGGGCCTTGCTTAAAATGGACAGAAACTTGGAATTTTTCCAGCGGGATAGGTCTTCACAAATACAAACATATGTTTTCCAAATTTTGTGTATTCAATACATTCTAACTTGGAGGTACCTACCTATCTACTTAAAACTTTTTTCAAATCATTTATAAAATGTACCTAATACACATCGTACTACTTAATAGTGAAAATTTGAAATTATTTTACATTTAATATAAAAGTAAAAATCTGCGTAAATACATACAATTTAAAAATTCGTTTGTATATGTAGTACGAAAAATACTAATCTAAAACTAAATGTGACACCACTGTTAATAAGTCGTGTCTCTGTCTGTCCTGCCAAAGGGAATTATTATAAGACACGCACATTAAGCACATGCCGCAAAATCCAGAGTCGTAAAGACAAAGACTTAAAACCAGACCATGCGAAGAGTTCCATAAACTGGTTTAACCGATGGGAAAAAAATTAAACATAAAAGGATAGTTTGAGTATTTTGTTTTTGTTTGTAGGTAAGGTATTTTATTTTTATTATTATTTTGAACTGAAGCTTATCCATTTTTTCCTGTTGAATATAATAATACTACCTGAGTATTTTTCTCACCCTTATTTCATTAGGTATACGTATTTGTACCTACATAGGTATAAGAAGGATAACATTTTTATTGTGGTGGTGACTATTATTTAATAACACCTTCGATTGAGGGGGATGAATTTTGGCTTTAGCAACATAGTGTTATTTTTTTTTTTTAATAAGGTTTTGAAGGCGAATTTTTCGGACTCCGATACAGTAAGCTTAGATTAAGTGAAACGAAATATTGGCATACTGTTAGTACAAGGTCAATAGGTAGGTAACGTATCCTTTCGATGCATTGGGAATTGGGATGCGGAATTTAGTTTTCTGCCGATTGAAATGGCTATATGCTGGAATACAAAAATATCATTGCACTCCATAATCTGTAAAAAAAAATCAATAAACAGCTACAAAGTTTCATTTGTTGGCATCTTGAATAGGTATAGGTATTCATCAAAACATCTCTTGAATAATTTTTTTCTCTTCGTTTGAATGTTTTTCTCAATTTTATATCTCCAAACAAAATTAATTCAAGGTTTAAAGGTATATTTCAGCTTTAAAAGTCATAAAATTTTTATTTATCATTTCATTTCTATTTATCATTATTTGTTATCAACGACATGAAAAAGTACTTCTAATCTACTTACTATTGTGTACCTATTCTGATAAGGAGATTTCCATTTACACCTAACACAATCAGCTGTTGCCTACCTACATCATATACTTTTGCTGTATACGATATCGAACAAAAACATTTCACTTAAACACAAACAAAAATATAAAAGTTGGTAGGTTTGCGCCTGCCCCCATAGCTCATCTAATAAACCCCAATCAAGTTCCATACATAAATTTAAATAAAATTATTTTGACAGGCTCTATTCAATTGGGGATTTGAGTAAAGAAAAAAAAACAAAAGAAAAACAGAGTTAAGAAGCACGTAGATAAATACAACAGCTCTGAGATTTAACTTCAAAAATAAAATGATAAAATATTTGAAAAGTCATAATAAAAACCATCATCTGAAGGACTCTGGAGGATTTAAAACTTCTTATCTCTTTGTCTCACCTTCGCGTCTTTTGACAGATTAATATCTTTGTAGGTATGTATAAATGATCGATTTGATGGCCCTCCAAATATCCATCCAAAAAGGATTTTTGAAAGAAGTGCCATTCTCATCTCACACTATCCTTTTGAATATCCTACTTCCTTTCCGAGCCCGACCGCTTACAATCAGAGCACACAAAGCCACAATTTCATCTGACTGACAGATGGTCTTGTCATCTCCATCTCCTTCTTCATTTTTTTTATCAATCTGTCAGTCACTGAATGACGTAATAAAAAAAAAAAAACATTGGAGAGGTTGTGAAGAAAAACAAAAAGGGTGTCAATGCAAATTACAACAGGAGGGTCAGGAAAAAAGGCAATATTGTTCCTGACAAGGGTTTTCACTTGTGTGCATGTTTTTTTTTTTATTTTTCATTTTCCATAAAAAATAAAAAAAGTTTTTTTTTTATCTTGTTAATGGAAATCGCCTTTGTGGGAAAGTTTTTAATTAAAATTATCCAAGCTGATTCCCGGATAAATGTCAAACCATCAAACACCCCAAACCCACCACATCAGCATTTATTATCATCTCTCTTGGTGTCTTTTGTTGTGTAAAAGACTACCTTCCTACTTAACAGTTTTTTGTTGTCTTGTTTTATCAAAGTGAAGTATTTAATTGTCCAGTTTTGATTTAAGTGGGTAGTTAATGAGATGATATGGAATTAATAGGGAGCTGAGGCTTGAAGGCAGTAAATGTAGGGATGAATCGGAAGTGTGCTTTATCGGTAGGTATTCTACGCATATAAAAATAGCAGACCTTATCAACCAAAGACAAGGGGTAATTAAATTGACTTTGATTTTGTGGCAGAACGCCACCCAATAGGGCCGGATAAATAAAGGTGGTTCTGAAAGGGGCTAACCCTTTTCTGTATTCGGTACCTTTTTTTTAGTTAGCGCCTCTTTTTAATTACAAACGAGAAAACAGTTATTTAATGTGATTTATTTTTAATATATTGAAAGGTAATGGTCCTAGAAGTAGCCGGGTTTCAGTATTTAGCTAAAAATTGAGAAGAGCATTCATTTTGAAAACAAAAATAGTACTTAATAATGTAAAATTTTGAAAAAAATTAGTTTGAAGTTTTGTTTTTAATTTTGTTTCTTCAAAAGTTTGAGTTTAAGAATTAATTTTTCAAAATCTATTTGTGAAAGGAACTTTTTTAAAAAAGAAAATGAAAGAAAAAATGTCTGGCTTATATTTCTGGGGCCTATTTCACCAACTACAAATTACAAGCACAATTTTGTGATTTGTAACTCGCAAAACACAAAATTGTAGGAGGGTATTCGGTTTCACCAAGTACAAATAACAGTTTCACAAACATGTGAAAAAATTACAAATAACTTTTGAAAACAACAATTTTACCAAACTACTGTTTCACCATCTTTTTTCTCTTGTAAATTGTAAGTTATTCTTATTAAATTGTAGAGTTCGTTAGAGTCAAGTTCAAGATGGACAAAGCTAATAAAATGTTATTTGCTTCCTTGGTTCGCGACAAAAAATATATTTTATTCCTATAAAAATAAACATTTAAAATGGTATTTGGTCTTGCAGGTACAGTGCAATAAGATACGCGAAAATAAGGGCCGCGGTTCTTATTTCCGTGGGTTTTATTGCACTGCAACGGTTTCATATATGATTAAACTAAGAAAACTACCTGCAATAGCATAAAATCTTTCGAGAATTATGTCCACCTCATCGGGCTATAGTACAGCAACCTCAAACAGGGAATCCACGACCGCTGCGCTGTACAAACCCGATCAACACACCTGCATACTGTGGCCTTGGAGACACCATGCATGTCGGCAATTCCATGATACTGCCCCCAATTGCAAATCTAGTGCAAGGCAGTGAGTAATTGCTGCTTTGGGGACAATGCAACGTTCTGTAACTAATATCAGGCCATGAGTGCAATAGTGGCCTAACTGCAATTTTATCGAAATTGATTTTATTACGACAATTTCTGCATTAAAATTTGTTAAATTTTCGGCTTCATGCCATAGTTACAGGCCTTTTGTACTTAGGCCAAACACAAACAAACTTAAAGCTTGAGTGCAAGAGTGGCCTATCTACCACTTATGCGCTCGCATAATTGATTTTATTGGTTGAAACCTTAAGGTAGGTCAATTATGTTACCATTTGCTCAAAAGTGATATAAATGCAATGAATTAAACATATGTGGGTACCCTAATAATCTTCCTCGATAAGCCATGAAGTTAAAGAGTTTCATACTAAAGTTAATGCTGCAGCCATTGAACAAAGTGAGTAGAAGTTTGTGAATTACGTGTTGAAACGTTTGGGTATTTTTCTAAACGGTTTAAAATCGACGTTTCTGCTAAGAAAATGTAAAAACAAAGCATTTGATTATGTACAGTACATAATCAGATCAAGTAGAGGCTGGAATAAAAATATTAAAATTGCGACATTATGTCAGACTTTCTTCAGACATCTCATACAGACTTTAGAGTTGATAAAATTAACCTTCACTTTTTTGTCAGCGACATTCGTATTTACAATGCGACCAAGATTTTGGTGTGATTGAGAAGAAATGAAAATATTTTCCAAATATTTACATCGCCGATCATTGTAGTCAGTATTTTAGTCAGTTACTTCACCAAATATAATTTTGCTCGGATATGGTTAATTTGGTGTCATAATGAAGCCTAGTGAAAGTCAGCTGGCTGAGCACGGGTGGATGTGGCTACAGCAGCCTCCCAAACATGTAAAAAAAAAGTTGGGTTGCGACTCCACCAAAGCTGAAATTTGGTTATATGATAGTTAACACCTTATATTATGCAAAAACAAAAGTCAGCTGGCTGTATGCGGGTGGAAAGATCGTCAGATGAACTAGTGAAGTATGCACGCATAGAACCACGGTAAGAAGCCATGCTCACAATTCACTACGTCAGCTGACGGTCTTTCCACCCACATACAGCCATCTGCCCCAAAAACGACTGTTACTTGCTCGTTTTCAAACCCTTGTAGAGGCGTGTAGTCGAAGACAGCTTGAAAATTAACGGATTGTTCGAGAATATTCAGTAGTTGTTCTATTACAAATGCTTTTTATGACATTTTAAAGAACAGTTACCTGTGCTACTTTATTATAAGCATGCTTATAGAGACAAAACGAATAATTTTAAGAAGGCGCAACTACTTACTGAAGGAAATATCTTGAACATTTGTTTGATTTTTGAAAAAAAATGAGCTGCAGAATCTAAAAATACAATTTTGAAAAAGTCAATGAGAGCGTCAATTTTTGAATTGTAAACTTTTTTAAAATTTTAATTCCTAAATTTCAAAAAAAAAAATCATCCAAATCGGAGCAGGTCCCCCGGGTTCTCGAATAAAATACTATCTAGCCTCCACTAATATTTGATTTTTAGCTTTACCATTTTGTCTTGCCTACGCAATTTTTTCAAATTTCAATGAATAAAATGGGGTTTTTATTTTGTGTTCATTTAATTTGTATTTTTACTATAAAGCCCTTTGAGTGCAGTCAATAAAATAAGGTTTGAATCTGAGAAATTCCGCTCAATAAATAAAATGCGTCATACACAAAATCTATAGATTACGATTTAAAATAAACGCATATAATACACGTTTTGCAGAATAACTTTAGAAAGGTAATACCACCGAAGCTGAAATTTGGTTACATAATAGTTAACACCTTTTATTATGGAAAAACAAAAGTCAGCTCGCTGTATGTTGGCGGAAAGACCGTCAGCTGACGTAGTGAATTGTGAGCATGGCTTCTTACCGTGCCAGCTGACTTTTGTTTTTGCATAATATAAGGTGTTGACTGTCATATAACCAAATCTCAGCTTTGGTGGAGTCGCAACCCAACTTTTTTTTTACATGTTTGGGGGGCTGCTGTAGCCACACCCACCCATGGTCCGACAGCTGACTTTAACTAGGCTTCATTATAACGTCAAATTAACCATCTACCAAAAGATAATCTTTGGTTCTATTGGTCACCAAAATCTGTCACGGGCTCCCGGACTATTGGATAGAAGTCATACACTCAGCGAGCGAAAAACAACCATTTAATGTCATAAAAATGCACAAAGACCACTTTTTCTCCACTTTGAAATAAGAAGAAAACATTTCAAATATTTCAAATAGAAAAATCTCTGCAAATGCTTCAATATTTAAAGACCTACACCTTCTTAATATTTGTTCAATATTGTCTTGAAGAAATGTTTCAATTGCAAAGGTTTTGTATTTCGAAAGGAATAAGTGTAAGCCGAGCAAGCAAATAATTTATACCCGGACGACTAACTCCTCTTCTTCGATTCAGTATTATATTATTATCATCGTCACTACTCCTACTATGCCATTATAAATCCGCTTAATATGACCGAAAACAAATTTGTAACAAAAGTAACACAGGTCTTGAGCCATGTAAAAAATTGTCACAACTAAATGGAAACTTGTACATTCTTTTTCTTTGGTGAAACAGAAATCTACGAAAAACTTGAAAGCTCACAAATTTGTTACTTGTAAATTACAACTTTTGGTGAAACAGAAAATGGATTTTTCACAAATTTTCACTTGTAGATCACAAGTTCAATTTTGTAAACACAAAAAAGTGGTGAAATTAAATTTATCGAGTTTTTCACAAATTTTGAGAAAAATCACTTGTATTTACAATTTTGTACGTTGGTGAAATAGGCCCCTGGAGGTATAACAAGTTAGTCTAACTGTTGTTTATTTTATTTTGTTCTCTGTTTTAAGTCAATTTTTGTACAACATTGTCCCTGCTGCCTAAACGGAAAAAACGACCTCCCTCGCATACGATTTTTTTTTTTATTGTCTCGACCCACCAATCGTACAGGAGGGATAGGTCTATTCCCCCTTGCTTAGGCGGGAGATTATTTCTTTGTTTTAATATTTTTAAAAGTAAAAAAGTAAGGATAATTGATTTTTGAAAACAAAAAAATAATAATTAACTACGTAAAATTTTGAACAAAAATATTTTCAAAATTTTAAAATTTGTTAAAAAATGTTTATTAGAAGAACTTTATATAAAAACAAAATAAGAGAAGGAATTTCTGGGTTTGGAAAATAGGTATAAAAGGGTATTTGAAGTGTTGGTCGTTGTTGTTTAATAATTTGTTTTCTGTTTTAAGTCAATTTTTAAGAAAATTGCATTTCCCACCCTACCGATGGAATTAGACATCCCTACCATACGATTATGTTGTATGGTCTCGATCTCGACTCCATCTACACGCTCTAGCTTTTTGTCACACCTCAAATGAATCACTCCGTTCTATGTGTGCCAAAACTTCCCATTGTAACATTTGTTAACTTTTTTTTATTATAAGTGCGGACCTGCCTGCCATCTATGACTATAATTGGAATTTTTTTTTGAAATAAAGTAGGTACCTGTACGTCAGTATGTAGAGAGGTTTTTCGTGTACTTTTAGGGAAGCCTTGCAGTTTCGTCTGTACAGTGGGGCTTTCACTGTTAGAATAAAATAAAACAAATAATAAACTGAACCTCAACTGATGATGATTCATCAAGATAGCTATAAAGGTTTTTTTTAAGCTTTTTTTAAATTAGAATGACAAGTAAGTAAAATAACATCCGTCAGTAAAAAAGTGGTTAGCTACATAATTTGCCCTTAATTTATTTTTTGAAACCTTTCAATGCGTCGTTCAGGATAATTGTTTGCTGCTGTGCTAACTTGATACCTACCATTTGATTCTGCTTCGAAGTCTAAGCCTTGAAATCAAAATTGAGTGTCACCTTCCCTTCCCCTCCCCACCCACTCTGACGATTCATTTATAAAGTGCAGTTCTTGGGGTATTTGGCCCCACTGTTTGCGAGTAGGACTCGTCTTATTTATTTGTTTTATCTCAACTATTTTTATCGTCTTAACATTGTTTGACATGAGAAGCCCATTGAAAGTTCCGAACTCTAATCGTATTTCTATATCGGTTATTTAGGGGTACTTTGCTTATCATATACTGACTGAGAGAAGAGTTTTAATTCTTTGTTTTCTATTTTCTATTTTGTTGCTGTCGGTCGGAATCGTCCGTCGTTGCCATGTTCGTTTGATCAAATTGATTAGACAAGATATTTTGCTTTGTCGTCGTGTTATGGGCACTTTTGCCTTTGATGACTATTTTTATGTTTTTATTTTTGTTTGTTCTATTGCGTTTTGTTTAAGTTTTAGGACCGGGCCATACCTAAACCTGAAGAAGGTATCCTATCAACATCGACGGCCTATTGAAATCGGAAGTCAACTTTTAATGATCATTGCTTGGATTTTATATCGAGGGGAATAAATTTATTAGAGTTAAGGTGAATGGAACACCTAACCTACGTACTATACTCAAAACCCTTTGTAACGGATGTTTTCTAATATTAAAGTGTCAGATTGACGAGGGCCAGGAGTGTCTTATTTGCCCTTAATTAGGGTCTCATTTTCGTCAGTGTTATACCCAATGTATATTGGAAACAATTTTTATTACCTATACTTTGTCTTGTCTCTGTTTTTATGGGTGCAAGGCATGTTTCAAGATAATGGTCGTAATGTCAAAACGGCATCAATTTGATTTGATCATAAATTTTATATTTATGTTTGTACCTATACTTATGTTCTAATACGTGTGCAGTGCATTTACAATACATATGCATGTACATTGTACATACATGTACATGTACATACATCTTTTAGTGTTGGAAACAAATTTAAGCCTTACAAGGACAGTTTGAGTTTTGGGTCCTTATTATTTGAGTAGAAATTATATTAAGTATACAAATTATTTGTGTGATTAAACAAGGCTGCGACGCGATTTTAGTTTAAAAAAGAAAGCCTTTAATTTAATCAACGTCGTTTTTGGTTTTGGATCTTTAAATAACCAAATTCTTGCGCATCTTGACTTTGCTGAAAGAATTTCAAAGAAGAATTTAAACGATCCATAGTCGGAAAAGATAAATTGAATCAGTTTAAAAAAAAAATATTACAAAGGTATGTACATACATTTTCAATACAAATATGCTTGATAAGCATAACAAAAGATATTTCTCTACCACATTCAAAGTTTAAAGAATAATCTGCTTTTCTGACGTTGCACAGTAAAAAGTTGTTAGTAGGTAGGGAAGATGCAGACATTTAAAAATAAAATCAATTTTTGTTTAAGTGGAGTGACTGGATAGGGTCAAAAGTCCACAGGCCAAGAGTACATAATGGACTTTTGTCTCACTTCTGTGGGTCAAAAGTCCATAAATCAATTGTGAACTTTTAACCCACTCCGATGGGCCAAAAGTCCATACAAAAATCTTGTGGACTTCTGGCCCATTGATTGTGGATTTCTGACCCACTTCAGTGGATCACTTTATAGATAGTTTTCTTTAACAATACTGCTTTGGGTGACCCGCTTCGCTGACTGAAGCTGACTGACTTTCTTTCTAAAATTATGGAATATTGACCCTTTTTTGTGGACTTTTGAGCCACTTGAGTGGGTAAAATCTCCACAATACAATTGTGGACTTCTGACCCACCCAAGTGGGACAAAAGTCCATTATGGACTTTTGGCCTGTGGACTTTTGACCCTGCGCCGATTCGATATACCTAATTAAGTTTTGATTAAAGATTCAAAATTTAATTTTGAGACTCTTATTTGTTATTTAAGACAGTTTTTCCTTTTAATACTCTTATTTAGGTTATTCTTTAAATCGTTTTACCTGATTTTTCAGAGTTATAATTCATAATTTCTATAAATGTAAATAAGCTTAACCTACTTATATAATATTTTTTCGTTTTGCAAAAAAATGTGTACCTATAACTTAACAATTTTGTATTTATTGTTTTTTTTTTTGCACAACAGCGAGCAATTTAATCCTGAGATTTGTTTATTAAAAAATAAAATGCACGACTGGATCTTACAAATTTGCTCTCGTAGGTAACACCTTTAATGTAGCTAGAATATAAAAGTTTTAAAAACTAGTTCAAATATTAATTTATACTGTAAATCACTTTAAATTTTAAATTTTTAATTAACAAACATTTAAAAAGCTAGAGCTTAAAATAAAGTAAAGCGTCTGATTTGTATGATTAATATGCTTTTTCGCAAAAAAAAAAATCAAAAATGGTTCGAATGGCTTCTTTAAAAATTAATTTGTTTATCTACAATTTCTTTAACGTTAAAAACAAACTGTACGACAGGATCGCACACACTTGCGCTCGTAGCTTACAACTTTAACGTATTAAGAAATTGGCAATGTAACATGCAAATTTTCAAATACTTTTAAATAATATAACGATGTCGTAAAAAATAAAGTGTCAAAAAAAAGTTTAGATATATAATTTATTATGAATTTTTTTATAAATTTACTGTTTAAATAGTTAAATAGCCAGATGTCAAAAAAAGTATACCAAGGGTATTCATGCAGAGTCGTAAGTTTTCATTCTGTAAAATGCAGTGTTACTGTAGGTTTAATTTTTAATGAGTCGTGGACGCTATAAAAAAGAGTCATTTTGAAAATAAATGAGTCCCAATAAAAAAAACTGTTCAAGGTGTATGATAAGACTTTTTTCATTTTTTAATAATAAAAATAAATACTTTGAAATCATAAAAAAAAAATATTTAATTCATAAATATTATTAAACAAACTTATTTAACATAAATATAATTAACATAAAATAAATGCCGCGGGGCAAAAAAAATGCCGCGGGGCAATAAAAATACCACGTGGCAAAATAAATTCCACGGGCCAAAATAAAATCTTTTTTCAAAAACTATCACCCCTATTGCGATTGTCAATCGCTGGTTGATAGTTGATAAATATTGAAATTCGATATTAAACCACGCAACCGAAAAAAGTTTTGGTGATTGAGAACGATGCAGACCGTTGTGAATTATAGGAAAATTGACAAATATCAATGAAAAGCTGATCAAATTGGGTTTTAAATCCAAAATATAAATATTTATCAACTATGAATCAATAACTGACAGTCGCAATAGGGGTGTATGATACAAAAAAGATTTATTTTTTTTATTTTAAGGTTCGCCTATTAAATATCTATAGTAACAATTTCTTATGGAAGTTATTTTTGAGCAAAAATATTAAAAATTGTAATTTTCTCAACTTTACGATAAAAATATAAATTTAAAATTTTCACCAAAAAATCCAAATCAATAAACTTTAGCATCGCCTAAAATTTCAATCTTTTAAACCCACTCCTTAAAATATTAAAAATTATTTATCTGCAAAAAGTGCAAACATGCATTTTGCTTCAACGGCTACATACAGACATAATTGTTTGGTTCTGCACATCTATAGAGCAAAACCTTTCCAACGTTATATAGTTCATATGAATCCGTTAAGTATTTACGGGAATAGTGCACCGTTAGGTTTTGCACAAAATTTAAAAAAGAATGCCATCACCCGTTTTCAAGATTTTGAAACAGGTACCGATATTCTTGTAGCTAAAAATAAAATTATGTCTGTCAAGTTAGCATTACCACTTCAAAATTTTAAAAATCGAATAATTAATTGTCGTGAAAAAAAAAATTTTGTCCCACTGTTATTTTTTTTTTTTAATACAAAAAACTCTAACCTCCCTTAATTGGATTTTTTTTTTTTTTTTTAAAATCTAGCATTACCAAAACTTTTTTCCCAGATAATTTTTTGTTATGGAATTTATTTAAGCACTTGTCGTGTGATGTCTTCAAATAAGTTGTGCACTAAAATAAATTGTCGCGCCCTTTTTTCTCAAAAAAAAAAACACCATTTTAAGACAAAAATCCCTAAAATTGGTTAATAAAAACTTTTCATATATACAGGTCAGTAATATGGTTGTAATAGAAAAAATTATCTGAAGCTCCTACAAAGTTGAAAAAAATTTATTTTTCATATATAAAGATTCATTTTTTTTTTATTTGATTCTTTAAAAACGTGTTGATCAAATTTTTTGAAATCAAAGCCTTATCTTAAGATTACCGTTCCAATTTTTTTGTTTCCCAAATTCTATTGTACAGATTTTTTTTAAACCGCTTAGATGAACGGTTTCTAATTTTTTCGTTTATATTAGGTATATTGACATGTATGAGTTCAACATATCCAATGACATCAAAATAATATACCTACCTAGCTTTGAAATGAAGCAATTAAATAATTAATTTCATATGCATTTGAAAATATTTCTTACTAGCCTATTCCTTTTTATTTGCTCTAAAGGGCAAGTACAGATTGGTGGTTTGGTGTCAAATAAAATTTCGTGGTTTCAATCAAAACTAATATCAAAGAATTCCGAAAGAGTTATTTTCGACAAAACGTCCATCCGTCTGTTTTAAGAGATCCAGTCCTGCATTTTATTTTAGTTGCTCGCAATTAATTTAACAGCTATACACCCCCATTTAATTATGATTGAAAGAAATAATACAAAGTATATTTCTTTAAAGCATGACACTAGTAAATGCTGACTTATAAACGAGTCCTCAGTACATACATCATACAAGCTAAGTAAATAGCAGTAGTTACCTTGATAATGTATTGAAAAGATAAGATTATAAGTGAAGGTGATAGAAAAACAAATAAAGAAAATATTAAATAAATCCAGAATTATTCACTCCCACTAACTACAAAAGGAAAAACATGGCTCATAAAAAGTAAACAGATTAGGTTTTAATACAGAGGTATTTTTTTTTTATTTTATCATTTTTACAAACAAAATAAAAATAAATAAAAATCTCTTCCAAACCGTAGCTAACTAATTAGGTACATTTATTTTCGTCTAATAATTTTTAATTTACTACCTAAGCTCTTGCGTTTTAAAATGTATAACTATTCATATTCATAATAAAAATAAATTTTGAAAACAAATCTTACGACACGCGTATACAAAACGGAAACGTTAAAAAAAATCAATTTAAATTCTCTTAAATTATGATTAATTCTGAGTAATGTTGCGAAAGAACACCGCTTAGGTATAAATTTATTTTCTACAAAAAAAATATCAGAACAAAAATAAATAAACAATATAAAATGCTGTGTTAATTTTGAAAATGAGACCACTTAAAATCATAATAAAAAAAAAAAACAAACATCGGCCAACTAATTCCACAGTACAATAACTAAAGGGCTTTACGGAACATAACTGCTCCATTTCTATAAGTAGAACATCAGGCTCACCTTAAGGTCAATATATAAAGAATTTAATTTAGTACAAGCAATTTAAATTGATTAATCGAACAAAAAAAAAACTAACAAGCTTATCATTTGTGTTGTGGTGCAACCGCGCACGTTACACAAAAAAATGTGTAGATAGACATACCAAAAAATTACTAAAAAAAAATAATAATAATCTAAAACAATAAAAAAAACCTCGAACTGGAGCATTCATATAAGTTTATTTTATTTGAAGCAAAACAAAAACTAAAAACAATAAAATAGAATAACAAAAATATAAATACAAAGTAAACATCAGTCACTATGACTATGTTCTGTCAAAGACCAATAATTATTATTATTGCGAAATTGAATGAAGCCCTCTTTGCTATCTCCTAGCTGTCTATGAATATAGGAAGTATACAATGGTCCGAGGGACTTTTATACCAAAACCGATAGAAAACGAAAACGCAGTGTCATTATACTTTGATGAGACTATGGCACCCCTAAAGGGCTGCAAAACGGGTATAACCCTGGGGCCATGTAGTTCAATGATAATACCTCGACAAAGAAATTTATCAGGGCTGGAGTTCGTTTGTTATATGGGTGTACATTGTACAAATTCAACTGCACGCCAATACGAAAGTTGACGGCCCTCAAGAATTCCAAAATTTCCTTTTATGTAAGATGGTATTTAAAGTCTCAGTGCCTTGTCTTCACATGGGCACACACATCAATCGCACAGACACATCAGCCAACATACACCTACAAGGTACTGACACCTACAAAGATATGTCTCAACATTGTCTATGAGCTTGAGTTTTTTTTTTTTTTAAGATCAGGGATTATGCAAGTAGATTTCTTTTACACTAAATAAATAACAATTAGATTTAAACAAAGAACAATCATAATGAATATACAACACAATAAACGACACACACACATAATTATATTAAAATTATTTGCTCTGAAGTTGTTTGTTTATTTTAACATTTTTTGCTGTTCTATAGCTGCGTTTCTTCTTTTCATCTGTCAAATTTGTCCCTGTTCAATCTTTATTTGCTTACGTTACGTTGCGGAGTCCACTTATTATGAAAAAGTTAGACCAGGATTTGCAACTAAACGACTACGTTAACTAGAGCCGGTTTTATTCCTTAAACGAGCAATGTTTAAAATTTTGCGCCATTCTTTTTAATTACTTGCTCTTAAGTCAATTTTCGGTTTCGTTTGAAAAACAAATTTCGAGGTTTTAATCAAAACTAACCTAACGATGATGGAGAAGTCCAAGAAGTTAAACAGACGCTTTTTTTTAAACTAACATCAATATTCCTTGGGCGCCAGAACCATTTGGGCCCATAGGCAGATCCATATTTCGAATTTATAATCCGGCACTGATACATACATATACTGATGGTTACATCCAACGGTTTTATTGCAACTTGAATTGAGTTGAATATCGCCACCGCTGCTCCGTACTGAGTCCGTTGCATTAGTAGTGTGAAAGAATAGAAACATCATTTCTCTCCTCTATAGAATCATTCCAACTGGGAATTATTTTTAGATTGCAAACGTTTTCCATTTGTTTATTTTGTTTTGTTTTGTTTCGTTCAAATATCATTTGGCTGCAAGAACAGTTTGTGTGTGCCTGGGGTGTTATTATCCAAAAGATATCGGGTGATTATTTTTTTTTTTTTTTTTTTTTGTATAGAAAAATTAATTACAATAATTATTATGATGAACATTGCATATTTGTTTAGATTGTAAATGAGCATAGGTTATACGTTTTGGTTTTAAATTTTAAAATTTCATGCTCTATAGATAAATAACTTTGTGTGTGTAGAATTTTGGCGCCATGTTTATTTACATATATTTGAATTTAGTGTGAATTTTGTAATATTGTTTGACAATCCGTAATTAGTTTTATGTTTTTAATTGGCACATCCTTTGGTTAGCCGTTATTATGTAGTATATCAAATTAAAATTTCATTTGCACATATACATTTGTATGTACATATATGTACATTTAATAAATTTCTACAATGCAATCGATTTGATAGTAAATTAAACGAATGTGTTGTAGGTACGAGTGGGACCATATTTATTATCGCCTATTATGAATGTGGGGTTGAAAAAGTACCCAAAGAAAACAAATTTGGCACGCATTTAAATATCCATAGTATATATGAGTATATACATATGTATGTATATGTACATAATGTTGTAGTTAAGTTATAATATAACTTATTTAAATAGTTTGCAACTTTTTGATAGTAAGAACTCAAGTCCTCAGTAAATTACGACAAGTTTTGAAGTTAAGGAGTTAATACTACCTGATGCACATACAAAATTGGAGGATTGACCACCGAGCGATAAATTATTCATGTGTACCTAATACAATCAGGCGAATTGTTCTCAACCACCATCCTACCAATAAGAAAATAGTCTTTGAGCCCTTTTGCCAAAATACAATTTTTGGCCAAATTTGTTGTTGTGCCATAAAATTGGCAAGAATTCTGGATGATGTTTAAAATAACATTAGGGTGGTTCTTATAAAGGTAATTGTAATTGTAATTTGTTCAAAATTATTAAGAAAAAAAAAACTGTAAAATGTTACCTCATTATATTATCGTTAGGCCGGCCCCCAGGACGTCTGGAGTTTTGAATATCGCACAACCTGCCCCTAATTTGTTATAAATGGGAAATTTAATGTATTTTGATAAATCCAACTTTGAAAATTCATAACTTTAGTAATGGTTGATAAAAAAGTTGAATTTTGACAAACATGTAGTTACTTTTGTCATGTTTAAGAAAATGTATTAGACAAAGTTTTACAACAGTTATTTCCCTACTATTCCCTAATAGACATTTAAACAAAAATATTTGTTTGTACTTTAATTTATTATTAATAATTGCTGTAAAATTTGTTCTAAATTTTTTGAAATTTATTTTATTATTAATAAATGTTGTAATTTGTTCTAATACATTTTTTTAAACATTGCAAAAGTGACTACACGTGTGCCAAAAATTAAATTGTATGTATTAAACATTACCAAAGTTATGAATTTTTAGAGTCGGATTTACAAAAATGCACGTTATTTCCCGTTTAGAACAAATTAGGGTCAGGGTGGGGTGCATCATTCAATATAAGACAATGGCCTTTATAAGTACCACCCTACTAGACATATAATGCTAGGTAATTGATATATTTTGTTAAAATGTTTGTAGAAAATAAAATTATTTAATTTGTGTGGCTTTTATTGCTGCCAAAACTTAAGGCCGCTGGAAAAAGATTTATCGATATCTTATGCAGTAATTCCAATGCAGAAATTTCAGTAACGCATTGCTCTCTTGCTGATTCTGTATTCTTAATTTCATAATGTTTTCAACTGATAAGAAAGGCCAAGTACCGCACAATACGTACTTTTTTTTTTTATTTAATTGCGATTTTAATTGTGTGTACCTTTATTTCAATTAATATGCACGTCCTTGCACCTAATTTTACTCATGATAAGTAAACAAAAGATCACGCCCTAACATTCCTTTAAAAAACAATAGGTTGTCTTAGGTGACAAAAACCTGTATATACATACCTAGAAAGAAACAATTTTGGTATTTTAAAATGGGTATTCAAAATATTTTGTACGCATTTCTTAATTGAGAAAATAAAAATTTTGTTGAAAAATTCAAAATTCTGTAACTAATTTTTAATTTTTCAACAAATTTTTAAGTCCGTAATTTTCATTATCATTCATTATCGTTCTGATCTACAGCCCTCTGTGAGCGGTCGTGTGCGTGAGTGATGGAAATACCTGCCGAATACCCCCAGCTCAATAATAATTAATCCAACAAAAATATCCAGTTGTGCTTCTCTAATTGCCCCTTTCGAAAAAAATAAATAATAAATCCAGTAATCTAATAGTACAAATAAAAATAAAAATCCAACTATGTTCATATATAGTCGCGCCGAGTAATTAAAAAATAAAAACAAATAGCCCAAATCAACATCACAGTGCAAGTGCCAGTACCTAGTGCCAAACAAAATAAGTGCACTCATGCGAAGACGATGATGCAGCAGCATACACCATAGCAAAGCGGTAAATTTTCCTATCTCTCCTTCCCACATCTCTCGCAGTGCTTTGGCTTCATCATTGCATGCAGAGTATGAGTATGTATATCATCTTATACAAAGCTTGTAATTGATGAAGCCAAAGCATATCAGATAAATTGCTGTTATTGTTTTTGGGTTTCCAGGGGCGGATCAATACATACTATTAAGGCATAACACTGGAAGTGTTTTGTATTGTGAAGTTTTATTGGGGCTCAAACTCAATATCAGCATAGATAACTGATTTTTTTTTTTACGTTTGTTTTTTCGTAATGGTAGGTGAATTTAGGGTCGATATTAGCAACATTCGGGGGCTGAGAAAGAATTTCTGTGCTGTGTACGTACATACTGTAAAAAACAGGCCAGCAGTCTTGGCACTAAGTGAAACCCAGGTAGGTGAAAATTCTGATTACTCCGAATTTTAGCCTACCTGGTTATAGCTTAGTGCCTTTATTTTTCCTACACCATGGTCTCGCGATATATGTACGTAATGATGTGGCTTATCAGCTTCAACCACAATATGACCCTTGTTTACATACAAACTTTAACTTTATGTGGTTAAAATTCACCGTCAATAAGCAAATCATACGTACATGTTTCATTTATCGTAGCCCAAGTTTGGATAGTAATTCGACTTGTAACGAATTCGATGCGCTTTTTTTTTTTTTTTTTTTTTGATTGAGCGCGCACTAAAGGGATTTGGCTGCCCTTAAAATGTTTCAACACAGTGCGAGCGTTAGGAAAATAGGGAAGGATTTAAGAGGAGATACCGATGCACATTGGTCTTGAACCTCTGAATATTAAAATGGTCGGGAAAGATAGAGGCGGGTAAAGCATTCAACATTCGGGTAGTGCGGCTAAAAAAAGAATCTCTATACTTGACAGTACGTCTGAAGTTGGACTCGAGGGTAAACTGATGTGCATTCCTAGAGGTACGAGTATTACGGTTGAATTGTCTTAGGGGAGGAATGCAGCTGGCTATTTCACTAGAACAGTGTTTATAAAAGTAACGGTAAAATAATGTTAGACATGAAACATCGCGGCGGTGTTCGAGGGATGCAAATGTTTCTGTTATATTTCTGTCACCTATCATTTTCAAAGCTCTTTTTTGAATCCTATCTAAGATACTCAAGTGGGTTATTGGGGCACCTGCCCAAATATGAGAATTGTACTCAAGTTTCGGACGGATAAATGCTTTATAGATTACAGCCAGATCAGAAGGGGAGAAAAATTTCTTGCATCGCCGAAGAAAGCCTAAGCATTTCGCTGCATTTTTGGCGACGTCGAATATGTGTTCGTTCCACAGAAGGTGGTCTGTGATACACATACCGAGGACTGAAAGCTTTTCGGTTTCTTCAATACAAGTGCCGCTCATGGATAGCGGCATGGGAGGTGTGTTTCGTTTTGATGACAGAAGACAGCATTGAGTTTTCGAAGCATTAAATTCTACGCGGTTTTTGATTCCCCATTGGACAATGCTGTCGAGATCAGAATTTAATGAGCTAATCATACGCTGCCGTTCTAGTTCCACATCCGAAGGACATGGATGTGAATCTGAAAACGAATATGAGAAGCTGAGGGTGCTGTCGTCAGCGAAACAGTTTAATGGATTAGAAGTTTCAGACAAAAGATCATTTATGAATATAAGGAAGAGAGTCGGAGACAAAACGGAGCCCTGGGGCACACCAGCGTTTATTTTGTGAATTTCAGACTTGAATCCGTCCAATACAACTTGTATTGATCGGTCCGAAAGGTAATTTATAATCCAACGAAGAAGAGATTCATCGAAACCAAATGCGCGCATTTTCGATAAGAGAGCTTGGTGCCAAACTCTATCAAACGCCTTAGAAATATCAAGCGCAATAATCTTACTTTCTCCAAAGCGATGTAAAGATTTGTTCCACTGTTCGGTGAGATATACCATCAGATCACCAGTGGACCTATTGCTACGAAAGCCGTACTGCCGGTCATTAAGAAGCTTTCGTTCTTCAAGATATTTCTTGAGCTGAAAATGTCCGATTCAATCCTGAGAATTGTTTCCCATTATCCGCACGGTGAAATCGTTGTTACGGGCGATTTTAATGTACACAATTCTTCGTGGCTACGCTATTCTGGTCAGACAGCACCCGAAGGAAGGTATGTCGAGATTTTTGCTGAGCCTACTCGGATTCCTGACGTTGCAGGTCAAATCGCCTCTGACCCTAATAAATACACTATTAGTGTATTATCTCCTCTAGGCTCATCAGACCATTGTGTCATATCTGCGAATTTCTCGTGCCACCAAATTCGGAGAACCAAATTTAAAAAAAATACTACAATGTCCCAAAGATAGTACAAAACATACGAAATACCAACTCGTCCTCGGTTCCAACGCTTGTCTTCAATAATACTCCTTTTGTCAGCTTGCAAGATAAAGCCAATTTGCTTGCAGCACAGTTTGGCTGTTAGTTCGACGCTGCCAGAAAGTGTTATGACTCCTCCTGTAATTGAGAGCGTAAATGATTTTATGGGACAAATCTTCTTTCGCACTCGTGCAGTTGCTAGAGTTCTAAAAGATCTCGACATTCACAAATCCGCTGGCCCGGATAGTATCCCTCCCATTGTTCTGAAGAGGTGTTCTTCAACGCTGGCAAAACCACTGCGTAAGCTTTTGCATGTGTCCTACTCTACTGGTGTCTTTCCGAGTGGATGGAAAACAGCATTTGTCCAGCATGTCCCTAAAAAAGGCGTTTCTTCTTTACCCTCCAACTATCGACCAATTACACTTATGGCCCTTCTTTCCAAGGTGGTGGAAACGCTGATTAATTTCCAGCTCAAGAAATATCTGGAGGAACGAAAGCTTCTTAATGACCGGCAGTACGGCTTTCGTAGCAAAAGGTCCACTGGTGATCTGATGGTATATCTCACCGAACAGTGGAACAAATCTTTACAGCGTTTTGGAGAAAGTAAGATTATTGCACTTGGTATTTCAAAAGCATTTGATAGAGTTTCGCACCAAGCTCTCTTATCGAAAATGCGTGCATTTGGTATCAACGAATCTCTACTTCGCTGGATTAGAAACTACCTTTCGGACCGTTCAATTCAAGTTGTATTGGATGGTTTCAAGTCTGAAATCCATAAAATAAATTCTGGTGTGCCCCAGGGCTCCGTTTTGTCTCCGACTCTCTTCCTTATATTCATAAACGATCTTTTATTTGAAATTTCTAATCCATTAAACTGTTTCGCTGACGACAGTACCCTCAGCTTCTCATATTCGTTTACAGATTCACACCCATATCCTTCGGATTTGGAACTTGAACGGCAGCGTATGATAAGCTCATTAAATGCTGATCTAAACAGCATTGTCCAATGGGGAAACAAAAACCGCGTAGAATTTAATGCTTCAAAAACTCAATGCTGCCTCCTGTCATTAAAGCGAAACCCACCCCCAATGCCGCTATCCATGGACGGCACTTGCATCGAGGAAACCGAACAGCTCTCAGTTCTCGGTATGTGTGTCACAGACCACCTTTTGTGGAATGACCACATATTTGATGTCGCCAAAAACGCTGCTAAGTGTTTAGGTTTTCTCCGTAGATGCAAGAAGTTTTTTTCCCCTTCTGATCTGGCTGTGATCTGCAAAGCCTGTATTCGTCCAAAACTTGAGTACAATTCTCATGTTTGGGCAGGAGCTCCAAAATTTTTTTTTAAGATTTTTAAATAGTAGAGATATACAATTTTTTTCCACAACTCATTTACTATTAAAAAGATACAATGCATATTTAAGTGTAACTTGATCTCTAAAAAGTTTTAATAATAATGTTTACCAGATTTTGGCAAAAAAAAATCTGATAACGGAAATAAAGCTTTGGGAATTTTTTGAGCGGTTTGCTTTTTTTTTTGGCATATCCACGAATATCTCATGAAAAGCTTAAGTTTATTCTGTCACATTTTTTCATTCCGGTAATTTTAAGTTAGTTTTGTTTAGAATTTGTTAGAATTGTAATATACTGCCTTAACCCCATGGCTTACAGTTCTGTGTCCATATTCAAAAATGATGCTCTTGAACTAAGCTTTCTAACGTTGTATACCTCATTTGTGGGGACTAGATGCACAATTATTCCCATTCATTAAATTCGCCAAATTGAATAAAAAAAGTAGAATTTTCGTACTGTTAAGCGAATTATTGCCCATCATGATATAATTCGATATTTTTCCCACTGGTATAAAAGTTCCTTTATTTTGTGTTCTATTCAGTTCATCGAAAGTGACCAATACTGTCATTTTAATGGAACACTATTGCAATTAATTTTAGCTCAAATTGCAATCTTTGCTGCCATATACTGCCTAAACCCCACGGTTTACAGCTCTGTGTCCATACAAAAAATGATCTACAAGGGCTAAGCTTTCCAACAATATATGTCTCATTCATGGGCAATAGGTAGACCAAAATGCCCATTCTCCTTTGTATAAATATTTTTTTTTTTCTATGAACAAATAAAATGCAAGAAAAACATTTTTTTGCATAAAATTAAAAAAAAAAAATCAAAATTGTTATGTAAACTTGTTTTTAATATTTCTTCGTAAACTATATAAAATATTGTCGAACCATTTCTATACACAATCAATGTATAGCTACATTCTTGTTGTTAGTTATACAAGAGCAAGTTTGTGTGATCCAGTGATGAATTTTGTAAACGTGGTAATACTAAACAATAAACAAATTTTCACTTGTAACTGTCCATCATTTAATCTGTCATTTCAACCAATGTTGGTTTTCACTTTCGACCCTGAAAGATTCGTAAATTAGCACATATTAGCGTCATAATTCAGTTTGATGCTTTCGTATTGCCTTCGCTACATAATATAAATAGGTATCTGTGAACATTTTCCAATGAAACAACAACAACTAGAGTGTTCTACCACCAAGTTGTTTTCGCTGAAGTTATAGCTATTTCACGAGTGCCAACCCGATCATCAGTCTTTTTTGTGTGGTGCTGAGTCTTAATATGTTCATTTTTATTTGAAGAACTTTTCCCGTCATATGGATTGAACTTAAGACATCAACTGTGACTGGAATTCGGAAGTCGACGCACGAACTACCCATCGCGCTACCGAAGCCAAATGCCAAGCTCCATCTCAGTGCAGGTTTTATCTGTAACTATTCCTGTTTATGTGAATTTTTCTTTATTATAATTTATTTTAGAAGACTGTCGTTAATTGATGAATTCCAATATCATAGTTCTAGAAAACTAATATCGAATTCTTTAATAATATCGAAGCCAAAACCTGGTATTTTTGTACCGAATTACAGAATTATTTAATAAAGCAAAAATTCAAAAAATGTGTCCCCATCATAAATTCTTCCAATCTATTATAACAACTTGTCATCACATATAGAAAAGTGCATTTATATGAATGTTAATGTTAGTTTTTTTATGAAATTCTTTAAAAATGTCTTTAACTGAAAAATGCCAACATAAAAATCTCTCTTATAAAATTAAAAATAGAAGAAGTAAACAAATGAGTTCCTATGCCCACATTATTATACCTTAGTCTGTTTAAAAAGAAACTATTCAAATTTCTTAATGTCCACATTGATGATGCCATCACCATCATCGCAGTTTCATGTCTTCAAATTTACATTGAGGTCTTCCTATACTTCCTCTAATCTTGATGTCTAAATATCTCTCTATTTAAATAAGAAAATTCTTCTTGACTCAAATTTCAAATTCTCAAAAGACATCTTCAAATATTTTCATTTCATTTTCATTGCCCATTTGCATGGACTGAACCAAAAAAAAAATAACGCAAAAGAACTGTTGATTTTTATGATTCAGCTTCAGGAAATTTACATTTCGTGAATTTAAAATAGCTATCCAAATCCAACTTTAAAAAAAAGACACTTTAAATTTATCATTTATTTGTTAATTTGTGTGAAATTGTTGAAAAGATTGTTATGAATATAAAAACAAAATAAAATAATTGAATAATTTGTAAGTATGGGTTGAAAACTGCTCTTATATTTGTGTACTTTCAACTAAAAGAACCCACTAATACATATACTTCAAGCATTTAATAAACATGAATGTTTCGTGCAATCATTGGTCCTGAATTAAAGTCATGTTTAGCCTAAAGTCCAATTGAACCCATACACAAAACATCGAATTAATCCAAAATTCGACTCTAATTTAGTTTAGTGACATTAAATTTATGGTGCTAAATGGCCGATTGAATAAACGAAATCATCCATCCCTCTATTTTAGCGAAGAAAATAAATTATTGCTCTTTAGATTATACCAAGGTGTAGTTTTATAAATTGATGCATACTTGATCGCGTCTTGTGGTCAAGAATAATATGTGTATATTTAGTTACTAAGACAGGCCTCATTAAAGCCTTTTAGATAATACACCTTTCTCTTTACTCTAAAACAGCAATAAGCCGAGTGTCACGCTATGTTGTAAAAACGATAATAAAATCAATAAAAGCAACTTTATTGATTTTTCGGATCTTGAAATGCAACAAGCGTCAGTATTTTTCCGGAGTTTTATTTGAAGGCCCGCTAGCCTGGTACCATCTGTCTCTCAAGCCCTAATCAAACACGACTACTAATGGCAGAATTTCATTATATACATATGAACATACATACATACATATGTATATACAAAAAACAAAAAACAATTTTATTACGAAAGATATGAAAATGCAACCATAAAATACGAAGAAATTATTCGAAAGTTATTTTAAGTTGTATAGTGTGGCCCGAACAGCGGACGGCGCGGCGGCGCGCACAGTGGTGCGCTTTGTATGGGAGAGCGGACAAAAATCGGAGAGCAATGAAATTTTGCACACATGTTTGGATTGCGGTAACACACATTTTTGTACAAAATTTGGCCAGATCCCTAGCCAAGGGGGGGAGTCAAAGGGGTTATTACCCCCCCTGAAACAATGTATTTCATGGTTTTCTTTTCTTCTTAAATAAGTGTAGACCTATCTTATATTATTGATTGTCATCAAGTTCGATGACATTAAATTATTTTACACAAAATCTATTAACAAAGGTACATAGATACTGCATTAGGTTCAACAAACTAAATTATTGTTTGAACTATAAAACGGAGAGCAATGAAATTTTGCACATATGCTAAGATTGGGCTACCACACATTTCGACACAATTTGATTAAAAAAAATTCAAAGGAAAAAAATTTAATGACATTTTTCAGAATTGTAGGGTTGACTTTTATGAAAAAAAAAAAATATTTTTTTAATTTTTTTTAAGCTAAATAATTAAATACATTCATAATAATACTAGCATATATAAAACGTAGGAAATAAATAAATAAATACAAATACATAATAAAGTAGGTACTTAATTATTTCAAGAGCTTATTCACTTCAAAGAAGATGTTTTTTCCTTGGCTCAGGTCTTAAGTGAGTTATAAATAGATCGGATGATATCATGACCATGTTTCAGGTTATTGGTCATAAAAAGCAATAAATCTAACAAAAAACAAATATAAATATTGTTTGTTTTAATTAGGAGAAAAAACGGAACAGGTTTTAGAAAAAAAGTCGTGTACAGGTAAAAAGTGTCCTTTTTTGTTATTACCTGTTGCTACCTGTTCGTCTGATAAAAACAATTAGATTAAAATATTTAGGTACGCAATTTTGTAGGTATTAACATATCCTTTTAAATAACACCATTAAACATTATTCTAAGAAAAATAAGTTTGAAATTGGAAAAATATTGAGACAAGAAAAAGAGATTGAGCTAAAAATTGAATATCACACAGCTCCGCCTAGTCATTAATTTTATTTTATATTTTAAAGAAAGGTTTATATTTCTACTAAAAATAAAATCCTGGTTGGTCTTCGTCCAATCATTATTACACAAGAAATTATAACTTTTGTAACATTACCAAAGTCAAAACCATGGTTTTTTTTAATCCGATTCAGTGAAACAAGTTTGTACATTACGTTCAAGATCGGATCAGGACGGGTACAATTCTTTCAAAAATAGTTAGCTGAATACTGTAGCTTTCTTAAAATGGTAACCACAAGGCGAAGCTTAATGGAACTAAAACTGTAGCTCAAAAGAAAGAACATTAAAATATTAATTCCAGTGCACTTGGCCCTAACCCAAAAAAAAAATATTATTATTTTTTTTTTTTTTTTAATTTTTATTTTGGAAGCTTAATTGTCGTATTATTTACTAAAGAAATTAATTTTATCTGAACAGTTAAAAAACCCGATTTTTCATTCCAAACATTGATTGCAAGAAAACGCATGAATTTCAAAACTAAAAGAAAGGGTAACTTTAGAGCGCTCTATCTTGCATATTCCTTGACAAAAACTTCCCAAATTTTGGGAAAACATAGAACAGTTATATATCTATACAAATATAAACGAAAAAACTCCATATTACAAATTTCATTTTTGGTATTTTTTTCTGCAAACGCACCACTGTGCGGCGCGGCGTGTCAACTCAAAGCAACAAGAAGTTTAAACTTTAAATGCAAACTCCACTTATCCCATTTTATTGTCTTATAAAAACGATGTGAAAGAAGTGGAAAAACATGTTTTGATATTTCAATCACTCTGAGTTATCAATGAGAGAGATTTTTTTGTGTTATTTCTCCTCTTCTTTTTCCTCTGTTTTACTTTGTAATTCTTTTTAGTATCCCGAATTAACAAACTGTTCTTGACAGCTTTACCGTTGGATCAAATTTTTTAAATAAAGTCGAACTTAAGATTGTTTTAATTTATTTTTGGTGCTCTTGACTATTTCGAAAAGTGTCCAATTTTTTTTTCTTGTTGCAAGATATGACCCATCCAAGCCGGATTTCATTTCTTATGGGATACGAGTGTCGCTGTCATTTCTTAAGATATTTCATATGCCACACAGCAACACAAGACAAGAGACAAATGTGGTTCTATGGAAAACGGCACATGACTTCAAATCATTTTTGGACTGCACCAAGTTTTTGAAAAAATAGGGTCGCAGGAGTTCGTTGCCAAAAAAACAGTTTTCAAATTTAATATTTATCCTTTAGATTGTTCTCTTTTTTAACATTCCTTGCCAAACGCAGGGTCATAAGTCCACAGAATAAAAGTTCATAATGAACTTTTGACCTACTTGAATGGTTAATAAGTATTATAATAAGTCCACTTTATCATTTGTGCACTTTGAACCCACTCTGGCCAAAGGTCCACATGGTGGTCTTATGATTCACTAAGGATGGGTCAGAAATAATGTTTTCCTTTTTTAAATCATCATTTGAGCTGTGAGGCACCTCGTCAAGACTACATTTTGTTTTGTTTAGTTAATTATTAACTTTTTGAAAAGAATCAAGTATGAACTAAATAAAATTACAAAAAATAATACCAATACAAAAAATACAATTATAATAACTAAAATTAAAATCGTTTGAAAAAATTTAATCAACAAATGTATCTTACGTTAAATAAAAAATATAACACTAACTCATCGAACCATGTAATTAACTATTGAAATAATTTCATTGATTTGACGAAAAATTAATTAATAAAATAAATTCATTGAGCCAACGAAACATTTCGGTACTAAAGTCTTACGTTGACTAATGCAAATATTACATTGACTCAACGAAAATTCATTGCTTGATGAACAGTTTCTTTAAGAGACGAATGACTAATCGTTGAAACAACGAAGCCCAACATCGGTTGAATTTTAATTAAAAAATCGTAAGGATTTGGCACATGATTTTAAGATGCTTTTCAACGCAATTAATTTTCATTTGGCATGTCCCTAAAAATATCAGTGTTGAAAGGGTATTTTTGACAGCGAGATGTTAGTATGTCATTATTAGCGTAACATCTATATGAATACATTTTGACACTGATGATTTGCTAAAAATAGTAAATATGTCATGGTTCCCAAGAATCAAAACAGCCGATTAAAATAACTTGATCCAAAGAGTTCTATAGAGTTTATGTTTTCGTGTAATCGAGATAGTATAAAATATGATATAGCTATGATTTGAGGACATTGTTAACGCTGAATCTAATAAAAGAGAAACCAATGAAATACACGCGTTCGACTGTCACGCTGGAGGTCTGGGTTCTCTTCCCTGCCTCGTCCACCTTAAACCAAGTTTTTTTTGCAGGGCTACTGCGTCTTGCGAGGAATTGACAAATCCTCCAAGAGTATCACTTGTCACGAATAAGTGCTTCTCGTCTAGCCATTCGGATTCGGCATAAAATTGTAGGTCCCTTCCATTCCTGTCGACAGGCGCACACAAGAATGGTTGCGAGTTGTTAGTCACTAGGCCCTGGTTCTTCACGAGCCGTTGTGCCACCCAATTTATTTTATTTATTTTTTTAATGAAATACACGCACCCTAAAAAAATTTGATTCATTTTGAAGCAAAGATTACTGTATTTTCCGTTAATGGAGGTCAAACATTACACCCCCAAACAACATCTTTTGATCCTTGGTTGCAAACATATATTAAATATTTTTACCAAATTTTATAAGTGTCAGAATTTGTTCATGGATGTTATGGTAATAAGGGCTCACTTGCATCTCTCCCTCGAAAAACACCCTTTAACCACAGATATGAAACATTTTTACCAAATTTCATTAATATCCCATCATTTTAAAATGGTTTTGGTTAATATTTTACTTGTTGTATACCTTACAAAAAAAGTCATCATTCCATAAAAAGGACTTTTAAACTCTACAGGATACATGTAAATTTTCAGTTTTGGTTTCTTTAAAATCTGCGTTGAAAAGCAACCTGTGTCATATTCTGTTATAATAAATTTTGTTATACTAAACTTTTCAGCTTGATAAACTCACGCCTCCCCACCCTCTCCACCTCTTTAAATGCGTTTAAACAAAAAGCCAATTAGGGCATTTTGGTGCACTTTGAATATGTTGTACAGGATGAAATTCTGCGTCGATACCAGCAATAAAATTTTATCAATTAATTTGATCCCATTTACCCTTATAAAATTTTCTATCTTTCCTACACTAAATATAATATATTTAATATGCAATCAAAAACTATGCACTTATGTCCCAGTTTAAAACAAAATAAATTATGGACGTATGTCCCACTTGGGTTGCAATTGAGGAGTTATGCCCTATGCAACTATGTCCCGAGCCAATTTTTAAAATGTTTCCTTTTCTTTTTATTTTAAAAATTTGAAGGATGACCATAACACATTTATCAAAAATGACTAATGACACCACTTTAGAACTAGGTAGGTACTTGGCAGAGAAATTGTGAAAAAAAAAGAATTCTGTTTTAATTTTTTTTTATCAAAGAAAATGGACAAAAGACGCAAAAATTAATAAATGCAATTTTTAAATAAATGTCTCCATAATAGTGATTTGAAAAAAAAAAAAACTCTACATTTTTTTTTTCAAATAAAAACCAAGTAAATATAAGTTTTATTAAGTATTAAACTGTTAATTCACCATAAATTATACTGCCGAAATTCATTGCCCTAAAAACTCGGGCTACGCGATAAATTTTCCATTTAGGTACCTAACTCGATCAGATTTATTTATATTTGTTAATTCACTTAAACAATATACTTTCTACAAAAACAAATATAATAATAATAATTATATATGTATTTTGAAAACTCCCATACAGTCCTTCGCATTTATCTTTCTTATCATTTGGCATATCGCCCAAAAAGCTTAAGCTCCTTTAATGGCCCCGAGAGCTTCTCCCAACCCATTTCATGTTTCCGGTTTAAAATCCGAAATTATTCCGAGAACAAAAAAAAAAAAAAACAAATTGCTTGCACCTCAACTACCTACCTTACCCTCACTCAATACCCTGTCTACCTATAGTGTTGATGGTGTGATAATTTGAGCGCATTTATTGCTGGAAAAATAAATTTAAACCAAGATAAGGTAATAAATTATTTTTAACGTGTTTCACTTTGTAGAGATATGTACTCATTGTGCAAATTCGTTTTTGTTTTGTTTAATATTTATCACCAAAAATTATCGTTGTCGTCGTAGTCGTTGCCGCACTTGTCACTCAAATTAACACTCAGTTATATTGCACAGGTGCAGGCATTAAAAATATGTATCACAAACGTGTGCATTTTTTGTTGTTGTTATATTTGTTAAAGAAATTGGTTGGTTTTTGGCTGATGGTTGGCCTCTCTTCCATCGCTTTTTTTTATTTGATTCGATATTAGCCATCTTTGTACTTGAAGTTGAGTCATGAAATTCTATTTTTTTGTTTTCATTTTTTTTTTATTCGACTCGACGATAAACATGAATATCAATCAAATTTTGGTTTTCTTTTTGTTTTCATTTGTTTCAGTGGTGGCGAGTCTATTCGAATTAAAGGCGTGAAAATAAAAATAAGGTTTGGTTAAGCATTGAGTAGGTTTTAAAGAATGAGATTTTGGTTTTACAATCTTGGTAAACTTAAAAAAAAAAATATTTTGTCAAATATCATCGTTTAACAAAGTGTTAAAGTCAAGTGCAAATTTAATCTTTATCTTTTCGGGTTCAATATGATTTCAAAATAGAAACGATAAATACTTAGTTGGAGGTCTGGGTTCACTTCTCAGCCTCGTCCACCTAAAAAAATAAAAATAAAACGTTTTTTTTTTTTTTGTCAGGGCTACTGTGTCGTGCGAGGAAATGTCAAATCCTCCAAGAGTATGACTTATCATAAATAAATGCTTCTCGTCTAGCTGTTCGAACTCGGCATAAAATTGTAGGTCCCTTCCATTCCTGTTGTTACGTTAGTCACTAGGCCCGGTTCTTCACGAGCTGTTGTTAGTTAGATGGGTACGTTCCGAAATGGACATGCAAAGATCCTACCTTACATATCTGGGTCATTTTTGCTTGTTTCCAGATATATTACCACCATATTCCTTGCATCCAAAGAACTTTAAACGCGTGCCAAAGGTTTTCCAGCACTGCTGTTGCTATACTGAGCCTTGTATACACAGTGGGCAACATGTGTTTTTTGATACTCCACCGGTACAAAATGAGCCTTTAGAAACATTTTTATGAAGTTGTTCTGAAATTAGGTCGTTAGATATTTTTTTTTTTATTTTGTAGGTCACGTTTTGCAAACAAATAAATGGTGGAAATTCGAATGGGGTGGATGTAATAAAAAAAAATACATTTTACAAAAAAAAAAAAAAATCATCTACAATCCAGAATATTAGAACATTTTATTTTTATCGTGATGATGGCCTTCTAGATATAAATAGGTATCTACACTTTTATCGTTGACTTGACAGTATCATCTGTAGTAACAACATTCGATAAATAACATGAAAATATACCTACCTATCAATTTGTTTGATGTTATAAGTGACAAACGGGTCATGTAAATTTAATTAAGGTATAATGTAAATTTAAAATGCGAGAAACGTTCAATTTTTGTTCAATGGTTGGGATGATTTACTTTAGAAACCTGTACGTCTGCATAGATAGGTACCTATATATATTATGGGAATATGTTTTCAAGATATGTTTTTTACCTATTTTATATTTTTAAGTAATGAAGGAGCATTGATTTGAGTATTATGGAATATTAGATAAGCATTTGAGATATTATTAGGACATAAACATTGTTTAAATGAAAATATAAACCAGTTAATTGGTTTGCGTTCAAGGGTTTTAATATTGAATAAAATATTTTTGTGTGGAACATTAGTTTTAAAACACACTTTCGTTTCATTTCATTTCGTTTCATTTATTTCATCGAAATAGCTTAACATAGTAAGATACAATATCTTTTAAGATTATGAAAGCTTTGTAAGTTTTAATATAGTTACTAAACAGATCAAAATTGTGACTGATTAACAAATATGAAAAGAAAATATTTTCTTAATTATAATATAATAAACAAACAAAAAATTATAAACAATAAGATTAATTCAAATTAAGTTTATCGAAAAGTTGAAAAGAAAATTAAATAAAATAATCATAATGAAAGTGTCTCATAGTAGCGCCTGAGTTTTTTTTTGTAAACTGGGTTGTGCAATTAATCATTCTAATGGCACGAGGGAGAGAATTTTATAGTCTTATCACATTAGGGAAAAATTGACGATCGGATATTAAATATTTAAAACGTATTGGAATCAAGTCCAGCGATCTTTCAGAGATAGGGAAACGAATATTTTTGTAAAGATAAAGCGGTTCATGGGCTTGCAATATGTTATGAAATAATGTAAGTGTCCTATATTTAAAGAGATCTTCAAGGGTGAGTCCATGTAATGATAAAGCAAACGGGGAATAAGCCGAATACATAACGTGCAACGCTATTGTAAGCAACATTGAGTCGCCTACAATCTTCGTAGTCGCAGTTTGTACAAATTTCACAATCAAACATAATGTTCGGTATAAGTTAAGTTTTTGCTAAAGTTTTCCTCGTGCTGATTGATGTTAAGTGGTGAGAAGGCCATATCGTCCGAAGACCACCATAGATTTTTCCTACAGTCAAATTAATATGATTTTTCCAGGTAAGTGTGTTGTTAAAAGTAATGCCAAGATTCTTGGCTGATGAGACAAATTCTATAGCATAACTTTTGCCAGACTAGTGGTGTCAATTGGCTTTCTGGAGATTATAAGACACTGAGACTTCTTGGCATTCAAACGGAGCGCATTTCTTCTTGACCAAGCAAGAATTTTTTCGAGATCCTCATTCACATCATTTATACTACTTATAATATTACCCAAAGAGCAGCTATGTTGCATCTGAACATCGTCAGCATACATGTCTATTGAAGAATTTATAGGGCAGAGAGAAAGGTCATATATGTAGAGACAAATTAATAATGGGCCCAAAATTGATCCTTGAGGAACACCCTTAGTCACAGGAAGAAACGACGATACAGTTTCACCTATAACAACTGCTTGACATCTTTCACTGAGGTAAGAAAAAATAAGATGGTCGACTGTATCGAATGCCTTCGAAAAGTCTAAAAGAGTAAGGATTGTAGCTTTGTCATCTTCTAATGACTTTCGAATATCTTCACATATTTTAATTAAGGCAGTGGTGATTAGGCCGAAAGCCAGATTGACTGCAGTTTAAAAGTTTATTCAAATCAAGATATTCAAACTCAAAGTTTTGAAAAAAAAAAAAAAAACAAATAAGAAAATTAGTAAAACCATTTTTTTTTTAAATTGTATGTAATTAAGTACAATTTTTGCTTGCAAAATTCAATGATTATCAATTTTTAGTCAAACACTGAAACTGGTATGGTTCTAGGATTTTTACTTGTCAAGACATTAAGAAATGAGTGAACAAACTTTCTCATATTTAATCAACTTCGTGTTTTCTTGTTTTTACTAAAAAGTAAGTTTCTTCATTTTTTAACTTGAAAAGCTTAAGTCCTAGAACCATCTGGTTTCAAAATATTTGACCTAGTATAAATATCATTGAATTTTGAATAGTACTTAATAAAGTTAAATTGTGACAGGAATTGGTTTGAATCTTGTTTTTATTTTATGTTTTAAAATTTTGAGTTTGAAAATTAATTTAAACAAAAAGAAAAAAGTTATGTTAACTTTATTTAAAAATTAAATAAAAGAAGTGATTTCTGGATTTACAAAACCGAGGCATTTTTTCTGTTGTGTGCTAGTAGTTTTCTTCTGTTTTTGTCATTTTTTTCTTTGAAAATTGACACTCCCTACTATTAAAGGCTTTTTCAAAAAAGAAAAAAAGTTAAGAGAATTTTGTTAAAAATTTAAATAAGAGAAGGGATTTCTGGATTTACAAAAACAGGGCGTTCTAAGTTTCCTATTGTGTGTTAGTACTTTTTCTTCTGTTTTTTGTCATTTGTTTTAGAAAATTGCCACTCCTTAGGTGGGTATACTATTAAAGGTTCTGATTTAATTTTTTTTAAACTATCTACATATTTCTATAGACAACCTAATTTCCAACAAAAAGTCTAAAAGGTTTTCGGATTAGTGTACGAGTTATACAAACAATATTGTAAAGCGACCAATGTGACCATTCTCTCAGAAATGCATATTTGTAAATTTGGTCAAATTTTGTGTGTTTAAGGAAGCTTATAGATTCCACAAAAACAGCACATCAATACTAATAGCGCCCCTAAAAGGGTAATTTCCTTTTAGTTATCTCAACATTTTTACATAATTTTACTCTGTATGTTTTAACTGGGTAATACTACTAGTCAGGTCATACTATACTGATTGTTTCAGCATCAGCATAAACATCATCATAACCAAAAGCTTACTTTCAACGTGACTTAAAGTCCTTCGGGCTTCGGTTGTTGGGATTTAATGAAAATCCCTTTGACGCAAATTCCACTTTGCCTGAATTATAATATTATAGGTATTTATTTGGTTCTTGATAACTTAACTCTATGTGAATTATTTTTCATTCATGCTGTCATGTTGTCTACCGCAGATGACTTAAATTCTAAAGAAATTCAATAATTCCGTTCTAGAAAACCATTGAAAATCTAGAAAAGTTGAAAATAGCACACCGTCCTTACCTTATTAGTTATATCTGAAGTGTTGTATAATATTACCTACAATTTAGTTTTAGTTTTACTGCAGTACATGTAATAAACAAAAAAACATGTTTTAACATCATCACCATGTTTTTTTTAGTTTAAGACTGTCATTCGCCATTCAAGTTACCTGCCTGGAGCTTAGGTTTTTTTTTTATTTCATAAATGGGGATGCTTATTGCTTAGCTTAGTTTATACGAACGACAATGGAACTATGACGATGATCTCGTTTCTTTTTTTTGCTAAATATAGTAAAACAGCATCTAAACAGGTAAAATACGAGTGCAAAAAAATATATATATAAATTCGTTTTAAGTCAGTCAACGACCTTGAATCTGGTAGGTAGTTTACCTCTGTTCTGCTTATTTTGTTACAGGTTCTTGCCAGAGGCGTATTTTTATACGTATACAATATTCCACATTATGATGAGATTCAGAAAATAACAACTTTGGATATACAAACTACTATCTAAGCTAAAATATAATGAAATGGAAGACTATATCCTATACGTACCAAATTGTTCTTAAAGCTTAAATGGATTAGAACTGATATATACCTGCAGCTCAAAAAATGAATTTCCTTAAACTTAAGACAAAGTGTTTTCTGGGCATTCTCCCCAAAAGTTTTTAAAATTTTAGCATCACAAAAAAATAACAATTTTTAAAATTTGTTTCAGAATTTAAAGATATGGGGCGTATTCATAGTCATTTTAGACCTGGGTCTAAAGTTAAACATAGGTTTAGTTGAATTTTCGGACGTTGATTCTATTTTTTAAGTTTGTCATTTCAAAATATTTGAAGCTATTTGTGTAGTATACCAAGTTAGTTATGTTATAAAAATATAAAACAAACAATTTGTAATTAAAATCGGTCTGTATTCATTGAGCCAAAATTGGCTTAAACTGTAGTTTAGTTAAACCTGGGTCTATCTGCGACTATGAATATGCCACATTGTATTTATCTCGAAAACAAGCCAACAAGTCTCGTCTCGGTCTCATTAAAATCGAAAATTTTCAGTCTCGGTCTCGTATAATTAAGTCTCGTCTCGGTCTCGTCTCCGAAAAATACGATTTTCGGACAAACTGTTGATTATTGGAATGAAATATTTCCGATTATCGTTTGAATATGTGCAGGAGAAAATAAATATTTAAATAAAATTCCATTTTTTTATTTATAAGACTCTGTAAATTTCGGTCCAAATAAACAGCCTCGTCTCGGTCTCGTCTCGGTGGCTTAAAAGGCAGGTGGCATGACGAGACCGAGACCGAGACTTTTCTCGTCTCGTGACCAGCCCTAGGAACGCGTCGTCATTCTGTATACCAAAATTCTGTTAGACCGCACAATTCTGTAAGTGACCCAAAAATTATGTGTGACCATAGTTCTGTATTGCATTTTTCTGTAAACCTATTATTCTGTATTTCAAAATTATGTTGTTTCAAAATACTGTATTTCAAAATGTTGTATACATACAGGGTGTCCTATTAACAATGGTCCAAACTGGAAACTGATGAAGAGCCAGAGTATGACCTTTCAGAATTTGGTAACGTTTAACTTTTAACTTACTTTGAACCAGTTTTTTGCTCACCTTGTCCGTAATTGATTTTTGTTTTTTTTTTTTTCTAGTTTTACATTTGAACATTGGTTAACAGATTTACTAAATTTACTGAATAAAGAAAATTCATATGGCTCAATACAGGTTTTATCTTTCAAAAATTGTCTATTTCTGTGTATTTTTAAAAAATGTATAAAACTTGCCAAAGCTATGCTTAGATAGAAAGTTATAACCGTTTAAACCCAATGACGTTGGTTCAAAATCAAACAAAAATAAAACTTTTTACTTCAAATATTTTGATAAAGTTAGAATTTCACTTCAAATATAACTCCGAAAAAGCTGAATTTTTATTGGAGAGTTTAATTTTGACATCTAAGGCATTTCTTGAATAAATTACTTAAATTTAAACATAGACTTTTGCTTTTGTGTGGTGGAAGTGAAAAAATTCAGTATTTTTGAAATTTTCTCGAAAACTATCTGGTTTTTTTAAGAAGTGTATTTGGAAAATTCTATAAAAAAAAGGATACCTTTTACAAATGTGCGCATTTGCAACGGTGTAGAAAATATCACATAAAAGTAAAAACACATTTTGTCCCCGTTTTCTCAAAACCTCTTGCTAAATTTCGAACAAAAATAAATTTTGGTGACGGTTAAAATCTATTATACGCAGAATATTGAAAAGCGGACTTTAGTATAACAGAATTTTGAAAAACGGAATTTTGAAAGCAGAACTTTGAAAAGCAGAATTTTGACCTCGGCAGAATTTCGACATCAACCCTTTGAAATGATTTAACTTTGACGGGTTGGGGTAATAATTCTGTACATATACCCATGTGCCAAAATTCGGTCTTCAAAATTCTGTGTTTTAAAATTCTGTAATTCCAACATTATTTCAAAATTCTATAAATCGTATATACACGGTCCAGTTTTGTCATAATACTACCCTACCAAAGCAAACTATTTTTTTCTTGTTCTAATGGCAAGTAATGGTTTTATGTCAAAATAAAATCGAGATTTCAATCTAAACGATGGAGAAGTACAAAAAAGTGATTTTCGATAAGATGTCCGACGACGGTCTATTTGTCTGTACATCCGTGCACCTGTGCCTTCTGATGTACACCGAGCTAGAGCCTCAACGGTTTTACGGATTTGCTTTTAATTTAGTATGAACCATTTTTATTTGATTCCCTAGAGATAAAATTCAAATTTTTGTTTTAGCTCATCTACAACGGGTAGCTACCATGGAACGACTTGGGCTCTATCAAGTTTTCTCAAAAATTGTTCTAACCATTTTGATTAAACTTCTATCAATATACATAGATGTAATCTCTAGAACATGTCAAAAATACTGTACCTACCAGGTTTTTGCCAAAACTAATTCGAAGAACGACAGTAAGGTTTTGGGAATTTTCTGAGCAGACTGGCTTGTTCGATTTTGTCATAATTTTGCAATTGGGTACTTCTAAGTTATCTTACAGTTTTCTGCATTTAAAATTTGTATGAATAATTTTGTTTGCTATAAAATAAAATCAAAGAAAATGTATTATTTTTTTTTTTTGACTCTTTTTTTGGATTAAATCAAAAATATTTTAAAATTGCAATTTTGCAATTCAGTCGTCCTTTTTTTGGTTAGAAGTATGAGCTACTATGTGAATCTTTTTGTGTATTTTATTTTGTGTTTATCTGTATCACTACACAGCGCCAGCATGCAGAGTCTCCGTGGTAAGCTTTTAATACGCATCTACAAAATCTTTTTGTCATTTCAAAATCCACTTAAATTCTCATCGTTTTTGCATTGCATTTTCATTCGGTCTATTTTGTTCAACACAGATCCATTTTATGAACAACGCAGTTAACACACATTCAAAAATTAATAATCTATCGTATACATTTTCTTGTCCAAAAAATAATTTCTATCCAGTCAGAGTTTTCAAACAAAAATTTACATTAATTCTTTAGATACAGGTAGAATATACTTAATTTTGTACACGTTATATACCTATTCCACTTCATTTGACTGTTCGGTCCGCTCGCCATTATATTGCCAAACAGTTCCATAGTAAAATCGGCTTATATGCTGGCTTAATGGACAATCAAAAGAGTCCTTGTGTGCTTGTATTAGCCCGAAAATGCACCAAATATTTCATAGCGTCGGTCGTTGTGCATCGAGAACGGTCCTTGCAATGCATTAATCATTGCACATCATGAATAAATAATGTACCTTCCTCTGATGTGCCTGTATAATATCACATACTACTAACACAACTCTTCGTCCTTGTTTTCATCATCCTGTCAGCAACACAAATTTCCGATAGCGTCGATTTCAGTCGTGTGTCGATGATACCACTACCTCATCTCATGGAAGATAATTTTATCCGCATGAAGGGCAATTCACGCATTCACTGATGTACACTGAGAGAAGGAATTGTTTGCGGCAAACGTAAAAATTGCCCAAACGACTTTTTCGTTTGCCAGCCAGTTTTGACTGTTCGTTTGCAGCAAACTCTTAAATTCGTTTGAGACAAACAATTCAAATAGCAAAATTCTATCGTTTGTTTCAAACGAATAGAGTGTTTGTGTCAAACGCATGTAGTGTTTCTGTCAGACGAATAATGGTGTTTTGTAAACATATTTATTGTTTGTGGCAAACGAATAGTGCTTTTAGAGTAAACGTTAATAATTTAACGACAAGCGAATGGGTCAATTGTTTTAGAAGATCAAAGTGGTTATGACAAATGAATAACACGTTTGTTGCTAATGACTTGTACGTTTGTCACAATCAATACAGTGACTGCTGGTTTTCCCTTAATTCTGAAATTATATTATATTAATTGAAAAAAATGTCAAGCTTTACTTACCTGGATTTGAACTGGTATCCTTTCGTATCGAGAGCGAGCATGCATCCACTGAGCTAATTTGCAACATAAAATCATCCGGCAAAATGTTAATCAGTTGAAAACTTTTCACTTCACATTTTCCTTTTATTTAGTTGAGCAGAGGAAATGTGGCTTAGAAAATTTCATGTATTTTAATTATTTTAACTGTGATTAATTATTTTAACTATGACGAGGACGACCGAAGTATGTAAAATATTGGGTCAGTTTTTGTTTTAAACTATTACTACGTAGATGTGCTCCTAGAACTGAATCAAAACTTTTAAGAAAATAGTTTTGTTTAACACAATAATTGTTCTTATGCATTGTAAATTAATTATGTATTGATGGAAACCCAACATGTGCTTTAAATAAGTATTCAATGTTTATATTTTTATCATTTTAACTTCATTATTACAAAAAAAAAAAGTTGGGCACCAGCAGGGATCGAACCGGCAACCCTCGGGTCTATGATATACCTGGAGTAAAATTTTCCATTCTCCAGTCATATGGATTTAGCACGATACTAAAAAGATGTGATTTTAACTTTAGTAAAATGTAAGGGAATAGTACGATGCTAAACTCGTTTAAAATTAGCAAAACACAATTTTTAACCTAGTATCATACTAAAATTGATTTACCATCGTACTTAATCATTTAAAATTTTGCGCCATTGTTTTCCGAAATGGACAACGGAGATGTAGGTAATTTTTATTAATTTTTAAAATTGAACTTTTATTTTGAATTTAATTATTTTAACAATTATTTTTAATGCAAAGATTTTTAAACTAGCATTTATTTTATTTTTTAATGCAAATATTTTCGAATTTTGACTTTGCTATTTTTTAAAGCAACAAATTTTCAATTTTGAATCGCATTCTTTTTAAATGCAACATATTTTCAATTGAAATTTGATTTTTTGTACAAGTAGTGCTGAACTTCAAAACAATACCAAATTGATAAAGCAAAACATGTATTGAAACGTACCCAATGCTTGCCCTATAGATTACCTGAAATTGGTTAGATAGGAATTAAAGAAATAAAATACTTTTTCCAAATAGGAAATTTATTGCTGCAAGCGAATTTCTTTTAAACAAACCTAAAATCAAAAATTCTTTCGCCTCAAAAGCATGAAATGTTTACCACAAGCATTAAGTTAATTTGTAAAAATAAGATTTAAAAATATATACCCTGCAATCATTCAATCGTTTGCTACAAATTAGTTTACTTTCTACAAATTAACCATTCGTCCCAAATGTTCGATTCATTAGTTGCAAACAATTGTAATTTATATAGTAAACGTAAAACTTTTAGCAGCAAACTGCATTTCAAAAGCTTAATTCGCAATCGATTCATTCGTTTGCCATAAACAATTACACTTGCTTGCAAACATCATGTCGTTTGAATTTGGGAAACGCTGTCATTTACCGTAATCAACCCAGGCAAATTGAGCTCCGAACGAATGGGTTATTTGTTATATGTTTGATGCAATGGAATTACTTTCTGTGGCGACTGTAATACCATTGCTACAAATGAAATACGTTTGCAGGGATTGTATAACATTTCCAGCAAATGTATTACAATTATGGCAAACGAAATTCGTTACTCGCAAACGCAAACAAAAATATTAATTTTCTCAGTGTAGATACTACCATTTCCTTTACCTACGTTCATTGCTGGTTGAGCTAAATCCCTTAAAAGGAAAACGCACAAACAGAAACCGCATTATTCATTCCATCTATTGGGTCTTTGTATATACCGATATTGAATCCTTAATTGTTAATATTTCTATAAGTTGGTTTAAGACTTTGAAATTGCCCTTGATATTAAAAGCTATATATTCAATTAAACATTTTACAAAGCAGCCTAGTTTTAAAATTAATTGCTCTTGTATTTTTATAAAAATTATTGTCCGCTATTACAACACGCTTAAGATAAAGCCAATTTAAATTGCTTTTACCAATATTGCCAAAATCCCCAATTATTATTTATAAAAGGCTATTGATCGCAAAAAAAAATCATCTCATCTATTTTATTTTTTTTTTTATAAAATAGAAACAACGAAGTCGAACATTCTACTTTGATATTAATATCGGATGATGAAAAGCCTGTCAAATAAAATCACATAACGAACACCCATAACAACTTATCACTCTCGTCAATTAATTACACTTTGACCGCGTGTAAAAATGGAAATTACCAAACAAATAAACAATAATATTATTGCGGTCATAGAGCATGCGACTTTGTGAGTTAGACAGATTTGTTGTATGTGCTTACCTTCGACTGAATTTGGTCGTTTGTTAAAGATTAAAATCTAAAATCAATATGCAATTGTTATTGATGGTTATAATATGTGAATATGAATAACGTGCAAAATTGTAAAGCAGTTTAAAATGTTTGACATAAAATCTACATAAAATTGACAGAAGGCAATCAATCAGTTGTTTGTTATTTAGAATGAACTTAAACCAGCACACGCCCGCTGCACCGCAGAGCCCCCGGCCAGCGCCGCCGCCCGTAGAAAAAAGGTTTCATGAATATGTCTTATGAACTTGTTTGTTTAATTGGGTACCTGATTTTCGTAAGGATGAAAATTAGTTCATAGAACGATAAATGGCCATAAAACACAAAAACACCAGTCATATACACTCCGGTCCCGTTTATGAAACCCATTTTAATTTAAGTAGTTCCAAGTTACTCCATAATGATTTCTTTTGACCGAGAAATTAACGTATGTTTTTAGTTTTGCAGCTGCATCTATTTAGGATCAATTAACCGACTAATTCAATTAAGCGGGGTTGAATTAACCATTTGAAAAGCTATTCTACTTATGTATACGGGAAATTTTCAAAAGCAATTTTGTCGCTCAATTAAGCGGGATGTTATATTAAAAAATAAATAAATCGGGTGGCACAAAGGCTCATGAAGAACCAGGGCCTAGTGACTAACAACTCGCAACCATTCCTGTGTGCGCCTTTCGACAGGAATGGAAGGGACCTACAATTGTATGCCGAATCCGAACGGCTAGACGAGAAGCACTTATTCGTGACAAGTGATACTCTTGGAGGATTTGTCAATTCCTCGCAAGAGGCAGTAGCCCTGAAAACAAACTTTTTTAGTTTTTAGGTGGACGAGGCTGGGAAGCGATCCCAGACCTCCAGCGTGACAGTCGAACGCACTAACCATTACGCTACGGGTTACTACAAGTGGATGTTAAATAAAGAGGGGTGCAATTAAGAGGGGATTACTGTAGAGTGAAAGACTGTTGTTTTTATACTAGAAACCTATTATTCTTTCCGTGACCTTTTTCGATTTAAAACTTTGCAGCTACCGTGTTTTATCAGTTCTATTGTTGTTCAACTGACATACAAACAACAAATTGGGGCTTATCAAGCTTTCTCGAAAAAACTTTGTACACAAAATCTCTAAATAAGTTTTAATAATACTGTAACCAGGTGTTTGCCGAATAAATCGAATCAATGAAACAATGTTATGTGTTTTTTTTGTTTAACTAATTGCCTTTTTTATTACCTATACTTGTTTTGCTATACCTACTCCAGGATATCTCGTAATTGGTCAGGTTGATTTTTCATTTTTTTTGGATTTCGATAGTTTTAAGTAAGTCAACAAATATTGCATTTAAAATTTGTATGTGAATAGTTATTTAAACGTTCTAGTTGTTAGCTACAAGACCATGTTAGTTCGATCCAGTAGTGCTTATTTTTTCCATAAAAGAGTTCCGTCGATTTTGTTAAAAAAATCATCTCATCTATACCTATTTATCAGAAAGGGGCTGATTTTTTATAATGTTATTTTTGATTATAAAACATTCAAAATAATTTTATGAAAATTCGATTTTTCAAAAACGGGTATTTGAAGTTTTTTGAAATTGATTTCGAATAAAAAAACTTCGGGTTTGATGATTTTTATCGAAATACTCGCAGTTCCCTTATTTTATTTACTTTCCCTGCAAATCAGGAGTCTTTCTTAATATTTCCGCAAAAAGATTACTTCAACTAATAATTTTTAATCTATTCTCTTCGTAACTCAAGAGGCAAGATTAGAGAAGTTTATTTCCAAAGTTTCGTCTTTAAGCTTTCTACTCTGATTCTACTCAGATTCTGCATGATATCTATTGTGTTTTTGAAACAGTATTTCTGACGGGTACTGATATCTTTTATCTCATAATGACTAGTGGTTTGACTAGAATATCCTAGTTTTTCTTGCATCGAAAATTTTCTAAAAGTTTCCAATCAGAAGCGTCTTCCATGTGAATCCAATAACGGCCCTTAATTGAACTAAAGCAATACATATGCAAAATAAATCACCCAAACAAAAATGAGAATTAATGTCTACCTAGGTATATTGAGTCATTATTGAAATGAATCAGCAAAATGTGCCTACGCATAAGTAGGAAAGTACGTTTTACCCACGTGCATTCAGTTTGAGAATTTTCCTAAGTAAATGTCGCTTGGACATAAAATCACGAAACATATCAAAAGTTGTGCGTAGGAATGAAAGTTACAACTTAGCTAGAAGCTGATGCATCGAATTGATTTAACTTATGGATTGCGGAAGAAAAGATGATTATAATATTGTAGCCCTAAAGTGCAAAAATAATTTATTACGCAATTTTTCTAACCAACAATATATTTCTATCAGAGGAACGAAATAATCTCGTTTCGATCATACTTCTTTTTTTTTTTCTTCTTATTTTTAACCACAGATATAAGATACATTTTTACTGAAGCATACTAACGAGCTCACTAAGAGTTTTAGCTGTCTTATTAATAAGTGGATAATTTAACTAGGTATGGGTGATATGCCTATTGATAAATTATTATCCACATCGATTTTTTTTTTCGATTCGCTATTTTGTGGTTTTAATCGATGCGCTAGAAAGAGTTATGTAAATATTTGCGGTATACTGTTGTATAGGTATCAGCATCACCAATGGGCTGATATAAGGCTTTTGGTTTGTGGAAATATTTCGAAGAAGCTAGGTATTTATGAAATTGAAAACAATATTTATTATGGAATTTGATATCAATTAAACAATGCAGTAATTAGTTCAGTAAATAAAATAAGCAAACAAAAAAAAGGAACTTACTGTGAAACACATAGGAATTAACAATAAATGTCTGTCAAAGTATTGAAATATATATTGTATAAAATAGTTTATTTTTTTTTTTAGATTTTTTGTTAAAAATCAAACTCATAATTTATATTGTTTTCTACTTTCTGACACTACACTTTTGCTTTAGAAAATGTATTCCTATAAAAATAATCATATTCTACGAAATAATCGACTTTTAATTCAATTAAAGTGAACTCAACTCCAGAAATTAATGTATTTCGTCCAGATATGACAGTTGGCTCTTAAGTCAGTCTGTCATACCCTAGACCCTACCCTACTGGGCGAAAAACTTATTTCTGGAGTTGAGAGCGCTTGTAATTTTTAGTTTTATTGTTTATAATTTTAATATTTCCCGGCTGGAAAAATGCCAAGTTTTTGTCTAGTTTGGGAAAGGCCTTAGGAAATTTTCAGTAGGGAAAATCTAGAAGAGCAAAATTTGTCTCATACTTGGCAAGCCCTTGCTGGATTTCAGTACCATAAATTTAGACGAGGAAAAATGTTCAAACACTCGTGAGGCCCTGCCTAGTAAAACCTTTTTGGACATGTTTCGGTATCCCATCAAGAATGTCTATATTGTACACGAAATCAAACATTTTATGAGCACCATGTAATTTCAGTATCATACGACAATTTTGTTTCTATTTCCTTTGTCTTCTTTTTCATATCACAGATTTAAATTTGGATGTGAGACATCTGTATATTATAAGATAGTTCAGTAAGGAAAACCTTGTTCTGAGTTGTTTTACCTAAAAAGCAAGTATACAAAACCCTCTCCTATTCTGTATGTATTTGTTATGGCCTATGGTATGAAACATTGGAGTATGAAACTTATTCATTTCGACATTGCATTTTTGTATAGCAATAGCCTAGTGGGAAGTGTATTGGACTGAAAAGCAGAAGATCGCGGGATCAAGCCCAACATAAGACAACTTTTTTTGCCTGACGAGGCAAAAGGGTTTATAATCACCAAGACCCATTTTCTAGCCTTTGTTAGCGCCTTGCCAGAATCTATCTAATTACTTGCCGAAAACTAGGTTCTTTTTCTGCGCGGGTTTAATGTTTAAAATTCTTCATCTTCATTAATCGACTTTAATTCCAATCAGCCAATAGGTACATCAAATTTAATATTTTGACAAAATTGAAATAGATGATTTCTACTTGTTTAGCCCCAATTCACTACTGAAAAAGTCCTCTATCTGGAATATAAAGTCCCGTCAAAATCAAGTCATTTGTTTCAAAGATTATCCCGGACAAGCAGGCATACATTATTTTCAAAAATTATTTAGATATTTTTTTAAACCAAACAAATATTAAAAAAAAAAAAAAACAGTTTCAAGAAGATTCTGTATACGAAAATCGATTAAAATCTGTTACACCGCTTTCTTGAAATTCAATAATAACTATAGGTTCTATTAAAAAACATTCTTTTTTCCAAAAAAAAGAAAATAACCTAATAGTATGCCCATACCTCATTTTGTAAGACAAATATGAAAAGCAGTTTTAGAGAAGAATAAGATTTCCTTGAAATGCTTGGATGCACTATTTTGATACGAAAATATATGTCTAGCGAATATCCAAAAAAAAACTTCATGTTCTGTGCATATCTTTCGATTTTAAAAGAAAATTGGCAAATCCTTTGGAGCTGTAAGCGAATAGATAGACACTGCAGCATCCACTTCGATATCAAATTTGAGCAAATGCCTAAATTGTGATATAGTGTTCTTATATCTCAAGTTAAAAATTCTCATTACATACATATGTACGTACTACTGTGTTCCCACCTTCCTATTTTTTGAAAAACTTTTTTAAGATATATGTATATTTATTTCTATCAATTTCCGTTTTCTTAATTTTCGTAGCTAAACTCTACCTTAACGGCTTCATCAATTTTAATGAAATTTTATGCATGAAAAATCTTATAAATTTTATTATTTTTTTTTTTTTAATTTAAAACTAAAATTAATACTTTCTCATAAATTTTAAAAACTATAATTGATAAACTTCATGTTTTTTAACTCCTGTTATAACATTTCCCTATGCGATTAAAAGTTTTGAAAATTTAACGATTTTAACGCATCTCCAGTCACATTCAAAATTCTATTTAAAGTATTTATGTACAAAATCCCCGCAATATTTTTCTATTGCGCTTGTAATTATAATTTTTGGATGAACTATTTCTAGAGAGTTGAAAAGATACTTCAATGTGAATTTGTCTTCACACTCGCTAACACAAGGTCAACGTACTAAAAGAACTCTAGATGATATAAAAACAACTATAATATCGTCACATAAACAGAAACACCCAATGACGACACCTTCACATGCGTTTGCCAAGAAACGTTCTATTTATTTTTTTTCTTCTAAAAATGACATCAAAACGACTTCAGAATAAATACAAAAATACAAGAAAAAACCTGCATAGATACATTTATAGTAGTCCCATTTCCTTCTATGAAAAATATATCCAATGGATCTCCTCTTGTGCTACTGCATACCATATAGCAGCAGCACATCAGTATCACCAGTGAAAACCAAACCACTTGAGAATAGAATCTCTGGAAAAACGAATTACGTTGCTTTTCAAGTGGCGCACAGATGATGTGGCTCCAGAGATTGTACCTATAAATGTGTATAGATTGTGTCTGTGCTGCACACTCATTCATCACCAAGCATACAGTAGTTGAAGAAGAATACCCCACACCCCACTCCACCCATCATCCCTGGGTTGGGTATACACAAAACATATAGATCTGGAAGTGAAGCCCTGGAGGCACTCGGTATACGCACCGACGACGACAACAAAGATGCTTTTAGGCATCCATCTCGCGTTATGTGGCTCCATCAGTGTCGACCGGAATCCGCTTCTAAAGGTTTTTCCTCTCTCTGGATCTGACTCTGGCTATGACTGTGTCTGGCAGGGCATCAATATACCAATTGTACACATACAAAATGCTTGGAAGAATTACGTAGTAATAGAACATAGGGTCTTCTAGGGTTAAGTTCAGACGTCATTACCGTCATCGAAATTCGTAACATATCAACATCAGAAATAATGAACGTAGGTAAACGTCAGTGACAGGAGAAATTCACCAAAAAGTAATACAATTTTTTTCATTCGAAGAATTATTTTTCTTACGAAGAAATAAATTTTATTTTGAATCTGACGTTTTCAGAAAAAAATTACAATATATTTTTCCTTATTCCCGATAAGGGCTTAAATAGTACAACTTATCTATACAGATACACCCACGTATGCGTCGGGTAGTTCTGATTTTTTGCTGATGTTGACCTTAAAATAACCTCAGTTTTTGACCTCGAGCGGCGACCTCTCTTTTCAGTTATTGTCGATTTTACTCCTTAATACATTGTTCTACGATTTCACAGTAGGGGTATTCATGCAACGATGTAATATACCAGATAAGTTTACCATTTGGTAAATGAACTGTCAAATTTTGTATGGGAAATGATTTACTCAAATTGGATAAAATTCCCCAACGAATTTGCTTGGGAAAATGATATGGTAAAATTATCCAAACGTCACATTGTGACTTTTATAAATTAGGCGTGTTCAGAAATATGATGAATATATCTCAGAGAACTAAAAAAAACTCTGACCTTGTTCTATGACTATTGAAACACATTAAGTTGGCGATAAAAGTTGTGAATAGTACAAGAAAGAATAATTCGGACGTCTACATTTACTCATAGATTAGGAAAGCTACTTTTCGTAAACTATTAAGGTAGAATTATAAAGGTTCGTCCCAACTAATGCGAAACATTCGTTGACGACGACGAAACTACATCAACAACGAGTTTTTATAGTTGTTTTCTTCGTCGTTGGCATTGGTTTCTTTTTTCTTTCCTGCCTCAACAAACGTCAGTTTTACTTGCATTAGGTGCACTCGGGGGCACTCTTCACTAGCGAAAGCAATAGCTGGCGCACATCAAGAAACTGACATTATGGGCGCACTTGGTATTCGCTCATTTTCGTCCGACCACTACCGTGAGCCTACGACTTTTGTAGTTTCATCGTGCTACTTACATTTTTTATCGTTTGGAGACATTCGGCTCCAATTTCGCGTTGGTTCGGGAGAGGTTCTTTATTGAAAAAATAACTTCAAAATCTAAACACGTCTAATGTGTCACACAACAAATCTGTCAAATAAACGAACAGCTGATTAAAATTTAAAATTACACAGCATTTAACCAAATGAATAAAAAGGTCGTTCATGCAAACTTTTGTGTAAACTTATCATTTTACACAATTTGTATACTTACGGCGTTGCATGAATACCCTTAGTAACTTAATTACCCATCTCTGTAGACCTAAGGTTTTCCAAAATACAGCATTTCAAAATTTAGCCATAACAATTTAATATAACATGTAGTACAGGCTGTCCGCCGGGAAGATATACTACTTTGTTTGTTTATAATTTTTGATTAAATGAGAGATAATGCATCTTATATTGATAAATGTTTTGTTTAATGTTGGCAATTATGTATAGAATACAATATCAGGTAAATGTCCGCCTCTGATAGTCTCACAAATGCGAGTCCTTTTGAGCACATTTTTCATTACATTCGCACACATTTCACGCGGTATTTCATTAATTTCATCACGAATATTTTGTTTGAGTTGCTCAATCGTTTCTGGTTTGTTTGCATAAATCTTGGTTTTCAGATATTCCCACAAAAAGAAGTCCGGAGCAGTCAAATCAGGCAAGCATGGAGGCCAAACAACATCACCATTTCTTGAATTAACTTGTTGTGGAAAGAGGTCTCGCAGTAATTCCATTGTAATCCTGGCTGTATGCGATGTGGCACCGTCTTGTTGATAACACATGTTAATCAAGCCCAAAGCATGCAGTTGTGGCGTTAAAAAGTTTTCAATAATCATGATATCGATCCCCATTGACAGTTACCGTTATGCCATTTTCATTTTCAAAGAAGTAAGGTCCAGTGATTCCCCCTGACCAAATTGCACACCAGACTGTAACTGTAATGGATGCAAAGGTGACTGATGAATAATTGGAGGGTTTTCCATTGCCCAGAACCGACTAGCTATTCTGTTTATTCACATATCCATTCAAAAATTCAAAAACTCCAAAAAATTTCACGTAACTTTCTCATCGTCATGGTAATAGATGATTGATTTTCATGTCATGGTAATCGATGATTGATTTTGATAAAATGTTTCAACGATTAAAGCACGTTGTTTTATCGAATATTTTTCCATAATAAATTTGCCACGTGTCTACCACACGACTGCTAAATATGAACTGTCAAGACGAATGTTTACCAAAATGGCGGTAAATCAAAGTAGTATACCTTCCCGGCGGACACCCTTCAAGTTATGAGTTTAGAAATTAATATTTCAAAAACTATCGATTAAAATACATATAATATGTAAGTTGACACCTTATATTTTAGCGATGTAAAAATCTGTAGTAGAAATTGTCCCAAAATGTCGAACTGTGAGTTAATTTAAAAAAATAAGATAGATACGAAAGCGACATTTTGCGAAGATTCAAAAATGTTTTGATAATTGCGAAAAGTTTTCTGTCCTAATGGCCGGCAGCAGTTAAAAACCTTGCCATCAAAGTTTTTAACTGCTGCCGGCCGTTTGGACAGAAAACTTGCCATCAACTCAAATACCTCGAACTTTTCTCTCAAAAGAACACACCATCAGCTGTCAGTTTTGTCTGACTTTTGGGTTAATTCCAAGGAAATATTTAAACACCAACAAATAAAAGTAAGGAAATAATTTGATAGTTCAATAGTTGCTAGAAAACTTGTAATGTTTGACATCTCTTTAATAAATTTCCCAAAAGTTTTCCATAAATATCCCAAAAAACTATTGTAATCTTAATTTCCCGCTGAAATAATTCTGACTGTTAATCCCATAACTTCAGAATTGATTCTTGAAAAACAACGAAAAACGTTTGAGACATATTGTAAATTGAAAGATTTCATAAACTCTTATGCGCGCAGATTTTTACTAGATTTTGTTTATGCAATCGGGTAAAATTCACAACTTCTCTTGAGCCATTCGTAAATAGTTCTATACACATTCATATATATGATGGTTCTTTTTGGCAGCCAGCGTAGCCTGTTTTTTACCTTCCCTTTGGCTTTGAACTCAAATTTTAGCTTAATTTATGGTCTGGATCTGGATTTGGCGGGACTAATATGTGTTTTTACAGATTGTTTTATTTTTAATAAAAATATGGGAAAAGCGACTAACAACCCGACGTACGACGACGCTTGTGGTCCCCTTGTAGATATCCATTCCTTTTTTTGTTTTTTTCATTAAAAATTTTGTAAAATATTGCACCTGGTAAACATGCTTTAGCCAAAATGCTTCTCCTGGCGGAGCTATCGAGTTGTAACTATTGGCTGAATCATGTGGTGTTGCACAAAATGCGAAATTGCATTGAATATGCGATGCGAACTTGAATGGTGCTTGTCTTGAAAGAGATTTGTTGCTCAACTGGAACTGGATTTATTATGTTGCTACTTCTCGCGTGTGTGCTTGCAGCAATGAGCGGTGTTTTTGTTATTTTTTTGTTTATTTTGCAGCTTCATTAAAGTGCAAACTGACTGGCTGGTGGAGGATTTAGGTGAAACTTCGGTTATGGTTTTGCCTATAGTTTTGTAGAATTGAAATCATATAATAGCTATGTTATGTTTATATGTATTATGTAGCTGGTATCTACATACATGTTGCCAGTCTACGAATTACGACCCCACGAGACTTTGTGGAGCTATTTCAAATTAAACAAGAAACAACAACAACAAAATACTAGGTGCGTGAAAAGGAGTTGCAAATGTTCATTTAACGTATCAAATTGCCTTTGATTTTGATTTTGGTGGAATTTTTTAAAACAGCTGGCAAGGAATGTTGATTCAGGGATTGTATATAGAAATAAGTAAAAGTTGCTAGTATTTGAAGTAAAGCTCATGACTTTAATTGGGCTTTACCTTGAGGAGTGCACAACACAATTATTATTTTCCCATACAAAAGCGGTGTACCTCAAGTTGGGACTTTGGGACCAGTTGTGTTTATTTATTTTTTTATTTTGTAGATATACCTATTCGTTTTGTAGGTCACTGATGTAATTTTTTTTTTTTTTTTTTTTTTTGGTACATTTTTTATTCGGCGACGCACTTTGAAAGATTGATGAGTATAGAGTTATGAAGTTAAACTTTTTGTGTAGATTGATTTTGGTTTTTTGTAAGTACATGACACTATAAGTAAAAACTGCGTTGTAACTTTGTTAAACGGCCAAACTTGTTGGCAGTTCGAATTTTCAATTGACACACTTTTTTTGATGAATCAGGAATAATCACGTAAAACGATCGAACGATTTGGTTTTGCGAGCTGTCTATAGATATGATGAGACAGAAACGGTGGAAACGATATTATTTGATTGTTTTTGTTGTACTACGTGATGATGAATAACAATTTTATTTATGAATTTTAATTTTTATTAATTTATTGCTTAAGAAGTGATCAATTAAATTATATTTAAAGTACCTATACCAATTTTATATAAATGTGGAGTGTTTCAAATTTGTATTTTATTCTATTTTACAGACATTTTCAATATTATCAACAAACAAACAACAACTCAATATGATCCTTTAATGAACAGTTATTTAAAACGGTAAGTTTATTATTTTAAAAAAAATATAAGTTATTGATTTATATGATTAAAAACTCGGATTTGGCTACGATCTGTTGACTTTTAAAATATATCGACTGTATTAGATTGACTTTTATAATCTCGAAAAAAACTGGATCAATTTTTTAAAAATGTCGCTTTTCAAAATCACAGAAATATACTTTTAAAGTCATGATTCTGACAGACGGGGTTTTTATAGTCGACATTTTGATAATCGACATTTTAATAGTTGATATTTTGATCGGATTAGGGCATAGGGACGCATGCGTTTGTAATTTTCATTCCCTGTCTAAACCATAATCTGATAAAAATGTCGACTTTTATATTTTTTTAATGAAATCGACATTTTAACAAGTCAACATTTATTTGTGTCAACATTTTTAAGTCGTTCAAAAAATACTTGTTGTCTATACACCATTCGAACCGGTTGTAAGGACTAGGTGCCAGGTAGCTTTATCTTCTCCCAGACCTGTCTTCATCGGATTCTAAGTGGTGGAGTGTTCCATTTGATATATTTTACCTACATTCAGTCACTTTTAAGTATGACTAAAACAGTTAGTACAGACAAAATAGACAACAACAACAAAAATTGGTGTTTTAACTCACCAATTCATATCCTTTATTTTTTAAAACAATTTATTTGCATTTTAATTGGCTGGAGTGAATATTTTATGGTAGAGAGTTTCGAAAAGCACTCACTTAAAGGAAATTATGCTTTGAAAGTTTGTTATGCCTTTTACCGTTAAAGGTACTAAGCACAGAGATTCGGACCTAAGACAACAAATGTTTAAACTTCCAAAGCGAATATTTGTTGTTTTTCACGCACTTTTTTTCCGTCAAAAGGTGGGAAAGCGGTAGTGCTGGGAGAAGGAATTCGAAAAACTTTGTGTGTGTATGCTTTAAGATTCCAGGAAAAATAATATAGGGACCTAGTCCAGGCCAAAAAAGATTTTTTATTAAAAATAATATATTCACAATTAATTTTTAAGTTTAAGAAATTATAATAATTAAAAAACAATAATTTTTAGGAAAAACATAACTCAAGAAAAAACATTTTGGAATGTTTCGGAAATTAAATAATTAATGAAAAAAATTCCTTACTATTCAGAAAATTAGTAGTTTCAGGAAAAATGAAATATAATTACATATTCAAAAAATTTATAACTAATGAAATCAAACTATGTATTTAAAAATTAGTAGGTACGTTTAGAAAAAAATATTTTTGAATTATTTAGAAAATTAATTATCTATAGCCTTAAAAAAAATATGTGCTAGCATTCGCTCAGAAAGTGTCCAACCGATTTCGATAAATTATATATGGTGGGAAAGCCATAGGTGCGGAGATGTGCAGAATATACCTGAGACACGCATTTACACTCTGTACGTCATATTTGTTTTTGCACTGTCGACCACTGTGCATTAAAAAAAAATTAATTTAAAATTTATAGAACAAATTTTGTGTGATTTAATTTTCAAGCTAATTGTTTGACTCTAGAGAAAAGTTTCTTTCAAGTGTCAATATTAGTTTTTGAGTGAGTTTTTGGTCGAATTTCGGCCAGTGGGCGTTATACTAGTTAAAAAAAATCTCCTTGCTTAAACTTTTGTTGTACCTCCACTCTCCAACTTTTAAGGTAGCTCTTGGAGTTGTAAAAATGTTAGGGTAGGCTTTTTCCACATGTGGAACAAAATTAGAAATTTTGTATCATTACCTTATTATTTATTTTCGACTAACAACTTAATTTGTGGATATTTTAGAAAAATAATTTTTACTAATTAATTATATTCCAAAAATTTAGTTATTACTTAGACTTAATACTTATTTTCCAAAAAAAATTGTAATAACTTCTAGATTATTTTTCAAAACTATTTTTTTTTTTAATTTTATTTTAATAAAAACATAATTATTTCGGGGGTGATTTTCCGTTTTCGAAGTAATTTGTTAATGAAAATATAAAATCTTTGCCTTCGCACACTTAGGTATGTATGTGAACTAAGTGTTTTCCAAATTTAAACTGCATACAATTTCAAGCCACAACCTTGATTATAATAAAAATGCCTTTTTCTCTTTCATTAAAAGAGGTGTAAATTTTTGGTGTTTAAGTAAAAAAAAAAAATCCGACTTTATGTCTATACGCTTCACGGAAATAATTATTTTTTTCTTGATTGAAGAAAACACAACGAATCTTTTAAAAAATTCAACGTTGAAATTTCCATTAATTAAGAGATTATCTCTCTCAAAATGAGAAAAGACCTTAAACATGGAAATAAACCAAAACGTTTCCTTGCCCTGATTAAAATCATAGATTGTGTTGCAAAGTAAAATAATTATGCTGTTAAAATATTCTTTCATCATTAACTTAAATAAAAATTGAATCATTTTAAAGAGGTTTAGTGTTTTGTTTGTAGCGGGTGTGACGTGAAGGTAATCCATATTTAAGAACCTGCACATTAGCATAATTTTATTTAATATTTTTTTTCGTAAAATTTCTCGTCGACTGCTTTTGTGTTCTAAATATACCCATGTTCCTATTGTCTATTTATTTCTATATGGTTTATTTTCTTACGACACAGATATAATAATGATAATAAAGTCATAAACTGAACAATAGGTAACTGATGCTACTTTTCAAACGTAGGTTGGTATACTTGTTAATGGATTAAGTCAATTTTTTTACTTTTTCATTATTGACGCATGTGTGTATACTGTGTTCTTTAGTTCTGTATATACAAGCGGCCTTGAAAGTAGACTATTTTGTTAAGCTCGTTTTATATTACCTTATACCTTAGTGCTACTATAACACCTTTTAAGTGACCATGGTAATCTTCTTAATATAGGATAACTGGCTAATGTGTTCTGTGTACCCGAGATAAATTAAAATGATAAAATTACAACATATACCACCATAAAGCACCTGAGAGATGTTCAGTTTATATTTTTTAATACAAGTTTTACTACGCAAAGTTCTTAAAACGAAATAAATAACCTATACAGAAAGTATACTATAGACAAGACATGCCTACCATTAGGACAACATGTAATAAATTGCATCTCTGAGTAATCTGCAAGCTGTAGATAAATTAATTATTATTACACTCAAGTAAAGTATTTCAACTATTAACAGATTAAGGCCTTCTGGACACGAAGCGACTCGTCATAGACACGTACCACCCTTATCGCACACGAGGAGTAGGCTCCACCAGTTCGTCGCAGCGCAATAGCTGCAAATCGCCGGGCGTACAGCAGTGTTGGTCGCCAGGCGTACAAAATCATGTAGTTATTGAAACTTTTTGGTTAAGTGGTTCGGTTAAAAATGTGTGCATTTGTATGTAAATCATGAGTCGTTTGTCTATGACGAGACGCTACGTGTGCAGAAGGATATAGGCGTCGATGAATCCTTGTTGCATTAAGAATCTTAAACGTGTCTATGAAGAGATGCTTCGTGTGCAGATGTTGAAAGTTCCTTATGTTTTATCAACGTATAAATATCGAAAAATAATTGAAGAAATGAAATTTTTCGTTATATCTGCGTAAGGATTTGGTTCAATGTACGAATACAAAATGGAAAAAAATACCCTTTAATCATAAATATTTGTATGGACTCTTTTGATCATTTTTTTCATTCCAAATTGAATATCTATTTTCATGATCGCTGGATAAAATTGACAATAACTTTTTTAAGGATTAAGGTTAGACCGCACTAGGCGGAACTGCACTGCAGCGAAACTGCGATTCAAAATAATTTGTATGAAATTGTATGAAGTTCAGTTGCCGCTTAGTGCGATATAGCTCATATAATTTCATACAAATAATGTTTTGCCGCGTCGTGAAGTGTAGTTCCACTGCAGTTGTGTGCGGTCTAACCTTTATCGTATCACCTTAATTTTGATGTCATTAGATTCAAAATTGAAAAATACCCTTAATTCATGTATCATAATGTTCAAATTGTTTGAAAATTAGTTTTTAATTTTGATATATCCCCCGCGTCTCCCCCTCCAAAAAATACCCGTAAACACTGTTATTTGTATGGGCTCTTTTGATTCCTTATTTTCTTATGGTAAATCCAACGTTCCCACCAAATACCATAAATGTAAAAATTTTGTCCGCATGTATGTCATATTTTACCTGTACCAATTAACTGATTGCTGAAATGATAACTTAGACCGATTCTTCTTAGTTTTAAGTTGAAAAGTAAAAGTACTAGAACCATCCGGTTTTCAGTGCTCGACTACAAATTTATGACAGCATTGAAAAAACAAATATAGTACTTAAGTACTTGAAATTTTGCAAATTAGTTTTAACTAAATTTTTTTTTTCAAAATTTTGATTTCGAAATTTAATATTTAAAACACTATTCATTAAAAGAACTTTATTTAGAACGGTAATGAATGAATGGATTTCTGGGCTAACTTAAAAGTATATTTAAGGGCATTGTAAATGTTACCATTTCATTTTAATAATTTGTTTTCTGTAATATAGGTACCCCCTCTTATATGACATTTTTCTTGTCTCGACTTAACCTACACCCTTAAGCTTTTTGCCATGCCTTAGATGAATCACCCTGTATTCACACAGGGATGTCGTTCAGTGTACGAACACGGAATGCAATAGTATCAAACAAGATGTCCCTTAAAAAATTGGGGTGTTTCCTATTTAACAAGCTACTCAAATATTTGTTATTTTATTTTTGTTTAACTGTTTTTGATCAACGTTTTTTTGATTAATTTCTTATTCGTAGTTTGTTTTTAGTGTCCCATTTTCCGAAGGATTTTCCACGCTCTGAGGCGAAAAAGGAAATTGTTTAATTTCCCCGCTTGCTGCTCTGCTTACTTGAAATCGATCTTTATCAATAAATTGTAGAGACTTATTTTATCCATTTCAAGTAAGGAGAACAGGATAATTTTTTGTTTAGATCCGTAGGGCACATAAGTTGCTCGTTAATATAGGACCCACGACCCACCCCAATTTTCTACCTCAACGTTTATTGCTTTTTCAAAAATTGGTCTGTTTACTTGAAATCAAGTTAGCAGAATATTAATTATTTCCAAAAGTAAAGGAGCACTTTATTATCATTTAGAAAGCGCCTTATAATATCATGCATTCTTTTTTGTTCTCCTGACCTTGTTCTGCTAACTTGAGGGATATTAAAAGAAGAGTAGGTAGGTAGGTACATGATAAAACTCCAGTTTTGAAGGACTTGAAGGTTGCAGAAGTCAAAATGGGTCCACGGTTAAGAGGACATAGTAAGTTAGGGGCATCTGGCTATCCGTGACAGTGATTAAGGCCCGTTTGCTGATACTTAAATATTTAAGTTCCACATAAGCGCTTATGTTACACTTATGTTCCTAAGCATAAACTGTCACATAAGTTCTTATGTTGAACTTAAATGGTTAAGTTTGGTATCAGCAAATTGGCCTAAGGGCTATTTCAGACTTAGACACACAAAAAATATTTTTGTTGTTTTTCTACAAAAAAAAAAAATGCAAAATGTTCATTAAAAAAAGTGTAAAAAACTAAAGACCACTCCCTTATTGAATTAAAAGAAAATTTATCATATCTAATAGTCTAAGAGCCCACAGCAATTTTAGAGGTGTGAAAGTGAACCAAAAAAAAAGTATATGAGTTGAAAGGTGTGGTAAAGCTCATGTATGAAATGGAAGTCTTGCAGTCCCTGGAGGCGGCTTAAGATGCGTTATAGCAATTTGAAAACCTTAAAAAATCAACTTTGAGGATGATTGTATGAACCAAACAAAATGTTTATCCATCCGTAGGTATTGAGCCCCTGATTACAGATCCGTATGTCCAAGACCGATTGGAGGCGGCATTTACCCTGCCAGACCGTTTGAAAAACCGTAAAAATCAACTTTGAGGATGATTGTATGAACCAAAAAAATTTGTACCCATTCCTAGGTATTGAGCCCCTGATTACAGATCCGTATGTCCAAGACCTTTTGGAGGCGGCATTTACCCTCCCAGACCGTTTGAAAAACCCTAATAATCAACTTTGAGGATGATTGTATGAACCAAAATTTTTTTTACCCATTCCTAGGTATTGAGCCCCTGATTACAGATCCGTATGTCCAAGACCGATTGGAGTCGCCATTTACCCTGCCAGACCGTTTATAGAACCCGAAAAATTTAAAAGAAATGTGTAAAAAAATTATTAAAAAATAACGCTAAGAACTAAAACGGCTTTTTATTTTTGTATGTAAAGTCAGAAGTCATTTCATTTTTAAATAAAGTTCTTTTAGTGAACAGTTTTTGAAATATTAATTTTCAAACTCAAAATTTTGATACAAAAATAAAAATAAATGTTCAAAATACTTTTTTTCAAAATTTCACGTAATTAGGTACTATCTTTTCAATGCTCTTATCAAATCATAGTCAAATACTCAAAACCGGATGATTCTAGGATGTTTACTTTTCAAGATATTAGAAAAACTTTCTCATAAAACTAAGAAGAATGCAGATAAATGATCATTTTAATAACCTTGATTATCATCAACTTGTTTTTTTTTTTTTTGTTTACTAAGTTGGTTGTTTTACTAAGTTGGTTTCTTTATTTTGTAAAATCTTGAAAAGTAAAAGTCATAGAACCATCCGGTTTACAGTTTTTGACTATGATTTGATAAGAGCATTGAATTTTGAAAAAAAAAAAAAATATTACCTAATTACGTGAAATTTTGACAAAAAGTATTTGAACATTTATTTTTTTTATCAAAATTTTGAGTTTGAAAATTAATATTTCAAAAACTGTTCACTAAAAGAACTTTATTTAAAAATGAAATGATAGAAGGGACTTCTGACTTTACATACAAAAATAAAAAGGCGTTTTAGTTCTTACCGTTGTTTTTTAATATTTTTTTTACACATTTCTTTTAAATTTTTCGGGTTCTATAAACAGTCTGGCAGGGTAAATGCCGCCTCCAATCGGTCTTGGACATACGGATCTGTAATCAGGGGCTCAATACCTACGGATGGATAAACATTTTGTTTGGTTCATACAATCATCCTCAAAGTTGATTTTTTAAGGTTTTCAAATTGCTATAACGCATCTTAAGCCGCCTCCAGGGACTGCAAGACTTCCATTTCTTTCATAAGCATTACCACATCTTTCGACTCATATAATTTTTTTTTTGTTCACTTTCACACCCCTAAATTTGCTGTGGGTCGACAACAGAACACCTGTTGTTTATAATTTGACACCCATGCAATGTGTGAAGTTTTGTGGGCTAGTAAAAAAAAAACACAATCAAACATAGGCGGATTTTATTTTAAAGATAAAAGAAATTAATATTCAAGTCTGGGTAAAGAAAGGTGTGATGTGATTCAAGTTGAATCAAGTCGCGGTACTTGGCACCAAAACAAAAACGATATCAGTTTCAATATAAAAAGTAAAAGCAATCATAATTCACTCGCTAAGGTTAAACACACACTCCACTTTATCGATTTTACTTTGTCGCTATTTTTATCATCGAACTGATAAAGTGAGTATTATTTGTATATGAGCTTTGTTTTCTTTCCCAGAGAGCACGTATTTTTATTTGTGGTGTTGATTTTCTGCAATCAATTTCATTTCCGCTCAAAGATATTGGATTAAAATTCACTCGTGTGTAGTGTAAGTGAGCTATTCGATTTGTTTCGTATGATGACGATGATGGTGATGCACTAGAGTCGTTTAAAAATTAATTTAATTACAAGTTTGAGTCGTGATCTGTAACTAAATTATAAATGCATTTTTATTGGAGTAAGAAAAAGTAGTTGCATTTACTCCTTATGGCAGTTTAATGATTTTGATGACGTTGAAGAACTTTTGAATACTTTGATTAAGGATTAGGGATTTTCATTTTTTGGGTAAAAAATGGCTCATCACATCGGGTTCTGTTGGCTTATTGTTTTCGGCAACTGACGATGGAGGAGGAATCACAAGAACAATAATAAATATTAGACCTTAACAAAACAAAAGCCGAAGAAGTGAAAACTTCAAATTTTAAATCTTAACAAAGAAAGAAATACGAAAACAGGCTTGTTATAAAAATTCTTTTTGTAAAAATGTCTTCCTTTAACTCGACTATAGGAAAAGATATAAGGACAGTTCAACCTCGATAACAAAACAATTTGAATATTTTAAGTATTTTCCTAAACAACCGCCATTATCGAGTCCATCCATTAAATTAAAATATTTAATTTTCTAATTCCATTAATTAAAATTCATTAAATGTTAAATCCCTTTTATAGGTCTGAGCTGCTATGTGCGCACAACTTATAATGCCTTAACTTTCTCAATTAACCATGAAAATCCAATCAAATGAATTCAAATAAATTTCCATTCATCTTGAAGGACTTACCCATTTATCCAAGCCAATGCCAAATAAAACCACTTTACCACCAGCACCAGCACCATCACTCTACTCGACTCGGAAGCTCAACCCTATAAAACTCATCCCAAGTGGAAAGCTTAGCTATAACTTCATCTTCGCAAAGTAATTTTCGTAACTTTTTGGCTAATTTTGTTATTCCATTTAAAACTTAACCAGTCAATTGGCGTTCGCGTAAAAATACCCGTCACCTTCCATTTTCCATTTCAGTTTGAATGTTTTCCTCCTCTCAGCCAACCATCTCTCAATATCATCCATCCATCCATCCGGCTTCCATACAAAAAAAAGACAAGTTAAATTAATTGAATCCTATTAATTTTGTTTGTTTGTCGCGTTTATTTTTCAACAATTTCAAAAGACTTTGTGTCTGTCTATTCGGCCGGACGCGAAAGCCGAACAGGACGAATTTTTAAAATTTAAATAATGCAAAGTAGATTTTGTTGGGTATTTTGTTTTTATTATTTAAGTGAAAGTTTTAATTATATTATTTTGTTGTTTGTGAAAAGAAGCGCAACAAAATATAGATATAGAACACATAGTATATAAATTCTTTTATAATCGTATGGTCCACTTCCCGTAGTAGCCCGTAGCGTAAAGGTAAGTGCGTTCAACTGTCATGCTGGAGGTTTGGGTTCGCTTCCCAGCCTCGTCCACCTAAAAACTAAAAAGTTTTTTTTCAGGGCTACTGCCTCTTGCGAGGAATTGACAAATCCTCCAAGACTATCACTTGTCACGAATAAGTGCTTCTCGTCTAGCCGTTCGGATTCGGCATAAAATTGTAGGTTCCTCCCATTCCTGTCGATAGGCGCACACAGTAATGGTTGCGAGTTGTTAGTCACTAGGCCCTGGTTCTTCATGAGCCAGCCGATTTATTTATTTTGTATTTATGGTCCACTTTAGCAAGGTCTAGAAGCTTATAACTTCGTTGAATATTTTAATATAGATACTCTAGAATTTAACTTGCACGACGCACGTATTTATTTAAATTAAGTATGCCCGATAAATTGTATGTAAATAAAATACATGACTAGATCGCGTGAACTTGATCATCTGTTACTGTTCAAGCAGCTTAGCAAAAAAAAAGCAAATTAAGAAGCATGAAATTAATTTTTTTAATTGTTTAATTTCCTAATTTTAGTATACCAAGTTTCCGTTAAACAGAAAAGATACCATTTAATTTACTTGAAAAAATTTAAATACATGAAACAAAAATTTTAAAATTTTTGGAGCGGTTTCTTAAAATTATTTTTTAATTATAAAATTTGTATTTCTTTTTTGAGAAAAAAAAAATAAAGCAGGTAATTATTAATATATCTACATTTAGTATTGTTAGTATGAATTTGAAAAAAACAAAATCAGTTACTCGTTTTTTTTAATAATAAACAAAATTCCAAAAATTCAAAGTCGAAAATATTAAAAATAGCTCAAAGTGAAAGGAAGGAAAATTAAACTTTTTTTTAATCATTTGAGACATTTTCGAGCAAACTTTTCTCAGCGGTTATGTAACGTTATTTTTGGTTCATGGATTTTTAAAGTATTTTATAAGAAGTTGAAATCACTTTAAACCAAATGCCAGAAAATGGATAGACTTGTTTTTAAAAAAATGTGTATTAAGTTTTCAAAACAAATTTTTTGCACATTTTTTAAATTTCAAAAAAACTATTTTCCAAAAATTGGGGTACACAATATAGTACATTTTTTAACATTTAAAAAGCTCCTCTATAGACAAAATTGCAAAATATTTACGTAACCGCTTTTCAGAAAATGAACAAAACCAAAGAATTGGTTCTACCATATGTCTTAGTGAAAAAAAAAATACTTACTGAAAATTAGCTTTTTCAATAGTACCAAATTAAATAAATTGTATGTGTCAAATTCGTATAAGCCGTTTTTAATAAAAATTAATATTTTAATTTTTGGCAAAAAAAAGTTTGATTTTATAAGTACAAAATGACCTCACATCCAAAAAAGACACAAAATGGTCGATGTTTACCGACGGTTATAAAAAATTAGTATCAACGGTATCATTATTTTTTGTCTTCAAAAAGAAAGATAATAGAAAAAACTGTCGGCACATTACCCAAGGAACATAATTTACCAAGCTTGAAAAAAAAACATCGAGACAATGGGGCATATGCTTCAAACGAAAGTAATTACTAGAAGTAAAAGTTTATAGTATATACTAGTACTACTAGTAGAACCTGAAACTAATTGTATTTACTACATTCGGTATGCATACACCTGAGTTCATACTAGCTAGTATAAACTAGTAGTAAATACTGGATTCATCCCAGTAAATACCACACTAGTTCATCTGAAAGTAATAGTATATACTAGATACCTACATAAATGCGTTAAATAAATGCTGTTGCTTCTCTTTGTTCTGTAAATTACCGTTCTATAATTTTCTTCTTTTGTAAACAATTTTTAGTGTTAAAATTTTCAAGAGTTTAAAAGTGAGTGTTCGAGGTTAAAAAAATGGCAAAACCTTAGAGTTTGTTAAAATACTAGAAAAGTATGCCGTACTTATTAACAAATCTCAACAGCCTCACATAAAAATAAGCAAAGGCGGAGGCCTTAAAATTGCTTATTCATGAGTTTCAAGCCAAGACTGGTATTTTAATAACAGAAGACCAACTAAAGAAGGAGATAAATACCATTAAGACTGACGTGAAAAAAAATCGGACCTTAAATCAACGGGAAATAAACCAATCAAGCTAAAAGAATGGGAACAAATTTTCTTAAAGCTTATCAATGTTGACCAAAACCCATCAATTTCAAGAATACTTGGTATGTAAAGTTTTATAAACAAAATTACTTTTACAAATCTTTTTTTTTGTAGGTGGTCTATCTGTGGATCAGATAACCATAACAAGGAACAAAAAAGATGTAGTTCTTGAAGAGGACAAAGAAGAGTCAGCGCCGCTTGATTGTCAATCTTCTGCACCAGCACCAAAACGCAAAAGGCGTTTCTCTCACTAATCGTGAGCCTCAACGTTAAGTGCTTCTGGAAAACTTAAAACTTTTGAGGATGCAACAGGAGCTTCTTCAGAAAAGGTTGGCTAGCAATGATGACGATCATTCGTTGCGCTCAGCGAATGACTCTGAAAATATTTTTACCGAAGACGGACGAACATTTTGTAATTTATAAAGTCATACTTTGTTTTATTTTATTTTGAATGAATAATAATATTTTGTTAGTTTATACATTTTTTAATTTATTTTTGTACATTATATATATCTTTAATAAAATCATAACAAAATTATAATTGTGTATTGTATATCATTTCTGCAAGCTCATTTTTGTTCATCTGTCCCAATCTTCTGATTTGTAGTACAGAATCATTATGCTCTGAAGTGTGGACTGCACTTTTATTTCTTTCCCCTTCCTTCACCTTCTGAAATCTCGAAGTTGTCACTGTCATTTAAATACTTTGCAATATTGTGCAGGACAAAGCATGTAGTGTAACTAAAGTTGGTACATTCTTTAATTCGACTCGTATACAGTTTTGTAGGATTGGAAACCGGGTCTTCAGTTGACCAAAACACCCTCTCTTTAGTATGCAATTTGGTATAAGCTTTTTCGATGTTACTGGTTGGATTTTTGAATGGTGTCATTAACCATGGTGTAATTCCATATCCCTCGTCTGCCAATACTATTGTATTTTCTGAAGACCTCAAAATAGGTTCAAGAAAACTATCTTTCCAAATCCTTGAATCATGAACTGACCCTGGCCATTCGCAAACAACACATGTAAACCATTCTCTGGCATTACAGGTCGCTTGAATATTGATGGAGGCATATCTTTTACGGTTTATATACTCCTCTGAGTGTACGTGGGGGTTCTTTATTTCGACATGGGTGCAGTCTAACGCTCCTATACATGATGGAAAACTGTATTTCAAAAGCCAATCCTGTGTAGCTTCCAATTGTTGTGGGTAATCCGAAGGAAACTTAATCCAAAGAAAATATTTATCCACTATCCCCCTTATTTATAAAGAAAAAATAGTTATTTCAGCTCCCGTGTTTAGAAAAACTACACCATGGAAAACGACTTTTTTGGGCTCAAATTATAGGCATTTGCTTAGTATTCCATTTGAGTCCGGAAGATTTTTATTCCATGGTGTAGTTTTCCTAAACACGGGAACTGAAATAACTATTTTTATAAATATGTTTTGCTATATAGTGTACAGTTTTGCAAACAGTACTCTTATGAATGCCCGCAGGTGCGAACGCAGTGGAGGGTTTTGGGGGTTCAACTCCCCCCCCCCCGAAATGTATGAATTTAACTTCCTAACCAAAATTTAAACCCCTCCCCCCACCCGAAATTTATAATAATAATAATGTTTTTGTTTTGATAACATGGTAAACTTCTCACAATTTTGGCGAAAAAGAACTTTTCAAATACTTATGCGATATTAAGAGATTCAGCCTCTCCTCCTGGATACTTTTTATAGAAAATTAAATTTTCTACATTTCTGTATATTTAAATTGCATACGTGAAAACTCTACTAAAATAAAGCTCGACAAAGTTTCTATAAAAAGTATCAAAAGTGATTTTTCGTTCTGATGTGCACTGGAAAAACATTTTTCCAATCGAAAGTTGAACGGTTTTTCAACTTCTCAATAGAAGGAGCTGTCATGAAATGTTTTAATATATAAAAATTGAAGAGAACATCCTAACCTACAAAATTAAATAAAAATAACTACTCTACGACTTATAGGGTTCAAGAAAATCGAGTAGGGTGACGTTGGGATAGATGCACCACCTTCTTTACAAATGATCATAACATTTTTAAATTTAACCTTGTTTGGCTGGGATTTTTATATCCTTTTAACAGTTTCGTTATGAAAGTTAGTACACAGTTAAATTTTTGATAACTTTTAAATTTTTTTAAGTGATAATTCATTTTTCGAAAAATGGGAAATGGTGCATTGTGCACCATTATATGTACCAAATGCACCAGCCATATGTGCAGAATGCACCAGGAAGGTACTTAATGCACCAAGCATTACTTGAAAGAATAAAAACCAATTTTCAAAGCTTGAACTGAGTTCAATTTGTAGTTTAAGTTAAACTACTTCATTTTCCCGCGTAAACCTAAGTTCAACGTGGTATTTATTTACTTATTTTTCATAACCAATTCCATCAGCGAATATATGTCTGCTGTTGAAAAGTTATTTCTCTTGTTTTTGCACAATTATTGGTTTATTTTCAATTTTTTTAGTCTTGTTCGTGTGACTCGAGAAAAAAATGTCGATAAATTATTTGTCGCACTTGTTCTTTGCTTCAGAAAGAGAAAGAATAGACAGGGACAGATATACGTAGTGTTTGAAATACGTTTGCGAAGCAAAAACGTGCAATGCTGCCAACTCTTCTTCATTAAATCTAGTTAAACGAAGTTTAACTGAACTGAAGTTCAGATTTCACTGTGAAAATGTAAAACTGTGAAAAAACGAGTTAAACCAAAAATTAAAAATCAGTTTATGAATCAGCTGTTTTTAAGTTTAAACTCCTACTGCAAAATGGGGGATAATGATTGCTGCCGTTTAGTTGGTCCCGACCCGATACAATAAGATCTTTGAAAAAATATTTTATATCTTCCTCTCTGACCAAAGAGCTGCTCGCCTCTGGTCTTTCGAGTAAATTCCTTGTTTTCGGTTCACAGCTGGTTTCTGTGGCATCTTTAATAAAAACAGTAAGCTTTAGTCTACATTCAAAACTTCAAGGTGCACAATGCACCATGGTGCATTTAACAATATGCTTTAGTACACCATGGTGCATTTAACAATATGCTTTAGTGGTGCATTGTGTACCAACACGGAATTTTTGTTTAAAAATAAAATAATTCATAAAAAAAAGGCAACTAAGCTATGAACTATTTCTTTTAAGATATAAACAAAATTCTTAACAACAGTTTTATGAAACCTTATTGAAGAAAACCTTAGTTTTCACTTAAATATATAAAAAAAATAAACTCACCTTATTTTTTTTCTTTTTTACTTAATATTTATACAAAACTGCGCACGCGTCCGCCAACAAAGAGGAGCACAACCAGACTTAACTCTGTTGGCCTTATTGAACGTAACGAACGTAACTGGTTGGGTGAATATAAGTGTGGTGCATTTTGCACCACTGGTGCATCTATGACAACGTTACCCTAAACGCTACTTTCAAAAGGTTGGACGACGGAGAGGGTTTAAAAAACAATAAGTTCTCCTTGTCTATTGTGAAGATATTTTTGCTAGTTTTATTGGGCTAGTAACTAGTTGTTAGGTACATAATAAAATGTATCAGTGATTTAACATTGATGGTTGCTTAGACGACCACTGATCGAAATTTGATTGATTTAAACTCAAAACAGCGTCTATCTTAATATAGAAACAACTAATTAATTTCCATAGCCAAATAATTTAATCGGATAAAAATAATCGTCATCAAACGTTTGGATCGGAACTTAAACCCATTTAGAGATTTGAATATATGAATATATCCACAACACCCACCCATCACAAGCGAATCAAAACACCTTCAACACTTTGTATCGCTAATGATTTTATTTAAGAATCAACCTGTCTTACTAATTAGGTGTTTTTAGTTGCTGTCGGCAAAGTGTGTTTGAAGTTTACAATTTTGGTTCCCATGGAGAAGATTAAATTTATTGCATACATCACATGTCGAACTTATTCCAATATTTATTCAGGTTTCGAAAATGTTTTCTCTAAAACCCACACAATTTGGAAAAAAAGAATTTAAATTAAAAAAATTAACAATAAAAAGTAAAATTTCAAAAAAAAAAAAAAAAAAAAAATCAAACAAACAAAACACATCAAGTTTGCATTCAAAGCTTATGGGTCAAGCCCGCACGACTTTCCTACTGTGATGATGGTGCGATGGAATGGCGTTTCTGTCTCCAACTTTCGATATTTCTCATCGAATTTCTTCTATTCAATTTATCTCCGCCTTAATTTGCGTTCCATTTGAATTTCAAATCAAAATTAATGGTTTTAGTGTTGATTTTGAAAGAAAAAAAAAAAAAAAATTCCCACGACACGACTTCTTCGTCTTTCTTTCGTGCCATCATTGTTGTTGGTATACCTAAATAGGTATAAGTCGTAAAAGCCTTAACCGAAAACGGGGGGTATAATTAAATGTCTACGCGTGCATAAAGTTATGCTGATGGTGAAAAGTTTCTAAATGTGAGTGTGATGCATCTTATTTGCGGTGCATTAGCATCAGCACATTCAAGTTGCATGATGTCGATGTGGTAAGTAAGGTGTGGGCGTGAAAAAGGAATTTTCGCGGATAATCAAGCAGTATTGTCTGATGCGTGCAAGAAGGAAAAGTTGTGAAGGGGTCTTCTCTCTTTATGGAAGCAAATTGGCAAATTGAATGGCACTTGACAATTCTTGCCGCTGATTTGGCCACAATCTGTGGTGGTAAGGAAATTGATGTTGAATGAAAGTTGGAAAACTAAGGCGACGTCGAATTAATCTCATGTAGCTTCGAATGTGGGTCATTGAATAGATCGTGGTTTTTACAACTATACTTAGAAGCAAAACCTGGAAAGCTTTGGTGACTTTATTATTGTGTATCTGAATACTGTTTATGCATTTGTGGTATAGAGATTTTTGCAAAACATTCCCGGGCAGAAAAACAATCTAGTTTTTGACAAGGCACTAGAGAGTTTAACATAGATTCTGGTAAGGGGCTGGCAAGGGTTAACAAAGCTAGAACAAGGGCCTTGGCGTTTATGAACCCATTGCCTCGTCAGGGAAAAAAAAATAAGAGTTGGCTTATATGGGACTTGATCCTGCGATCTTCTGCTTGTCAGTCCAACATGCTACCAACTGCTTTAACTCGCTATATACAAAAATTTTAAAAGCGAGGGCCTCATGAATGTTTGGAAAGTTACTCTCGTCTAAATTTGTGGTACTAAAATCCAGCAAGGGCTTGTTAAGTATCTGAGAAGTTTTCATGGTCCTGATTTTCCCTACTAAAAACTTACTAGGGCCTTGCCCAAACTCGACAGAAACTTGGAAATCGAATCCTTAATATACAGATACACCGTCAAATTTTAGTTACATTCTTGTTGTTCTCTAGAAATAGCCAAAAATCCTTAAGCCTTAGATGTCGGCGGTTTTTTAAAAATGGTTGCCAAGTCCCACCTCAGTATGCTTCGCAACTGTTTGTTAAAACCAAGCATACTGTTCTGAGCAATAACCAGAAAAAAACAGTTTGTGGGCACTTTAGTTTGTATTATATCAACGACTTTAGAGTGAGTTTAGCACATACAAAAAAGTCGAATTTAGGATAAAATCGAGTCTTTACATTCCTTTGTTACTCAGATCCAGTAATCTCCTATGAAAAATTGTCCTTTTAAGTCAATATAATTTACTTTTATTATACTCACTGTCATGTCTTAACAAAACGTTTACAACTTTTTTTTTTACCAATCCACCAAATCTTAAACTTCACTAATGCATAAAAATGCATTTAAATTCAAAAAATCATTTCCTGCTTCACTTTAATGAACCTCATTAAGACCATTTCTTAATTTCGTGTGTCAAAATTTATTGTTACATGAAAGATCTGTTCGAATCCAATGTTTTTTTTTTTTGTTGAAAACAAATCGCCCATTCAAGATCGTTAACTACTCTCGCTTATCTTTCATTCAACACGTATAATCCCATGTTAAAGTACTTAAATCTCCGCACCTTATATAGAGCTTGCTGTCTACACTCTCCACTTATAAACTGTATAAAGTCATGAAACTTTTATGGGTCGTTTATCTTTTCAAAACATTACATAAACTTATCAAGACCAACAAACAAAAACTACACTGTACCGCCATCAATGCAATTAAAGTAAGAAAAAAAGAATAAAAACAAAATGAAAGAGTTAATAATTTTTATTCAGTAGGTACATCACTTCTCTCAGGTAGGTACCTCCACCTACCTAAGCACTCGTACATACTTCAAGCCCCCATGAACAAAAATAAAATAAAATACAATCTTAAGAATCTTTAACCTTCGTGTAAGAAAATCTCCCTTTGAGGCTTTATTTATAATGAATCGATTAAACGATAAAAATAATGCACCATCATAACATATGGTCTTATCCGTTGGATTACATCTAACTCGTGTGGTCATAAGTTATCCGACTTTAGTTTGAGAAATCTAGAAGGAAATCACCTTTTGGTCTTGGGTCATATAAGAAAAATTAATATATAAAAAACACGAAGGGAGTGTAATAAAAAAAATACTTAACAAAGAAAACTGGTCCAACGGTTCAACCTTCTGGTAAAGGTACCTCTGATGTGTTGTTGCTTTTTTCTAATTGTGAATCACCTTTTCAATCCTTCCTGTTCATTCTTCTGCAGACTCTTTTAAAACCAGACCCACGTATTCACATTCACAATATCTCCCTCATGTTCTATATCTATACAATCGCACGTATGAAACGTGATTGTCCAGCGCAGCAGCAGCGGTGGCGGTAAATTTACCGCTTGAAAGTAATTTTGTTAAAAAAAGATTCTTAGAAAAAGCATCTAACTACCAATAAACAAACAGAAAAATAAGGAAAAAAAAATCATAGATGGTGGATCATTACATTTGGTTCAGCCTCTTTCATGGATCGAGAAGGTTAAAGGAAATTATTTCATAAAGAATTTCACCAGCAATTTAGTTCGAGCTATTAAAAAAAAAAAAAACAATAACTCTAGGTATGAGTTGATTGATCATTGGTCGAAGAAGGCCGGAACACTTTATGTCTATTATAAATATGTCAAAAGACTTTTTGAATTAAACCATACAATTTGGAATAAAAAGTTCTTTCTTGCGATTATAATCTGTAAGACCTTCGAATTTCGAAATCGAAATTAGATTTTAATATGAAAATGCTTTGAGTTATAAACAAAACTTATGAGTTTGCTTCCTTTAAGCTGAAAACTAAAGATTAGATTATTTCTGAAATTTAATTCTGAAATTCGAACTTCGAGTTCGACTTTTTGAATAAAAACAAAAAATGCACATTTATGCCTATTTTGTGTTGAATTAAAGAACCCATAACTCTTTATTGCGATATATATAATAGCTTCGAATTTCGAAATTGAAACTTTAGTTTAAAAACGCTTTGTGAGAGTGAATCTAAAATAAAAGATGAAATTGTTTGTGACATTACTAATTCAAATTTTGAACTTAACCTTGAATTGGAACTTTAATCAGTCGAATTAAAAACATTTTCAAATTTAAACATGTCAGATTTTCGTACATAATATTTAAATACAAATATTTTTACTTATAATATAAATGTGATAAGACTTCGAATGTCGAAATCTAAGTTCGAATTTTAGTATGTCTGCTAATATACTATGGCTTTCAAGTCATGAGACTTTTCGAACAGTTAAAAAAGAAAATAAAGTTGAAACTCAAGTATCCTTCTCGTCGTGGGTCTTATTTACGTCTGGCCACGAGACAAGATAAGTCTCGGTCTCAATCTCGCATGACGAGACCGGTTCAAGACGAGAATCGCTTTTAGCAACTGAGACGAGATTCAGGCAAGACTGTAGGTATATTTAGACCGAAATTTACAGATAGTCTAATAAATTTAAAAAATCCAATTTCAGTTAAATATTTATTTTTTTTTTGCACGTATTCAAACTATAATCCAAAATATTTCGTTCCAAAATCAACAGGTTGTCCGGAAATCGTTTTTTTTCGGAGAAGAGACCGAGACGAGACTTAATAATACGAGACTGACAAGAGACCGAGACGAGACTGAAAATTTTCGATTTTAACGAGACCGAGACGAGACTTACAAAAGTCTTGCAGAGTATCGTCTCGTGGCCAGCCCTATTCTTATTTCAGCGATCATTTTTTAGGTTTATCTTTTCCGTAGTTTTATTTAACTTCGCTTCTCGTAAAGCGAAAATATTGTTTCTGGGTTCCAGAGCAACAAATCGAAACAAAAAATTAAAAAAAAAAACTGCATAATTTCATAAAATCACCTTGTAAGAGCAGATAATACCAAAACTTTGCGTACAAAAATATTATCATAGAATTGCCTTGAACCTCAAAATCAAAAAACGAATTATTTGGCAGATTTCTATTTCAAATGTTTAATCTTAATCTGAAATTCGAACTTCGAGTTAAACTTTTACAAAAAAAAAAAAAATTTTTAAAGTTTTGCATCCAATTTTTGTTGTGCTATGTTTTTGAAGGTACTTCTATAAATTTGTCCAAACATTTATAATCTAGGTTTTAAAAGCCCCGTTATGAAATCTTAAAAAAAAAACTCTTGACACTACAGATTTTTTTGGTGAAATTTACATTTTCATAAAAAAAGATTTCAAAAAGAAATTGTTTGCATCAATGAACCCACGGCATGGTTCACTGCGAGACTAGTTGTTTTAATATTATTACGTGAGAAAGATCCATGTGCCGTGCTATGATGGCAGTGCAATGTAGTACCCATCAGACCATCACCTTTGAATATAGCCCGCCGCGCCGGTCGCTGCCACCAGCCGCCACGTCTTCGAAACTGGTCAATTTACTTTGTATTTAGGCGAACCTGTTCTGATGCTGCGATGAGCTCTTTGTGTTCTCTGGCCAGGTTTGCCTCATCCATACACCGTCCATCCATCTACCTATTAAATCTAACTTGCGGTTTATCTGCTAAGAGAGATGGTATCTTTGTTCAACGTTCTTTAGGTAACGTCGCGTCGCATCAGTGGTCGTCCTCCCAACCAAACTTAACTATTAGACAATGATTTTTCAGGTTCTTTTCTTTCTTTAAAAAAATATTTCTTATATTTTTCAAGAGAAAAAAAAAGATTATAAGTCGAGATTTGGCAGACAAAGAAGAAACGAAGACGCTGGTGGATTGTTCTTGATATTTTTTTTTCTCACTCCACTAACTTGTCTGTCGTCCATTCTTTTATCATTTTCTTGCATTTGTTACGCTTATCCTATGGGTCATTATTTTTTCGTTTGTCTGATTTCTTATTCTTACTATTCTTAGATGAGTCATCTGAATAAGAGATGAAAAATTTTCTATCTGTAGAATTTTTATATACACTGAGTGTCATTAAATTAAATCCAATTTTGTTTATAATCTTTTTTGTTGTAATTATAGCGTTAGACCAGTTTATACCAATTATTTTATAATTAGGTAATTTAAACAAATTGAGCTATTTATTTTGTGCTCTCAATTGAACTGAGCTTGACGAATATATATTTATGAACCTAACCGAATAATAATTTATTTTTGCAGATATTTGTTCAATTGGTATAAAGCAAAAATATAAAAATTACTATTATTAAAAAATATCTTAAAATAAAAAAAATATGCCAAATAAAAAATAAAATTCGAGGTGAAAAAAATTCTATCCGTAAATACACTACGCCTTATTCAAATTAAGTCTAATTTATAATAATATTTCCTGTATATTTGCTTTAGACCAGTTAATACCAATCATCTTACAATATTGTTAAGTTAGACAATTTAGTAGTCTTTTCATGTGATCTCAATATCTTAAGCATTTTTCTATTCACTGTTGTAAAAAATAAAAAAAAAAGTTGTACAAAATAAAACACTATTTCTGGCAGTGAATCCCAATCAAACTATGTGGAGTGTAGCTGACTGTCTTTTATAGTGGGCGAATTGTATTCAATACTCGTCCCTATGTCTTGTATGTTAGTTTTACCTGTGCAATGGTGAATCTCAATAACAAGATGTATAAGAAATAGATGCTATGGTATTCGCAGTTGGAATATTTGAAGAGCAGGATGTTTACTTTCGATTCTTCCCAAATGCAATCAGTTTTCTTGGATCCTTTTATAATTTTTTTTTTCCATTCTCAAAATGTTTTATTTTCTTGTTTTCCAAAAGATAATGGGCTGAGAGTGTTTTTATGAACAGAGAAGACTGTTTGCTGTGCTATGTTAAATCATGAATATCCGGATTAGGACCAGGGACAGGTTTTATTTTGTGTATTTTCTTCTTTTGAATATTGCACCTGCTGTATCGAATTGATGGGCATTTTTTTTTTTTTGTGGTCCATGTAAAGATTTTTTTTTGCCAGCACCTGATGAGATTTTAGGTTATTGTTGTCTCTTTTCTTTGAAGGAGGAGAGGATTATAACAGATATTTTTTTGGTTTCGGTCGAATGATTAATGATTCGATGGTGAATCAACAGTTGTTTTTGTTGGCAAAAATTGGATGGCTCAAATGGGAAACGACATCACTATATTTTTTTTTGTTTGGCTTTCGAAACGTTTTTTATGATGAATGATTTTTAAATTGATTTTGGAGATGACTGGTAATTATAAGTTAAAGATTGCTCAATAGTCTGAGTTTTCATCAGAGTTTTTTTATGGGGAAATTTAAGTTCTCTTAATTTTAAATGGCGCCCGACAGAACTATAAAATGGAATTAAACTTGTAAGTAGGACTGGCCACGAGACGAGACTCTGCGAGACTTTTGTAAGTCTCGTCTCGGTCTCGGTAAAATCGAAAATTTTCTGTGTTGTCTCGGTCTCGTATAATTAAGTCTCGTCTCGGTCTCGTCTCCGAAAAATACGATTTCCGGACAGCCTGTTGATTATTGAATCGAAATATATTCGATTATAGTTTGAATATGTGCAGAAGAAAATAAGTATTTAACTAAAATTGGATTTTTTAATTTATTAGACTCTCTGTAAATTTCGGTCAAAATATACAGTCTCGTCTCGGTCTCGTCTCGAGATCGAGACCGTAACTTTTCTCGTCTCGTAGAAATTACTTGCAACGAAATATGAACTGAAAATATATTTTTGTAGCTTTTCTTGTCACCTCATTATATCCGATTTGATCTTCCGTACAGCTTTTCGTGGACGAAAAGATTTGGGAAGATTTATTTTAAAAATTTAAACGTATAACTATTGGGTTATGTTTCCATTGGAAAAGCTCCGAATTTGATATACCTAGTTATACTTAAAATTTTATATTATTCGCTTAATACTCAAAATAATAAGACATAATAAAAAATGAAAAAGGAATCTATAAGAAACATTCAAGAACTCTTGCTTCTTAACTTTATTGCCTTTTAAGAATGGCTTATTTTAGGGAACGCAATTAAGTTGAGTTTTGAGAAAAAGGGTACAATCGAGTGATCGAGTTAAGACAGTTTAAAAAGTAAAGGAAAAACAGCGGGTGGTATGAATTAAATGGACCAGAGTCTTAGAGCAACTGCCCCAGAATAAATTAGAGTGGATGGAAATCCATGTTTTTACGAATTTTACTCCTAAAAACTGATGTATCTAGTAGGAAAAAAGATGTTTTGAGCAGGTACTCCATTTTATTCATACCACCCAATACTTAAATACTCAAGAAAGTTACAATAAAAAGCGGCAAGATTACACTGGCATTATGTCCTTTTGAAAAAAAACTTATACTGATGATGTATACAAATAAATACATTAATTTTGTGGCACAACAGCTCAAAGGGAATCAGGGCCAATGACTTACATAGCCGAAAACAAATCTTTTGCAAATTAAAACAATAAACACAATAGCTTCGGAAGTGTTTCGTTTAAGACTTTGAAGAAATTTTATAGAAGTTTAAAAGATGTAATTATTTGTCTTTGCTCGTGAAAATATTTTTTCTTCACCGCACCATTAGGTACAATATGATACTTGTTCATAAGAAAGCCTTTTTCATTTTAAAGTTATCCATTGAAAAAGCGTCTGTACAGAATCCATCCCAATCGATGGCGGATACAGGATGGGGAAAGGGTTGGGTGCGTTCAGAGTTAATTGTGTTCCATTTCTCCTTAAGAGGTTTGCATTGATTTTATTTTTTATTAAAATACGTATTTTTGTACATTAGTTCCGTATTTTTATTGTATTCGAAATGGGATTTTTCTTACCGCAGGTAGAAATTAACAAAAACAAAACATGGCAAAAACTGCAAACAAAAAATAAAGATGAAAAAAGTATTTCCAATAGGTACCCACCTCCTCTGATTCGTTTTCCTGTGTAGGGGCAAGCAACCGCTGTACATGTAGCTACACCGTAAACGGGAAAACTGCTTTGCTTAAAATTTGGCCTCGAGCATTTCCAATTTTCTAGATAGCCCAGTCGAAATGTACAAATGAAACGTCATGAATGCAACAAATTATAGATATATTTCCTTTTTTTTAATAATAAGAGGGGACATAAGAAGTCTATGATGCGGTTTTCAAACGCCTAACACTTTAATAATGGTCACCATCATGAATTTAAGGTACATTCTGGTCATAATTTATTCCATTTTTTTTTGGCTAAAATTTGTTTGTTTCAAATCAATTTTTTTTAAACTAATTATAGAAATAAGTTAAAACATAATATAAAACAGACACCTGGAATCCAAAAAGAGGTTAGTACTTCATTGTGGGTGTTGTCGTCGTTTTTTGTATATATATGTTTTTTGTTTTATTTTAAGTCTTTTCTTCAGAAAAGTGCCCCTCCTGTCGAAATGGGAAGGGTAAGACCCCTTCCCATGAAAGAAAAACTCGCTTTTAATCCCTCTATAAGATACCTATTTTCTACCACCTAAGTTATCGCGCTTTCTCTTTATTAATTTTGTTAAAAGTTGGTAATAAGCAGTTCTGAGTTTAATCAATCGAACACAAACAATTTACACAACCACGGTTGTAGAAAATAAAATTTTAAAAACTTTTTTGTAATACATTTTTTGTCAAAAGTTGAAAATGGGCGAGTTTTTAACAAAAACCAAATTATCGTAAATTCAAGATTTTGTATTTATTATTATTATTTATTTTTTTTTCACTTTTCTTAAAGTTTTTCTAAAAATTAATACAAACTAAAAATTTTAAAACAAGGCCAACCAACCAACCTACAATGAAGTAATACATATAATACTGTTTTTTGGGAGGCATCAGGAGTCTGTTCATTTATATTGTTCTTAATTTAATTATAAATAGTATTTGGAATAAATTAAACATATAAAACCTTCTCTTTTTTCCTTCTTTGTGCATTTATTTTATTTTATTTCTTTTTTTTGTACTTCTTTCTCGGTTATGGGATAACCTCCAACCCGGCAGTGTACAAAATAATTTTTGAATCATAAAACGTGATCCAGAATAGTAGGATGGTCCTTATAAAGGTCATTGTCTTTTTTTAATGACGCACCCTTATTTGCTCTACATAAATAAAAAAAAAACGTCCTGTAAAATTAGCTCATTTTATTAACGTTAACCCGGCCCCCAATATGTCTGAAGTTTTATATGGAAAGTGCCATGTATTTCTGTACATCCAACTTTAAAAATTCATAATTTTATTAATGATTGATTAAGAAAATGGAATTTTTGCACACATGCGCTTTTGTCATGTTTAAAAAAATACATAAAACAAAATTTACATCATTCAAAATAAGATAAAGACATTTATAAGGACCACCTTAGTGTAAATGGATCATAATCAAATAAGACTCTTTTAGTTCTGAAACAAAAGTTCGCGCCATCTATAATCTAATTTATTTTCCCTTCAATGTTTTGTACCACATTCAAATACTAATTGAAGCACTAGACACTTTTAAATCTTCATACTGAACCTTAGGCTATTACTAAAAATTCTTTCAAGCTAACAAAGTGATATTTTACGCTTCTTCTATTAGAAAATTTCATTTATAGTACCTTAGGAGTCTGAAGATTAAAAATCTTCAATCGTATTTATAAGATCACAAATTTCAAATTCAGCTATTATCTAGCGCCAACATCTCGAGCTTTAAAATTTCCCCCATAAAAAGTTATTAATCTATTTAATTTTCTCATATTACTTTCTATTTTTCCTGTTTAAAGATTTTAAACTTTAAAGATTTAAATTAGAAGTCAATATACAATATGAAAATACTATCTTAAAATCTTTATCAAAATTTATCTATCTTCATATGAAGGGCCAATAAAATAAGATAAAAAAAACTTACAAATATCTGCTGACAAGCACCTATACCAATTTATTTTTTTTAAGAAAAGACCATAAAGTAAAAAAAATGCATCAGCTTTTCCCAAGTCATCCCTACTCTATTAATTTTCAATATTAAAAAAAAAATATATCTTTCCACATACTACATATTATGGTGTGTAATTTTATTACCTTTTTCATCGTCAAAATGATTAATGAACATAAACATTTATTTATTTTGTTTTTCTTTTTTTTATTTCAGGTAAGAGAGTGTCGACAAAGTTTCAGTTTTGTATATATTTTCACCAAAATAGAAAACAGTAAGTTTAATTGATTGTTTTTTTTTTTTTCTATAAAAGAAGACAAATAATTTCTTTTTCCCCAAAAGAAAAAATAAATAAATGGATTTTGTCCGAAGAGATAAAATCATAAATATAATACCACACAGTTATGTATTTAATTTCTTTAGGATGAAGGTTAACAGATTTCGTGTTTCTCTATCTGATGGGTATCTTTGTATATATTCAAGCCCTAACGTGTGATGGTTCAACACGGTTTCGTTGATTTGATCTTAATTGATTCTAATTTAAAGCAGTTCGTGCAACAAAATTGAATTTTGACCTTTTTGGATAGAAAAATAAAAGAAGTTAAAAAAAAAAAAAAACGAATCACACAGAACCTTCAAATAGATCAAGATTTCTATCTTGTTATAAAATATACGCTTGTAGGTACCTAACCATCTCGTTTTGCTTTCAAGCAAAACCCTTCTATATTTGAATTGTCAGCCTCCATTTTTGTGTAACAAAATATTCGTACCATAACCACCTTTCTGTAAGAACAAAATAAAAATGTGTGTTTTAATTTGCATAATATATTTTTTTTTTTTTGCATTTTTTGGTAACTTTATCCTTTTACCCAATCTCCAAATTGAATTGGGTATCGTATCACTCTCTAAGACAAAATTAACTGCCGCAATGCGAAGGTAAAACGTCACCCCCGCCCGCCGCCGCCTTTGGCCGCATCGCACCAGTCGCGCTGCCGTGATAAATGAAGTCGACAATGGACTCTGACCTGCTGTGCTTAGCTCATTTTGCTCCTCTTCCTCTTATACAGGAGCTAACCCTGATGTTAAACTTTAAAATTAAAAAGTTTATATCTTTACACTAAAAGTCCTGTGAGACGTAGATTAGTGATAGATTAGTGATTAGGATCGATTAGTGACCACCCTCCCCGTTAAAGCAAGAGGGTTAATTTTCTAAAAACTTAACTCAAAACGGAATACAAATGAGAATAAATATAGAAGTAATATTTAAAATACCTTGCTAGAACTTTTTATGAATCCAGAAAAATCTTCTTTCATTGTCTTTTTTTAACAAAGTTCTTTTATTAAACAATTTTTGACTAATTAATTTTCAAACTCAAAACATTGAGAAAAAAAAAGAAAAAATGTTTCAAACTCATTTACTTTTAATCTCTTGAAAAGTAAAAGCCCTGAAACGATCAAGTTTCCAGTTTTTGACTTGAAATTGATACGAGCATTGAAATTTGATAACAAACATTTTGAAAAAAATAGTTTGAACTTTTTTTTTTTTCCAAAATATTTAGTTTGAAAAATTAAAAAACTATTCATTAAAAAATCTTTAATGAAAAAGAATATAACTGAAGGAATTTCTGGCCTTACAAAAAGGATGACAAGGCATTGTAGAATTTACCGTTATTTTCTAATAATTTATTTTCGTTTTGAGTAAATTTTTTACCAAATTGCCCCTCATGCCTAAACGGGAGGGAAATGTCGACGCAACCTACATGCAATTTTTTTTTTTACCTACCCGTTTTTGAGACATCGAATTTAAAAATAAATATTTTTTTAAAAAATTCCAAAAATATTAATACATAGGTATTTAAAAATCAAAACGACCGTAAGTTACCCTTTTCCATAAAATTGTTGATAACCTACTTCTTTTTGGAGGTTTAGAGTTAAGAGCTATTTTTGAAATCCCCTACCGAAAAAGAGAGCTTCTGCTGTAAGAATATTGAAAGCTAGGTAGATAAGACTCTAACGTAAAAGAGTTAAACGATGAACCAGACGGCAGACAGGCTACAAAGCAATTTACGTGTTCTACGTGACTTAAGTTAGTTGGCAGTTTATCTTGTCGTACTTCTTCAGGAAGGAAGGAAGAAACAAACAAAATGGTGATGATGAAGAAGAAGATGGAATTTTTGATTTTTTTGTTTTCATTCTTTTTATCAAAGCTAAGATATTTTTCTTAAAACACAATTTTTTCTTATATTTTTTTTTTTTTCTTGCCTTAAGTTTGTTTTTGTCAATTTCTTCATCAATTTATACGAAGTCTGTGACGGGAGGACAACATGTACAAAAAGTTGAGAAATGTTGGAAAGGATAATATGGAATGAATGACGAAGATCAAAGTATTCACGTAGAGGAATCTCTTTTCGAGGGATTCATTTTTTATATTAAATTGTTTTTTTGATTTTTATTATGTTCCACTGTTCGATTTCACATTCATCTTGTTTTAACAATTAAGGTCGAGAGTGGGTGAGCATATATTTAAAGTATAAGTATGTTGCAAAAGATTTAAGATATTAATGTGATTGAAGTTAAAGATATTTTTGGGAGGATTTTCGCAGAAATTTTTACCTTTTTTTCTGCAAAATAAAATGAAATATAATATGCCTAAATGTAAGCTTATGTGTATTTTAATATATGTATGGTTAGATATGGAATGAGGTTCTTCATTCTTGGATATGAATTTTGGAAAGAGTTTTGTGATGAGATTAATTTTTGTTGAATTCTGTATTTTTGTTCGTAAACACCCACCATGAGTTTCCTCAACGTATGATGCCTTTTTGATAAGACTTACCTATAATTTTTTTTTTTTTTTTTTTTTTGTTTGAGCGCGCACTAAAGGGATTTGGCTGCCCTTAAAATGTTTAAACACAGTGCGAGCGTTGGGAAAATAGGGAAGGATTTAAGAGGAGATACCGATGCACATTGGTTTTGAACCTCTGAATATTAAAATGGTCGGGAAAGATAGAGCCGGGTAAAGCATTCCACATTCGGGTAGTGCGGCTAAAAAAAGAATCTCTATACTTGACAGTACGTCCGAAGTTGGACTCGAGGGTAAACTGATGTGCATTCCTAGAGGTACGAGTATTACGGTTGAATTGTCTTAGGGGAGGAATGCAGCTGGCTATTTCACTAGAACAGTGTTTATAAAAGTAACGGTAAAATAATGTTAGACATGAAACATCGCGGCGGTGTTCGAGGGATGCAAATGTTTCTGTTATATTTCTGTCACCTATCATTTTTAAAATGATTAAAATATTAAGATTGTAGACTTATGTACATTAGGGTGTCTTGAAAAAAAAAGTTCATCAGGGATAGGCGTAGGTCAGCTCTAAATGATGGAAAAATAATTTTGCAATTTTGTTTCATCTGGTTATCGTTAATTATTTAACATGCTGTTTTTATTCTGTAGTTAGATGAATCGGATAAGGTATTGAGAATCCTAGGACAAGCAGGCTGAAAGAAGGACTCATATAAGAGAGGAATTAATATTACCCATGACGGTCGCTTAGCTAAACAAAATCATAGTTCAAAAAGTAAGACTAAATTGTCTAGGAAACAATTGAAATAAGTGTTATGATGATTTTATTTTTTTCAATTTAACGTAATTAAGTGACTTTTTTTATTGATTTTTAGTTAGATTAGATTGTATTCTATCCAAATTTGTATAACATTTTGTTGTAAAACTAGATTGCACAATTTACAGAGATGTGGTATAACTCTACCTGAAAAAGGTTCAAGATTTTTTAGAAGGAAAAGCTACTACAAAAACTTTCATTAAATAATAAATGTACATGTATTTCCATGAGGAGAGAGAAGTGGGGTGCAGGCAAATAACCTAAGATGTTGTTCACAAAAGTATTATAAGTAAATATAAGTACCTATCACAGATGTTCGAAATTATAAATAAGTTAATAAATGAATACAAAAATAAATAAAAAAAATAAAAATAAATACATAAATAAATAAATAAATAAATGAATAAATAATTAAATAAATAAAAAAAAGAAATAAATGAATAAATAAAAAATAAACATACAAATCAGGAACAAAATATCCTAATCATGTATGGACAAATAAATAAATAAACAACATTATCAAGTTTGAAAATAAATTATGAAATAAATACATATTACAAGAATAATAACAAATATAAATGTAAATAAATATGTGTGTTTCTTACACAAAATATAAATAAATATATGTAATTGGAAATAAATAACAACACCTTAAGTAGCTAAGTTAGCGATTAATTCATTGTCTGAAGAATTACATGATAAAACATAACGTTCACACAGTTTTAAGATTTGAATTGATACTTTTGAAATCTATACCATATTATGAAGATCATCTGTGGAAAAATGAAAAGATATATTTAATATAAGCTTTAGTATCTTATTTTGCATTATTTGTAGTTTATGTATGTGACTCTTTGCACATTTACCCCAAACAGGAGAACTATACAACATTATACTTTGAAAGATAGTTTTGTAGATCTTTAATTTGTTTTCATCACTCAATTTTGGTGTTCTGTTTATAAACGGATAAAGAGTACATATTGAAATACTTAATTTGTTAATGGACTGTTCAATGTGCATGCTGAAAGTTAATGTTTTGTCGAGGTGTACCCCAAACTACTTAGCACAAGAGAGTTGCTTGGCAACAAACAGGGCTTTCTGTTTTTTGTAAAAAAGATAGCCTGAGTTTTGGAAGCATAAATCTTTATTTTGCAATTTTTAAAATAGGTTTGAACAGAGTACAGAGCAGATTGCAAATTGGTTTCAATATTAAAACCAATTGAATCTTATGAATATATGCATGTGCCATCTGCGAAGATAGCAGTTTCACAATTCGGGAGTTTTGGAAAATCGTAACTGAATAGGATATATAAAAATGGTCCAAGTGCAGAGCCTTGGGGAACACCGGCCACAAGATTTATCTCAGCAGAACACCAGTTATTAAGATATACCTTGAAAGTTTGATCTGAGAGAAAGGACAATATTATTTTAACTATAAAAAATAAAAATAAATCGGGTGGCACAACGGCTCATGAAGAACCAGGGCCATTCCTGTGTGCGCCTTTCGACAGGAATGGAAGGGACCTACAATTGTATGCCGAAGCCGAAGGGCTAGACGAGAAGCACTTATTCGTGACAAGTGATACTCTTGGAGGATTTGTCAATTCCTCGCAAGAGGCAGTAGCCCTGAAAAAAAAACTTTTTAGTTTTTTAGGTGGACGAGGCTGGGAAGCGATCCCAGACCTCCAGCGTGACAGTCGAACGCACTAACCATTACGCTACGGGGTACGTCTTTTAACTATGTATAGTGCAAATCTTAAAGAAATAAGTTTATGGATCAAGCTTTCATGCCAAACAGTGTCAAACTCTCTCAATGTCTAAAAGGACCATACCCGTACTGTTACCTGCTAAAAAGTTTTCTTTTATATCTTTAGTTATTCTATGAACTGCTGAAGAGTGTTATGGTGTCTTCGAAATCCAAATAGTGTTATGGTGTCTTCGAAATCCAAATAGTTCAGGTGATAAGATTTTATTTTCCTCAGCGTGTATAACTATTTTGTTCTTGATGAGCTTTTCTAAGCACTTGCTCAAAGAACAGCAACTAGGCAAACTAGCGTTTTTCTCAGGTTTGAGAATAGGAATTAATTTTCGCATTTTTGATCAACAGCACTTTCTTTTAGGCTATTGCTTGTGACGTTACGGGTTGGAAAATTGCTGGCACAAAATTCACGAGCTAATGTATTTGCTTTTTCTTCATTAGTTAGTAAAATCATATTACTAAGCTTAAAGAACACGCTTTTAAGAACAGTAGCTGTCAACAGATTAACAGCTTCATCTATTTGAGTAGTCTCAACATTATCAATATTGATTTCTGGTGTAACTCTCAGTTTTTGTTTAACTTGTTTTTTTTTATTTAAATTTTTGAGATAATTCAAAATTACGAAAACAAACCTACTTGCTAGGGAAAATTTTGTTTCGTGTCAACAAAAAAATTATGGAACAGTCCAAAAAACTGATTTTCGATAAGAAGTCCGTCCGTCACAACGCGTTGATCTGTTTGACTGTGCATCTGCGTCTGTGTCTCTGTGCGTCCTCATGTACACCATGCTTGAGCGGATTTGTTTCAAATTTAGTTCGAAGAATTTGTATGTGATTCCCTAATGAAGAAATTCAAATTTTTTGCTTGGTCATTTAGATCTAGAACGCTAGATTGCGATATAGGTACTACAAGTCAAATCGAAGTCGAGATACTGATTTTCCTTCGCACTGCGATGATAGACTACGTGGGTCCCGAAATTCTATATTTACCTTGAGGCTAAACCACTCAAGCTGTTTTCTTCAAACTTATAACCTTGAGCCTTATCCACTCAAGCCATTTTCTTCAAACTTTGAACTTAGAGTGGAAGTTGTTAGTTTTTTTTAGGTGAAGACGGTACCTGTTTATTATGTTTAAACTTCTGTTACCACTTTATTTTTGTATGATATCATTATATTATTGAACTAATAACATACACTGTCAATTTCTAACAATGTTAAAGGTAAATAAATGTTTCCTCATTTTTGGAACTTTATAGAACTCTCAACTCATAAAGTGCTTAATACATTTAGGTATATCCATTGCAACTTTAAAAATTCTAAAATGTGTAATATAAAGGTCTTTCGCATAAAACTCTAAGTGGTTTGTAATCAAAAGATATATTATGCATATTTTTGTAAGATTATGTAACTTCCTATAAGGACATTTTCTGAAAGAAGGTAGCTATCATCACTTAAAGCAATCCAACAAATAAAACATACATTTCAAGCCCAATAAATTAATACGAAATAATTGCCCCCGCAATGGAATACAAATACAAAATAATAAAATGTTTCCAATCTCTCATTTTTTATTTAAATTAACTTTTCCTTCTTTAAAATCGGATACAAATATCTCCTCCTTCATGGTTGTACTTTTTTTTTTTTTTAATTTTTGTTTGCAGAATGAAGTCACACATCAAATAAGGTTATACAACACATAACACATCCGCAGACACCATATATTTATATTTCGCTGTCAAGTTCATGTCAGAATGACACAAGGTGATCCACAATGATCGCAGACATCGCGGGCGGATTTAATTTGGAGTGCTTATATTTCAGGTATATACACGTTCTCGTTGACTATTACCAGGCGGTGATGATAGCGATGGTGTAGCATAGCGAGTATAGTCTGTTATTTTAGATAAAACCTACGCCTTATAAAACCTAAGGCCTTATGAATAAGGACGGTTTAGAAACTATGAAAGAAGGTCATTGAACGTCTGTTAAACTTACATTTTGGTTGTCATAAACGTAGGTACAAAGTACACAAAATAAAAGAACATCGCAATCTACTCATTCATTATACAAAAATATATAAAATAACTTATCGATAGACTATCTATAAAGTATTTTTCGTACCATGGTTACCATCAGGTAGGTATAAAAAAGAAAAGAACAAATTTATTTGACCAAGTATAAAGAATAAACATTATTTAGGGAAAAGAACATTAATTAATTAAATATACATTTTTTTGTCGACTTAATTTTTAATTTTTTAACAACATAGTTTTGTATGTAATGTCTTTGAACGACATTTAAGAAGTGAATTTTACTCTGTTTTTCTTGCTGAGTCCATTGCTTTGTACTCTATGATACTACTAGCAGCTTCTTGTTCAGTCTTCAGTCCTTTCTATTTCGCGAAAGCCATCAGGAAATCCAAGATATTAAGGTGTTGTATTTTGCATATTATCTTTCAAAACACAATTATGAAGCAACTAAATGGCAATTGAAACTCGTTTGACAGTGATGAATGTTTCGGTAAAATGTCTCAAAAACACTTAAATAAATCATTATAGTTTTCCCACCATCAACTAAAAATTAAATAAAAATCATAATGGCAACCCTACGTTGATAACACTCTCAAGAAAAGAAAAAAAAAAGAGGTCAATGTATCGTTTGGAAACACAAACCTACTCATACCTCTTCGTAAAACGTAAACTTTTTAATGCAAAATTAGTTTCTAAAACTTTCATGCAAATCCAAAATCGAAAGCACCATCACATCATCAGCGAGCCAGCCAGCCCCATATCACTTGCATGTGGAATGCAATTTGAAGTGCATCGTGTAAATTATTTAATTGGATTCATTTTGCTTCCACCAATGGGAAGGCGGTGACAAGTCTGGTGTGTTGGTCGGTCGATCCCCTTGCCTGTCCATCAATGGGGGTGAATTAGAATAGCACACGCATGGATTTGCATTGCATTTGAATTTGCATTTATGTACCATTATATAGCTAACTATCGCTCTCACTATCATGAATTTACAAAAACTATTTGAAGCACCACTGCTGAACAAATGGCCGACCGGCTGGCTGGCCGGCCAAGGCAATCTAGAGTTTTGTTACCGAATGCAAATTGCCTGCATGTTGGATGATTACTATTTTACTCATCTCGTGCCATTGCCTCGCTATAGGACTTCAACTCGGAACTGTGCGTCGACCGTCGAAGAGCTTATAACCGACCCGGAGCAAAGCCCATTTTTATTACTATTACTCTATGGTGCTGGCGATGGAATATTGAAAGTTTAATTGCCATGCCATTAATTGTTTTTAATTGCTTGTTGTTGTTGTTGAGCATGTTTAGTCTATATTGTGTTGTTGGTTGTTTTACGATCTTATTATTATTATGATTTCCACTCTCTTGAATTGGCTCTTGAGTGACTTGTATAAATGTACATTAAGCATTAATAAGCCATTGAAAATAAATGAAAGGCCGCAGGTTGCATGTAGTTGCTTTTGATGGGGACTCTGGCAGGTATAATATGATTATAAGCAGGGCCCGGATTTCTATGCAAATGCATATTTTTTTTTTTGGAAATCCTTAGAAGCAAAAGAATCAGGTAGTTTTTCAAATTAAGAAATTTGCTTTAAAATGGCATTCAATCGTTAGTGCATATATTTGCATATATTTCAAGAAAATAAACTTTGGCTTTCATAAGTTCAAACTATGGGGTTTTCAGTGAGACTAAGTGAGTAAAATTAGAGGGTTGGAACTCGCTTAAAAAACAAATAAATTTAATGGATGAATGAAGTTCTGAAAAAGACGAAGGATATATGAAAATGCAAAATATCTGCACATCCTTAAATGGGAATGAAGAACAGTGCTTTGATATTCAATACATGAGATTGTTTCATTAACAAAATGCTCCACTAACGTCTGTTAACGTGGAGAGGTCATTTTCCATGTACAAACATTTTTGAAAACTTCATAAAAAAATTCATGGTTCATGCTAACAAAACCTTCTTACGAAAATAATGCACATATTATTAAAAATACTATTTATTTTTTGTTAAACCTACCTGCATTTTATGTTTTATATTTATTTTATTTACTTTTTGCTGTGAAAACTTTCTTTGCATAAAAGACTGTATTTTGTTTTTTTTTTAATTTAAATGGTTTTTCGTTGACTTTTGGAATATTTCTGCAGCATATTTTGAATTTGTATGGAATATTTTGGATTTTTATGGCATATTTTGTACTTTGTATGGCATATTTAGTAATTTTAAGTGCATATTTTGTGTTTTTTAGAGCATGAGAATCCGGGCCCTGATTAAAAGCAATAGGTAATTTTGTATGAATTGTTCTATGCGGCTGACTTTAAACAGAATTTCAAATTTCTTATGAAATTTTTTCTCCAAGTTTAATATAAGAACTGTTAACTTTCAATATCGTAACTGAAAATGTAGTTTTGAGTTAAAATTCTTATTTAAGTTTAAAAAGTTTTGTTCTTTTAAGTTAGAACTCGTTTTTAAGTTAAAACTAGTTTTTTAAGTTAAAAGTCGTTTTTTATAAGTTAAAACTCGTTTTTTTATAAATTAAACGCGTTTTTTAATTTTTTTTTAAAAGTTAAAACTCGTTTTTGTAAAGCTTCCTTTTTTAAGTCCGTAGTATGTCTTTATCTCTTAACCTTTTTTCGAAATAATACAAGATTATTTAAAACGAATACCTGCCGAACAGTGCTTAAAATTGAATCTGAAACTGAAAGTTATTTAAGAATTTTTTAAGTGAAAGCTCGCTTAAGGAAATTTAAAATGGTTTTTTTTTTTTAATTTAAAATTCGTTTTCAACTAAGCGAGATTTATTTCACATTTAGTAAAGAATAAAAACAAAAATCTTTAGTTTTTCAATATTCATTATGATTTTAAATGTCAAGCTTAAACAAAATTTACATATATCACGTTATAATAAACACACTTCATATTGTGGACTAACAGTAAGATACAATGGATTTCCTAAATCTAATTTTTTATTTGAATGTCAAATTCGATAATTTTTTGCGCATTCATTGTTAACCCTTTTACTTCCTTCATCATCATAATTCATATTAAAAAATAACCGAAGCGAATAGTGTCAGGGTGTGATGATAGAGAAAGTTGAAAGTGCAATGATTCTGATGAGAATTTTTATTTGAAAAATAAAAAAAAGTACAATTGTGCGAAAAATTATTCGTTTTTTTTTCTCTAGATTACGATGGGAAAACGTTGTATTTATTTTTGCTTTTTAATTTTTTTTTTATTCACTTTTTCTTTGAAATGATTGTGGAATAAATAAAATAATACATAATTATTATTAACGCAAATGAAGCTGTTTTGTGGGATGAAAATGAAAAGATTTGAATGGATATTTTAACACATTTGTGTGGCTTTTATTTAATGCTTTTTGATTGCAATAATCAACGAGATCTAAATATAAAAAAAGATAAGATGTATGACACTGAATCGGTCGTTTTTGTCTTTTGTTTTTAATAATCTATTGTATTATGTTATGTTATGTTATGTTAAACCGTGGATTTAAGGTGAAATGGTCAAAAGCTTATTTAAATTATTTTAACATCTTTCTTAAAAAATTGAGCTTAAACGAAAAAAGATACGAGTGCAAGGAAAAAAAAATAAATTTCTTGAGCAATTATTTTCTTGCTAATAGGTACCTACTTGAAGACCCCAAATCTGACGATATAAATCGGGTGGCACAACGGCTCATGAAGAACCAGGGCCTAGTGACTAACAACTCGCAACCATTCCTGTGTGCGCCTTTTGACAGGAATGGAAGGGACCTACAATTTTATGTCGAATCCGAACGGCTAGACGAGAAGCACTTATTCGTGACAAGTGATACTCTTGGAGGATTTGTCAATTCCTCGCAAGAAGCAGTAGCCCTGAAAAAAACTTTTTTAGTTTTTAGGTGGCCGAGGCTGGGAAGCGATCCCAGACCTCCAGCGTGGCAGTCGAACGCACTAACCATTACGCTACGTGCTACTACCCAAATCTGACGATAACTTTTTAAAAAAAGCATAGAAAAGTAAAGATATAATTTTGAACACATACTAAAATAAAAAAGTACGTATACGTCACAGTGGACAATATTGAATTAAGAATTTTGTATGGTTTCTTTTATAAGTTGAAGTCAAGACAAGGCTCTGACTAGAATAATTAATTTATAAATTTATGTGCTTAACCACATTTACACCCTTTCTTATACTATTACACTTTTCAGCATGAACTCAAACTAACTTTCTCAGTTATTTCTAATTTTGGATTGTAGACAATAATTTTGGAAATCTCATCAGCTCCATTCCAAACAAAGATCAACAATCACTAAAGCTTAATTATTAAAGATTTATCTACATATATATTAATACGCTTAGTAAAACCTAACGGTACACTTTTCTCTGTAAATACTCAACGGAACTACATAAATTATATAACGTTGGAAAGACTTTGCCCCACAGATGTGCACAAACAAAAAATTATATGTGTATGTACCCGTTAATGCAAGTAATGGACGCTTGCTTGATACTTGATTTTTATCATTTTAGGGGGCTGGTTTAGAAGTTTGAAATTTTGGGAGATGATGAACATTCTCCCCCGTATTTATAAAGAAAAAATAGTTATTTCAGCTCCCGTGTTTAGGAAAACTACACGATGGAATAAGAATTTTCCAGACTCAAACTAAAGGCAATTGCTTACTGCTCCTTTTGAGTTCGGTACATTTTTATTTCATGGTGTAGTTTTCCTAAACACGGGAGCTGAAATAACTATTTTTGTCATTATAAATATGAGGGTCTAAGTTTAGATTTTTTGGGGGAAAATTGGACTTTATCACTTATTGTAAGGCGAAGAAAGTAACATTTTTAGATAGTTTTGCTCAAAAACAACTTTCATTAGAAAAATATTAATGTTGATATATAGCAGACTAAGATTAAAAATCAAAAAAAAAAAAAAAAAAAAAAAAAAAAAAATAGAATTAATATTTTTATTTTGTGAAAAGAAATGTAGTTCAATGAGTTTTATAATGGACTATTGTACCACATTCTAGACAGCGTGACGGATCATAATCTAAACCAGTAGCCCAATTCCGCTAACGTGAATTTGTCTGTTTTATAAAAAATCAATGAGAGTGACAATGACATTTTTGTTGACAGATAATGCTTTAAAAAAAGGGTTTTTTAGTTGCATATATGTATGTACACAATGTACATTACATGCATAGATGTATAAAAGAAAAGTCTGGCAGGTTTATTTTGATACCCTTGGTGGGAGTGAGCGGTTGAAAATTGCGATTTTCCGAGTTTTCTGTCATGATTCTTGCACCTAATTCTACGTTATGTATGTACATATGTATGCACATGTATATTTGCGCTTTATCAAGGCTGATTAGTTTTAAGTATATATGTACATAGATATGTATAGTATGATAAAATTTATTTCAAATTTGCCAGAAACCAATTGTAGGACCTAAGGTTATTTGATGAAATAACGTAGGTCTTCTGACCTTGGTGGTTTGCAAAAAGAAATGTAACAATTTTTGTATACCGAATTCTAAACCTATGGAGAAATAAGAGAAGCAACGTATACGTGAATTTGTCGTTTTTTATTTCGTTTACATTTTTTTCCAAGGTGTGTGTGAGTCACTATTCTTTGGCCGTATTTTCCGCCTCAGGGTAAAGCTTAGAGTTTTTCACTAACATTGATAAAATTCTGAAATTTTTTGTTTTCAAAATTCATTTAACGTCTTACAACATGTGTTTTGGATATCAGTTCGTTAGTTGGCCCGCTTCACGGGTTCCGAGGATTTAAACTCCCTTTTTGTGTGCTCTGTCCCGCTCACGCAACTTCTTTTAAGCATTAAAAAGAACAATGGTTGTTTGAATTTTTTGTACTCGCCAACAAAATCTTATTTAGGACAAAGTTTGTTTTTAACTAAAAGTAAAGATAATATTTGCTTGAGATTAGGTTAAACACATCCGTCTCTTTTGAACTCACTAAGCGGGAAAATATTTTCAATTTATAAATTCATGTTATCATTATTTAAGCACAACAAAATTTGGGTTAACTAAAAAAAAGCAGTCTAATGCGATTATTAGAACACTGGTGATACAAGTTATTATTAACTTCGAAAGCAGAATGGGCATTTTTGGGTCGGAGCGTACACGAATAAAATTAGTGTCAAATGAAAGGTCTCCTACATGGGAGTAACTTACTTATGATGTTTCCTATTGCATTTTGCTCCAAGTATAACTCTTTCACAAGGGATTTCTAAGAATGGAGTATCAAATGACATAGCTAAGACTGCCCTCTTTATAACAATGCAAGGCCCAAACATACGTTTATTGCTTGATGACGCGAGTCAGAACGGTTTTCAATGGCTCCGGATTATGTTTCTCGTATACTAATATAAATAGATAAAGCGCAACTTTCCGTAGCATCACTGGAGTCCATCCCTCTTTTTCCTCTGCGTACTTACCGAGTGAAGATAGCTCGAAGTTATATTGAAGTGTATCGACAACAAGTAAGAGGTCTTACGCAATACTTCGAACAGCAAGACATTTGGTTGTTGCATATCCGAATACAGTCTGAACATGTAAGGTCTATGTTCCAGGACTAATTATTTGAACATAATGTTTGATCGACAAAGAAATGGGAGAGTTTGGAAAAGACCAATGATGTGTGATTACCGGCAGCGGAATTAAGTGCGATTATATATCATGATTATAGAATTTTACACAAAGTATTGTAATTGTGCTTATATTTAATGATGTATGCATGTGCTTTGTTTATAATAAATATCTTTGAGACTTAGTGTCTATAATTGTTGTTCCACTTTCCTTTTCTATTTTTCCATTCACATTAGCCACAAAACTAACTAAAACGCTATTGAAGTGTTAAACACAAACATGCATTTTATACTACTTTCAAAGACACCACAACGAAAAAATTTCTACACTGTACAGGACCAAACTACATCCATTCTCCTTTGAATGTCGAACAACTACAAAGACTTGAAAATACAACAAATTTCTTAAAAAATGTCTAAATCCGTTTTCCGGTAGGTATGTACCTACCTAGGAAGTAACAAAAAAAAAAAAAACTCAGGAAAACAAAAATTAAATAGACGTTGTTGTATTACATTCACTTTTGACATTTCAGGTGGGTACTAAGTTTAATCAAAATAGTAAAAGCCGTGTTCGGGAAGGAAAATGGTCTAACGACTGACGTGGAGGCTCTGGCCACTAATTGTCTGTAATTATTCCTTCTTCGTGACGTTTTTTAAAATGTTAAAAAAAGACCTAAAGCCCATTTAGAATTTTAACTAATTGTCTGTTATTTTTTTTTATATTTTTCATAATCGCAACAATGTATGCACGTATGTTTGTATGTATATATGTTGTGAATACTTCAAATTCAAAATTTGTCTGACCTATTTTAAAGAAAAGTTTATTACTCTTAGCATAATACATTCAATGATTCAATGACACGCAACATGATGAAAGTAAAAAAAGTTAACCCCGCCATGTCAAACACTCCAGGTCTGAATTTCTGCTTCAAGAGTTTTTTATGTATGATTTTTTATTAATCAAACGTCATAGTATTTTTTCCTTTGTATATGTCTGTCTAGTTGTGTTTTTTTTATTGTCCAAAGCTTTCCTTCACCTATTTTGTCTATTGAATTTAAATTGAATGGCATCCCTTCAACTTATATTCATCACCTGGTAGGTAGGTACTGGTATGCGTTTCGGAGTGAGTATAGCATACAAAAGCCATATACAGCTAAATGTCCATTGGACTCTATGCCATCATTGAATCGGTTGAATGCATCGACGTTAACTATGACGTTGACTTTGTCAAAGAATATCTCACTTTAACTATATTCATTTTACCTTTATGGAATTTTTATTTTTATTTCTATTTCCCTTAAATTTATTTTTATTATTTTTATTTTTTGCGTTAGTAAAAATTCTGTAAGGTACTTTTATATACGATCCACGATTAAGTATAACTTCTTTTATATTCATCGACAGGGCCTTGCATGGCATTCAGTATAGGTATAGCCCAGACAGTGTTGCTTCTTCTTGTTTGCTATCAAATAATGAATCGTGACAGGAAGAAAGGCTTAGCAGAATATTTAAAGAACATGAATGGAATGAGATGCAAGTATTTGCTTGGTATGCGATAATGCACGTTTATGTACATTGTGTAGTTAACCTCAATTAAGCGGAATTTTATTGTTTTTAAAATGTAATCATAAAATGTTCGCATGAAAACAAATATTAATATAGCTACTAGTTTACAAAGATTAAAGTTTTTTTACTTTAGGTTGATTCCAAGGGTAAGTACCCGCAGTTCGAATGAATATAAAATTCCATACTTATATTTATGATTTGTTTACAAAGTGGTTCTATAACTTAATTAGTTTAAATAAAATTTAAAGAAAAGATTGTAAAATGTTTTAATTGTTTTATTATTTTATGAAATAAGGTAGTTCCACACGCCAATTAAAATATAAAATAACGAAAATATTATGAAATGGATTCACCTCACGACACTTTTGCGAAATAAAAGCGAAAAATTAATTTAATTTTTCTCTTGCGCAAACGAAAATCACTAGCTGTTATGTAAAGTAAAATATTGAAATAATTGCATCTGTTTGAATCTATTTTTATTTTTTCATTCAAAGAATCGGTTATAACTTGTATGCAAAAATCGATACAAAATTACGAAATCACTCCTGATTTTTTTATAATTTCATAATTAGAAATTCGGGCATTAACAATCTTAAATAAATATCGCGTACCGAAAGATATCGCAAATATCGTCTTAATTTCCCCGATTAATTAATAATTGCAAATTTAAACCTCACATATACTAAAATTTTTAAGTAGATAGAATTTTTTTTTAGAATAAACACCCACAAGTATTTTGCATTAAAATATTTTTTTTACCATCTTTTTAACTTCAAACTTCAACATGAATAATCATTGCCTTATAATTATAGGAATAAATATAATATTCTCTTAATCACAGCTGAACAAAATTTATGTTTTTAATTCATTAAATTTTAACCGACATTTTAACTGGACGCAAATCTCTTTGTTCTTTCTGTCTGTTCTATTTTCTGTAACTCTAAATGTATATTCGACTTTTTTACACTTATAACTGCTAGAATGTAGCTAGACGTTGACGGTGTATAGTAATAGTTTAATAATATTTTTATATTGCTAACATAACGAGAAAATAATTTTAAAGCAATTTTTTAATTTTTTCATTTAACACACAAAAATGTGAAATGAATATGATTTTTTTCTTTGATTTTATTTTTTCGTAAACAAATATAATTCATACAAACTTTAAATGCATTTTTTTTTAATTATTTACAAGAACCGAATCGAAAAATTTTAAAAAAGTTAATCGAGCCAATGACGAGATATTCGAAAACATCCAGTTTGCAATTTGAAAAAAAAAATCCCCAAAACTGTATTTCCCTTATCCGAATTTGTTGGCAAAAACCTGGTAAACAGTGTTATTAAAAATGTTCTAAAGATAGCATGTACGAAGTTTAATCAAAATCGTAAGAGATGCTTTCGAGTTAAGACACACATTTTTTTATGAGCAGCTTTACCGGTTCCAATTTTTTTTTTAATTCAAAAGGCACTTAGGCCTAATTTACTCGGTTTCCATTAAATTTAAATTCGCTATTAAAAACTAGAAATTGATCGATTTTAAATATTTGTATTTATTCACCCTTCTTTAATGATTTAAAATAAAGTTTCCTTTATTAACTAATTGTTTAATTAATTTAAAATTGGTTTTAGCTAAAACTATAAAATCCACTTTTTAAGGGGGATATTTAGCCCTAATAGGGAGTTAACGAACTGTTTCCTTTTATTCACTCTCAATTAGCGTTGACAGGCGATATTTTGTTTGCTTTTTTTTTTGTTATTAAAAAGTGTGATGTGGGAAACAAAAGCAAACAAGATTTGAAAAACCTTCTGGTGCAAAAACAATCTACAACTATTTTAAAGTTCTTAATGCACTTCATACGGACCTCAAAATAAATAGTTTGGTTTTCGAAATTCTCCAATATTAAAAGGGAAAAAACTGATTTGCAACAATTTTTCATTGCAATATAGCGAAAAACCTAAAGAACTCATTTAAGGACTAGATTTTTATTCAGTGTACCTACCAAATATATTCCAAAATGTATTAGTTTGTATTTCTACCAAAAGGATTTTTGGCAACTTTGCCGGTTTTGGTTATTCAAATCACACTTTAAGATTACAAATAAAATAAATAAACACAAAACTGACAGTCAACGCTAACAAAACAAACAGACGCTATTTTAAACTTGATTTAGTGCTAAATTGATAGTTCATCAGTAAAAATAAAATATAAATCCCAAGGATATTTTTAAAAAGTATATAAATTTAAAGCAGCAATTAAAAGCAAGCCAGTTAACTAAAGGCAAGTGAATGAATGAAAAATTAATGAAGTGTTCTTAATGACAATTTTATATTAAACGTTATATTAGTTAAAACGACATAATTCAGTTTTTAATGGACTGTCAACGAATTGGCCCTAAAGGGATTTTGATTACCCTTAAAATGTTTTTAAAACACAGTGCGAGCGTAAAAAAAGTTGAATATATCTTCAATCATCTGAAAATCACATGGAATCACCTGAAAATGCTATAAACTAAATTTGAAGAAACTTTGCCTCAAGAATTTTGCAGAAAATACCGTAAATTTAAACAATGGTTTTCGATTTTGTCTCTTGCGATGAATTGACAAATCCTCCAAGAGTATCGCGCACAGGAATGGTTGCGAGTTATTAGTCACTAGCCGGTATTAGTTATTAGTCACGAGCCGTTGCGCCACCCAGTTTATTTATTTATATTTATTTTCGATTTTATGAATGGAAAATTAAAAAAAAATATATATAGTTTTTTGAAAATATCTCGAAAACAATTATTTATTTCAAGAAATTTTATAACAAAAATTGAAGCGTATAAAATTTTACACACAAAATATAAAAAAAAATATTCGTTCTAGCCAAAGATTTTGAGAAAACCTGGAGAAAAAGGTTTTTTTTTATTAATGTGATATTTTCCATACCTTTGCCTTCTCGCACATTTTCCTGAGAATCTGTTGCTCTAACGATAAAAAAAAAGGATTTTAACCTTTTTTTGAGTGGAATTTCATAATTTTCTAGTTTTAGAATTTTTCCAAAAATTGTTTTATTAAACACTGATGACTTTCGAGAAATTTACAAAAAAAATGATTTTTCACATTTTAAAAAAAACGTCTTTTTCAAGACATTTCTTAATACTGAAAAGAATAATAATTACACTCAAAAACCAAACAAAATACAACTAAAAGAGGATTAAAACTTGATATTATTTTTATAAGAGATAAAGTAAGACCTGAAGAAAAACTTAACCACGTTTGAAACGTGTCGCCTGATTTAGATACTAGATACAAATAAAGACCTAAAACCCATTTTAAGAAAGGATAAGATTTTGATCCATGTTTGATTGGGTTCTCTCTCACTCTCACAACACATGATTGACGAAGAGCACATGGCAGATTTTGATAATGTCAAAACATTAGATAAAGAGAGCCGTACTACCACCCGCTATACGTTGGAAAGTCTTCGAATCCAACAAAAAATGAAAATAACGATGAACCATCAAGAAGACTTAGACAACATAAGCTCTATATACAGTATTGCCATAACTTAAACTGTGATACAAAGTGATACTAGTTTTTAAATTTTGTTGTTCACTAGTGTTTTATGTTAATTTATTTAATATTGTTACATTATTTTGATAAATCGTCAATTTATTCAATCGTTCCTTTGTTCAAAGTACCAAAAAATGTAAACTTCAATATACATTTAAAATAAGTATCTAAGTTCCGCCTCATAAAAAAAAAAATTAATTTCCATACATACCTAACAATTAAAAACATTAAATCTATCATTGTACTGTTTTTGATAATTTTAGATTATTAAATAAAAAAACCCTGAGGAAGCTGAAAAAAAAACAGCGAAACGTAGGGTAAACAAAAGATGAATTAGTTTTTTTTATTAATTGCATCCATTTTTAAAGTAGTAGCCCGTAGCGTAATGGTTAGTGCGTTCGACTGTCACGCTGGAGGTCTGGGATCGCTTCCCAGTCTCGTCCACCTAAAAACCTAAACATTTTTTTTTCAGGGCTACTGCCTCTTGCGAGGAATTGACGAATCCTCCAAGATTATCACTTGTCACGAATAAGTGCTTCTCGCCTAGCCGTTCGGATTCGGAAAAAAATTGTAGGTCCCTTCCATTCCTGTTGAAAGGCGCACACAGGAATGGTTGCGAGTTGTTAGTCACTAGGCCCTGGTTCTTCATGAGCCGTTGTGCCACCCGATTTTTTTTTTTTTTTTATTTTTTATCCATTTTTAAAGATCACCAAAGCCCAAAAAAACCATAACTTTATTAAAAAATGTTTTATTCAATTAATTAAGTTCAACTATAAGTAATGTTTAAGTGCAAAAATTCTACAAACAAATATCAATTTATGGATGTGGTGAGCTGGTGAACTGGTTCAAAATAAAGATTTTTTTTTCAAATTTCAAAACGGTATGGACAATATAGTAAATTCTGGCCTTTCGCCAATTTAAGTTTGGAGCATTGATAATAATAGGAGACCATCTGTTATATGGTTCAAAACTATTTTGAAAAAAAATTGGGGGTTGGGGGGGGAGTGAATTAGACGCATGTGAACCCTTCCCTTTCCTGACTACGGCTATTGGTAGACATTTTATATAAATAATACCTGTGTTAGTATTTTAGGAAATAATTGTTCAAGAAAAAAAGTTATATCTTAGGTTTCATTTAAAAAAAAAGTGTAAAATTCGTCTTAAGATCTGCCAATTGTCTTTACATTGCATTGAATGCAATACAAAGCGAAACTCATTTGAATAGAAAGTTTGTCTTTTATCTGTAATTTCCCATCACACAATTCAGCCAGATAAAAAGGTGGGTGATTATTAATTGTGCAGCTATATCACCTGATGGGACGGGTGTAATGCACTCTGAGCAATTTCCGAATTGAAAACGTTCGTGTCTTACAATGTGTTCATTGATCTCAACAATGCGTGCGTACCAGCTAAAATCCATATTTTTTATATATGACGTGTACGGCGATTGGCTAGGCTATGCCACTATATAAAAGCATTTTTCCTGTGCCGGCTTTGGTATGATGCTCGATTCACAATGCGACGTGAAAACGCGACGTGAGCGTGACGAGAACTCGTCGTAGTTGTCAAGCCGATTTCAAATCATGTAAGTATACGAGGAAACGCCAGGGTATGCACAATGAAGCATTTCTCGTCGTCACGTTACGCGGGAGTTGGGAAAATTGAAAAAAAAAACGCTCTCTTCGACGTTTTTCATGTTTTTTTTTTTTATATTTGACTTATGGTGAATTTTTTAAATTAACAAAAATAAATATAAATTTTGTTGACAATGAAATTATATTTATAGATCTATTTGTGTTGACAATATTATAATATTGTATTGCTTTAATTTCTTTGCATTTTTAGCCGAAAATCATTTCACCAGCCCAATGGACAAACACAATTATAATATTTAAATAATTAAAGTAATTTCAGTGGCATTGAATTTTTGAACAACAACAACAACAACAACAACTTCAAGGCGCTACCACCAATTGTTTGGCTGGAGACATAGCTATTTCGTGCTTTGCCACTTTTGCACTCATCAGTCTCCTTTTTTTTTTTATTTTGAACGCACACTGCACAGCAAGAACAAAAATAATAAATAATTTAATGCTGTCAAAAAACTCGTCGTCAAGAAACTCGTCGCATTGTGAATTGGGGAACGATTTTATAACTAGAAAGAAATGACAGCGATTCACGTCACGCTCTCATCACGTTTTCACGTCGCATTGTGAATCGAGCTTGAGTCTGTTTTGTATCTTAATGCCATATCAATATAATACAAAATATTTTGTTTTTTTTTTTTTTTGTGTCTGCCTGAAAATCTGGTCGAATTACATTAAGCTAAAAAATCTCTACCAGCTGTTTAGGTTTTTTTTTTTTTAATTTTTGTTGTGAGTCCTTTTATTTTTAGCAATGACAGTGAAAATTCAATTTTTGGCACTCGTACTCGTATGTAACCAAAAAATTCAATTTAAACGAAACACCAGAGAGCTTTTGTTTTTTTTTTTCTTAATAGATATCTATACCTATATGGAGGGAGAAGTTTGCCTTTGCCTCTGTATTATTTTGATTTTATTGGAGCTCAAAGGGGTTGTATAACCTTTTTGTTTTTCAGTCACGTCAGGTTGGTAAATAATTGAAATAAAGTCGACCCGAACACAAAATGAAACAGGTGTGTTTTAAAGATTGATGTTTAAAATTCTCCGACGTGATACGTGTGTGTGACAGGCTGGTTTTGCTGTATAATGTTATGTGTAAGTGACTCTATTTTTGTTTTAAGATTGATGTTGGAAATTGAATTTGGATATTTATAATTTTGAAAGAGGTTTGTAATATCATTTAAAATTTGTTTGTAAGTTTTTTAAATTGATTTTTATTTTAAAAATTCTATACTTTGTTAGGACTTTTAAAAATACTACGCAACACATGATATACTGCGTTGGTGAACATTTAATAAAGTGCTCTTTTCTGAAAATATGTTTATAGGGATAAAACACTGGTAATTGACTATTCAAAAATTTAAATCCAGGAGACGCGCTTATATAAACGATATAGAAACAAATAAAGGGCGTCCTACAGAAATCTGTCCACACAAAAAACCATACACTCTAGAGGTCGTTTTAAATCGAAAATTTAAAGTGGTTATTTTATCGTTTTTGTTCCTTTATGATTTTTGAGCCTGTATCTTTTACATAACTGGCTTTTAGTTTGCACAACTGCAACTGATTCTTTTCTAACTACACAAGAACTGCTAGCAGTTTAATTTTCCCTAAGACTTTTGTCTTTTTTTTCCGCAATTTAGTATCAAGCATATTTTTGTTGAAAATTTGTATGCTGGTTCTTATTTTTGTATCAGTTTTCTTTAAAAAAGCACGTTATAAAATACTATTTTTACTTGGGATATTATAGGTATTTTTTTGGAAAAGTATGGATTCGTACAAAAAATTGAACTCGAGATATTAATTTGATGATGATAGAGAATACGAAAACTTTAGGTCTTGCAATTTTGTCGGTCTGTCCGCGCCCCTAACGCATACAAGGCTGCATGGATTTTCTACAAAGTTGAAGAAGATGATCACATGTTTTTTTAGGACCAAAAATAGCAGAAGGCACCTGCGATAGAATTTTTTCACGCAAAAAGTAAAATTTTATTTTTATTAAAAACGGCTCCAACTAATTTGTTTAAAAAATTCACATAACTAATTAAAATTTTTGTAAATTGTTTTTTTTTTTAATACTGTTTCTTATATAGTGAAGCACAATTTTTTAAAAAACCTGTTTTCTTTATATTTGAAAAAAAAAACAATATTTTGAAAACGACTTGGTGAAATTTTTCAAAACTTGGTTTTAAATTTATTCTTCCAAATTCAAAAATTATGGTATCTTCTATTGAAATGTTGAAACACGTTACGAAAATTTGAATTTTTCTCAAAAACGGCTCTAAAAATGTTGATAAAAATTTGTTTGATATTAAATTATGTAGTGCAATAGAATAGAACCATTTTTCATATTTGCGACAATTTGATTATTATATACCGATTTAAATTATTTTTGTATTCATAGGTTCTTTTGAAAATATAAATAATATAGCATGTCAAAATTTTCTAAAAAAAATATTGTCTATTTTTATTTAAAAAAAAAAATATGCATTTTTTCATAATTCGATTTTTCAAAAATTTGTTAGTGCAATTTTTTGAAATCTAGTTTATAGGTATATTGTATAAATAAGTAAATAATTCAAATACATGTTCTAAATTTGAATTTCAAACATATTTTCAAAATTTCATATTCCTACACAAAATATTTTTTTTTGTTAAACCGCTTACTTATTTTTTTCGAGATAACAATTTTTCCGGATCTTGGGTTTTTCGGTATTTTAACAGCTATCTGACACCATATCTTTTTTTTTCAATTGGTAAAATTTTTTTGAATACTCAAACTCTTAAGAACAAGCGAGAATAATGTCAAAACCCAAAACTCATTTTCCCGAAATCGAGATTCCTAAGTTTTGTTTTTTTTTGAAAAATTTCCCAATACCTGGCATAAAGATACTTTTTTTAAACTTATTGAAAATGACGCCCATCTTTTTATTCTTTCCTTTTTGGAATTATAATTTGTTTTTGATCTTTTAACTCTTTAAAATAAATGTGAATTGACATATCGCTTATCAAAAAGTACCACCATCTTTTATGGCAAAACTAAAATTATTCATTTACATTAACAAATTCCTTCAAAAACTAGCAATAAATTGACTCGAAATATTAATTAGTTATATACTAATTATTTATCAACGAAATAAGAAATAAAATAAAAAAATCTTAAAAATTATTACTTTGTAGGGAAGGTGGCCTAAAGTGGCCCACCAACGTAAAATGGCCCCCTCGCTAGAAATCGTAGAATCGAACAGATTTAGAAGGTTTTGTGAACACAATTCTTAAGTTTAGCTGGTATAGAACCGACAACCGAACTATATGAAATGTTAGCAACTTCAAGATATTATTTGAAATTTGACAGATCAAAATGTCTCTAGCCATCTCCAAAAGTAGAAACAATAAAATTTTGAGAAAAATTTGTTGACAAGAAACTGTAAACAAAACGGTGCATTCTGGAGAAAGCAGTTATCAAGTATTTCTTTTTAATTTACTGAAATTGTTTGGTCTTAAATTATTTCTGCCTGTTCGGAATTAAAACGTAAATAAAAAAAAATCCTAAACGGGCAAAATGGCCTACTTAACATTCGGGTAAAATGGCATAGTGTGCCATTTAATATTTACCCCTACATTTTAATTTTTTTGTATAGTGAAAATGGTTGAAAAATATGAACGATAGGCAGTCCTGGACTGATGACGCATTATCGAAAGCCCTAAATGCATCCAAAACGTCCAATGTTCAGTGTTTTAGTTTTGTTTATGTTTATTTTACATATAAATTTAAGTTGTTTTAAATGAATTGTTGATTTTATTTTTTTTTTTTGAGTATTATTTATAATATTTTACTTTGAACTTTGATTCGTTTTAAATAAAGTTCAAATTAAATTGAATATAGTTTTTGGTCAACTTGCCTGGTTAATTTACTTGCATGGGCAAGATTGCATACTAGTATGCGATTTCACCGGGCAATTTTGATCGTTGGAATTGGAAGGCATTTTGAAAATTAAATACTTAAAATCTAAGCGTTATTGATTAAACTTTGCAAAGAATATAAGATTTCAGTTTGAATGTCACTTTTTTCCGAGTTATGGGACGTTTTCCTTATGGGGGGCCATTTTTGGCCAGACTAACTAATTTTTTTGAAAAAGCAAAAATTGAGTAGGTAGTCAAAAAAAAAAGAAAATTGTTAGATTTGCAAAAGCTGACACCAAACTTTGAGAGTGTTATCACAAAATTTGAGCACATAATAACAAAAAAAAAAGTGTTGCAGAATCTGTCTGATAAGACAAAATTTTATTTTCCTCTGATAATTATTAATTTGTTTGAATAATATATAATAAAATATATAATAATAGAATAATATAATTAAGTAATAAATATTAAATATATTTTTCTTTAATTTATTAATTTTCTGAATAAGTAGAAATAATTTTTCAAAAACAACTGATTTTCTGTAAAATATTTCTTTGTTTTCTTGTTTATTTCTTGTCTTTTTCTTTATTTTCTAAAAGGCAAAAAAAAAAAATGACTTGATGTATTTAAAAAAAAAAAATAATAAGAAAATTAATTTAAAGTAGGTTTACTCCCAGGGTATTGAAGTTCCTAAAACCTATAGACAAAACATATTTCTATTCTATTAATTTTCTAGAAATTGGATTTTTTCTTAAATTGTAGCTATTGATTTTTTGGAAAATTGGTTTCACTTATTGATTTCTCTGAAAATTCAAGCTTCTTTTTCAGTTTGAAAGTTTTTTGATTCATTTAGTAGGTAAAAATGTGTTTAGCTCCAAGCTCCATAATAATAACAATGGAGCTCGTCAGTAAGATATATTTGTTGTGTGTCGTTATTTATTCGTTTTTTGATGACCTATCATAAAATATTTGTGGTCTAATTTCTAATTTTTAGAAAAAATTAACGTATATAATTGGTAAAATTTAAGAAAACAAAATGATTTTACCCATATATGATCTGCCAGTAGGTAGGTACTGCTGATCTGATAAAACAGTAACAATCAACACTGAATCGTCCATCTCTATTTAAGAAAGCCCAGGAATATATATATACGTATTTTAAAGTGCCATTCTACTGTCATTTATTTCTAATAATCGAATTTTCTATGAATAACTACAAATTGCATCGTTCAAATAAATTATCCATACAAGAATCAAAATAAACCCTCATAGAGGTATTCTATTTCCTTCAACATCAACTATGTACATAAATCTTTAAATCAGTAACAATATACCACCAATGTACCTTCATACCTAATAGCACTCTAGAAAAATAAAATCAATTAAATTGGTCCCATTGTTGTTGGTTCTGGTTATTATTAATTTTATGTGAAACATGATCCTTTCAAACTTCGACACTAATTTCGCCATTGTATTGATATTTCTGACCTATTCTTTATATTCTTTTATCAAAACTATAAGGGTGTTTTGTTGCAATAATGTAGAACAATGTTTCCATACCTTACCCAATTTGATTCCCTTTAAACATATATTTTTATATTAAGTGTTGGATTCATTAAAACGTGTTTGAGTTGTGAACCTTCATAAATTTATTCAAATACAAATTGAACTTATCCCTCTCTTTGATCAAAAAATGGGTATAAATTACATTTGCAAGGAAGGTAGGTATGAACCATGAAATTCTAAACCTGATTTTAAATTGCAAACAAGAATTATTTATTATGAAATAGCACAGGCTCTCGCTTACCAAATTGACATGCACATCCGCACGTCACAGCGCCTTCCGTCGGTTGCCCATATTGTATATTGACACTGTGCTTCTTATTTTGCCAGAGGCAACCGCATGTACATCCTTTTCTCAATGCCACTGATGCATCCCTGTCCCTGAATATATATTTTCTTTATGCCTTTATAGGTACCTACAAAATGACACTGCATCGTTATTAATACATCCGTTTGACTATTTCCTTTTCAGATACACTACGCGCATAAGAACAAAGCCCTGAATAGGTATATACGAGTACAAAAAGCAAAAATAAAAACATAGTTCGTGCAAAATTCAAAGGAAACGATCACGTATTCCTGCACACACCAAAGCGCGACAACGGCGAGCACATCAGGAACAAAGACAACGACTACGGCGACGACAACGACAACGACGACGAAGTACAAAACGTACTAAAATAACAACAACAATCACAACGGCAAAAATTCCGCTTTGTAAATGACGGTGAAAATTGCAAATCTCTTGACACCTCCGCCGACGTACATTGCAACCGCAACCCTTACCACAAACGCCGACAGCCACCATCACTACTTTCTGAAACCGTACGACCACTTCAGCAAAACAACATTTGATACCTTCACAATGCCGTTCGCCAGCGCCACGTCCATAATGACAAATCGGGACCATCCCTTTAATCAGTCCACCCAATCGACACGACCCCTGCTAGTCGACCGGAAGCCCCCACAGTTGCTTGGCAAAAAGAAATTTAACAATGGCCGTGTGAACAATGGCCAACTGCAACACCAACAACAACGTGAGAGCAGTGTCAAAGTTCAGGGCATCAATGACTTTGACATCATCTCACAGCAATATAAGTACCTAAACAGTCATCACCTGGGCTACCCGTACGGCAGTCCCCCCTCGCCCACGGCTAATTCAAGTGACTTTATATTCTCCGATACCACAACAACGTCGACGACGAAGATGATGAGTGGTGGCGGCGGTGGTGGTGGAGGTGGAGGAGGTGTCCTGACGCCTTCAATGCGACAGCCATTCTGCGAGAACGGCAGTGCACCTACCACAAGGACCTACGATAGCAATTACTACTGCAACACATCGCGCTTTGAAGACGACTTCTGCTGTCGACGGAATGATCAGTTCGATAGCATACAAGCTCCCTTTGTAGTTGGACAACAAATAAACAACAACAACGACATGAGAATGGAAGGCAGCACCGGCAATGATGATGGCGGAATTTCAACCAGCAATGGCGGACCATTCATATTCGGTGTTCATCATAGAGCGCCACCCGGCGGCAGAGATTTTCTCGATAGCACAGCTGTGATAAGCGACATCAAGGATACGACATACTCAATGGAGAATGGACAGAAGTCAATGGTGAGTTCATATTTTAAATACCTTCTATAGAACTTTAATTTGTTTAATTGGTATCCAAGGGAAAAAAATCAAGCCTTGACAAAAGAGTTTTACATTATAAATTTAAAATTAGGTTAATTTTTGTTGAGTGAGTTTTCAGTTGAAAATAATTGTGAAAGTTAATTTAAGAAAACCCATGTTGTTTGTTTACTTAATTAAGGTTTTTTTGAACAAAGCTCCACAAGGTACCTATGTATGTGATGTGTATCCCTGTTTAAAAAAAAAAAAAAACTTTGTAGACATTTTAAATACAGAAAACTCACAATGATAGTCATAAAAAAAACAATTCCATTTTGATTAATTACGGTCGTATGGAAATCAGTCCTTTAACACAGTTTGTATTAATATTTAGGACAAAATTAGGTTAAGGACTCCAGGAAATTACAACTTAATGAATCTTTGTACCTTTTTCCAAAAATTCTGAGAAGTTATTCTTTGTTACATAATCAAATCAAATAGCTAATTACCGAATTTTTCAAAGATACTTTTATGAAATGCGCTTTGTCGTAAAAATGGTCAGTATTTTGTGAAATCTGTACACAGATGCACTGGCAAATTTTCATTATTTCGATGAGGACACTACTCCAGAAATTCGATTCATTATTAGACAGAAAATTGATCATGATTGTTTCAATCTTATAATAGATATGTAATGTGATATACTTACTTACTTACTTTAGATGGCGCTCACAGCCCAGGATGGGCTTCGGCCTCAACTAACAAGCCCTCCAGCCAGCTCTGTCCCTATCTAGCCGCTTCCAATTGCGCACACCGAGTGCTGTGATATCTGAGCTCAAAAAACGCGAGAGCGCATATTGACATATTTGTAATGTAGCACATTGACATTTGGTTTCTTTGCTCCAATTGGGGGATACCGATAGTAAACAAATAATCGAAGCAGCACTTGCGTTGGCGACTTACTAACTTGGATGAACAACTTGGAGAAGAATGTCTTCAGTTAATGGAATTTTTGCACATCAACAATATTAAATCAAAACCACACATGTCTGCTAAAATTATTTTTGAGGAATTAATTGTTGCTAATAACCTTATTTCCTCATTTCCAAATATTTACACATTTACACCGCATTAAAAATTGTCTTATCCATATCTGTCTCAAATGAAATAGAAGAACGTAGTTATTCTGACTTAAAACGCATTAAAAATTATCTGCGTAGTTCTTTGAGCCAATGGAAGCTCAATAGCCTAGCTGTCATTGGAATTGTAAATGATATTGCAAAAACCATCGATGTTGATGCAATAGCAGATCGATTTTCATCTTTAAAAGTACCTCCTATACCTATATAAGAAGACTGATAATTTAGTTATGTTTTTTTTTAAATGCCGCGTTAAATTGAATACTACAAAAATGTAACTAATAGAGTTTTAATGAAAGATATTTAAAACACCTCCTATTTCTTATTTGTTTTATTTTTCTTGACAAATGTATGTAGGTGCTATAAATATAATCAGTGTTTAGTTGCTGCGGGACTTGACCAACTATTATTTTTTTTTACGGTGACCAAACAAACATTTTAGGGGCGGCAGAAAAAAAAAGCGCCCAGGGCGACAAATTATGTAATAATGGCTCTGCATTATATTAGTATCGTATAGGTATATACATATTTTTGTTTGACACCACCTTTAGTAAACTATAACACAGCATACAAAATGAAAGAAAATTGTCTGTTTTCTGACATTGTTTAATGAATACATAATGGTGATCACATTGGACTGACTCTTTCTTCTCTGTATTTATTTCTCGTTCATTTTGAAAATTTTAAAAAAATAATGTTGTTCATTTTTCCTACTTGTTTAGTTGAACTGTTATTCTGCTTATTTGTAGTTTCAGAAAAAAAAATATTAACAAAAACCGCAATATGATGTAATAAGATAATAATAATAAAAATCACCTTAATTTGTATTAACTTCTTATATTTAAATAAAAAATATCTTTTTAAAAAAAAAATATATTTTGAACTTTTAAAAATTTCAAAAAATTTGCTTATAATAAACAAGTTAAAATTTTAAAGATTAATGACTGAGACTAGTGCTGTTTTCTTTCGTAGAACCTCCTGGAAGTACCTTTGTAAGCATTTTTTTTTTTACAAAATCGGCTTTACCTTATAAGCGGAAATAACCCAAAACTAAGGCAATCCATCTTAAAACAAATATTTGTTTAGTGACAAATCCTCCAAGAGTATTTTTAGTTATGAATAAGTGCTCCTCGTATAATAGCCCTTCGGTTTCGACATAAAATTGAAGGTCCCCTTGATTCCTGTCGAGGAAGAGTTGTTGAAAGTTGTAAGCCTTGGCTCTTCAAAATTGTTGCGCCCGCCCAGTGGCCCAATATTTTTGTTTGTAATGCAACTTTCTCCAAACCATTTCGAGAATTTTGCAGCAAAAATATAAACTGGAGTTTTCTTACAATCACTTTTAACATAAGGTACATGCCAAAAAAATGGCATGAAAAAAATAAACCGAAATAGTTGAATTGCATGTGGGATAGCACATGCAAAATTAGTATACCAAATGTCAAGTAAGCTACCGCAATTGGCTCCCATCATCATAAATAATACTGTAATTCAAAACTCTGGTTGCACCAAATTTTGTATGGACGAAATTTTGCATTTTAAAAATTCTGTGTTCACAGAATTCCTTATGTTCATAATTCTGTTTTTAAAATTGTTCTGTTTACAAATTTACTAACAAAATAGCTACATAAAATAATTAAAAAAAGTGCTGACTTTGTTTTTTATATTCACTTTTGAACATATACTTTTAAATATAAATTCAGAATTTTCAAGTTCTGAATCTGACTCACTCCCGTTATTAGCCGTAAAAACTATATTTTTCTTAAAAATGTTCGCCTATTTTTAATTATAACTTTTTATTGTAAATTTGAAGGAAAATGATTTAAACTTAAATTTAAAGGGCTTAAATTTTCTACAAAATGTTCTTAAGTTTTTTTTTTTTGTCAGACTAACATTTCTTAAGATAGATGAAAATGTATCGGATACTCCTTCTCTTATTCCAAGATGGTGGCCAAATGGGTGCCCTCATCCCCCAAAACGGGTTATTATACTTGCACTAAACCCTTCTTCACATAAAAATAAATTTTTTTTTACCGGAAATGCAACATTTCAATGAACTTCTACAGTGCAACTAACTACAATATCGTCGAGTTTTGACGGTTGAAACGGAAGAAAAACAGCTAACTTTATTTATTGGTCTAAATTTATTACGACTTAAGCTGCTATTTTCTTGGAAAAAATTCTCACTTAAAACCTAGGGAATATAGTCTTTATTTAAGCGAAATCATCCAATTAGGTTATTTAATTAAAATGGATAAATTGCGTTTATTGACTCAAGTAATAATTGCTATTCTGTGAAAAGTAAGAAATACTTAAACATTCACCAAGAATTTCAACAGACCTATCAAATAGAAAAAAAAAAAATAAACACAAAATAAATAAATTGAATTGCCGTGATTCACCTCTACTTTGCTTAACCATACATATTAAAGCATCACTTGACTCATTTTTAAAGACTGTATAACTTCACAAAACAATAACAATTGTTGTTCATACTTATGATCATATTTGATACTCGTGCGTCATAAGAAGAAGCGGTTTTATAGCAAATTGTGAGTCAATGACTTTAAACCATTTATTTTTAAGTTTATTATTTTATTTTTCCCTTAAAATGAATACATTTGACCTTTAACATTTTAGATAAATCATTTACAAACTTCAAGATTGTGTTAGCCTTGATTTTATTTTCTTAAAATCTTCCAATTCCGATAGCAAACTCAACAAAAATAATAGCAACAAATAACCTCACATACAAATGTTGACCCTTTTCAAAGTGGATGTACATATGTATGTATGTTGTATATCCTTTTACAATATCCTTTTTCCTTTTTGATTAATGTCGAAGTTTGATTCACGTTTAATACATCAAACTTAATCAGATGAAAGTCATCCTGTAGTACACAAAACCATCCTTTTATGTCGTATACACACACACACACGCATCAGATGATACGGATCCGGATACATCACCATAAGTGCTACATGATGCTGGGAGTAAGCCCTTCAGTAGTATACCTAATCCATGTAATTAACCATAATACCATGCAATTCATCCCGTTCAGTCTCCTTGGAAGATGGTAAAAAAAAGAAGCGAACCCAGGAAAACCCAATGTACAACCAAAATCAACGGACTCCACTTGGATACACAGTAAAAAAAAATATATTAAAAAAAACATCCCAACATTTCTTCCGTAAAGAAAACACATCCGCTTTTACATAAAGAAAATTGCTTTTCGTTGTCGCGTCGCTCGTCGTTGGAAAGATATCCCAACGAAAAACCATTTTTCTAGCGGTTGCTGCTCCTTGCAGTGGCTGCTTTCCGAGTTTTTCCGATTGTAAAAGGATTCGTCATCCAACAAGAAAATGAAACCAACAAAAAAGTAAATTTTAAATTCGTTGCAAAATCCAACTAAGCGTTACACGTTGATGGGGCCAAATCTTCTTTCAACAATCTCATCTTGTGGCATCCTTGTTGCTCTTGCATCTTTACCCTCTTGCACCCTTAATCTTGTTGGTAGCTGATGCTTCTTTGCTTTTCATTGCAGCTTTTGTGGGACATTTTATATTATGTATGTAAGTGTGTATGGCAGAGGCAAAATGCTAATTGCAGAGACTTTAATTTATCATTAGTCCTAATGCTGGTAGCATGAAACGGTGTAGCATGGCGTGAAAAATGAAGACTTATGCCACCGCCGCGCCGCACATAGTCGCCAACGCTCCATATAGCATAAAACGCGTTAGGTTAGAAAACTTATACCAAAAAATCACTCCCAAAAGAATCCAAGACCATCTTTCCTACCCATTACCCCTCTGAATAAAAATGAAACTTAAAAAAAAAAAACTTTAGCTCTTAAATGTGGAACATAAATTAAAAACGACTCAATGCAAATTAAACACGAGATTTTATATGTAAATTCCAACAACCTTTTGATTTTAATGCTGCGGAACTTTTTCGTGCAGAACTTTTTGGCTTCTTAATTTGAGTAAGGATAAGGATTAAAACTGGGAAAAGTAAAACATATTAAAATGAGTACAATGTGTAATTGGGATGATTTTACGAAGGAAAACCACGTTGGGAAATAATCAGAAGTGAGATTTATGTAGGTAGGAGTATGCGTGCATAGGTATTTATGTCTTAGCAAAATTCTTAATTTGTTTATGTCGCGATCTTTTATTTGAGTTTTGAGTGTCTGAAAATTTCTCGTAAATTCTCTACAAAGACGCAGACAAAACTAAAGGCAAATATACAAGAAAAGTGGAATGATACAAATTGTGGAACGTATTCGTTCAATTATTTAGTTCAATAATAAGTTTACGCCGCCGGCCGCACAATATTTTTAATCAAGGTCTATTAATACTGAGGCTTAAATGTTAGACTTGTATTGATGTGTTTCTTCCAGATAAGACATTGGGCTTCTCAGTTAGACTGTCATATATCCTTATAAGACACACATCTTGGTCAATTTTTACCGACTTTTATACAAATCGGTAAACAGTCGGTAGGGCTGGCAACGAGACGAGACTAGGCGAGACTTTTGTAAGTCTCGTCCCGGTCTCGTCTCCGAAAAATACGATTTCCGGGCAACCTTTTGGTTAGTGGAACGAAATATTTTCGATTATAGTTTGAATATGTGCGAAAGAAAAAAAATATTTAACTGAAATTGGATTTTTTAATTAATTACACTCTCTGCAAATTTCGGTCCAAATATACAGTATCGTCTCGGTCTCATCTCGTGGCCAGACCTAACAGTCGGTAAACATCCATCAAAATGTGTGTCTGTGAAACACATTTATTTCTGGAGTTGAGGTCACTTGTACTTTTTAATTGGATCATAAGTGAATTTCGAAAATCTAATTACGTCACATTTAAGTTCCATTTTCGGGCTTCGATCCAGATGGAGAGTTAAAATCTCTTCCCCCTTAAACTAGTGGTGGACCCAGCTTGACGTCAAAAATTAAGTGTGTTTGGCACAAAATTTCAAGGTCAAACCAAGAAATATTTAATTTGGAGTTCCGATAAATTACAAGACCTAAAACGAAAGTAAATTCCATAATCCACCATAAGTTTTAGGGGGAAGGGATTTTATATCTCCATCGGGATTGAGTACTTAATTAACCCAAAAAAAATAAATAAATAAAATAAATTGGGTGAAGAACCAGGGCCTAGTGACTAACAACTCGCAACCATTCCTGTGTGCGCCTATCGACAGGTATGGAAGGGACCTACAATTGTATGCCGAATTCGAACGGCTAGACGAGAAGCACTTATTCGTGGCAAGTGATACTCTTGGAGGATTTGTCAATTCCTCGCAAGAGGCAGTAGCCCTGAAAAAAACTTTTTAGTTTTTAGGTGGACGAGGCTGGGAAGCGAACCCAGACCTCCAGCGTGAAAGTCGAACGCGCTAACCATTACGCTACGGGTTACTACAAATTAACCCAAAAATTGAACCTTAATATGGCATCATCAGATTTCTTGAATTTCACTTTTCGCGGCTCCAGCTTAACAGAGCTTTTTATTTTGCATTTATTCAGTGTGGTAAAGTTGTCAGTGTTGATTTGTCCACCTACAGAATATTTTTGCCTATCAAATATTTTATATTTGATTTTTCTATACTCATTTAATGTCTCTATAGCACTTAGTGGTGAAATGTGTTTTGCATCTTTTGACTTTCTCGTGATAACTTCCGGTATAAAAAGATAATTAAAATTTGTTACCTATATAAAGAATTGCTCATTTAAAAGCTCCGAACGAAGTTTTTAAATCCAATATTACCCGAATGCAAAATTGCATCCAAACGATATGACCTGTTTAAAAACTTCGCGTTCTTTGGTAGCTTAAACTTTAAAATTAATTGTTTTCGTTTTTAATCAAATTATCGAAACTATTGTTGAAGCCGTTTCCGAGAAAACAATATAAAGGAATTTTCAATTGGTGCGGGTAGATTTTAGCAGCTTATAACGGCCATGTTGTTTGTGTGACATCTTTCAAATCGTTTGGCAAGAAACACGAGTGAACAGCACGTCCAAAGGATAATTTTATCAAAATAAGTTAGGAAGAGGACCACAATTTTGTCCGAAAAATTATCTTTAACGACGAGGTGCATTTTTGGATGATTGGGTATAACATACAAAGATAAGTTTGCCGTATATGGGACTGCACCAACCCACATCAAGTTCAACAAGTGGCCATGCATCCTCAAAAAGTAACCGTTTGGTGTGGATTTCGGGCCGGCCGGCACGTTAGCTCATTGGTCCGTATTTTTTCGATAACGACGTCGGTGAGTCAGTCACCATCAATGCCGAGTGCTACAGAACGATGATGACCAATTTTGTAAGGCCCAAAATGAACCATATTGACCTAGACTTGTGGTTCCAGTAGGACGGTGTTCCGTGCCACACAGCGGACACAACGATTGACAATCTGCATGACCGATTTGAGGGTGATATTGTGATTGTGGGATACCCCACTCACTGTCAATGCAAACAAACAACATTTGTAACATGCCCTGAAGGTGAACATAAAAAATGACATCACTCAAATTCAGCTGGATCTATGCGAAAAACTCATTGAAAATTTGGCCGAGGAGGGCATTTGAACGATGTCATATTCCAAGCATAAAAAGTGGGCATGGAAGTGGGCGTATTTTACTTAAATGAGAACAAAATCTAAGAAATTCACCCAAACCTTTGGAGGCCTTTCCAAGAAACCAAGAAATAATAAAAGTAAGCGTAGGCAGATTTAACTAAATCTCAATTTTTCAATTTTGTTGTCAATGACAACAAACTCTAAGAATTTCACCAAATCTTATAATGACATACTGGCATCTTTACTAATTGTTTTTTAAGGTTATAGGGTTCTAAGATCGTCCATCCATTTCTCCAGATCCTAAAAACTATTTTTGTTGAGTTTTTGATGAGCATACTTATTTGAAAAATTACAAAACATTTCACTTTAAATGCATAACATGGTGCATTTATAAAAAAAAAAATGGCTGCCAATCTAATTCGCCATACCAATTCATCCAATGACTAATTCTGTTCTCAAAATAAAATCCAACAGACCAGCTTTCCATTTCCAACAACACAATTTGCATTATACGAGTAATGTCGCAATGTAGATAAATCTGGCTCTGTTGGGGGCAGCGTATAGCACAACAGCACACTAAGTCAATCCTCTTATATGTTTCTGCCACACCAACGACTAATCTCTGAAATATTCAATCCCTCCCGCTTAACAAAGAACATATAAATATTTTCAAAAAAGAACCTATGATGTTGGTGTGCCCTGATAAAAATAGTATAAACAAACAAAAAGAAGTGAACAAAAAAACTAATGCAAGAACCGCGTCACTTTTACAAGTGTTGCCCATAAATTAAAAGCGAAAATGTGTCTTTCGGGGCAAACCTATGCTGCTGATGGTATACGATGGTCGTATATTTTCGTATTTTCTACTTTAACAAAAAAAAAAAACAAAAAAAAGGATCAACACACTCATCCTCACATAGGTCATAGTCGATACTATAAGTACACATTTTGTGCGATACAACTCAAAGATTTATTGCATTATATTCGCTATACGCTATTATTCTGAGAGAGCGTATAAGGAAAAATAAACCACTTGCAGATGCTCGAATTCGTCTTGGGGTTCAGGCTATTATATAGCCTAACACTGGGATAGGGTTTTCACTGGGGGCATAGGGTGAGCGCGCGCGGTGCTGGTGGTGAAAGGTTGGTTGACTTTATTAAAGCTTTTCACCTGGCGCTACCGGCTAACTCAGCATCCATAACACAACCAAAACAATAGCACAACAAAAAAAAAAATCCAAACGATCACCACACCACCCAACATACAAAAACGTAGTTAGCTAAAGAAGAAAAAAGAAAATCGCGAATGTGCATATTTTACCATTCAATTTTTTTGCGTTGCCGTTGTTAACTTGCTATGAACAGGCTACCTAAAGCAGGGTTGTTATAGTTTTTTTCTCTTTTAATTTGAACACCATCATAGCGCAGGGACATAAGCCCCAGGGACATAACGCCTAACTTTAATTTTTGGGGATTATGCCCCACTTTAGTGCGACATAAGGCCCAAATAAAATTTGGGGAATAAGTCCCAACAAATGAGACCCAAGGCCCAAATAAAAATGTTGGGGGTTATGTCCCAATAAATAGGAATCATCAAATGATAAAACTTGGAACATTTCAAAGCCAACTAAAATATTTAACTGTTCCTTTCTTATTATTTAGGATGCAGTGCATTTAAGACCACGGAACTATCCCACGCGGGTGTTATTCCAAAAAAAAAAGAAACTAACCCTAAACTAATAAGTCCTATGTTTACACTCGGTCTGGTTTCAAAGTTCGTGTACTAAACAGTACTTTGGGTGACCCGCTTCGCGGGTTCAAGGATTTTAACTCCCTTTTTGGGTCCTCTGTCCCGCTCACGCGACTCTGTCGCTCCGCTTAGGGTATGGTCAGTCGCCAGGCAGCTGCCTATGTTGTCAGTTGGTCTGCTTTCAAAGTGTTTGCTTTAAACAGTGATTTGGGTAGAAGCATTTATGAATCAATCAAAAGGAATTAACTCCCGCGGGGATTATTTCCTTTTTAAATTAGAACTAACGCCCAGGGGGGTTAATTCCTTTTTCTGATGGGCTTTAATTCCAATTTTAAATGCAAATAAAACCCATTGAACAACAAATAAAGTGTACAAAACGAACAAACTCAATTTTCAAATTTTACATTTATAATTGACTAATGTTTTAAAATTTCACCAACCAAATAAATACTCAATGGTCAAAAGTATAACAATAGAAAAATAGAAATGTAAAATTTGAAAATTCAAGCGAATTTAAAAATAAATACTCAATGGTCGCGCGAATTATCAAATTTTACATTTCTAATTTTCTATTGTTATACTTTTAACCATTGAGAATAACACAAGTGGGTCTAAGTGCCGATTCCAAAAGGCAGTAACACCCACGTGTGTTACTTCTTTTTTGTAGTGGAACTTATTCCCATTTTAAAAAGGAATTATCCCACGCAGGTGTTACTTCATTTTATTCTTGGGAATTAACACTGGCGAGGGATAATTCCGTGGGCGTTATTGCACTGCACTGCCGTGGGCGCCTAGCTAAAATATCAAACAAATTTTTTTTACTGTATTGCAATGCGGAAACTTTTTACGGTTTTTACCTTTTAGAAATTTGGGCTCTATGTCCCATTTTTAACAAAAAATATTTGGGCCCTGGATCTCACTTGGGTGGGTCTTAATCCCCAAATTTTATTTGGGCGTTATGTCCCACTAAAGTGGGGCATAATCCCCAAAAATTAAAATTGGGCGTTATGTCCCTGGGGCTTATGTCCCTGCGCCCACCATCATATCTGGTAAGATTTAGCATTAATACTGTCAATGGTAGACTCCGAATTAATAAATTTTTATGTTAGACCAGGCAGGATAGATCAATAGGATCAATGCTATTTGTACAAGCCATTCAAAAAAGCACGAGTGTCAAAAAAGCCATTTCCTAGAAAACTTATCACTGTCAAAGATATGGGAAAGAAAACGGTGGTTCATTTTCATTCAGACAAACCCTTGTCTTCTTTATTTATATGAAAGTTACTAGGCTTGCTTTGACAAAAACTATCGAACTTTCAGAAATAACTATCAATGACTTGATACATGCACTTGTGTTGATACTCATATCAGATATTGTATTACAACTACAGACTCTAAGCTCCAGCTAAAAAGTTCACGGCGACTATGCTTATTTAGTTATGCATATTATTTGAAAATCGGGATAAGGGAAAACATTATTGTGGAAGTAAGTGCTCACCTATAGGGTTCAGGATGGACTTAGAATCATCTTAAATCCAGAATTATTGCAACTGATAAATTCTCCAATTTGTTTTCATTGAAATTTGTTTTGTCAAAAAGCCAAAGCTGGAGTTGTTGATCATGGAAATCGCTAATCAGCCAATTTTGATAGTTGTTTGAGGTTGTTTCTAATATTTCCGAATTGTTCAACAAATTTTCGAAAAATATTCAAAAATAGTTTTGACTCCAAAAGCCCAATTTTTCAAACAACGTGAGATTTTAAAATATATTTAAATTGTGTCTTCTTGTTCTGAGCATTATTCATCCAGAAAAGAATGGGATGATGACGTAGTGACAAAAGACTTCCATCTTTAGTGCCATGTTGGTTCGGGAATTTTTTACCAACTCTCTAAATATTTCTAGGTGTTTTGGGCTACCGGACTTTGCTAGTGTTTTTCAAACTGAATTACTGGCAATCAGCGAAGCATGCAAGTTACTTAAACAAGATGTGAACCAGACCGATACACGGCTATTTTCTAAGACAAAGAAACCAAAAACAGAGAAAAGCATTTATCTTAAAATTACAAAAATGGAGAATTGCCCTTTTTACTTAGGACCCTAGAATATATTCCCAATTTGTCTTACCGAATTCAATCGTAGGTGGAATATAGTTTAACCAATTGCATCATTTTTAGAATGATTTGGCTCACCTATAAAAAATCTCGAACTATTAACCTAATATGCAGACCCACGAGCGACATAGCCAGGATCGTTGCACCATGCACTTGGACACATGGTCAATACGAGAGCATGCGGCGAAGTTTGGCATCCCCTACAATACTCACTGTCGTGTGGGGACCAGCTGGAAAAAGAAAAAGTCTTTTGCACCATTTTCTTCCTCGCACTCATATGACTGTAAGCTTGCAGACTACTGGTTTTTCAAGGGAGCACGACGGCCCTCGTATAGGTGCCGAACGATCACATGGTTGGGTCGGTTTTTGCATCAATACCAGTCCACAAGTTGCCTAGTTTGCCACAGTGTAGAGGTTTTTTACATGCCAACTGCGATCTTATTGATCGCTTTTCCTATGCCCAAATTCAAGAAGAATGTCTAGTGGCTCTTGCTCTGGTGACCAAAAGTCATGCTGAGAAAGCAGTCGGAGGTTACAGAAATTACCACATCCCAATGTGAGACTAGATGATCACGCTAAGGGATCATATCGTATCCGTCTTGAGCAAATCAGCAAATTTCCTAGCTTGGCATACTGCAGCTGAACTCAAGACATTGGCGATGATCCATTGGGATGTCTATCCCAAAATTTCCCCCCCCCCTTTTTTTTCTTTTAAAAACCGCTTTTATCCACAAGTCAAACGAGTTATAGTATCAGCACTACCGAGCTTATTGAGCCATCAAGCGGAGATGCTTGTGGCCGTCATCTCTACCTCTACCTACCCCACAAATGATTTCAAAAAATTATCATTTTTTTATTTTTGTTTAAGTGTTTCAAATATATTAAAATCATATTAAAAACCAATTAAGATCCCTAGCAACCTCAGCTCCATAATTCCATATCGCTCAGATATGATAGTGGGCTCTTCAGCTAGATCTCTGTCACTTGTACTATTAATTGAATAACATTCAGTCGTTCCACTTAAAACAGAAGTAATTTTATTTTCTAAATTTTCTTTATATTCGTGATAATATTGAAAACCTCATGTAACAACCCTGATTTTGGCCACCTAGTTGTGAAAAATAGCACAACACTATAACTGACATAATTCATACGCTCTAGTTGGGTGGTGTTTTTGCTGATGGGTTTGCTATTGCTATCTAGCAAGCCAGCAGTTGTATAGTTAGTGGTGGAGGCCTTAGGGATACCAAGTCAGGGAACAACTCTTTCTCTGCTGCCGGTTGCCGGATTGTATCTGGCACACGTTGTTTTCTTTTCCAAAACATACTGAGGCCGCACAGCTATAACAACAATCTACTATCATAGATACATCAACTTCAGCGACTTTGGAAGTATATCTTTTACTTTATGGCTCCACCACGGTTTGCAACAATATTTTGTATAATTTTTTTTTCTATGTATGCTCTAAAAAATTTACGATCGCACTCACAGAGAAACAGAAGAGAACTTAAAGGAAATTCAAGGTGTGGTGCGGTGTGGAAAGGGGCGTCATAGCCGCGCACTAACCCCATTTTCGAACTAGGTTTTGTATACTTACCTTCTATTCTGCATATCGAGTTCCCTCTGAGTGTACTCATACATGAATGAGGGGCTTTTAGCCGCTAGATTCACGATAAAAAAGATAAACATAGTCCCGTTGTAGGATGTTGGGGGTCTATAATATTGTGGAGTATTCTAGTGAGTATTTCTAGTGCAGTGAAACCACAGAAACAAAATAATGAAATAAATAAAATAAAATTCTTTTTTTTTTGTTTTGTTCTGGAACATAAAGTCGAGATAGAAAGTGTATATCCATAAGGCACTCACCGACAGTTTTTTTATCTCTACCTTTGTGTCATTGCAATAAATAAAATTTTGATTCCTGAGCGAGCCCTCGCATCTGAATGTGCACATTGCACAAACCAATGACCGCCTAGAAAGATATCCTGGACTGAAAAACACTGTCAAATTAAATTGAAAATCCTGTAATTCTTTTATCGGATTATGCGACTGACTTTGATTTGGTTCCGGATCATAAGCCAATTTATTTTAAGGTTCACAGACTGTTGGTCTTGGGGTGATTCGACTCTTAGCCTTGCTCTTTTTTATTTGTTAATAGCAGGTGGTCGAAATCGCAGAACAGTAAACCAACCAATATAGAAGAGGTGGAATAAATTCAAATTTTGTTGGATGAAAGATTGGGAAACAAATTTCAGGAAATTAGATCAGGCGTTTACCAACAAGGCGGAGTAATGAACCAACGAAGGGCTTTTGAAAAATTTGTGTTTGTTTTATTGTCTGTTTGTTTGAATGTCTTTTTGTTTGGTCTTGTTTCAAAATACACCACATTGTTTTAAGAAAAATATTTAAGGTATTAGAGGTTACAAGCATGTCTAAGAAGATATCTTTTGGACTTAATATTTCTTTTGGGTGAAAAGAGGTAGCATCAAAATTCAAAAATTTGTCTGAAATGTAATATTTAGAGAATGTGCTTGGAATATGGCATTAGGGCTTACATTTTGTTTTTGTTAAACTAAGTTATTTATATGGTGACATAGGGAAAACACAACAATGTGGCATTCGTTATTTTCATCCATATTTACTGCTCCTTTTAATTTTAAATCGAAAACTGAATACCATGTGGTTTTGTGTTTCCTAGTTTTTGAGAAAATTGACAGTTAGTTCTAGTTAGCTTTCGAAAGGAGAGGGAGAAGTGTCCCCTTTTGTATTTTTTCTTGCCTATTTGGAAAACTAATATGAAAATATAATGGAAAGTAATAAAACAATGAAAGGTGAGGTATAGATTGTAAAACTACAATAAATTTTATTTCTGAAACTTAAAATGTGTAAGTTTTGTTGTTTAAGGATTTTTCAATCATCAGTTAAGCTATCAGAGGAAAAAATACAATAGCAACAGGAACAAATTTTTTATTTGAAAAATAAGTATTCTCTGAGGTTTAACTGGCTATTGAAAAATTGGCCCTAAATTGTGAAATAGGTAATGTACCCTATTGCCCCTATTAATACTTCTAGCCTTGGAAAATATTGAAAATCATTTTTTTTTGTTTAAAAATATATTTTCCTTAAATTCAACTCCTGTCAAGTGAATTGCTAGTTGAGCCCTACTATACTAACTTAAAAAAAAAAAAAAAAACATTTATTTTGTCCCCCGACAAGAATCCATTATTATTTTACACAATTTATTTGTGCACCGAATTTAAATGTACATTTTTGCCAAAAATTACCATTTTCGAAAACTTCCGATCGAAGTGTTGAAGTGTATATTGTCATGTGTCCATGAAAATACTCATTTAAGATCTCAATTAAAATAAGACCACAAACGAAAACAAAACAGTACATATCAAAATACAAAACACAATATCTACATTGGCCGCAGACAGCGCGTGCCCAATACTAATGACAGCTGTGTTGATCAACATTGTTTATTTCTATACATTTTTGTTGGGGTTATTTCGGGTCAACAAAAGTTGATCGACTCTGTTGATCTACACCGCTGTTGATATGCACAAATCAACATGCATAAATGCATAAAGTTGCACGCATTGATTTGGAAACAAAATTTCAAAATACACTCCACCCTTATGCGAAGTGGACTTACAGTACAGACCAACGAAACCCACTATTTGTCAGCTTTTCAATCATTGTAATGTAAGACTTGACTGAAACCTTAAATTTTTAAAAAGAATGATTTTTTTTCTTCTTTTAGTTACATTTATTTTAAACTAATTCCAGAGTTATTCATATTTTGCTCCAATGTGCAATGGTGGTAGGTATATGTTGGTAATATCGTTTGTATAAATAAATTGTTGTCATCAAATTGACAACGAAACAAAAAATATTTCTCTATTTTTTTTCCAAATTATATAAAAAACCCAAAGCTGTGCCCACCCATTCGTGAAGTAAAACAAAAAAAAAGTAAAAAAAGTTTGCATATGGAAAGGGGATAACAGCCATATAAATCCACTTCCATTTTCAGTGGCTTTATGATTTATTGGAAATTTATGAGTTCCTGTGGGACTATATAGCTATAGTTTTTGAGTTTGTATTTTTGAGCAGAACGAATGGTGGTGGTGTTGAAATGAGATATGGTTCTTTGCTCTCGATAAAATATAAAAGCATCTAGGTGGAATGTGTACCTACAATAGGTAAGGTATGTAAATTTTGTTTGAGGTATTTCTAAAATAGGTTATTGTTAAAAAGCTATATGAAAAATAGGAACTTGTATATGAACTTTTATTTGTGTTTTTTTTTTTTTTTGTTTGAATTGATTTAATTAAACTTTTGTTATATTTGTGGGGTGAGAGAGAAATATTATATATGTATGTATGAATTATAAAGGTTCAACCGCACATAACTGCAGCGGAACTACACTTCACGACGCGGCAAAACATTACTTGTATGAAATTGTATGAGTTATATCGCACTAAGCGGCAACTGAACTTCATTAAATTTCATACAAATTATTTTGAATCGCAGTTCCGCTGCAGTGCAGTTCCGCCTAGTGCGGTCTAACCTTAAATTGAAATATATTTGATTAGAATAGATATAGGTATTTTTTCAGGTTAAACTAACTTAAATGGTTTTACATTTTAAAACTAAATTTAAAATCTAATTAAGTTATTTTAATTATCATAGGTATTTGTTTTGATACAAAATCCTATTAAATAAATTTAATTAAATTTCATTATATTGAATAAAACATAATGTAAGTTATTAATATCCATGTTTTTGATGAGAGTGAGAAGATAGTTTAGCATACAAAAATATTAGCACACAATAAATGATTCGTAGTGTTTTGTTATTTTATCTTGTATTTTTGTATAATTTATTCATATAGGTTATTGAATATACTGGAATATGAAAGGAAGAGAGGAAAAATTGCGTTTAAGGGTTTTTATAATTGAAAATGTTTCTGTTTAACTTTAAACACTAAATTCGCCCAAATTCACCAATGCATTTCTGCCATACTGGTCTTTTTTCTACATTTTTGGTATAGGTATAAAATCAAGCCGAATTTTAGAATTTCACTTAAATGGCTTTTAGTGGAAAATCAAATTTTCTATCAAAATGAATGGTTTGAAAAATTTTATAAAAAAAAATCGAACAAAAATTGATTTTTTTTTTTGCTAAACTCATTTTTTGTTTAATTTCCTTCTTTATTTTTTTATAAAATTTTTGAAACATTAATTTTGCTAGAAAATATAACTTCCAACAAAAAATGGTTTGAGTTAAATTGTCAAATTTGACTTGCACTAGGTTTTAAAGATATGCAAACAAATATTGAAAATTGTCTAGTGTAACCATTCTCAAAAAATACATGGGTGAATTTTAGCGAATTTTGTGTGTTTAAGAAACCCATAAACGCAATTGGTTTTTTCTATAAGGTTTATTTACAAGTAATTAAAATAACATTAAATTATAGTTTTTGATTGTTTGCTTGCAAAATAAAAACAAAATTGTTTGTTATCCTGTAAAAAGGAGATGGGCAAGAATCGTTACATCTTACATCAATAAATATTGGGGTATCAAAATACAACCGAAGAAGTGCATTTTCTAACCAAGGTAAGCTGAAAAAGCTTCTCATACTTTTGGCCAAAGGTATCGGTTGGTACTCTCTTTTTCAACGGTCGGGATGCAACATTTTATCATACGCACACTTTCTTCTCTAATATTTCTTCACAAAAAACAAATAAATAAAAAAGAGCGCGTGTAACTAAGTTCTCGTGGAAGAAGTGAAACTTCTTTGGCGATCTTAAAATCTCGATTTGTACAGTGTTCTATATCAAAATAATCGATGGGTTGGGTTTGTAAACTTGAAATTCATGGAAAAAATTTAAAGTTAAAAGGTGAAAATTTAAAAGATATAAATCAGTTTTATTTATTTATTTGCAAAAATTCCTAGACTCAAAATCTCTGCAAAATCAAAAATTTGTATATGACAATTTAAATTTGGTTTTATTTATTTTCAACCATACATAATTGAAATTTAAAGCGGACTCTCCTGATTTAATTCAATTTTTGACATAAGCCTATTTTTAGATAATACGTTTGAAATAATTTATATCTCCATACCTAAAGGAGATAGATAAAGAAAAAGAAATTTAAATATTAAAATTGCCCACTGTTATACCTTGGGCGAAAGACAATAATTTGTGGACTTGAGGTCACTTGAACTTTTTATTTAAAGGCGATAGATACAAGACTTAAACTAGTAAGATTCTTAGAATTTCATTATCTATTCACCAAAAAAATTTAAAAACTCTGGCATTCTAATTAACAAAATTAGAAAAAGACATAGAAGGCCATTTTCCCTTTTATCTGCTACAATAATATAGATTATCAAAAAATCCAAACTTATTGCTCTATAAAATATATAAGCGTATCCATTAAAATGTTTACTTTTACTCTACCTATATATTAGCGTATCCATACAAATGTTTACTTTTACTCTACCTCCCACCACTTAGCTAATCAATGATCTCAGCGTTGCGCATGTGGCGTTACATTTTTGCGTTTCACAAAAATTTAACCTTGAAATTTTACTCTCAACACCCGCAAAGAGGTTTCACTTCAAAAATAGATTAGTAAGGCAATCATTATAACTAATATCGCCCACTGGCCGAAATTCGACCACCAATACCAAAACTCACATTGACAGACTCTAACTCTAGAGTCAAACAATTTATTAGAAAATTAAATCACAAATAATTTGTTTTAGTTTTCAGACAGTGTATAAGCGCGTTCCTCAGGTATATTCTGCACATCTGCGCAGCTATGGCTTTCCAACCATATAAAATTTATCAAAATCGGTTGGATACCTTTTGAGTAAATGGTACCACAAGATTTTTTTAAGGCTATTTATATAAAGAAAGTTGTATTTGGTGCTCGTTATGTTTTAAAAAATGACTCATAGCTTCTATACCCCATGAATTTCGGGGTTGCCCTTTTGATGACGTCATATGCATATTACATTCAACTCATTTGTAAGTAGGTATTTCGTTCTTGTCGATTCTGGGTTTTTTGTCCACATATTTTCGGCCATCTTCAAGTTGGAAATACTATTTAATAAATTAAACGACAGCAAAAGTTAAAATATATTTTTGAGGACATTATTCAATTCCTACATGGCAAACAAAAATATTCGAAGTAAAATATCCATCGCTCTTAATATGATCCTATCATTACCCGGAACCCGGACTTAATTATTATTATTGCGTTGACAGAAGAAACTATAATAAAATAAATTATAATAATTCAAACTTCATCGCTCGAATATTATAAATCAACCATCATCACAATACTCGTATTTTTATTAATATGTGCTTACTTAAGGGAATTACGTTATTTTTTTGTGTTTAATCCCATCCTAATATTAATCCATCTTCCTTAAGTTAATTTGAAAAAGAAAACAAATTGCCATCTGCGGCTATGTGGCAGCTTCGCACATATACCACACACACAAACTATGCTATTAGTCATACTCTTTTGTATATGATGTCCTGTGTAAGCATTTTTCTGAGTTATATCCTGCTGCATCGTACTGTTATGTTGTATATTCCCGGAAGCATCTCTGGAATCAGAAAAACATAGAAACAACAAAAAAAAAGACTAAGTTGACAAAAAAATGAAAATGCATTTCATCCTTGTGAAATATTGTCACACTTAACACCGTCGTAGCTGTAGGTAGATATACTCTGATGTAGTTACGTGAGTGGGGCACATAAACTGGGACATATATTTATGAAAGGAGAAGTGCAGGATTATTTCTAGGGAAAATTAAATCAAACTCAATGGAGTCTGAAATTGCTTAGGGCCCCGTTTTTTTGATTTCTTAATTATTCTAAAAAAAACGCTTTTCTATATTTTTAAAAATGTTTTGAAAATAATTTGAAAATTTTAATAAATTATTTCAGTTTTTTTGAAAGCTTGTTTATAATGTTTTAATATACATTAAACTGCCTATAATTGTTTTTTTCAAGTATTCTATCATGTTTTCCCCAAAAATCACAAATATATTTTAACTGGATTTGATTTTCGAATCTTATATCAGAACATTCAGAAGATACTCAATTATATTCAGTCACTTTCTTTATAAATTTCATCATCCTCGTCATTTCAGAAAGAACTCTTAAATGTGAAAGAAGTTTTCAAAATTATGTTTGTACATTTTATCACTTCTGAGCCAATGTAACAAAACAAACAAGTTCAAAGAAAAATTACTGTCCAGTCTCGTCTGCTATTCTTTAAAAGGGCAAATCAAGAAAACTCTGATGTAAGGCTCTTATAGATCATAGCTCCACCCTTGTTAAGGAGTATGTGACTAGTTTAAACTAAGAAGCTGAGAGTTGAGGAAGTACAAGAACAAAATGCAATATATGATGTCACCAGGATTTTTATTTGTGCTGAATGCAAGTTTTCTAAAAAAGTTCTTTATAGAAAAATAAAAAAAAAGATAGGTATTACATTAAGTGGAAAATATAAAATGGTGATGACTAAGTAACTTAGTTTTGTTTTTTACATCAAAGTGCATATTTAGCTAAGTTAAAAATAGAGTCTTATAACGTTGCGTTAACAAAGTGAAAAGATATATTTTCTAATAAATTTTCCCTAAACTAAATAAATGTTAGTTTTTTAAACATCATTTGGTTAATGCTGAGAAATAATTATGAAATATGTGTGAGTATCTGTATACTCGTACTATATTAAGGAAGAAGTTTTAATTATAAATGTGTCTCTGGAACTTTGCAATAAGATTTCCTTAAAATTTCTAGTTAATAAACCATGTAACGTCATGTTCCTCAACACTAGGAAACAAGTCTCTGATGTTCAAATATCTCTGATATCTATACGTCTTATTGCTTGCTTTTCAAAATACTCAGTTTTCGTGTTGCACCTGCCAACACAATCATTATGTTAATGCTGACTTGTAATATCCACACAAATCACAGTGGTACCTCTATTATACACATACACGAACAATTTACATTATGTATGTAAGTATAGGTATAGTTTATGTGTTGTGTCATGGAAATTGATTTTGAGTCAATAGTCAAGTTGCCTACATCATATCAATATCGTCAGTCAACCTGTGCTACACTATTACGAGCATAATTTTATGGTGACCATATTGGTCAAATGTATGCATATTTCATCAAAATACAAAATTTAGGTTGTAAAGTTCCATAAGTTAGATAAAATCTATGTTTTAAAATATTTTGACACATTCGGGGGAATTTTGGAAATAACTCAAGCTGTGTTTTTAAAGCCAGTTCAGCGAATGTATACCCCTGAAAAAAACTTGTTTGTTCTTCTTTTCTCTACAAATAATAACAAAATATTTGTACTCATAATCACCGATATTTTGAAACTCGTATTTATGACTCGTATTTGACTAACAGTCGTATGTTGGTATTCCAAAAATCTTTAATATCCGACTTCACTTCTACAAATATTGAGAATCGCATAACATGGAATACGACTGTTCTTATTTTATCGTTATTCCGAATCTAGTAGAAATTAATTTCAATTCAGGAACATTCTGAAATTTTACAAGTCGTTTCAAGTATAAGTAGTGAACTTAAGTTCAAAATGGCGACCTCGTAGCTCTGGTAGAAGGGTGGTTCTAAAGGCACTGGCACGCGCCTTTGACTGGCACGATTTTGATGAATTTTTATGAGTTTGTTCCCATAAACGAGTTTAAACATATCCTTGAGTAAAATCAGGAACGGGTTAAACGTTTAAGACGAAATTGTCATACATTATTTTTTATTAGCCAGAAACTGATTTTTGAAGACCTTTTATTAAAATTCGAATGGGGATAGAACAAAAGTTTTCAAGTATGAACACCTTGCAGAACCAACGAAAGTCCTGCTCCAGACTCAATGCTTAAACTCACAGCATGTAAATGTACTAAAAATTTTGGACCCAATTGTGGCTTCCAAAAAACTGTTCTCAAATAAACAGCAATTTGTGTAAAAGAAGATGACGAGTATGTATTATGGCGATCAAATTTACGAAAAACGTGACGCTGTGCATATTATTGAGAACGAGAATAAACTACCAAGTCATCTCAAAAAAAAAACAAAAAATAAATATATTATGGAGGAGACATGTCGTATTTTAAATCTTTCTAAAAACGACGGTAAAACACTGGTAGGTACACCCGGGCGTATACGCATTTTTTTATTGATTTTTTTTACAAAATTCAATAAAAAGGTATTTATTGGTTCTTGCACTTCAAGTTTGTGTAAATCATTTTGAACTTGGTAGTAAACGAACTGCTAACTTCCCTGGGAGCGGAAAGTTACAGAGTGATTGCCTATGCGGACGATATTGCTATTGTCGAATCAGGTAAGCATCTTTTGTCTTGAAGGAACTCTTGCAGAATGCTTTAAACAAGCTTATAAACTGGGCACAGCGATGCGGTTTGGGCGTCAACCCTCACAAAACCAAACTTGTCCTCTTTTCTAGGAAATATAAAATTCCTAACATAGATCCTCCCACCATAAAGGTATTCCATTAACATTCTCCATTAACATTCTCTGACGAAGCAAATTATCTGGGTCTTATTTTAGATAAAAAGTTAAGCTGGAAACCTAATAAAAAAGAATGAGTCAATAAGGCCACTGTAGCCCTTTTCTCCAGCAAAAAAGTCATTGGGAATAAATGGGGTCTACAACCCCACATTACTCACTGGCTATACATATCGGTAGTTAGACCCATTCTCACCTATGGGGTGAGTATCTCTACTCCCTCCGCTGCACTGGACACACTTCTCTATCTAACACCCCTAGATATATTCAGTAAACAAACGGCAGCATGTACGGCAATCCGTCTTAAAGCCTCCTCACAGTGGATCAATAATGATATAGGCCACTCATATATTCTGAACTCATACGGTTCACTCCCAGGTATCATTGACTACACCATCCCACAATTCCGCTTCGACAAGAACTTTCAGGTTGTCATACCTTCCCGATCCACATGGGAGGATGTGACATTCTTGGAAGACGAATCGATTCACTTTTATACGGACGGTTCAAAACCCAATGATGGGGTTGGTGGAGGCGTGTACTCAGACAGACTAAATCTAAGTCTCTCATTTCGTCTTCCTGACCATTGTAGCGTGTTCCATGCAGAACTTTTGGCGATAAAGGAAGTTTTAACGTGGCTTAAAGAAAACGTGGTATCGACCTCGGATATCCGCATCTTCTCAGATAGCCAAGCTGCTTTGAAATCTCTGGACTCTGTCACTACAATCTCTAAAACTGCCATAAACTGTCGCTCATCTCTTACAGAGATGGCAGAACAGTTCAATATTGACCTTTGTTGGGTGCCAGGCCATAGGGACATTCTGGGAAATTGCAAAGCTGACGAACTCGCCAAAAGTGTAACAACACTACCTGTTCTACCAGACAAGGTAGATATCGGTATACCTATCGCTACTTGCAAACTTTTACTGAAGCAAGATGCTATAAGGAGAACAAGCCTCAGGTGGAATAACATCACCACTTGCCTGGCAACTAAAAAGATCTGGCCAGTGTTGGACACAAGGCGCTCTAAGTGTTCGTTATCTTTTAGCAGAATGCAGATCAGCTCCATAATTGCTGTCATTACTAGACACTGCCTCATAGGCAATCACGCAACGCGGATTGGAGTATTCGCAAATGATTTTTGCAGAAGCTGTAGGGATGAAGAGGAAGAAGAATCTATTCTTCATCTTCTCTGTACATGTCCCGTCCTATCTCAAAGACGTAAACTCCATTTTGGGGATTTCTTCTTCGATGATCCAACAGATCTAGCAAGCTCGGACATTAACAGTCTCATGCGCTTTGTAAAAAGCTTCAATTGGTTTTAGCGAGTGAGGAGAAAATCTTAGATTTATGTGGTATCACAATGGACCAATTGATGGTCTAAGTGTGTCGGCAAAAATTTTATAATAAGTACCAAATGGGAAAGTTTGTACACAAAATGGGCAAGGTTTGTGATTAACTAAAAGAAGTTTTTGTATGGAAATTGGATAATAAATTCGCGAGCATAATATTCAAAGGATATCACAAAAACCACAAGTCCAATTTTCAAATTTTTGTTTTGTTTTTGAAAGGATTTATGATCTTAAAATATGGCTTTTAGGTTTGAGCTTAAACAATTTTAAAAATTTAGCTTGCGTCGCTGAAACTGAAAAGAAAGCTTAGTATTCAGCTCCAAAAAATAATTAATCTGCTATACAGCCTCCAAAAAAAAAAGTTCATGTATCTCAATAACGTCTTTAAAGATTTGGAATGTTCAATATTTTAAATATTGTTTGATTGTTTTTGAAATTAAGTTTTTATGGGTACCTAAATCTTTTTTATTTCTCAAATTGGTATAGATAAGAATGATTGTTTTTAAGAAAACTACTTAAGCGATATTTTAGTTAGAAAATACACTTTTCCCTTTTTATTTTAATACCACGGTTAAAGAATTTATAATTTTTGAAGAGCATACTAAGCACTCTCAAACTGCATACCTAATCGTTGTCTTTGTCAGTTCTGATGGGGTATTTGCTAAGCCATCTCCTTCGTTTCATCATCGTTATATAGACCTGGAAGCAAAGCCCAAGACGATTGTTTATCAATAAAAGAACGGCTAGTCACCATAACGGTATATGACAACATTTCCATACTAAAAAGCTTTAAGGTTTTCTCGGCAACCTGTTTTTACCGAAGGCGTCTTCGTCTTTATCCCTTCTCTGTCATTTTGATTGTTATACATTCAACACTCTCTTCAGACTTGAATTGCAAAACAGAATAAAAAAAAAACAAAGTAGAAGGTTACACCTTCTCCGCCTTCTAGATGCTGAATTGCTGATGAACCTACTAGTCTGTCACTTCCCAGAACTGAAGCCGAGCCGGAGCCGGTGTGTTGTGGCATTTTAAATGCATTTCCATCGTTGTCGTCATCATCTGGTCTTCCCACACTCTCTTTATAAACTTATACTATTTTGCTTTGCTATATAGAGTCTTCGTCGGCAATTCGATTTTGCTAATTATGGATGCGCCCACATTAGGTTTGGTTGTATCTACCATGTGGTGGCTCCAAAGTGGTTATACTCTATGTGCACCGTTAGCGCACGGGTTTGTCTATTGAGTATACTTGCAATCCCAACCTGCTGCACATTCTGTACTTCCATACCTGGCTCCTCGATAAACCGACACCACACATTGTACATTTGCATTTACGAACTCGATGAAATGTTAAGAAAGAGCCTTCCAGACATGTTGTCGTCGTTGTCGGTCGTCGCTCGGTCGTCTGGAGTTGAAATTTAGACGGATATATGGAGACGGAGACACATCCAGCCGACATTAAACTTTGAATCAAGGAAATTTGTCGGTTTCTATGTGTGAGTAAGAGTGGATTGTGAAGAGTGGGTGGTGTTGGTGAGGTGGATGGTGTGAATGCGGCTAGAGTTACCTATAACCGAAATGTGTTCGCCTGGTATTATCCTAATGTACACACACAAAGAAATTCATTTCACATTTCGGTGCTAGTAACTGAATCAAATATTCAAATTGCTCCCTAAAGGAGAGCATATCAGCCAGCAGCAGCTGAATTGTATATAGAAGGATCTATTATAGAGAAGCAATTGTTGACTTGTATATGTACAAGCACATATAACATATATGGGACAACTAAACACCAGGACTATGATGACTACCTAAAGAACGATGAGAAAGGACGAATAAGTGGGACATATTTGGTGGAGTCGTGGTGCTGAGAACACTCTCTTTAGTTCCTCCTCTTTGTGGTTTCCTTTTGCCACCACACACAATGTGTGTGCTGGTAAATTGCCTGGAAATAATATGCATTGTTTTGCTGAGGGATGATTTTTTTTGAAAATTACCGGTTCTATGTATATTATATCAACATACATGCATATATAGATGAACTTCCTGTATTATAATACCAACAGCTATGATGATGGTAACCACTTTGTAAATTTTTCAATTACCCATTTTTTTGGATTTTCTACTAGTGTAGAAAGATACGTGTTTTATTTCGAATTACAAGATCTTTTAAACAAATTTTAGTACAGTCGGAATTTTGGCGCCTTTTAGCCTGTTCGCTTAGTTCGCTCGAAATTCAATATTGACCCTGTCGTTTTGGGTAGAATTAGATTTTTTGTATATATGGGGGGTTCAGTGTGAGCATAAAAATCTGCTTGAGGGACAGAGAACTCCCTCTATTTCGCCGCCATTTTGGAAAAAAGGGCGTTTGAAGGAAGTACCCATTAGTCTCACAACAAGAAAATTTTGGTACAAAATATTGTGGTAATAGGGTTGACAACCACAAAATAATATGTAGACCTTCTAATATTTACCGCTAGAAATCGTTAAACGAGTCGTAGTTCAAAAATGTTGAGACGAAAGATTTCGAAACTTTTAAATAAATAAAAACATCTAAGACCTTGGTCACGCACTGAGTTGTCACGACAGAACGACAATTTTAAGCAAGACAATAACAATAATTTCGCAGATATGTCGTAATTCCGTCGCTCTGTCGCTCAGAAACGACCTAGCTCTGCTTTCAATTCTGCTCTTTTTATTTACTTATTAAACTTCAATGCTGAGCGACGGGAGAATGTACTCAATTTTATCAAAATTAAACAAAGTTTGAGAATGTTACTTGTCAACGGTAATTGTTTTGCTTGAACTTGTCGCTCGTCGCTTGTCGCTCAGTACGTGGCCAAGGCCTTATTATAAATTATTTTTGATGTGTGTTCACAAATTTCTATAAAGAAGATTTTTTGAAAGGTCAGGACCCCCAAGTCCTAATCCCAAAAATCAAAATCCCGAAACATCAAAATCCGAAAAACCCAAAATCCTGAACATCGATAATCCCAAAAAGCAATCCAAAATCATGAAAGACCACACACCGGAAAATACCAAAAATAAAAAATTTGCACTAATATTCCATTTAGTTTGATTTTTCGAGATCTTCATTTCCGGAAAAAAAAATTCGGGATTATGGATCTTATAGATTTTCGGGATTTTGGTTATTTGGAAAGTGACCTTAACCTTTTTTGGAAAGTAAGTTAGAGTAAGACTTTAGTTATCTCAATAAATGCTTTTGATATTTTGTCCTTCTTCTTGACATTACTGTAGACAAATCTATTTGCATTGTTAACTTGCTCTGGCTTAGCTTACAACTAAAGTCTTATTACCTTTAAAGTCTGTCCATAAGACATGGAATAGATATTTTTTAAATTTAGTTTAAACAATTAAGGCTGGTAAACAAATTTTATTTCATTTTTAGTTGGCAACCATATGCCAGCTAAACACTATTTTCCTAAATTTTCCCACAGCACCACGAACGTCGAACACCCCATATTCGCACACTGTTCTGTTGAATTGAGTTTGGAAGATACTCGTAACTATACACGTTGACGTTCACGTGGGAAATCCCATTTCAGAGTGAATGTTTGCTAAAGGTAATTGGTAGAAATTGATTCAATAGCTCTCTATGTGCAGTGTGGAATTATATGAAATTCTTTGTGTAGCGAAATTTGTAATTTAAGGATATTATGCTTTTTTTTGTTTGCTGTTGCTATTTTTTCGAATGAATATATTCATGATGATAATATCGAAGTTATGCGCTATGGTATCTATTTATGGAAACGAATACAAAGGATATAGAATTTCTCCTTATTAATATTAAAGTAGGTAGGTTTGTATATTTTTAAAGAAAGTTAAAAATTGATTTTGTATTTTTGTATTTTCTTAAGTTTGTTTTTGAAAAAAAACCTTAAAATGGATTTTTAAAGCAGCAGCAGTGTGGGTTTTCGGCAGTTCATTATTTAAATCTACTTGAAAGTGTTTCAAATATAAGATTTTTTTATAAAGTGTAGGTATAGCTGCATCGCAACCTACTAAATATGTGGAATTTAATTTTTGGTAGGTGATATTTTTACCTTTTTGATTAGGAATAAAGCTTTGCGGATACGCTTCAAATTTAGTAAATAGCATATGAATGTGATTCGTTGAAAGAAAAATTTAAAGTTTTGGTTTACCTCAGCAAGTTTGTTTTGTTTAATTTTCTTTAAAAACCTACTTAATCGATTTTCATTAAAAAAAAAAAAAACCCAAAGTGTAGGTATAACTGCATCGCAAGCCGATTTTAAAAACAGGATTATCACGTAATGTGTTATCATCAGTATTATATTTATTTCTTAGCCTACAATTTTTTAAAAATATTATTTTTAACTTTCTCTTTAGGGCAAGTATTTGGTTTCGCGAATTCAATCATCGAGAATTCAATCAAAACTAACCTTGAAATGATGGAAAAGTCCTATACCGTCCGTGTCGGTCTGTTTGTCAGAGCGTCTGATGTGCGTCCTGATGTTCATCGAGCTATAGCCTAAAGGAAATGACAGTTTGGTTTCAAACCATATGACTAGGCTGACTTTCTCATCATTTTACAATTCGGTTCTTCTATGTTAGTCAAAAATTATTGCATTTAAATTTTGTAAATAAATTATTTTTTACAAAAACATACATCAGGGAAAATAATTTTTTTTATTTTTTGTATTTATCACTTTTTTTTTGTATAAAATCAACAATTTAAAAACTGATGTTTAAACTACGTCAATTTCTAGCTACATTATAGCTGGTAGCTAAAAGAGCAAGTTAGTGCGATTCAGTCGTGCATTTTATTTCTAATGGCGTTATAAATACGACAAAAGGTGAAATTTATTAACAACTAGCTGACCCGGCGAACTTCGTTCGGCCTAAATTCATTTATGTAAAGAAAATAATAGATCCGAGCATGATATATATATACAATGATGTTTCATGTTATTCGGTCAATTGAAATTCTTTATTCTTAAGTTTTATTAAATACAATAAAATAACTAAATTAATAATGTCAATGTGTTTCAATGGAACCAAAATGATTGGCGTGTCGGCCAACCTTCCGCTTCTTTACTGAAGAGCTTTAATGGTAAAAAACGTACAAAGCGGTGGTTTGCCGATACGTGTGCACGGCACATACAACTGACCATGTACGAAACATGGGAATTCAAATTTGATGCCACAAACATCCAGCGATTGTCCTTACGACTTATTTATTGTCAATTGTCATAGAAAAAGCGAGACGCACTGGAAATTGAAGACGCTTAAATACGAATGGCAAATCGTTTGGAATAAGCGGAATCCGTGGAATGAGAACATCTTCGCCTTTGAATTTTCCCCTCAAAATCGTGGCTTCGATATAAGATTTGATTTGATGCACTTCACAATCAAACGCGTTCCGTTACAAAGATGTAGTGCATTGAGGCTGCGCAGCAAAATTATAACTGCGCCGACTTTCAATTTTAAATTGTGTGGTGAAAAGCCCGGAACATTTAAAGAATTCAAAAATTCCGTGCGATAGTTGGTGGCTGCGTTTTCATCCATCACGGAGTCCAAAGATTTGAAAAAATTAACTCACCGACGATTTGATTTTGAATGACGAAATTCAAATGATCGACATTCTTGTTTTTCGCAACCAAAATCGCGTGTGAACTCAGCCAATGGTTAACATAATTTTGAGTGAAATTCGGAAAAACATTTGCGATAAGATCTTCCGGCGTTGTTGTAAAGTAGCAAAAATTCGGTGGAAATTCAATAAGGCCGATGACTAGGTCCACTGGTATCATTGCCATCGCCAATAAATTGACTGGAGAAATCTGCAGCGAACTGGTCATTTCGTTAAGCGACTCGCATGTTTGTGTTCAATTGCAATTTCTCCACGTATTGCAATAAAGCCGATGGTTTCAGGGGCCATTACGAATTTATCAAGCTCAAATCGTGAAAATCAAAGTAACCGTTCTCGAGTTATGCACTAAAGGCCGGATGTTCCCGTTAACTTACTTTTTCTGGGTATTTTAGGGGATTTTCTTCCAGTTTCCTATGCCTTTTCTTGAACTATTAAGAATTTATCTAGCCCTAAATCGTAAAAATCGAAGAAACCGTTCTCGAGTTATGAATTCAAAACTGGATGTTCCCTGTTTTCCAATTTTCCTGGAAGTTTTCCGGGATTTTCCTCCATTGTCCTATTCTTGAGCTAATACAAATCCATCAAGCCCTTAATCATGAAAATCGAAGACACCGTTCTCGAGATATGCATTAAAAAGAGGATGATCCCTGATTTCCAATTTTCCTAAAAATTTTTCGGGATTTTTCTACAGTGTCCTATGTCCTTCCTTGGGTCAATACGCATTCATCAAGCCTAAAATCGTGAAAATCGAACGATCCGTTCTCGAGTTATGGGCTTACACACGGACGACATTTCTCTTTTATATATATAGATATGTTGGTGAATAAGATTTTCAAAAGGGTGAATTTTATCAGCAAAAATTTGAATTTAATGTGAAAAGACTGTACTAAGTATACCTACCAAAAAAAAAGCTTAATCATGATTTATTACTTATTGTTCATACATACCTTCATACATTAATGTGTAAACGTTTGTTAGGTTTTTAAACCATTAGTTGTCAAACCTACATTTATTTTGATTTTTGCATTAACAAAATATTTGCATTCCAATGAATTAAACTCTTGGCTTTTAATGATTGTTTTGCATGTGCAAAAACATCATACTTGATGTGTGTCCAATTTTAATTTATATAAACGTTAGAAGTCATAACAACAATTAAGCATAAAAAAATCAACTTCATGACATGGTTGCAATTTAAATTCATCAACAGGTTTTTTGGATTGACAACAAAAATACAGTATAACCTCGCTAATCCGCGGGCATCTCACACTAACCTATGTTTTTATAAGAGAAAAATAAACTATATCTACTAAAAAAGAAATGAAAATTAACTCAACTGTTTTAAAAATTATTATCTAGAATAATGAAAACAAGATAACTTTTACAATTTTAAGAAATAATGAAGTGATTTTTGATGAATAAAATGAAGAGACCCGTTATTTTCTACTTTTATTTTATGACATTTTAGAAATAAAAAAATCTTTTAAATATTAACTGCAAAAATATAAAAAATGGTTCAAATAACCTTTTGATAAAAATAGGAAAGGTTGGAAATAGTTAAAAATATTTTGATGCATGCTTTCGAATTCTGGTACAACGTGAAATTAGTAGTTAGGACTGTTGACAATGACAGTTGACTAATGACTAAATAGGTTTTAAATAAACAATCGAAGGCTCCAAAATTGAAAACAGCCAACTATCAAAGGAATGGTTAAACAAAAAAAAAAAAATACAGTCAGTATAACCGGCTCAATTTTTTTGGAATTTTATATGGACCGTTCAGACTCCGGATTAGAGAGTCTCTATAGTACTGAAAGTAATAATTTATGGAAACCTATCAGCTACATCACAAATCAACTCCGAGTTGAACTCGTACTTCCTAAAATGACTTTTTGTATTAAGGAAAAAAAACACAACATAATACCTACTCTGTATTTATACTAAAGTATTCACCCCAACTTGGTTGCTTGGCTAACATAAATCTTCTTAATTAACCCCGTCATGTCAAATTGTCGACAGGAGGTGAATAGAGCAAAATAAAAAAATACTTAAACAAAACTTTTTCACAGCACAATAGGCGAAGTATCTACGTACCAAACTCAGTACAGTTATTCTGATTCTCTTCCACCTGATGTCTTTTTCTCCATCTACAGATAATCTATCTTCCAACAGAATGGTAGAAAATCAGGAAGCAGCGCTCACTGCTCCTGTCCACTAGCACTTCCGCTTTTTTTTTTTTAATTCATGTCACTTCAGCTTAGAGCCTTGCCAGTCAAGTTTTTCACTTTTTTTTTTAATTTTTTTTGTTTTTGTGTCTTGAAATGAATGATGAATTCACACTTTGTGTCCGGTGTCAGTTACCCACACTTAAAGTGAGTTTAAACTTTCACTCAAGGATTTTTGTGCGATGATGCGCTATAGCTAGCCAGAGCTCAGTTCAGTTCAGAGGCTTTTAACCTCAGCTATAAAAACGTGAAGAACCAAAAGTCAGTCAGACAGACATTTAACAGTCAACACGACAGACAGGTAATCTATCTTTCCTTGGAATTTATGGTCAGGTCCAGAGAGTAAGGTAGTTTACTTCTCTCTTGCTATATAGCAGCTACTCACTATACCCAAGCTCCTTTTTTTTGGCACAGATACTGTAAACTTAGACTGCAGAAGCAGGGATGTCAGAACAAAAATAAATAAATAAAATTAACGAAGTTAGAAAGGATGTTGATGGAAAAAAATAAGCCATTTTGTGAAAATGTTTTTTGCTTGCGCTGAATCCGGCCACTACAATGCATGCTTGAAGAGCGCTGGGATTTACCTTTTTTTTATCGATGGTCAAATGTGTGTGTGCAGTTTGGAGCTACTTTAAAGTTTTTTGCTTTACTGTTTATTATTTTTTTTAGAGAAAATATTTATTAAAAATTAAGATACATCCTGCGAAGTCTAGTCTCAAATGTCTTTTGAAAAAAGTAAGTCTTAGAATAAAATTAAGTGTATATTTTTTTTATGAGGAAATATGAGACAATAGATATCTGGTGTAAGTTAATAGATTTTTTATAACGAACATTCCTTAATATTTCTGATGCCCACGTTTAAATTGCTACCTTAACCTATTTATAGAAAACATCGCATTTAAACAGAAACAGCTTTCTTCATAGTATTTTGTGTATTTCAGTGAGTCATTTAAGATTAAGTATCCTGTAAGAAAACTTTTTCGGAAATAATTTTGCCTTGAAATATCAAATTTCATAAATAATACCAAGTATTTAGAAAAAACATCGCATTGGAACATTCTCTTTTCTATTTTTTTTTTAAAGAACAATTTTATGTAATTTATCTCTTAATAAAAGTTTTTCCAAAAAAAAATTTGTCTTCAAACAACAACATTCTATTATTTTCATATTTCATTTTTCAAGAGCTATTCATAATTCTTGTATTTTTTTTAACGAGTCAATAAGCTTCAAGTATCCCCTAAGAAATATTTTTCCAAAACAAGTTTGCCTTCAGAATACCACATGTTATAAACAAGGATAAGTAGAAAAACTTCGCATTGGAACATTCTCATGTATTTTGTCTTAAAGAGCCATTAAACATCCATAATCCCGTGCAAAAGATTTCCGAAAATAAGTAAGCCTTCAAAGTACCACATTCCATAAATAAGGCTAAGTAGAAAAACATCGCAAAAAATGTTCTCGACTTGTTTTTTTTAAGAGTCAATTACCTCTGAGGAAGCTTTTACGAATATAAGTCTGCCTTCAAAGTACATCCGTTAAATAAGACTCAGTAGAAAAACATCACATTTGAAAATTCTCTTATCTTGTTTTTTAAAGAGCTTAAACGTCAATTATCTTGAAAGCAAACTGTTATGAAAATAATATTGCCTTCAAAGAACCACATTTCATATAACTAAGAAGAACAACATCGCATTGAAACATTCTCGTCTTGATTTCTTTTAAAGAGCTATTCAACATCAATTAACCGAAAAGAATACTTTTCCAAAAATTAGTTTGTCTTCACAGTAACGCATAAATAAGACCAAATACAGAAAAATATCGCAACAAAACATCTCTTGTTTTGTTATTTTTTTTTACAGAGGCATTAAACATCAATTATCCCATTCAAATAAGTTTGAGTTGATAAGTTTCTCGACTTTCTATGTCAGAATATATACCTATGACAAAAGAATCAATTTTGTTTATAAAGAAAAAACATAGAATCACATGTTTTGTTTTGTTTTGTAAAATTGAGATCAACCTCACAAGGCCACCTCCCTCAAAGAAGTTTAAAGTTCATTTATTTATTAAATTTATGTTAGTTAGCTGTGAAATAGTTTCGATAATTTAAAAATGTTCGTCTAATGATGTCTATGTTTCTGATTGCATACCAATTTAGCAACTTCGCACGTTTCTATTTAGACTAAGGAACTATTTATCATAATCTTCATACAGATTTTCTCAGCTTCCTCTTAAGGTTTCTACTGCCCAGTTTACGCAGTGTTATAATAAAAAATATGGAAATTATAATAAATATTTAAAATAAAAATGTAAGGTGAACCCAAAATCTACAAAAACTTAACCTAATTTTGGGTTATGATTTTGCATTGTATTTTCAGCACATTGCTCTAGAGGTGGTATAAATAAAACTGGACATGTCCTTTGAGCAGGTGTGGACAAAAGAAGGCAGGTGCTCAATAAGAATTAATGTGTTTACGATATGTATTCATTCTTAATGTGATAATATACTTGAGCAGGTACTCCTTTTTGTTCTGTGATCCACTAAGTTGTATTCAAAAAATTAGGGCTGCCCACGAGACGAGACTCTGCGAGACTTTTGTAAGTCTCGTCTCGGTCTCGTTAAAATCGAAAATTTTCAGTCTTGTCTCGGTCTCGTATAATCAAGTCTCGTCCCGGTCTCATCTCTGAAAAATACGATTTAGGGACATCCTGTTGACTATTGGAACGAAATATTTTCGCAGCAGAAGAAAATAAATATTTAACTGAAGTTGGATTTTTTAATTTATTAGACTCTTTGTAAATTTCGGTCCAAATATACAGTCTCGTCTCGGTTGCTTAAAAGGCAGTCTCGTCTCGTGTCGTCTCGGTCTCGTCATGCGAGTCCGAGATCGAGACCGAGACTTTTCTCGGCTCGTGGCCAGCCCTAAAAAAATAGAGCATCTACCCAAAACTCCATTTTTTGAAGCAGTTATTTCGTTTCGTATTAATTAAATTCATTATCACTTCACGTACACATGTTCAACTTCTTAGTAAGTGCTCTAAATACGTGCTCGTTTTTTTTTAATACCATCATCCATTATCTACTCAGCATTTATACGCTCAGTTATATTGCGAGATAATACTCCGACTACATATCTCTAAACCTATACAAGGTATTATAAATGACTTTAAAATATAATGAAAAATTTTTCTTTTCATTGCTCTTAATGGTCTTGAATTTTGTCTTCTAAGACCATAAATAACTAAAACAAAAAAAAAACCTTCCCAACTAGAAAAAAAAAGATAAGAAATTCTGTAGAGATTTCCACAATCACGATAGCTTTTCTCATAAATTGTCAAACATTTTAAAATAACTGCCATTAATAAGCTGGCTGCACTTAACTCAAACGACACCCTCTATTTTCAACTAGCCAAGTCCTCTCCAACAAAAAAAAAATACTCACATAATTCATTTCGCACATCTTAAAAAACTTTGACATCGAATATAAGAAACCGCATAACCATTAAATAAAATAACAAACAAAAAAAATAAAATAAAACTTTATTATTTCCATGACTAGATAGGTAGTAAGTTAGGAAGGTACTCGTATAGTAAAATGACACACGTACCCTAGGTACACACTTGTAACACCACGACCTCAAAAATGGTTTGTTAAAGTTTGCATAATCTCTGCCAACAGCCATTGGGTATATTCGTTATTCTTAGTCTAGAAGATGAAGAAGGTCGAATGCTAAAATTCAAGACAGCACAAAATGTCCTCATTGCGCCCGTTTATAATAGAAGGTGACCTTCTATTAGGAGGAGAAAAGTATACATCTGCAAATTATAATGTTCGCATTGAAGTGCAGGAGGGGGAAGGGGGGAGAATAATGTCCTTGTCTTTGTCGTCTTTGTAAAACTGACCTTCGTCGGAGTTAGTTGTTTTTTTTTTGTCCGTCTTCTTTTCTACATCCGACCTGTAGTTACTCATTTTTTTATATTTTTGTTATGCAAACCGAAAGAAGATTCCATGTTTCATCTTTAAAAAAATAGAATTTTTCCTGGAAAGAGCTTTGTATTTCCTATTTGTCTGCTTCTGTTGTACAAGATACGAGAATTGCTAGTTATTCTTGTAGTCTGAAATCAAGTGTTGCGTTTCTTGGTAGTTTTGATTTGAACTGACCTTGTACCCATAATAGAACTTGGGGCGTACAGAATGTCGAATTTACAGATTCTAATGGTCTAATGTTAAAAAATAAAACAAACAATTGGACAGGTCAATAAAAGATTGGATATGTCAAAAATATTATAAAAGTGCACTACATAAACAAAACCTATTTTTCTATTGTTATTGTTTGTCTTCTTCTTATGTCAAAAATATTCACGTTGCGTTGATTCAAATTCGTCTCTACAATTTGCTCACTCATTTCATATAAAATGATTATTGAATGCGTTTCACATCCTAAAATGTCAAAACTCTTCTACTTCTAAGAGAGGAGACCTAGAATTTAGCTCAACAATCGTCTTGCATAGTGAAATTTAATTGAATGGGTTCCACAATTTATCGCAAATGTCAAACTCGTAAACGTTAATAAAGGACTTCCCTAAAATATTCTTACTCGCTTCAAATAAAATTATAATTTAACGACCGAAATTATGTCACGTTGTTTTAAGGGTTTGAATAAGTATCAGCGAATCTGTTACAAATGTAAAACTCAGCTTTACTTTAGGTTTTTCCTCAGAAATTTCTTGCTCACTTCATGCGACATTATAGTTTAATGGGTTCCATAATCTATTTCAAATGTCAAACGTTGCCTAGGGTTTCCTCTAAAATTTTCTTCCGCATTTCATTTGAAATTATATAGAAGAATGTGTTCCACAATCTACAACTTATCATAAATGTCACGTTGCCTTACATTTTTCCCTACAATTTTTTCATTCAGTTCATCTAAGGTAAGAAAATAAATTAAAATAAATTAAGGTAAGGTTACCGTTTATTTAAAAGGTTCTACAGTATGCCGCAAATGTCAAATTTTATCAATTTTTCATATGAAATTTAATTGAATGGGTTCCACAATTTATGACAGATGTCAAACTATTCCACGTTTCTTGGTATTTTTTGATTGAATTTTCTTACTCATTACGTGTGACATTTAATTGGATGGGTTCCACAACGTTTCTTTTTCAACATCCGAAACTTAAAACAACCCTTCTTTATAATAATTACAACACTGACTTTTGGACTATACAAATAATGTTGCATATATTGTGGTATTGTACTGTTAAGGGTGAATATATCTACGGGTGTTGAACTCAGCTCGAGGATTTATCCTTTTGGCTCATTGAATAGCAAAACAGCTGCAAAGGTGTGAATATCTTTCTAAATCGAGGATTTACACAAAATGATAACACGATGATCCCCCATCTAGACGAGATGAGCACCTGTAACGGCGACAATGATGATAGTTCTCTACACAGGGTATAGACGGAAAAAATATAATAAAATTTGCTATACTTCAGTCGACTTGGAGTTGTCTTCGTCCTTAAATAAGATTTAGAGGGAGTTTATAGCTGGGGCTTTGAAATTCTAATGAAGATAAAATTTGTTTCACTTTTTATTTGGTTTGCTTTATTTTTTGTTGTATTTCTTCTTTTTTTTTTTGACGCTGTCTGGTGATGCTTTGATGAATAGAATGTGGGTTGATGGAGTCTCTGTAGTATTATATATAGATGGTAGCATATACATATAATTTTAAATTTTCCGAGACAGTTTGTTTAGACGCAAAATTGGGAACACTTTAGATGATGCTTCAATATGCATGATGAATTTTCATGGAGGTATACATGAACGAAGCGTAGGAGTAGGTACTAGGAATATAATGAGCACTGAGGAGTCATACCACTTGAGGGAGAATGTTGTGTTTTTTTTTTTGTTTTTATTTTTTTCCTTTTGAAAATTTGTGTGTTTCTTGAAGGGATATAATAATATGGATTGGTTAAAGTTTAATCAAGGTCTGTTTTCAGTAGCTCCCTGGAGGCACATTAAGGAGAGCTTTTTAATGTTGATTTTGCTGTGCGGTAACCTTATATGTATTTCTGTGTTTGACTGTTCTTATAAGAAAAGAATTGACTTAAGAATCGAAATAAAATGCTTTTTACGCAGTTCCAGTTCATATTTGATTATGTGCACATTTCAATTGCAAAGGTCTATGAGGCCAGAACTTGCTTATTTAATCAGGACACGAAGCGTGAAGGTTATCTCTCTGGAGACAGGGAGACTTTGCACCCTTTTCCCAGTCATCCAGTTCAGACTCCTTGTTCAAATGCTATGCATGTTTGAACAAGTTGAAAGGTCGTTCCTGCTAGTTGGAACGTGACAGAATTGGATAACTTGTCCCAGAATTTCGAATTCGACATTTTTTAGGACATTTATCCTCCTGATGGTACTGATAATAATTCTTTGGAGCTAGCAGATAGTATATAGTATATAATATATATATTTATATTATATTGGTGGTTATTGGTGGTACGGAACTGTAAGATATTTTCCGATTAAAGTCTTTTCGTGAACGAATTAATATGTTTTCATAGTGATGTCTGTAGGATCATATACGACGTTTATAAGGCATACACCTCGAAAATTATCGCAGGTCATAATGTAGAAGCGTTTTTTTTTGTAAATGGAAGCTATGAAGCTGATAGTGCAGTCTTTGGACATTCATCCTTCTTCCCATGTTTGATTGATAAAATGCACCCCCAAATCAATGTATTCTCTTCGTTAAAAAGCTCCGATGGTAGTCCATCAAAACTGGCAGCCGTGACCTTGTTGTTTAAGAGGTTCTTTATAATAGTCTTTCTTTACTATAAGTCGTGGAACTGGGTCTTCATTGACTGGAGGTGGATTCTCTGCATTGTACGTTTACTCATTCTATACGATGCTCATTCAGAAACTATTAGAAATGTTTATAAAAAAGTAGATCTTCTATTTTCCTGTGCTTCGGTGATTTGGTTATCTTCACTGTTCTGGGCAATCTGGTTCTAAGAGCAGCAATCAGTTGCTTCGCTTTTCTTATATAAATGTTTCCATGTTTCCATCGTGGAATCGTTCCATTTCCTTAAGCTCTGACACTACATGCTCCCTCTTCTTTCTTTTTAGGATCTTCTACTTCTCCATTCAGCTTGCTCTATACCATTTACTCCCTTCTCTTATTTTGCAATGCATCAAATAATCGAATGTGAATCTTCTGACTCTTTTTTCAGGTAGACAAATTCATCGTCAAACTCACTGGTTCTTTTTCGGGGATGTTTCCATGGCCAGTAGTAGCCTAAGGCGTAATGGTCAGTGCGTTGGACTGTCACGCTAGAGGTCTGGGTTGACTTCTCAGCCTCGTCCACCTAAAAACTAAACAGTTTTTTGTCAGGGCTGCTGCCTCTTGCGAGGAATTAACAAGTCCTCCAAGATGTTTTTTGTTTAGTGCACTTTTTAATATGAAATATTAATTTGAAAGGTTTTTGCGACCTATAGTGCAGATGTGTCTTACTTCTTTTGGGTGGTTCGTATTTCATTATTATTTACAAAATTGTATTCATCAATTTGCTGATTGACATTTATTCGTTCTACCTGTGATTTATTTGATATTTCCTATGGTTTACAACTGCCTTGTTAAACTTATAGAAAAGATGAAAATTTGTAAGGGTATATCACAAATTTGACATAAAAAGTTTAAAGGGCGTCCCTCAAAGTAAAAATTGTTGTAAGTTTTGTAACCCCATTAAGCCATCATGTCTATTTATGCATCTTACATCCCACTTATACCGTAGGTATAATGTTTCCTATACTTTTTAATTCAGTCATAAAAGTTTGTAACAAAATTTAAATTTCTCGTAGCCCAGAAATCATCAAGCATCGACAAATATTACCATAGAGAACCCGCCTGTTCTAACATAGGTTAAGGTATAAACTATACCTTTTTTCCCCAGGCCGTTATTCCCTTTTTATGTCTCCTTTGGATATTAATTGGTCATATTTCCGGGGGTCAAACTAAACAAACCGCACTATTCCAAAGGTATACCTTTTACCTTACCTAGCGCTACTATTATCATCATGAAAGCTGTATAGCAGTTCATCATCATAGGAAACTCTTTTTTCTTGTCTCCATATTCCGACAGAATACACCAAAAAGAAGTAATAAAAAGTTTTTTAGGATTCCATAAGTCCATTTAGAACGTTCATAATAAAATATGCATAACTGCACCTCGTCGTCGTCGTAGCCATTAAAAATAAAGAAGGTAGGTAGGTATAATTGCTCTTAAAATACCGTTCTGCGGAACTAAAATGATGTCTCTAATAACCGCATGTTTGACTCTTCTATATACACAAAACAAAAGTGCACCACCATCATCATCACAAAACCGAACCGACCGACGACACACCGAATCCGAATAGTTATGGGATGGCCAACTAGCCCACAGTGAAGTTGTTTCAACTATAAAACGTGACACAAACGTTCGAGTGAAAATAAAAAATGTTTATACCTACAATTCAGTTTTGCATACTATTAAGTCCCAATAAATTTACTCTAGGTTTAACTTAAAATCGAAATTAAAAATGGGAAATTTTATAAATTTTACAAAATAAAAAAAAATTCCCCTTTTCAATGGAGATTTATAAATGACCTAGCTCCGATTAATTAAAATTTCCATGCACATTTCAAAAAACTCCCTTTTTTAATGCCGACTTTAAATTTAATAAAGTTTAAATAAATTGAAGCTTGGTGGTACATCTAATAAAAAATATTTAAAAACCCATCTTTAAAATAAAATTTCTCAATTTAAATTATAGCAACTTATTACAATTTGACTTATAACTAGTTAGATACGATGATATTATACATTGGCACATAGAGGGCCAAATTTTATACTATGTCTTAAATTTAAAGGATTATAAAATATAAAATACATGCCAAAAAATTATATTTAAAAGTCAGTTGACTTAATTGTCCTCAGGGTGTTCCGTCCCGGTTGTCAAGTTGTGGTTTTGGTGGGGTTTTAAATTATAGTTGTGTGTTTAAGATTTTAATTGAATAGAATTTTTACTAATGGGTAATAATTCCACTCGGATTTAAAAAGAATTTTTAAAAATTAAAAACCCCACTGTGTGAATGTCCAAACTTATGAATCGACCAATAACGATGATGGTGGTTCTGACTACGTTGAAGTTGCTGATGGCAACGTTCATGTTGGATCACATCATTTGGCAACGTACCGGTATAATAATAACAACTATGCGAGCTTGTGCTCTTCTATTAAGCCTTCTGTAAGAAAGGAGGTACAATTAACCACAACGAGAACTTCGTGCATGCCTGGATCTATGGAACTTTATGATGACTATGATGAAAATATGTACCTACATATTATATAAAATCTCTGTGGCATATGGATATGTCCTGTATGTATCAACGTACATACTTTGCATAAAGTAGAAGAAGAAGTTTTTATACCAGTTATGTTGGTATTACGCTTCAATTTACTTGATAGTTTAGGTGAGCTGTAGTGAACCTATGCCATTTTTGTTGTCACAAAGGTATAGAACCAGCAGCAAAACTGCTGTACAGATTCGATTTTAATATGATATAAGAATTTCATCAGACAGAGTTGTTAGTTTAACCTGCTATAGTATAAGGAGAAGGACTAGTTAAAAAGGTGGTACCTAATATAAATCTTATCAGTTTTTGTTCAACATTAAATCGAGTTTTTATTGATTTCTCCCAAACCAACGATAAGTTGTTGTATTGGTGAAGCCATTTTTAGTCGATCTTCATGTTATGTTAACAGGGCAAAACATCATTATTGGTTAACCAGAAAAAGTAAAACTGCTAAAAATTTGTGATTTCTCTTTTTTTGCAGAACAACAAATCAGCTGAAATGTCGAAATAATACGATTTTTGTCTTATCTCGACTTAACCTAAATAGACCGGGAGCTAGATGCAGTTGAGTGTGCGAAATATTAGTTCCTAGGTTTAACAATTGATTTGTACTCAGGAAAGCCCGCACAGATTCAGAATATGGATGATGTTGAAAGCCAAAGTGGTACCTCTTCGAGATATCCGCCCCCTCTCGTACTAAGGGAAAAATAGAGCATTTCATACATCCTACTTATCATAAAACTTTTTTTTAAACGATGTTCATGAGCAGGTAGAAGGTCACAAAAAACTATTTGAGAAGGGTAGGTAGTTGAAAAATCAATTTTGTCACAACCCAGACCTATCGAACATGATGTTGAGCTACTTTTTAATGCGGAATCCCATGAAACAAAAACCAAGACGATACGATCGTCTACCTAAGGACTAGCAGACCCGTGCTGGTGTTGCCTCGCTTTATTTCCAAAAAAATGAAATTCATTTGTATACAAACCATTTATGTTTGTGCAATTCTGCCGGCATAAAGCTTTTTTATAATGTATTATGTGATAGGTGATTCATATATACCATTATATCCAAGATGATTCACCTATAAGATGTTACAAAAAGCTAAAGCTTGTAGGTTAGATCGAGACAATAAAAATGTTTTGCATAGAGGGGTATATTACCCCCCCCCCTCCCGTTCAGGCAGAAGGGGCAATTTTCTAAAATTATGACTAAAAACAGAAACAAATAATGGTAGCACGTATACAATTCCCTGTTGTGCCTTTTTGTTAGGGCTGGCCATGAGACGAGACTCATCAGCGAGACTTTTTTAAGAAAATTCTGTGTGCAACAAGTCAGCCATAAAAAGTAGTGAGATCTTAAAGTAAGCCAAGTTCTTAGTTCATGATTGTAAAATGTGAAATGTGTGTTGGGTAGAGTAATATCGGAAAACCTCAAAATTGGAGTAAAATTTGAAATTTAATTATTACGGACCAAAATTTTGTAGGTTTATTCGTACTTGACAAGTTTTCTTTTCAGTACTCAATTCATCAAGATTTTAATTGAAAAAAATTGACTGATGAACCTACCAAATTTTAGTCAGTAATCCATAATCAGTTATCAGTTATCGTAAAAGCATTATTCTCAGCTTTCATAGTAAACTTGGCGAAATTCGCCTTTATTCTGCATGAATTAAATTAGTACCAAACTCACTATACAACGCACATGTTAACATAGTTCCCAAGTAATTTCCGTTTATCCTTTTCCTTCAATTTTAGTTTTTGTTGTTGTGGTATATTAATTGCGAGGTTTATCACAGGTTCAATATACCTTTTTACTTTAACCTCTACCTACGGAATCGGCATAGTTGTTTGGAAATTATATGCAAAAGTGACCATTGGGCTAATCAGGGTTTTGAGGTTAATTAAAATTGTGTGGGGAAAAAGTAGCATTTTTGTATATGCATACGAGCAAAAATATCAGCTTCAATTAAAGACTATAAAGCTATGATATAGCTCTCTGTACAAATTCAAGGAATAGTAACGTAAATTGTTACGTAAGACTAATTAAATGCGTTTTTAATGTGGTTGCATGTAGGAAAACAAATGCTGACTACCGCTAAAGAAACTCATTAAAGAAGCAAATTTAAGCATAAGATCCTACCTATGCATATGAAGCTTGAATGTGAAGTGTATTATAGAGTTATATGAATTTCTAAAGAAAAAGGTTACACGACTGTGGTTTTGATAGATGAATGTGTAATAAGAGGCGGCTAGGCTATTGGGTGTAATTATACAACGTTATGACATTAAACACTGTTAAAGGTAGGGGGTGAATTCCAAAAGTGCTCAACACACACTTTATATCATGAAGTGTGCGATGGGAGATTTTAAGGCGGAGGCTTTATGTAATGACATTAATGTTTTGCAAGATGTCTTTTTGTGGTGTTGTTGTTCAAAACAATATATGTTTACGAAGCGTCAAATTTGGTGGTTTTTCACGTCAATTGTGCATTTCAAATTAATTAGTCGTGATTAGAGAGAGAATTGGTGGTAATTTATGTCATTTTGTTCTTGGTTAAATTGAATCCATCAATCAGTCCTTATAAAGTATAACATCTATATAACCATTTCAATTAGAGGTCTTAAGACATTTAATTAGCATAACATTAGAAAGCACTTTGAGCATTTGATCGCCATAAAGTCTTTGTTTAACTTGCTACCCATCAATGGAGTTATATACTATCTTGAATCGGTAGGTACAGGTGTAAAAAGTTAATTTCCATACGTGTTAACAAAGATTACCAAAAAAGGACATTAATTTCTTAAACACTTCTTACACTTACAATACTACTGTTTCCTTAACAAATATTTAACTAAAGAAGATGATATTATTATAGCTTTAATGTCCTAATTCCAAAAAATTCAGTCAGTAAAGAAAAGTGAGTTAAAAAAAAAAACTCTACCGGACTTTTGTAGGACTAAGGGCTCGGTCACGCACTGAGCGACAAGCGACGAGCGACAGAGCATAAAAGTTCAAGCAAAAGAAAAACCATAATTGCGCAGCTACATAGATCGTCATTCTATCGCTTCGCTCAGAAACGACCTAGCTCTGCTTTTAATTGTGTTCTAATTATTTATTTATTGAAATTTAATCATGAGCGACGAGAAAATGTACTCAATTTTCTTAAACGTAAACAAAATTTGAGAACGTTACTTGGATACGGAAATTTATTGCTATGGTTTAGCTTGAACTTGTACCTCGTCGCTTGTCACTAAGTGCGTGACCAAGCCCTAAAGGTGCCGTCACACCACTGAAAGCCGTCACTAGTTCCTGAAAGCTGTTTCAAGAAAGCAAATCACTTTCAGAAAACTCTTTCTGCCTTCAGAAACTCTTTGTGAAAGTTTTTCGCTTTCTGGAAACCAAACCCCCCCCCCGCCCCTCGAAATGCATGAATTTAACTTCCTCGCCATACAATTTCACTCTTAATTTTTGAGTTTTCAGTTTAAACCCCCCCCCCCGAAATTTTTTCCTTGCTCACCGATTTTTAAATTGCCTTCCTCTATTCCGCAATACGTGATTTAGGGAGTGCCACCTTGCAATCAATGTATCGGACTATATGAAAAAACAATTTTTCAAAAACGACGTATTTTCTCTTAACCCTAGTTTATGGATTGGCGCATGTTTGAATGCTTGTGACTTTTTTGTAAATCATGTTTTCGACCTCGGCTGAAATTACGTTTTTCTGTGTTTTTTCCACCAAATTGATTTTAGATAATTTTCTATAATTTATTTTTAGAAAAAACATCACTAACCCAACTTGGGGTTCGTGCGAACCCCGATGCTCAAAATGGAAAAAAAAAATTAAACTAGACACATACTTTATTTGAATATATAATAACATAACAATAAATGGTGATTTACAAAATGAATATAGAGTAATATAGAAACAGTCAATCACTCTGGAACCGGTCGTAGTTCTGGGAGGCATTTGACCCAGACGATGTTTTGTAGGCGAAGACAACAGTTTTTTCCTCAAACATCACATGTGGTTTTGGTCTTCCTGTCATCTGCTCTTGGACAAATGTGGCGCCTGGTCAGATTAAGACACCGCAACTGTCAACTTAATCAACAACAAATAGAGACAATGCATCAATTCGTAAATAGTGAACAATTATTAGATGTGCATACAAACTTTGAGGTTCGCGCGAACCCCAAGTTTGGTTATTGCATTATTTTGTGTGCCGTAAACTAGGGCTAATACGTGATTTTGGTTAAATTAAGCACCGTAGAGATCTAGAAAGTGCCACCTTTCAATCGATGTATCGCATGATACGAATCTATTGTACTTTATGTACACATATTTTTATAATTTTTATATATACAAATGAATGAATTTTCTATGGCCACGCTAACATTTTAAAAACGGTTCAACCAATCAATCTGATTTTTTTACAGCAGTCAATCAAGTCGATGCCCAAAATGACAAAAATATTATAAGGATCTGATACATTTCCGTTACTCAAAAGATTCTTCAAAGTGCCTAATTCTCAGTCCCTTGACGTGTCCCCCGCTTGTTTTTCAAACAAAAAATCATAACTGTTCTTTTATTTTTGGGTCCACACTAAAACCAACAAAAATTAATATAGGAATTTTTTTTGTGACCAATTATTTTCAATTATATTTTTAAGTAATTTTTTTGTAGGCTTTTTTGGTCAATTTCATCTTTTCCCAACGTTTTCGTTATTCACGACTTCTACAGGGGTGTTTTCGTAGATTTATTTTAAACTTTGTTGATTTTACATAATTTAATTTAATGTTCTGTTTTTTTTATTTTTATATAATGAACGCTGTAAATAAATTAATTTGAAACAGCACAAAATAAATTAACATTAAGTAGACTTATAACTTTAAAGAACAAACAAAAATTATCACAGTAGTGTTGACTATCAGGTACTTTATTTAATTGCCAAAGCATAACTCAAAAAAAAAAAAAACTTAAAAAAATTCATGACCTTAAGTAATAAATTTTTATTATGACGTAAACAAATTTTTCATAACTATTTATTTTATTACAAAAAAAATCATTAATCTTGTCCCACGTGTTTCTTATCAGTCCCTAGCCAGATTGAAAAAGTCAAAAATTTCGATAACTAAGGCACCAATCGAAGTTGTAGATATGGTTTATTAAAGTTTGAAGTTTCGCTAACACATAATAGTGAAAGTTCATTGAATCCGTTATGTATGTCAGTTGTGAAGATGACATTTGTGAAAGAAAACTTTGAATTTCCACTGAGTTTCTCAGTCCCCTGGCAAGGATTTACGCATAAATTTTGTATTAAAGCAGGCATATTTTTTAGTGCTATTGTATAGGCGTAGTGAAACGATAGTATAAACAATTTTTTTTTTCTTATGTCAAATAAAACGCTACTATGTTTTTGGCGCAAACACTGTGAAAATACTCAGTCCCCTGACCTCAGTACCCTAGCATTTTTTTTAAATAAAAAGTGCTTAATTGAGTCAATTTGTTTAAATTCATTTTTTATTTAACGTTCCTAAAAATAAATTTTTATTAGAAACAACAGAGATAAGACTTAAATCTAAAATATAATGCTAGGTAACCTACATAACAATTACTCTGGATATTTTTTTTAAGTGATTTACTATGTATTTAGTGTATATGTTACCGTTAAAGTCCGGAATCCATTAATGCTGGCATTAACTAGTTAATGTCACCATTAACTGGTTCGATCAGTTAATGTCGGGAATTTTCTGTAAAATCATAGGATTCCGGACTCTAACTAGTTAATGTCGACATTTACGTATGCTGACTAGTTAAAGTTGACATTAACGTATGTATGCTGTCCCGTTAAAGTGCGGAACTAAGAGCGCCTTGCAGTTTCGTTAGTTTTCTTCGATTATTTTATTTCTCCATTGCAAACAAGGATGATTTAACTTTTTTTAACAAAAACTAATCTATTTGTTTTTTTAAATACAATGGTCGAATGTAATTCCTTTGTTCATTTTATATGTGGTGAAATCAAGTTTGGAGAAGAAGGTTTTGCTAAGAAGATATTATATAAAATATCTAAATAAAAAAACACTAAGTGAACAAGAAGGTTTAGAAAAACAAGCCGAGAAGATGGTAACCGTATCTGGCGCTATAATCATCCAATTGCGCGTTCAATTTTGGCCGTGTTTCTTAATAAAACAGACGATGGCTATAAAAAACTGGGCACTAAAACAGGTATGTTATTCCGAATTCAGCGTTTGTCCTGAAAAAATGCTAACCAAAAATGATGCTTCTGATGCAGAAATTTCTTTATGCAAATCAGCAACAAAGCAATCCATAGGTAGTGGTCAGGAATTTAAAAAAGTTGACTGCAAATCAAAATGAGCAACCAACAGGTGTGCCTGTCGCAAAAATAAACTTGTATATGGTATTCCTAATGTCACAATACTTCAAATTGTAATAATAAGTATTGCAATGCATAAGTATATTGTTTTTTTTTTAATTGAATAATATTGTTGTTTTTCTAACATTTCTGTTTTAAGACATTTTTTTTTTAAGTGAACGTACATATATGTTATTTCAAGTAATAACGTAAAACGAAATTTCAGTAAGGAAAAATAAATGCAGCTTTCTCCAAAACGATATCGTTTGGATCGTTTTTGTTGTACGTGATGAGGCACCTGTTGATGTTTTTTTTTTTCCTTTTTTTTTAAAACAACTGTATTTGTATTTATTCATAACAAAGTTATCTTAAATAATTTAAAATAAATTGAAGCTATTTATTTTCTATAAAATTAACTCGAATGTTTTATTAAAGCTGATATAAACTCAAGCACAAAAGTCAAAACACGATGATCTTTCGCGGTAAATAAAATAAGACGAAAAACTGACGAAACTGCCAGCCTCCCTTTATTCCGCACTTTAACGGGAGATCATGCATACGTTAATGTCAACATTAACTAGTCAGCATACTTTAATGTCGACATTAACTAGTAAAAGGCCGGAATCTTGTTATTTACAGAAAATTCCTGACATTAACTGATCGAACCAGTTAATGCTGACATTAACTAGTTAGTGTCAGCATTAACTGAATTCCGGACTTTAACGGTAACTTATGCATTATATAATTTAATTTATAATTTTAATAAGAAAACATAATGATTTATCAGATATTTTGTGTTTAATATTAGTCCCCGTAAAAAAATAAGTCCCCTGACCACTTAATTTTTAAAAAATGCCCATAAAACTGGTAATTTTAAATTTTTTTACTGGCCGTTCTGTGGTATGTACAAGGACGTTCTAACGTTTCATTAAAGTTAGTTTTAACCACTATTTGCTTCAAAACGTGTCGTGCCGAAATTATCATCATTTTATTCCATAGTTTGTAGAATCACCCATATCTTTATTTTGAGGAAGCACCTTTAGTAGAAAAACCTTTCATTTCATTGTGTAATGACCTGAAAAGTGCTTTCATAAAATTTGCTTTCTTGAAAATAAAATGTTTTCAGAAAGCACTTTTTTTCATAGTGTTACTGCTCCCATGTTTTCAGGAAAATTGAAATTTTCGAAACGCTTTCTTTAAGCATTTTCCTTTTAGACCTTAAGAACCATTTCCTGACATGAAGCATAAGTGACATTTTATTCTTAGGAAAAGGAGAAAATATGCGATTATGTTGAACATAAATATTTAAATTTAAATTTTGAATAAAGAAAGCTCCTTTTTTTGGAGGGTGCTACCTTTAATACCCTACCCATACAAAAATACATAAAAGTGATTAAGCTTGTATGTTACGAGCGAGTGAAAATACCCGTGATCTTAATTGCTTTAAAGTTTCAGTACCTGTTGGGCTTAAAAGTTTTCCTTTTATAATCAAAATGTAATGAGTGTGGAGTTTTACATAGGTTTACTTACTTAGATTAAGGATAACAGAATTATTGCTCAAGTCATTTAAATGAATAGGTATAGGTACATACACATAATAAAGATACACAATACAACCAAAGTTTAGTTTATCATTATTTAAATTTGTTTTTTTTGTAATAAAAACTTTTTCGATGTAAACCAAAAAAATATAGTGTTGAGTAGCAGATACAAAATTAAATAGACGACAGGATTGCATAAACTTACTCTTGATATCAACTTGAATGTAGCTATTGATATTGACGATGTATATTATTAGTTTTATAATATTTTTAAAATGATAATTTACAAATTTTACGATTTAATCATATACGCAAACAAAAATTGGAAAAGTCAAAAATTAAAAAAAAAAAATGTTTTCTTTTATTTTATTTTGTCTTGTTTGCACAAATAGCAATTTTAAATGTAACAATTTTTGATGAGCTTAGAAGTATCGGAATAGTAAATTATGACAAAATCAACTAAACCATTGACGATATACTCGGGAATATGACAACAAAAAAATTAAAATTTGCCCTAAAAACCTTAAAACATTATTTCCTTTATTTAAATTTTTGGGAATTTTTAATCAAAATCGTTAGAGCAGTTTTTGAAAAAAAAAATTAAATGAATGAATTATAAAATAAAAATTTAAGTTTTTCCTCTAGGGAAAAAAAACTTTTGCATCAAATTTGAAGCAAATCCGTTTAGGCTCAATCTCGATGTATAAATCGGGACACTTAGAGTTGGACTTCTCCATCATCGTATTGTTAGTTTTGATCAAAATAATTGCCCTATAGGCGGATCGAAACTTTGTAAAAATGTTTCATTTACCATGTAAGGTATCTATAGAAGAAGAAAGATTCAAAAAAGTGATTACAAATATTTATAGGCAGTGGATAAGACTTTTTTAAGGGCTTATCATATTACTTGTTCTATGCTAAATTCAGAAATCGCCGCTTAATTGCACCTCGCTTAATTGAACATCCCGCTCAATTAACCGGCAAAATTGCGTTTGAAAATTTCTGTATAAGTAGAATAGATTTTCAAATTGTTAATTGAACCCCGATTAATTGAATTATTTGCTTAATTGATCTTAAAAAATGCAACAGAAAAATTTAAAACATGTACATTTTTCGGTTAATTGAACGGCAAAAAAAATTATTATGAAACAAACCAAAGCAGCGTTCACACTTTGTTGATTTGTGTGCATCAACAGTGCTGATAAACAAGGTTGAGTAAATGCGGACGTGTAAATCAACAGAGTTGATGTACTTTTGTTGACCTGATTCAAATAGAAAGGAATCAACAACGTTCAGTCGACGGAACGATAATTTTAAAGCCGGGACGTATTCGTCAACATATAGCCGTCACTTTCATTTCGGTTGCGGTTGTTGTGCCCGGCGGTGTCTGTGTTTTATGAATTGATTTGTGTTGTACACTTTTTTCTTCCTCCAACAATACTTTGGAGAACCCAAAACGTCCTTGGATGATGACGTCGTTGATTTTGTACCTAGTGAGCTTCGATTAGCATCCTCATCACTCATAATGAAAATTTTATTGGCTAGGTACACAATTTAATTATTTTATTTTGTTTATTTTTACAAAGAAAAGCTTATTTATAAATAATTCAAATAAAAATAGAATAATTATTTATAACTCAATTTCCACGCAATATCAATGTTAGATTTTTTAAAATAGTAATGACACTTGACACATGACATGACAGTTTACACTTCAACACGTACACACTAACTAGCAATGTGTGGACGGGTTAAAATGTTGAGCATGTTGATCAACAGTTTATATACTTCTTTTTAATTTTAAAAGGAGAGAATTTTTGTTAAGTTTCCCTATCGTCTTAAGTTTTTTGTAAGGTTTTTGGCAAACCTACAAAAACAACTCCTCCTTCAGAAAACAGCCAGTCTTAAATCATCTCTCAAAAAGGAACTCCATAGTCTATACCTCGTATTTTAATTGGTTTTGAAAGCCAATACATAATTCGTAGATTACCTCAACTATGTCTCAGCTGGGAAATAAAAGCTACCCCTTCTCAAGTATAGGTAACCTATTTAGAAAAAAACATTGCAATGTCATAATAATTTTTGTCTGTCTGATGTTTCAATTGCAGTGTTCATTAAACCACAATCCATGGGAAACAACTATACCTATAGTGAAATAAAAGCCACCGCTGTGCTCTCAAATCGCAGTCTTTCAGTTTATTACTCAATCTAATACCAATCGTAAAATAAAATGTGGCTCGCATCAACAAAAACTACAGCAGCAGCAACAGCATCAGCAAGAAAAACAACAAAATATTAGTTGCCACTTGTTGCCACCGCTCGGCTCTGCTAACCACACACAAATCACCCGCTGTTCCTAAACCATTCTGTTGGTTGTTTTTTATTTATATTGTTGTTGATGTTTTTATATATATCGCAGAAAACGCGATTTAGCGTTTGTTTTATATTCCATTTAATTGTTTTAGGACTAGCGATTGGCAATATTGGTAAATGCGCTCTGTTATAGATTGGGGTCACCCTAATAAATTGTTTTTGTACACTCTATTATAACACACAAATCACTACTTTCTATACTACTATATCCGCACGACACAATGGCGACGGCAATGGTGACAACCACGGCGCGGCGACCGACGCGACAACAGCAGCAACGGATGTGTCATTAACCTATACTTGATCAATTGATTTGAGTTCAGTAGGACTGTGACTGAGGCTGGGATTTTGAAGGAAGCTGATGATGGCATCCATCAATTTTGGTTTGAGAGCAAAACAATTTTTGGAATTTGTTGCTTCTGGTCAGTCACAGATTGTTATGGTTTTGTTTTTAGACAACCATGTGGCGGTGGTTTAGTTTTTTGTTTGCTTTTTTTTTTGTTTTAAGGCTACAAAAACTTACATTCGCAGCTAACAGAAATTGCGAGTTGTATATTGACTTATTTTAAAATATTAACACACACAATATATAAAATGCGGGGTCTGACGTCATTCTTCATCATAAGTTAAAAGTAGAAACAGTGGAAATGTTGAAAAAATAATTGGAAATAAATTCCATTAAACAGGGTGATTCAGTTTAAGTGTGACAAAAACCTTGAGCGCGGAGTCTAAAACACCCCCACCCCCATTTAGTTGGGAAAAAAATAAATAAATAAATCGGGTGGCAGAACGGCTCATGAAGAACCAGGGCCTAGTGACTAACAACTCGCAACCATTCCTGTGTGCGCCTTTCGACATAAATGGAAGGGACCTACAATTGTATGCCGAATCCGAACGGCTAGACGAGAAGCACTTATTCGTGACAAGTGATACTCTTGGAGGATTTGTCAATTGCTCGCAAGACGCAGTAGCCCTGAAAAAAAACTTTTTAGTTTTTAGGTGGACGAGGCTGGGAAACGATCCCAGACCTCCAGTGTGACAGTCGAACGCACTAACCATTACGCTACGGGCTACTACTTGAATGTCATTTAAATCAAGACAAAATAAAATATGACTATTGTTGACCCAATTCGGTTAAAACCCACCCCACTGTTATATATTATATGTTTGAAAACGAAGAACGCGAGGGCATTACATATTTTTTAGCCGGCATTTATTCAATCGGCCGTTACCAATGCAATTAATGAATGAAGGTAACAACATATCAATGCATTTTTCGGTTGAAATGTTAAATGTGGTGGTAAAGCTAGTGGTTGGTTACTGGACCATGTGCGGCCAAATGTTTTCCAGTGGGAAATTATATTTATGTGTATGTATTGCTGGTGTGTGGGCTATAACAGTGACTGGCCAGGGGATAAGCCTAGAAAGAAAAACAGAGTGAGAGAGAGAGGGAGGTAGAGTGTGGGCGATAAGTTCCGGTAAACGATTTGCCTACCAAGTGACCTACTCTAGGGGGCAGCTTAAAAAAAAAACACATTTTAAACCCAAACAGCGCGGTATTCGTTGTGGCGGAACATGTTTGCGGTTATACCTAGGCTAATAAAACGGAAATGGAATGGGATTTGAAAGTGATTTTAGCGGTTTGTCGGTCTGTATACTCGTATTGTTCAAGAATATAATATTTATGAATGTAAAATAAGGTTTGTTCTGTGTTTGAATGCTGTGTGTGGTTTTAAATTATCAAATATTCATTGGTGGTCAATATTTTTTTTACGCTTTTTAGAAGCCCTAGCAGCTTTGAGATTTAGCTCTAGCCTTTTGACCTGATTAAATATGAATTTCTGCCAGTTCGTGATTTTTTAACAATTTTTTTTGAATAATAATTCCAGTATCGATTTGATATTATTTTGGTCTAGGTGCCTTTTATAAGGTGGTTCTTATTTTGAAAACATCAGAATTTCTATGCTTCCCTGAGGCTATATACACTGCGGGTCATAAGGTTAGAAGCAGGCATTTTTGAAAAGTTAATCTCAAATTTGTCTTGTTATATGCGAAAGAGATCGAAATTTGTATGACAAGAGACTGTTTAATTGGCCATAAAAAAACCTATGTTTGCACTTCTAGAAAAAAAAGTTAAATGTAAATGTTAAATGTTATCATTAATTTCAAAAAAAATTAATTTCAAAAATTTTCATCCATCCGTTTCTAAAAAATTGATTTTCAAAAACAAAAAATTGAATTGAAACAACATTATTTTTTTTGAAACTTTTTTAGGTAGGTACATCTGCAAAAAGAATTAATCGGTTTATCCAATAATTAGAATGTCGAAAATATAAAAAGTGGCTATGGCAAGTTCTGTTAATAAGAACCGAAAAATAAATATTTTCTAATAAAAAGTAGAATGTACTCATTAAATAACATATAGATAGATACATACATTTTTTTGTCAATATTCTTGCAACCGTTTTCGAGACAAATAATATCTTTATTTACGCTTTTTCAACATTTGTTTAGTAGGTACTGTTGTTTTTGAATTAATAAAGATGATTTTTATTTTTAAATATTCTAGAAAATAATAAAAAAAAACTAAACAAAAGTTTAAAAAATTGATTTTGTCGTTTGTGAGTTTTCAAAAAAAAATAAATTTCTTTTTAAATTTTTTTAAATACTGGTTGTTAATAATTATGAAACTTTGAAGAAGTTTCACCATACAAAAAAAAAGAAAAATATCAACTGAACCGATTTCGAGAAAATCAAAAACCAAAAAAAATTATTCTGCCGGAGGTACAAAAATATCTAATTTTGAAAAAAAAAAAAAAAAAAAGTATAAAAAGGTAGCTTTTTCTAATATAATTCTTTGAATTTTTTTTAAGAAAACCGTTGAAGCCTTTTTTTGAGAAAAAAATTACTTTCTTTTTGACTTAAAATTGTTTTTGGCAGGTTCCGTTAAATTTTGGTTACAAAAAAAAAAAAAAAAAAAATATATATATATGGTTGTATTACTTTAAAAACAGTAGGTTTTGGCCGTAGGTGCGCAAACAAACAGACAGAAAGAACTGTGAGACCCACTTTTTTCGCGTAGGGACCAAAAATGAAAAGATAAAAATATCATTTAGAAGATTATTACTTTTTATGGAATGATGACGTTTTTTTAAAGTAAAATAAGTACAATGGGATATTTAAGGAATTTGGAATAAAAATTTTGTTTGGCATGACGTTTATATACATGTGTGGTGAAAGGGTGTTTTTTTGAGGGCGAGGTACAAGTGCGTCATTATAACCATAGCATTCATGAACAAATTTTGATACTGTATTTATTTTACTTGAAGTTTTTCAAGCCACTATTTATTTTAACAACAATGTGTGGGGAAGTATTTTTAAAGCCATTTTAAACGAAAAGCGAATGATTTTAAAACAAATCCAGTATGAAATTGTATATGCAAAATGCTTTAAGTATCGTACTATTTATAAAGGGATCTTTTTGGAATTTATATGGGAATTTATATAGTTAAAAGACCCATTCATTCACTTTATTCCAAACTTACTTCTATATTTGTTTTTTTTTTTTTTTCTCCTTACATTCTGTATATTTTTTTAAATGTATGTTTTTAAAGAATATAAGGATTTACGACTATCATATCATTTTGTAAACAATTTCTTTTCTATTTGTTCTCATTTCAGTCCAATAGTGATACTAGTTCAAGTTCTAGAGATAGTGGCAAAGGATCAAAGCTTTTAGTGAAAAATCGAAAATCGTCAAAGAAAATCTCAAAAGGTTTGTTATCTTTATATGTGTATTTTATATTTTATGTGTTCTATAAAGGGACAGTAGCTGTGTTTGTGTACAGAATTTCGAGAAAATGTATTTATCTATTTTGTGTTTTTTATTTTTAGAGAAAAAACTATCAATCAGCAACAATAACAAAGAGAATCATCCACAAATTAAGTGTGTAGTTGTTGGTGATGCGGATGTTGGAAAAACGAATCTGATTGTTACATATCTGGAGAATCGTTTTATATTGGAGCACGTGCCCACTGCATCAGATATCTATAATGGTAATTTAAATGTTGTATTCTTTGTTATGCTGTTATTATTATATTGATTTTATTTTCGTATGTGTTTTAAATACATAATTTAAATGAAATAACGTATTAAAGTGAGTTGAATATAGTTTAATAAATTAACATAATATCTTGCTGCTGGAATAACGTTATCTACAGCACAAGGAGGTTACGAAGGAAAAACTTTATATTTTATGCATTACATATGGATGTAAAGTACCTAGAATGTAATGTATGTATTTTAATCATTTAAAACTACTGGAGGATTGTTGAATCTTTTCCATTCGTGCAGTATGCAGTCCAGATTTGTACTAAAGAGGAGGTGGAGAAGATGCATACACGCAGAGAAAATTTTTGGTTGGTCAAAAATATAGTTTTCTCGGGTCAAATTAACAAACTGAATGATTTAAAAGTAAAAAAAAAGTTTATTTGGTTCATAAACATTGTTTAAATTCGAACGAGTAACTTGTTTAAATCAAATGATAAAATATATTAAATAAATTGGGTGGCACAATAGCTCGTGAACAACCAAGGCCTAGTGATGTACAACTCGCAACCATTCCTGTGTGCGCGTGTCGACAGGAATGGGAGAGACATACACTTGTATGCCGAATCTGAACGGCTAGACATGAAGCACTTATTCATGACAAGGAGGATTTGTCAATTTCTCCCAAGAGGCAGAAGCCTTGAATTTTTTTTTTTTAGTTTTTAGGTGGACGAGGCTGGAAAGTGAACCCAGACCTCCAGCGTGACAGTCCAACGCACTAACCATTATGCTTCGGGCTACTACAAATGAAATCAATCAATCATCAAATGATATCATTTATTTAATTTGACACACCTCTCATTTAATATTTAACCATCCTTTTGTTTGAATATACATTCTTTTGAGTAATAATTTTATTGGTTAAATCAAACGGGTTGGTTTAACGAATGCTGTTTGTTAAAATAACAGAGCTGAGTGCTTTAAAACTGCACATCTGTTTGGTTCAAACAATTAATCAGATTTATTTAGCCTTACTAAGTAAATTCCTCTCGCTCGATTTACTCTAATCTTTTTAATCAAATTAACAAAACTAATTTTTTATGTTAATTAAGTTATATTTGTTGAAACTTCAAATCTTTTTGGTTGAAAAAATCAATCGGATTTATTCAATATATCTTAGTACTTAAATGTGCTAGAATTTCGAATATTAAATAATCTTCTCGTTGGGTCAAAATAAGAAAATAAGTTCTTGAAAGCTGCACATCTGTATGCTTGAATTAATCAATCAGATTTCCTTAATCTTACTTAGTAAATGGGCTTAAATTTCGAATATTAAATAATCTTCCAGCCAAGAAGACAGTATTCTCGAATCTAGTAGATTGCCACTGCAACTGAGTTGATAACCTAGTAGATTGGTTATTACAATTATTATAATTATTTTCTTTGAGGGTTTTAAGAATCAACTATTCAATTCTCGTTCTAAATCAGTTCAAAATCAAAAACTTAGGAAGTCCCTTATAAATTTACCTAACACACATCCAACCAGCTTTGGAATTTTTTTGTTCTGTGAATATTGCAGACATTGTTTTATATCTCAAAATCCTGTATGGTGATTCCAAAAAATTCTTATATCCAAAAGAAATAAAAACTCCTTTTTATAAAGAAAGGAAATCCGACTCCTATAGCAAATTCCTATTAAATACACCTCATTGTTTACATGCCGATGACGATCGACATTGTTCGTTCAACTATTTCAATTCCATGTCCCAAAAACTTCATCAAAACACCAACTTTTTCTTCAAAAAAAAAATAAAATAAAATAAAATAAATACCAACCAACCAACCATCGTCTGGAATATTTGAAATCCTTCGTTTCCCTTTTCATGTTCAATCATTTTACCTTTTTCAATTTTACCTACTCTTTAATTTAATTTTCATTGAGTAATTGAAAAGATTAAGGGTGGTGATGGTGAAAACTTTACTTTGATGGTGTATCAAGCTACCGCAAAAAAAAAATGTTTCCCGCCAAAAAATAAAAGAAAAAAAAGTTCAATTAAATTTCCTTTGAAGTAAGATTTTCTTGCAGCAAAAATGAAAAAAATAAAAAGTTGTGTGCTGGTGATGGTTAAAAAAAAATAAGAAGAGAAATAAATTCATAGAATTTCTAAATTTTTACCGAAACTCAAACTATGTGAAAGAGTGTAAGTAGGTACCTTCTCAAATACACTCCTCGTCACCTGATTTGAATTCTTATTTTTATTTTGGCAAACGAAGCGTATGTTGTTGTCGCGTACTACGCTCATTTGTGCCAAGTACATATGCACCTTGAGTGCAGCTCACGTTTACCTTAACTTCACCCTAAGTGTAAGCTGCACGTATTCGTCATAGCAAGATAGAACATATACGCTACATGTCCAGGGGCGGACTGGACCTCAAAGGGCCTACTGGGACTTTTAGAAAAAGGGCCACAAATCACATATTGATCAATTTTTATAAAAAGAAGACGGTAAAATAATATATTGAATTCATGGATATTCAGTTTTGTAATTTTTTGTTTTTATGAAAAAAAAAAAAACAGCTAAGCAGTAAGCACGTTTATTAATTTTTTTAACGATCTAACTTACATTTATAAATATGTTGATAAATACTTCCATAAATCATAACAAATAAATTAACAACAAACATTAAAAGTAAAACATAGAAATTTATTTAACACAATCGTTATTTTTCCTTTTACGTTTTCAAATATGATTTCTCTCTTACTCGCCAGTTGATCAATAATTTCCCCATTGGAAATGTTTTTTAAAACAGTTAACTCAACGGACATAAGAATTGAAGTTTTTAAGTGTTCCTGCGTCAATGTATTCCGCAACCTGTTCTTAATATATTTCAGTTTTGAAAAAGATCGCTCGCAAGCTACTTGTGTGCATGACAATGTCAACAAAAGCTTATAAGCTAAGAAAAGCTTTTTGTATGACTAGGAATCTAAAAAATAATGCCATAAAACATTGAAGCAAAAGTTTGCACAGTTTTTACAACGTTTTTTCTGCTTCTTCTAATATCTTCTTCATCTTCTGTCTCGTCTTCATTTAAATCACAGCAAAAACTTGCCGATGCCTGCAAATATTCTTTGTTAAGAGTCGTTTTTATTTTCGGCCAAGAAGAAGCAAAATGGGTCAGTTCTTCACGTAACTCATCGGAGCTGACATCACAAAATTTTTTCAACAATTGTGAGAAACTTTCCAGTGCATTTTTCGGAATCCCTTTTTTCAATAAATGTGGAAAAATTTTTGGATCTAAGCATGCGAAATCCGCTGCTAAGATACCTTGAAATGAAAATCGAGATCTCAAAGCATTCGAACGCGGTTCCAATACGATATTGTATACTTCGGCTTCAAATTTTTTGTTGACATTTAAGACCGGTTCATCTACAGCTTTTTCTACAGGTATTTGTTTCTTTCTTCGAAGTTTTGGCAAAGGCAATTGTGGCTCGATGACAACATCCGAGGTTTTTTCTTCTATTAACCCAATTTTTAATTACCACTTCATACCAAATAAAAACTAAAAAAGAAAATTTCAGGCAAAAGTCCTTACGATTGTACACATTTCATCCCCAAGAAATCGAATTGGAAATCAACTCTTCCAATTCGATCTCTGGGGGATGCAATTAGTGTTAGTTAAGTAAAACATGAGTTAAGAGAACCACCATCATTACACCCAAATAGGTGTTAATTCGAATTAAAAGAATTTGCTATAGGTACCTACTATTTTTTGTTTTCGTTTATTAGTTAAAATATTAAAGGTGACCTCTTTAAATAGATTTGAATACAGTTCCGTCAAGAAGCCAGTTTTCAAGTTGAGGGCGAATAATGCAAAAGTCTTAAAAAAACAGGTAAAATAAAATATCATAGCATTTGTTGAGTTAATCTAGCATTAACTTTCCAAATCTTGTGATAGAACTCGGGTATCAAGCTGAACTTTAACGCCGCACTGAGAAACTGACCAATAGACTGAAAGAAATGCATTATTTTTGTGTTAGTGTTATTAACCCGGTAACCCCTAAAAAAAAAACCGCAAAAATTAGTTCTTTGATAGGTAGGTACCTATTTTGGGTTACATTATGTTTCTTGATTATAAACATACATTCGTAGTTTTGTGTGTTTGTGTAGGGGCCTCTAACATATAGCTGTAGGGGCCTCCACTTGACCGGTAAGATTCTTGAACCGAGCTGAAGGGGCCTGCAAAGAAATGTAGGGGCCTCTAAGAAACTGTAGGGGCCTCCAACAGAGATCTAGGGGCCTCTACCAAACTCTAAGGCCTCCAACAAAGCTGAAGAAGCCTCCAAACCAACTTAAGGGGCCTCCATCTTAGCTTTAAGGTCCTGTAACCAAAAAGGGGCCTCCAAAAGAGCTGTAGGTGCCTCCACCCGAGCTTAAAACGTTTCCAAAAAAACTTTAGGGGCCCCATACTAGCTATAAGGTTCTGCAACCAAGCCATAGGGGCCTCCAGTCGAGTTGTAGGGGCCTCCAAAGAACTGTAGGGGCCTCCAAAGAGCTGTAGGGGCTTCCAACAGTTGTAGCGACCTCAACTCGACTGGTAGGGGCCTCCAATCGAGTTGTAGGAGCCTCAAAAGAACTGAAGGGGCCTCCAATAGAGTTGTGGGATCCTCCAATCAAGTTGTAGGGGCCTCCAAAGAACTGTAGGGGCCTCCACTCGACCGGTAGGGGCCTCCAATCGAGTTGTATGGGCCTCCAATAGAGTTGTAGGGGCCTCCACTCGACCGGTAGGGGCCTCCAATCGAGTTGTAAGGGCCTCCAAAGAACTCTAGGGGCCTCTTACAAAGCTGAAATGCCTCCAACAGAGCCCAAAGGGCCACTGGAGCTCTGTATTTACTCTGGGATCCTCATAAAAACATCAACATAAACTTTCTTTTGGGAATAAAAAGTAGATCATGCAGAGGCTTTTATGAAAACTTTTTGCTCAGCCAAGGGCCTACCGGGCAAAATCCATATCAGATGAAGGTGGATTTTTAAACTTATCTGCAAATATCAAGGAAATTAGAGCATATGACCCCACACTTCGTGTGCAGAAGGAATAAGATACTTAAATGATACGAGAATTATTAGTCGAATATGATCTCAATCAAATGACATGGAGTGTAAATTAAATCAACATATCTTAAATTCATGGGTTATGGTTTGGTAAAAGAGGAATTTAAATATCAAGGTATCCCGTTATTCAGTCTGTATCGCTTTTTTTTTTTTTTTCTGAACATCATGCTCTTTATACCTGAGATTGTTCGAATAAGAGTTTATGTAGGGTTTACAGACGGAAAAGTTATCACATTCATGTAATTCCTTTTGACAGCTATAGCGACGAGGGTATATACGATAAACCATATTGCAATGTTGAACAACAGCAAAAAAATAAAAATGAAAATGGATTTTACTTTCCAAGAATCAGTATATTCAACTAGGTACATAGATATATGTACATACATATAAAGGTATTATATTTTTCTGAAAACTTTAATTTTCCGTCAATTTTAATAAAAATAAAATGTTATTTTTAGAGCAGATACACAAATTTGTACAGCATTTCATTTAAAAATTGAAAAGCTTTTGAGCTTACGTTACGTGTTTACTCACGTTGTTATTTTAATCCATTCCTGGTACTGAATAACGAGATTTTTGTTACTTTGTTTTTATGTTCCAATAAAAGACATAGATTTAAACAAAATTAAGTATTCCATTACCAAAAATGTTCAGCAACGTGCACGACTTGACCGTACATACTTGAACTAATGTTCAAGAGCTTAGAATTAAAATCAAAATATGTAAAAACAAGAATATTGTTAAGAAGCATGAAATTCGTTTCTTATAGTACTGAAAGAGTCTCCTTTAATTTTGAACTTAAAAAAAACATGCAATGTATGATTTCTTTAACAGATAAGAATTCATGAACAAACATTATAAATCGGTGAAATGGTTTTCAAACAAAATAAACTTTTATGTAATAGATAGGGCTGGTCACGAGACGAGAAAAGTCTCGCCGAGACGAGACTGCCTTTTAAGAAACCGAGACGAGATCGAGACGAGACTGTATATTTGGACCGAAATTTACAGAGAGTCTAATGAATTAAAAAATCCAATTTCAGTTAAATATTTATTTTCTTCTGCACACATTCAAACTATAATCGAAAATGAAAATATTTCATTCCAATAATCAACAGTTTGTCCGAAAGTCGTATTTTTCGGAGACGAGGCCGCGACGAGACTTAATTATACGAGACCTACACGAGACCGAGACGAGACTGAAAATTTTCGATTTTAACGAGACCGAGACGAGGCTTAGAAAAGTCTCGCAGAGTCTCGTCTCGTGGCCAGCCCTAGTAATAAACTAGGTATCTACATTCTACAGTATTGATTAATATGCATCAAAAAATCTTTTAACAGTATTAAAGTCCATCAAATTTGTTGATTTTAAATCCAGATCATAATTTTAAAAACTTTGATAGATAGTACAGGAAAACTAGCAAAAAAAACAATCGTTTTTTGAACGAAATATAGGACGGCTGAATTTTGTATACCTGAAAGAGGGCTATTAAAAAATCTTTTGTCCAGTTTTTCGTCGGGACGCCGCGCCATCCCCCTGGGGAAAACCAACATTTTGGAAAACGCGACTTGATCTTTATCTCCGAAACTATAGATTTGAAGTGAAAAGGTCCCATAATAAAATTTGTTGGAAATGAAATTTCTGTGTGGACAATATTTTTTAGGTTATCTCGTTTTATTTTTTTTTTTTCTTTACTTTTTTCACATTTTTCTCATTTCGTAAGAAACTAACTAACTAACTAACGTAAATTATTATTGGTAAGCTGATTTCTTTATAAATGAAACAGGGCTATTAGAAAAGCTTATGGCCGGATATTCGGGACGCTATGACGCTGGCGAAATTCACCATTTTGGAAAATGCGAATGGACCTACACTCCGCTCCACTTGAATAGAAATAAACCTAAAACACCCTGTTGGAGACTGAATAATGCAGTTATTTTATACAATTTAAAGAAATTGAACCTCATGCTCCTTTGATTGCAGCAGTAAGTGATTCCTTGTCCTTATATTGTCGGTCAGAATCGTACACTCTACGGACCATGCACCCCCTTACGTTTTCGATAATATTTAGGTCCGGAGAATACAGTGACCATTGAATTAAGGTAACATTTTTCTCGGATATCCAACTGTTAATGATCCTTGCGTTGTGGATTGGCACCATGTCTTATTGAAATGTCCATAGTATTGGTCCAAAGACATCGGTAAGCGTAGGGAAATCTTCTTCCAATATTTTCTTCCAGGAGTTTTCCGTCATTTTCAGTGTGGAAAACTCCAGATCAATTGTTCCAAACCAGTCAACCGCACCCCACACCATTACACCGCCTTCTCGGCTATGGTGGCGCTCCAGAAATCTTGCTTCCTTCTTCATAACATGAAAATAGTAATAATATCCATCGCGGCCATCTAAACTGAATTTGTTTTCATCAGAAAATACCTCTTTTGTCTACTGATCCTTCCACGTCATATTCTTCCTGCTAAAATCTATTATATTGTGTCTTCGTATTGGATTTAGCGGTGGTTTTTTCTTCAAATTAAGGTGTTTTAAATGTTGGAACCCACAAATAGCACGTCTAATAGTGTTAAGACTCGCTCTAATACCACTCTTCGCCTTGATTTTAGCAGTAGAGTTGCTTGAACTTGAAGCCGATCTTTCTTCGGTCTGCTTCTGTTGTGGCTCTTGATTGCCTACCTTACACATTTTTTCCATAGTTTTCTTTATTTCTAAGTTTCGAATAAGGTTTCTACTTATTGCTTTGGCAATTGTACGTAGGTAAAGCTTGTTTTCCGCGTGTACTTCTAATTGGACTTTTTTGCAGGGTTAATGGTTTTCCGCGGCCCATCTTTTCTTTGATAAAACAATTATAATTTTTAATCTACAACTCAATTATTAGAACAATATTTTTTTCTTCTTACCGTAATCTATAGAGACAAAACGCACACTGTTTCTATTCAAGTGGCGCAAAAAAAACAGTGTATTTAATGAAGTAATTAGAAAAGTGGTAAAAAACAACATAATGGTATTTTCCTGAATTATTCATTCCCTGCAGTTTTATTCGCAATAGATTCTTCTTTAAGGAACTAAAACCAAAAGGTGAATTTATAAATTTACCAAAGCGCTACACGCTCTTATAGTTTTTAAAAAAAGGGGGTTGGTGATGTTTACTCCAAAAATATAATCCCAAAAACAAAATCTCCAAAGACAAAATCCCCAAGAGAAAATGAAGCTAAGACAAAATCCCCAAAAGAAAATCTCACAGAAAAAAAATCCCCCAGGAGAAAATCCCAGAATAAGCAGTGCAAGTAGTGAACCAAGCAATAAAATCGATTCACTACTTGAACTGCTTATTTCGCGTCAAACTAAACAGCGTTTATTAGACCCCTTTCACACAAGGAAACTGAGTTGCCGGCGATTTTTAGTTTGTTGGTTAGAAGAGCGTAAAAGGAAGAAAAAAAATCTCCCCTCAAACCCTTCTCGCCTACAAAGTAGCCAGTTTCTGGCAACTCAGTTTCCTTGTGTGAAAGTCGTCTTACTGATTACTTTATATGTACAAACTTATTTTTTGTTTAAAAAAAAATAAAATGCTTTCTTAACCGTTTTACTTTTATTAAACAAACAAAAGACATGATTTCGAAATAGTAATAGAAAAAACCTAGTTCATCTTATACGAAATCAAACAAAAAAAAAAAAAAAAAAAAAAAAACAAAACATAAGAACTATCTTTTCTTAAACGATGACCTTCAATCGCCTGTCCCATGCCTCAACACAATTCTGTGTCCTCGGAAAGCTCACGTAACACATACTGGATTAAAATGTGTCAAATCATAACTGTAACTTATTAGCTGCATCACTTAAGCAAAAACAAATATTTTGCCATTCTTTGAGATCTTGGAGATTTTGGAGATTTTTGGAGATTTTGGCAACAAAAAAAAATCATTGGGGATTTTGTCCATAGGGCTTCTTTCCCTTGGGAATTTTGTCGTGTTGGATTGCATTTTTTTGGGGATTTCGTCCGATGAAGATATTTTTTTTTTTTGGGGATTATGGGTGCTTCCCAAAAAAAAAGTTTGTTTCTATTCAAGTGGAGCGGAGTGTATATCTCCGAAACTATTGATCTTAGAGAAAAAACTGTAAGCCCAAGCAATGAAACCATCTTTCGCTTGAATGTACATTTTATTTCGGTGCGGGCAATATTTTCAAAGTAATGTCATTTTTTTAAATCTTTTTGCAATTACACATTTTTGACGTTCGCGAGGAAACTTTCGTGAATTACGCCCCTGACTACAGGAGCGGTATTGAACTACATACAACTTGGACCAAAAGCTAATCCGAATTACGTCCAATTCACGTAAAAGAAATATAAACTATGTAGGTAAAGGTTGACAACAAAAATCCTATGAAAAATGCAAAAGATAAAAAAACGAGATGGTAACCCTGGTGAAGAAGAGTACACGGTGTTGATTGTCTTAGGGGCTACTCCTCCCACTCATCAATAACGTAAAACGACCACGGCTGCTGCGCACTTTCACTTTGATCAAAGTCCTAAGACGTGTTATTGAGGAGTTTGAGAAAAATCCAAAACCATTCTAGATACTCATACTTATATGAAATTCAGATATCACATACAAATAGTACTATGTATATACCAAATTAAAAGCAAATAAGTCCACCCGTTTAGTGAAGTCTCTAGCTAGAGAGTCTAGCTAGTTCGATAAGCAGTAGATGCACAAACCAATGGTCGTCTACTAGACAACAATCATTTGTTTGCACTCCTTCATAATCATAATCTTGGATTTCATTAAAACACCGAGTTTTTGTACGAAATATATCAATACAACAACATAATTTAAACAAAAACAAATCTGTTTTGTATTAAAAATCGCTATAAATCCAGGCATCACAATTTAACTGTCCACTGGGGCGTATGCGTACTTTTTTTTAATTTTATTGAATTTTATTATCTTTTTTTTTAAAGTTATATACATAGATAGGCTTATTAGGGTGGCATTTATTTTGCAAACAAACATGAACCAAATCTGTGTAAATTTTCATTTAAATCCCTAAGTGGCGTGCCTATTAAAAATATTTTAGTATTTTAGTCAAGATTTCGTTAAAATTGTAAAATTTGATGGAAATTATGGAAACCTGTTACAAATATTAAATGGCAAAAGAATAAATTTTTTTTTTAATAATGTTTAATCCTAATAAAGATGAAGAAATTTAAACATTAAAATATTAAAATTACTAAGGTTTTAAGTGGACTGAATGAATATAATTCAATTAAAAAGTACAAGTGAGAGTGACCTCAACTCCAGAAATAATAGTGTTCCGCCCAGGTATAACAATGGGCTCTTCAGTGTCTTACAAGGGTATACTAGACTGATTGAAGAGCCCACTGTTATACCTGGGCGAAACACAATTATTTAAATTATTAAAATAACAATTCCACAAAATAACTTAAGACCAGTCAAATGAGACAAAAAGAGCCTTAACAAGCACAAAATTAGGTACTAACATGCTGAAATTTGGTGGACATGTTAAAAGCCTTAAGTATCTACCACCAACTTGAACAAAACACGGCCATATTGATTTTGTCGTTGTCTGAGGAACTAATTGCCCTAAAGAGGCTATTGAGGTATCAAATCAAAACTAGGAAAGCTAATCAAGTAACCAATATACATACTTGCCCTAAGAGAAATTCAAAAACAAATTATGTATTTTCTTTACGTGTAGCAGAATGAAAGTGTTTTAAGAAGTAGATAGTGCCTTCATTAAATTAATATTGCTTTAAGAAAGCATCTTTTGTGATTAGCAAATCAAAACCAATAAAATAAAAACTCTTTTATCCATTATACCATTTTTTAGGATATACACTCCTCGTCAACTGAATACGCACAAACATTTTTGAATATATTTTATCCATTTTTTCCAAACAGTGATGGTTATTATGCCATCTGTTGATGGTAAAAATTTTCGTAACATATAAATAACAGAATTTCAAAGTTTTATCCAAAAACAACCGTGAGTTTTTCCTTCAACCACTTCCAAAGTGTAACTAATGCAAAGTAGAAGTTTTTTTTTTGAGTCAACTGAATAGGTACAAAAATTAAAATTGGTATTGGAATGGAATGAAACAAGTTTTTGTTTAAGTTTAGTAGTGGGTACTTCCACCTTTATTTTTAATTACTTCGTAAATTCGATCCGGCATGGAATCGTATAGCTTTTTAATGTAATTTAACGAAATTTCGCTCCACGCTAATTTGATTGCAGAAATTAAGGTTTCTTTGTCTTCGAACTGACGACCACCCTCATAAACTTTGCGTACTAACCATCCCCAGACATTTTCTATGATGTTTAGATCAGGTGAGTATGGCGGCCATTGAAGCAACTGCACTTGTTGCTCCTCTATCCATGTTTTTATTATGCGCGCTGAGTGAATAGGCGCATTATCATGTTGGTAGGTCCAGTTTATGGGTCCAAAGATGTTAGAAAATTTAGGAAAATTTCTTTCCAAAATTACTTTATACCCAGCTGCTGTCATTCTTGATGTTACAACCTCAAGCTCAACTGTTCCATAATAACTGACTGCTCCCCATATCATGACACCTCCTTCACGACTATGATGGCGCTTTAAAAATCTTTTTTCTTTTCTTAAGTCGTGAAAATAGAAGTTGAACCCATCAGGGCCATCGAAATTAAACTTTTTTTCATCTGAAAAAACCACGTGATACCATTCTTTTTTCCAACTCATGTGAAGTCTTGAAAAATCTAATCGCAAAATTTTCCGTCTCTCGTCAAGTGGTGGTTTTTTCTTAAGTTTCATTCGTTTAAGATGGCTTGAGTTGTTGATTACTCTTAATACTGTTGAGCAACTTGCGTTTACGCCGACTTTTTGTTTTATTTTTGCCACAGAATCAGAAGAATTTGATGCACATCTTAAAATTCTTCGTCTCTCAGCTACTGTTGTTGCTGTTTTCTTACCTCCCTTCATGTTTTTGCCGTATGCATCTTTATTTTTCAAGTAAGAATAAACTACATTAAAACTTCGGCCAACTTTATCAGCTATTGCACGTCCAGTTAGGCCTTGGTCTCTAATAAAATCGATTTTAGCTTTTTCAACATTGTTAAGACACGTAGATCTACCCATTTTTCTTAAAATTTGAAATCAAGAATTAAATTTTACTGAAAACACTAAAATCGTTAATTTAAACTGTCAAGCACTCCAAAAAACTTATAAACAACGAAGAAAATGGCGTTGTACCTATTCAGTTGACTAAAAAAAAACTCCTACTTTGCATATAAAACACTTTGCAAGTGGTTGAAGAAAAACTCACGGTTGTTTTTGGATAATTCTTTCGGAATTATCTGCTTAACATCTTAAGGGAATAGTTAGCATCAACAGATGGCATAATAACCATCACTGTTTGGAAAAAATGGATAAAGTATATTAAAAAATGTTTGTGCGTATTCAGTTGACGAGGAGTGTACAAGTAATTGTACAAAAATTGTACCTATAGAAGACATAAGCACAAATAAATGTTGATATGTAGCCGTCATTATTTTGCACGTTTTAGTTCACATATCACTCTTGAACACATTCGCTTCCCCAAACACAAAAGTCCCAGAATAGGTTTTTTTTTATCCACGTTTTAAATAAAAAGCTCTTTATATTTATTTTTTTTTGCACACGAATCCTTGTGCAAATTTTATATTGAAATCCATCAAACGTATATCTACCTCCATTTTTTATTTGCGACAATCTTCTTTTTTTTACGCGCGAATACCTTTTTGTATATTCCTTTCGCACAAAAACAATTGTTCTGCATCTCTGCTTTTCTGCCAAGGACATCACTCTACCACTTGAACATGCTTCTCTGTATACCTAACCTACAATACGAACTGGTTGGGGGATTGAAGCTTGGAGGTGTAATGCGAAATAGATTGATATAACTATTACTCCGGTGGAAATCCTTACGATTTGTACACACTCTAATAAAAGGAACATAAATAATTCATGGGAAGCAACTGAAAACCAATATAATGTTATACATTGTACACAGTGGTGTGCGAAAAAATTCGTTCACAATTTTTAATTTTTTAAATTCGTCTAGAGTTTTTCAAACAAGTAACAACACTTCGTGTTCCGGATGCAAAGTAAAGTTTATTAAAATTTATTTAAGTGTTTTTAAGGTCTATAAAATGAAAGGGCTGCAAACTAAAATTATGTTAGACGCCTAAGGTATAATTCTTCTATTTCCCCAGAAATTCAAAAACTTGCCTCATTTCTAAAGGCTAAAAAAAACTGTACTTGTTGAACTTGGAATGAATTTAAGAACATTTTTCTTCGTTTAAAGCATTCTAACCCTCACACACAATTTTAAGCCAAACTTTTTGAACATCACTGTCTACCACATCTCAGGAGTTACAACTTACAGAATTTGTGTGTGTCGTCCTTATAGAATAAAAAGTCATTGAAATTGCATTTGCAAGAATTTACTTTACTCCTTGAGATATCCTTTGGGATTGTTGGAGAAATCAACATTCTGGATTCTGGCAGACTTTACAATCGTTATAAATATTTCTTTTTTTGCCGTGCTCATTCAATTGTGTACGCGGCCAGGCAGAGGAACCCACAAAAAAAAAAACTTTCCATAATACGTTCGAAGTATACCTAAGTATATATTTAGGAGGAATTGGAGCCTGGAAGTCCTTGAAGTGAAATAGCAAACTTCAATGACACCATTTTTTTCTATACCAAAAGGATATCATCGTAGTATATTTTTTGTTTGTGGGGTTTAATTTGTGTTGTTGCTTTTTCCAGAGGACTATTGATGGGTCTGAATTTGTTTATGTATAAGTATGGTTGTTTGTTTAACAAACTCTCCCACTCCGACTTTGGAGAAATTTATGTACCGCAGGACAAAATAGAGATGAATTGTCTAGTGTTGTTGTTTATTTTTTTTTTTTGAAGTTCTACTTTGGTTCTTGGTTTTTGGAATGAAATTTATTTCTCTTTCATTTAGAAAAAATAAACAAAAAATAGGATTTAGATTTCAGTTGAATGCACTTGAATACACAAAATGGGAGGAAAAAATCAGTCTAAAAATTCTAAAAATGTGAAAACTAAGAAAATGAAAACAACATTAAATAAAAATGTATAAACGTTAAGCACAGTTCAATATAAAAGTTTTCCACAAAATCTTTCGAATAATGCAGAAACTTTATTATAACAGGAAATATTTTCTGATACAAACATCAAAACTGTTAGAAAAGATTATAAGTACCAGTGAATTTATTTTTTTTTTTTTTCAATTATGTGTTTTTTTTAATTTTCTCGAGCGAAATATTTCAATTGAAAGAAGATAGAATTTATACAGAATACAGTATACAGAACTGTGGGATATTTTGTTTACAACAGGTGCGTAGCTACTGCCTCGCCGCCACACAGTGGTCCGTTTGTTGAATTCTGTGGACAAAAATCTTTTCCTACGACAATGCTTGACGGAAATTAATAAAATTTGGAACACTTAATGATTTGGGGACGCAGAATTCAATGGTACTGCCTATATTTTTGAACTCGAAATGGCGGCTTCACAGGGTTCGAAAAGTAAATGCAAATTTTTGAAATGTCTTAAGATATGTGTCCAAATGTGAACGAAAATATAAAAATGGCCCCAATGTAGATATGAGCCAAATTTAAAAAAATGAATACAAAATGTTCCGCCAAGTTCATTAGGGATTAGAATTGTTTTATGTGATATTCCTTTAATTTCTTTTTATTGAAATTTTTTGACCAAATCTGATCGAACCTCATACAAATTTGACAATTCTCTTGGCAATACATATCATCGTTTGAATCGGGTATCAAACTAAGAATTTAAACTAAGAGTCAAATAGCCATTATTTATACATATTAACCTCTTCAAATATTTAAAAAAAAAAACGGTTATTTGGCGATTATTTTACAACTGTTTACTATCAGAATTCTTAGTTTTACATCAGATTCAAACAATGCAATAAAGAAAAATAAAAATTTTTGTAAAGATATTATCTTACACTATTTTTCAAACAAATCAATTCTAATATATTTTAATTTTAAAAATTCGATACATATTTTTGTTGGAACCATTTTTATATTTTAGTACACACTCGGGCGTATATCCTAAGACATTTTAAATATAAATTTCATACGATTCCTGACCTTGAAAGGACATTCCGAACCATGCTCTGGACTAAATTTGAATCCCCCAACAAGAGTACATCAATAATTGTACCAAATTCCATTAATTTCCGTCAAGAATTGGCGTGGGAAAAGATTTTTGTCCACAGAATTCAACAAACGGACCACTGTATGCTGCGCCATCTCGCAGTTATATCACTCGTAACAATTATACGGGCCTCCAAGACAGAGAAATCCCACCATTTTAAGAGATTATATTCAACAATTAATTTAAACAAATTAAAATATTTGAGAATTGTTGCGCTTGAAAATTTACCAAAAAATTCTACATATCTACAAAACTAATAATTTAAAAAATCGATATACATATGATTGTATCCCAAAGTCGAATTTTTAAGACGTATTATTTGAATAAGTTCTTTTTAAAGGACTCATTATTTAAGAAAAGCAACACAATTTGGATTATTTACTTATGCCCATATCTACTGTATTGGAAAAACTGGGACGAAATTTGTGTTTGTCAATAAATGTTTTGTTCGACATCAAATTTTGATATTTTGAGAAAATCAGGTTGGGAATTAATGACAGCAGATGAAAATAACTGTGGTACAATTTTGTACAAAATAAAAAAAAAAATCACTAACCCATTTTCAAGATATTGAATTAAAAAAAAAATCAATATTTTTTTAAAAATTCAGAAATTATTTTTTTGAAAAATTGTTTATACAAAACTGTTAAAATTGTAAAAGACCTCCTATATAAAAAAAAATTGATTGAAATCGGGAAATCGGAAACGAGAAACTTTAAAACCAAAAAATCGGTTCTATGACAGGTACCGTCAATAACCTAATAAATAATTTTTTTCTACTAAAATATTTATTATAGTAATAAAAGTACCTCGTATTTTTTTTTCCAAATTATTAGAGCTGTTTTTGAAATAAATAAATTTTTGTGTATTGGTTGTATGACAGGTACCGTTATTTTTTGAGATAAAAAAAATCAATTTCTCCTATAATCCCCTAATATCCTTAATAATAGCCTTAGGTGTCCAAACTTTGAAGAAAATCACGTCAGTGGGTTAGGCTGCAGATCGAGGTACAGACAGAATTTCCAGATCCACTTTTTTTCGCGTTCTCTATCATCGTAATGTTAGGGAAAATCATTATCTCGATTTTTTTTGTTTGCACGAATCCTTAATGTTCCCTATACTACGTATATCGCAAGTAAAAATATTGTTTCCTCTTTAAATAATAATAGTCTCCATTTAGGTTACACAGTTTTAATTTAACTAGTATCGCCCACTGGCCGAAATTTGACCACCAAAAACTCACTTTCACAGACTCAGTCCAACAATTTGTTTGAAAATTAAATGATTTTTTTTAGTTTTAATTTTTTTTAATATGCACAGTGATCGCAGTGCAAACACAAAAATGACCCACGGTGTGTAAATGCGTGCCTCAGGTATATTCTACACATCTCCGCGCCTATGACTTTCCAACCATATTAAATTTATCGAAATCGTTTGGATTCTTTTCGAGCAACTGGTACAACAAAATTTTGTTTAAGCTATTTACATGTACTAGTATCGGCCAGTGGCCGAAAATTCGGCCAACAGAAAGTAATTAACACACTTTTTGGAGAAGTAAGATAAATTAAAAATAACCAATAAGTTAGATTTTTTTTATTGTTAAGGCTAAACTACAACAGATCTACTTTTTGCAAAAAATGCAAAAGTGAGAAAAACATGTAAAAAGACATGATAAACATGTATTCTACAAAAAACTACTTCCAAAAAACATACGAAAATTGTTCTGACAGATAAATTTAACTACCATATATAATTTTTAATTATTTGTTGTCTTCAGCAAAGATATTCATTTCTTACATTTGTACTTTTTGCAAAACAAGGTCAATGTTCTTAAGCCTTTACTATAAGGAATTTATAAATTTTTTATTTGAACAATACCTGAGTTTTGTATCTTATTTCTATCTGTGACTTAACCTCTCCACCTTTCAAAAAAATATGAAAATATTTTGCCGCTCAGTTAGAAAAAAATATTTAATTTTCAACAACACACAATAAATCAACCAAAAATTACCTTTCCTCAGTTAAAACAAACTTTGCCCTACTAAAATTATGAATAATTTTGTGAATAAAACAGATATTTTTCTAAACCTAAAACCGCCAATTTGTTTGATTTTTGCGTTGTTTTACTATGCCAAAAACTCAAGATATAAGCTTTTTATGCGAACCTTAAGGTTTATTTTTTTTTTTTGAGACTTTGATTTGCTGATTTTTTGCGTTTTATAAATCTCCAAGAAAAAGCCGATAAGGTCCTCCTAGAAAGCAGCTAATATCTTGAGTTCTATTGGTGGGATTGCCAAAGATTTAGATGATTGGACGTAAGAAAAATGACAGAGTATCATAACATATATTTTTAAAATTTATTGAAGTGGTAATACCTCTGGCAAACAAATTGGAAAATCACTATATTTAAAACCCCACCCTCACCAGCGGCTTAAAAAAATCTGCCAGACATTGCTCTCCGATACCACGAAATAAGCAACTACAAACCCTCATACTCATTTTTTGGCTATCCATCCACTCCCAAAATTTGATGTCTGCTCTTAGACTATAACATTAACATACTATGATAGGCAAAATCAAATAGATAAAACGAATCTTGAATTTTAGGAGGAAGCGAATGTTACAGTTCCATACAACTGTTGCAAGATTACGTTATTCTTTCTAAGGCCTCACCTCTAATGACATCCAGACACCTTAAAACTATTAAACTAATCTTACATTTACGTTGTAGTGTCAAAACTAATTTAATTTGTATAATATACTCTTTGGGCAACTATTTAGCAGCAATCACAATCAGAGATACCCGTACAGTGTGGACTTGGCTACGTCAAATTTGGCCCCAAACATAAAATGAAAAATAGCCACAAAAATGAATATGGGAAACAGCAAAAACAAATAAAAGTTTAAAATTTGTAAATTGGGCCCATTTTTCATGCTTTTGGGGCATTTTTTCATTCTTAATTTTGGGTTGAAATTTCATTATGAAAAATCGACCCAAACTTTTATTCTTTAACCAATATACAAAAACTTTGATCACAGAACAACGGACAACTTAGGCGCCTGCCAGGCGACTGGAAGAACCCTAACGTAGCGACGGAGTCGCGTGAGCGTGATAGAGGACCCAAAAAGGGAGTTAAAATCATTGAACCCGCGAAGTGGGCCAAGCAAGGTACTTTTAAGGCTATCCCAAACCGACGCAAAACACTTTTTGTACGATTGTAATTTTTTTTGTTGTTATATTTTATTATAGGTACTTATTTTGGGACAGTTTTTCATTTTTTGTTAGGAGTCATTTTACATTTGGGGACATTTTTCGTTTGGGGGCATTTTTGAACGGGCCAAATTTCATAAAGCCTGCAGGCTTAAATATATGCATCAGCACCAGGCAACTTAAAACAAAAAAAAAAATAACTTATCCTGAGTTCGTTCTTTTACAAATAATACTTACTTTTTTTAAATACTGACATACATACACACAAACAATTTATTTTTTGATATAATAGCTTAGTCTGCTATAGTTCAACATTTATATATTTCCCATGGAAGTTGTTTTTGAGCAAAAATAAATAAAAATGTAACTTTCTCTGTTGTCCGGCAAGTTATGAATTATAATTCTTCACCGCAAAATCCATATAAATAATATTTTTAGTTTTTATATAGATATAGATTAAACTGTATTATCTCCCAGCTCAAGTGAAATAAAAAATGAATGAGTATCGACAGCGTCCTCACTAGTGAACTGATGAGTTCAAGTAAGATCGGCCAAGCGGAAGGCCATTTAATGCTATTTTAAATAAATTTATTTTCTAGTAAAATAAATACAAAATAACTGTTGGTAAAAAAAAAGCTTCAGTGCACCTGAGTCTAATGAAAGGGTGAGGCAAGTCCACGGGTTTGGTATAGTAAAAGGCAGGCAATCTACACCAGTGAGCACTGTTAAAATAACAGTTCGCCATCATGTTAATTCATTTTTGTCATCGTGCAAACTAAACTCAACAACTGATTTAACTAAACATTGGGTCATACAATTGACACTGGCAGTTAAATAGGAAGCCATGTGAATTTATCTGTGTTTCCATGTTGATTTAACAAGATTATATTTATTTATGGTAGTTTAAAGCTGACATGGTGTCATGTAGATTTAACAATTAATTTGGGTTTATTAAACGCGACGTTTAAATCTTGTATTTTGGTAAATAATTTTCACAACCGTAATGAAAAACAGCAACCCAATAATTGGTTAATTTTACGTACCTGTTAACTTTTCTGAGTGATATTTATAAAATGTACAGTAGAATGTTGGCCAAAAATTGATTTTTTTCTTGGTCGCTCTCATGTGAATAGACCTTAACTGGTGTCGAAACCAAAAATTTAAACAAACAAAAATAAATTCTTTGTGGTCTATATAAATGGATATTCATGAATCGATTTACTTTTTTTTTTTTTTTTTTTTTTTACTTTAACACGAAATTCAATTAACACATTGAGCTGTTGTAGGTATAGACATGTATGTACATAAGTAGTTGTAATCAAACAAATCCTCCTCATGTCATGTGCAGTCACCATTCATAAAGACCATAACAATAGATCCCTCTGACTGTTATTATTATATACCCTTGACTTCTGTTCCATTTGACCGCCCACTCTTATAGCTTAGTCATCAACCATTTCTTCTACGATTATGTATTGTCTTCGTTGTAGTCATCGTCGTTAGTCGTCAACAACAGATATTTTTCTAGTTTTATTATTTTATTTCTCGAATTTCATTCTTCCCAACGAATCGTAACATAACCTCCAATTGCGTCTTATATTTCACCTCCACCACCGAGACCGACCTACCGAACCGACCAAGATTTGATCTTGGCTAAGCCATCATTAAGCCAAGTCAGCTCAGTCCCAGCCCCAGTGCAGTGTGTCAGAGCACATCAAATAGAGCAATATGAACTCTCTATATAGCTCTGCCTTGGAATTGAATCTTGGCATGGTGGTGTGTGTGGTGGCGGTGACGATAGCGATGGCGAAACGCCACATGGAATCGCAATCGCCTAGCTGCTTCTGCTGCTTTTCTGAGCACTGACAGATGTGACTGTGACTTCTATAAAACTTACCCCCAAAGTTTCGTCGTGTGGAATATGTGTGGGATTGGATATTGGGATTGGATTGGGATGGGATGGCATATCATGGATGTCATGGTTGTGCCGATGGTGCTTCTGAGCACGACAACAACGACGACGACGACAGTAATGATGATGATAATGATGATGGTGATACCTACATTTTGTGGTAGAAATTCCATGAAATTCCAATCTGTTGCTTCTTGTGCTATTAGTGACGACAGTCTGTGGTGTTCGGATCACAGCTTTGGCATATCAAATGTACTATTCATGAGAGAGTTCCAGCTCGTGAAGTGCTTCCGGGCAAGCACAATATTCTTCGTCTACTATTTCTCTATGGTGTATACAGCGTCGTCAGTTACACAATCTTAGCATCATAATCTTCGTCTACTACGACGACGAAGTAGTCGTCTTCATCTTCACCTTAAGGTGAAACGTGATTGTATCTATATGTCTATAATTATACCTAGTTCGCATGACTAATAAATATTTCCTCCTTCATTTCTTTCACAGCTGAGGTAATGGTCAACGATAGTCCAGTACATGTAACCCTTTGTGATACCGCTGGTCAGGATACGCTAGATCCATTGCGTGAACTCTGCTACCCGGATAGCGATGTGTTCCTGTTGTGTTTCTCTGTGGTGAAACCGGAGTCATTCCAATCTATTAAAACCAAATGGGCACCGAAGTTTTCCAAAAATCCTGCTTCCTTAATATTGGTTGGAACACAATCCGATTTAAGGAGTAACATACATGTGTTGAATAAGCTTCAGGTAAGTTCTTTTTTAACATTTATTGCACAAAAGAGTTGATGTTATTCGCAAACAAAATTTATTTTGATGTCCTTTTTTAGACCAAGGGTGAAAAACCGATATCATTTGCAGACGCTTGGGACCTGGCCACATCGATTAAGGCGAAATATATCGAAACATCTTCATATACTCAGGTATGGTTTTTTGTTTTCTGCAAATTAATATAATATTTAATTTAAGTTTTATATAAAGGGTTTTTAAATAAAGACGGGTGGATGTGGAAATGAATTAACACAAGTTGTGTGAGGTATTAAGAAAATTCTTTTTTTATTTGAAAGGCCCATGTAAGCCAATATGTATGGAATATGACTTGGTTCAAATGCCTGCCTCGACTTCTTCGGTGGCGGTTGGCACGGATCCGAGTGGTCCAATTTGCAATGACCCTTGCGGATAGATCCGGTTGGATTTGAGCGATGGCCTATGTTGTGTTCACCTTAAGGGCATCGCTCAATTCTAGTTTAATTGCATAGACTTCAGGAAACACCACAGTTGGGCCAAATAGCATAGGGCCTTAGTGGCCAATTCACTCACGTCACTTCTGCGAGAGATAACCTTACTCCCAATTCATCAATGAAGAATGTCAATCGTAGCGTCCGCTGTATGGCACACAGCGCCGCCGCCGCACAGTGTGAGATTTTCACCATCCAGCGGAAGTAAAAAAAAAAAAAGTTGAGCTGTCGAGTACAAAACCGATTTTTATCAGTTCTCAACATAACGGTTGATTTATTTCAGGTAGTAAAAGCTTCATGTTTCCATTATATTTTGCACAGTTAGCTGTCAAAGCCAAACACCGTGTGAAAAAAGAATTAAAGGCATTGTACAGCGGATGAGCTGCGCTCTGCTGTTCTTACTTGTGTTTTGTGAACGGTAAAATTATTTGATATTGTATATCTCTGAAGTTTATAGTACATGCTTAAGTGAGTTTTATTAATTCTATTTATTTATTTTTATTTTTTTAATTAATTTTCGCTAGGGATTAAAACAACGTCTTTTTTAACTTTGAGACAAAGGTTTTTAAGTTTACCTGCGTGTACCCGCTCTAATTTTTTCATAGTTTGATTCTGTGTAGTTTATATAATTAGAATCAAAAATAAGTTCTTGCAACCTTTTGCACCTCCCATTCAAATATTTTCATTTTACAGAAAAATTATTAGGTTGAGTGTTTTTGAAGTTTGGCACCAAACTACAAGTAACGAAAAGTTTCGAAATGTCATCCGATCCACTGCTTTCGTTAAGATCAAGGTTTTCAAGAACTTAATGTCATGATCTTCCTGAAGAAACAGTTTCAAACCGACTCAATTTCAAATTAATTAATATATTTTATAAATTAATAATGTATTTATTTTTTATTTAAAAACTATGCTTTAGCTTATTTATTTTAAGTTAAAATAAAATTAAAACGAATTATTAAATTTAAATTAACCTGATATATGTAAATCATTTCCACGAAAAAAAAAAAAACAAGTTAAAAAAAAAAATATTATTTAAATTTAAACTTAAGTTCCGCTAGAATCTGAAAATTTCACACTGTGCGCCGCCCGCCCATCCTGCTGGAAATACGTGTCGTCTAGGTTAATATGGTTCAATAAAGGCCCTAAGAAATTAATTTACTTTTTTTAAATTAATCTTAGAAATTGGTTATCATATAGTTCTGAACCCTCGTCATTGACGGTGACCGCCTCACCAACGTCGTTTTCGAAAAAGTACGAACCACTAACGCAGCCGCGCCGGACCAAAATCCACACCGAACGGTTACTTTTGAGGATGCATTTTCACTTGTTAACCTTGTGTGCGTTGGTGTCCATCCCAATTTAGCTTGTAACGTACCTAATGTGCCTCAACGCTAAAGATGATTCTTGGACAAAATTGGCGACTTCTTCCAAATGCTTCGAAAGCTAGTAAGCGAACAATCGGCCAGCGGTGTTCTTTATGGTCATTATATATCACCTTCTGGGCCAGGCGGATCTTGTACGGGTGTAGATCCATGCTCCGACGCAATATTCGCCAATTTGAAGAATGGGAAAGGCCGATTTCTATGCACGGTGGTGAATCGAGGGCTCCTACTGTACACTTTCACAGACCGCGCTTATATTCTTTGTCGAATTTATGTTCCCTTGGCGTACGAATGTTTTCTGATAACCGAAACGGTGTACAATTTGTGCATCAAACGTTTAAGAGTCAACTGTGAAGAGCCACCACGTCTAACGTTAAAAGGGCAAATCGTTTGCACTAACAAACAATCATTTTGATAATAAAGTTTTATCATTTGGATGTGCTGTATTATCACCATGATGATTAAGCATCGGTATCTAAAGAATAAACAACAGATTTGGCGGATGTCACCAGAACAACATATGGCTACCACAGGCCGCCAAAATCTACCCGCTTCGATTGAAAAACCCTTTTAAAGTCAAAAAGACCTTTTTCTACTGCAAAAAATACATCGGGAATGGTTCCTCTAAACGCGCATTTCTCACTGGCTATGGCTACATATCTCGGTAGTTAGCCTGATTCTCACATACGGGGTGGTAGAATGGTGGAATGCTTTTGTTTAACCCCGACAAACTAGGTTAAGTCTTCAGACCAGCTTGCATGTGCATAAGTGGAGCACCTCGTTCGACTCTCTCCGCTGCACTGGACTTCTTCATCTAACAACACTTAATATATTTAGTAACAAAACGGAAGCAAGCCAAGCAAATCGTCTTGAAGCCTCTTTTGAACTGATTCGCATATCATTTCCAGATATCATTGACTATACCATCCCAATCCCACAGTTGCCATGCCCTCCCAATTAACTTGAGAGGATGTACCATTCTTGTAGAAAAAATCTATTAATTTTTTGACGAACACAACGGATCAAAAACTGATGACAAGTTTGGTGGAAGCGTTTACTCTACTTACGATATACTACATTTAATTTTCTCCTTTCGTTTTCCTGACCATTGTAGAGTGTTGAAGGTAGGTCTTCTGGCGAATAAGGAAGCTTTACCTTAGCTTAAGAAAAAACGTAATATAGAATTCAGATATCCGCATGTTCTCAGATATAGCCAAACTGCTATAAAATATCAGGCTTAGTCTCTAAAAAGCTCAAAACAGCCCTCAATTGTCGAAAATATCTAAGGAGTTCTTATTGGTTAGGAGTTCAATATTCACCTTCGTTGGCTGCCGGGCCATATAGGGATAACTTATGAGAAGTTTTTCATCAGATAGGGTAGATATTTTGGTTTATCTTTATATGCTAAAGCAAGATGCTATACGGAGAACAAACCTAGGGTGGAATGTGCCGTTCAGCTCCGAACTGTGAATGCGAATAAATCCTTTTAAGTAATTCTAAGGGAAAATGTCACCTTATTTTTGTTTTAAAACGCTACGGAAAATTTGTAACACAAAATTACATTCAAATATTTTCTTCGCGGCCAAAAACAAGCTTCTGAAAACTGTCAATGGTCTTAGGCCCATTTGCTGAATCGAAACTTAAGTATTTATCTTCAACAAGAGAACTTACCTATATGACAGCTTATGCGGAGGAAAAAGTAGAACACAGTTCATATTTATTTAACTTAAAAATAAATGTTTCGTATAAGCTACTTCGTTGGCCGTCTATTTTCCGGCCTTCCGTTTCCCGTCCGTCTATTTTTCAGCCATCCATTTTCCGCTCGTCCATTTTCCGGACGTACTTTTTCTGCCGACAATTTTTCGCCCATTTTCCTGTCGTTCACTTTTCGATTTACTAAGCCATTGAAAGAGGATGCTATCGAAAAAAAGTTGGGCCAGGAGCTAAACTTCATATCAAGCTCATTTAACTCAGACCTCACTTCTCAGAAAACTTTTTACCTACATAAAAGTTGATATTTAATAAATAATCTTTTTAGGATTTATCTATTTTGACTAGTCATTTTTTTAAAAATGTTGCAGGAGTTCATCATTCAGCCACAAAAGTGTAAAATATTGTTAACATTTTAAAGCTTCACAGATACATACATATATCTATGTATGTAGCTGTCTTAAAGTTAGACAAAGTTAAGAAATACGACTGTGTTTGTTTGTGTACTTACCTTATATTTTGCAATACAAAACTGAAATGAATGCTATTCTAAAATTTAAATCATCCAAAAATGAAATTCTCCCTCTCGATTTTCCTTTTTGGTCTTCTTGTCTTCGTTTGTCATTCCGAGTAAGCAATGGAAAAAAGACGACAATTCCTAGCAGATAGACTAAAGTGCTTTTCGTTGTTAAAACATTTTACTATCACTGAATATGTTAGATACTTCATTATTTCAAAACAAAAAATAAAATAAAAATCTTTAAAGGCATTTTGTAACAATATAGCATTCAAGATAGCCTAAAAAATAAAGAATTTAAATAAAACAATACTACATACATTAAATACAACAATTTTTTTTTATTCAAAATAGGGTTATTTAAAAAAAAATACGACTTTCTTACATCTGTCAAAAACTAGAAATTCCAATTCTTGATTATGAACAATTTTCTTGCGTGCACAAAATAATTGTATAAGGCCTTAGTATCCCTGAACTTAATAGGAAACATCATATTTTTAATGTTAAATCAAATTAATTTTGTATGTGTGGTAATTAAAATTGTAGTTTAAATTAACTAATTTTTTCCTCTTATTTTAGGACAAAGTCAAAGATGTCTTCGATACCGCTATATGGGAAGCCCTTGCACCAACAACCTTACCGCCAACACCGCCATTGTGGAAGAAAATTTTCTGTTTAGTATAACAGTTATTTTTTTTTTTTTTGAAAACTAATTAACTAAAAGTTAAGAGTTAATTTTTATTTTTTAAATAATTAGATAAATTCGAAATTCTTCAATTTACTGATGAAGAAAATGTACTGAGAAAAATACAAAATTTTTTATAATTATATTTTTATTTTATTAAATTTATAATTTTTAAAAGTCCGTATGCGTTATAGACTGATTTAGGTTTATAAATATTAGTTTTATTATTATTATTTTTTATATTTTCTTCATCATTATAGCATTCCGTTAATGGTATTTACAATTTAAATACAAACAATACAATAATAATTATTCTTGTACGAAATTAATATTTGTTCTTATTTTTTTTTTAAGTTTGAGACAATTTTTCACCTTTCATCAGATTGTTAAGTGTTATACTTCTTAAGATTGTTAAAATTAAGTTTTTTGTTTAATGTAAATGATCACTTAATTATGATGTACTATTTATCTAAGACAATGCATACTTTAATTAATACATAACTTTTTATATTTTTAAAGTTTAAAAAATATTATGTCGATATAAAATATACAACACATTTTTTTTAAAACGAAATAATGATTTTTTATGAAAACTTCATTTTGTTATAATTTATTTTCTATAGAAAGTCAGAGTCAACATAGTCAACATAAATAACAAATACCATTCTAAAGAGCTTGATTATGTTATGCTTGATAACTTCATCTTCCAACAAAAAATGTTTGACAATACCTACCTCTATCAAATAAGTCAACCATTCCCTCTAGTATTTTTTTTTAAAATAGGGTGCGCACTAAAGGGGTTTTGACTACCCTTAATATGAACAAGTAATATGAACACCTTTAGGAAAATTAGGAAGGATTTAGAAGGAGATACCGATGCGCATTGGTTTTGAAGTTCAGAATATTAAAATGGGGGGGGAATGGTCATGTTAGGCACTCCACATTCTTGTTGTGCGACTTTAAACTTAATGGTACGTCTGAAGCTGCGGTCAAGGCTAAACAGATGAGCATTCCTTAAATCGCGAGTATTACGATTCAGTAGAACACTGTTTAAAAATATAGCGATAAGACAGTGACATACATGTGATATTGCGGTGGTGTTGAAGTGATATAATTGTGATATCATTTTTAAAGCCCTATTTTTAATTCTATCCAAGAGACTTAAATGAGTTATAGGTGCGCCTGCCCATATATGACAATTATACCGAAGCTTTGGAATAATGAAGGATTTAAAAATCACTACCAGATCAGACGGTGTGAAAGATTACTTGCATCGACAGCAGCATTTTTGGTGACCTCGAATATGTGATTATTCCACAGCAGAAGGTCTGGGACACACATACCGGGTTTCCCTTCAAGCAAAATCAAGGACCCGAATTTCTCGGTTCACTTTGGAATCACTTTGGAATCCAAAAAAACTGAGTGTCTCACACACTTTAACAAATTTTCTGTGTACGCATGTAAAAAGAAGAACAAGAATCGAGAGAATTTTTTTATGCACGAAGAAATAGAGAGAGTACAGTCATTTTGTTTTAATTTCCACCACTTTTTTTTTTAGTTCAATTTTGTAGGTAGCGTGGCGAATATCATTGTTTTTTTATCTTTTTTTCTTGTGAAAACTTTAAAAAATTTCCAACAAAAAATACAAGTTTACTGTTTATTATATGTACACTCCCTGTCACTTGTTTGAGGCCACTATTTTCATACAAGTTTTTCCTCGATAAATACCTGTAGGCAATATTTTCCCTGGAAATTTTTGATACGTGGCAGTAGGTATATTTATTTGGCAATAAAAAAGGATAAAGTTAAAGAGTTAATTTGGAAAATTCATAAAAATTCCCAAATTATGTGAAATGACTGCAAAAAATTTATATAAAACGTTGCGTCACTTGATTGAGGCCATTCCAAAAATTGCCTATTTTTTTCAAACAATTGTTTGAAATATTAAAGAAAGGATAGAAAACTATATTTTATATTAAATTTAAAGTTAAAATGGGCTCTGGAAACACGTCGAAAGTAGCAGAAAGAGGATCAATAGATGCTTTAAAGGAACTGGTATTCTCAGGCCGAGAAATAGCTAGGCGACCGAACCGACTAGAAGACCATTGTCAACAACTATCTAGGAGATACTGAAAACTATGGAAAAAAATGAAAAAGACGCACAACTCAAGCAACAACAATCCGAGAAAAGCGTCTCATTCAGTGGCTAGCTTCAAATTCCACACTACCATCGCCTAAAATAAGGTCAAAAAGTGGGGTATCAGCCAGTATTTCGATCGTTTTAAGGATAACTAACCAGTGGTAACATCAAGAGTATGAAAATCAAAAAGAAATCGGTTCTCGACAGCTACACAAGAAACTACGGATGAATTTCGCCAGGGAGCATGTTGCCTGTAGCAACGCATGGAAAAAGATTGTCTTTTCAGATGAAAAAAAGTTTAATCTTGACGAACCCGATGGTTACAACTTTTATTTTCGCGATTAAAAAAAAGAACTTATTTTGTCAAGATATGACAGACAGTCATACATCACGTGTTATGGTGTGGGGAGCTATCACCTATTATGGAACAATTGAATTGTTGGAATTTATAACTATAATAATGAACGGAAATAGTTAGAAATACCTGCTGTAACGGGTGTTTCCAAGGCTAAGGAATATTCTTGAACCTCTACCTTGGATATTCCAACAAGACAACGCCCCTATCCATACTTCCAGGGTAGCTAGAAGCTCTATTCAGTCGGAAAACGTTGGACTTTTACCATGGCCACCCTATTCACCGGACTCAAACATCATCTAAAACATTTGGGCCTGGCTATTTTGAAAAGTTTCTGATGCTGCTAGACTGTTTGGAGATAAGGACGTCTTGGTCGAAGCTAACTTCGATGCCTGGAGCCAGATTTCACTGGATTATTCCAAAAAACTGTATGATTTAATTCCAAACTGTCTTATAGAGCTATTTTCAAAAAATTTCGGGCATACTCATTTTTAATTGACGAAAACATAATACATTACTGTTTAAAAACACAAAAAAGTAAACATTTTTATAGTTTTGTTCTTTTTGTATAAGATTTTTCAAGTGGCCTCAATCAAGTGACACATTTTTGTATACCCATTTTTCAGTGGCGTCGCGTGGATTATTTATATGGGTGTGCAAATCGTGAAAATAATATAATTGTTTTTAAATATCAATAAATTGCGTTTGTGGCAATAACTTGCACACAAAAATTTCCTATTTATTGTTTTATCTATCAAAATAATTGTTTTTTGTTATCATATGTATACGAAATAAACGCTTTATCTAACAAATCATTGACACACTCTTCGTCTTCACTTTCACTCACTGTTTATTTTTCCTTTTTTCTTGAATATTAAATTAAAAACAATCGTATACAAAAGTAAAATCACCGCACCAAACTGTACATTTAAAAACTAATACACAAAAAGCAAATTAAATGATAACATAAAACAGAATAGAAGCTCTGACTGAAGTGCATAGATATCCTTCGTACGCGTTCGCGTAAACTTCATCAATTACATAACCCATAATAAATACCTTGAGACACAGCCTTCATATATTTGCTGTTTCCAATTTCCTTCATCGTTGCGTGAAAATAAACAGAACAATTAAATTCGTACGAAATCTCACTGTGCACTTATTCTGTTATATTCATCAAATGAATTCATCCAAAATGATCAAACTGCAAAACTGTAGGTTATAGGTAGCCACTGCCACTACCCAGTAGCCATGCCCATCGTCATTCGTTACACAAACGACATACATACGCATAATATTTATTCTGATGAATTTGGAGTGAACTCGTTCGAAAGTTTTCTGTGCACTTCAGTCTGTTTTTTTGTTGTATTTTCTCTTGTTTGTATATATTCCCTTTCCGTAAAGCGTCTTTCCAGTTTATACATTTTGGATGAATTAATTTGAAGAATTAAACAGAATAAGTGCACAGTGAGATTTCGTACGAGTTTACATGTTCTGCTTATTTTCGCGCAACGATGAAGGAATTTTGAAATAAAAAATATTGGAGGTGAGTATTACGGGTTGCGAAATTGGGCAAATTTGTGTGTATTATTACCTAACCTTCGATAAGGATGAAAAAATATGAAGGATGCAAATGAGTAGGTTGTTGGTGGGTTGTATAATTGTGCATGTTTTTGAGTAAAATTAAATAACATTCGGTGAAGGAATTTTTGTCGTTAGATCAGGGTGTGCAATGCACACCTTGCACACCTTGCACACCTTGCACACCCTGACGAGACGCCACTGCCATTTTTACAGTCTATTCTTGTAATTTGTGAAATTTGCAAGTTACCCCTTTAAATTTATACCTCTTTATTGCAAAATAAATTTACCTACTCACAGGTATCAAACATTTCCAGAAAAAATATTTCCTACAGGTACCTATTTATTATTGAGAAATAACTTTTGTGATAATAGTGGCCTCAAACAAGTGACAGGGAGTGTATATGTATAGTTGTGGAAATATATAATGTACCTTTTATAATTGATAAATAAAAATGAAGTCTTGAAATTAACAAAATTCTGTTTGTTTTTTTTTTTTTTCTTGTATGCAATGTAGAATCTCGGCTAGATGGGGAAGTTTCTTTTTAATACAATACATTTGGGTATGCCTCGATTCATTCATTTTTGTTGCTCCGTTTTTTATTCCATTTAGGCTCCGTTTTCTCTGAGTATGGTGAATTGGTTTACTCTCTCTCTCTCACAATACATTCACATAATGGCTCCGTGGTGATTCTAATGTCCATACTAATTTGATCCGATTTGGAATCGTTTTGGATCCGGTTTTGGGTCCGTTTATGAACTGGTTTCGGATCCAAAACAGACTCGCTTGCTTTAAGGGTTCTTCGATGCAAGTTCCACACATAGATAGCGGCATGGGTGCAGAGTTCCGCTCAGGGCTGCCGTTTTAAAAATTCGGAGGGGAGTATTTTTGAGGATTAGAGGGGAGTATTTTGTTATTGTTGTGAGTACGCAAGCAAAAATATTGATCTTTAATATTATAGCCTTGTGCGAATTGGATTTAAATTACGAACAAATTTCACTCGAGACTTAGTTTTGAAAATTCCACGTAAAGATTCACTTTTTTAGTGCTTAAAAATATCATCAGATCCAATTTAACACGATTTACAATTCAAGCACGACCTAGAAATATAACTTAATTAAAACATTTTTATAGTTTATACTGCATTTTACCTATACATACCTATCATTTATGGGTGAAAAGAAGAACAGAAAATTAGCACAATTGAAACGAATATTTTCAAAAGTTTTGGTTTTTTTAAGAGGAGTACAATCACAGTTAGGGGAGTACGGGAGTACAGTGAATGCCTGGGGAGTACGAATTCTTCCCTTAGTACTCAGAGACAGCATTGAGTTTTTGAAACATTTCATTTCACACAGTTTTTCATTCTCTATTGGACAAGGCTGTCGAGATTATAATTTAATGAGCTTATCATACGCTGCGGTTTAAGTTCCACATCCAAAAGACATTGATGTGAATCTAGAAACGAATATGAAACGCTGAGGGTATACTGTCGTCCGCAAAACAGTTTAATGGATTCAAAGTTTCAGAGAGGAATCAACGTTTATGAATATGAGGAAGACAGTCGGAGACAAAACGGAGCCCAGCATTTATTTTGTGAATGACTAAAAACCATCAAATAAAACTTGTATTGAGCAATAACTTTCTCTAAAAAGATGTAAGGATTCGTGCCACTGTTTGGTCGTTTGGTGACATAAACCATCAGATCACCAGTGGACAGTAGCGAAAGCTGTACTGCCGATCAGTAAGAAGCTTTCGTTTTTAGAAATTTTTATTGAGCTGGAAATTAATCAGCATTTTCATGACCTTGGAAAGAAGGGATGTAACAGTGGGTGCAAGAAGAAACGCCTTTTTAAGAGACATGCTTGATAAATGCTATTTTCGATCCACTTGGAATGAGACCAGTACAGTATGACAGACGGAAATGCTTACGCAGTGGTTTTGTTAGCGTTGAAAACACCTTCTCAGAACAATGGGAGGGATATTATCCTGGCCAACGGATTTGTTTATATCGAAATCTTTGAGGAATCTGGCAGCTTTGTACCTTTGTACAAGAGCAAAGAAGAATCGTCCCATACAATCGTTTGCACTCTTATAAGTACAGATGGAGTCATAACACTTTCTGGCAGCGTCGAATTAACAGCAAACTGTGCTGCAACGCAAAGCTTTATCCAACGATCTGACATTGAAGACGACCGTTGAACCAAAGACAAAGTAGCAATTCGTTTATGTTCTTTACAAATGGCCAACAAATTTTATTACCGTTGTGAAATTATAATATTTTTTGCCTTAATATCTGAGCATGCAGAAACATTTGGTTCGTCGAATATGAACGTTACAGTTTTTTCTAACATGTTTAAAATTATTTGGGTTTTCCTCAGTAGGGTTGGCTCTATAGTATCGGAAACTTACTTCTCTAACCCTAATAGCCTCCTTACAGCTCGAATCAAACCATGATTTTTTTTTTGTGTTTGATGGAAAGAAAGAATTAAATATGTGATCATATCTGCGCTGGACGGCACGATAAATTAGACAGATGTTACACAATGGTCTGATGTGTCTAGAGGCGATAATACACGAAAAGTGTTTTTATTATGATCTAGCTAGTGCAAAGTGAGATCGATTTCTGAATTTTTCTAGTAACGGCAATTATTGTCATGCAAATTAAAAAAGGAAATATCGACAGACGCCAGTATAAGCAACAGATCAAAATAGGCCAACCTTTCTTATTTGATGTTTGCCATAAAAGTACAAACACGAGCTAGCAGATATATCGTTTGGAGTGTGTCGTGCTACCACTCTTAAATTTCTGTTTTTCTACAAAGTTTTCAAATGTTCCATAACTTTTATTTATTAATAAAACTTGAAGAAATAGTCATCAACTTCCAACATACCTAAAACATACAAATAAATTATAAGAACTTTCCAATTCAAATACAATGACCTCCTTCAAAACAAAATCCTTCGGGTCAAATTCATATTCATAACAAATTTCATGGTTATCCTTTTTATATTTTGAAGTTTTGAATGTGTAGATGGGTTAAGAAGAGGTACTTTCCCAAATCCGATAGCAAATTTATCAGAATTTATATGTACAAAAAAATATGGTTTCCTTATCCCCCTCTTATAAAAACCCAATTTTTCAATTGCTTTTGACACCCAGAATAAGAAAATATCAATAACCAAATTACAAAATCCCTTCTAATCCTCAAGGTATGCAGCAGTAAGCTGAGGACCCAACTTACTTATAAAAAAAAATCGATTTCCTGTTTCAACAGAAGCAAGCAATATCGTTCCCCACAATTTTGGTGAGGGGCCTTTTCTGATTCGAACATCAACACCCGTTACAGCAGCACAGTACAGCACAGCACACCAAAGGCAAGTCCATACAAAAGGTTCCATCACAGCGAAAAGACAAATAGTAATCTTAACTCAACCGGAAGAAATTTTGTTCTAATTTTCAATATTATAGGACAGGATAAGACACATTCAGCCATCAATCCTCTTTCGAGATTAATTTTCATCATCCCTAGCTCTTAGCTTAGTCATGTCCTCACTCCTCACATAAACTACATAAAAGAGCATCGTAAAGTTCATTTGCTGGATTGTGTTTTGTGTTGGACGAGCGACTGTTCTGTGGGTAATATCCGGTTGTATTTTGTTCTTAGTGGTATGGTGTTCTTACCAAAATGTATGCCGAAGGCACTCTTTCCCAATTGCTTAGAAAATAGAACAAATTGAAATCAGTATCAAATGATCAGTATCCTTAAATACGAGCTGAAAGTCTTTTGGGTTGAGAAACACAAAGGCCTCTATTGCAATGAAGCTTTTCGAACAATGAAACATTTATTTGAAAACGCCTAAACTAGCTATACAGCAATAGAAAAGCAGTGCAATGCTTTGTTTTATGGGCTTTATGTGCTTTATATGTATGTTTGTATCTTCATTTTGTGTTGTGTAAAGTTTAAAAGGACTGACTGGCTTAAAACAAAAATATGCACACACCAGGATGGATACTGCTGAGGTCGGGGGTACCAACAAAACAATTCAAGTCCGTAAACTATTTTCTATGCTTGGAATAATTTTGTAAGAATGGTCTTTTCCACCAGCAGATATACATGGCTACTGCGAAGGGATTGAGTGTGAGAGTGAGAGAGAAAATGTGAAATGGGATAAAAAGATTAATTTGAAAAGGATAACGTTTCTAGGATCAACCACAAATTAGATGGAAAGAGGTAAGTCCTTGTAGTGTTAGCCGCATGTATAGAGAGTTTTAGGAAAATTTATTCCATTAGAGAGAACAAGCTAAAGCGAAAGGTGAGAGATATATACATACCTACATACCTAGTAAGTAAGACACATGCTTTTAGAAAACTATCAGCGGTTTTTGGAATATTGCATTTGGGACAACAACAACAATAATATACAGATAAACATCCAGACACAAAAACAATGGATTAGAGTAGAAGAGGATTTGAAGATTTCAATTCCATTTAGTACAAGGAAGGATAAAGTTTTCTGATTGTTGTCCTTTTTGTTTGATTGTGGTTTTCTTTATTCATTTGCAGGATGTTTGATACTTGGATTTTCGATTGTTTTTAGGTTTGGTTGTCTTTTTGTTTTTTTTTTTTTTTATTTCGATTGCTTCAGAGAAATTACTTATAGAAAGAATTCATTGTTTCTATAATAGATGATTTAGTTCAATTCAAAATATTGAGAGTATAGTTTTTGAGGGTTTTAAGGAACTTGGGGAATTTTTGTCCATTCACTTATCCAATAAACCTCAAGAACTTTAGAAATAAGTTATAAGGTGGAATGAATTGAAGCTGACATCTGTTTTTTCGAAGATAAGGGTTCATTTTAAGGATGTGTTCAACCAGTTGTTGAGCATTAAATAATAATCAATTTATTAGAAGATGGATAAGCTGTCGGCTGCTGAATTCCGGTCTCAGTTAAGCTTTTAAGTTCAATCTCTATGACGGATAAACATTTTTAAAATAAATATGAATATATTAATAGAAGACTTAGCTCACCACATAAACAAGTATTATGATCGGCTGGCACTCGTGAAATAAAATAGGTATACCTAACCTTACTTAACATAAATAAACTAGGTGGTAGAACACTTAAGTTTTTGTTGTTGCCTTCAAATGTTCAATGTTAGGCCCCAGTTATAGCTTTCATTGAAAACCATCATTGAAAATATTAATTGTCAATTTTGAGAGATTTTGAAGAAAAAATAAATGATTATTTTGATGCCAAAGTAAAGCTTGTTGACTTAATATATATTTCGAGGTTAAAAAAAATTAATTTGGTACAACTTTTCTCATAAAATGACTTTTAATTTTTCAATGATGAACTACCTTACCAATGATCATTGAAAAAATTAAAAGTTACGTTGTGGGGAAGATATGGGTCAAAATGAATTTTTTTGGAGGAGAAATCATTTTGAAGTCGTAAGATATATTTCTGCATTTAAATATTCAATGATAAAACTTTCGAAGGGCCTCAAAATCAACAGCTAACTTTTTCAATGATGGTTTTCAATGATAGCTATAACTGGCCCCTTAATAAGAAGCTTTATTCTTAGCTAAATGCGTACCATCCAAAGTACTTATGTCCAAGAGAAATAATTGTTAAAAAAAGTCCGGAATGAAAACAAAATATTTCCAATTTTTCCGGTAGTTCTGGAATCTTCTCATTTCGGAGGTTTACCGTAACATACATACCTACATATTTGGCGAAAAAAAAAATTTAAATAATAAACGAGTATTTTCATAGAGGGAGGGGGCCTCTTAAAATACATTTTCGCCTTGAATAAAATTAGAACTGGTCAATTAAAAAAAAAAAAAAATTTTAGTTTTCGGTGATACAAAACTCATCACAGTTAAGCTGCATAGCTTTTGCTCCGTGATATATTTATAAATATTGAATGTTTGAATGAACAACAATCTCCTAAAATTGTTTGCATTTGTTGAGTGTTGCAGAAAGATGTATTTCTTAAGTTTTAGGTAACATTTTATTTAAATCATCAAAACATTTTTGAAACGTGTAAGTTATGACTACGCTGGTCACCCTAATTCTCACTGCACTTGTTGTTCTCAATTAAATTGGAAACCAGCGAACAAGAATAGAGAAATCATAAAACTGTTATCTTGGGCTTATCATTCAATGTGTGGACCGTTGCATTGATAACAAAAGTTTGTACAGTTTCTTCGTAAGTTAGTCTATTATTGTAAGCTGATCACTTAACATCTTTCGAAAGCTTCCTCATAGAGGCAAAATAAAGAAGTTTAAAGATTATTAAACTCAACTTTCAAGAAAAAATGCCAAGATTAAATATTTTCAAAACAGGATGTCTCTACAATATTCTATCCGACAAACCAAAACAGTATTTTTCTTAGTTCTAAGGAAATTTTGTAGTTAAATCATTAAACAAGTGTGTGAAGCGTGTACTTCAGGGAAAATTTTTAAAATTAAATATTTTCGATTTTAAACAGAGTTGAATAAAGTTATAGAACTTATACTTAAACAAAATTAACTACCATGGTACAAACATATATAATCTACATTAAGCATCTCCATTAACTAATGTACATCTCATAATCTAAACTATCGCGTATCGGTTCACCATTTTCATCTATATCTTTTTTTTTGTATTTTAATTGATTTTTGTTGCACTGTTTTGAATTTCCAAGATGGCAGAAGACCTGGAGGCCAGAGAAAATCTTGGCGCAGAACAGTCGACAAGGAATCACAAAAGCTCGGTAAAAGTTGGGGAGAGCTAAAATACATTTCCAGAAACCGAACGAGATGGCGTGTAGCGGTAGTTGACGCCCTGTGCCCCTTAGAGGGGTCAAGGATCTAAGTAAGTAAGTAGTTGATTTTTTGAAACAAATAGTTAGCTTATGTTCATTCCCTACTTCCAAGCTCTCGCTCCACAAATTTTAGTCCGCAATCATATCATTTTTTTCTTATATTATGTGGAAAAAACAGACCGACAAACCCACTTTCACATTTATAATCGGGATGGCTAGTCTTAATAATAATATTATAAATGTGAAAGTGTGTTTGTCTGTCGGTTTGTTCCACTTTATTTACGAAAATAAAAAAATAAAAAGTGGGCGTGGTAGTGGGCGGATTTTATTGAACAAACATTTTTAATCCTTGCCTGGCTTATAATAACATATTCTGAAGCTTTCATACAAATCGTAAAATTTTTTAAGAAACGCAGATATAAGAAAAGTGGGCGTGTAAATCCACGCTTTAAATATGGGGTACGAGGTCGTCAGTTCGGATTTAAGTTCAATACTATTACCCAAACGACCTTCAAAAATGTTGACCTATTTCCATTCCATCAATAGTAAAATTACTCTATTTACTGGATCTTATACCAGAATATTGTTTTACTGCTTAGCTCTAGGTGAAAGATACCCTGTCTATCTGAAATACCAATTCAAATTATAATTTTATAAATGTACTCGTATTTACAAAAGAATTATATAGGTACAATTTAAAAATTGATCACCATTAGCTATATAAATTTATTTAAAACTCCTATTTCATCGAATCTTTTCAAGGTGTATCTTATAGTTTCCCTTAATCTCTCAGATGCAATAATTATTGTATTTTTTGAGTTCAAACATTAATATTTCAAAACCTATTCATTGAAAGAACTTTATTCAAAAAGGTAATGAAAGAAGAGACTTCTGGCCTTTCATAATAATATAACAGGGCATTGTACATGTTACTGTTGTTTTTAATAATTTGTTTTCTGTTTTAAGTCAATTTTTTAGAAAATTGCCCCTCCAACCTAACAACCGCCACCAGGGACTGCAAGACTTGCATTTCTTTTATTAGTCTTAACACACCTTTCGACTCATATAATTTTTTTCTGGTTCACTTTCGCACCCCAAATCTGCTGTGGGCTCTTGGTCTATTAAGGGAGGACACAGACAATTTACAAATATTGTCCGTACCTACAAAAAACCCCGTATGACTAAGTCAACGTTCAATAAGTGTGGTGCAAGCATGTGATGGAGAGCATAAAGTTCACATCTGCAACAAATGATGAAATATTTTTTTTTTTATTTTGTTCTATTATTTAATGAATTAACTACATTTTTGTTCCTACTAAAAAAAACACACACACGTTTTTATGAAAATAAAAATGCAAGTGATCTCAAAACCAATGTGTTCAAAGAACATTTTCGAAAATAAATGCAAAAGTTGTTAAAAATAACTATGTTTTTCCTTTTCTTACAAAAAAAAACAATCATAAACATAATTTATTAAACTTCTCTGGAATTAGTTAATAACTTTTCTTAAACAGTGCAGTTGAATATCACTTCTTCGATTCGAAGAATGGTTACCTGTAACGTACTAACAAATATGGTTACCCTTCTAGGGTTTTAAGATAAAAAATAAAATATTCCAAGCGGATTAAAAAAAACATATTAATATTTATAATAATATTTACATTCATATGTATATAAAGGGTTTTCCATTAAAGGCGGGTCGATTTTAAAATTGAATAAAATCAGTTGTATATGAGATATCAATAAGGTTTTATCTTTATTTGAGAACCCTATTAAAGACATTATGTGTGAAATATAACATCGTTCAAATGGCCTGTCTTATGTCTTGAGCTGTGTGGCACGTAGTGCCATCCTGTTGAAACCATATGTCTTTGGTGTCCATATCATCCAATTCACGACAAACGAAGTTGGTGATCATGATCATCGTCCTATAGCGATTGCCACGCTGCACAGAAGATAAAAAAAAATAAATCGGGTGGCACAACGGCTCATGAAGAACCAGGGCCTAGTGACTAACAACTCGCAACCATTCCTGTGTGTGCGCCTTTCGACAGGAATGGAAGGGACCTACAATTTTATGCCGAATCCGAACGGCTAGACGAGAAGCACTTATTCGTGACAAAGTGATACTCTTGGAGGATTTGTCAATTCCTCGCAAGAGGCAGTAGCCCTGAAAAAAAACTTTAGTTTTTTAGGTGGACGAGGCTGGGAAGCGATCCCAGACCTCCAGCGTGACAGTCGAACGCACTGACCATTACGCTACGGGCTACTACGCGTAGATCACTTGTTTTGTTTTTTCTTATCAATAATGGATTGTTGTCGACCCCCAAAATGCATTTTTTCCTTGTCTAGCCCAATTTATAGATATTTTGGGCAATCTAAATTAGTTCTTGATGCTGCTTTGAATCCAAATTATGATTTTTGAGTAGCTGTGAGTGTCTTCTTTTTGTAAATGTATATAGCAAAACTCGCAAAACATTGCAAAGTATTTTTTCTTTTTTTAGGATCACATTTATATGCCATTATGTAGACGTCATTAAACAGCTTATCATACTCATTGGACACTATCAGATCCATTGATAAATTCATATTTCGGGAAAAAAATTACAAAAATCTTACAATTTTCAATTGAACCTGAAACAGATACCATACATCAAGAACTACCAACAGTTACAGAAATCGATTAATTTTTGTATTTAACGATAATACACAGCAACTGTTTTAAGAAAACTCATACGTCTTTAATTTACATACCTTTTATTTTGTTTTAAAAATACATACAAATTTCTCATGATTTATGACACCAAACTTTTTTAATCTATTTTTTCTGTAAAACTCAATGAATATTATTCTGTTTTTATTATTTTTTCCAAACGGTCAATATTTAAGTGTGGCAATCGGGTATTAAAGTTATTTGTTATTGAATTAATATTATTTATAATCTTTATTGTTATAAAAAAATAAGTCTTATATTTTGCTTTTCATTGAAAAAAGAGTTGATTTAAACATTTTATTCTATTTAGCTTCCAATAAAGTTTTTCCGAGCAGAGTTGGATGGGTCAGCTAGTAATATAAATATTTTTAACATTTTTCTATTTATATTGAATTTTTTGAGTGAAAGAAGCACTTAAAATTGAGATTCGAATTTTTCACTTCTAAGTGTATGAAGTCGGTCCACTGTGCAGCGCGCCGTTGACGGTGATGGCCTGGCCAGCATAATTTTCGAAGAAGTACGGACCGATGAAGCCTCTAGCCCAAAATCCAAACCTAACAGTAACTTTATTTTGATGAATTGGCACTTTGTGAATCTCGCGTGGATTGGTGTCGTCCCAAATCCGGCAGTTTTGCTTATTCACGCACCAATTCATCCAAAAATGGGCCTAATCGCTAAAGGTTATTTTTCGCACTTTCAAAAATATTTCCTAAACATCTAAACACAAAATTTTATAAATATCAGATAGAACTGCTTTTCCAGAAATTCAAAAATAAAACAACTGTTCTATGATCGGTACCAGCAATAGGTTGGGTATAGCTAAGCTAGCTACCTGCGTATACCTTCGCATTTTTGAAGAAAAAAATAATTTTCCTCAAATCTGGTTTTCGATTATGATAACGTCATAGCACCTTCATACCCAAAACGACCCCGACGTGCACAATTTCAGCCGTTTCTTTTGTCCCTATTACGCGGTAAGCAATTATCAGTGCTATTAGCAATAAAATTGACGGATCGGTATTATCGGTATCAAATATCAATTCTATCAATTCTGAATGGTATGCGGATTTAAGATCTAAGTTGAATAGTTCTATTGAGAAACTCGGTATTATATATATGTATATACAGCGTCTATTCCCCCTCGTCTAGGTGGGGGGGGGGAATTTTTTTTAAAGAAACTGACTTAAAACAGAAATCAAATTATTATTAGAAAACAACGGCAACACTTACATTGCCTTCATATACCTTTTTGTAAAGCCAGACATTTTATTTTATTATTATCTTTTTTAATAAATTTTTTTAATGAACATTTTTTGAAAAATTTATTTTCGAAGTAAAAATTTTGAATAGAAAAAGATAACAAAAATATTCAAACTATTTTTTTTTTTAATTTTATGTTATAAGTCAGTCATTTTGTAAATAATTGTTCTGTCTACAAGTTGTGTATAGTTCATTTTGTGAGAAATAAACTACTTGGCAGTTATTAAGCAAAATACAAGAAAATACATATTTACAAGATGACGGTATTTCACTTCCGGTACCACTTGCTTCTTTAATAGAATATATGTTTGTAAACTAAAAAAAAATCTCCTTTCAAAAATTTAATTTATATTCTCCAATATAACATTTTGTTGACTTTATGTACTGCACCTAAATGTTTTCGACCGTTTTTCTCCAAATCTACCAATTATACGAAAAAAAAAAGTGTTAGAACCTTTTTATGTCGAATCTTATGAGCTACAATGTGTACCTACAACTTAAAAAAAAAACTATAGTTTTCGACTTATTGGGAAAAAAACTGCATTTAACCCCTTTTATCCCCCCCTCCCTAAAATGTTTAGCTCCACCAATTTAGGGCACTTTTCTGGAAATGTTTGATTTTTTTCGAAGTGAATATCTTATTTTTCCAGACTATATTCTTTAAATATTAACTTGCGTATATTACCAATTTTGATTACCAGTTTCATTTATCAATGTGATATAATTGGCTGTCTTAAATTCCAATAAGATTATCTGCGTTATCTTACAAAAGCAAATCTTCAAGTTAAAATTCAGTTGAAATAACAATTTAATATCTATGTATTCAAAAATTATTTATATGTAAAATTTAAAACTCGATCCAAACTTATATAAATTTATCTAAAACTCCTATTTCATCAAATCTCTTCAAGGTATATCTCATAGTTTCTCTTAATCTCTCAGACGCAAACATTATTTCAGCCTGTTTATTTGCAATATTCTTATCCGTAAAATTCTCCACAGTATTATCACTTGATTTGCTCTTATCCATCGCTACGCCAGGAAAAATTCCAAAATTAGCAAAAAATCCAAATAACTCTCTTCGTCTAAATTCAATGAGTATTTCTTCAAAGCTTGGTATATTCTCGTAATTGTAAGCTTTTAATGTATCACACAATGAATTGTGATATGTTCTCAAAAGCTCTTCTCGCTTTTCCTTTAAAACTTCCAATTGCATTGAAGTGTAGAAAAAATAATTCAAATCAAAGCCAGGACTTGCAAAAACGCTCATTTGAAAATCGATGAAAACTGCATCGTTCACTGACTGCTTTGTGGTCTTATTGTTGTACTTAAAGAGTAAATTATTGACCCATAGATCACCATGGTTGAGTACTTTCAATTCGCCTGCAATGGGGAGCTGAGTATTTAAAAGATTCTGTTTGAAATTGTTGGCAAAGTTTTGAAGCTTCTTATTGATGCTCTCGTAGCCTTCCCAAGTGCGGGTGAGTTGTAAAATACCATCAAGAAATAATCCAAAGATTTTAAGAAATGTATCAGAACCATTAAGGCTATCTTCAGATAGAAGACTGCTATGGAAGCTCTTCATGCAATCAGGATCCTAGAACAATAAATGTTAAAAAGTTAGCAAATAAAAAAAAAACATGAAAATATTTTTTCGTTACCTTCTTCTGCAGAATCATAGAAGCCGCATGAAAGTGCCCAAGCTTCTTCATGATTATCAAGCAATGCTCTAGATCCAATCCTTTTTCTCGATCTGCCATTATGTAACCCGAAGATGTTAGATCTTCAAATACAAGAGTATTGATTGGTTCTTTGGCGCTAAAATAAAGCCTTCCTCCAAGTCTTACATTGTCAAGGAGAATCTCCATTCGTGGAAGCATGTGATTGTAGAATATTTTCTCCTTCAAGAAGCATTTCAAATCCAATAGAAATTTCATTTCATTAGCTATTGGCATGCTTTTCACAATCACTGATATATCTTCTTCCAGTTTTTCACTGTCTTGCTGATGGAAAGAAATTCCAACTCTATAAATTTGACTGCAGAAATTATCACCAGCAGCACTACCGCTCTTAATTGACACATTTCTAATGGTAACACACGGCTCATACAGGGCATTTTCAAGAACTTCTTCAAATAATCGCAGGTCTAAACTTTGTGGTGCATCAACTGAATTTGTTAATTTTTCACTCATGTTTAAATATACAACCGCTTTCAATAATCTCAACTTAGGTACTGATATGTTAAGATACTTGAATAATCCACGAGACGCAATGAACTTAATTTTACTTATATCTCTTGCTTTTTGGGAATATGGTGGTGAGGGAAACCAAACCGCTCGGAGTGTTCTAGACAACAATCGAAAGCCCTATACATTTTGAGGTAGGTATTGAGAAGAAATCAAAACCAACAATGATTTCAAATTTGCGCAGTTGGTTTCTTGAGAGTTGTAATTAAAGAGGATAAAGTAGATTTTTATTTTACGTAAGCACATAATTAGGTTCGTCGGACATTAACTTAGATAGAATTATATTTTAATGGCAGACTATAATTATTAGGAAATTAGTTATTATTTTAAGTCAAGTTGGCTTATAACTATGCAGACTTTGTTCAAAAGTATTTAAAAGCCTTTACTTAAATTAAAATGTATGAAATAATTTTGTTCGCAAAAGTAGAAGCAGTAGAGAATTTGGTGTTTGTTCAACTGAATTATTATAGCTGTCGCCCTGTGGGTATGGCCTTCATATTTGCTAAACAAATTAAATGCACGAATGAAACTAACGAACAAGAAAATATTAAAAAGAAGTAGATAAAACTAACAAATTTTAATTTTTTTGATTCAAAACAAATCAATTGTACGACTGACTGTACAATACGTTCCTACTTATTCATTTGTTTAAGTTGTTGCTTATGAGTCATTCCATATGTGAAATTTCAGTGTTATTTCCCAAAGCATTAAATGATTTCTTTTTAATTCAAAAGTATTTTCAGCAAAGCAGAAGAAAAAGATGCCATTTTATTGCCTGACCAAATATGAATTTATGCCCAAAAAAACCCAAAAATCGAATAAATTATAAGTTAGCCAATTTTTTGAATGATAATTTTTGCAATGTTAATCTGGGTTTTTTTGATCAATATTATTTGTATGTAAATCAAAACGGTTATTCTATAATTATTATTCTCTACGTTTCATCGGATTTTCACGACTTTTTGCGCAAAAATACAACGCTGTGATTTAAATAAAATGAGATTATCTTAAATATCAAAAAAAAACATATTGATAACTTTAAAGAAGCTTTATAGAAGTTTACGTTTTTTTTTTGATTTTTTCAAAAGTTATCTTTTAAATGTATGGTTTTATCAATACAGTTAAAGAAAAACCTCCTAAGAGAACCCTTTTGGCAGTACGAGAAAGCCAACCCTACTGAGGAAAACCAGAAAAAGTTTCTACAAGCTAGCAAGACCTGTAGCGTTCATATTCGACGAACCAAATTTTTAAATAGTCAAAAATTACAGCAAAAAATACTACAATGTCCCAAGTGTAGTAAAAATGTTTGGTTATTCATTTTTAAAAACATACAAAATACCACCTCGTTTTCGGTTCCAACGCTCGTCCTCAATGATACTCCATTTGTCAGCTCGCATGATAAAGCCAATTTTCTTGCAGAACAGTTTGCTGTTAATTTGACGCTGCCAAGAAAGTGTTCTGACTCCTCCTGTACTTGAGAGCATAAATGATTTTATGGAACAAATCTTCTTTCACGCTCGTGCAGTTGCTAGAGTTCTGAAAGATCGGGGGATAGTACCCCTCCCATTGTTCTGAAGAGGTGTTCTTCAACGCTGGCAAAAGCACTGCGTAAGCTTTCCCATCTTGCCTACCAAACATGTCTCCTTCCGAGTGAATGGAAAACAGCATTTATCCAGCCTGTCCCTAAAAAAGGCGTGTCTTCTTCCCCCTCCATCTATCGAACAATTGCGCCTACGTTTCTTCTTTCTAAGGTCATGGAAACGCTGACAATTTTCAGCTCAAGAAATATTTCGAAGAACGAAAGCTTCTTAATGACCGGCAGTACGGCTTTCGTAGGAATAGGTCCACTGGTGATCTGATGGTATATCTCACCGAACAGAACAGTGGCACAAATCTTTACATCGTTTTGGAGACACTAAGATTATTGTGCTTGATATTTCAAAAGCATTTGATAAAGTTTGGCATCAAGCTCTCTTATCAAAAATGCGTCCATTTGGTATCGATGAATCTCTTCTTCGTTGGATTAGAAATTACCTTTTAAACCGATCAACACAAGCTGTATTGGAAGGTTTTAAGTCTGATATCTACAAAATAAATGCTGGTGTGTCCCAGGGCTCCGTTTTGTGTCCGATCCTCTTTCTTATATTCATCAACGATCTTTTATCTGATACTTCTAATCCATTAAATTTTTTTGCTGACGATAGTACCCTCAGCTTTTCATATTCATTTCTATATTCACATCCATATTATGTCCTTCAGATTTGGAACCTGAACGGCAGCTTACGATAAGCTCATTAAATTCCGATCTCGACAGCGTTTTCTCGACTCATTATACAAATAAAATTGTTCTATGGACTTATCACATTTTTTATGATTTTGTAGTGAGTACAGCTTCTTTGTACTCATTTAGTAAATATACCTTTTGGAATTTACTTCAATAAATGAATTAATGGCATTTATTCATTTTTGTCTGCTATGGTTGAAGTGTATATATGCTATGCACAGATATAAATATTATATGTACTTGTTATATAAAAAAGTGTTGGTTATCTGTTAATCTGATAATCGCATGTATTGGGTACAGTTTCTATGCACCATTCTATGCACTCATTAAATAAATACAAATATTGCATACATTAATCAAATAAATAAGGTCTACGTATCTGTGCTGAGCTGCTGAGTACAATGAAGATATAGATGGAACAATTACTATGTACTCATTACATAAATATAAATACTATATGGATGCTGTAAATAATACATTCCCGGGTATTTGTGATGAGTAACGAGATGATTTAGTGGGGTAAATTTGCTATGTACTCAGTAAACAAAAATAAATGAGGCATGGATTCATTAAACAAATATGTGTTGGGTACCTGTGATGAGAACAATGATAATGTAGTGGGTACAATTGTTATTTACTCAATACATAAATATTAATACTTCATTGATAAATTGAATAAATAAGATCTGGGTTTTTGTGCTGAGTACAAGAAAGATGTAGTTGGTACAGTGGATAAAGTATACTCATTACAACCAGCAGTCACTGTCCGATAAAGCTATAGACGTTACATAGAACTATAAATATTCCACTGTGAAGAGTACATACAAATATGTACTCAGTACATATGTACTGAGTACATAAATTTATGTACTCAGTACATACAATTATGAACACAGTACATACATTTATGTACTCAGTACATACTTTTATTTAGTTCGTTCATACATTTATACACTGAGGACATATGTGTATGTACTGAGTACATATTTTGCTGTGCTCTTCACAGTGGACTATTTAGAGTTTTATGTAACGTCTATAGCTTGCTGCGCTTGCTCTCTTCAGGTTTTATGTTTTGCCGTTTATCGGAAATTGACTGCTGGTTTTTCCTTAATTCTGAAATTATATTATTTTATTTTTTTTTTTCATAAATTCATATTTATCAAACAAATCAGATGGTACCTATACTTTTTTTTGCTTTTAAAATAATAAATCATTTACAGTAATAATTTATATCTTAAATTGTTCTTAGAACTTTTTTAATGATATCATAATGTTATGGAATCAATAAATACGTACATTGTCTATTTTAATCAACGATAAACTTGTTAGCTATACGAGATCAAGTTTTGTGTGATACAGTCGTGCCGATTTTTTTTTTTTTTTAACGTAAAGGATTTACTTAATTGAAGGCATCTTATTTTTTGGCCATTCCATCGCTATAAGCCCTGCATCCAAATTGCAATTTTCAAATTATAACTCTCCCTCATGTTCCCTGGCCATACACGTACATAAAAATATAGGTAACATGTTATCCTCGTTGTAAGTAAGGAGAACACGGTAACAAAAAATTTGATTTCCCTTGGTATGAAAAATAAAAATAATAAATCCAAGAGCGAGGAAAAGTCCATAAATCCTTTCGTGTGATGAAACTTTAATGCAAACCATCTTCAATTTATTCTGAACAAATCTCCATCCAACCAAGTGCTGCACTGCTTCGTCCTATTCAGAGCTTAATTAAAATCCCACCTTTTCCTACTTTCGTGCCCGTGCTTCTGTTCGTATTCATGACTAAAGAAAATATTATACCATGGCCAATATACCAGGAAAGGATGGCAGAGTCTTTCTATGTACATTGTACATCTCTTTTTATACATATACCTAGTGTTGAACAATTTTTCGACCAAATTGACCTCATTTAGATGAGGAAAGCCTCCAGTCGTGTCTAGCTTTTTAGTTAACTATCTTGATTCTCCTACCATCTTCCCTCTACCAACATAACAGCTTCGCCCGCACAATGAAAACACGCCATAGTAATTTTTCCTCCCACTGCATACTATGCCGTTATTGTTTGCAGTTGAAGGATTCATATTAAATGGAAGGATAGGTATTTAAAGTAAAAAGTTTTACTTGTAAAGATCTTTTCCAACTTATTTTTTGTTTTTTTTTGTTTTACTTTTATAGCTTTTTATTTGTTTTAAGTACATAATTGAGCTGCAACCGTCCACGTTTTTTAAGAAGAAGTTAATATTTTAAAGGTGTTGCATGATAGTTTGGCTGTTTTTTTTAAACATTTTATTAAGTATAAAAAGGGAAGGGATGTGAATATGATAATGTTGAGTAGTTTATCATTTTACCGTTATTATAGCCCTGACGAAGAACCCAACTACGTATGAAACGTTGCAGTCCTCTAATTTAAAACTGATTTCAAAATAGAACTAACCCCCACGTTGCGTTGGATTTAAAAATTAGTTTAAACAGGTCACGATGAAGGAATAACTGTTTTGAAGTTAATGCAAACAAATCTCTCAGAAAAATGAAATTTTGTATGGAGCCTGACACAATTCCAAAATTAAAAAAAAAAACCAAAAACCCAAAATTCAAGAAACCCTAAATTGGGATTTATTTTAAGATTTTCAGTCTGCCGAATTCAAGGTTTTCGGGATTTTTGTTTAAGAATTAAAGTCGCACTAAGGGTTGCCATGACATAAGACCAAGTGTCACAAGGCCAAATTTGGGGATTTGGCCTTATGACGCGTTACAAAAGCGACATAAGGGAAGGCCAAATGTTAAGAGTTGGCGTTATGTCGCTTTGTAAAGCGTCATAAGGCCAATTTTTTTTAGACCAAAAATTTGCGTGAATTTTGGGTATTATTTTTTTAAATTCTAAAATTGTACAATCTAGTGAATTAAAAGTTTATGTCAAGATGAATTTAAATCAAAAACAAGAACTAGCTATAAGAAAAAAATTATTATAAGAAATTTAATTTATTGTATGAATCTTATCTGTTTCCTAAGGTTGAACCAAGAAAAAGTAGGTATGTCTTTAAATATAAAAAATGTTATTGTATTTAGATATTTTATATTTCTTTTATAAAACTAAAAATTGTTATATAAATCACGCAACTATGTATATGTAGGTACGAACCAAGTTTAAAACAAAAATTAGTAAAGAAAATAACATGGATCGAAAATATAAATTATGAAAGTAAACTTACATTTGGTCTTATGTCTAAAAAAAAACTGGCTTTATGACGCTTTACAAAGCAACATAACGCCAACTCTTAAAATTTGGCCTTATGTCGCTTTTGTAAAGCGTCATAAGGCCAAACCCCCAAATTTGGATGTGACACTTGGTCTTATGTCATGGCACCGCACTAAGGACTATCGTTTAACATTACTGAATTTTTGCTCATGTTGCGTCGCAAATTTTATCAGACACGCATATTCAAATGAATGAAAGCATAACTACCCACCACAGGGTTGCCATATTGGGATTTTTATCGCAAAGGAACATGGGCATTTTGGTTATGTATTATATCTTCAGTAATTTAATGAGGTGTACTTCATTTCATTATATGGCAACTTAGTTCAAATCAAGCGCGAAAATCGTGTTTTATTTAAAATAGCTAAACAAAAGAATGCTAGTTTATTTCTTTAACTAATATGAATTTATAAAAATAAAAAATAAAATCGTCGGAGCTGTGTAAAAAAATATTTTTTTGTATACAGGGTGATTCACCTCAGGTGTGAATAAAACGTTGAGAATATAGGTTTAGCAAGACAAGAACAAAATCGTATATGAAGGGGGTCTATTTCCCTTGGCTTAGACGTAGAGGCGTCTTTAGACAATAGGGGGCCCTGGGCCCTTTAGAAAATTGGGGCCCTTTGTAGAACATGTATTGTAAATTTTTAAGTTTATCATCAGTCATTACTTATTATAATTTTAATTAAATTCAGCTAACAAAAAATAAAATTATAACTTGCTCTATGATATGTTCTTAGAGTAATGATCATATAAGCAAATATTCTAGTTTAATAACTCCGTTGTCCTGAACAAAAATGGAACGTGCAAACATATTAAAAAAAAAGTATGGCGTGATTCTATTCTTCTCTTATTTAGGTATATTTAAAATAAAAAGGTTTGTTCGTAGTTGTATAGTTCGAATATATTACTGAACGACTGAATAGTAGTGGAATTTTACAAACCAAATCAACCTCAAATTTTCTATATTTGAGGTTGATATCAATTAATTGTTCTCAAAAAAAATCGTTACATCTGAAAGTAAACTAATTTTCCTCTTCGAAAGTAAAGTATTTAAAGCCGATCTTTTCTTATCGATAAGTGTTTAATTTCTCTTCGCTTGATAACGCTCTTTACTTTCCTTTGTATCCACTATTCTGTTTTGGAACAGGCATACCAAACCTAATCAACACCAGTTTGGTTAGAGTATCTTTTACCGTTGCTCCGAATTTAATAATTAAAATTAATTTCTAGGACTCTATACATATAGTCAAAAACTAAAAATAAACAGTTACCCCGGGCAAGATAAACACTGAAAACCGGATGTTTCTAGCAATTTTAATATTTATTTCATTACAAAATAAATGAACCATCTTTCTCATAAAACACCTCGTTTGTTCTTGTTTTTACTAAGTAGTTTTTTTTTTATTTTTTAATAACTTGAAAAGTAAAAGTCCTAGAAACATCGGTTCTTAGTGTTTGACTTAGAATTAATAAGAGCCTTGAATTTTTTAACAAAAATAATACTTAATAACGTAAAATTAATTTTGAAAAAAATCGTTTTAATATTTTTCTTTTAATTTTTTTTTTGAAAGTTTTGAGTTTGAAAAATCTGTTAAAAGAACTTTATTTCTAACAGGTTCCCTAACTAAAATTTCAGCTTCGGTTCAGCTTAATAGAAGTTAATAGAACTTCTACTAAGCCGAACCGAAGCTGAATTGTTAGTTGGGATTGTAAGTGTTGCCGCTGCTTTTTAATAATTTATTTTCTGTTTAAAGTTAATCACCCTCTATATAAAATTTTGAAAACATTTTTGAGAAAAAAAAATTGGAATGCAAATGCAAAGTAATTATTTTTATTTACAAATAAGAAAATAAGAGTCAACAAATTTCATCAACCCGTTTTTAAAAATAGAATTTTCACAAAAAAAAATTAAATTTTGTTATGCGATATTACTTATATTTCTTAGGAGTATCTGCATAAAAAGAAATAATTTTAATCGGCTTATCCAATAATGAGAAGGCCAAAAATATGAAAAGTGGTCGTACGGGAGGTACCTACTGTTATGATCTTTGACTTCATCTTATGAACTCCATATTTGTATGTAATTGAATTAAAGTTTTTTCAGTGTAATTAAAAAAAAAAGTCCTTCTAGGAAATTCAATCTGAAATTAATTAAAAAATCAGGACAGAAGCTCAAATACTATAAGCTTTCATCCGTGCTGATTGTCATAACCATCTGTTCAACATTATGTTCTGGCAGTTCTAACTCTTGAAATGCAAAAAAAATTAAAGCAAAGAAAACCAAAAATAAACTATCAAAAAAACAACAAACAAAACAAAACCAACTGTAAAGGAAAAATCGAAAACTAACCAACGTTAACGGCACACAGCTTGTCTCAATAACTCTTGGACAGGAGTTGTTGTTTCTTATATTTGTAGCTTTCACTTTGGATTTTTCCAAATACAGAACAGAAAGAAAAAGAAGGATACAAAATGTGGTCACGTTTGTCAACAAGGAATCCATTTCGTTAACTGTATTTAAGCTGCAGGTGCAACAACGGCAGAAAGGGTAAAAAAAAAATCACTAAGAATACAAAAAATGTCCTTCTATTTCAGCAGTGTTGTTGTTGAATGCTGTAGGTACGTAGTTCCCTTGCAGACGATTTTAATCGAATCAAGAGGATATTCGTTTCGTATCTTTTTTTTCCGATTTTATTTTTCTGATTTTGATTTTTTGGCTTTTAGTGTCTTTGAACATAAAATCAGATTATCTAGTCTATTTGACACGACTTGACCAGGAGTTTCAACATCAGGTTATTTGATCCGAATAACTTCAGCACCTGCTGATGGCCATAAAATCCAGGATAAAAAACAAATATTTCCTTTTTGATGTCAAATATCGTATGTAGGTATGTACCATTGTACCTACATAGAGTTTTTCTCGAACTTATGACACTGACATACACATAGTTTATTGGAATTTCCTTGGGTTTTACTACCTTCAAGTGATAAAAACCAAAGTGTTACTTTGCCCTTAGATCTTTTTGCATGTCCGTTGAGTACTTAAGTCTGCGTCAACTTATTGAACTGGATTGTCACAAATTAGCCCCCTAAGACCTGCACAAGAATCTTGAATTTGATTAAATAATCAAGAACCTTGAATATTGCCTCTGGTCTTTCGGTTCTCTTGATATACATAGGATAGGTATAGTCTTTTAGTCTATGTGCTTGGATAAACTTTATTATAATAAATGTTTCGAGATGATCCTTTTTTTTTTTTTTTTTTTTGTAGAGATTTGGTGCATAAAGCTTTCATTTTTCTTTGGAATCGGTACTTTTTTTATATGCAGCATCACAGAATACTAATTCAAAATGACCAGACTTTTGTGACACATAGGTATACATAGGAACGAAAATTTTCTTTCCAGAAACGAAAAATACTCTTTCACTGATTCATATGTGGGTCTACAGTTTATGTTTGTATGTGCCCTACCTACTGTTAACCCATTGTGGTTCGCAAAGGGGGTTGGCTTTTTGAATGTGGAAACAAAATTTAAGGTTGCCACGAAAAGAGACTCGGAGAGACTATTTTGTAAGTCTCGTCTCGGTCTCGTTAAAATCGAAAATTTTCAGTCTCGTCTCGGTCTCTGTCTAAGTATCATCCCGGTCTCGTCTCCGAAAAATTCGATTTCCGGACAACCTGTTGATTATTGGAACGAAATATTTTCGATCATAGTTTGAATATGTGAAATTGGATATTTAATTTATTAATTACAATCTCTGTTCGGCCCAAATATACAGTCTCGTCTCGATCTCCTCTAGGATACTTAAAAGGCACTTTCACCTCGGTCTCGCATGACGAGACCTTTCTCGTTTCGTGATCTTGTTGGGCTTTTTTAATTCAATTGAGAGGGTCATGTCTATTCAAAACTTCTAAGTGTTTCCGCAAATTGTAGCGGTTCGATAGTTCGTTTGCGTTGAAAATATTGCGAGAAGCTCTCAAACTAGGTCAAATCCATTAATGTTAACTTTCCATTTCTGCATACACAAATCGCCCGTAAGAAATATTTTCTAAATTTGTAAACTTATTGATGACATTAAATTTTTCCCAAGAAATTCACGTAGGTAAATGGTACTATTTTTTTCTAATTGTAAAGTGTTTTCAATTAAGGGCGGATCGATTTTAAAATTGAATAAAACAAGTTGTATATGAGATATATCAATAAGGTCTTATCTTTATTTGAGAGCCCCATCAATGACATTATCTGTGAAATATAACATCGTTCACCGCGGCTTCGCTGGGTGGCGCGGATTCGAAAGGTCCAGTTTTCAGTGACTTTGGCGCATAAATCAGGCTGAATTTTACCGATGGCATCGATTATGTTGTCTTTGAGGGCCGCGGTGGTTTGCGGCTTATTCGCATAGACCTGCGACTTAAGAAAGCCCCACAAGTAAAAGTCCAAAAGGGTCAAATCACACGATCTTGATGGCCAATTCACGTCGCCTCGGCGCGAGATAACCATGCCATGAAACCGCTCGTGCAGAATATCGATTGTGTCTTGAGCTGTGTGGCACGTAGCGCCATCCTGTTGAAAGCATATGTCTTCGGTGTCCATATCATCCAATTCAGGCCACAAGAAGTTACTGATCATCGACCTATAGCGATCGCCGTTGACGGTGATGGCTTGGCCAGCATCATTTTCGAAGTAGTACGGACCAATGACGCCTCCAGCCCAAAATCCACACCAAACATTAACTTTATTCGGATGCATTGGCACCTCGTGAATCTCGCGTGGATTGGTATCGTCCCACATCCGGCAATTTTGATAATTCACGTACCCTGTCATCAAAAAATGGGCCTCACCGCTAAAGATGATTTTTCGACCAAAATTGGGATCAACTTGCAACACCCATTTTGATAATAAAGTTTTATCACTTGCACGTGTTGCTCGACGCTATAACTTACCATGATGATTTGCCTTTAGTAACTGATTAGAAGACGATATTTTGACAGAAAGTAAAAGAAACAATCGTCCCTATTGGAAAACCCTTTATTTTATAAACTGATTTTTTGTTCAATTATGTCCAAAATCTGACAAAGTTCATAGACCAACAAAAATTTACATTGGAAAAACTTTTTAGACCAAATTGCACAGGAAATTTCAGAAATCAAGATATTATAATCTATCTATATACATATATAAAACAAAGTCGTGTTAGTTACAACACTTATAACTCAAGAACTGCTGGACAGATTTTAATGATTTCTTTTTTGTTGGATTCGCCTTCGCCCCAAATAACAGATTAAATATTAAAATACCAAAAAAAGTAAACGGAAATAGTGGTAAAATAGCATTATGACATATTATATATTGAAAATACTTTAATAGAAATTTAAAAATTACCAACACAAACGCGCCGACCATTCTTTTCACATTCTTACATATAGCCCTAAGAACATTTATAAGACCATTTCCTCCAAGTATAACATTTAAAAACACAAAATTAGACGTGTGGATTCTGGGATTTACCTACTGTTACAAATAAATGTTGAGCCATTGTCGTGCCTTTCTTCGCTTAGTTGCCAAACTGTGGGCCAAAACAATGAAACGAACAATAAAATTAAAAAAAAAATATTATTTATTGGTGGTTCAACTGAATTTTTTTCTTTTTTTTCAAAGATGTTTTCTATAACAGCAGTACGTCGATTGTTTTCCGCTGTTTTCGCATAACTGTGGGAACCCTCTGATCATTGCAAAAATATAATTGCAATTGCAATGCATTGGAATAATGGTACAAATGTTCAGGATATTGTAAGGAGGATATACAAATATTTTTATTTTTATTTATTTTGAAAGAAAATGCAACTGCAATTGCGTGCATCCTGCGAATCTTTATTTACTTTTTCAAAAATTCTTTAAAAGGCATTTTTTATAAAAATACATTTTATTTTGTTTTCAAATGCAACTGCAACCGTTACTACAACTGTTATTGAAACTATAATATCCACGTGATGCGTGCACTTTGCGAACCTTGGAAAATAAATTAATATAGCTTTTTCAAATACAAGTTCAACTTATACTGCAACTGCAATTGTTGATTGCCGATATTTTCATAGTTGGTCAAAGCTTTAGTAGCATCTAAAGTCATCATCTGGGACGAATGCACAATGGCGCATAAGCGCGCTTATGAAGCACTTGGCCGAACTTTAAAAGATCTGCGCAATGACTCGAGATGTTTTGGAGGTGCAATGATTTTGCTGTCTGGCGATTTCCGCCAAACACTGCCTGTCATTCCAATATCGACTGCTGCCGATGAAATAAACGCTTGCCTCAAATCATCAAATCAAACAGTTGAATTGATGAACGATCTATCTGCCGAAGACTTCTCTAAGCAATTGCTGACTATCGGTAATGGCCGTGTTCCTGTCGACGAATCGAGCGCATTTATTTCATTCATTCATTCATTCACGATCATATTAATAAAGTTTTCCCAAACATCATTGCTAACCACAAAATTAACAAAAGATTGAGTGAGCATGCAATTTTGGCGGCTAAAAACTTAGATGTGGATTACTTGAATTTCATAATTCAGGATTGAATCATCGGTACTCTGCAATCATATAAGTCTTTCGACACTGTAACAAACGAAGACGAAGACGAAGCCACAAACTATCCAACTGAATTTTTGAACTCTTTGGATGCGCCTTATGGCTTACCACCGCATAATTTGCAATTTAAGGTTGGCTCGGTAGTCATCATGCTACGAAATCTGAACCAACCAAAATTGTGCAATGGAACGCGTTTGGTAATTAGGAAATGTAATTCACGCGACGATACTAAAAAGGACAATTTAAAGGTGACGAAGTTCTCATTCCGTGGATTCCAATGATCCCAACCATTATGCCCATTGAGTTTAAAAGAATTCAATTTCCTCTTCGTCTTGCATTCGCCATAACAATTAAGAAGTCACAAGGTCATTCCTTGAGTGTTTGTGGTCTGAATCTGAAAAAAATGCATGTTTTTCTCATGGTCAATTGTACGCGGCATGTTCACGTGTCGGCAAACCATCCGCTTTATTTGTTCTTGTGCATGATAACAAAACGAAAAATATCGTGTATGACAGAGTGCTTCAATGAATAGAATCAACCAAAGTCCAAACGTCTTGCTAACACGTCAATAAAATAATTAATTATTTTACTTTTACTGAAATTTAATTTTATCCTAAAAAACTATTTAACTTAATAAATTGTTTGCATTTTTTTATTACGTTAATAAAATCATAAATAAATTGTGTACTAAAAGTTAATACATCACTTATTGACTGTAAGGCGGTACGAAGTACGCCGGGTCATCTAGTTTAATAATATACAAAGATTTATTTATTATACATATAAAAAAAGAAACATTAGAAATAAAATAACCTGTTAATTCTCCAAGCATATTATTATTGAAAATTCATAAGATTTATTTAATACCAACGAAATATTGAAACAAAATGGATCTGGATTATAGGTACCTTAAATGCAGTTAGAAATTGAAAAATTTTTTTATATTATTACAGAAAAAATATTAAAAATAAGATTAGAAACAAATTTTGAATTGTTTTCATTTAATACAAAAAAAAAACATTAAAAATTGTGACAGAATCAACCGGCTTTAAATACCTCTTCTACGACTTCCTCAATTCCAAAGTTATCCACAGCGCCCCCGTCACCTACACCAAACGGTGATACATTACCTGCAGTTAAATTAAGAGCCGCTGAGAGATTTAAATGCATTTTTCTATCAAATTTCGATGCTAGCACTACCTGCAATAATATATCTGCATATGTTGAATCTCATTTCACCAACATTAAATTCAAAACTGAGCAACGAAAGGAATCGACTACTCATCTTTCAAACTATTCGTTCCACATGAAATATTCACCCGTTTATTGGATAGGCATTTCTGGCCGGAAAATATAATCCTCCACGAGTTCGTTAAGCGAAATACTATGAATACTCCTTTTCGAAAGACTTTGACAAGACCAACATACCGTCGACGCAACTAATTGATATACTCTATCAAAATGTAAGAGGCCTACGGACAAAGACTAATAAGGTCTTCTACAACACTTCAAATTCTTCTTACGATGTCATATATTTGACTGAAAAATGGCTGATTAGCGGGATAAATAACTCGGAACTTTTTGATTCTTCGTTTAATGTACGTGATAGATACTCCGATCCGAGGATTAATACTGTCGGTGGTGGTATCCTTATTGCTGTTAAATCTTGTTTTGTGACGTCACTATTCAATGTTCCTGTTTGTCAGAATGAATAGTTCATATGTGTAAAGATGGTTCTTCCACACAAAAATATCTATCTTGTCACTATATAGGTACATTGTTCCTGGGAGCCCAGTTAATACCAGTCTTCTCTTTTTTTGACTAAATGAGCTATAATGATGAAGTTATCTGCCCTGGAGATATCAATCTTACCAATCTATCTTGGAAACGTTGTCCCGATACATACGCATTGGTGTCAATAGGAAATCTTACAATGGATGACTCTCGTTTTATTGGCAATCTAACGTCACTTGGTCTTCAACAAATAAACGACATCACAAACTCTAACGCCAAGATCCTCGACTTAATTTACACAACAATTGATGCTGGTATTTCACTCGACAGATCAACTGATCCTCTTGTGAACGAAGACTCTCATCACCCAGCACTCACCATATCTATTCAATACTTTGAAATGAATAATCAAGATCCTGACAATGTTTTTAAATTTAACTTTAAAAAAAACTGATTATACTAAATTAAATAATTTGCTGTCTTTAATTGACTGGTCATGCCTTTGCTCTTGTTCAGATATTGATTCTATGGTTTTGAAATTTTATGACAAAATATTTGATTGTTTTGTAGCATCTGTTCCTCTAATATCTATTAAATCAAAATCGCTTGCTCCTAGCAAACAGGATTAGTTACCGATTTTAATATTTATTTTAATATCAACAGATATAATTATCTATCTTCATTACATACAAAAAATGGATCCTAAATCCTTTTGGAACTTTATCAATAGCAAACGAAAATCTAGTCAATATCCGTCCGTTCTTAAGCATAACAATAGGCGAGTTCGTAATCGCAGAAATCTGCGACAGATCTGCCGCATGTCTGCTTAGCTTCTGCGTATCGATTTTATCAGAAAGTAAGCAGGCGGCAGTTTTTGAATAAATTTGTATTCGTAAACATCGCAGCGCAGAAAATTATTTGTAAGCAATTGCGATTATTAAAAAAAAAAAATTGAAATTAAATTTTCGCGCGGCAAAAGGGGATTTTAGGGCTTTTGTTTTTTTTTACATACAGGGTGGGCCAAATACAAGTTTCTTTTTAAAAAAGCAATAAAATTGTTGTTGGCCTTTACGGTCGGTCCTTTACGGTTCCCAACGAAAAAATGTTCAAAGGGGTCAAATCGCAGCTCCGAGGCGGCCAATTGACATCGCAAAGACGGCTCATAACACGATTTTGAAATTTGGTGCGCAAAAGATCGATTGTGGTATGGGCTATGTGGCATGGTGGGCGCACAATCCTGCATGAACTAGAGGTTGTCCAAATCCATATCTTTAATTTTAGTAAAAAATAAAAGTTGGTTAACATGGTTCTGTAAAGACCATTGTTGACCGAAATGTTGTTCCCAGCCCCTCTACCATGTATTTCTGTTTAATTAATTTTTTTTTTTTTTGCAGCAGAAATTACTTTTTTTCAGCAGAATGTTTTTTTTTCTGCACAAACTGCCCGACGCCGACTTGATTTCTGCGTATTTTTGATGTTTATGAACGTAATTTATTTTGCAGCCCTACTGAAGTCAGATTTCAATTTTTGTTTACGAACACAAAGTTTGCAGATCTAAGTAAGTCAGACGATTACGAATTCGCTCAATATTTCAGACCATGACCCACGTATCATAACACAACTATTTTCAGACTTTTTTCAAAGTGCTTACATCAATGATACTTCTATTTGTGATAACTATTCGAACTGTGATAATCTTAACTGTGATAATCTTGACGAAAATGATCAATTATTTGGTCATTTGAAATCATATTCTCACTTGACTGATATAAGCTTTCATAAAACTATTGACGATATTACGAAATTAATATCTAATTTGGATGATAATGACGCGTCTGGTCCTGATGCCAGCCGTTCCGCGTGCGTTTCGTATGCGTTCCGCATGCGTTAAGCGTGCGTTCCGCATGCGTTAAGCGTGCGTTTCACATGCGTTAAGCGTGCGTTGCGCGTGCGTTGCGCGTGCGTTTCGCATGCGTTTCACGTGCGTTCCGCATGCGTTACGCATGCGTTCCGCTTGCGTTTCGTTCCGCATGCGTTACGCGTGCGTTCCGCTTCTGTTCCACATACGTTACGCATGCGTTCCGCATTCGTTCTGTGTGCGGTCCGTATGCGTTCCGCGTGCGTTTCGCGTGCGTTCCGAGTGCGTTCCGCATGCGTTTCGCGTGCGTTCCGCATGGGTTACGCGTGCGTTCCGCGTATGTTCCGCATGCGTTACGTGTGCGTTCCGCATGCGTTCCGTATGCGTTCCGCGTGCGTTACGCATGCATTCCGCGTGCGTTCCGCATGCGTTCCGTGTGCATTACGCATGCGTTCCGTGTGCGTTACGCATGCGTTCCGTGTGCGTTACGCATGCGTTCCGCGTGCGTTAAGCATGCGTTCCGTATGCGTTCCGCGTGAGTTACGCATGCGTTCCGCGTGCGGTCCGTATGCGTTCCGCATGCGTTACGCATGCGTTCCGCGTACGTTCCGTATGCGTTCCACATGCGTTACGCGTGCGTTCAGCGTGCGTTTCGCACGCGTTGTAGTTGTTAGAATTATGGAGACAAAAATGTTTTCTTATAATGGTCGTTCACAAAAATGTAGCTCCGTTGTTCCTTGACCGATTTCGATAAAATTGAAATAGTATGTAGCTGACGAAGACAAAAAATATTCAAATCAAGGTGAACCAAAAAAAATTGTTCTGATCAAAAGTGTCCTTAAAAATACCTTTTTTTCGTTAAAATCACGAATATATCCCTCAAGCCTAGTACGCTGCTGATGCGAAACGAAAAATCCCATTCAAAAATTACATGATGAAATCATAAACGAAAAATTTCGTTGTGCTTTTCGTTCTCTGGTACGCTGTCCAGTGTCCAACCAGCAAAATTGATGATTATACCAGATTGTTTTGACAAGTCTCTACTCTCTTATCACTTTGAATTAATTCTCCGGAAATTTAAATGTGTGCGGAAAAATGCCATTTGGGTTTGTTCGTGTTTTAATTTGTTGTTACCTTAATTACACCATGGCTATTGTTTAATTTTTTTCGCTAAATTTTTTTTTATTTATTTGCAATTTGTGAATCTCTCCATGAATATTTTTCGGCTGTGTTTTCGTAAGCATTTTGTGCTAAACAGATGTGCAGCGTTTTCATGCAGCGAAATTAATTTACACAGGTTCTTATGGGAGCAGATTCACTCAAAGTCTGCATGCAGCGCATCACTGCAAGATATGTCTATTTCTAAGTATGCTGCGCAACATCATTGCAGACAACAGCAAAGAAAAAATCTTAAATAATTGGTATTTGGCATAACTCATATTGACATCACCTGCCATTCGTTCAAAAAAATTGTTTGTGTTGGTGATTTTTTTTTTAAGAATCCATGAAGCCGACGTTGCCATCCTGGCATCGTCCAACGAAGAAAATCTCGTTCCAACACAATTGTGTCACATCGGTAACGCTGTGCTTTAATGAATTTGTTTGACATAACGATGCATCATGAATGTCAGAAACTATGCACATGTGTTTCGTGTGCAGCTCTGCATGCATAGATGCGTGCAGACTTGCTGCTCATCTGTTTTAGCCATTTGGTTGTCTTTTTGGAGACCGCTGGAAAATTTCGTTTCGCATCAGCAGCGTAGGTATTTTATATGCTTTAGGATGCACAGATAGAAAGTTTGAGCTAGGAGCTGTTTTTAAGAGATCAAAAAATAAACGACATCTCTTATATAGTAGCTACCCGTTTTAGATGAGCTAAAACAAAATCTTGGATATTTTCTCTAGGGAATTTCACCAGGAACACACCAGATATGCCAAACTGAAGATGGATAAGTTCATTTATTTAGGCTTTTGTTCCATTTAAAACTAGGTTCACAGACACAAAGGCCAACCGTTTCTTTAAGAGGAAAATCGCTTTATGCGGACTTCTCGTCGTTGTAGTTTTAGTTTTTTACCTGAGGATTGTTTAGTCTTGATTTTTATCTTATTTGATTCGGCATTAAAAACTACCCTAAAGTCATGTACCATATGTTTATGTTGCACTATATTACCCTTACTATAAAGAAAATTCATCAAACTGGATTCGGATCCGAATATCCCCCACTATCCGGATAGTGTCGGATCCCAACTGTCTCATTGAACTATCCGGATATTCGGGTATCCAGAACTATTAGTACGTTTTCACCTACCACTTAATCCGGATTTAAGTGGATTTTACCATAATCTTCTTTGAAATTTTTGAAATCTTGAAGATTTCCCATACAAATTATAATCTCCTCAAACAAAGATTAGAAGTAAATGTCATCGAAATCTTCTTGGATGTAGCAGATTGTCAAAACAAACAAACCTTATTTCGGGGAACGCGCCTATCCAAATGTCATTTTCTCCATTGACAATAAACAAAAAAAAATGTCAGACTTTATTTTGAGGATGCCGAGCACTGTCTAGGAATTAATTTTGTGTAAGTATTAATAAAAAAAACTATAAATTGCATGTTAAATACTACCGTTAATTAATAAAATAAATAACTTACAGATAAGGGAACCAAATCAAACAACAAAAAAAAAAAACAGAGGAAAACATGGGCACCATTGGACCAGTCTCCCGCAGCGTTGAGATGCTCGAGAAATTGATGGCCACCGGCATGAACGTTGCCTGCAATAACCTTTCACATGGATTTCACGAATACCATGCCGAAAAGATCTTAAATGTTCGTCAGCCTGGCAAGTAATACTCAGCCTGATTGAAGGCAGTGGCTCCGGTGAAGTTAATTGAAGAAAAAGGAAACCATCAAATTGTCGACCAACAAAGACTTTTTGAAAAAAGGGTAACAAGCCAACAAGGACTGCATCTTTGTGGACTATCCTAATATTGTGAATGTTCAGTGTTGAAGTTGTAAATTTTGCATTTATTTATATTAAATGAGATTTCATAAAAATGTTCAGTTGAACAAATAAATTTATATCAAAAAATATTAATACAGAACTGAGAATCACTAGGGTTAACTTTATTTTCAATAAAATCTTGAATCTTTTTGCGGTCTTCAATCAATGACGGTAGATCATTTTTGCTAGGCTCGTACAAATTGGCGCAATAGACAGTTCCTTTAAGAATACATATAGATTTTTTTTTTAACGAAAACAGGAACTCTATTTATAATCATTACCTTCGATGAAGATGATATGGTTGGAGTTTTTCGGGAAATTCTAAAATTTTTTTGTATAATAATCCTTTTTTGCAATAATTTTGTTTATTCTTGTCATATTGACTTTCGAATGACAATTCAGAGTGAAAACGTCAAACCAATCTTTTTTTTCTCTGGTGGAAACACTTCAAGATTAATTTTTAATCTACTCTTTTTAATCTGGATTATCTTTAGGTGAAAACGTAGTATATCTCATCAACAATTTGCAAAAGTTTAGGTTTGCCTACAAAACTTAAACAAAACGATTTTCTTAAAAGTTTTGATTCAGCCCTAGGAGCACATCTACGTAGTAATAGTTTAAAATAAAAACCGACCCGATATTCTAAATACTTCGGTCGTCATAGCGTTGCCAAAACTAATTAAAATACATGAAATTGTCTTAGCCAGATTTCTTAATATTTTTTTTTTTTTTTGTTTTCAAAATAATAAAGATTTTTAAAATCGAAAGATGAACAAAAAGCAAAAAACCGTTGGATCAGGTTTCCATTAGGCATATGTTGCAAATTAGCTCAGTGGATGCATGCTCGCTTTCGGAACGGAAGGATACCAGTTCAAATCCAGGTAAGTAAAACTTGACATTTTTTTTCAATTAAAATAAAATAATATAATTTCAGATTTCAGAATAAAGGGAAAACCAGCGGTCACTCTATTGATTGTGACAAACGTACAAGTCATTAGCAACAAACGTGTTACTCATTTGTCACAACCACTTTGATCTTCTTAACCATTCGCTTGTCGTTAAAGTATTAACGTTTACTCTAAAAGCACGATTCGTTTGCCACAAACAGTAAATATGTTTACAAAACACCTATTTTCATCTGACACAAACTTTCTATTCGTTTGAAACAAACGATAGAATTTTGCTACAACTGTATGAATTATTGTTTGTCTCAAACGAATTTAAGAGTTTGCTGCAAACGAACTGTCAAAACTGGCTGGCAAACAAAAAATTCGTTTGGGCAATTTTTACGTTTGCCGCAAACGATTCCTTCCCTCAGTGTTTGTATGAAGAAAATTGTATGAAGTTTAACGTAAATCAGTTTTCTGAGGAAAATTAAATGTAAACTAAGGAATCCGAGTGGAGTTCAACCGGACGAAACCACATTTTGTGTGTTTTTTTTTTCTAAAAGATGTTAGGAGCTATTTTCAATCAATAACAGTGCTTTTTTTGTGTGTTTAGTGCCTAAGTTGTTTCAGTTTAATTTGAAAATATATATAAAAATATCTACTATGTATAGTATAAGTACGTTGTTACTTATCTATGCAGTATGCACCAAACCTGCCTACAGAACCTATATTATTATAGAAAATAAGAAAACCCCCCGTTTAAGGTAAAAGTTGCCCAATAATTTACTTCCTTGTTCACTTTACTGCACTCATGTGCTGCTGCTGATGCTGCTGCTTCTCTGTACAATGCTTCTGCACCACGTAACAACCAACCACTCTAAATTTAGTGTGTCGCATCACATAACCATTGCAGCAAAATGACAAACTCTTGCACACTCCTTCATCACCCATTTATATCGTTGCTTCCGCAGCCAGCCAGCCATCCATCCATCACAGTGAAGCAATGTTTATATTTAAACTACTTCAAGCCTCCCATGGAACCACTTTCGACTTCCACATCCTCATTCTTTATAGTTTGTAGTACCAAACCAAAAACTACAACTACCTACACCCTAAGTAGAATGGTTTACTGGAACAACGTCTCGTAAATCCTCTATTATGCAGCAGCTTTTTCATTCTGTGTTGCAAAGCGATTGAGAATGAATGGAGGTATGTATATCCCAAAAAGGACGAACAAGAAAAAAAATCTGTACTTTGTACACTATACAAGGTGGTGGGCCCCAAGTGGGATTCTAAATCAACACGTTACTTACTAGGTTGTCCTCGTAGCTAAGTTTCAGAGTTTCTTTCATTTGTTCGTTCTTCCTCCTTGTCTTTCTCTCTGTCTTTACAAAGACTACATGCTGCTTTCATTTTCTTTCCAAGCTCATCGTATTTTCCTGTTTTCCTTTATTCATTTTAGATTAGAAAATGAAAGAAGCATGGAAGCATAAATCCTTTCAACGACGGACATGACCACTTTGGCGAGATGGCGGGGGTTGTTGTAGTTTTGTAGGTGGTATTATATAGCTCCGGCTTTTCGGGACGAAGAAGGCGGATGACGGCAATAAGACTTTTCTGTCTTTATAAAAAAAGAAAAAATTGCACATCGAGCGGCAGGAGTAGGTAAGTCAAAGACGTGTGAAAGTGTTTAGATTGGAATCGGGCGGAAGCTACAACATTTCCTTCCTATGCTCTTTAGAGCGGGAAAAAAGGACAACGAAGATGAGGACGTCTGCTAGCAGGAACTGTATGTATTTTGGATATAATAGACGGTCTTTGCCGCAGTTGACTTGGATGGAAGCCAAATTGGGTCTATATAAAGGCAATTAGTGCTATGCACGCTTTTCTACTACTTTTCCCATATACATTACATAGCCAAGGTGATGTAGCTGACTTCCTTTTATTTTTCATCTTGCTCCTTGGTAGGTATGTCTTACTTACTCGTACTATATCTTCCGGCAGCTATGTAGGTATATCATTTGAAAACTAACTTTTCAGATGAATGTGTTATTGTGTTGGAGTTGGAGTTTTATTACTACAGTTCAAGGCTTATATACTTTTCTTACTTATGAATCCTACTTTGCGCTGATTATATACAACATATCTAAATTTTATGTGTTCTTGTAATATTTACTTTAAGGCAATCTTGAATTTATATATTTGTAAATAGTTCCCTATTCCTAGAACTAACCAGGGAAGGTAGGAAAAACTGTCTCTCAAAGGCGCATATATAACATAATTAAATAAAATAGATAATAATCTCTACCAAAACTCTACAATTTTCTATAAAAAAAAAAAAAACAACCAGCGGAAAGCTTATAGAAGTTAAATGCTTTATAAAATTTAATTTAAGTTAAAAGTATTACAGAAGCTGCTATTTTTAATTACATTTCTATATTATTTCTTTACTAATTCTTAGGTGAGTTGGCAGCAGTGGCGTTACTATACGTAACTAACTAGTGTGAGTGACAATCATAATTGCTTAGAAAAAACAGAATGGCGAATTGACATAATTTTGTAATTTAAAAAACTTCTTAACCCATTAATTAACACAATGCGGAATTTACTTATAGTAATAACAGTTATTTTTTTCTCGGACCAGTGTCAAATGCTTTATTTTATTTTTTGTTCGATCTATAAGAAAAATGGTTTGCCCCACCCCCCCCCCTCTTCCCCCAGAACAAAATCCAAACTACGCCACTGGAAGGTAAATGTGTCTATTTTTATCAAATAATTCATAGTTTGATTATTATTTTATTGAAAAGCATCATTAAATTATAGTTTGTTAACCATGGCTCTTTGACACGTGTTTTTATCAAACATCCAACAACGGTTTAACAGAAGCTTACAGGTCTTTTAAAATGCAGTTTGAAATATTATGGAACATGAAATTTCTAATGAACTGTTACAAAAATATGTTTTAGAAATTGTATTGGTTAGAGGGCTCGATAATGAGAAAATAATATCATGATTCTTCACAATACAGTAATAAATGGAAAATAGAAAAACCCGTGATCGACATTTTTTAATAGAGAATGTCAACTTCCTTAAAGCTTATTTTATATTTTGAGTGAAACACTTTTAAAGACTTAGGTTGTAACTTAGTACGCTTTTACTCATAAACTGTAACTTGCACCCGAAATATTGATAAATCTAATCGGCTTAGGTTTGAGAAAGATTAATCGTTGGTAAAAATTTTCAAAAAAAAAATTGAACTTTTCTTAAAAATAAAAAAAAATCCCTCCTGCTTACAAATTTGGTCGAAATCATTAAAGTCGTTAACGAGAAATTGGAAAATTAAAAAATCGATTCTATGACAGGCACTGTTAATAATCGTTAAAAATAATTTTGTTTTTCTTTCAAAATATTCATTTTATTCCTAACAGTAGCTTCAAATTTCAATTTCCCTTCTAAAGAATCACACAAGAACCTTAAATCCAAAATTTAAAGAAAATCGCTTCAAAGGTTTAGGCTGCAGTTCAAGGTAAATAGATAAATAGACAGCTAGACAGACAGACAGACATAAATACAGACAGAATTGCGGAACCCAATTAAAAGTAATAGTGACCTCTCAAGTAGCAGCCTGGTGTATATTTTGGTGTAAATTCATGAATTTTGGTGCACAATTTAGAAAATTGAAGATACATTTAATATTTTGGTATATTTTTCAAAATACACCGGTAAGAAAAATACACCATTGTATTTTCTGTGCAAAATTTCATAATTTTTTTTAAATTCGGTGTACAAAATAAATCGATTTTTAGCTGTTTTTATAATACACTATTAATGGTGCATAAAATTATTCGATTCTGAAACCAACAAAAGTGATATATTATTTACACTATATTTCGTAGATAAAATACACTATCTGAAATGGGCATCTGTTTTTTGTGTAAGATTTAAACCCCGTAGAAATTAAATACACTGAACTACATAGTGTGAAAAATAAACAAGAAAACATTATTCATTTAGTCGTATTTGATAACGAGCTAACACTACATTTATTGATTAGCAACAAATATTAACAAAAAAAGGAGTAGCTAAATAATTATTTAAAGTGTTATCGTGGACAAAAAAAAAACTTTAAAAAAAAAATTAAATAAAACTGTGAAACCATTGAATACACTATACACAGAGAATAGGTGTTATTAATACATCTTTTTGGGGAAATATGCACCATTGAATTCACCACAAAGAGAATGGGTCTAGTAAATACACTATTTTGGGAGAATTTGCACTATTGAATACACCACTCAGAGAATAGGTGTAATAATACTCTATTTTGGTGAAATATGCACCATTGAATACACCACACAGATAATAGGTGCAATTAATACTCTATGTTGGTGAAATATGCACCATTTAATACACCAACCATAGAATGGATGTATAAGTATTTAAGAAATTAAAAAAAAATATAAATGTAGGTATCTACATTATGTAAATATTAATAAATATTGTTTTTACTTCGTATGAACCAATTTTGTTTTTGTTTTTAATAAACTTTTAGACATTTCCTACACACCGAAAAATATTCTTGGATATATTTTCCACAATGGTGCATTTTTTTCATTGCTCCTTTGACTTGGTGCATTTTTTATATCAATTTCTCGAATTGATACACATCAGTGAATAGTTTGCACAGTTTTCAGCAAAATAAATGTACCGAAAATAGAATAATGCATGTTTCAAATGGTGTATTTTTTTCTTCTTTTTCTACATTGGTGCATTTTTTGTTCTAGATTCAGGAATTAGTGTATTTTTTGGACGGCAGCCATATTTTGAAGGAATGTTTAGGTAAAAATGAGATTCCACTGGCCGCCATATTTAAAATGAAGACAATGATTAATTATTTTATTATATTTTTCAAATGAATTATACCACTTTTTTGGTATTTCCGACCTTTTTTTAACAGTATGTATAAAAAAAAAAATAAAGAACAACCAAAAAACTATGTATTTTGAAAAATGAATTTTCACGCATCGAATTAGAAATCTTTAATTAATTCAATTAAAAGTACAAGTGACCTCAACTCCAGAAATAATTGTGTTTCGCCCAAGGTATTTTCTGGGTGCACGAATTTAAACAAATTCCCCTAGAATAATAAAATTCACAGTATCTTTTTGCTGTGATTTTTATAAGAGTCGGTAAACATCGACCAAAATTTGTGTCTTAGTAGGGTATAACAGACTGACTGAAGAGCCCACTGTTATACCTTGGGCGAAACACAATTATTTCTGGAGTTGAGGTCACTTGTACTTTTAATTGAATTTTATTCATTCACTCCACTTAAAACAGAAGTAATTTCAATATTTTAATATTTAAATTTCTTCATCTTCTAATTATTAAAAACCTGACCACGGGTATTTATTTTCTGGGTGCACGAATTTAAACAAATTCCCCTAGAATAATAAAATTCACAGTATCTTTTTGCTGTGATTTTTATAAGAGTCGGTAAACATCGACCAAAATTTGTGTCTTAGTAGGGTATAACAGACTGACTGAAGAGCCCACTGTTATACCTTGGGCGAAACACAATTATTTCTGGAGTTGAGGTCACTTGTACTTTTAATTGAATCTTTAATTAATTCAAATTATTAAGGCGCTCGATTTTTAGATGGGGTAGGACCAAAAATCAGTCGACAGAATGTACTTCGTTTTGAAATTAGACACTCGAATTCAAAGTAATTCATGATTTAATTGCGTCCGTATTATGTATTAGCATCATAGAAAGATCAGAAATCTTTCACATACATTTTCTATCAGGAAATAAACAATGGTGTGGATTTTAACTCATCAGACTAGTTTCCGATTAAAGAAATAAACTTCGGTGTTAATTTTGTTTCAAAATAAATTCTGAGTTTTGGATTTTTGTACACTAATGGTATATTTTATCTATCAATCATGTGTATTTTTCACCAAAAAGTGGTGTAAACTGTTTACCATTGAGGTGTATGATTTGAGCTCAGGTTCAGAACATAATATACAACTCTGGAGTTTAATTTATTCAGTAATCAGAACAATTTGTATACCACTAGCACAATTTAAATACAAACAACGGTTTTATTTGTGTACAGCCAGTGTAAATTTTAAACGAGAACGCGGTATAATTTACACTGAATTTAAATTAAATGTTCGAAAATTGCACCAAAAAGTGGTGTATTTTTTATATTCAAAATGTATATCACAAAAGTGCAAAATATACCCCAAATATTTTGGTGTATTTTGGAATTTTGTGCTACTTAAGCTTAACTCCAGAAAGAAATGCGTTTACCCCAGATATGACAGTGACCTCTTCAATAAGACGTCAAATTGTTCTGAGACCCAAATTTTGGTCAAAGTTTCCCAACTTTTATAAAAATCATAGCAAAAATGTACTGTGAATTTTATTATTTTAAGGGAATTTGTGTAAATTAATGCACCAAGAAGATCTAGAGTTGAAGACAAATCCACTTAAAACAAAAGGAATTTAATTTTTTTAAATTTCATTTATTTTGTTTCAAATTACATTTAATAATTTATGCCTGTATTTGACTCTTCATTAGTTTACCTACTTTTGCTCAAGGAAAATAGTGCTCATACGCCACAGTAGGTAGGTACATATTTTTGTTGTTTAGAAAACAAAAATCAAACTGATGTTGTAGTAAATTTAGCAGGTATCTGATTGATGGTTGGCTTGTACAGAATGGTTGGCCACTGCTGTCTTTGCGGAGCTTTTATTATATTAATGTCCGATTTGTGGCCAGTCATTCTCTGTCGCAGGAATTGCTTTGTTGTTCCTACATAGCAAAGGTTGCAGATGTAATTCTCTTTGCCCTTGCAATTGATTTTGTAAACCTATCGGTTCTGTTGTCCTTTTCGGTTTTCGGCTTGAGCAATGTGACTTAAATGCTAATTTAAGATTTTTGCAACGGTTGGCGACAATTTGTTGAAAATTTGCAGCCAATGTCGGAACATAAACTATACTTTTGGAGATGACGTCGGACTCCGTTTCAATGTCACAACGGCTTCTTTATTTTTATAGCGATGCTTTAAGCTTCTTATAAGTTCATAAGGGTAGCCATTATTCGCTTGAATTATATGCTTCCATTTTAGGAGTGAAACTTTTCGCAACTTAACACAAATACCTTGTTTACCAAGTTGGAAGCAGTATTAATAGCAATATGTCGAGCTTGATTTGATAGAAAATAATTGACTAGTCTTCCTGATGATGTTTCATTCTGGTACCAGTCAAAACAGATATCGCCTTTTTCACGGTGAATTTTAACATCTAAAAATGCTATCGCATTGTGTTTCTCCCTTTTAACCGTGAATTTGATTTTTTTGTTGGAATTCAATGAAAACCAGCAGCAAAAACCGCAAATATATCATCAACGTATTTGAAATTTGCCTTTGGTTTATCAACTATTTTAAAACAGTCATCAAAATGATTATTCAAAACTAAGCCCGAAATGGTGGGCAAAAACGCCGAAGAAGAACCAGATTCTTCACTAAACATTTTATTTTTTATTTAGAGCATTTTAAAGAAATCTTTAACGATTACCATCTAATGAATTTATTTTCGAAATATGTATTTTTCCCGTCTTCGTGAACTTACATTTATTAATATTAATTCATTCCTGCAGCTTTTGGACAGCTGCAAAACACACAAAACAACATTTCTGACCTAAATTCCACGTGAAGAATTGGGCTGGCCACGAAACGAGACTCTGCGAGACTTTTGTAAGTCTCTTCTCGGTCTCGTTTAAATCGAAAATTTTCAGTCTCGTCTCGAGCTCGAGTCGGTCTCGTATAATTAAGTCTCGTCTCCGAAAAATACTATTTCCGGCCAACTTGTTGATTATTGGAACGAAATATTTTAAATTATAGTTTGAATGCGTGCAGAAGAAAATAAATATTTAACTGAAATTGGATTTTTTAATTTATTAGACTCTCTGTAAATTTCGGTCCAAATATGCAGTCTCGTCTCGGTTGCTTAAAAGCCAGTCTCGTCTCGTCGTGCGAGACCGAGATCGAGTAATTTTATGTAAAGAATCTAAAAAATAGCTAGTAGCTAGTTGCTAAGGTTAATATATTTTAAAGGATGAAGGGCAAATATGTATGAATTCTGGTCGTTAGGCCAACACTAATGAAATTAGTATCAAATGAAAGGTGATGTTCGAGCTTCTTACATAAATGCAATATTTTCAAAATCGTACATGGGAAATTCGAGCTGGCGATTGCAAACACCATATTTCAGTTTTTTTCATAACTTTTCATACTCCTCCTGTACTTGAGAGCGTAAATGATTTTATGGGACAAATCTTCTTTCGCACTCGTGCAGTTGCTAGAGTTCTAAAAGATCTCGACATTTACAAATCCGCTGGCCCGGATAGTATCCCTCCCATTGTTCTGAAGAGGTGTTCTTCAACGCTGGCAAAACCACTGCGTAAGCTTTTCCATCTGTCCTACTCTACTGGTCTCTTTCCGAGTGGATGGAAAACAGCATTTGTCCAGACTGTCCCTAAAAAAGGCGTATCTTCTTCACCCTCCAACTATCGACCAATTGCACTTACGTCCCTTCTTTCCAAGGTCATGGACACGCTGATCAATTTTCAGCTTAAGAAATATCTCGAAGAACGAAAGCTTTTTAATGACCAGCAGTACAGATTTCGTAGCAATAGGTCCACTGGTGATCTGATGGTATATATCACCGAACAGTGGCACAAATCTTTACATCGTTTTGGAGAAAGTAAGATTATTGCGCTTGATATTTCAAAAGCATTTGATAGAGTTTGGCATCAAGCTCTCTTATCAAAAATGCGTGCATTTGGTATCGATGAATCTCTTCTTCGTTGGATTAGGAATTACCTTTCGGACCGCTCAATACAAGTTATATTGGATGGTTACAAGTCTGATATCCACAAAATTAATGCTGGTGTGCCCCAAGGCTCCGTTTTGTCTCCGACCCTCTTTCTTATATTCATCAACGATTTTTTATCTGAAACTTCTAATCCATTAAACTGTTTTGCTGACGACAGTACCCTCAGCTTTTCATTTTCGTTTCTAGATTCACATCCATGTCCTTCAGATCTGGAACTTCAACGGCAACGTATGATAAGCTCATTAAATTCTGACCTTGACAGCATTGTCCAATGGGGAAACAAAAACCGTGTAGAATTTAATGCTTCTTAAACTCAATACTGTCTCCTGTCGTTGAATCGGAACCCACCCCCTATGCCCCCTTTAGACAATTCAACCGTAATACTCGCGCTTTTAGGAATGCTCATCAGTTTACCCTTGAACCCAACTGCGGACGTACTGTTAAGTACAGAGATTCTTTCTTTAGTCGCACTACACGAATGTGGAATGCTTTACCCAGCCAAATTTTCCCTCCCATTGTGATTTACAGACATTCAAAACCAATGTGCATCGGTATATCCTTTTAAATCCCCTCCAACCTACCTAACCGCTTGTGCTGCGTATAACATTTTAAGCGCGCGCTTAATATAAAAAAAAAAAATAAATAGCTTTTCATATAAAAGATGTAAGAAAATGATTTAAGTATCAAAGAAAAATGTAGTTGTGTCATCTTTCAAATATTAGTAAAGTTAGTAAGCTAAGTTTTATACACTTTGAGATATTAAGTTCTATAGTCTTGAATACAAACTTTTTTAGCACTAGCTTTACATACAACATCTTAAAAAATTCAGTGGTGACGTATACCTTTTCTAGCATCATCGAGAAGCTATTTTAACGTCGATACCAGACTGTATAATTTTTTTGTTTTTAACTTAGAATCTACTGTTCTGGTCAATAAGCACAATAAAGTGACTTTTGAAGCAATTTTTGATTATAAGCAGGTATATTTATTGAGGAAAGCACACTTTATGATATATTTAATTAAAGGTTTTAAAAATAGATTTTTGGTGGTCCTAAAAAAACCATACGTCACCACTGAATTTTTGAAGATATTGATGTGTAAAAATTCATATCTCTTCAAAGTGTATAAAACGTAGCATAATAACTTTACTATAACTTGAAAGTTGAGAAAACTACCGTTTATTTAATACCAATGTCGTTTTCCTACGTTCTTTATATAAAAAGTTATGAATAATTATTTCGAAAAAAAAAAAAAACAGAAATATGTGTTTGCAATCGCCAACTCGATTTTCCCATGTACGATTTTGAAAATATTGTATTTATGTAAGAAGCTCGAGCATCACCTTTCATTTGATACCAATTTCATTAGTGTTGGTCTAACGACGAGAATTTCAGTGGCTATCTCTGTTCTCCGGTGGTTTTGGTTCTTGCCGCCGTATAATGAAATAAAGTACTGGACAAGACCTTTCATTTGAGATATATTTTAATTCTGTTGGATCAACGACCAATTTGCCCATCATCCTTTGTCTGAAACTCTCAAAACATTTTGAATATTAAAAACTGACCAAGCCATTTTCAAATGCTTTAGTTTTTTTTTTTTTATTTTTATTTCAAAAAGTTTTATATCAATAAAAAATATGTTCAAAGTTTTCTTTATTAAAAAAATACGTTTAGGAAAAACGCAATATATTCCAGGCAAATGGTGTTTTGGCCAGGAACAAAATATAGAGGTATTTTTCTGACCCGTCTTTTATATTTTAGGGCTCACTGAATCCGACTTTCCACTTTCCTACTTCCTACGGATGTGGCTTCACGGCGAAAATCGCAAAAAACCTCAAAATGTTCGACTTTTTTCAGTTTTTTGCCAAAAAGTCAACAAAATTTACACTTTTTGGGTAAAATTATCTTCTACACTTCATAGAACATAAAATTTCCTACAAAAAAGGACTGCAATTTTTGACTGCAGAATGAATGGTTTGGCCAATAAAGTGGCACAACGGCTCGTGAAGCACCAGGGCCTAGTGACTAACAACTCGCAACCATTCCTGTGTGCGTCTGTCGACAGGAATGGAAGAGACCTACAATTTTGTGCCGAATCCGAACGGCTAGACGAGAAGCACTTATTCGTGACAAGTGATACTCTTGGAGGATTTATCAATTCCTTGCAAGAGGCAGTAGCCCTGAAAAAAAACTTGTTTAGTTTTTTAGGTGGACGAGGCTGGGAAGCGAACCTAGACCTCCATCGTGACAGTCCAATGCACAAACCATTACGCTACGGGCTACTACACAGTTGTAACTCAAAAACCATGCTTGTAATTGTAAAAAACCTAAGCTTCTATTTAAACACCATTCAATTCTCTACAATTTTTTCACCTTCATTACTAAAATTGGCGAAAAATGCAGAGGCTATAGGTTGATGCAATTATACAGTGCTTTGCATAAGTATAAACGCACCTGTAAAAATGCATTTTATAGAAAACTGGAAACAGTAGCGACACCTTACTATTTTTTTATTTAATGGCATCAGTAAACAAGTGAATTGAGCAAAAAAAAAGTCCAGTTATTTTCCCTAGCGTTGATTAGAAAATAAAAACAGATTTTTTCGTATTGCAGAAGTATAAACGCACTATGCAAATCTCGTTTACGCTTCATTCACCTATGCATTTCGAGAAGACAAACAACAAAGCCGCGTGGTACACATTTAAGCGATACGGAAAAAGCCAAAATTCAAGAATTTCGGTCAAGTTGCCTAAGATTTAGGGCTATTCGAAGGAAAATTTCGAGATCGCGTTATTTTTCCGTAATCGCATACATGATCTAGAATCTTTTGGAACGAAAATAAGACCCGGGGGTCCGCAGATGCTGTCACGTCGCAATAATAACCGATCAATCAATGATGCATCTAATTTGGTGCATTTTTCGAGGGAAATTAGTTACGAATTGGGGTTAGGCGTTTCATTTTCGACGGTTGTTCGTACTTTAAGAAGCAGTGGCGTGATTGTTCGGGGCAAAATGGCGCCAGCTCCAAATCTGACAACAGCCCACAAACAAAAATATTTAAAAGATGGTTGAAAATAAAATGACAAAATTCGTTATAAGTAATACATTATATTTAGATATATTATGTTTACAACGAATTGGTTTTTGTGTGGTATTCATCGAAGCATTTCGGGTGAAACGGGATATCACATTTCTTGCAGGAAAAAACGATTTGGCTGGAACACTTGCAACATCGGAGACGCTTTTCTGTTTTGATGACAATATGTTTGATGTTGTCGAAACAGGCCACTTCATTCGGGTTTCCTTCCGTTTGAACCACAGGTTCAATGTGTGTTTCCGATCGCAACAGGGAATCTACAACAAACGTTCTAAATTCTTTTTTAGAAGTTGAAGCGATGCTTTGGGATGTTGATGAACTGTTTGGATCATTTGGTACATCATCGACTTCCGGTTCATCGTATATGTCTTCAGGATTTTGAGAATTTAAATCATCAAACCTGCATTCTAGCTCAATTTCACCAGCCAATTCTTTTGGGAACATGTTTCCATCTTCCAAACGCTGCACATTATCATCGATTTCCTCATTATCATTAACAGCATCATTTTTCGGAGGTAAAAAATAATGTTTGTATGAACTGCAGCATCCAACAGCTTATAAGTAAAAAATACGTCGAACGCAAAAAAACTTATATTCGCGATCTGTTTTTCCAATACAGCGCGCATTTATGAATTGTTTTTTTTTTTGTTTTCTAGTCTTATAGGGACCACGCTCATAAGAAAAGTGACCTGAGCCTTAATGTTTCCTATACGCAAAATGCGCTGCCTAATTATTTCTAAGAATAAAGTCAAGTGGAAGGTAAAGGGTTTTCCAATATAGCACTATTAAATGATTTTTTTTTTTTTTTTTCTTAGAACCCCACCCTTTTGTTGGACAGAATGCAATCAAAAATTATGATTCCTTTCCAAAAATGTTCGCATTGTAAACATAAAGACACAATATTCTGAGAAAAAAACCGTTCAATCTAATATAGGTACATAAAGCAGCGAATTTTTTTTTTGAAATGCTATTGCCTTCGGCGAGCGTTGCGAAAACGCAACGTAATGCTTTCATCTAACCTGACAAGCAGGCAACTTATGTTAATTACGTCAAAATTATTTTAGAATATAATTTGAAACCTTGTTTACCTGGAGTTGACATTATTTTTAAAAATAATAATTTTGACGATATTTTTTAAAAGTTCAAAAATCCTATATCAAAATTTACAAAAACTTGTGTTTTGAAAGTCCTAAAAAAGCACGAAATTTTTTTTTTACAACAAAATCCAAAATCAGGTTGATTAGATAATTCAACTATCTCTCAAAATCATGTTTTAGTTTATTTCAATTTATAATCAGTTATGTTCCAGAAGTCTTCAAATATGACGTTGCGAAAACGCAACGCTAGTCGGAAATGGGTTTTAAAGTACGAACAATCGTCGAAAATGAAACGCCTAACCCCAATTCGTAACGAATTTCCCTCAAAAAAATGCACCGAATTAGATGCAACATTGATTGATCGGTTATTGTCGAGACGTGACAGCATCTGCGGACCCCCGGGTCTTATTTTTGTTCCAAAAGATTCTGGATCTCTTATGCAATTACGGAAAAATAACGCGATCTCGAAATTTTCCTTCGAATAGCCCTAAATCTTAGGCAACTTGACCGAAATTCTTGAATTTTGGCTTTTTCCGTATCGCTTAAATGTGTACCACGCGGCTTCGTTGTTTGTCTTCTCGAAATGCATAGTTGAATAAAGCGTAAACGAGATTTGCATAGTGCGTTTATACTTCTGCAATACGAACAAATGTGTTTTTATTTTCTAGAGAATGATAGGGAAAATAACGGGACTTTTTTTTTGCTCAATTCACTTGTTTACTGATGCCATTAAATAAAAAAATAGCAAGGTGTCGCTTCCATTTCCAGTTTTCTATAAAATGCATTTTTACAGGTGCGTTTATACTTATGCAAAGCACTGTAGTAGCCCGTAGCGTAATGGTTAGTGCGTTTGACTGTCACTCTGGAGGTCTGGGATCGCTTCCCAGCCTCGTCCACCTAAAAACTAAAAAGTTTTTTTTCAGGGCTACTGCCTCTTGCGAGGAATTGACAAATCCTCCAAGAGTATCACTTGTCACGAATAAGTGCTTCTCGTCTAGCCGTTCGGATTCGGCATACAATTGTAGGTCCCTTCCATTCCTATCGAAAGGCGCATACAGAAATGGTTGCGAGTTGTTAGTCACTAGGCCCTGGTTCTTCATGAGCCGTTGTGCCACCTGATTTATTTTTTTTTTTTTTAAAGCACTGTATCTCATATAATTTCTCGAAATTTGGCTTGGCTTTCAAAATAAATGCAAAAAACCAAAAGGGTTGGAGTTACTCCCCCTCCTCAAAATTGCGACCGCTGATTTAAAAACGCTCCGCGGTTTTCTCATCTTCAATGACCCATTGAATGATTATTACAATAAAAACCCTTGAACGTCTTAGTTCCATTCCTTATGACATAATCAATAGCCTTTTAGTGGCTTCCAGTAATATAACATATAATTTCATCGCACTCTTGCCGCTGCATTTTGTCGCCAATTTAAGTGATGAACTTAACTAACTTGTAGAAGATTTAATGTTGTTTATGCAGAAGCTAAGATTTTTTGCAATAACAGGCATGGCTTTTGAGTGTAAAGCGACAATCTAACCACAGAAATGTGTTTTCCAAAAAGTACGAAATGTTGGTCTTTTTTCACCGTGGTCAAACCGTTCACTCTGGAATACAAAAAATTGTAAACCTTTTTTGTAGGAAATTTTATCTTCTATGAAGTGGTTATTTTATGCAGAAAGTGGAAATTTTGTTGACTTTTTGGCAAAAAAAAAAAAAATGAAAAGGACGAACATTTTGAGGTTTTTTGCGATTTTTGCTGTGAAGTCATATCCGTAGGAAGTAGCAAAGTCTACATTCGGATTCAGCGACCCCTAAAATATAAAAGACATGTGAGAAAAAAGCTTATGTATTTGTTTTCCTGAAACTGGCACTCCAGGAGACGATTTGAATGGACTAATACTAGAATACTAGTAACCATATTATGGAATTTTTAATCAAAAAGTAGCCTTACTTGTCATATTATAATCAACTAAATTGATTAAAAAAAACTCTTGATCCCTTTCCTTAAGGGTTGAACAAATTTTCATTGGCTTTTCCCTTTATAACACTACTCAAATACCTACATATACACCGATTCAATTCAATATGTTCGTTATTCGCAAATAGAAATTTAAGTATTAAAAGCGAACTATTAAAAGTTTTTGACATCAGCAGGAGTATAGCTATAATACCTATCAGATTAACTCCCCTCAACAAAACATGCTTTCCTGATGGCAAATTGTTACCGTAAACACTATTAAATTTCACTTTGTTCATCCTTGCCTCTATTCTTATCATCATAATTATTAATATTTTAAAGGTGGTCTTGGAAACTTTGAGTCATAAAACAAAGACAAGACGCCTTGAGTCAAAAAACAACTTTTACTCCACCCTTGGACGCTCTTTAACTAACCCACCATGCTCTCACTGTTAAAGGGTTGCAGCGGTTCAAGCTTGAAGTTAACATTCCATCATCAGTAGTTTGTCTGTGAGTGTTGTTACTACACAAAACACAATATCGACTTTTCCGTCCCTCGACAGCAACTCATCATACTCTCCAACACCCTGCTTCATCTTGACTGTATTTTACCAACCTGTCCACATTTTGTCTGTTTGTGCTTGAGGTTTTCATTATTCCAACCCGGTAGTAGATAGTTAAAGTTGTACAAGAGATTAGAGTAAACTAGCTTTTGAGTTTTAATATGTAATAGCATGAAGGGACACCTACGCGGAAGTAAAAGAGAAATACAGAGGAGTGACGTTGGGAAGGACAACAATTATTGTTTTTGGCACGTCGACATGTTGAGTGATATTATTTAAATCCTTTTCTCCTCGTCTTTAAAAACAATTAAATTCGAAAAATGGACATACTGTACAGAATCATGTACATATGTAAGTAAAATACCACTTTTTTGTATACAAATCAAATGCCTGAATAAGACAAGTGTGACATTCAAACTGATTGCGGTTAGTAAGATACTTCTTACGATCAAAATTGTACAGAACTCTGTTTGCATATGTCAATTTTTAGAGCAAATTCACCTCAAACAACCTCACATCATTGCATCGCATAAACCAAAAGATAATATTTGAAATTAAATTTTCATTTTCAATCTCGAATGATTTTCATCTATTTATTCAAACAAATAATGTTCTAAAATCAACATTTGTGTTATCTAACACGACTTCTTCCTTACGCCTGAGTCTTCTTTGGATTATAGGTAGGAGGTACATTATCTTCAGAGCAACTTGTAACAATTCTTGACGGTAACATAAAAACAAATTTTACTCAAATTTTGACTGTATAAAAATTTACATAATTCCATCAACTTCGTTGGTATATAATATTATATGTATGTAGGTTAGGACATCCAGACACCTTCATCAGCGCAACGCTATAGGTACCTAGTATCTTGGATTGTTGCTCCATTGGGGGAGTACACTTTGAAAAATAAATTATTCGAAAACATTTGAAATTTTGTTGAACTTGAAAAGACAAAGTATTTTCCTTTTTTTACAGAAGATAGGTTTCTATTCAATGCGATTATGTGTGGAAGAAAACAAAACTAAAAATTTCGGTCAAACCTGACATCACCTATGATGATACAGAATGTAAAATAAAAAACAAGCTCATTTTTATAATTTAAAGCATTTAAATGTTATTATGCAAAAGTAAATAAACAGCGATTTAACCATAAATATTTTTTTTTTTCAATTATTTATGAGGAACCTAACTTATTAAAAAAGTCAATACAAAAAAAAATGAATAAATGAAGAAGGAGAAAAAGAGAGGCTACCAGTTTAGGTAGGGATAGCGTAAGATACTAAACAATAAAGATTCATTCGATGTGTGTTATTCAAATGAATTTTACGTATTGCTGTTTTCTTTTCTCGGACAAATATTCAATTTTAATAATATAAAAGTACCCTAAAGTACTTCACCTAAAATAATTTAAATTTCACTCAAATAAGACAATTTCCACTACCTTGACTTCTCTATTGATAGCAACAAAAAATATTGCGCATACGCCACCCTACACACAAGTAAAAATTTTGTGGATTCCGAAATAAAAATGACCGTCTGTTTCTGCGTTCCAAATTCAACTCAATTCTTTATTATTATCAAAGTTTCGTTTGCATCTACATATTTACAATTAAAGCTTATTAATTAATTAATGCTTAGTACTGATACTTGACTTAGGTATCTATTACTATTTCAGCAGAACTAAGGAAATGAGGTGTTTATTTACATTACCATGAAAGTGGTTTGAACTTATTTATAATGTCTTGAACAGTAGACTAATCATTCCTTAGGTAGGTTCAATATACGTTACAGTTGCATTAAATAAGCTTCAAACAAAAAGGTAAGTACTACTAAGTGTTTTGGCGAAAATCAAAAAAAGCACACAGTTTTGGTTCTAATCACATACCCTAATAATAAAAAATTGTTAATTGTCTTCTTACTCAGAAATTAACTAAAACTTTGATTTAAATAAAATTCATGAATTAGACTTTCTTAATAATAAAAAAATAAACGGCGTGCAATAGCTAATTGACGTTAAGTAATCAACACACGAACGAAAATCTACTATAATCAACAAAATCCCTGATGTCACCAAAGATTATAAGCTATTTTGCATAAATACTTCCTCGCATATTCTGAGATTTTACACCCATACTTCCTCATTAAATCGTGAATTTCGTGCACATAACTGAAATGAAAATGACGTCACCTAAGCTTACGGGAATGTGTCCACCTCGTCTGTCCCCAAGGTCTTTGCTTACAATAGCAATCAGTTTTCCATGTTGTTCTTGAAGAATCTATACCTATTTGCTCCTAAATTAAATTTTTTGTACGAGTTGATGTAGACTCCAACATATCCAACATTGCAATTCGATGCAAAAATTCACAATATCGGTATGCCATTTTAAATTTATATTAAAAAATAAATCAATTTTCAATAATTTTCAACACTGATGTCAACTTAATTTCTCGTTAATACACCTACTTTGGTGACTTAGTTAATTAAACGTCAATCAACGTTAATTAACTTCAATTTTGTTTTATGAATACATTTTTGCACTTAACTAACTGCATAAAGATAATTCACGTTTAATTTGCGTTTATGAATACGTGTGATAGTATTTACACTCTTGTCTGTCAGTCTGTACCTTGGCCTGCAAGCCTAAAACAATTCAGCGATTTTCTTCCAACTTTGGACTTAAGGGTCTTAGAGGATTTCCTAGAGGGATAAATGAATTTTGTTTTAGCTCAAGAAAGAACGGTACCTAACATAATGTACAACCAATTTACAAAAATGTATATTTATGTCAAAAACTGCTCTAACGAATTTGACAACCAAATTACCAATTTGTATCCAGGGTATGGTCAATATTTACAAAATTTACCAATAACGGTTTTTAACAGTCGTACCTGCCATTTTACTATTATTTTTCAAATTTTTCGTTAATTTCTTCAGCGATTTCAACCAAATTTTGTATGCAGGAGGCCTATTTTAGTTTGAACAATTTTAAATACAAACGTTTCCAAAAAAATAGTTTTGGATTCTTTTGAAATTTTTTTTTTAATTCAATGTTTTCAAAACTGGTGTTTAAGTCATTTTTTTTGTATTTTGTTTAAAATTGTATTTTATTAAATACGAAGAGTTGGCATACCAGATTTCATTTACAAAAATGTTCAAAAAAGGCTCAAATTTGGGACTATAAGGATGATGGTCATAGCAGTCGCTTTAAACGCCACAAGATTGGACGGAGTATGCAACTACCTTCCAAATAGTGGAAACTATGATAAAACAATAAATCACCAGCATAATTATATGGCTATAACACCTCAAGATCGACAGGTCATACAAATTCAACATACAATTTGCAAAATCTTGGTAAAACTTTAGTTAAGGCCACCAAAAATGCATTTTATCTAAAACGTTTTTTTTTTTTCAAATTTTAAATCTTTTTTGACCGCAATAGGTTATAAGAAAATTAAAGTAAACAAAACTCAACAAATAGGCCGAAAAAACTGAATTTTGTTGGAGAGCTTCATTTTGTTGTCCTTAACATTTCCTGAAAAGTATCTACCCTTAAATGCACTTTTTTTCTAAATTACTCGAAAACTATAGGGTTATGTTTGGAAGCACATTTTCTATTAGAGAACCAAGTTTAAAGAGTGGTACTGGAAAGGAAACGCCGCCAATTTGAAAAATTTAATTTCTTTTATTTTACTTAATAACTCACGAAAAGTTTATTTTTTCACAAAATAATCTAAAAACAACTTGTAGACAGTAAAATTATCTACAAAATGACATTAACGACTTTTGTACTTCTTAAGTTATAGCGGCCAAAAGTTCATGAGCCAACAATGTGTACTTACAACTTTTTTCTAAAAAACATAAAGTATTCGTGGAATTTAGAAAAAAACTTGCATTTTACGCCCTTTACCCCCTCCCCCCCCCCCCAAAACACCACAAATTAATGAAGGAAATGTTTTGGATACAAAAATGAAGTTATCCACCAAAATTTAGCTTTGTCGGTATTTTTTCGAAGTGAATATCTTATTTTCCTGGACTTAAAGAGGTTTATAAATTTATAAGCTAGCTAAGTAGTCTGAGCTGAACAAAGCAGATGCCAATTGATTTCCTGCACTAAAATTTATAAAAATAATAAAAAATATGAAATTCGTTCTGAGCCATTTAAAAAAAAAAAAATTATAGAAAAGTTTGAAAACATTTTGGAGAATAAAATTAGGAACGCAAATTTAAAATAACTATTTATATACATAAACAAATTTAATTTGAAAAAAAAAATTGTATTTTTTTTTAAATAAAAAAAAAACATTTTTTTTGTGAGTTTTAAAATACAATATAATATTTTTATATTTGTATAATGAGTATCTGCATACAAAAAATAATTGAAATTGGTTTATTCAATAATGAGAACGTCGAAAATATTAAAAGTAGTTCTGTGGAAGTACCTACTGTTGATAAGAATGCAAAATAAAATATTTTTTTTATTTGAAATTGTATTGCACTAATCACACACATCTTTCTATCAAAATTCTTGGTGCCGTTTTCGAGAAAAATAATTGTTTTTTTTAACGGTTTTTTCAACATTCGTATGGAAGGTAGGTAGCGTTATTTTTAAATTTAGAATCCTGATTTTTTCAAATATCTTATAAAGTAATAAAAAATATACCTTAAGCCAAGTCATTTAAAAAAAATACTGAGTTCGCAAACAAACAAAAAATAAAAAACAAAACTTTTATTTTTAATTTTAATTGACAATAATGTAAATTTTTTTTAGAAGCTTCACCATAGTCACGATGATAGAGAACGCAAGAAATCTGAGTCACGGAAGTCTGGCTATAACCCGACCTGCAGCCTAAGCTACTGAAGTGATTTTTTTAAAACCTAGGACTGAAGGTTCTTAGGGGATTCACTAGAGAAGATATTGAAATTAATCTTAGCTCCAAGAATAATGTTACCTGCCATACAACCAATAAATAAATAATTATTCATCTCAAAAACGGCTCTAACGATTTTGATATAGCAATTATTAATTAATGTTAACGGTATCTGTCTTAAAGGCGATTACTTTATTTTTAAATTTCTCGTTATTTTATTTTGTTGAAAATAACTCCTCCTGCCCATAGAATTTTAACTCTGATTTTTTTCTATCAGATCTTATGCAAAACAACCTTTATATTTTAGACACAATACCCAAAATCGGCCATTGAACAAAGTAAAACGACCAGAGCCAATTGTGGCATATTACAAATGAAGAAAATCTACAACCCACTTTCGGCCTTTGTTCGTTTATTTTAGACATAACAGTTTTCGAAGTTTGAGCCTGGCAATATAAAAAATATTTTTACAAAAAAAAAATTCTTTTTGAAATTCAGTTTCAAAAATTCATAAAAGAAGTTTTGAAATTCGATTCTTTCCATCTTAAATTTCTGCAAATAACCAAACAAATCTTTTTAACAAAACTCAGAGTTCGAATACAATTTTGTTTTTCAAAATTAAAATTTGTATTTAGCTGCATAAAGTTAAAGCTCAAATAGTCATAGGAGAATCTTTTATATAGAAATGCAGTTTTTGAAAATTCATTTTTCTTATTATTTACAGAATGTCAAGCCGAAGTTTAAAAAAAAACCGAATTAAAAAATTAGATTTTAGAAAATCTAAAATTAATTTGAAAAAAAAATTTTACAAATTGTTCAAATAAAATTCTGATTCCAATGATCTGGAAATTTTTTTTTTTTAAATTCTACGTTGTTAAACAATGAATTCAAATGATATTTTTTGACTGGAATATAAATAACTTTATCAACCTTTCTTTCTTTTATGACAATAGTAAGCAATTTTTTTTTTTTGTTCAATGCAAATCACTTGTCTTCTTTGTGCAAGTAATTAGCACATTTGTTTTCGTTACAACTTCTATTTTTTTTATAATTATTCCGCTTAACTATTAACAAAATTGTTAATATTTTTCTTTCAATGTAGAACAAATAAATTAAAAATACAACAAACCATAAAACATGCAAACATGCAAACAAGCAAGCAAGAAACTTCAAAGAAATAAATGATGAAAAACACCAAGAAGAACTCGACAAAAACGACTTTCAACATCAGAAGAAGAGAGCATAAGATGAAGAAAAGATATAAGATGAAGTAGAATGTCAATTTTATCATGACAGCTCATAGAGTGAGTGAGAGCCTGAAGGATTCAGTGTCAGTACTGCGGTAATATGGCTTTAAAAATGATATTAACATTGTTTTTGCCATATTTTGCTGCTTTTGTTTTTTTTTCGGGTGCTTTGTCTGATGATATCCGGCATTTTGTCGGGAATTTATCGATAACATCCTTCCCTTAATAAATATAGGACAAGGACGACGTTGTAGAGAGTCTTTTGATGATGGAACAGTGTAGCAGCATCTGACACAGCATGGCGCAGGGAATATTTTATTATATTGACTAGGTAGGGTGTCTTGATGCGGGTGGTGGGAAAGTTCGAAATAGAGATGATTCTTGATGGTGCGATAATATTGATGAAGATGATGACGAGAATGAGAATGATTGTTGGGTGGCCGCTTCGGTTATGATGATGATGATGTATTAAATAGGAATTTCTATAGGTAACAAGTATAATTTTTTTGTAAAGATAAATGCGTTTTATTTGAAAGAATATAAGTTAGTTATTGTGGGGATACTGATGGAGAAACGAAGGAAGAAATTGAAAGGATACAAAATTTGTTTCTTGTGTTGTTGCTGTATAACATGTTCTTATTCATATATTATAACACTTCACTCAATTTTTTTTGAATAGCTTAGGGGAGGATAATACTTCAGAAAAACAATATCAATTTGTCATCAGCGATGGAAAGGTAGCTAGGTAGGCATTAGAAAGCACAAGAAGGCACAAGAAATCAACAATAAGGAAATGGTTGATTTTAACAAAAAAAAAAGTTAATTTTTCTTAAGACTTGAATGGAGAAGCGGATGAGGTAGGGAGGTATTCAAACAATTTTTGTTTTCTTTTAGTTTTTGTTTTTTTTTTTTTTAAGTGGATCGATTGAGTGTCAGATTTTTATTCGATTATTAGAATAATGAAGTTTGGTCTTCCTTGTCATCTCGAAGCTGGGGGATATCTTGGCTGGAGCAACGTAAATCCACATCTTTGTTCAGCTCATAAAGTTCGCGGTTATATCTTCTGCTCCATTCGCCCTTCTCGTACATCAGGACAAAATATCCGAAGAAGAATTTTCCTTTCAAAAGATGAAAGGATCAGCTCTCCCTTTCTGCGTATCGTCCAGCTCTTAGAGCAGTACAGAAGGACTGGCAGCGTGAGTTTTCAAAAAAAGAGCATGATCTGAACATGTTCAAATCAAATCAGAGTGGTCAGAACACGCTATGTTCAGAGGTGTTCAGAGAATGTTCGATATGCTCGAATTCTGTTCAGACCACAGTTCTATTCTGAACTAAAAAAGAAAAACGCCTAGTATAACAGTTTTCTAGACCATGCACTTCTTCTTTCGCGTAAGAACTAAGGAGTTTTTAACCCATTTGTTATTGTTTCGCCAAACCGAAGTAGCAGCGGTTTCCTAGCGTAATTCTTGACTGGATTTCCACTTGTCATTAAGGTACATACATTCATAGCTAAAGTACAAATTTGTATTCAAAATGAGTACATGTTCAACTTCAGAGACATCATCGCCTTTTGCTTTTAGGAGTCAAAAATTTACGAAGCTATTTCTATTAAAATTTGGCTTGGAAGTTAAACCTTTTCACTTAATAACTTACATACGTTGAAAATTTCTCAGAGCTAGGATTTGCTAGCGCTTATACAATACAGGTCAGTATGCCCTTAAAAATGGAAAATATAACTAGTCAAAATGAGAAAATACCTGCAAAATGAAAAAATATCGTCCATAGGCTCAAGCACGGCTTTTAAGGGGGAGGGGGAATTTAGTTATTCCCTCTCACTGAATATGAAACATATAGATATAGAATCATCAGGGGTCAAAACGGAGAGTAAACAGTAGTTTGCAATAGAAAAGCACATGAAAATGCTTGTATTTTCAAATTTCCTATATAAATTTAAGCATAAAATACGAAAAAACTATTTTTTTTAAATTGTTTTCAGCATTCGACTAAACATTATTAAGAGCATTGAATATAAAAACTAATATATTACTTAATGACGTAAAATTTTGAAAAAAAAAAGAAAACAGTTAAAAAAATATGATTTTTTTTTTTAAATTATGAGTTCAAAATTTATTTTCCAAAAACTGTTTAGTTGAACTACTTTTTTAAAAAAGAAAATAAGAGAATAGAAATTTGGCTTTATAAAAAAAATATGATATGAGTTTGTAAGTGTTGCGATTTCAATAATAATTTGGTTAGATTGGGAAGCCATTTCTTACAAGTAAATTGCCCCTCCCACCCAAGATGGGGGGGGGTGAGCTAGACCCGCCCTTTTTTAGAATTTTCTATTATTTTTACCCTTTCCTACAAATATATACTCCTACTTTTAGCAAAACCTTTTAATTCAAAAGTGAAAAATGGTCAAGCTATTCACTAAAAACAAGTTATTCGGTTAATCCAAGGTGGCGTTTTCAATTTTCCCAGAAAACATCACAAAGATGCCTACTGACCCCCTCTAACTTTTAAAAGAAAAGTGTGGAGTACTATTTTTCCCATACCATTATTATTTTCTGTCGATAGCGATTGGGCTAAGGGTGTTTATTTGGTGTTACAAAAAACTAGAACGCGTACGTTGGGTCGAGACAACCCAAAAATCGATAAAATAGGATTAGGCCTGAAAAATGAGTGAATTACCTTGTATTCATACAGTTAAGACTGCTCGCTGACAGTTTATGACTTTTTGACAACAACGCAAAGATTTTCTTTGATATTTTTTCTTAAAAATTGGCCCAAATATCGTTTTGTTCGATATTAATGAAAATTTCAGTCTCATTCTCCCGTTTTGTGTTTCATCTCTAATTGGCAAATTTTTTTATTATTTTTTTTTTTTGTATCATATCCTTTTACCCAAAGGACAATCAGCAATTTTTTTTCAGTAATTTTCTGTTTCTTTTGAAATAATTCCTTTTGTGCAAGTCTATTGTTATCGCGAAGTTCTATTTTAAACGTTTGGGGACACAATTCCTTAACAAAATAATGTGCTGCGTGGGAAAATGATTTAATTTGCACCATGGAGGATAATTCAACTGTCCTTTATAGCTTTTTTTTTTATCTATCCTTGATTTTAATCAAAATAAAAATTCAAGCGCACAATGGAGAATGAAAAAAAGAAGAACGGGAAATCTGGTATGTTTCTGGTTTAATGTACAATTGCCCAACGGGACATTTTCTTTTTGAATTATTTAAACACAAAAAAAAGCTCAATCTTTTTGTATTGCTGACACGCGGGATATTTTGTGCGTATTCTTTTTTTTGTGCTTTGTGTTCTCGAATCCATTTTGGTGTTTATGGGTCTTTTGCTGCAGCATGGGCATGATGCCATAATTTCAAGGGGGAACAATTGCGTCTGATATTTTATTGGACATGGACCCAGGGATCCGGTCGTTCGGTGCTGGTGCTCTGGTCGGTTTTATTGTATGTCGTTGATCCTTTTTCGTCCATTCATACTGTCTGTTTTGTTGTTTGGGTCCTTTTTTATTTAAAAAAAGATAATTTCAATGCTGGTAACGTAGTTCTGTGTGGATTATATTGGTGTAGAAATGCGGTGGATGTTGTATAATGAAGGGAAATGCAGATAAATCAAGGAATCTGATGACAAATGATTACATTTCAATTTGTAAAGTGTAACGGAAGTGGTTTTGTGCGTCCCATAATAGCTGCATGAACTTTATCATCAGCAGCAGGATGTGCGGGTAGCTACAGATGCGGGTGTATTTTATTAATGGAGATTGAATATTATTTTCTTGTTGGTTATGTGGTTTTGTATGGGTACGATACATACTTTGTGGCTCTTGATTATGATGACTCTGATGTTTTTTAGATAGGAAGATGTTTGGAATAAAGCTTTTAGAAGTTAAACGAACTAATGGAATAGGGTCGAATTGAATTGAAATTCAAAATACATACATATATCCCTTTATGATCAGGGAAAATTTTTTATTGTGAGTTAGGTATACGATTCAAGTTAAAAGAGTCAGTAGAAGCTTTATTTTTATTTTTGAATAAATTCAATGGAAATTTTTAAAAAAGGGTTATAGGTACCTATACTCTGAAAGACTTTGTATCAATTTACATAATTCATTCAAGTCCATTCCTTTTGAATGGTTTTTGAATAAAGGGTATAACTTTATTCGAAATGGTAAACGAAGGTCAAAAGGATTTTAAATTTGGGGATGTGGAAGTATTTTATTCAGGAAATATTTATGGTGTGAGATGGAAGCATGTGAAAAGGGCGAGATGTTCCAATGATATCTATGAGGTATTCTGTGCTATAGAAAAGTTTTTCATTGGAATAAGTTGCATATTGTTTAACTAATTGGAAAGATTAAAATTTTCTTTGAAAGACAGATACCTACTCGTTGCTTAATATTGTAGTAGGTATATAATTTTTAGTGATGTACACAAATAATATGTTTATATTCACCTAAATGTAAAGCGATATGAAAAACGGATCGTTTTGGTTCTGTTAAATCATCTTATTATAAACGTCTATCCAAATTTTCTACCGTCAGAGAGGGGAGGAGAAGGTTTGATGATATCAGGAATAAAGAAAGTAACAGTTGACAACGTCATACCTTGTGAAGACCCATAGGACATCGTTTAACCAAATGATTGGTATACAGTTTTGTAGGTAGTGTTTAAGCAATCAATTTGCGCATGGGTTTTCTAAGCATAGGGTTACCAAGGTCAGCTATTTTTAATTTTCTTAAACAACTAAAATGGTAAGTCTCAACGATAGGTACCTATGTACATATTAAAAAAAAATAGATAATAAGGGAATAAATTTCAAAAACTTTAAATTATCTAGTTTCTCGAAAATCAGAAACAACTAATGAAGTTGCACTGGCGGGCTATGGTAGTGGCGACGTGACGGCGGGGGTAAAACCTGCCAGTGGTCTGTTTTTCAAACGACTATATTGCCCGTCGCTAACAGGCGCCTGTATTGTATTTATTGTGAATTATGGGGTGTGATAGTTAACCAAAAAAAAGGATATGATTCGAAAGGTATGTGAAGGCTAATAAAACAAATGCTAAATGATCATTTCAGCAAACAGTTGATTTTTACGGGTAAAATAGGACAAGTAAATACTAGGGCTGGCCACGAGAAGAGACTCGGCGAGAATTTTGTAAGTCTCGTCTCGAGGTGTCGTGTCGGCCTCGTATAATTTATTCTCGTCCCGGTCTCGTCTTCGAAAAATACAATTTCCAGACAACCTGTTGATTATTGGAACAAAATATTTTCAATTATAGTTTAAATATGTGCAGAAGAAATTAAACATTTAACTGAAATTGGATTTTTTAATTCATTAGACTCTCTGTAAATTTCGGACTAAATATGCAGTCTCATCTCGGTCTCGCCTCGGATGCTTAAAAGGCAGTCTCGTCTTGTCTCGGTCTCGCCTGACCGAGAGGAAGACTTTTCTCGTCTCGTGGCCAGCCCTAACATGTACCTGCGGAAAAGATTCTTATATTTTTTAACCACCCTGTGATTTGATTTTGCTACACTGTCCTTTTTCTTGCCACCCCGTCATATCTTTGCCACCCAGCACTTTTGTTTTTTTTCCACATTGTTTTTTTTTCTGTCCTTTTGTTTTTTCGTCACCCAGCACTTTTTTTTTGCCACCTCTGCGTTTTTGTTTGCCAACCCGGCACTTTTTGTAACACTCCGGCATTTTCTTTTTTCAACCCCCGGCATTTTTTTTGCCACCCCGGCAATTTTTTCGGTACTACTCCAACCAAGTTCTACATTTGCTTTTGTTAAATTGAAAAAACTATGTCTTTGATAAACCGTTACGATATCTAAAATAACTTAGCTTCTCCTTTGAAATGTTTCTTGAATTTCTGCAATCCTTTCATTGCTCTTCCACAGAAATCAGTGGTAAGTTGTTTTTTTTTTCGCCTTACACCACTCATATAAATTTTGAATGTTTTACAAAACTCACATAAACTTTTTTTGATAAAGATTTAGTTCTTTTTACCCATCCATCCATTCCATTGAAAAGTTCGACAATTGTTGTCGACAAGAACAAATTCTTAATTTTTTAAGCCAACAAGTTTTTTGCCTGCAACACAATTCTTTCTATTATTCTTAATTCGAGGTTCATTACATTAAACCAAATAATGGAACCTATTAAATAACTTGCCTTAACTATATAATAATAAATGATTATCTCAGGATATTTTTTATTTGAAAACCCTTATTCAGAAGATTAAGACAGAAATTGTGTTTTCTACCTTAAAATGTACCCGTATTCACTTCTTCCACGCGATTAACTAAATAAAATCAATATAACTACAGGGTGTCCCTTAATTTGTCAATAGTATTTTAGAGCATGATTCTTGGGTGTATTCTTAGAAAAAAATTGTTCTACAGTAAGGACCTATCTCCAGTTTTGATATCGTTTATCGGGGATTTAAGAAAAGTCTTACTTTGGTGTACCCTGACCAATGTTAACGGTAACTGCGCTGTTAGTAATAATGAAAGAAACTTCGTTTAGGCTTTTATTTTTAGAAGAAATACAAACCTTTGTAACTGCATTTAAATAAATTATATATCTTATCTTAGTCTTAAGATATTCAATTTTTAGCCTGTTCCATTTTTCCTGTCCATGCCAATTTTTTGACTTTGCGGTCAATTTTCTCCAAAAAATGCGTAATCAACATGATGTTTTAATAATTTTTTTGAATGTATGTAACAATACTAAAAATAAAATTTACCACCAAAATTGCAGAAAAACCCATAGATTTTATGATAATTTGGAAAAACAGCGGCAGGTAAAATGAATTAAAATTTTTTTTTAGCTTTAAGCTCGAAAAGCTATAAATACAAATTATGTGTGGTTTTAGATAATTTTGTAAGTATGTTTTTTTACTAAAACAGTTATAACGGGTGCACTCTGACATTCTTTGGTTTGAATACATGCTAATTTTAGTAGTTCTTGCAAAATGATTTATCAGAACTATTGGAGGACATTCGATAGGTTGATGGTGCTTTAGCCCACTTTGCTGTAGAGGTTAAAAATTGACAAGATGAAGAGTAAGTGGTAATCTTTGCATAGGAAAAAGTGAGAGCAATTCAATGACCTGCAAGATCTCCTGATCCTACAATATTGGATGTTTTTGAATGGGGAAGAATGAAATAAATCTTTTATTCAACCAAAATAGCAATTTAAAGTGAATAAGAAGAGCACATGCTCAAAGCGCTCACTATCAGTGAAATACAAAAACAGTGACCACACATTGATAACCACACATATCATTTTTTATTCATAGCCATTCGAGCGTTAAGCAAAAAAAAAATCTGTCGCTGGTTTTCCAAATTATCATAAAATCTATGGGTTTTTCGGCAAACTTGTTATTGACTTTTATTTTAAGTAAGTATTGTTACGTACACTCAATAAAATTATTAAAAAATCGTGTTGATTACGATATTTTTGAGAAAATTTACGCCAAAGTCAAAAAATTACCATGGGCAGGAAAAATGGAACAGGCTTAAAACTGAATATCTTTAGACTGAGAAAAGATATAAAATTTATTTTAACGCAGTTACAAAGGCTGGTTCTTTTTCTTCTTCTTAAAACAGCCTCAAGGAAGTTTCTATCATTATTAATAACAGAGCAATTACCGTTATTATGGGTCAGGGTACACCAAAGTAAGACTTTTCTTAAATCCCTGATAAATGTTATCAACATTAGAGATAGGCCTTTACTGTAAAACAATTGTTTTCTAAGAATACACCCAAAATCATGCCCTAAAATACTATTGACGAATTAAGGGACACACTGTTGTATAGTTAGTTGCTGTCATATGTAAGTATAAATGGAGATATCCAATTTAACCGCATGGTAAGTAAAGTTTTCGGTCTATTGAGCTGCTGTAGATATGTACATATAGTAGATAGGTATATTGTGTACATTGTACAACTGATTGGCTTTACGCTTCAGCCTTTTTCCTGATTAAGAAGTTACAATTAGGTTGTAAGTAAGCTTTCGGTTCTTTGCAAACTAGTATATGTACTAGTTTAATTAAAAAAGGACTCAAGGTTAAATTTAAATCGTTCCTCCAATCACTCACAGGTCACAGCTTCTTGGGAATGTACATTCGAAATAAAAACAAAAATAGGACGACCATAAGGATTCTAACATACAGATTTCGACATTCTTATTTCGTAAGCGGGCATCTTGAATTTAAAGAAAATTCGTTAAAGTTTAATAACTCACTTGTTTCCAAACTATTGACTAAACAATTGAAGAGGACTGAAAAACTTTTTGAGAATCTTTAAAGAGTCTGTGAGGTCGACAAGCTACTTCTACCTAAAGTGGCACCCGCAACGCTGAAAATTTTCTTGCAATTTTCTTGCATTTCTTATAGTGTAGTGGGTGTAATCGAGTGACCTGCAGGCAGTATCTAATCTTTACCAAATTGAGGACTTCAAATTTCTTACCCAGCCTATTCCTGAAATGCAAAAAAAATGCAAATTTGGGGCCTTACTACACATTTCTAGCATGCTTAGTTCTCGAGATACACCATATGACCTGCAAACTTCACTGTAAAGCAGGTCAATCGATTGCACCCACTATTTGATGAAGTGCAAAATCGGAAATAGAAAAAATGCAAACAAAACTGAAACTGGTCACATTTGCATTTAAAAGATCTAAGGTCTTACAGGCATATAGTTAAAATTAAAAAAATTAAAATTAAAAAAAAAAGATGCCCTCCCAACTTCACAGACGTTTCTTCAACTTAAGGCTATAAGCTTTCTAGTTTCTGACTCACATAGGTTTGCATATTATTTACGGGTTTGGCATTTATTTTAATCTTTCAGTGAATTTCTTTAAATCCACTGGAATGTTTCATATACTTATTACATATTATGTAAGAAATCAATAAAACTCAAAAATTGAATAGAAAAGGATATGCGACTACCATTTTTCATCCGATACAAAATGCCCGCCTACTCACCATCCACATTATCCATCCTGACACTGAAAATAGAAATCAATGGAAGACATGACTGACATCACCATTTACCACCTTCACTCACTACATCTCTCACCAAAAACAGACACAGACATCATAAAGATCTTGCAAAAAAAAAAAAAACGTTATCGTCATCCCTAAGACCTAGCGCAAAGCTATAATAAGAAATAAGAACACGAAGGGTAAAACGGGTGGACGTGCTCGGAATTTTCTTAGGACAATAATCGTTGAATTTCGAATCTGATTGGTATTGAGATGATGATGATGGTAGTGACTTGGAACGGAAAATATCTTCGTTACTTAACTGTGTGGTGGGGTCAATGATTTTTTATAAAAAACTTTTTTTTTGTTAGATGGTGGGGTGTAGAGAGTTGCCTTGGAAAATTGAAAGGAAAAAGGGTTTATCTATTCAGTTACATACAATAAGGTATGAGAAACTATTAACTGGACTTTTAAATGGCCATGAACACACGGACGTGTCGAAAGAAAATTGGAATTTTATGAAGGATTTTTTGGGGTCAGTTTTATGGGTCTATTATGTAAGTGTTCATATTGAATGGAAACACGTTCTTGGAATTAACAATTGTACAATAGATGTTTTGTGTTGATGTTGAAATGGAATGAGATAGACAGTATTTCTTTATTGGGCAAATAAAATCGACCTACCTACCCTATTTAAATACTTAAATTACCTATTTTTATTTGTATTTCTAACTGTTAGAGCCGCTGTATAATGCTTTTGGTATTCGTAATATAGACAAGAAAGGATGGGTACAAAACACAATGAACAAATCCGGTGCGGTTAGATTATAATGTGTGGACAAAATTTGTTTGAGTAACTCAATCAAAATCATGTAATTAATATATTTATGTAAACTAGCTGACCCAGCGAACTTCATTCCGCCCAAATTCATTAATGTAATGAAAATAATATTTCAGAGCCTGACACATGTTACTTGATGTACATAATTATACCAACTCAAATTCTTTCTTCAAAAATTCTATTAAATACAATAAAAATAACAATTGAAGAGGACTGAAAAACTTTTTTGGACTCTTCAAAGCGTCTGTGAGGTCGACGAGCAACTTCTACCCAACGCAACGCTACAATTTTGTTTGCAATTTTCTTGCATTTCATTTGTTTGCCAACACTTGAGCACGCCACAAACAATTAACTTATAGCCTTATTCTGGTAACCTTACTGATGCCTCACAAGTCACAATAACCTCACAACTCGTGGTGAACTCGCCTTAGAAATTATGATCTGCTTCTTGGCAGATCACAACTCACGTTGTTCTTGTGAGGTTTATTATGAGGGCTTCCATAGAAAACGAAATTGTGACCGCCTTATAAAAAAAACAAACTCACAAAAAATTGTGACCTGTGAGCCTCAGAACGGCAGAATAAGGCTGTAAACGACTGGAATTAAATAAGCGAAATTTTCGCGTGAACATCGTCGCTTGAATGACAAACTCCGTAAGATAGTTTGTGGCTTCGGTTTCATCCATCAAGGTGTCGATGATGGATTTGTATGAATGTAACTCTTCGGCGAATTCATTCTTAATAACGAAATTCAAATGATCGACATACTTGTTTTTTTGCAGCCAAAATTGCTCGTGCACTCATCCAATTATGGTCTGCATAGTTCTAAGCGATATGCAGGAAAACATTCGTGATGTTGGCAAAAATGCGGAGGAAATGAATTTCAGGCTGGTGACTTAGTCCACTGGAATCACGCCATTGCTCATCGCCAACAATTGCCTGGAGAACTCTGCAGCGGACTCGTTAATTCCTAACATATTTGCATAAAGCCGACGCCTTTAGGCAAGTGTACAATTCATCTGCCGAAGCTGACTTTGGAATGACAGGCAGCGTATTAAGAAAATAGCCTGAGAGCATAATCGTTGCGCCACCGAAACTTCTTTTATCATTTCGTATATCTTTTAACGTGTGATTTAGGTCTTCCAATGCACTTTTGTGAGCCATTGTGTACTCATCCTAGGTGGTACCGTTACATTGCTGCAATACTATCGCCATGGAAGAATTTTTTGAAATGTTTCATGTAGGTTCTTCATCCAAATGCAGATTCAATGGTAATTTCAATGCAGAATGGTTTCACAGCTTTCTACCAATATAGCCTCAATCCACTAAGAGGCGAGTACGAAAGCAATCTTAGATCTTTTAGGAATCGTAGCCAATACCAGTGAAAACAGAATTTTTTTTATCAAATTTGTCTGGACGTATCAAGGAAGAAAATGACCATTTCAGTTATCGGCTGCTTACATCCATTCATCGAACATCTTGAAACAATGCGACTCGATCGAGGACCATTACTCGCTCCAATTCTCAATTAAATGCAAGAAAATATTCTTAAAACTGGATCTTTCAGGATTTCCAATTTCCCTGAAAATTTCCGGGATATTCCTCCATCGTGTCCTTCCTTGACCCAAAACAAATTCATATATTCAAGATCGTGAAAATCGAAAACGACGAGTTATGTTGTTGAAAAACGAAATGTTCACCTGTAGCGCCACCTGTTTTTTAATGATATTATAACGCTATGGAACCAATACATACATAAGTATGTATGTATATTGCGATCCAGTCGTGCATTTTATTTTATTTAAATTTATCATCAACAAATTTAAACCGATATACCGTAAAATCAAAAGTAAATTGTATTCAAAATATCTACAACATGCATTTTTTGAACAAGCTCAAGTTAAGTTGATAATATGGAACTACAGCCGCTTAACTGTAAAAAATGTGTTATTTAAAACTTAGAAAAAATTAAATTTCTCAAATTTATATATGTAGTTTCTATTATCGTAAGCATTTTAATCGCTATTACGATGATAGCCAAGACCAAATAGTGTGTTTCGCAGTTTTATCCATCTGTTGTCGTCCGAGTTCATACAACATAAATGGCTATATTGATTTTTATTAAACTTGGTAGCCGGAGTTTAAATAATTTTATTTATTTTAGGACAAAAAACATCGATACTATCCAAACCATGCTTTCAGCAAAAAAAGAAAATATTATGTTTCTCAAAAACGGCTCCAACGATTTTGATAACAAATATCGGTTAGGTAAGTACCTATGTATACTTAACATATAGGGAAAGGTAAAAAGGTAACAAAATTGATATTTATAACAATATACAGCTAAAACTAACCAAACTACTGTATCAGATTAGTTTTTAAATTGTACTATAACTTATTTTAGACGATAGTCTAAGTTTTGACGTTATTAGGTTCTCCATTAAAAAGTACCTTGAAATCATGTTTACCATATGCATGAATTGTACCAAGACAATTTTCTTCGTTTGATGCACAATAACCTTCCGCCCCTAAAAATAAAACACCCTTGCCGACAAGATAGTCTTATATAGATTCTTTTGGTTCTTCATTCTTATGGTAAATGCAACGTTTTCACCACCTTTAATAAGGATAGAATTGTTTGTTTTATGTGTCGTTTATAATGTTTTAAATTAAGGATTTCAATGACTATTCGGATTTTTAGATTTAAAGACTTAGAAAAAAAAAACAAAAGAGATGGTTTATCTTTTAGAATGAAAAACTATTTTAATTTCCCATCCAATTCTTCTTTTTGTTGAATTTAATTTTTTTTGTCAATCTATTCAAAAAATATGTTTAATTAAAAACCCTGATGCATGAACTATTTAAGTTCCTTTTTTCAAATAACCTTATATCTTTCATTTTTGAATTCTCATATAGCTAATAAAAAAGATTTCACTTATAAGCCACATTTAATCCCTAATAATCCACACTGCAATGAAAACAACAAAAAAAAATAAAGGACATTCGAGGTCCATTAACGGTCCCATAACAATGACCGACCCATCACAATATTATTATTTCCGACCCAACCACAACCACTTCACATTCCCACAACATAGTCGCTCCCATTATATTGGATAAAGCTTATGGAATGAGTTTTCCCACGCAGCAAAAACAATGCTTTAAAAAAAAAAAAATAGCTCTAAGGACCGTAAAACCTGTCCAATATCCCAATGGAATGCTGTCCGTTGCCAACACTAGTATAACCATTGCCGCCATGCACCCTCATAGTTTTTTTTTGTTTTTCTTAAGCTTATTTGCATCTATAAATTTAAAGTTAGTCCAGTATGGTTCATGGGGATTTTCCTTGTCTTTCCTTCTGGCAGAATAGAATAAAATAAAAAGTGAAATTCCAAAGAGAAGTATAGTGAACCTTCTGTTGGGGCAAAAACTTGTAAAATATTTAGCCACAATACCTTCCTCTAGCTCGATGCATAAAAACTATGCAAAATGTAATAAAAAACTGTTTTTTTTTTTTTGAAGTTGGTTTCTAACTGATGTCGACGAACTCTGGCTACACTTTTGGATTATGGGCATTAACAATTGGAGACTGAGTATTTTTATAGTTTTGAGATTTTTGGTGTTAGCACGCATATTTTTGTTTTAAAGTTGGGTTTAAGGTAAAGATATTGTTCTTATAGGGAAAACTAACTAAGATATCGGCGTGTTATTCAAAAATTCATTAATTTTGCTATTTTACTCGTTACTGTAAAATTAGACAAAATATAGTGGGCAAATTTAACAAAAGTCAGTTACAAGCTGGACTTTGATTTTTTTAATCCTCTAAGTCTAAAGCGTACACTCAAAATTTGGCGTATTCCCTTTCATCACATTATTAGTTTTCTTAGTGGCATAAATTATTATATAGAAAACAATAATTAAGTATCTAAAATGGTGGGCTTTAAACAAAAATTCCCAACAATAGCAACGCGTTCACAATCGCCGAAACGGCCTTTAGTAAAAATGTTTATAAAAATAGATAAAGACCAAAACTCTGATACAAGAAAGTATTTAGCTACGAAAAATCCTAAACTCACAAATCGTTATTTTTTTATGTTTTTGAAAGTCGCGATGCCATTATTTGAAATATGTGTAACTGCCAACGGATGCAGAAAGAACGACCATTTTTGTAGATTAATATTGCGTCGCGGAGCAGCTTAGAGCAATGTAGTGTAAGCCTTTTTCTGAAATCACCAACAGCCCATGCACTGCGGTAGAATCAAAATTGCTGTTGTTAAAAAAAAACTTTTTCATTTCTTCTTAGTTATTTTTGTTTTTAATTAAACTTCAACGTTTTTGTATTTTTTACTTGAAATATAGGAACCTTAGGGAAAAATTGTCGATTCATAAAAAAAAAAACTTGGTTGCTAAGAGTGTGTATTTGTTTGTTTGTGTGTGATCATGAGGATTGCACGTACTGTGGCTTTAGCACTAGGTCAAACCTTCCAAATCAATTTTGTAGGACATTGCCTACATCGAACACCCAAATCCTTTCCACTAAAAAATTGAAATGATGTAATTTTAAATCACACTGGACATAATATGCACCTTAAGTAAGTCGAATATTAAAACATTTTAACAAAAATACTTTGCTTATTATTGATTATTATGGAATGACTGAATAAAATTTATTTTTTTTTATACAGAAGCTCATAAAAAGTATAAATAATAATATTGCATATCAAAACCAATGTCTCTTATAATAGAAACAAAATCAAATTTGAATTCGATTTTTCAAGAACCGGTTAGGGAAATTTTTTGAAATTAAATTTTTACTGTACATTACATATTAATAATTAAAAGAAAATGTTTTAAAAAATGTATATGTTCTTTTTTCTTTTACCGTTCCATCGATTTTTTAAAATTTTATTTGCCATTCATATAATATTGTTGAAGAAATCAAATGGCATTTTTTGTTTGTTTATAGGTTAAGCTACTATCTTTCTAAATTTTTAAATATATTTTTAAATATGTATGTATAGATACACTTTCCATGTTTTTTTTTACTTGCGATATATGTAGTATAGGGCAAGTTAAGGATTCGTACAAAAAAAAATTCGAGATAATAATTTTCCCTAACATAACGATGATAGAGAACGCGACAAAAGTGGGTCTCGCAATTCTGTCTGTCTGTCTGTCCGTCTGTTCGTCTGTCTGTCTGTCCGTCTGTCCATCTGTCTGTATGTACCTCGATCTGCAGCCTAAATGGCTGCAGCGATTTTCTTTAAACTTTGGACTTAAGGTCCTTATGTGATTCCCTAGAGGGAAAATTGAATTTTGTTTAGCTCAAAATATAACGGTAGCTGCCATACAGCCAATATACAAAAACTGAATTATTTCAAAAACGGCTCTAACGATTTTGAAAAAAAAATTGCGAGCTACTTTAATTACTACAATTAATATATTGGTAGCAAAAAAAAATTGTAACGGTTATTAACGATACCTGTCATAGAACTGATTTTTTGGTTTTAAAATTTCTCGTTAACGGCTACACCGATTTCAACCAAATTTTGTATGGAACAACTTTAACAATTAAGCATATAAAATTTTTTGAAAAAATAATTTTTGGATTTTTAAAAAAATAGATATTGAATTTTTTTTTGAAAATTCAATAAAAATTGTATTTTATTAAAAACTAAAAGTTGGCATACCAAATTTAATTTTATTAAATTTTAAAGAATTTTTATATATACAAAATTATTTAAAAAAAAAGCGCTCTAACGATTTTTGAATTTTTTTTTCATAAATTTATATTTATCAAACAAATCAGATGGCATATTTTTTTTAAGCTCTGTTTTAGCTATTACAAAATAAAAAACAACATTTATAGTAATTTATAGTAATAATTTATATTTTAAATTGTTTTTAAAACTTTTTTAATGATATTATAATGTTATAAAACCATCACTACATATCCACATTATCAATTTTAAGCTACGTTCAAATTGTCAGCTACGAGAGCAAGTTTGTGCGATCCAGTCGTGCTCATTTTTTAATTTTTGATCCTCTTACCCGATAATTTTGTTATTTTGAGTATTATGCAACAGATTGTTTAATTTGCATACGCTTTTCAATACAATTTTTATTTTCTAAAAAAATTATTAAATTGAAAAATAAAAAACCAACGACGCAACAAACAAATAAAAAATGCTCAAAAACCCGAAACCTTGTTTCGTTCTTCTTTAATCAAAATTAATAGAGGCGGTTTTCAGTAATCATTATAAAACCAAAATCGTATGGCAGCTACCAGTTCTTAATGAGTTCAAACAAAAATTTCAATTTTTGCTCTATAGGGGTCTCATCAAAATGCTTCACAACAAATTTGAAGCAAATCCGTCCGTTCATTTAGGCTATAGCTCGATGTAAGTACCTACATCAGGACGCACATACAAACAGATGGACGTCTTGTCGAAAATCAGATTTTAGGACATTTCCATCATCGTCATGTGGGGACAATTACTATTTCCACGATCTCTGAAAAGAAGAATTGCATTTAACACGGCATCGTTCAAGGCAAGGGGGAGTAATGTTAATGGGGGGCCATATTATATGAATGCGCGCGAATTCCAAGCTACCTGGCTGTATTAAGTGGTGGCTTTTTTTGTAGTTTTTTTAATTGCAGGTGCTGAGCACTTAAAATAGCCCGACGAACTGTAGATTTACTGATTTTGCTCCTGGAGTGAGCCGAATTCGATGCCATTCTTATTATTTTTCTTTTTTCTTGGGGTGTCAAAGCTGTTTTGGTCCTTCCTTTTTGGTTATTTCCATAAAAGGCAGTATTTATTAAATAATTTCGAACTGCATGTTCACTTTTCTCTATTTTCCTCGCAATATTCCGCATTGAAACGCCCTCCGAATGGTAGGCGTCCATTTTTCCTCCTTCTTCCATATCTTACTGTTTTTTGTTTCCCCATTTTTTGCCTAAAATAAAAGAGACACTTCTCACAGCTTAAGGTTTAAAATTAGTTCAAGTCCGCGCAACAGATAACCAAATTCACCTATGCGTCTAATCATGTGAACCAACAAAATTGTTGTGGTTTTACCTGACTGAGAAGAAAAAGAGTAAAAAACCGTTAACTGTCTCTCACCAAGCATGCATTTGTGATTTTTTGCATTGAGAACTAAATAATCTTTCTCATAAATGCTATGGTGTGATAATTAATACATATACGAAATAAAAATATAAACTTAAAAAAAAAAATTGGTGCGTCTAAACAAGTGAACCGCACTGTATGTTTTTATATTATGGCATTTCGGCCCATATCTACTTAAAAAAAAAAAAAAAAAACATTTTCAAACATTAATTTTTAGCAATAACATTTTAAATTAAAATAAAATCATGATAATTAACTGCCTCTCCTGCATGGATAAGCATTTTTGATATTTTTAGTCAAATTTCAGCACCAGTTTTAGTGATTTTGGAGTAAAATATTTCAACTCGAAGAGCGAAAATGTACGGTAAAAATAGACAAACAATATACATAATTGTTAAAACTTTAGAAAATATTTGGTTGGTGTCTAGTCTGAGGTTCGTAGAACACGCTGGCTCTGGCTCCTCTGGAACTTTGTTCCGCCTAAATTTCGTTAATGTAATGCCAAAAAGTCATTGCCTTCAGTCAAGCGTTTAATTGCTGAAGTTGATCTTGGAATGACAAGCAGCGTTTGACGAAAATCGTCTGACAGCTAAATAATTGCACCACCGAAATGTCGTTTATCACTTCGTACTTTCTTTTCAACGTACAATTCAGGGCTTCCGCTGCACGTTTGCACTCGTTCCAGATGACAATCTTATAGTGCTGCAATAGTTTCGCCATCGCAGAGTTCTTTAAAATGTTGCATGTCGGATGTAGGTTCTTCATCCACATGCAGGTTCAATGACAATTGCAATGCAGAAAGAGCCTTCCAACAACCTGACCGCTATTCCAAATTTTTTTGAACACAATGAAAATTAAAAAAAAAATTACTTCACTTTATTTTATCTGAACGGACGCAATAGCAAGTCCAATTCAAATTTAAATGACGAAACGAACAGGATATCTAATATTCCTTTCTTGGGCCAAGACGAACCCATCAATCCCAACATTTTGAAAATCAGGATCTGCCCGTTCCAATTTTTCTGGAAATTTCGAGATTTTCCACCAGTATCCTATGTCTTTCCTTGGGCCAATACAAATTCATCAAGGCCAAAATCGTGAGAATCAAAGTAACCGTTCTCGAGTTATGCGTGCACACACGGATGACATTTCTCTTTAATATAGGAAACTAGATGACCCGTCGAACTCCGTTCCGACCAAATTGTTAATGTAATAAAAATAATAATTCCGTGCCTGGCACATTCTGCTTAGTGTACCTAATTCGATCAATTCAAATTCTCTTTTCGAATAAATGCAGTGGAAATAACTGAAGTATAACAATTTCGATGTGTTTGAATCAAACCGCACGTCCATCAATCTGCTTTTTTACTGAAGGGCTTTATGGTAAACCACGTTTTTTCGTTCTATTCTCGGCCGGGTACACTAACAAAGCGGGATGTTTACCGACACGCCACATACAATCGACCATGTGAGAAACGTGGGAATTCAATATTAATACCACAAACATCCGCAATTGTCCTTGCGACTCATTAATTCTCATTCAAAATAAGACAATGGCCTTTATAAGGACCACCCTAATGCATACATTCACTGGCCTAACAGTTGTACTTACGATATTTTTACACTTGAATCATTTGTTCCATTTTATAAGCTTCATATTCAACACCATGCCGAAGCTGGTCCTTGCAACCCACGCGGAAGACTTTATTTTCTAACTAATTTCTCATATATGCTGTCATGTTAAGGACCCTAAAAACATCGACCATGTTTGCAAAGTATAGACAAATGTGGGATGGAGGCCAAACCACTTGATTTTACATTGTTGCTGTTTTGGATGTCGTTTCAAAGGACTATGATGCTATTGCTACCAACATACCTATAGCTGTGGTGTATTTGTATTTTTTTTTTGCTTTTTTTCTTGCAAATGGGGTAGTGTTGCTGAACGAGACAAGAGTCTTTCTTGCTCAAGCAGCGAGGGCAAATAAAAAATTCATTGACCCCTTACAATATTAGAATATTTTTTGTCCTAATTTTTTTATTTTTTTATTTGTAAGCAAGGACCATGCCAAAAGGGGATGTGATGGTGCTGCTGCATATTGAATGTATGTAGATGGAAAGGATATGTTTACAGGTTACGGTTCTACTTTGATGTTTTAAATGTGAAGTAGGTTACCTATACCATATAACAGAAACAGAAGGTAGGAGAAGATAATATGTTGCTTGTTGCAAGCTAATAACTAACCACTGAGTTGAAAGGCGAAACGACATCGACTGAAGTATTATACTCGTATAGTTGATATGTGTGGTTTTGAACAGTTTGAATTATTAAGTTGTCTTTAATTGATGTTTTTCAGGATGGAACTTTATAGTGGTCATACAGACATTATAGACATGTGTATATTTGTAGGATTGTTGAGATTTCATTATCTAATTATTTATTACAAGTAATTGAATATTTAAGGCGTTTCTAGGAAAAAAATAACTGAGGTGCCTACATTTTGTTCAAATAATTTTTAATATTGAAATTGTTTATAGGCTCGTTTTGCACAAATTATGGTGTTACCAAAATGAATAAAGAACAAATGAATACAATATACAAATGAAAATGAACTTAAGTGTAGTAGGGGCATTTTGCGAAAAATTTGGTTGCTGTTACCACAGAAGCTACCTACAAAATTAAAATGAACATATCTTTGCAAGCGATGAACATCGCAGCGTATCGAATTGTTGGTTGGGCGATGTTTGGTGCTTGTGCTACCTAAATAATGAGCTTCATGATTGTAGGTCTTTTATTGGCAGGTTAAACAATCGGTTGATAGTTTGTGTTGTGTACAGTCACGGTGCGTGTTTCCAGAGGTTGGGGGTAGAAAAGGAACGGAGGATAGAGGGATACATGCTAAATTTGCCACAGTAGAACTTACAAAAGTTGTGAACCTATTTATTATATGTATATAATAATAAATTTAAAATAACTTTTGCACAAAAAAAAAGTAACTTTTCTATAAAAAAAAAAATTATATTTCTTACAAAAAAAAAAGAAGTTTTTTCCAAAAACAAATTGACTTTTTTACTTTAAAAAAAAATCCACTTTCTTACAAAAAAAAATAACTTTTTACATAAAAAAATAGCTTTTCTACAAAAAAAAAAAATAACTTTTGTACATAAAAAAATAACTTGTTTACAAAAACATTAATAACTTTTTTAAAACTAAATTTCTTGTAAAAATAAATATATTTGGTTACTTGCTTAAACAAAAGTGAGGATAAATTATTCAATTATGTTTTATATATTTATTATAAATCATACAAAATATGCATATATTAACGCTCTTTTCTGACTCACTGACTGGGTAACGCTGCTATGATGGTAAAATCAGAAAAAAAACACTCCTGCTCCTAAAAGAGAATGTTAAGGGTTGCCAATTTTTTGGAATTAACTTTTTTATGAAAGTGAACGTTGAGTTTGTCAACTAAATTTTATACATATTTGCGCGCAGCCCTGGCTAACATAATTATGTTTGACGGGCGCCTTTGGGGTCCTGCAACCAACTAGTCTCCGATATTAAGATTTTAAAATACTTCATTAAGCCAGACATAAAAGATCAATTACAAATAAAAAACAATCTACAATTGCATGAAAACTTTGAAAAAAAAAAAATGAAAATCAATTTGAGTTAATGTTTTATACCTCCCTAATTGACTTAATTATTCAAAACTTTATACGGAAAATTGGTGTGGTACAAAAGTTGTAATTTAAGATTCTTGGAAGCATATTCTCTACATAGTAGAGGATTAAATAGTTGTAGATATAGTAGACAAAAAAATTTAGTACTTTTTGAATAATGATTAAAAACGATGAGCCTTTTGTGACACCGCATCGGACAGGTACAATCATTCCTAACTTTTTTTTTTCTTGGATTTCAATGTAATAATCTATTTTGTAGCTCGTACCACTGGAAAAATAGAAGTAGTATACAGTAGAGGCCATTTATAGTCACAAGAAGATGAAGACGAATGTGACTGTTCTTGTACCTAATTCTGAAGATGGTTCGTCCCAACCAAAATATATCAGATCTTTATGAATGAAGTTAAAAATTAAAACAGGGAAAACTTAAATTTGTATGCAAACTTAATCGGAAAATGTTGTACAAATTCATTCTAAAAATGTGATTGAGTTAATAGTCGATTTTTGGCGCATAAAATTGAAAAGTTGATACAAAATTTTACAAATATGTAAAACAAATCCTAGGCACATATTTACTTATTGACTTAAACCTCCTACGATTAGGTATAAGATAATGTTAAAAAAAAAAATTGTTGATTAATTTAACAAGAGCAAAACGAATTAATATAAAATAGATTCGGAACTTACAAAATTCTAATCGGTTCCTCCAGATTAAGGTTTAAAAATACTGCCCTTAAGATTTACACAAACAAAAACAACTATCTACAAATTCTTGAAAACTTCGAAAAAAGTTAAAACAATTTTAATTAATGTTTTTTTTTTTCACCTACCTAATTTACTTAATTATTCAGAACTTATTAATTTAAATTTGTTGGTTGGCATATTCTTTACATAAACTAGAGATTACAAAGTTGGATACCTAATACAAAATTCAAATTTAATGCTTTTTGAATTATGATTATTAAAGACAAGCTGTTGTGACACTCAATCGGACAGATAAATGATAAAATCGTTCCTTACTTTATATTTTACTGAAGGATTTCAATCTTCTGTTTCTCTTGTCAGCAATGAAGCGCTTATGTTAATCAAACAAAGCTGTGCACTTATTGAAAGCTGCAAACGTTCTAAAACAAGCAACAAAAACTATCTATTCTATCAATAGAAGTAGGTTCACTTGTAGTTGAAGATTACAAGAAAACACTATGAAGATGAAATAAAAAAATGTGCTTTTATCCGACTGCAAAGTTGGTTTGGCGCACAGAAAAAAAGATTAAATGACGATAGCAAACAAGAAAAAGTTCCAGTCTTACTTGCAGATGTTAATTATTCTCAAACAAAATTCGGTGCAGTATAAAATTGAGAAAATTTCAACTTTTTGCTTAAGGTAGGTTAGGCAGTCAATTAAGTAAGAAAAAGTCATTAGTCAGTAAAAGTAGAATAAAAGATTCAGGCAAGAAGAAATTTGCCAAAAAATTAGAAATGATAGGAAGAGGTACCTAATTCGCTTGGAACTTCAACCTTCCAAGCACATTGGGAAATGGTTAAGCCTAATGGTGTAGGTAGCTGTGGATGAAGCTTGTTTATCACTGTCAAAATAAAAAGATACGAAAACAGTGAAGAGCTCTATAATATAACGTTTTAGTTGTTGCAAGAAATGAATGGTATGGCACAAATTTGAGCACTTTTGATTGAAGTTACAGTCTTGTGTTCAATCATCAGTTACCTACAACTATTTTTGTAGCTTTCACAAATGAAAAGCTTACCAAATTAAAATAATTATAATGTACCTTATTGCATCACGATAGGTTGTCAACATCACCTCCTTACAAGAATTTCAAAAGCATATGGAATTATTTAATATTTATTGTGTATTTATGTTAAACTTAATTTTAATTAATAGAATTTTGTTTAAGTGCAAGCAATTAGTTATGTTTTTGTTTTATCTAGCAAATGCAAGTCATTTTCAATGCTCCCATTCTTACTCTATGAGTGAAATCTGAAAATCTTATCTTAGAATTCAGAATGTCTTAAATATTCTATGACGTTAAATAGTTGCATAGAGAGCATAAGAAATAGCACGAGACAAAAAATGCATATCCCTTAGGTACTTGCGATATAAAGTATGTAGGTAAGTGTTGCACTTTCTGCAAATGAAAGTTGCTTCGTTTGGCTGCCAAATTTAAAATTCTTTTACTCTTAATCCAGTTCCGTTGATCCCGAGCAGATTGTTTTTCCTAATTAATTAAATTTTACAATTGAGTTAATTAACAAATTTCAAAAAGATTTATAAAAGAAAACAAACAAATACAAATAAATTAAATTAAATAGATCCTTACTGTATTTATACACAAAAGCTTTATACAAAGTAAAATATAAACAAAAATATTAGTAGGTATACATAAAAGCACAAAATAAAAAGAAAGTTATTGAATTTGTCATCCCCGGTGGGGTATTTGAATATTTTTCCTTCGTATATTGTTTCCTTCCTCCCTTTCATGGAAATTACTTTGTACTAGCAGCAGAAAAAGGTTTTTTATCAGTTTTCTTCTCCTGACCGAGAAAAAAAATATCCAAATTAAAAATAAATAGCCCAATAAAAATCAAAACAAAAATATTCTTTTTAGGTAGTTTGGGGTTTTGTTCATAATTTATTTGCCTTAAAGCTTCAAGAAAGAAAAAACAAATAATAATATGAAAATTATCTTTGGATTGAGTTTATTTTGTATACAAAAAAACAATGATAAACAATAATATCAAGGGTTCAACTTCAATTAGAAAGTATTTCCTTGGTTTTTTTGTGGGAAATAATAAAGTAAGGTGTAATGCCGTCTTATAAATATTTGATTAGATGTGAAAAGGTACGTTACTTACTATGACAGACAATTATTTGTATTAAGAGTGAACTTGTAATTTGTTGTTTTCTTCCGAAAAAAAATATTTAAAAAAATGAATTTATAAAAAAACACTTAATTTTATATCTTGATTAGGGTAGTTCACCTAAAGTGTCACAAAAACAAATTATTAAAAAACAACTGCAACACTTAGAATGCCTTTATAAACCATATTGCTGATTTTTTTAAAATTTTTGTACACATACTTGAAACACTTAAATATCGTAAAGTATTGTTATAATATTTATTTAATTTTATTATTCACTTTTGTAGCGATTTTAAAAGAGCAAACATTGTATGAAAAAAGTTTTTTCAATAAATACGAATAATTATTTAATTAAAAAAAACATTCTTCATACGATTTTTGCTCTTTTAAAATCGCTACAAAAGTTACTTAAAAAAACAAAATAAATATTATATACTTTACGATAGTTAGGGGTTTCGAGTATGTGTACAACAATTTGCGCCAGCTTAATTTTCTAACTTTGATCTTAGCATTGATGCAAACATTTCGCGGTGCACTTAATTAACATTACCTGTCATGCGGAACCTATCAGACCGATTTGAATAGGTTTTCAATAATTCATTTTATAATTCCTAAGAGTATCTGAGTCCACATTTATAGTAGAATTGGACCATTTTTTATCTGTCAGTTTAGCGCTTTAAAACTACTCCGTTTTTTACAGCTTTTTTCTGATGTCAACGCTGTATATCAACAAAAATATAACACCAGCAAATTTTATATAAATGTCATCTTGTGGAGAATTTCATAACAATCAAATCTTGTGTTAATGTTTTTTTCCTAAGATGAATGTTTCCAAAGTAATATAGGAAAACAACAAGAAACAGGGAGTGAATAATGAACTTTCTACTACGTACTTTTAGATCTAACTCCTATCAACAAAAGTGGGTGGAATAAACGCCCATTGAATGCGTCATAAGGAAAATCAGGTTTTTTAATTTATGTCTTTTCTATGTACTACACGTCCTACAGCTCTACCAATTTTCATAAATCAGAAGTGAATCCATTGAAATGATAATAATTGTTAAGAAGTAGGTGGTTGCCACGCCATTGCATGAAAAATTTCATAATTTAATTTTTTTTTTTTGTATAAACTGAAAACCAACCGCTCTACAAAATTTCATGCACTAATCGGAAGAGCTCTCAATATATCTAATATTAATTTTACGAAAATGGGCGGGTTCCACGCCCCTGAATGCATCATAATTTCAAATTCTCTAATAACTGCTTTGTATTGACAACATGATCTATTAGTCTACCAAATGTGATAATTCTGCAACAATCCGAAGTTCTCTTTATAATAAATATCAATTCTGTGAAAATGGGCGGATGCCACGCCCCCTTAATTAAAAACCTGCAATTTAATTTTGTTTCCTTTGTTTGCACTTCCAGCTGTATCGCTTTACCAAATTTCATAGTCCGACGACCATAAGAAGGGCTCCAAATAATTTATATCAATTCTATGAAAATGGACGGGTGCCACGCCCCTTACTGGAAAAAAACTCAAATTTTCCATTTTTATGTATGTACTTATTGCAAGACCAACCATTTTTCGATATTGCATCATTCTGCAAAAATCTGAAGTGATCCATATAATTTATATAAATTATGAGCGAATGAGCAGATGTCGCGCCCCCTGAATGTAAAATATCAAATTTTAAAATGTTGCCTTTTTTTTAACTACAAGGTAGAAGTGCTCCATATAATTTGTATCAATTCTGCGAAAATGGGCCCTCTGAATGTAAAATCTTAAATTTTTGATGTTTTACTTTGTATGCACCACAAGGCCTATTGTTGTGCGAAATTACATCATTCTCCGATCTCCTATGTCGGGAAGTTTTGATGATCTGTCAGTGAGTCAGTCCAGTCAGTTATGGTTTTTGCGATATTTGCAGTCTTATATCTCGTCAATCACTAATGCTAAAGAATTGAAATTTGGTGAGTTGCCTAACCCTGGTGAGCTTAGCAAATGCTGCGAGTTTGAAGTTTCTGACTTTATTGGTACTAAAGTTAGAGTGGGATTGAAAATTGCCTGAGTTTGATCCTGTAAAAAGGGTGTAGTACCAGAACTTTGCTGGGCAGTACCGTGCCATTTGATAGGAAATAATAAAAGCGCTTGAGCACCATTTAACATATAATACTTGTGATTTTTTTTTCAAATAAAACAATTGATAAGGAAAATATGATTTTTAGGTGGGAATACCAAAAAAATTACAAAACAAAATTTGATCACCCTACTCTCCTTATCTGGTTTTGTTGTTGCTTGCACTTGACTTACACGCCCTATATAACCTCTATTAATGTGCTTTAGATGGAAGATATTTTATAAATCATTAGTGGACTTATTTAGAAGTAAGTACAAGTTGGAACCATCTCACTGTAATGTTTTAAAGAATATAACAAGCAAACTCCAAAAATTAAAAAAAAAAAATAAATCTACTTTCCTGAACCCATAGACAAAGGAGAATGGGCAAAAATATAAGGGACCTGGTCTACCTAGTGCCCAGAAACGAGACCTATAAAAATGATTAGGTACTATGGAGTGTACCAACGAGCGAGTATATATTTTGTCCTAAACAATGGGAGTTGGCTAAAATAAGCGACCAACAAAATAAGGAAAACACTTTGCAAATTCGAATTAACAAAGACGAATTGTTTTATATTATGTAATATACTGCCTAAGCCCCATGGTTTGCAGTTCTGTGTCCATATACAAAAATGATGCTCTTGAACTAAGCTTTTCAATGTTGTATACCTCAATTGTGGGCACTAGACGGACAATTATTCCCATTCATTAATTTCTCTAAATCGAATAAAAAAAGTAGAATTTAAATACTGTTAAGTCAATTGTTCGCCAACCATGAAATTATTCGCTATTATTAGCCATTGGTATAAAAGTTCCTTTATTTTGGGGTCCATTCAGTTCATCGAAACTGACCAATACTGTCATTTCAATGGAACACTATTGCAATTAATTTTTGCTCAAATTGCAGTCTTTGTTGCCATATACTGCCTTAACCCCATGGTTTACAGCTTTGTGTCCATACAAAAAAATGATGTACTAGGACTAAGATTTCCAACGATATATATCTCATTCGTGGGCAATAGGTATACCAAAATGCCCATTCTCCTCTAATTGAAAGAAAAGGAACTCTTTATATTTCTTTCCATTAATTTCCTAGAAATTAATAAATATATGTATGTATGTAATTATAATAAATTAAAACCACATTTTTTTCACAGACGTGGAAATTCCAATTAATCGTGTTGACTTTTTCATTTGTAAAATCAATTTCATTCAAAAAAAAATTCTTGTTTTTTTTTATCTTCTACCTATTCTATCAATTTGTTCCACAATGGTCCTTTCCACCGTATAGAATAGACCAACAGCAGCATAAATTAAATCAATTACACTCAATGAAACATTTTCATTCTTCAACAGAATTTTTCTTAATGACTACCGCAACGCAGATACAAAATTTATATTCAGACATCCTTCATAAAAATGTATACGTCATCGTACATAAGATGGAAATAGACAGAATACAGAAACACTCCAAATGCGTATTATTTTGATTTTCACATCACAATATTACAACAGCAAGATAAAGCGTCCTGTAGTTGATGTTGATTTTCATGGACTACCGCAAAATTCAACAGACTCGTGGCGTCCAACGTGAATGTGGAAACTCACTGGAAGTTGTTGGCAAATCCTGCGCACTTTCGACCACTGGAAATTCATTGAGAAAAGGATATATTCTCCGAACAATAACAACAAATTTCTCTGTTGACAATATTAAACATGACCCATGCTTTTGGCTAAAATTGTTTTGCCAGTCTACTGATTCCTGTGCCGGTGATAAGTTCTTTCACTTTTCCAATCCGAGAATTTGATAGCAAAAATAATAAGTATAAAACCAATAATCTGCGAGAATATTTTTTCATTCAAGAAAGTTGCATCCTTGTGTTTAGATCGCAATTTGCATTATCAGTGTGTGCGTTGAAAACAAGAAAAGAAAAAATATTTTCTTCTAAAGTTATTTAAAAGCCCAAAGCAAAAAAATAAATTAATTAAATTATACGAAAAAAGTTAAAATCCTTTTTTACTGACTCACATCCTTTGATGGTGCGGTTATACATACAAATTATAGTGAATGAGTTGAGTTATTTTCTTTGATCAGCTTAATAAATTGTTTTTTGTTCTTCGTCTTCTTGTTTCAAGAAAAGTTTATCCTCTGTTCATTGAAAAATAAAAATAAATAAAAAAGAAAAGTGAGAAGAAAAGGAAATTTTCAAAGTATTCAAAAGTCCTTTTTGCACCGGTTTGTTTTCTCTTTATTGTTTGGTATGTTTTCCTAGAGTGTTTTTTTTTTTGTCTTTTTTTTTTGCTTATATAGCTACTCGTTTATATCCTTGGCCTCGTCCCTGTTTATAGTTTTACTATTTGTTGTTTATTCAGAGCTTCATATTGGCTTGAATTTTGAAAATAAAAATAAAAAAAGGAAATCAGATAAAATCTAACGCAAGGTGAAAGTGTGTGAAATGGACAATGTGTGACACCAGGACATGGGTGTTTAAGCTTCTTATAGTCTTTATTATAATACACTTTTCAAGGATTCTACAATGCCATGGTGTCAATGCTGCTGCATCAGCTGCTGTTGGGTCCTCTCCTGGCATGGATGCCATAGCCAGTGGGCCTGCTATTGATAAAGCAGACATTTCTATCGATGATGACGATGATGGTGAGATTTTTGTTCTTTTTTGTCTGGTTTCCAACAAAATGTATTTTATTTATTCTGTCCTTTCCGAAAGGAAAGGATATACCTACTTGAGGAATTTCGAAATCGGTATGCATGCAATAATGGAAGTATAAAATTGCAAATAAAAAAGAAAAAAAACCTACCTACGGACCGGTCGAAGGATTGGAATGTTTTCTAGAAATTAATATAAACGAGGATTGTTTGTCAGATTGTTCGAATAACTTTGCAGTACCTACGAGTATGTGTGGAGGAAGATTTTATTTTTAAGTGAAATAACAAAAAGTGTCATGTTAAAAATTATAGTGTTGATTGACTGTATGTGGATTCGCTCGGGATTTGTTATCATCCATGAGGATGATATTTTTGGTATACAAAATTAAAATGTTTATGTTGTTCTATCAGAATGGAACAACAAGTTATGCGCTTCACTGATTCTACTGCCAAAAGTTTAATGAAACACCAATTTTTACGGAATACATGTTTATTTAATTTGTCAGCTGCTTAACATAGTTTTGAATAATTTTGCAACTTTAATTGTTTGAGAAGAATCAGTTTTTGACTAATAGTTTAAACCTCAATTTTATCTTTAATATAAAACATCAATGGCATGAATATCTTACTCGCTTTTGACAAGGAATTTAATTTGTTAAATGGAAGCACAGTTATTGGATACGGGGAAAAACACTTTACCAAGCAAAAATGATAAGATTTTGAGAAACTTGGGACGATTTCCTGACAAAGTTTTAAATTCATTTTAAAACTCGATCTAGAACTCCCGGTTTATATTAAGAACTTAGTTTTAAATACATTTAAAATTATTTTTGAGTTTTAGGTACTTTACCCTGAGGCCACACGAGCCAGTACTGGCTTACAAGTTACAATACATTTAAATTTTCTTACTAACACATACAAACCTGAGCAACTTGCTCGTCAACTGGCTGCCATTTTTGAAGCCAGTTGGGAAGCCAGTAGAGAAGACAGTGGCCTCATTCAGACTTGTATATAAAGCTATATAGATAGCTTTTCGTTGAAAATTTAATGAAAAATTAAATTTTCCTACAACTTTTAATGAGAGAAGGACCAAGAAATTTTAACATTTCTAAAATAGGCAAATGTCAAAATATGATTGAAGGATGGCTATGATTATGATGAATTATACAAAATCTCTTAAAAATCTCAAGTTTTTGAGGGTATATGTTTTGCTTGGGAAAAATGAGAGTTTTGGGGATTTCGGGTGACATTTCGGAACATTCTGTTACCGATTTGGCAATCCATTAGATTGAAAGATTGCCACGGAGATCATGCATTGAAAAACTTAAAGATATCTGTATTTTTTTTAGATTAAATTGTTTGCGCAGGAAAAGGCGATTTAAGCGCCTTTGGGTGACATTTTGGAACAAAATATTCTTCGTACGACGTTATTTAGTTTATTACCTATTATATCAACGTATGAACTGTCAAATTCCATTAAAGGATGGCTACGATGATGATGGATTAAAAAACCTCCAAAAAATCAAATTTTTTTAAAAATTATTTTGGAAAAAATCGAAATTTTTGAATTAGATGAAAATCAATCCATGTTACTTTGACGCGACAGAAAAGTCTGTCAATGCATCCGTCCACGCATTGGCAGTATTTTGCATTTACCAACGCAAGACTTGATGTAGAATTCGACGTCATTTTTTGTTAAGTAAGAACAAATTGAAGTCCGACAACCGATACCAAAGAAAATTCAATAAAAATGTGTATTTAGAATCCTAGATAGGCTATCCTAGTAAAAGTTGAAAGCAACTTGCTTACAAGTTGCGTGCCGCCTACGTCACAGCATATTCACGTATACGAACTTGACAGTCAATTTATGTAGCCAACTGGCTTGCCAATAGTGGCTCGTGTGGGCTCAGGATTAGTTCTCGGTTTAACGAAACGAAGTTCTAAGGTATATTCAATTATTTTCGTAGCACCCGGTAGCCTATTTTGACATGCATTTCTGACATCCTATAAATAATTTTTCAATTTGTGTTGGCGGCAACCTATTTTGGCATACAATTCAATCGTCCTGTCTTAAATTTCAAAAAAATTGTCAATTTCGTTGTACAAGTTTTCTTTGTGTTGGTGTTATATTAATCTTTATTTTTATTTCTTTTTTATTCTTTTTTGTGGAAATATGTTTCAAAAGATTTTTGAATATTCCTGGTGATCGTGTATAGAGACCCAGCGATTGCAGCTGACTTTTGGATTGAAATAAAATCAAAATATGTTGAGTGTCCGTGTGTGAAGTGCATCAAAATTGCACTTATTTTCTGTGAATATAGTTAGTTATGGCAATGATATCGCTTTGAATTCCTGATTATGGACATGAGTGTTTATTTTTTTTTAAAAGTGATAGTTATTTCTTTTTTTCACCTCAAAAATCAGCTACAAGCTCAAAAATCAAACCAAGAATTTAAAATTTATGGACAACAAACCGTCAACAAATATAGGGATTATGGTGGCTTATCCTGCGGCTTTAAGCAATGCATCCATTAATAAGTCTCTCAAGTGCATAAACGCATTCTGAAGTGTTGAGATACCCCTAATTGCCAAAGAGTAGATTTATCTCGAAACCTAAAAAAAAAACGAATTTGGTGGCGTGGTTGCATATGACTAACAGAACTACGACTTCCTGCAACATTTAGTATCTTTTAGTTTCCCTTTATTCAAAGAGATGTGTTCGGTCCGCCAAACATAATATTTTGCGTTGCACAATTTTACCACCTCTTCCTCTATACCTACCTCTTATCCGAATTACAGAAATTTCAAATTTTTAGTTATTGCACCATAACAGTTTTTGTGACCTTGCCAAATTTAAACCAAAGTTCAAATTGCATTTTTTTTTATTGTCCCCAAATTCTTTTCAAAATAAAGTTATTTGAAGAAATAAAAATGCTTTTAAACCGAGTTCTACGACACTAAACCCTCGAATTTGGGGGTCCAAATAAAACAAAGTTCTAACTCAAACTAAGATCTAAATCGGAGTAATAACGCGTGGTGAAGAAATGATTAAGAACTCAATTTAGTTCTAACTTTTCGATAAATCGAGTTTTAGGGCTTAGAAATTTTTGTCAAGATATTGGCCGTTAGACATTTTAAAATAGAAATGAAACCTTCTAAGTGATATATTAGCACACTTTAACCTTATTTTCCAGTCCAACATTAAGACTTTATCATTTTTATAGAAACTATAAAGTGTTTGAAATAAAACAATAAAAACAAATCTGTAAAAAAAGGAATTATATTTTGTTTTAAGAGAATTCACAGTTTATAAAATGATAGTCCAAGAGCCGGTACCAGATTTTGGTCGTGAAAGGAAACCAAAAGATTTTAATAGTATAGGTAGTCCTGGTGAAGGTGATAACGAATACGTTCGTCTGCGTTTTAAGGCTTTTGGGAAACCAGCTGAAATGGATCACAACTTTTAGCCATGGACTCTCTGAGTGTGAATATGTACGTGACAGACGTCTAAGTGGCCCCGAAACCACCGACAGACGTCGCTGAAAATGTTTTTGTTTGGCGTTTTTTGTCGAAAAGGAAACCACTTGAAATGTATCACAAACGAAAGATCTTGAGCACCTGAGTTTGAATATGTACATGACAGACGTCTAAGTGGCCGGATTTTTTATTGAAATTTTAAGATAATTGATGTATGCCACCAAAATGTATCGCAATCGGAAGGTCTTGACTACCAGAGTACTAATGTATAAAAAAAAAAATAGTTTTTAGTGTCACCCAACAGCTGGAAAGCCGCGAAATAAATCGCGGATTTCTTATTTTATTTTGTTAGTAATAGGATTTTGAGGGAAACCACTTGAAATGTATCCCAATCAAAAAAAAATTAAAATGTAAGTAACAGACGTTTGAGGGGCCGAAACAACTGATAGCCGCTATATAACTCGCGGATGTTATTTTTTTAATTGTATATTAGTGGTAGCCTCTTCAAATGTTAACCAATTAAAAGGTTCTGACTCAAGAAAGTGATTTTATAAGTTAGAGGCGTTTGAGTTTCGCCAAACTGCTGAAAAGCGCAACAAAGGTCGCGGATGTAATTACTAGTTTATCAAAAAGATTAAAGATATAAATATCTTCAAATGCATCTCAATTTGAAGGGCTAGACTCCCTGAGTTGCAAAATGTAACTGACAGACGTTTTGAGTTACGCCATACTGCTGAAAAGCGCGATAAAAGTCGCGGATGTTATTACTAGTTTATCAATTAGATTATCAATACAAATCTTTTGAAATGCATCTCAATTTAGAGGACTTGACTACCTGAGTCGAAAAATTTAACTGATAGACGTTTTGAGTTACGCCAAACTATTGAAATCCACGATATAATTCGCCTTCAAATATTATTATTGTTTTTTCTTTCAATTTACCTAGTTAAAAGGTTTTGACTAGCTGCAAAAGAAATTTTGAAGGAAACACATTTTTAACATACCAAACCATTCAAATAAGTGATATAAGTGGCTTATACATATTCTTTTCTTTATGAAATGTGAAATTGCACTCACACTCAGTTCACGTTTTCATAATTGTAGTAAGCTCGCTTCGACATAGCTTCCTTATATCGCTTTTTTGAATGGTTTAGTGTTTTTAAAACGTGTTTCCTTCAAAATTTCATTTTCTGATAGTCAAAACATTTTAGTTCGGTAAATTGAAAGAAAAAACAATAATAATACTTTAAGGCGAATCCCGTCAGGATGAAGTGCAAGGTTTTATCTAGAATGTGCCCTTAACGCCCTAACTAGAAAGCATATGTACTTTATATCGATATTTCTTATCTAGATAGTTTAAATGATTTGTTTTAGCTATTTCAATATCTTTATGTGTGGTTAATTTATTTTAACGATTTCATTATATTACGTCGTCAATTTATTACTATCTTTAAAAAGTTAGCTACGAGAGCAAGTTCGTGCGATCCAGTCGTGTGTTTTATTTTGTATTCACAAGATTCATAACCTTTTATTTTGTATTCAAGGAATCCCTCTGTTTTTCTTGTAACTTGAAATTCGTGTATAAAGCACTTTTGAACTGTCCTGAATTCAAAATAAAAACACAACAAGAAAAATAAACCTTTTGAATGATACAGATATCATTTTTTACAGATACAAAAAAGTGTTCCGTTAATTATTTTAAAAAAATGTTTTAAACAACATCCTAAATAAAAAAAAATGTCATGGTAGGTAATGTAGATACCTATATAGAAGTTTTTCCTTCTTCGTTCAATTTTTAGCAGACATACTTTTTTATCAAAATTTTTGGAGCCGTTTCCAAGAAAAATATTATATTGTTTTATATTTTTCCACTATTGTTATGAAATACACCTTTATTTTTGTTTCTAAGAACATTTTTCCTTTAGATCTGTTATGTGATAAGTTATAAGACCTAAAGCTAACAAGTTTTTAACAAGTGCTTGAATTATTTATGGTACAAGAATATATTTTTTTAGATTTAAGAATAATTGTCACTTGACAAGTTTTTGAAAATCTGTTAAATAAAATGTAAGACCATCACATCATCGCTGTAATTCTAATACCTCGTAACCCAGAAAAGAAGTGTTTTGAACTGCAGCTTAATAGTAAAAATGTTCTTGATCTAATATAAATATCCCCGGCGGCGCCGGCGGCGTAAGTCCTGTTCAAAAATATTTGTATATGTAGATAAGGGTAGTCCTTATAAAGATCATTGTCTTATTTTGAATGAAGCACCCCCCTTATTTGTTCTAAATTAATTAAAAAAAAAAATCCTGTAAAATTTTAGCTCGTTATGTTAACATTAATCCGGCCCCCAAGACGTCTGAAGTTTTATATGAGATATCCCATGTATTTTTAAACATGTGTGTAATAATTAAATTTTCTTTATCAATCATTACTAAGGTTATGAGTTTTTAAAGTTCGATGTACCAAAATACATGGGATTTCCAATATAAAACTTCAGACATCTTGGGGCCGGGTTAAAGTTAATAAAATTAACTAACATTTTACAGGATTTTTGTTTATTTATTTAGAGCAAATTAGGGGGGTGCGTCATTCAAAATAAGACAATGGCCTTTATAAACACCACCCTAATGTAGATACAGCCAAAAACTTATAACCTCAAATCCCAAAACTTTTTTTGACTAAAAAATAACGTTTCATAACCCATTACAGTATTTTAACGAATCGGGAAAATACCGATAAATTAAAAAAATTGCCTCTACTGAAAAATTGAATTTGAAATAGAATTAGAACTACAGCGACGAAATAATAGGAAATACGAGTATGAAAATATTGTTAGTGAAGCACGATGATTTTAAAATATATATTTATGTACTGTACATATTTGATTTTGTCTGATTGTTACTTCATTTCTCTAAGCACAAACGGAATGACACTAAATCAATTGTCTTTGTTGATTATTTATATTATAACTATATATATCGTATGTGTCTCTACATCCAAAATTATACGTCTGATGTAACTTCAATCAATTTTGGTAATACTTTTAAGTTACTGCTTTCATTCCGTGCCAGTGAGTATCTAGTGCTCATCATGTCTCAAGATGACATATCTGACCTTATTCTTATATTTTTCATGTTGCTTTTATAATATCCAACCATCATCTTTTCACTCTTTGGCTTAATGTGTGTGATTTCCTACTGCACACAGCACCCATCAACAAAACATATAGATAGCAAAATCTTGCTTTGTCAAAAACGCAAAAAAAACATTTTTCCAATTTATTCGAGTGGAAATTTGTATGGATTTTCCTTTTCAAAATGCGCATTTGTTAGAAACTTTGTTTTTTTTTTCTTCCTATACTGGGAGTTGTTATCCCTTGATTTGATTTGATTTGTGTTTTTTTTTTTTTTTTTTTTTTGTTTTGTATTTTCTTTTCTATAGTGAAATACATAAATAGAAAATTATTTATGATTTCAAATTTATGTCTCTTTATTCCTAATTTTTTCCGGTTAATTAGAGAAGAAAATGTTTGTGAGCTTAAATGAAATTGTGAAATAATTTGTTGGCTGGATTGGGGCGAATAGGTATGATAGAGTTAATGGGCTTCAATGGGCTTCAAGGCTATTGAAAGCGGTCACATATTTGCATCCATTTTTGTATTGGCATCTTCGAGTGTTGAGAAGTAATTGATCAACACAAACTTTTGACTTCTGCCATACGTCCGCATAGTAATGCAATATTACTAAGCTTCTATACCAATAAGTTGTTAGCCTTTATGTCCTGAATAGTCCTGAACCACAACAGCCAGTTCAGTATTTTTTATAAAACTCATACTTTCTCCTCGTATTTTTAATATTGCCTCATAACTCAAGTGAAAGGGTCAGCTTTTTACATTACACAATATTAAAACTTAACTTTTTCACCAATTTTCAATATTTTATAAAAGTACCACAATCTTTCTATAGCAACACTCAAAAACATACCTACTCTTTCAATTATTTGAAAAAGATTTTAGAGCTCATAATCCCATATTCCCAAATTAAATATAAAATAGATATTTCAGCTATCCATTGGTTAACCAGTTGCTGCATCTGACATATTGTTTCGATGTTAGAGGAGTTTTTGCATGCAGTGGAGGTTCAAAGTGCTTTATTGGAATTTGAATTAATTGCTTGAAAAATCCCTTACATGGTATGGAAGTAGAATATTTGTCGTAGTTATAGAATCTGGTGTTTGTGTGTGGCTCTTTTGCGTTTATTTCTACGATATTTGAATTTATAAATTTTATAGATATGGACGTATGCATGATTTAACAAGTATTCATGAGGTATACCACCTCTATATAATAACTAAAATTATAAATCATTTGACTCCTAAAAAAGAGAATGTTTAAAAAAAAATATTAATCCAAGGGTTATGCAGCTTTTTGAAAAACAAGGGGTCAGGGATAACTCATATATAATAATAATAACAATGTACCCTAGAGACTCAGTTTTGCCCTGCAACTTTGCTGATTTTATTAAATTCCGTAGAAATTGATGCTCATAAACCAATAGATAGGTATTAAGAAACATTAAAAATACATATACTCATTAATTAACTTTTAACTTGAATTACATATACCAACAATCAGAACACATAAAATTGGAAAATGTAATATTCCCTCAATATTAAATTTGTACACGTTTTCCAATTTTTCTCAGATATGGCTTGAACAATTGAATCGGTTATTTTGAAAAAGTTGTTATATGTTCACTCTTTGGCCCATTGAGAAATATTTAGTTGTATGATGCTTGTCTACATATATTCCGAACCTTTAATAAATTTCAGACACCTTCATTTACTGATTTTTTCAAAAGTAATGACCAGTTTTAATTTTTTTTTATTAAAAAAATAAAAAGACCTACATTTAGCAATCCCCTTTCCATAATAAAATTTTAATAATGAGTTACAACAATTTATCCGAAATTTGTCCATAGGTTTATATTATTATATCTCTTGAAAACATATGTAAAACTATATTTGGATTTCCTTTACATACAAGGCTGATGAATTTTGAAAAGGGGGAAAGTCAACTGCAATCAATATTAAAAATTGTTCTCTGATAATGTTTGTAAATTTAATTGAAAATAACATAAGGTCTATTTTTTTGTGCCCTTTATGTTATATTTTAAAAATTATTTCTATTTTAAAAACAGCAATAAGTATATTTATAAGCTTGCTTTTGAAATAATAAGAAGATTGTATAACATAATTACAATTATAATAAAAGTTAAACAGGGTGATTCACCTTAAAAATAATATAAATACATTGGGTGGCAGGGCCTTGTAACTAACAACTCGCAACCATTCCTGTGTGCGCCTGTCGACAGGAATGGAAGGGACCTACAATTTTATGCCGAATCCGAATGGCTAGACGAGAAGCACTTATTCGTGACAAGTGATACTCTTGGAGGATTTGTCAATTCCTCGCCAGAGGCAGTAGCCCTGAAAAAAAACTTTTTAGTGATTCACCCTAGGGGTGACAAAAAGATAGAGCGTGTAGGTTGAGTCGAGAAAAAAAAAAATGGGCACGACAAACTTGCTCTCGTAGCGGTTTTCTTAAAAATTAATTTTGTATATACCTATTTAAATTCTTGAACATTTTTTAAAATAAAATTTGGTATGCCAACTTAAAGAATTAAATAAAATATAAATTTACACAAAATTAAAAAAATAAAAACAAATTCCAATTTCAGCCGTTTAGGCTGCAGGTCGAGGTACAGACAGACAGACGGACTCACTTTTTTCGCGGTCTCGATCATCGTAATGTTAGGCAAAATTATTATCTCCAATTTTTTTTTCCACGAATCCTAAACTTGCGCTACAGTTATACTTCGTTTATCGCAAGTAGAAATCATATGGGAGGGAGGGTCTATTACGCCCCGTTTATGTGGGAAAAATTGACTTGAAGCAGACACAAAATTATGAAAAAACAAAGGTAACACTTGCAGTGCCATGTTATACCCTTTTTTAAAGCCAGAAATACCTTCTTTGATAGTCTATTTAAATAAAGTTCTTTTTGTCAACAGTTTCTGAAAAATTAAATTTCAAACTCAAAATTAAAAAAAAAAAAAAATCAAACTAATTTTTTTAATTTTCCGTAATAAAGTGCTGTTTTTGTTATCAAAAAATGCTCATCAATTTTTAGTCAAACACTGAAAACCGGATGGTTCTAGGACTTTTACTTTTTAAGTTATTAAAAAATAATGAAACCAACACCTTAGTTAAAACAAGAAAAAAACGAGGTTGGTGATAATAAACTGGTTGCTTAAATGACCGGGTTCTTCTTATAGCCCAGTCAATAATTACAAAAAAAGTGCTAAATTCGCAATTCGCGATGTAGTTCTGCATTTTTGATATGTTGTTGGGGCATGTTAGAGTAGTCTATAGCTAAGTTTGCAACTTCGAAAAACCAGTCTCGCTGCAGGAAAAATGCAACAGTGAAAAAAACGCAAAAATCAACTCCCTTTTTCCGGTATTTTCCTTTATAACTTTGGAAATATGCAACTTAGGTAAAAACCGTCCACTATAAACTTGTTTGCTATAAAATGTTCTACAAGACAAGATCAGCTTTAAATTCATGCATGTTACATCTGTGTTGCTATCTAACTATGAATTAAAAAAACAAATTCTGAAAAACTAAGTTATTTTGAAGCACTCAAGAAATAGTACAAACATTTTCCAATTCTGCTAATTATTTTCAGTCAAATAGTCTAGAGTATTACAAGACGAAATTCGAAAATTCGATTTAAATCGGTCAAACAGTTATGGCAAGAAACATGGTGTTAACTAAGTACAACAAGCAATGTTTGCATCATTGCTGTGGTCAAAGTAGGACACTTAATAAAGCTTTGAATGCATTTCGAAGTTTTTGCGCTTCATCATCAGCAATCACGACTAAACGTTGGGTATGCAACATTGAAGAACTGATGCTGCTGTTGTATCAGAAAACATACCGCTACGACCAAAGGTCAAGATTTTGTTTCCTTTTTGTTGTGTGTTGTTTATGTTCTGCTTTGACACACTATATTTGATCGGAAAGATTCTATATTGCCGTTGTCCAAATTCAGTGCTTTTGGGTCTTTTTGTATGAAAAAAAAATTCATAGGCATCAGATCTTCTATGATCGTTCACTTGTTTAAGTAAAGTTAAATTGTCGATATTTATGTTTTCATGGCCATTCTTTAACACATGAGGTGCAATTGCAGATTTTTGCGGTTGATTGAGGCGAAATCTAGTCTCGATACTAAGATTTGTTTGACCATAGCATTTTGATTTACAGTCACCACACTCAATTTCATAAATACCCGACTTACTCAAAGGAGGTATCTTTGAATCTTGGAGCAACCTAGTAAATTTACAATTTTTTGATCGTTTTTATAAACAATATCTAGTTTGTGATCACTAAAAACTTTTTTTAATTTGTTGGTTACTTGTGGTACAAAAGACAAAGCCACTCTTTTATTTTGTTCTTTTTCTATTTGTGAGAAAAAGGTTGTCCTATTATCATTCTTCACTTTTCGCGTATGTTTATAAATTAATTTATCAATCATTTGTTTACTAAAACTATTAATGAGAGCTGTTGTTTTTATGTATTCATACTCTTTTTTGAAATTAATTGTCGCGAGGGGGAGGCGACACAATCTATGAACCATTGAGTGGTACGCGGCTAATTTATGTTGTATTGGGCAAAACGAATCACTTCTGATAATTCTCATGGTGCTTGTTGGTTTATGAAATACACCTAATTCAATTTTATTATTCGCATACTGCAATTCCAAATCATGAAATGCGAGTTTTTTTTCGTGTTCGATTTCATATGTGAATTTTTTTGAGTCGAATTGGTTGTTTAAAATATCTTATGTTTTTAGAACATCATCTTTATGCACCACTGAAAACACATCATCTACATATCGATGCCACACTCGCGGTAAGAGATTCAATCTTTTTAATTTCATTTCAAACGCAGACATGAACATTTCAGAGATTAGTGGGCTGAGTGGGTTACCCATGTTCGTACCGAATTCTACACTATATATTTTTTCCCGAAACTGAAAGATGTTTTTATTCATGCATAGTTTTGTGGCTTCTAGATAAATTTTCTTTTTCTCTTCCTCAAAATCTAGATTGTTTAGATATTTTTTGAATTCATCGAGGTCAACGCTTACATGAATATTTTGGAATAATGACGTTACGTCAAAGCTTATCATTACTTCATTTTCTTGTAGCACTAGGTCTTTAAGGTGTACTTTTTAATATTAAAAGCTTTATTTATCGTTTTTGTAATGTACGTTTTTGTAATACTTAAGTAGGCATTGATTTTTGTTCACGTACTTGGAACCCTTTCCTATGATACAATATAGTTATGATATTTATATCTTTTTCTAAGCAACTTTGGGAGCGATTTTAAAAGATACGAACATTTTTCACTTGGCATGTAAATATGTAATTTCGTGAACATTTTCCAGACTTTTAAATTCACTGCCAAAGTTGCTTAAGAAAAGATATAAATATTATTACTAAATTTTATAATAGTTAGCGTTCCAAGTACGCGTACAAAAATCAGTGCCAACTTTAGTGTCTTACTTTGACCACAGCAATGATGCAAACATTGGTTGTTGCACTTAGTTAACATCATTTTTCTTGCCAAAACTATTTGACCGATTTGGATCTAATTTTCAAATTTTGTCTTATAATACTCTGTGCTATTTGATTGAAAATTTTGAGCAGAACTGGACAATTTTTGACCTATTTTTTGAGCGCTTCAAAATTGCTTAGTTTTTCAGATTTTTTTTTACTCATGGTTAGATAGCAACTCAATTATAACATACATGAATTTTGAACTAATGTTGTCTTGTAAAAATGTTATAACCAACAAGAGTATAGTGGATGGATTTTTCCTAAGATGCAAATTTTCAAAGTAATAAAGGAAAATATCGGAAAAAAATGGGGTGATTTTAGCGTTTTTTTCACTGTTGAATTTTTACTCCACCGAGCACAGGTTTTTCGAAGTTGCAAACTTAGCTATAGATTACGCTAACATGCCCCAACAACATATCAAAAATTACATTGCGCTCTGCGAATTTAGCTCTTTTTTAGTAATTATTGACTGGGCTATCAATCCGTTGTACCATTATTGATAACTGCTACTATTGTTTAATTCCTCTATCGTAATTGTATTTTAATTATCTAATTTAAAAAAGAACATTAAATATGTTAATTTGATCTATGATATATAGGTATAGGTATATACTCGTAGATAGAATGAGACAATTCTACGACTTTCAAAAAATGTTTGTGGCAATGAACTGAAAATAATGTAGGTATACATATACATAAAGTAGTAAGTCACGCATTCAAAATAACCTCAAAAGTGATGAATGTCTGCCACCGATTTTTATAGCCTATGCGTGATCAAATTAATGACAGCAAATTGTAATAAAATCGTCCTCGGTTTTGCGTCAAAAAGCTATTGACGTAATCAAATCCTGAATATTTTAACCTTTTCGTGATAAATTCTACCCGGTGTTTGTCATAAACAAAAAAAAACAAACTGGATTTTGAATAAAAGATTTTGTCTCTACATGAATTGGTGTTTCCCATTGTTTTATATTTTCTTCTACACATAAATCTATTTATAATAATGTAAATTCAAAAGAATATAGAGAATAATAAAAAGTTTGAGGAGTTATTTAATGGAGTTAAGGTTTATAGACAATACCAAAAATAAGGTTTTGTCCATTATAAGTTCAAGTTTATTGCGCTGCATTTCGACAGTTTATAAAAATATTTTGTGTTCAGTTTAACACATTTGTTTGAATGTTAGAGGAATATCTTTAATAAAATACAGTCGATTCGCTATTAACCGTGGGATGATAGCTATTAACCGAACCCGAACACTTGATAACAGAAAATCCCGGTTAAACGAATGAATTATACTTTTGGGCTCCAAAATCGTTATTTAAATAAAAGAACAAAATTTAATATGTTTTTAAATTTACGAGTATTTTGAATAAAATAAATTTAAGGCACTAGGCGGGTGCACACCACAAAAAAAAAATATAAAAATAATGTATGAAAATTTTTGTAGGCATTTGCTTCGAAGGATTTTCTTACGTTATCTAACAATCTTATAATAAATTAGCCAATAAATATCGCGCATAATAACAACTTAATTAAATAGTAAAATGCCAATAAAAACCACGGCCAAGGACGGCTCTGTTTAACCAAAAGTCGGATAATCAAGAGTCCACTGTATTTGTATTCCATCCATGAGCTATAACATATAAATACTTCCTTACATTTATGTACATGCTGACATTTTTTAAATTAACTTTCGCACAACTGATGTTTCGTTTTCAGTAAACAATACAATCACTGAACAAAATCATCAATTAAAATAATTTAAAACAGCAGGAAATTCATCATTATCGTAATAAATTATACAATGTTTTTTTTTTTTTTTTTTTTTTGTTTTAAATGACTGCATCAGTTTTTACTTAATGTCACTTTTAAATCCAAAATAATCTCTTAAATCAAATTTTACGCAACATAAATTGAAAATGTAAAAAAAATTAAATTTTAATTCGCATGTTTTAGTCTTATTTCATTTATTAACATATATATTTACATGAACAAATTGATTATATTGAAAATGCTTTAAGAACAATGCATTTTTGCAATGAAAATGCAAAAAAACAAGTTGGAACAAAAAAAACAAATAATAAAAATTTAAATATTCATTTCATTTGGATTGCATATTTATTTATTTATTAATGAGCTTCATCATCAGTGTAATCATTTTACAATATTATTTTTTGTTTTATTTTTATTTATTCATTACAAAGAGATAGAAGTCACGTTCTCAAAATGAATTTTGATACAAGTTAAAGTCATGTCGAAAAAACTCTAGTTTACAGACACAAATTAACGAACACGTTAATAAAAATAAAATATTAAAATTCTTAAAATTATCAATATCAAAAAAAAATCAGTCAGTGAAGCGAGGTAACAGCTAGTTTTCAATAAACTCGTCTTTTGAAGCGATTACACAATCATTCTGGACATTCAAAGTAAACTCTTTTTTTGTTGCACTTAAATAAACACAACTTGCACTGAATGTGAGACTAACGAAAGATTTCACAACAAAAAAGTATAATTAACCGGGACTCAAATTCTTTTACATTTAGTGAAGATGTGAGCAAATTATAATAAAATAAAATGCCCGACTGGATCGTACACACTGCTCTTGTACTTGACAACTTGAATGTAGCTAGACATTGAGAGTGAATAGGTGATTATGGCTCGATACTGTTTTTATTTTGTTAACGAAAAAATATTAAAATTACAAATTTGAAATTTGTTTGATTTAATACACGTACGTAAGTTGTACGTACCTGATCTTATGAAAAATTAGTGGCTCAGGTAAAATGTTAAAAATTGTATTTTCGCCAGTATTATTTAAAAATATGGGTTATAAACAAAATTCCAAAATTACTTGTTTTAACTGGTTAAAGGACAATAGGAATGGGCAAAGTTGTATGGAGCGTGGGCCCAGCACCAATATGAATGTCCCTCATATGGTATATAGGTACATATTTATGCATTTATTATCCGTTAACCGTTTGTCCAAATTCGCTGTGTGACAAAAGTTATTTAATTTTGAATAAAATGAGTTTAAGGGTCACAATTTCATTTTTCCATAGTTTTTCTTAAATATTTTGGGTATTTTTCGCTCGATTGAAGCCATTTTTTGGAATTTAGTTTTCCAAACCTATGATACACCACCTGAATTTTCTAAATTTTTAAAATTATGTTAAGGGGTCGCAAGCATCAATTTTATGTAAAAAGCAGTTTTTGGAGTATTTGATTTGCAAAAAATGCAAATATTGTTTTTTAAATAATATTTTTGATGTCAAAATCATGTCTGAAAAATAAAAAACAAATACAATTTGTATCTCATTTATCGTAATAAAAATAGGTATTATTTTCAAGGTTTTAAATTGTAATTCGTAAAAACAACAAAACAACCCACAAAACCACCCACAAAACCACCCACAAACCACCCTTATATATTTTTAGAAGTTAATTTTGTTTTACTTATTCCTTATTTAGTAACGAAGAAAATGGTTGTTCATATTTTACGAAATGATGCCTTAATAGATAAAAAAAAATATTAACAAAAAATAGAATATTTTGTTTCCTTTTAATGGTACTAAACAATTTTTAACCCAGTCAGTTCCATATCGATTTTACGTGTCTTTGTGGGTTTTCAACAAAGAATATTAGACCTTTTTTTATTACATACAGTTTTTGCTACAAAATCAAGAACAAGTTTAACAGTTTATCTAAAATAACGATAATGAAGATTTAGTGAAATATGTTTTTTGTTTGTCTACTTGTTCAAAACCGACGACATGGCTTTGATTCTGGACTATTTAGTGATTTTTATGTATAACAAGGACCTGGATTAGTGATTTTTGTATATGATATGAAAAACCGCAAAGAAACTTAAAATCGGTAAGGAACTGACGAACTGACTGATTTAAAAATCTTTTAGTACCATAAAAATCAGACAAAATCTTATATTTTTTGTTTATAATTTTTTTTTTTATCTATTTTGTGATCAGCCCGTAATAAATATAATACCAATTTTTTCGTTACTAAATAAGAAATAAGCTAAAAATATTTCAACCCCTTATAGTAATATATAAGGGTGGTTTTGAGGGTCGTTTTGTGAGTTGTTTTATGTTATTTTTACGAATTGCAAACGAACCTTTAAAACAATACCTATTTTTATTCTGATAAATAAGGTAAAAACTGATATTTTTTTTTGTTTTTTTTCCAGAGATGATTTTGACATCAAAAATACTATTTCAAAACCAATATTTGTATTTTTTACACATTAAATACTCCAAAAACTGCTTTTTGCAAAAAATTGATGCTTGCGACCCCTAAGCATAATTTTAAAAATCTAAAAAAATGCAGATAGTGTATCATGGGTTCAAAAAAACTTAATTCCAAAAAATTGCTTCAATCGAGCGAAAAATACACAAAATATTAAAGAAAAACTATGGAAAAAAAGAATTCTGGCCCTAAAACTCATTCTTATCAAGATTAAATAACTGTTGTCACACAGCGAATTTGGACAAACAGTTAACGGATAATGACTGCTTAAACAGGTACCTACACATATACGATATGAAAGCCGTTCTTATTGGTGCTGGGCCCAAATTGCCCATTGTCCTTTCTAAGGTGTATTGGTTTGAGCTAGGCAAAAAATTTTTCATTTGAAAATATATAAATCTATTCGAACAAAAATTAAAATGCGCTCTTATATTAAATAATTTTTTTATAAATAAGACTTCTAAAACATTTTTGGAAATAAAGGAACGACAATTTAAAGTAATTATGAATATACAGATAAAAATTTTAATTCAAAAAGCCGTTTTGGAGAATTATGAGATTTTTTTTAAGGTTTTTGAATATTTGTATGTTAGGTATCCTTCCCGCACAGAAAAACAATCTAGTTTTTGACAAGGCACTAGAGAGTTTTACATAGATTTAGGCAAGGGGCTAGCAAATGCTAGAACAAAGCCTTGGCGATAACGAACCATTTTGCCTCGTCAGCCAAAAAAAAATGCCTTATCTGACATTTTCGATCTTCTGTTTGTCAGTCCAATGCGCTACACACTGGGATTAATTGCTATACAAAAATTCAATGCCGAAAGTAATAAAGTTTCATACTCTAATGTTTCATACACATACAGAAATATAACAGTACATATTTGCTTTTTAGGTAGATTTATTTTTTTTGGTGTACAAGAGACATTCCTGATGGGGTTCCGAAATAAGTTCAACAAGTTTTTACTAAGGAGGGCCTCATGAGTGTTTGAATTTTTTGGTACTGAAATCCAGCAAGAGCTTGCCAAGTATCTGACAAGTTTTCCTCGTCTGGATTTTCCGCACTGAAAACTTACTAAGGCCATGTCCAACCTAGACAAAAAATTGGTAGTTTTCCAGCGGGGTAAGGTTTGGTTTGCTGAATATGATTATGTTTTAAAAAGTCTTAGATGTTTTAAAAAGTCTTAACAAATTGATCTGTACCATGTTAAAAAAATTTGACCAAGTCGTTTTCGAAACATTGATTTTTTTTTTTGAAAAATCTAAAACCGAAAAAATGGATCTACAACAAAACGGTTCATGTACCGTTTTTTTTTTTTTTGTTGCTTACAAGGTTTTGGAATATTTTCGCAGATGCTGGTTCTTTACTGCAGTTCGAATTTGTTTTTAAATAAGTTTAAGGTTTTTTTTAAGTTTAGGTATATGCGAATCAAAACCTTCAGACAAACTCAAAAATAACTTTTTTCTTCTCAGAATTGACTCAATTTATGCAATTATAAAAAGTAGATATAATAAAAACTTTTTAAATTATCTGTAAATTTAGATGTTTTTTTTTTAAGCTGAAAAAACTGGTTTCGATATAACGATTTGGCTGAACATTATATCTTTCATTATACTAGATGTCCAGTGTATTTATAAAAAATCCATTCATATAAAGTTTTAGATTCGTAAAAAAAAATCAAACTCGAGATAATAATTTCCCTAACATTACGATGTTAGAGAATGTAATAAAAGTGGATCCCGCATTTCTGTCTGTCTGTCCTTACGTAGACCTGCAGCCTAACGATACATCTATCATACAACTATTATGAAAAAATGTCTCTAACGATTTTTATAAAAAAAAATATGAATTACAATAAAGGGTGACCATACGCATTTGATAAACAAAAATTACCAATAACGGGTATTGACGGTACCTGTCATAGAGCCAAGTTTTTGGTTTTCGAATTTCTCGTTATAGGCTACACTGATTTCAACCTTAATATGTATACAAGAGGTCCCTTACAATTTTAGCAATTTTGCGTATAAAAATTTTCGAAAATATTATTTTTGGGTTTTTAAAAAAGCATTGAAGATTGAATATCGTGAAAACGGTTTAATGGATCTTTTTAAAATTTTGTATAAAATTCTGTTTTATTAAATACTAATAGTTGGCATACCAGGTTTTATTTTTAAAAATGTGGAACAAATTTTATATATAAAAAACGACGATTTTTGAGTTTTACTTTCGATATATAGGTACTTTAGCAAGTTATGGATTCGTAAAAAAAAAATCGAATTCGAGATAATAATAATTATTTCTAACATTACGATGATAGAGAACGCGACAAAAGTGGAACCTCAGCTAGAAATGAGCTACGTTAAAGTTTTTAGCTACAAGAACAAGTTTATGCGTTCAGTTTATTTCATCGTAGGAATCATTTTTAAGAAAAATAAAATGTATCTTTTTGATCAACCAAAATTGTATGGGCGTTCATACCCCTATTTTTGCCCAAAAACTTTAGGTACCAAGTTTGAGGAAAATCGGTCCATTAAGGTTGTAGGCGGGCAGACGGAATTGCGAGACCCACTTTTTTCGTCCTCCATTTTGATTTATTTCTGCGCATCTGCACAAATCGAAGGACAATGGCGGATATACCGTCTTGTAATGTTGGCTGTTAATAAAGTTTATTGCTTTTTTTTTTTTGTTTTCATTTCATGGGGTATTATGTGATTGCAAACATTTTCCAGAGCTTTGAAGCCTTATTTTTGCAAACATTTTCAAGAGTTTTGAAGCCCCATTTTCATTTCAAAACTGAACATTCTAGCTACATTCTAGTAGTTCTAGATCAAGTCCGTGGGGTCCAGTCTATAGCATATTATTTGTATGGCCACCATGCAGGTTCTGCATTTTTAATTGATTGAATGTATGAATTTTTTTAAAGTATTTATTAGGGCTGGACAAGAGATGAGAATCTGCGAGACTTTTGTAAGTCTCGTCTCGGTCTCGTTAAAATCGAAAATTTTTAGTCTCGTCTCGGTCGCGTGTCGGTCTCGTTTAATTGAGTCCGAGATCGAGACCGAGACTTTTCTCGTCTCGTGGCCAGCCCTAGTATTTATTCAGTTCACTTTTAGTTCGGCTTCCCTATAATGCTATACCCTATATACCCATAAGCTTGCACATTCAATATGAAAATATTATTCCGAAGCTAGGAAAAAACTAAGAGCCAGATAATTGACTATTTCAATATTAAACCATCACCTTTCTCTATAGCTTGATATTATTCCGGAAATATAAATTTTGGTTATCAAACATAGTCGAATGCTTATATGAATAAATTTCAATTCAATAAAAAAGCAAATAGAACTATGAAGCACTTAACAAAAAATGGCTTTCATTTAATCCTCGTAAAGCAATCATGATGAAAACAGGATATAGCAAAACACCGGCATGGCAAGTAGAAAATAATAATTGATATTCAGTATTGGAAAATAATTTCGAAAATAGCTTTTTTGTCAGTTTTATTCTTCTTTTTTGAAATAGGCATTTGTTTTACAAAGGTAGACTTTATCCTGTCATTTTGACGGGTGGGTGTTTGATAATCGTTCAAAAAGATGAGAACGGGTTATCTGTGTTCTGCAGAATATTCAATTTTCAGCTGAAATGTGTGTTTCGTGGAAAAAAAAACTTTTCATATTTTTCGAACGTAATTTTTCGGATAACAAAATACAAATAGGATGAATGGTTCACAGGATATGTTAAATATTTTCAGGAAAAAATATTTCTGCGTGTAGGTACATTGTACATTTGTAGGTTTAGGTATAACGCTTTATGGCGGGTGAAACATTTTCACACATTGTTCTCGTTTGGAGAGTGAAATTGATAAACTCCAGGGATCATTGATGCTGAGCACTTAAATTGGCACGAATAAAATTATTAAACGGTTGAAAAAATAGAGTGACTCCGGGTGTCCTATAAAATAAAGCTTGTTAGGAAACACATGCATGCATATATGTAAATACATGTGGTAGTAGTAGTAGATTATATTTTTAGTTATTAATTTGAACTGCTGGTGCATTTTTGGTGGACATAGCTAATTGGAAAAATTTTAAAATGCAGAGGTATTTTTATTTGTATTGTGCTCTGTTTACAAAACAATTAATTTAATTGGCCTCCTCAAAAGGAGTACAGAATGGATTTGGGAGTAATGGAGGAACTTATTTAACATTCAGCTTTTTTTGTATAAACAATACTGTTAGCCAGAGGGGGCATAGCGTATACAATATCAACAAAGTAATTGAAATTTGATAAAAATTGAAAATAAAAATATATTTTCCGATAGTAATAGGAAAATAAAATCGTGTAGTTTCATCAATTACCTGGAGGCTTTAGACTGGATAAATTCATTTGGAATCGATTCAAAATTAAAATTAATTAACATTTTTAACAAAAATAATAAGAGATTTTGAAAATGTTTTGTGTCGGCATCAGTGGCGTCTTTAGGCATGGGCCCGAGGCCCCGCAATCTTAGGGGCCCCCTGAGCCGTCGCTGAAACTTTTCCAACCTATTTCGAAAGTAAACGATTAGGTTAATTTTAACTTGTAAACTGCAGTTAAAAATTTGTTTACAAACCAACATTTATATTATGCAACACATAATTCACATGTGATTGTACCTATAATCATAATATTTATATGGGTAGTAGGTATCTTCCATTTTTTCTAAGGGAGGACCATTCATACGATGCAAATATAAACAAATTTAAATCAAAGTTAACATCCATGCTTAAATACATTATGTACAATTTACATACATACATACGTGAACGCGACACCCTTAATACGAACCTAAGACAACGATCAAATTCATATACTTAATGAAATAAGTCAATTATTTTTTTTTTGTTTCATTTAAAAGCTTTAAACTCTCAGGAACTGTAAGATGGCTTTGAAGAATTTGCTAAGACTTACCATTACGCACAAAGACATAAGTGCAGAGGAGCTTGAGATGGAATGCCTACATTTAGTAGAGTATTTAATGAAATTCCAGTTATGTCAAGGTGAAAATATTATTACTATTTCAGAGCTATACAATCGTATAACAGTAGATAAAATCGAAAACACTTCTCCAAATGTTGAAACAACGTGAAGGATCTTTTCATGAATGCTGGTATCAAACTGCAGTTGGGAGTGTTCTTTTCTAAATTAAAAAGGATAACAAATGAACTTAGAAGTAAAATACTTCCAAAGTGACTAAATAGGCGTGTACCATCAACTGAGCGCTTTGAGCGCTCAAGGATTTTTTAAGTGAGACAAAAAATCTCAACTGAACACTGAGATTTTATGCAGAGATTTCTGCTCCAAAGATTTCTTGGATTTACTGCTCAATTTTTGTTCTCAATCGAAACAGCTGTTTGTTTGACAACCAAGGTATAATTTTTTGAGGGTGTGCAAATAAGAAAGTGGTAAATAAATACAAAATAAAGACGAAATGTTGGTTAAAACTCAAACTAATTGAATTAGCTATAAGCATTTTCATTAATTTCAATAAGATTTTGGCTTTAACAATTAACTATTTAAAGAAAAGTTGAAATTTTATTTCCGAACTTGTATGAGATTATTAAAACCTTTTTTTTTCTGAAAGAGAGCGGAGAATGTTGTCGCACCAAATGATTCTGCCTCCGTTAAACTGACATTGAGCACTCAATGAGCGCTCAGTTTGTGGTACACGCCTAATAGCTTGTTGATTATGTCAATTGAAAATGATGTGCTTCGAGATATAGAAATCGATGAAGTAATTCAAGATTTTACAAATGAAAAAGCCAGAACTTATATTGACCAATTCTATTTTATTAAAATTTACTTTAATTTTTTTATGTGTCAATTTATAAACTTTTCAATTTTCTATTAATCAAATTTTTTTGTTACTGTTTACTATTATTAATGTTTTAGTTTTCAACTATAGGTATATTATAATAGTACGGGAGGCGACCGTTGATTTACCTATCTCATCGCGGCTTCAGAAAAGAATGATGGCAATTCATAGCTTTAGTGTTAACATTAACAAAACCGCTGGCTAGTCGGACGAGGTTTTTCAGGTGCCAATGGGTAGAAAACGCACCTTTTCGGTTGCATTTTTGGCTAAGGATACCTAACCCATGATGGATTTTTATAAATAGGGTATCAAATGAAAGCTTAGACCGCCCTCTTTACAAAACCAGTGGTTGGACAGACTTTTGTTGGTTGTTGTGGCGAGCCCGACCACTTTTGTAAAAACAGCTATAAAAATACCTATAGGCGTAGACTATCGTCCCGAAAATCGACTCATTAAGAGTAATACATGGTTTTATATACAATGGTTATAGTTCTTATATCTTTTCAATATGTTTGCACGCTCCAATTTTTTCAGGACAACGGAGTTATTAAACTAGAATATTTGTTCATATATGATCTTCGCTCTAAGAACTTATCATACAGCAACTTAAAATTTTATTTTGAATTAGCTGAATTTAATTAAAATTATAATTAGTAATGACTAATGGTAAAATTAAAAATTTACAATGCATTTTCTACAAAGGGCCCCAATTTCCTTAAGGGCCCAGGGCCCCCAATTGTCTAGGACGCCTCTGCTAGGCATCAATGTAATTTCCATTCTATTTGAAAGTACATATCTTACGAAGTTTGATTTTACAATTTTACCGAGGTACTCGAACGTAAAATTATAAAATGAAACTCTGTTTGTAACATTTTTAAAAAAGTGATTTCAATTTTGCATGGACACTGTGACACAAGTAAGAATATTGAATGGAAAATAATGATTTGGTTAAAATTTTGTTAACAAAATGTCAATGCGTTAAATAAGACAATTCTGAAATTAATCATGTCTGATGATATTTGATTTTATGTTCAAACTAGCAAAATTAAGTGTAGGAACACGATTACACAAGAAAAACGAAGGCTGACGAAAAATTACTCATTTCCGTTTTGATAATTTATTTTTTTATGTTTGAAATTATAATAGAAGCTAAAAAAAATAACTTTAATTTATGAGTGCATTGAATATACCTACAGTTTGAATTAACTCATGTGTGACAAAAAACTAGGACGTGCATAGGTTTGGTTAAGACTAGGGCTGGCCAAGAGACGAGACTCTGCGAGACTTTTGTAAGTCTCGTATCGGTCTCGTTAAAATCGAAAATTTTCAGTCTCGTCTCGGTCTCGTGTCGGTTTCGTATAATTAAGTCTCGTCTCGGTCTCGTATCTAAAAAATACGATTTCCGGACAAACTTATGATTATTGGAACGAAATATTTTCGATTATAGTTTGAATATATGCAGAAGAAAATAAATATTTAACTGAATTGGATTTTTTAATTTATTATACTCTTTGTTATTTCCGTTCCAAATATACAGTCTCGTCTCGGTTTCGTCTCGGTTGCTTTAAAGGCCCTCTCGTCTCGTATCGTCTCGGTCTCGTCATGCGAGACCGAGACTTTTCTCGTCTCGTGGCCAGCCCTAGTTAAGACAATAAAAAAACCGTTTGGTACAGGGAAAGGGTATGAGAAAGGGGGTCTATTCACCCCCCACTTAAGCGGGAGGGGAAATTTTCTAAAAATTAAATTAAAACATAAAAAATATTAAAAACTACTTTAATGCTAACAATGAAATCATTTTTTTTTTTATTTTATAAATAAATAAATAAAACATTTCTGAATTAAGTTCTTTTAGTTAAGGTTTTGAAAATTAATAATAAAAAACTCAAAATTTTGGAAAACAAATTAAACCAAAATCAAACAGACTTAACCCTAGGTTACATCCTGGGGTGTGATATACCCCAGACGACTTTTAAATGCTTGTAGCTTTTTTAAAAATCAGTTTTTCGACTTGGGATAAAAAATCAGTGAACAAAATTCATTTTTCTTCTTCTTCTTCTTCTTCTTCTTCTTCTTCTTCTTCTTCTTCTTCTTCTTCTTCTTCTTCTTCTTCTTCTTCTTCTTCTTCTTCTTCTTATCAAAGAGCTTTAACTTGATTTTTTGGAAATTTCTTGTGAAAAAAGGTCGTCTACACGTGCCTGGGGTGTGTAACACCCCAATGATCAAAATGTGAAATAAATCAATAGTTTTAGTGTTTATTTTATTTTTCATGAATTGTAAGTAAATTATAATTAACATTTCGATGCCTAACATTATTCTGGTATAGGAGTAGATGGAAGTTCTGGGAGACATTTAGTACAAACTGTATTGATTTGGCGATGACAAATGTGTTTTTCACAAACATCGCAAGATGATCTCGATTTCTTGTCGTTTGCTCTCGGACATAGGTGGCATCTGGCCTTAAAATAAAAAGCTCTTTAGAAACGTTTTGGTTTTAATAATAAACAGTACCTGTTTTTGTGGAAGCTTCTAGTCAACTGAACGAAAAACCTGCGATTGTCTTCCCATAGTGCGGAGAGCATCAAGACTAACTTTGGATAAACTTTTTTCCATAGAAGGATGCGAACGATCATCCAACTCCATTTCCATTAGTTCTTCTGCAAGTTGGATAAGCTTTTCGTTTCTTAATAACCTTATATTTCTTGAAGGAGGGTTTAAATGGCGAAAAATAATAACTGTGGCTAAAGCTGAAACATCCAACAAATTGTAAAGTACAACCATGGGCCACGGTTTGACGAGAACTTAAATATAAAAATACCATTTGGTCAAACACGTCGACTCCTCCTTTTGTTCTGTTATATTCCAATATCATGAGAGGTTTATTTTTAGGTCCGAAAACTGCTTTTTCAACAATGTGCTGTGTTGAAAGCAGCAAAACTTTTTCCTGGGTTTTGGAACATATGAAACCAATGCCATTTTCTCCAAAAATCCAAAAAGTTAAGAACAAAGTGGACGGTATTATTTTTTGTTCTTTATTTTGATTGGTATATCATACTCATTTAGAAGTCCCTTGACAACAAATGGTTTTGGAATGTCGCGTTTGTATTTGCTAATATTCACAAGAAGAGTAATTTTTCTGTCCAATAACTTTAGTGCCAAATTTGCAGCTAAGTAAAACAGTTATCCGCTTTAAGATTCCTTCCGGTGTGAAAATATCTTGGCATCAATAACATGGACATCACAACATCGTATCCACGGCCAAGGCCTACACAACTGATCACTACTGCCAGTGTATATTGAAAGTTGCAATGGATATCCAGTTGAACTCATTGAGCCACCAAAACTTGATACCAGATTTATCAGGTTTGCTTGGCATATATTAACGAAACTTACAGCGACCACGAAAGGCTTTCAATTGCTCGTCAATGGTCAGATTTTCGGATGGAATGTAATTTGATGTCAAGGTTTTATTCAATTCTTTCAAAAGGAATTCGACGGGCTGGAGAATTATATTTTTTCAATAATTTATCTTAATTAGACACTAAAACAAATTATACATTTAAAAAGTTCTTTAACTTTTAACATTTATGTTAGAAAACAATATTTTTATACTTACTTTTTGATAAATTCCAAAGTTTTTTGCACTTCTCTACAAAATCGCTTTAAATTTTGCAGAACAATACGCGTGTTCATAAACAGTAACAATTCTTAAGTCAAGTCGATTTGAAAAAAAACGTAAACAATGCGCTTAAAACTGTTGGGGTGTAACACACCCCAGGCAAGAAAAGTAGTAAGTATTTTGTGGCTGTAAACTAGGGTTAAGAGAAAAGTATAACAGGGTATTGTAGACTGGTTGACATGGACTCCGCTCGTCGTAAACACTCTTGTGTTTTGATTCACCTTGTACAAATCACCTGGTAGAGCGAAAACAACTCAAAAAGTCTTGTACCAAGTATTATTCATAATATTTCAAATATAATGGGCGTATTTCCGTTGCCTGACATTAGGGGATGTATCATTAAGGCCATATCTGTTCTTTGAATAAGCGTCATGAGGCCATATTTTTTTGAGAAACAGGACCGTATTTAAAAAAAAAATGAGTTTCAAGATCTGTATCAGATTTTACAAGAGATTATCAATTTGTATAGTGTGAATATTAAAATATCACGTGATTTTTTAATTTTCACTCATTTTTAGTCCTTGTTTGTCAATGTAATGTATCATTTCTTACGCTGGATTATTGATAAAATGTCTAATTCATAGAGCAAAAACATTTCCCAAAAGACTAACAAAAAAGATTAAATTTGAAAATTATTTTAAATTTTGAAAAAAATGGTTGGCAACCCTGAGATTACAAAAATCATTACAGTAGGAAAATAACTAAGCTTAAATTTTGTTTGTGTCAGTTTTTCAGTGCGAGGTTAAATTTAATCACCAAATTTGGTGAGTCAACTCTGATTAACTGAACAAAAGCTTTTGTAATTGTATCTTCTTTGTTTTTTAAGACTTTCTGCATTCATCTTTCAATTAAAAACTGCGTCTTGGCGTATTTGTAGACAAATCTATTTCCAGAGTTAAGTAACTCTGGCTTAACTCACCCCTGAAAAACTGGACATAAGGAAATCAAAGGCTAGCAAGGCTGCCAAGGCTCCAAAGTTACCATGAGAAGTTTATTTTTTAATCTAAAATCGTTTTTTTTTTCAGTTAGAAAATAGTTTAAGGATTTTGATAACACTTCGTCCCTGAAGTGTCTTTTCCAAAAGCTTTACTTAAATGACATTGTAAGTTTGACGATTTTTTTTTAGTTACCCCCTACCCCATGTCTCATAAATGGCTACGTCAATTTTGTTTAAATTTCGTGAATAATCATTTAAAAAAAAGTACAAACTATATGGCATTTTTGAAATAAAACACTTTTATAGGTACACAAAATAAACAGAGGCAAATAATTTTTTTTGTTGGTTAGTACCTACTTTTGAATTTGTCTGTCCCCAAATTTAATGCTTACCCAAAGTAGCACTGAACCACAATAGCAAGTAAGTGGCAATCTAATTTGAGTTCAAAATAAATTTGAGTTTGAAAATTCTTTTTTAATCAACATGCCAATTACTATATGGTAAGGGTAACCAAATATCGTTTAAAAAAAATGTCCTCAAAATCTGAAACCATCCAACATTCATCCACATTCCTATATTCAAAAAATGAACTCAGACTGCCAGCATGCGCATATATGTACATCTAATACATCAAATTGATTACCCGCAAATCCTTTTTGATTTATTTCCGTTGAATAATGGCTCCTGCCTTACGAGTACAATTCCACATAGCACCAAAAATATCCTTTGTTGCCTTGTGTGTTTGTATAGTGAGTGCCTTATTTTCTTATTGTGAATGTGGTTATTTGAAACTATGAACCATCAACAGAAAAAACCTTTTAATGTTTTTTTGAAATAGAAAAAGAAAACTGAAAAAAACATTTAGAAAAATCAACACATCCGCACCCTTAAGGATCCCACTAGCACTTTTATGCATCAATAGAGGGAATAGAATAGGTATAGAGGAATACACGCTGGACTTATACATCACAGCAACCAGAGTAAAGGACCCAATCCATCCTTTGGATGATCTTGGAAAGCGTTTCTTTATTTTCGTCCTGTTTGTGTTCTTCCCCGTCTAACCGCCCGCGCACCGCCGAACCTATGGAAGCCATTAGAGGAGTGCAAACTTTTTGAATGAATTTATCCGGCTTTTTTGGTTGCTCTACAGCTCTGGAACTAGCTTGTAAGAATAAAATGATGCGCTTCTCTCAACAGGACGAACCCGGCTGTATAGCAAGTCATCTCCATTATCTCTGTGGGTCGCAGCGCATATACTCGAAATTTTCTTACAGTACTGAGGTTGTTGGAAAATAAATATTTTCTGCTTCTACTTCGTTTTTGCGTTTGAATGGCGTGATGCATCCTCGGGTCATTTGATTCAAGTTAGTTTAACTATCGGTGCTAGTGTGTGTATGTATATTATGAAGTTATATGTTGCTACGGGTGGTTGGCTTATACGAATTCGTTATTTACCATTCAGCCACCAAAATGGAACTTAAGAAAAAAAAAACGGATATTTTAAAAAGGATTTGCCAGAGCTAAGTATACAAGCATATGATGATGATGATGAACACAAAAGTAATTTTCTTTTCAACTACTACTACTACCAGTTTCATCCTTATGTTGTATTATGTCTTTTTTTTTTGATTCGATGGTCTATTGAATAAGATGAGGTAGCTATAGCTAAGCAATACGTTGTCTTGAATGCATGTATAGATAAAGTACATCCTGCATGGAGCATAGTGCATCCTTTTTATCGACAACGGACAACTTCAAGTCAAGGCAAACAGTAGACATCTATATAGGGAAGGTGCTCAGATAGAAGCTTATGGATGGATATTATATGATGTTGAGTGCTATTTCTTATTTTGAATATCCGGTATCTGGGTCATCAGTTTCATCATGGTTTGAATTTATATCAACATACATATATCTATGTATAAAGATTATTTATACGAAAGCGCCCAAGGGCAAACAAAAGAGGTTATAAAATAAAAATAAGAAAAATAAACTACATTTTATTATGCCCTACGTCCTTATTTTTCTCTGAAAAGAAATCACATTGTTAACTTGCTTATTAATTGTATCATTGAATTAAATAATGTTTGAAAAAGTTTTAGGCTGGTACGCAATTATCTGGAATTTCGTTTGCATAAAAGTTTCAACTGTACCAAGAGCTCATTTAAGAAGAATGCAAAATATTTGTTATGCCTGTTGTGTTCTAAATAAATAAATCAATGAAATAAAGGAGAATGGGCATTTTGGTCTACCTATTGCCCATGAATGAGATATATAAAGTTGGAAAGCTTAGTCCAAGTACATCATTTTTTTGTAACAAAGACTGCAATTAGAGCAACAATTAATTGCAATAGTGTTCCATTGAAATGAAAGTTTTGGTCACTTTTGATGAACTGAATAGCCCCCAGTAGGCAGTATATTACATAATATAAAACCATTCGTCTTTGTTAATTCGAATTTACAAAGTGTTTTTCTTATTTTTTTGGTCGCTTATTATAGCCAACTCCCACTGTTAATGACAAAAAAAATACTCGTACGTTGGTACACTGCCAATCATTTTCATAGGGCTAGTTTCTGGGCACTAGGTAGACCAGGTCCCATGTAGTTTTGTCCATTCTCCTTTGTCGTTTACAAAACTAAATTATAATTTTAACCCAATTGGTATTTTGGAATATTCTGAGCAAATTCAAGTCTGTTCGAAGTGTTGAAAAGGACTCCTGATGAATTTGGCTAGTCATCTAATCAGATTTAAGATGGTTCAAAGTAGTTTAGCTGAACGATAACAAACTTTGAAATCAGCAGCAGGCAAGAAATTGAAAAGCAATTATTATTATTATCTATCTACATACAACATGATGTAATAAACGCAATGAATAATGCACACAATCTCATGAAGGTCAGCTGCCTTACATACTTCCTCGAAAAAAGGCATCCAAATCGATTTCAGTGAATTTCCAACTGGACTGATAAAATCTGCTTCCAAGTATCAGGCAGATACTTGAGAAGCTAATCAAATGAATTCGTAGAAGTCCGTAGCGTATATTTCCCAACAGAATATACATAAATATAGGTAAGTATGTAGAAATAGTAGAATGAATACTCAAGAAAAAAAAAACCAACAGAATTGATAACAGTGCCATCATTTCCAACAGCTAAGACAAACTCAAAACACTAAATTCTTATTACCATCAGTTCTTAACTGGAATCGGAATACGTGCGCAGGTTGAAAGAACTGGATAAGTATACAGGGTGTCCCTTAGATCGTCAATCCTGGGTATATTCTAAGAAAATAAAAACCGTTTTATAATAAGTGTATATCTCCAATGTTGACATCTTTTACTCTACTTTGGTGTACACAGGCTAACTCTATTGAAAATGTACGCCACAAGCAGATTATGCAACTGAATCTTGAGGAAACACCGTACAACACTGTACACATGAGAGCGACCAACAACCGACGAATGAATGAACAAATTGGATTTAAAGCATTAATAAACTTAAATTCTTTACAAAATCTTGACAAAATGGAAGAAATATAATTGAGGATTATTTTAATATACTAAAATTATCATTTAAATTGCTAAAACAAAAGAATTTTAAGAAAACAATTTGTTCGCTGCGAATAGTTGTAATTCGGTACGACCAATTTATTTTCTCAAATTTCTCATATTTAAGCAAATTAAAATTCAGATTTTATAATTTTAAAATTAATATTAAATCGAATTCTACCATTTTGACCAGATTTTGTGAAATATTAAGGTTATTTAACTTTTCAATTCCAATTTGTTTGTTCATTCGTCGGTCGTTGGTCGCTCTCATGTGAATGGTCCTTAAAAAACAGTGGAATAACGAGAAAACTATCGAACGATATATGTATAATCCAGAGAAAATAGAATAAAATTGAAGCATTATGTGGATGTAACATATAGCATCTTAGGTTTTTGTGGGATTCGATTAGAAAAAACATAAACAACGAGAATATGAGGTTGCTCTTGAGAAAAAAGGTGTGCTATTTGCACGAAAAATCAAAACTTTCAAGAAAGTGTATTATTCACACCCTATTTTTTGTTATTTTCCTATATAACTTTGGAAATATGCATCTTAGAAAAAAAAACATTTCGACAAAATTTGTTTGTTATTAAATTCGCCACAAGATTACATTTATGTAAATCTTTCTGGTGTCATATTTGTGTTGCTATACAGCGTTGAAGTCAGAAAAAAGCTGTACAAAACAGAGTAGTTTTGAATCACTAAACTGTCAGATAAAAAATGGTCCAATTCTACTATAAATATGGATTTAAGTATACTGTAGGGAATTACAAAATGAAATATTGAAACCCGATTCAAATCGGGCTGATAGGTTCGGTATGAGAGATAATGTTAATTAAGTGCACCGTGCTATTTTCGCACGACATTTAACACGGCGCTAATTTTTTTACACATACTTGGATCCCTTAAATATCGTAAAGTATCGTTATAATATTTATTTTATTTTTTTAGTGACATTGGAAGCGATTTTAAAAGAACAAAATTCGTATGAAAAAATGATTTTGTAAATAAATTTAAATAATTATTTTATTAGAAAAACATTTTTCATACGATTTTTGTTCTTTTAAAATCGGTTGCAAAGTCAATATTATATTGTAACGATACTTTACGATAGTTAAGGGTTCCAAGTATGTGATGAACACAAATTTTCGCCAGCTTAAATGTCTAACTTTGCCAACTGCATTGAAGCAAAAATTTCTACCGAACCTATCAGACCGAGTTGAATCGGGTTTCAATATTTCATTTTATAATTCCCTACACAAGTATCACAAAATAGTATAATTTCGGTATGACATTTCTTAATTCATACTTTATTCAATCTTTAATTGGTATGCCAGTTTACGACTTCTTAAATTTATCTGTATTTCTTCTTTATAAGGTATTTTCGTCAAGGTCTTAAATTATTATGTTCACTTCTACTTAAAGTATTCTTAACTCCTTCCTCGATTTGCTTTTTTCAAATGTTTGTTTACCTTCTTTCTTAAATACTTCTTTAATCCTTCAAAAACTGTTCTTAATTTTGAAAGGCTTGGCTCTGGTATTTTCATGATTCTTAAATACTTCTTTTGTTCTTCTTATAATAGTATAATAGAAGGTAGTAGCGCGTAGCGTAATGGTTAGAGCATTCAACTCCGGTCTCTATCTCTATCTAAAGCTAGCCAGACTTGGCATAAGTAAACCCCTTTTATAAATGCTTTATGATATGCTCAATGGTAGAAAGTTTGTTGTCGAAAGTGGCAATGTAACTTCTACCGCAACCTTCGAAATTAAAAATGGTTTTCAGCAGGGAGCGGTGAACTCACCGATTCTTTTCAGTATTTACACCAGCGATCTGATAGGTAGTCTAGCCCATGTCATAGCGTATGCCGACGATCTAATTGCGTACAGAACGGCTCCAACAGTTGAGGTCATCAGAATTCTTTTGCAGCGTGACTTCGACAAGATTCAGCGATATTGTGATGACTGGAAGTTGAAAATCAACGTCCAGAAATCAGAAACTATTCTGTTCAGGACTCCGTTGCATGGAGCCCCTAGGGATACAAGAAAGAACTGGCGCAAGCTGGTGATCGTAGGGCCACATGGACATCCACTGGCGAGTAAAAGTGTAGTTAAGTACCTTGGCATCTGGATGGATCAGTATTTGTATTTCGACAGACATATAAGTGCTGCTCTGACCAGGGTCAGGGGAGCTTTTGCCCTGACAAAACGGTTGTTTTATAGCAGCCGTCTTGACAGCAGGGTTATGGTGATTTGCTACATGGCCCTTATCCGGCCAATGATTGCCTATGGATGCCCGGTGTGGTTCAACGTTGCCCCATCTCAAATGGAAAAGATTCGGGTGTTTGAGAGGCAGTGTCTTCGACGCTGCCTTGGATTACATAGAACACCAGAGTCGGAGTACAAACATTATTATTCCAACGAGGTTCTATACAATGGAGCCAACATTAACAGAATCGATAATTTTATACTCAAGCTGATTCGGGGTCACATTGCAAGAGCGATGTCCTCGGCTAATAGCTTAATTTTTGGGGCTTACTACCCCAACAACGAATAATTTGAGAATGTGCGTTTGAGCGGTTACACCCCATCTAACGCTTTCCTCTATTTAGACAGTCGCTAATCTACCACGTCTGCCGTAGAACTGTGGATAGGCGACTTCTTTATAGTCGAGACGTCATCGCACAAGGCGGAGCTAAGCGACTTCGGTTCAGTAGGACTGTGTCTGATAGGGACCGAAGAGATAGGGTGAAGCAGAGGAACCGGTTTTGGTGGCTTAATGTTGAAAATAATAATTTTGAAAGTTGATTTAGCTAGTTGTGGTCTTGGTCGACTTACATCGTTTTAGGTTTTAGATTTAAGTAGGGACAGTCAAGCTGGCACAAAAAAAAATACAAATACAAATTTGGAAAAGCCTGCTTTGGCTGTTCTAGTTATAAGGTAGTTATAAGTAGTTTTATAGTAGTTTTAAGTAGTCTAAGTAGTTTTAATTAGTTTTAAGATATTTTTAGGTTGTATGTAAGTTTTACATACAAAATTAAAAAAAAATGATATGAAAAATAAAACCATTTAGATTTTAGTATATAATTAGTTCTTAGGCCGAAAGGCATTAGTATTAAGATATTGTTTAACTTAGAGCGCCCGCCTAGGGCCAGTTGTAAGATATTGATAAGTAGGCTAGTTTTTTATGAATTTTTGTCTAGCATTAAGGTAGTTTAAGTTGGATTAAAATGGATTTACAAAAAAAAAAAAAGTGCATTCAATTACCACGCCGGAGGTCTTGGGTTCCATTCTTAGCCGCGTTTTTTTACATATGATTATTTGGTACCAAATTTCTTGGTGTTTGCTCTGAGCCGAAGCATCCATAGAAAATGAATAATTACCTATTGGGCAAAAAAAAAAAAAAAAAGAGATCGGGATACCAACAACGAATATGTAAAATTCTTTCAACTGGCAAGTATCAGGTTGGCTGATTAGGTAGCGCACACGAGCGGCATGCGGCAGTACTCGAGTTCGATTCCCGGTGGAAGCACAGGTAAATAAAATAAAAATTGAGATTTAAATTGAAATAATTTAGTTACAGGAAAATGCAATATTAAAATAGTTGAAAATAATTAAAAAAAATAGATAATAAAATTGCCAAAATAATTGAATAGAAATAATAATAAATCAAATTTCAATTTATCAATTATCAAATGCCATATATATATGTACCTCTTAAAGAAAGAGTAAAGAATTATTAAAAACGACTTGTGAAAGGCAAAGAAAATATCATACCGATTTAAGAAGTAGTTCGGAAGTAATTAAGAAGAATGTTTCAATAAATCAATTTAGCGAAAATGTCATACCTATTAAAGAAGTTGTACCGAAGGTTTTAAGAAGAATGTTTCAATTTAGCTCTTTTATTCGAAAATGGCATACCTATTTAAGAAGTAATACGGAAGTATTAAAGAATGTTTCAATAATTTAATTTAGTTTCTTAATTAGTTCTATCGGACCATCCACTTGAGCCTTTTCTCTACTTAATATGAACTTAAATCCTTTTTAAAGAAGCATGCACGTATAGATTTAGAATTCCTAAATCCTTCTTCAAGTAATTCTGTGCTACTTGTGTAGAGTACTTGAGTCCATATTGGTGGTAGAATTGGACCATTTTTTATCTATCAGCTTAGCGCTCTAAAACTACTTTCTTTTTAACAGCTCTTTTTTTATAAACGTCATCTTGTGGTAAATTTTATAACAAACAAATTTTGTATTGAAGTGTTTTTTTTTTCTAAGATGCATATTTCCAAATATGAAAAACAAAAAACAGTGAGTGAATAATGCAGTTTCTTGTAAGTTTTGATTTTTCCTGCAAAGCACACCTTTTTGAGCGAGCGAAACGTCAAATTCTCGTTGTTTATATTTTTTCTGATCGAATACCACAAAAATCTAAGATACTTATGTTACATCCATGCAAAAATCTAATTTGCCTGGGCTAGTGTTAAAATAAAGGCGTCTAAATGTTAAAATAAATTTACAAAACGAATCGAATTAAATAAAATTAGCTTAGAAGTCGATTTAATAAAATTAAAAAAAAAAAATTGCGTATACGCCCTAGTGTACCACTGATGTTTTATCGTTGTTATTATTGAAAATATAAGTCTTCGGCATTCTTACACTTATATTGTTTAAGTTTACATAAAATTAGCATTAGAAAAGTGAAATTGTACCAAATATTCACTCGGATTCAGTGAATAAACCTGGTTCAGATATTGCTTTAAGATCTGACCGATTTTGACGGATTAACTAAAGTTGAACCAGGGTTTCTTTTAGACTAGTCTATTTTTACCTCTTTTACTTTCGATTTATGTATGAAGGTAGAGCAAATTTAGGAAAAACGTGGTTCCCTTATTCTGTCTGTCTGTAAGGCTGTGTAGTGTAAACCTCGACCTGCAGCCTTAGCCGCTGAAGCAGTTTTTTTCATACTTTGAACTTTAGATTTTTAATAGGTTACCTAGAGGCTTAATTGATTTTTTTGCAGCTGCAAAAATAAGACTTCCTAGCTGCCATACAACAAATATACAAACAAATTATAAAACAGCTCTAGAGCTTTTTATTAAAAAAAAAAAATACCAATTATATTAAAAGGTATTGTTTAACTAAAATTTTTGTACAAATAACCGTTATTAACGGTAGCTTTTATATAACCAATTTTTGACTTTCAAATTCCTCATTCAATCCTACTCTGATTTCAACCAAATTTCTTATCCAGCAGTTCCTTTATGACTTCAAAAATTTTGCAAGGGTAAATACATTTTTCAGAAACTTATTTTTGGATTAAAAAAAAATTATAATAATAATAATATTAATTGTTGTTTAAAAGTTCAATATCGTAAAAAATGGGTTAATGACTATTTTATAAATTATGTGTAATTTTTTTTTAATTTTTTTTTCTTAAATTTTCAAGAAATTTTATTTATAAAAAATCAGTTTTTAGCAATTTAAATTTTTTTTTTTGTCATAAATTCATATCTAGATGGCACACTTTTTTTAAGCTATTTAAATAACTAAAATTAATAATTGTTTATAGCAATAATATAAATTTTAACTTGTTTTTCAAACTTCTTTTTAATAATATTTAACTAAATTGGTGATTCTACAAATGATGGAATTTTCTATGGTCACGCTGGTATTTTGAAAACGGTTCAACCAATCAATCTAATTTTTTTTACAATAGTCAATCTCGTCGATACCCCCATTGGCAAAAAATATTATCAAGATCTGAAACATTTATATCCTCTAAAAATTCTGAGGTAAATTCCCCTGAGGTATCCCCCGCTTGTTTTACAAGGGAAAAAAGAAACTGTTCTTCTACTGTTGGTTTCACACCAAAATGAATACAAAATAAATGACCTTGAGTAATAAATCTTTATTATGAAGTAAACAAATTTTTCATATAAATTTATTTTACTAACAAAAAAAATCATTAAACTTTGTCCCCACGCTTTCTTATCAGTCCCCTGGCAGATTAAAACAGTCAAAAATTTCGATAACTAAATTACCGATCGAAGTTTCAGATATGGTATATTGAAGTTTTAAGTCTCGCTAAAGCTGACCATAAATGACGAACATGATCGCCGAACAAGCTCGTGCTCGCCATATTTTCGTCGTCTATGGGGTGGTTCGCGAACCGCTCACCGTTGGCGAAAAATTTCGATTTTCTCGTGTTCGTTTCCTTTGATGTTCGTCGTGTATGGGCATGTTCGCGAGCAATTCTCATTTTTTCTGCGTATATCACCGGGTTCACATCGCGGAAGAGAAGAATTTATAAAATTATTGCGGTGTGAAAGTGCAATTTGGCATTTAAGAAATGAATGTTCGCCAAATATGTTCGTCGTCTATGGCAAGCAAACTTGCATTTTCGTCGTTTATGGCCAGCTTAACACATAATAGTGGAAGTTCACTGCGTCCGTTATGTATGTCAGTTGTGAAGAAGACATTTGTGATAAAAAACTTGAAATGTCCACTCGGTTTCTCAGTCCACTGGCAAGGATTTACGCACCAATTTGCTATGTATTTTGTGTATACATTATAAAAGTCACACTATTAATAAGAAAACATAATGATTTATAAGATACTTTGTGTTTTATATTAGTCTCCGTAAAAAAAAACTAAATCCCCCCCTGACCACTTAATTTAAAAAAAAATGCCCATAAAACTGATAATTTCAAATTTGTTGACACGCCCTTTGTGGTATGTGAAAGGACGTTCTAATGTTTAATTTAAGTTGGTTTGCTTTAAAAATTCTAGTGCCGAAATAATCATCATTTTATTCCATTGTCCTTAGAATCCCAAATATTTTTTTTTTTTTTATAATATGTATCTGTATTATTATTGAACCAGTATTATACATCGTCAATATATAGCTACGAAAGAAAGTTCGTACAATTCAATCTAGCATTTTATTTGTACTTGTTTTTGGAGTCCTAAGTTAGTTAGAAAATATTACATTTGAAATTTGTATGAATATTTTTTTCCTACGAAAAAATGTAATCCAAGAAAAAATCACTTTTTTTTTTATTTTTTAACTTTTTTTTTATCAAATCAAAAAAAAATCCAGATAATTATTTCAACTTGTTTTTATTATTTTCTCGATATAAAAGTTTTATTGATTTGTATGTTAGCTAAAAGAGCAAATCAGTTCGATCTAGTCGTGCGTATTTTTACATAAAGTTTCCATTATATAAGTCAACTTTTTATTTCGTAGCCCCTTCTTCTCCAATTATTTGCTTTGCCTAACCTATATATTCGTATACTCATATGCCTCCACCTCTTGTCACATTTTATTAAAATCACAATTATATGTAAGCAAATTACCCTATATTAAAGAACAACATCATATTTTTCGCCAAGTTCTTCAAAAGAATTCCAAAAAAAGCTGTTGCTCTGCTTGATAAAAAAAAAATTCAAATTAAAAATTCAAAAGCAGTGTTTTGAAGAAAAACTGTTTTCCTTTGATTATGTCATAATAAGTGAGCAAAAGTGGAAGGTAGTGCCTTCAAACAAAAATGGCGACATATCTTTCTGGATTGTGTCGCTGCCGAGCGCGTATTATTTGTTTTTGTTTGCATGCCTTTGTTTTAAGTTGAACTGTTTTTTTTTTTCCAAGTATAACGGTATAGTACACAAGCTATATATATGAACAATAATGTGTGTTCGACACATGGAAAGAGTAGGTACCTTCATATGATGCTGTGCCGTTGAAATGTGCAAAGCTATTTTCCATTTATTTTTCACCAAGCAGCGCATGCATACCTAAGGACTTCTCTCGTTGTTCAGCTTCAAGGGCTAACTTTTTCACGAGCGTGAACATAAATTCATAAAAGTTTGACGTACTTTTTGTTTTGTTTCACCCTTCACTTCATCCAATGCCCTGATGTTCTTAAAAGCAAACAGCTTTCAAGTTTCATAATTTTTGCTTTTATACTTTCCTTCATTTCATTTTCCTTTTATTTCATGTGCTTCCTTTTTATAACTTTTGCCTGCATCGTTAATTGAGTGTCCCTGAAGGGATGTCTCTACAGCATAAGCCTGTATAACTACCACATATATTGTGGCGGTGTGGCAAAATATTGCGGTAAGCCCCAAAGTTAAATAAGGGTGGTGCACGCAGTTTTGCTATTTTTTTGTACTTTTATTTGTATTGGTTGGGCTTGGCTGAAAGATGGAATAGTTACTTCCGTTATTATTACAGTTAGGTTTCCTCTTGTTTTTTCTCTGTTAAATACGCTTAAAATGTCAATTAGCGTTGAGAGAACCCCACTTTACTGATAGAGTTAAGTAATATGTATACGTTAGTGTTTGGTTATTATTGTCGTTTTTTTGTTAGTGTTGATCCTCTTTTAAAGTCGTTGGGGTTTTTACAAAAAAAAAAAAAAACAGGACACAAGAACTCCAAGAGGAAGTGAGAGATGAAAATAATTTTTCATTCATATTGGGAAAATGGGAACATCAGGACTATGGCTGGTGATGGTGAACTGATGAGGATGACTAGTGAGTTGAAGAGAGTGCTATGTACTCCTTTTTTTGCTACTCCACTTCACACAGTTAAAGGAAAAGGAAGTGAAATTGTAGGGCCAACCCCAACACCCAGTGACACACAATTAATGTGCAGGATTAATTGGCAGTATAGGATGGCACTACTCAGGACCTACTGAGATATTTGTATTTCTGTATCTCTACTGTGCTGAACAGTGTCAGTGCTTGTGCTTGTATACATCACCAAATGCAGCCATACGTTATTTATATTTCTCACATATAAATAAATGAGGATGCTGCATCCTGGATGGAAAGATAAAAAATGATATAAAGTGCACCCGGACCGTGAGAAGAGAAAGAGAAGTTTATTTATAACGTCAATTTAATTATGAAAATAAAATGCCATAAATATGGGAATCTCTGGAGTTGTTTACATATAAATCTACCTACAGATATGCTCACTTATAAAAAAAGCTTATACAGTCTCAGCACTTTAATTGGAAAGTTCAGGAAAATAAGATCTCAGAAATCTCATTAGCAAAATAATTAGATATGAGAAAACAATTTTCATAATGTGTTTTAACTTCGGTGAGACCTCGGTGATGTCACTTTTGCCATAGATATTTTAATGGACTCATTTTATTTTTGGTTTCCATGATAAATGTAATATTTACACCAAGTGTCATCAACGGGCTATTATTTTCAAGGATTTTCAGTAATATTTACCTTTCGTACTGAAAACATAGTCAAACTTACATAAAAAGGACTATAACTTTTTGAACGGTTGTCGTATCGTCTTAGTTTAAATGTAATTTGCCATATGCAAAGATTGTACCAAATTCATTTTTCCTTTTTTTGAAGCACAACAATTCCCTTCCCATCAAAAAACACCCTTCCCAACAGTATATTTTTAAAACTCTTTTAGTTCTTCATTCTTATTGTAACTGTAACATGAGGGAGAAACCGACGCTGGAAATGGTTACCGACCCTTGAAATTATTTGTTTTTATTTGAATATGCCTGCACCTGTTTTTCAATAAAAAAAAAATTGATCAATTTTGTAAACAAATTAAAAATCTATATATTTTTATTCTTTGTCTTGCTTTCTTCAGTTCATTTAAATTAAAAATGCTATTCTGTTAATTTTAACCAATATATTTCAAGGATAATCCTCATCTTCAGGGTCTATAAGTTAACATAAATAAGCATTTTAATTAAATAAATACATTTAATAAGTATATTATATACAGGGTGTCCCGTAAGTAATGGATAACCCTGAAATGCCGCATAGTAGACTTTATGACCGTCCTGAAAACTGATAAAAAAAAGTTCTATCCCAACCACAAGAAAGGTTATATGCATTTTTTTGTTCAGTGCATTATTTTTTTTCTTACTTTACATTTTTGAATACCACGGCTACAAGTGAATGAGTTCCATCATTTTTTTTTGCAGGAATATTTTACATTACTTGTGCCAACACATAAGTAGAAGAAAATTATTATAACTGTTATAACTCTTAGAGAAAAAAATTATTTAACATTGAATTTCAATGCAAAATGTGAAAACAAATAATTTTTGAAAAAGTTAAATCATAGCTGGTATAAAAAAAATGGGTACCTTTCCCTATACAGAGTCGCAGCTTCGTTTGCGTTGCCTCTGCACTCTCCATAAATGAAATGCATGTTTGCATATTCTTGTGCAGAATACAGAATACGTGGCATCAAAAAAGTTCAATCAAACGTCTTAATTATCAAAAAGCAGGTTCAGGAAAACAGCTATTTAGACCGTTAATTTTTCTGAAGAATGAACAATAAAAACGATATAAATAAGTGTTCGTCGTGGTCTTAATCTAATGAATTAAGACCAAATTACAAAAACTTTAATTCAAAATTTAAAAAACTTACGATTTTATGCGTTCTCACTTTCTCAGGATCTTACAATTTACTATTCAAAAAACACAATTAAAATTGAATCAGAAGACTTTTTGTTTAGAGAAAATAACAAATAAACTAATAGCAACCAACAAAATATTTGATGGGTTTGTTAAAGCCCAATAGAACAGGTAAAATTCAAAACAAGCTCGAAAATGTAACCGTTTTTTGCACTTTTTTGACATTTTTATCAATAATGCATTCGGCCCTAGAAGTTGAAAGCTTGGATTTATCATTAGGACAACATCGTAGAAACAGCCAATAAATCAGAAATCTGCTATGTTCAACGCTTGGTATTATTTTCACGTTTACTGTGCTAATTTTGAAAACTTTTGTTTTTGCTAAATTTACTCTAGTATTGCAGATTTTTACCAATAACTTGCTATTGACTCTAGATATAATAATAAGTAATACCATTTTGAAATCTGCATTTAACGCGCATATTTTTAAAATAGTTGGCCACTCAGGTATTCATGCATTTTTTTTATACCAGCTATGATTTAACTTTTTCAAAAATTATTTGTTTTCACATTTTGCATTGAAATTCAATGTTAAATAATTTTTTTCTCTAAGAGTTATAACAGTTATAATAATTTTCTTCTACTTATGTGTTGGCACAAGTAATGTAAAATATTCCTGCAAAAAAAAGTGATGGAACTCATTCACTTGTAGTCGTGGTATTCAAAAATGTAAAGTAAGAAAAAAAATAATGCACTGAACAAAAAATGCATATAACTTTTCTTGTGGTTGGGATAGAACTTTTTTTTATCAGTTTTCAGGACGGTCATAAAGTCTACTATGCGGCATTTCAGGGTTATCCATTACTTACGGGACACCCTGTATATTACCTAAGATATTATTCATTTAAATATAAAACAAACAATATAACAAAAATTGACTAAAATGAAAATTATTTACCCAATTGAAAATTTTTCCTAATGTGACGAAAAACAAAAATTCTATAAAAACAAAAACAAGTAAAATATTAAGATATTATATTAATTTTGTTATGATTGATAATCACATTTGATGGCCTATTAGCATTAACAATTAAATTATAGTATGTATTACAATAATCTTTTTTATCCGTTTTATAATTACATACATATTGCTCGTGTTTAATAATTTGATTTACTTCATGAACTTGTAACTTAAATTTATGTTTTTCAAAATTTAAAATGTTTACCTCTTCAAAGTTAAAAGAATGTCCATTTTGTCTAACATGTTGCTGCTAGATTTGTATTAGAAGAACCATCAAGAACTTTTTTGCATTCATTTTTATGTTGATTAAAAGACTTTGACATCTGGAAGTTCAAACTCTTTCAGTGAAAACGAAGATTTCTTTGACTTTTCATTTTTCAAAAGCTCTTGTAGTTAAGGGTCGGTGGATTGTTACTTGGCAATGGTTGGTAAGTTCTAATTCTTTTTATAGCACCCGTTACAACTCAGGATTTAATAAATAAAATGCAATAAGGATGTGGTTGGTAAAAAAAAAAAAAAACAAAAACAAAAAAAGGCGCAAGTATTCGATGGAAGATTTTTTTGGAAATGTAAGCAAAATTACAAGAAAAATGATCGAAATTGAACCCGTGCCTCGTTTATTAACATCATTCCCTAAACCATGATCTGTTCAAAATGTATAGACTATCAAAATGTCGACATTTTGAAAATTGACTTTCTAACACATCGACCTGTCTATTTTCGACATTTTGATCAGTCGGTTTTCTTAACAATCGACGATTCTTCTATCGAAATGACATAAATCGACAGTAAAGATTCAAAACTTTAAAAGTCGATGTATTTTGTGAAAAATATCGAACCTTATATCATTCGGTACCTATACTGAAGGTCTACTGTCACACTTATAACTGTCAAATTTCAATACTGCTCAACTCTCACGCTGTTACACTGTCACGATAAAAATGTAACACTCAAGCCAGCAGCCATTAAAATGATGGTACGGTATGTCATTTCTTAAGAATAATTGAATATTTATGTGAATGAAGGCATTTCATTATTTTATTTTAACTCATGAATTACCAACTCGTTGACTGTGTCGAAATAAAAAGGAGCAAATAAATATTTGGTTTGAACTGACAGAAGTGGAAAAACAATTGCATATACTTAACTCACTCACCCTTAAAGTTCTGTCTGCACTCAGACCCTTATGCCACCAATCACCATAATAATAAACAACACACAAAATATTAAGTTCTCTCTTCCATCATTTAAACATTCATCATTATACCACGACAGACTGTCATTGTCTTCGTCGTCAATTTACCTCAGTCTGGTTTTTGTATATACCAAAGCCCCCTCAAGCTCTATATGTCTATATAGCAATTATATTGATTTAAGCCCCATTCTCCCAAAAAATAATAAAAAAAAAAACGAAACGAAAAGAATAACGATAGCGCTTACAACACATTGATGTTTTCTAGTGTCATATAAACTTCCATATACTCGTATGTAGAAATATTGGAGGTTGGTTTTATTTGCCTTTGATTATCCATTTTATTGGAAACGATATGGGAAAATACCAACCAGGACATTTTGAAAAAACGGCCTCCGCCGATATCGCAGAACACTCAGCGATTATGACAAAGGAGGAGTGGAATGAAGTGGAGTGGAAACAAAGTTCATTCACATTTTTGCCGGTGGAGACCCGAGGGGTGGATTGGTGGGAAAAAAATTGAAAAGCAAAAATAGCTTGCTAGGGCTTTTATATTGGGTTGTAGCCTGTTTTATTTTGGTTGTTTGCCAAAAATTGAAATTCTTTATGACATCTGCAATATGCATTTCCTCTTTCAAACAAACGTATATGTAGATATGCTTTAAATATGCATATATGCAATATGTTTGACATTAGTATTTTGTTTGTGTTTTTTTTTTTTTTTTTTTTTGAGAGAATATTGCATTTTGTGCAGACATTTAGTGATTTTGGATATGGATTAAACAAGCTTGGAAGGTATTTATTGACTTTTGAAATGTTATAAAAGCATATTTTTGGCATTATCTAACATACATTATCTGCAATAACCACATACGAGTAAATGTATATATTTTTTGATGAGTGGGTAGTTTTGATGATGGTTATTTTTAGATATCGCCATGTCACGCAGTTGAAAAAAAAAATTACTTTTATCAGTATATCTTACACAAAGCATGTAAATAGCCTTACAACTTTCCTGGCCCAATTATGCAAACAAAATTCCAATTTAAATCCTTCTTTTCTCAAGAAAATTTAAAGATATATAATTAATTGTGTTTTCTTAGGAAAACAAGATAATAACTAATGAGACGAACAAAGATTCTTTCAAGAAAAAATAACTATGCGCTTTAGATGAAAACAAGGAGAAACGAAAAAGAAGGGAATTTTATTGTAAGAACTGATATGGAAAATAATAACAAGTTGACTTAAAATTGAAATTCATCTTGAATATTTCTATAAGATGCCATTGAAATTAGTACAGATCTTTAGCAATGGCAAACATATATTTGTTTGTTAAATTTATTTGCTCTTTAATTTGTTTATAAACATAAGAAGAGCTAACATTTTTCCATTTTGTATTGATTTAGATCAAAGATAAATTTGTGAGTCTAGGTATATGAATTAAACAGAAGTTTAAAAATACAAAATATCACACTTTTTAGTCATACAAATTAATATTGAATAGTTTCTTCATTTAACTATTTTCTATGTTTTTATTTTCTTCCATAAAAAGCCAAGACCGATAAAGATACCAAGATAAAAGCCAATTAAACGAAACCATACCGATATCGAATCGATACTAAAAATTCAAAATATTTCATTATCATGAAATGGAGAGGTAAAACGAAAACCGATATTATTTCCATATAGGGGGAAAATGAAATAATTGGGTTTTGTAGACAATTTTTCACAAAAACGAACAAGATTTGGTAGGTAGAAATCCATTGGAAGATTTTATAAACAAATTGGTAACAAAACACTATTTTGTTCGATTTTATTAGCAAGAAGAAATTAATAGCACTTATTTTGAATTATGTCATAAATAAGAGAATTTCATTGGAAATAACAATTGTCTATATAAGTTCTGTGGAATCATTAAATATTATTCCAAATGTATGCAGTTCCAACCAATAAGGCAAACTACTTTCGATGCACTATGGCGTATACGTAATATTATTTTTTTTTTTTTTTGTTGTAATGTATGTAAAACTATTCACAGAATTTAAAAAGAATGTGAGCCTATAACTCTATAGCTTACTATCAAAACCATGGTAAATTTAAGGATAACTATTACTACAAGAGCCGACACATAGTTTTAGGAGTGCTTGTAGATACACGTAACCAAAATATGGTGCTATCAAAAAAAAAGACTGGCAGATTTTATGTCTCAGCCTTTGACAAGGAGGGGAGTTGAAAATAGATCAACTATCATCGTAATAACGAGTTTATTCGAAATCTCAAATAAAAAATTATTACGAATCCATAGCTTGCCTATTTTTAGTGAGAAATGTGTATGCCCTTCCTGTCAAAATGATCTCGCAAAGTGTATCATTATAAACTTAACTTAAGCTTCAAATGATTTTTAAAATGCTTATTTTTGTTCTTGTTAGAGCTTCAGTGGCACTTCTGGACTTTTGTCCTTGACGATTAAATAAAAACCTTTTAAAAAAATAAATATATTTATTTTAAAGCTAGGCGGAACATGGTATTCGCGTGTACCTGTTGATGGAGGCAACAATTTAGCTATACAAGGGCCATATCGAAAAGTATAAAATAGGCCTTTAAAGTTAAGGTGTGTTACACTTACTTTTTTTTTTTAAATAATATAATAATATATTTTATTGAACTGAAGTATATACAATTGGCTCTTAAATCTAATCAACATTATATTACATTGATGTTTGGCCTTTAATTTAATACATTGTTTTTTATTTTTATAAAAATTATTTAAAAAATTGTCTTTGATTTTCGTATACTATTTACATTATTATGGATGGTTCATCTCGGGTTGTTCATATCCGGTTGACTTTGTGGCGGGATGGGGGGTAAGGGTTCCTAATAAAAATTAAAAAAAAAACCTCTGGGCATATTAGTCAAAAAACACTATATACCAAGTTTGAAGTAAATCCCTCCAGCCACTTAGGCTTTACGAGCGAGGACAGCAGACAGACAGGATTGCGAGACCCACTTTTTTCGCGGTCTCTATCATCGTTATGTTAGGGAAAATTATTATCTCGAGTTCGATTTTTTGCACAAATTCATAACTTACCATAAAGAAACTACGTATATATCGCAAGTAAAATGTTTTTTTCGGTTCACGTGTGTATACGTAATTTTTTTTCTTCATAAAAAGGTTAATTCATTCATTAAATTTAAAGCACATTAAAATGATGGCATTATTGTTTTCCCTCTTCTTTTTGTTTGTATCGGATATCGATGCGTCATAAGCAGATTAAATTTGAATGCGTAGAGTTAAATTTAACAATGGGTATTGAAAAATAAGCTTCTGAATGAAGTTTTAGGAAAAATGATGCAATTTTTTATAATATTATTTGTTATTTTGTTACCTACTTTGTTTTATTTATTTTTTTTTTAGAATTTTTATATCTGTTCTTGATTTTCACTCGCATTCTACAAGGGTTGGCTCAGACGCAGATAATATTTTGTCATATACAGCAGAGTTGTTAGTGAGTTAAGTTGTTCATGTGGAGCCCATATGGCAAAATCGCGAGATATGATCATTAAAAAAACTTACTACTGCTGCACTATTCAGTAAATATCGATACGGTATACAAGAAGAACATCTCCTTCTGAACCAAGTATAAAAGGAAAAAAAATCTCATCGAATTGACTCCACATGAACCTATTTCAATGTTGCAGGCGTTCCCCAGGGTTCAGTCCTTGGTCCGATTCTCTACACAGTTTTTATCCACGATTTTCCTAGAATAGAAAATTGCGAGACAGGTATGTTTGCTGACGACACATACATATTTACTACAGATTCAATTGCTTCCACAATAGTTACCAACTTGCAATCTGCTTTAAACGTAACTCAAAATAATTTTGTCAATTGGAAATTAAAATAAATGCTTCAAAGATTCAGGCTATCTTTTTCACTCGAAAAAGAAAAGCCTGTTTCTTACCAAGCTCCATGATTTTCGTCAATGGTGTTGGAATTGAGTGGAAATCAAGTGCTAAGTACCTGGGGGTGCATCTGGATACAAAACTAGCATTTGGTCTCCATGTGCAAGAAATAATTAAGAAGATTAATATCACAATTAAAATACTATATCCTTTTATAAATAGAAAATCGAAGTTAAGCAAAGAAAACAAAATTTTAATCTACAAAGTTATTTTGGGTATGGGTCACCTGCCTGTGGTAATTGTGCTATTAGTCATATTCGGAAACTTCAAATATCCCAAAACAAAATTCTTAAAATGATGCTTAACCTTCCTTGGTGCTTTTCAACTAGAGAATTGCACACTTTAACAAAAATAAATAAATAAACTTATAGTTAAATGTATAATTTATAGTATTTACTTCATTTCGTATGCATAAAAATAAGTTTCTACTTGATGACATATATTTTCAGTATATACTGAATTCATCCAAGTAATTACTAGAATTCATCCGAAATTGAAAGTATTTACTTTTTTTTACAAATAAATTATAAGTTTTGTAGTTTTACCGCCTGATGGTATTGTAAATTAGAACTCAATTCTTGATTTCTTAACATCTGTTCCTGTGATTTTGTCAATCATTAATTGATAGCCATTTGAGCAGCAATTATGATAAAACAGGTTTGGCAAATAGCCAAATGCACCTAGCTTTGTGCGTATTTTAAAAGTACATAGTGTAGTTAAGATTATAATTCACAACAACCTTCAATTCAAAGATGTAAATCAGAAGCTATGAAACTATTGATTGCCGAATATACTAACTTAAAAATGGTGTTGAACTAACCGAAGAAAAAGTGAGTTAATATACCCATTAATCATAATGGAAGGTCATTATTACAATCATAAGAAGTATTAAAACTTTTGTTGAATGCATGGAAAGGCTCCCTTTACATATAAGTTTTAAGCCAGTAATAACTGTTTGTATTAATATTTTTAACGGGCAAATTATTGGTATGGCTTACCACTGAAATTACCACACTAATCTACCTTTTCATTCTAAATACCGGGGCGATTACGATAACTTAGGCACCAAGAATTGATAACGGTTTTGTGTAGAACAGTTCAATACAAGGTCCAGCTCCCCCCGTTTGGGCGGAAAGGGCAATTTTATAAAAAGGTACTAAAAATAAAAAAAAAATATTAAAATAATAACGGAAATACTTACAATTAAGTTTTAAACCTTGTATCAAAGCCAACACTTAATGCTGTTAGCTAGTTTTTAAATCAAGTGAAATCTATGCATAGTTTCGAAAAAAACTGGTTTTAAATTCAAAATTTGGGAAAAAAAGATAAAAAATATGTTATAAGTGTAATTTTTCAAAACACTAAAACTTTATATTATTTTCTTAATTTCCGAAATTCGATGCTCTAATTAATTTTTCATTAAAAATTGAAAACTAGATGATTTTATATCTTCTAGTTTTTGAGAAAATTGAAAAATACCAAACCTACTGTTTAAAATTAATATCACCCACTGTCAAATTCCACCACTTCGGAAAATATTCACTGCAACCCAATTTCAATATAAACTGCGACCTAATTGCTTCGAATATGACTCAAAACTGATATTCTTTGGCTTCACCCATATAAAATTCCTAGTTTAAAGCAAAAAAGTATATACTATGAAAATTTCAACTTGATATTTTGTAACTTTGAAATAACTTAGTATTTCCTAGAGAAAAATAGTACTTACTAGGTTTTATGCATACGGAATGAAGTATTTACTAAAAAAGTTCATCCGAAAAAAGTTAAAACTATGGTCGAAAGTAAATACTTAATTTTCAGCATTTACTGTATTTGTATGCATACCAAAAATAGTTTATACTTAGAAATTCTCCAGTAAAAGCATTTACTTTGTTTTATGCATACCACCCCTAATAGAATTTTAAAACTTAATGAACGATATCATGTTTCTTGTTTATCATCCGACAATGCTTTGATATCGAATTTAGCTTCTTGAATATAATGTTTATACACAAATATAACGTTTTCATCTTATTTTTCTTCTATATTTATTTATTTATTTGCTACATACCTATTTATCTTTTGCTTTGTTTATTAACAAACGTACTGACTAAATTGTTGATTAAAGAGTGATTACTGTTTGTTTTGTTTAAAATCTAAAGGCATAATTTATTTATTTTTGTTCTCTATTGTTTATTTTTGTATCTATTGATTTATATATGTATTTGTATATTAATTTATTTATTACCTTATTTATTCTTTATACTTTGTATTTATTTATTTATTTGCTTTTTTATTTTATTTATTTATTCATTGATTTCTTTATTTATTTATTTATTTATTCACTTATTTATTTATTTATTTGTTTATTTATTTATTTATTTATGTAAGAGACTTCATCTCTTACGACATAAATATCATAACATCAAAATATCTTATGTTAATAATAGACCTGGCAACCCATCATTTACAATTCCATGCACTTGCATCTTCTCCGAATTAAAAGCTTTTATTCTTAATTGCTGAAACAGTATACATAATTGTGTATTAAATGATTTTGTCTCTCAAAATAACAGAATGATTGAACGATGTCCAAACTGTTCTTATATAAATTTATTTGCTGTTGCTTTATACAGTTTCTCATTATTTTTTTATGTAAAAGCTCTTTTTAAGATTTTTATGTTCTATGTTAAATTTAAGCACAGTCTAAATAAAGCCGTCGACTGAAAACGACCTAATTTGTTCTTATTTTCTTGGAATTATTTTAGCTTTTTCTTTGCGTTCGCTCGATGATTAACTTTTGCATGTGCTTTAATTTCTTTTAATTATTATTAAACTGAACCACCTACATTGATTTATTTATTTATCTATTTATTTATTTTTATATTTATTTAATTATTAATGTATTTATTTATTTATTTACCTATTTATGTGTCTAATTATAATTTTTGTAAATAGAATTAATAGATTCTTGATTTAAAACTCTGTAAAAGCTGTTTTGAATTTGGCATTGCTTCGTTTTTTTATTTTGTATAAAACCACCCCTTCTCTCAGAATACTTATAATAATTAATTATTCATTATTTACTACTTTTGTTTACATCTTTTGTTTAGTTTTTCCTTTTTTTTGTTTAATGAAGGTTTTTAATCCGTAGCTTTTTCTTGAATACAACACTTTGTACTCCATTTATACTATTCAAAAAAAAAACTCATTACTTGGCAGTAGTAAGGTAGGGTATATTCCAATCTCTGTTAATTGTGCAATATAGGTTTCAGAAAAAAAAATGTTATATTATGACTACAATAAAATATATAACAAGAATTTTTTATTTTGGTTCACTATGGCGAATACGTACTATTTTGTTTCTTTCAATAACAGAGGTCTATTTATATATCTAAACTTAATTCGTTCATTATATGACGAAGGTGTTTTTTTTACTTCAATAGAATTTAAGCTGTCAATGTAAATTGATTTTTTTAAGTCAAAGTATTAAACGGCTCAAAGACTTGTCCCTAGAGGCGGAAATAAAAGCAAATAATTTCGATCTCTTAAAAAAATACATCTTTTTTCGCAATCAATCGAGAGGAACTGAAATGTTATGGATTTGTTCCAAAAGGCTTTTGTCGATTTGTTTTTTTTTTTGTGTTCATAGTAAGTTCTTCTTTATGGTTTTTATTGTTTGCAAGAATGAAATTTAATAAAATAAAAGAAATGGACCAGAAGTTGCCATTGAAAGAAAGATAATCATTGATAGGATATCATATTTTTTTTTTTTTCAAAATCTGTTCTTTTGTCATTTTTCTTTGTGTGTGTTTGCTTTTAAAGCATGAAAATAATAACATCACTTCTGAGAAGATTTTTTGTTGAGGAAAACATCTTTGAATATGCTTCGCACTTTAATAAATTGATTTTTATCTTCTTATTTTTATGCCTTAACAATCATTGGAATTGGACTAAGAAAATCTTGTTTTCTTTTTTTAGGACAAAAAAAGAATATTATTTTAGGTCGAAATGTTTGATTTTTAAATATAAAAACAGTAGTAAATTCATGGTCGAAGGAGTTCTTAACAATAAGCAATGAGTACAGATTTGCTGATTTTGATGACGAGCAGATTTTATTAACATATTAAGGGATTTCATAACTAAATTTAGTTTGAAGGATATTTGACAGGTCCAAGGAGATTACTGGATTGAAATAAAAGTCGTTTTTTAATATTATCCATTTTGTTTAAAATTGGTGCTCTTCAAAGCAAACAGATCTGTAAAAGAAAATCGAATTACGTTGAGTGCAAACTTTTAATTTCCCCAAACTATTCTGCATATTACGTCCCAGAATATATCTACTCATTGCGTCATCATATTGTTTTCTAAATTCACAATTATACCAAATTAGCTCTCTCATCAACACTAAGTAAAGAGATTTAATTGCTAATGCATACAGATGGTGGTACATAAATTCCAAACATAGCATACATCAGCTGCTGGTGCTTGTCTTTGATTAGCAGCATCGGTATAATCAGCCAGAGCGCAGTGTTTGTTAAATTAATTAAATGCAAGCACAGAGTGCGTCAGCATTATCAATATAATACTTATGTACATACATGAACATGCATATGCATAGGAGTATAACTTTACATGTGCATCAATTTGGGGCAAACGCATATTTGAATTTTGTTAGACAAAAAGCTTATTGGGTTGGATGCGCGGCAGCTTTGCAGAATGCAGCAAATTGAATAAATGATACCGAGATTGTTTAAGTTCACAAAGATTGTGTGCATGTGTATTTGGTCTTGATTAAATGATGGAATATTTGTTTTGGGTTCATTTTGTACGGAAAAATACCAATACATACACAATTAATTCAAACAAAAGTTTATTTTAAAAATGCAGTTAATAGTTCACAATGTATTTATTATTTTCTATACAGGGTGATTCACATATGGTGTCACAAAAAGCTAGAGCGTGAAGGCTTGGTTGAGATAATTCAAAAATTGTATGGAAGGGGAGTCTAGCCCCCTCCCGTTTGAGCAGTGGGTCAGTTCTTTTAAAGATTGACTTGAAACAGAAAATCCTTTCTTTCAAAAATGTTTTCCGGAATAGTTTTTGAAACATAATTTTCAAAATTTTGAAAAAGAAAAAAATCAATCAAGTTTTTTTTCACAAAATTCCGTTATTTAGTAATTTTTTTGTTCTTAAAATTTGACGCCATAATCAGTTCTCTATTAAACGGTGGAAACCGGAAGACTTTTATTTTTCAAAATATTAAAAAATAAATGAATCAACTTTCTCATAAAACTAAGAGGAATCCAGCCACATGATCATATTTCAGTATGTTTTTCCCTTAGGTGTATCTTGCAAACGACTTAGCAATTTTTATTTTCCAAGCATTTTTCTTAAAAGTATTTAAAAATATTTGCATTCCAAAATTTCAAAAAAAATAACGTTTTTTATATTCAAAAAAAAATATAGAACATTATTCTTACCTGTTTATATTTTCCCATAATTCATTATTTAAAAGGCTTATTTTTCTGTTTAAGTTTTAAATAAGTATCATGTAAACTATTACACAAAAACGAATTTATAATAATTAATAATCCTGAATGCGCTTTATTTTATAATTTCTCAGGTATAGTTAGTTAGTTAAGCAGATTTTATTTAACATTTCGTTTAAAACATATAATATTTACAAAATGGCTTTGCCGTCTGCCAGATTGACAAATTACATTTTTTTTCCATAAAATCAATTATAAAGTAATTTAAAATTCAACAACAATAAAAGAAAAGAGCATTGCACGATTATTTAATAATTTTGATTGATGATTCTTTGTCTATACGCTAGCGCCACCTTACAGTAATTGTAGATTGTTATGACATCCATCTCATTTAAAAGTGATATTGTTTCATCTTTGGTTAGAGTGTTGTATCCAAAGAAAGATCTCCTAGTTTCCTTCAAAATCAGGCAATTTCCTGTGAAGTGCCAGACATCCTCTCTTTTTTTCCTGATTGCATAAACTGCATAAATTAGGCAGATCATCACGATGCGGCATATAATTCAGGTGTACGCTGATCTCGTCTCGGAAATAATTTGACTGCCCCAAATCGTAGCTTAGTCGGCTGTATACTGCTCTATGCACTGAATTTCTAGCATCTTCCATAAACTTTTCTCCAAATTTTATATCCACCATTGAAATTAAATTATATAGAGAAGGTTTCCAATCACTTATATTTTCAACATCCAGATTAAGTTGAATTCCACACCACTGCGCCAGCTCCATCCACTCAGCAAACTTACTACTTTTCCGATGAATAACTTGGAGGGCCGCTTTCTTTGGTAATCTCTCGTTGGCATGTTTAGAACTTTTATAATGTAATCCACATTGAGCTTCAGTGTGCGTATGAAGATAGGGGGATAGCAGGAAGACGAAATATTCTTTTTATATAAAACCTTAAAAGTTTTTCCACAGTATCATATTCCTTGTAGCCCCATACTTGAGCTGCGTAGAGCATAATTGACTCCGAAACAGCTTCAAAGACACGAAATTTGCTACTATGGGCTATACTTTTGTTGGCAAAACAGTTTTTCCAGGTAGCACCAATTCCATTATTTGCCATCATAAGTTTTTCATTTAGGTGTTTTTCCATACATTGATTCTTAGTGAAATAGACACCTAGATATTTGTACTCCTTTACCACTTCAATGTTTTCACCATTATACATCCACTTTTCATTATTACAGTTCCATCCACAACCCTTTCTAAAAATCAAAACTTTTGATTTTCCCAAATTAACTGTTTGGTTCCACGTTTAACAGTACCTAGAAATTGGTTAATCATCAGTTGTAGAGATTCTGGTGAGTATGAGAACAAAACTATGTCGTCTGCAAATAAAAGTGCCTTGATAAGGTTTCCTGCATACTCTATACCACCAGATAAGCAGTCCGTGAGGTCTTCAATATAAAGTGCGAATAGCAGAGGGCTCAGCGCGCATCCCTGTGGTACTCCAGTTTTAGTTTGGAACCATTCAGACATCTCCTCCCCATTCCACACAGCTGATTTGGTTTTTCCATAGAGGTTCTAAAGGACTGTACCTAATTTGAATGACATTCCAGTTCTATATAGCTTATACATTAGAGCATTTCTATCTATTCCATCAAACACTGGCTTAAAATCCACAGAAAAGCAGTATAATTTCTTTTCATTCAATAAAAAAGACTCTGCAATACTCCTCAGCACAAAAATGTGATCCGTTGTAGAGTATCCTGGCCTAAAACCAGCTTGGAATTCCTTTATTAGGCTATTAGCTTCAATCCAAGTACTGATTCGACGTTGAAGGATGGAAGTGAAAATTTTGTATGAAGTATTCAAAAACCTTATACCTCGATAGTTCTCCGGGTTTCTCGTACATCCTTTCTTGTGGATTGGAAATATCAGGGCTTTTTCAAAATACTGTGGGATATCTCCGGTATCCATTACTTGGTTGTACAACACTTCCAGTTTGTTTTTTAACTCAATGGTACCGTATTTGAAAAATTCCACGGGAATTCCATCGGAACCTGCTGCTTTACCATCTTTTAAACCATCAAGAGCACAACCAATTTCTTCAGAAGAATCAGTAGCATCCAGTATCGTATTTTCGAAGTTTGGTGTTGCATATAATATAGTGTCAGTAATACAGTCCACATTCAGTTGTCCCCTAAAATGTGTATAAAGAACCGACGCTGTTAAGTCTTGGTTTATAGTTAACTTCTTGCCGTTCAACTTTTTCGCTAACTTCCAGAAATCTGTAGCATTAGTGCATTGTGCTAGTCGCCTAGATTCGGAGTTAAAAAAATCAATTTTTTTCCGTTTACAGAGGGATTTGAATTCCTTGTTTGCTTCCAAATACTGATTTTTATAAAAAACGTCGGCATTATTTCGAAATGCTCGTAGCCACGCAAATGACGTTTGTCTCGCCTTTACAGGTATATTTTAAATCATAAACATTATTAAGAAAAAATAGTTACGTACGTCAATTTAAGTTTGTTTTAATATGAAGCTTAAAATGTATTAAAAAAAAAAAAAGTTTTTTGATTATTTTCTTTAATTCCAAAATATGTTTAAGAAGAAGAAAAACAGAAATAATAGAAAGTATTATTTGTTCTTTTTATTTTAGTGGACTACAGATCTAAATGCCAGCTGTTGTTATTAGTCTCGAAACGCATTTAGGCTAAAGTTGGCACAAAAACACTCAAAATATTTTTATTAAGAATATTTATTATTTAAATTTGTTAAAATATTAAGAAGATAGTGATGAAATTGAAAATCAAAACAAAACATTCTATGAAAGGCATTACGGTATAACTATTTTTTCTAAAACTGTTAAGTAATTTAAAAAAATATAAAAATTCTTGGACTTATTTTCGACTGAAATAAGATTTTTCTTTTAAGTAGGTTCTGTTTTTTTTTATTTTTCTATACGAGTACTACCATTGTAATTAGGTCAAAGAACAATTTTTAATGTTCAAGATGGTGACAAAAAGTTTCCGAAATTAAAAAACAAATTGGCCGAGTTGTTTCTCTAAATATCAAAATTTCGAAAAATTATATTCGAAACTTAAGTTCATGAACTTTTTGGCGTATTCAAAACGTGTTTCCTTTAAAATATTCTCTTTCAGCTAGTCAAAACCTTTTAATAAGGTAAGTTACATTTAAATTGAAAGTAAAAACAATAATAATATATGAAGGCAAGTTATATCGTGGATTTCAATAGTTTGCCGTAACTGAAAACGTCTGTCAATTAAATTTTCCGACTCAGGGAGTCAAGCCCTATAAATTGAGATGCATTTCAAGAGATTTGTATTGCTAATCTAATTGATAAACTAGTAATAACATCCGCGACTTTTATCGCGTTTTTCAGCAGTATGGCGTAACTCAAAACGTCTGTCAGTTACATTTTGCAACTCAGGGAGTCAAGCCCTTCAAATTGAGATGCATTTTAAGATATTTGTATCTTTAATCTTTTTGATAAACTAGTAATTACATCCGCGAATTTTATAGCGCTTTTCAGCAGTTTGGCGTAACTCAAATGCCTATAACCTTTTACCTAAAACCTTCTAATTGGTAAACATTTGAAAAAGCTACCACTAATATACAATTAAAAAAAAATAATAACATCAGCGAATTAAATCGCAGCTGTCAGTTGTTTGGGGCCACTCAAACGTCTGTCACTTACATTTGAATTTTTTTTTTGGGTAAAGACCTTTTGATTGGGATACATTTCAAGTGGTTTCCCTCAAAATCCTATTACTAACAAAATAAAATAAGAAATCCGTGATTTATTTCGCCCCTTTCCAGCTGATGGGTGACACTAAAAACTAATTGTTTTTATACATTAGTACTCTGGTAGTCAAGACCTTCCGATTGCGATACATTTTGGTGACATATATCAACTAGATATCTTCAAATTTCAATAAAAAAAATCCGCGACTTTAATCGTGTCTGTCGGGGGTTTTGGGGCCACTTAGACGTCTGTAATGTACATATTCGCACTCAGGGGCTCCAGATCTTTCGTTTGTGATACATTTCAAGTGGTTTCCTTTTTGACAAGAAACGCCAAAAAAACGCGTTTTCAGGGACTTCTGTCGGTGGTTTCGGGGCCACGTCTTTCACGTACATATTCGCACTCAGGAAGTCCGTGGCTAAAAGTTGTGATCAATTTCAAGTGGTTTCCCAAAAGCCTAAGAACGCCAAAAAAAATCGTTTTCGGGGACGTCTGTCTGGGTTTTGGGGCCACCTAGACGTCTGTCGAAACCATTTTTGTAATCAGAGAGTTAATGGCGTCAAGTTGTTTTCCATTTGAAATGGTTTCCCACCCGATTTCAATTTTCAGAAAAGTTGTACTTTTGATGCACTTTTACGTGGTAACTACAGGTTGGCAGACGAACGTATTCGTTATCACCTTCACCAGGACTACCTATACTAATAAAATCTTTTGGTGTCCTTTCACGACCAAAATCTGCTTCCGGCTTTTAGAGTATTTGGTTTGCAGATTTCAATTCAAAACTAATAATGGGTAGAACACATTTTGCTCAAACTGAAACCGATACAATGTCATCAGATTTTGACTCAGACTTGAATTTTGGCAGGATCTTTATGAGAATAATCGGTTCTCATTAAAATGCTGCTTAGCATCCAGAAGAAAACTCATCCGATGAAGATGGAAATGTTTCGGATGTCATTACAAACATCCTGTTAGAGGAAGACAATGGAGATCTGCATTCGGAGGATGATGGTGGCACAAGAAGTCTTCATTGATTGATGATGCGGATGGGTTTTGTACCTCTTGGGCGAATGGTAGACTACTGGGAAACTAAAGGAGTCTACAACATGGGGCTGCCTAGCAGAAAATGTTTTCAAGTCTTGCTTACCGATGCTACATTTTGAAAACAATGAAACAATTAGCCAAACCAATCGACTACGCAAGATTGACAAATTCATTGATCATCTTCAGCTCATTTTTACCCTAGCGAAGATTGACAGTACATACCAAACAAGAGTCATCGATAGGGAGTGAAGCTTTTCACACTTCACACACTGAAAAATCCGCTACGGGTTAAAGAGAAATCGGACTGGCCAAAAACGTATATACCGAACTTTGCCAAGGACTTCTCAATGAAGGAAGATGTCTTTATCTTGACAACTTCTATACCATTTACGAATTAGCTCAGTCCTCCTTGTAACAGAAGACTCATGTGGTAGGCAGCCACAGAGCTAATTAGCTGTTGTTGGGAACGTCAGTAGTAAACGCTTGGGAAGTGTACAAAAATGTAAAACAAATCAAAATTTGCATACGCAAATTCAGAGAAAAACTTGTCGCTGAGCTTCTCAATATGCCATCATCTTCATCTCGAACAGAGCAACCCCGAGCAAAGGATCACAATTTTAAGGACACGTTGAATGATTCTGGGATCAAAATTCGCATAAAGTGTAGTTTTTGCTATAACCGCATAACTAAAGAAAAAGGTCGAGTTTGTGCTCGAAAAGAAGCAAAACAAACCTATACTTTCTGTGAAGATTGTCCAGAATAGCTCCCAATGTGCTGCGATTGTTTCAATCTGCAACATAAATAAAACCTCAAGCTCAACAACATTCTAGTTGCTTTGAAAATAAAAGCAAAAAAGTTCCTAAAATATTTCCATATGTTTTTAAACTTTATTGTAGATATAAGATAAAAACATTGGAAATAAGATACTTATTGAATTTTGAAAACTTAACATATTTATTTTTTAGATATATTTTGTAAAGAAATGAAAATTTAATTTATTTTGAATTACATTATGTATTTATTTGAATTAATAATTAAAAATAAAAACAAAAGTGGCTGTAAAATCTTTACATTCATGAAATTGATCAAACAAAGTTTACCTAGCACATCACTGGATGCCAGGGTTTTCGATTCGTATTTAAATTTCTTCCTAGCAGCTATCAATTTTGATAACCAAAGCATTATACAGGGTGTCCCTTAATTCGTCAAGAGTATTTTAGCGTATGATTCTGGAGTATATTCTAAGAAAAAAATTGTTTTACAGTAAGGGCCTATCTCTAATTTTGATATCATTTATCGGGAATTTAAGAAAAGTCTTACTTTGGGGTACCCTGATCCATGTTACCGACAATTTCGCCGTAAGTACTTATGATAAAAACTTCGTTTAGGCCTCTATTTGTAGAAGAAATACCAGCCTTTGTAATTGGGTTTAAATAAATTTGACACCTTTTCTCAGTCTTAAGATATTCAGTTTTTAGTCTGTTCCATTTTTCCTGTCAATGCTAATTTTTTGACTTTGGGGTCAATTTTCTCCAAAAAATGCTTTATCAACATGGTGTTTTAATAATTTTTTTGAATGTATGTAACAATACTAAACATAAAATTCAGCAACAAGTTTGCCGAAAAACCCATAGATGTTATAATAATTTGGAAAAACAGCGGCAATAAAAAAAAATGTGTTTTTAGCTTTAAGCTCGAAAAGCTATGAATAAAAATTTTTTGTGTGGTTTAAGATAATTTTTTGAGTATGTTTTTTTCTAAAACAGTTATAACGGGGTCACTTTGGCATTCCTTGGTTTGAATACATGCTAATTTAAGTAGCCACTTAGGTTGAATTCTACAAACTATCTGCAGTTGATGCAAAACGATTTATCAGAACTATTGGAGGACATTCCATAGGTTCAACTAGCTTCATCCCATTCATAACTTGATGGTGCTTCCGCCCACTTTGCTCGAGAGGTTAAAAATTGACAAGATGAAGAGTAAGCGGTAATCGTTGGAAGAATGAAATAAATCTTTTATTCAACCAAAATAGCAATTTAAAGTGAATTAGAAGAGCGCATGCTCAAAGCGTTCTCCGAACTGAGGCAATAACTAGGATCATTAATAGCAATATCAGTGAAACACGAAAACTGGCTATAGCATGCATACAAAATCAAAGAGGACTCATTTTTGCACCTTCTATAACTGTTTTAGTTCACGCATAAAACAAAAATTATCGATAACCACACATATCATTTTGTATTCATAGCCATTCAAGCGTTAAGCAAAAAAAACCTTTTTATTAAATTATACCTGCCGCTGGTTTTCCAAATTATCATAAAATCTATTGGTTTTTCGGCAAACTTTTAAGTGACTTTTATTTTTAGTGTTGTTACATTCCTTCAAAAAAATTATTAAAACATCATGTTGATTACACATTTTTTGGAGAAAATTGAGCCCAAAGTCAAAAAATTAGGATGGACAAGAAAAATGAAACAGGCTAAGAACTGTATATCTTAAGACTGTGAAAAGGTATGAAATTTATTAAAGCGCAACTACAGAGGCTGGTATTTCTTCTAAAAACAAAGGCCTTACCGAAGTTTCTATCATAAGTACTTACGGCGCAATTGCCGGTAACATGGATCAGGGTACCCCAAAGAAAGTCTTTTCTTAAATTCCCGATAAATGATATCAAAATTGGAGATAGGCCCTAACTGTATAACAATTTTTTTCTTAGACTATACCCCAAAATTATACCCTAAAATACTCTTGACGAATTAAGGGACACCCTGTATAAAAACATATCTGGCTATCATATTAGATAGCCCCGGCACCCTTGAATACATAACTGGCTATTAAATGTGATAGCCATGGCAGTCAATGTGAAATTAATTTTTTTATAAATAAAATGTTTGTGCACATTTTAAAAAATAAAATCTGGAACTCCAACTTTAAGTATTTATTAAAATATAATTTTGAAAAAAATTATTCAGTAAAAAATCTAAAAATTATTTTTTCAAAAATTTGTATACGCAGAATTGTTAAAATTGTAAGGAACCTCTTGTATAAAAAATTTTGGTTAAAATCGATTCAGTCGTTAACGATAAATTTGAAACCTAAAAAATTGATTATATTACAGGTACCGTTAATAACCCTTATTGTTAACATTTTTTATCAAAATATTGAGCACACATTAAATATTAATTTTTTTTTTTTTTATCAAAATCGTTTTTTGCTGTTTTTGAGATAAATTAAATTTTTCATGATAGTTAATTTTCCCTCTAGGGAATCACCTAAGAACTTTAGGTCCAAAGTTGGAAGAAAATCATTTCTGTGCCTCAGTCTGCAGTTCGAGGTACAGACAGACAGACAGAATTGCGAGACCCACTTTTTTGCGTTCTCTATCATCGTAATGTTAGGGAAAATTATTATCTCGAGTTCGAGTTTTTTACGAGTGCTAAACTTGCCCAATTTATAGTACAAACATATTATATCACAAGTAAAAATTAACAAATTTTTATAATCTGTGAACCTATTTTGGAAAAAAAGCAAAAACATGTTTTTTTTTTCAAACAGCAAACAAATTGTATGCTAGTTCCCTAAATTGTCCTAAAAAAAAAACAAATAATGTCACAAGAAATATAAAAAAATGCTATACCAAATTTCAAGAAAACTGACAATCCGTTAGCGCTGACTGACAGACAAAATTATGCGACATATTTTTCGACTTTTATAATATCGAAGGGGCAATTTTCTCATTAAAAAAAAAAAAACAAATAAAGCCTATTGCATGCTAAATTTTTCAAAAAAAAGTTTATTAAGGTTTCATAAAGCTTCTGTTTTCAATACCAATTTGATGAAATTTTTAATTATTAAAGTTTAACACAATAATTTTTTTTTAATCCGTTCCGACTTCTTTTAAATTTGCATTGTTTGTATACTTTGGGCGTATAAAAGAGATTATTAATACCATTCAAGTGTTTGAACACATTAGTGCTAGCGTAATTCATATTTAATCGAATGATCAAATGACATGATTTTTTTCAAGACCAATTATTTATAGATAAGGAATTTAATATCATACCCAAAAGGTTTTGAAATTTAACATAATCCAATTTAACATAAGAATGCTTCATTTTTCTAGCAGATGTCCCAAGCAAACAAATTGGATGATAAAAAATAAGTGTTTTTTAAGTTGTTTAAAAAAAAAACATTTAATTACGATAAAGCTCTAAAACGCAATATTTCTTTGCAAAAGGTATTTTCTTAAGTTTCCATATAATATTTAAATTGCTGTTGGAAAATATTTTCCTTTTTCGAATTCTCTTTCCAACCATACTGTCTACAGATAGTTCAAATTTTTCAATAAAATTTGAATATTTTCCACAAGAACAATTACGCAAACAGTTTTCAAGTTTCAAAAATAAACAAACAATAAAGAAAAAACGCAAGACAACATAACCAAACAAAACAAAATCCTTTCGTTAAAAGTAATACCCTTTACATCCGAGATGTGATATCAGACTATATTGTATAACCAAGTAATCTTGAATAATAATTGCCCTCCTTGTTGTCAAGGATTGACTTTGTTCTTGCCTTTCTTTATCTGATTTCATTGTCATCGTCATTGCCATCATCGTCATCGTCCTCATCAACTCTTTTTAATGTTAAGCTTATGTTTTTCCCGGCCTACCCGTACTTTTCCCCCTTCAACACCATTCAGTGTCTTCGGTTGGAACATACTTTCCTATTCTTTCTTACAAACATAATATTTACGTAACCCATTTAAACGTGAGTATTATTGTTGCTATTATCTTAAGCTTTTTGAGTACAAGTAGACTGCTTGCTTGTTTGCATTACAGCGGGGGAGGCCCATATGTTTGAACAAGGCGTGTGAAATTTGTTTGCCCAAAACTTGTAGGCTTGGTGTTGTAGGACTACAAATATTACAATGTTCACCATATTCAAGCAGCCAACGAACGAGAGGAAAAAAGGGTTACGCCAAAAGTTTGACGATGATGATGACTAAAAAGTAGGTATAGGTATAGCAAAGCAAATGGGTCGTTTTGGAAAATTGAAATTTGAAAACCTACTTCAAACTTAAATGACAGCGATGTAAAAATAAATATTATTTGCGTGTTCATTTGGCACGCGCGTCAAATCTAGGGAATGGTTGTACAATTTTTTAATAGAGTCATAATTTTTGGCTTTATCAAGATAATTTGTATAAAATAAGAAAAGCAAAAAAAAATTGTTCAGCTATTTCTTGGAAGAGAGAAAATTTCTTTTGTCGTACAAATATGGCTTTATTTGTAAAACAGCAGCGTAGAGAATTTTAAATTATCTTTAAATGGAAATTATGTTCCATCTCATTTTGCTGATTGAAGACATGATTTTCAATTTATATAGTAATGTTGTATATCAAAGTATATCCTTGAAATGTATAAAAGTTGAAGTGAATACAAATGTTAAATAAGAATACACTGAGAAAAAAAAATATAAAAGCTCAATGATAAGAAAAGATGTTGCATAGTTCCAGGTTTTTGTTCTAAAACTCATAAAGATGTTGAAACTAAAATTGCTCCATTTCACAGATGATAAATCAATGAAAATAGAGATATATTATAAGACAAGACATTGGCAGTGCGGGAATAACTTTGCTCCTGGAGGCTTAAAAGTCTACATGTTAACATAAACTATACAAAGTAAAAAAGATGCCACTTGATTTCTTGATATGAATTTATGAAGAACAAATTTTAAAATCGTTGAACGGTTTTTTTAAAAAAAATATTAGTTTTGAATGCATACAATTTTGAAAGTATTTTTGAAAAATCGATTTTTCAAAAAAAAAAAAATTAAACAATGTTTATAAAATACCATTTTCTTACAATTTTTTTTATATGCAATATTATTTATAATTTTTAGAGGCGTTCATTCAGTTCATCCAATAGTAAGATAGTCGAAAATATGAAAAGTAGTTCTTTCCATCAACATTTTTGAAACCGTTTTCGAGAAAAATTAAATTTTTCTTAACGTTTTTTTAACTTTTGTTTAGTTTTGAATTTATAAACATGACTTTTTCAGGTATTTAAGAAAATAATCAAAAACTTATATTAAAATTATTATGATTAAGTTTAAAAAAGTTTCGACCAAGTCATTTTCAAAATATTAAGTTTTCAAAAAAAAAAATTGAATTTTTAATTTTTAATTTGAAAAAAAAATATTAAAAATTTGGTTGATAACAATAGGCGCGTGCAAAAATAATTTATTCTGAATACAAAATATTCTATTAGGTGGATTCACACTCATCGAAAAGTCGATCAACCTGAGTCGTGTTGCCAGCGTTCACATTCAACGACCGCCTCATCAACTTCATTTGTAAATAAAATTTCAAAAAGCAAACATGGCGCGCGGCGTAGATGTAACTTTTTTCTCCAGTTTCAGCGAAGGAAATTCATATGTTCTCTCTTCCTTTTGTGGGCTTACTTCTTTTTCAAACCATTCTTTATGAATCTAACATACAAATTTAAAAAGAGACACTAAAATCGAAATTTTCAGACACATCAATTGTTCAACTAGTGTTCACATTAGCTACAGCGGTCGTTCGACCGAGCAAAATATCAAACAATTTGAAGAACTTCCGACAGTCGTTCAACTTGTGTTCACATTACAAGTTATGTGCGTTTCGACACGAGTTGATGAACTTGTAGATGAGTTGTAGAGGAGCAGTACGTAGTTCGATAGCGAAGATAGAAAATCGTAGGAGATTAGTAGAGTCAAGTCTCCACTTTTGTTTGCACAGAATTTATTGTCCGGAACATTATTGCTGTTGAAAAAGCTTTTGTTTTTTTTTTTAGAAAAAAAATGGACAAAAATTATAATTATTTTAAAATTCTTTTTTTTTTTTTAAAGAAGAAATAAGTTGAAATGCGCCACACCATTCTTTAAAACAATTAACAGAACAGAAAAAGAAATTGAAAATATTTTTTGTATATATCTATCGTCATATAAAACTTATTTTATTCATTACACAAACAAAACAAGCGTCTTGGATGATTTTTGCAACACCTGACACCTTTCAGACTTGTAAATTCTTTCTGAAAATAGTTTATTGAACACATTGAAAAAAAACGAAAAAAAATTGTTAAAATTACTTTAAAAATCCTTTTCTTACCGTTCAAAATGTTATCCTCCCAGAAAAACGCAACATAACCCATACCATCCAGACTTTGCATATTCCAATCCATATAAAGTTTGCGATATAAAATATCAACGAACCATAACTGTGAAATTTCTTCTTAAAGTATGTGTATATCTATATGTAGTGTATATGTATGTATAACTCCGCAGGGAAAAATTAAATTATAAATTGCCTGCACGTATATTTACATATAGGTAAGAAGTGTTTTTTTTACACACACAAATTTTGAGGTAAACATATTTGTGTGTATTGTACACCAAACTCTACCACAACAACAAACATACATATATTCTCAAATTTCGATAATATTTCTCTCTCTCAAAACCAAATTTAACTTTATTACTTTTATTATAAATTCCATGGTTACATATTGCTTTTCCCTAGTAAATCTTTCGTGCATTTTCGTTTATGAAATATTTACCGTCTTAATGACTTCAAAAGAAAATAATGATCCACATCAACAATGCTTCTATTCATAATTAAAACAAATAAAAGCCGACACCTACTTATATTATACAGACCACGATAGCAACAAAAAAAGCAAACCAAAAATATTGCGTATACGCCCAAGTGAACCGTAAAATATGTTTTATTCCTGCTTCTAGGTAACAACACGATACGCATATTATAATTATTTAAGCAATTATTTATTACACAAGGAGTTGTTCAGAACATACTTTTTGTTGTTGTTAACGTCCGAGCATTTTATTAAAGTTAAATACAATTTATTTCCTTACATTGCCCTCAGCAGTAGATATATTCCTTTTTATAATTCAAACTTGTCATTTTCCCGTAGAGTTGGTATAGGTTTATGATTCCTTCGCTAGAAAAACAAACCATCCTAAACTAATATAAATATCCAATCAACCACTACTATGTTTGTGGGTTGTCGTCGTCGTCGTCATTTTATGTAGTAAAAGGAAAGAAGAAAGCTTTTTGTGGCACTATGCCGCCACACTATACAGACCCACCACTCGCACTCCTGCCACAAGGTAACAATTTATTCTACTTACGTAACCATGTTGATGATTGTGTAAGCTATAAGGATAGAGCGACCTTCTTTTGTGTTATTTTTCCATCTAATGCTATGTGTGTGTGTGTTTTGTCATTATTTATTTACTTTCTTTTCATACGAATCCACATATAAAATTGGACATTAAAAGTCACATTTTATTTTCATAAAAACTTATAAAATTTTCTCTTTTACTTCAAGTTTGTTGTTTAATTTGTATGTATACACATAAAAAATTATCAAACAGAGTATCCTTTCCCCAAAAAGGACTTTGAAATGTCTAAGAAGGATAAAGTGATAGTGACATTTACATAAGAAAAAAGTGGCATCAATGATGTTCCTTGATTTTTTTTTTTTTTGTTTTTCGTTTGGTTCTGTTGTTTTTTTTTTTAGAAAGCAGTGAGTGATTTATTGTTTGCATGTATGTTTTATGTTCCTCCTCAAGATTGAAATAAATGTTTTATAGTAAAATATCTCTTAGATTACTGAACTTTTCACTTGATGTCCTTATAAATAATGAACAAAAGTGTACTACAAAAGAATATTTATGTGTTTTCGTTTTTGCAAGGGTCAATGTGACGAAGCCTGTAGGTGATGTCCCTCGGAGATATAACATGCGTTAGAAATGAATATAAAATCTTAATAATACGTTTAGTCTAAATATTATAATAAAATGCTTATTTATTTTTTTTTTGCTCATTTTCAATGTTATATTAAGTTTATATAAAAAAAAAAATAATAATACATTTTTCGGTGAAGCCTCCTGGAACACACTTCTAACTCTTCTCAATGAACTACTTTCGTATTTTTTAACAATTTTTTTCTTTTCATCGGTTACTTCCTGATTTAAACGACTTGAAAGACCATACAAATTAACAAGTAGTGGGATAGGTTATTTGTAAAGCGATAACTGGACAATTTTGAAATTTATATGCCATTTTAAGACAATTTTGGAAAATTTAAAATAAAAATATATAAAATATAAATATACCAACTCGTCAAGTCAAGTTTTAGAATAGTTTAAAATTTACATGACAGAAAGTGTTTGAGAATTTTTTTTTCACTATTTGCATATTAAACAAAAAAAAATTGGGCTTTGACTTTTGTTCCGTTGAGAAAATTGCCTTACTTTTGGGTTATTCTCGCATTTAGCGTTCATGGTTAACAATTGTGCATACAGGTACTTTTAAGAAGAAGATTTTTTGTTAACAATCTAAATTAGTAAAAAATAATTTGTTGGTAGGTACTTCTAAATTCTCTTACACTTGTATTTGAATGTATTAACCCTAGTCTACGGCACGCAAAATAATGCAATAACCAAACTTGGGGCTCGACCGAACCCCAAAGTTTGTATACATATTCTAATTGTTCATTATTTATAAATTGATGCAATGTCTCTATTTGTTATTGATTAAGTTGACAGTTGCGGTGCCTTAATCTGACCAGGCGCCAAGAGCAGAGGGAAGAACAAAACCCCATGTGATGTTTGTGGAAAAAACTGTTGTCTTCGCCACCAAAACATCGTCTGCTTGAAATGCCTCCGAGAACTACCATCGGTTCCAGAGTGATTGACTGGGGTTTCCCGCGAACCCCAATCCGTAAACTAGGGTTAAAAAGCATAATTTTGTATGTCCACAAAGATGCTTCGCCATATTATTTTATCTGAGCTACAAGAACAGTTGCGATCCAGCTGAACATTTTATTTTCTAAAACAATGTTATTAACAGTAAATTCCAAAAAACTGTCCTTTTTTATCTTTGATTATTTTTTAATTAAGTTTGTATGCAGACAGCTCTTGATAGCGATTTGTAATAATATTTTAAGAATGATTATTTATGATTTTTAAAAGAAAATTATTTTGTTGTTGAAAAATAAATATTTTGAAAATACGACTATGATGTAAGTTCATAAAACTAGGCATCTAGTATATTCTATAACTTTAACAGAATGCTTTTTTTTAGTGTCGAATTTCTCAATAAGGGACTGATTAATTAAGATTTGTACGCAAATGATCATGAAATGATTTTAATTCAGAGAAAATGGTTATTAATTTTTTGCCGTTTTGAAAATAGTTTTTTTTTTTTCATTTTAATAGAAGTTGAGAATTGTGGTTCTTGGAGTCAAGATATCGAATATTTTGTATATAGTAGGCATAGTATTTATAAACATCTCAATTTTCTTAGCAATTGTTTAAAAAGATTTTCTTCTGAATGTTGTGTCTTTACTATGTTCTAAGGGATTTTGTCTTTGGGGGATTTTCTTTATGAGATTATTTCTTTTGGACAAACATCCCCAGTGACTATATTAGCCTGTGCCTGTTGCCATTATTGGCGAAATAAGGCCACAGTAAATTAGGCCCAAAGGCAAAAAAAAAAAAAATAAGGTGCCAATTGGGGCCATGTTTCATAATGAATTAACGCTCTATACTGAAATAAGGCCTCAACTTGTTTTGTCTTTTTTCAATAATAAAATAATATCCCAGTTTGTTTTTTTCATATTCGAGTTTATTTAAAAAAATTAAATAACACTCAAACAGTCAAACAAATACTTGTTTTTTTTTCCTGGACAATTTCTCTGGAACGAGAAAATTGTAAGAACAGCGTTTAAAACCATCAGCCAATAACTCGCAATTTTTGTCAGCTATTCTGTTACTCATTGATGTTTTCCAACACGATACATTAAAAAGCATAAGTAAGAAAGAAAAAAGCTGTTAGGTCCTCGATAAGACTTGAAAGACAATTTTGTTTTGGAATTTCAAAATCAATATTTTTTGTTCTCTAAATTAAATGAAATTAAAGCTTAAAATAAATGTTTGGGTCTTGATTCGTTGGGGCCTTATTTGATTACGAAATTATTCCTCAGACACAAATATTTTTCGCAAAAAAGGAAAATCATACTTTTCTCAAAAACGGCTCCGAGAATTTTGTTATAAACAAAATTCGAATAATTAAAATAAGGAAAGGTCTACTTTTAAATATTTTTCTTATCTTCAAAAATTGGCTATTTTTGGTACCTCCAGTACAACCATTTTTTGGGTTTTGATTTTCTCAAAAACAGTTAAATTTAAATTTTTTCACTTTTTTTATGTTAAATCTTCTTAAAATTATAAACATTATTGTGAAACAAAATCGAATTTTTTTTTTCTGAAAACTAAATATTTTGAAAACGACTTGGTCAATATTTTTAAACTAGGTGTAGAATAATTTTTATTATTTTGTAAATACTTACAAAATTCATGTTTTTAAATTCAAAAAAAAAAACGGTATCTTCTAAAATGTTGAATAACCTTTTAGAAAAAACTTATTTTTCTCGAAAACGGCTCATATCCAAGAATTTTGACAAAAAGATGTGTGTAGTATAAAATTAGTACCTATATTCTACTTTTTAGTTAGAAAATATTTTACCAATAACGGTTATTAATGGTACCTGTCATAGGACCGATTTTTTGGTTTTCAAATTTCTCGTTAACGACCGATTTCAAACTAAACTCAAACGTTTTAAAAAAAATTATTTTTGGATTTTTTTAAAAACATTGATTTTTTTTTTGCAAATTGAGTTTCTCGAAAACAGGTTAGTGAATATTTTATTATTTTGTATAAAATTGTATTTTATTAAATACCAGATTTTATTTTTCAAAATGTGCAAAAAATTTTATGTATTAGAAATTATTATTTTAACTAAACCGCTCCAAAAATTTTTGATTTTTTTTTTTTAATAAATTCATATTTATCACAAAAAATCAGAAGGAATACTTTATTTTGAGCTCTGACTTTTTAGGACATTGAAATAACAAATTTATAATAATTTGTATACATTGTTTTGGAACCAATAATACATTATGTACTTGCACAATAATGTACATCATCAATTTCTAGCTACGCTTAAGTTGTTTGCTACGAGTGCAAGTTTGTGCGATCCAGTCGTACCCATTTGTGACTGAACTGTTTTTTTGTTAGACAATAAGAAAACAAAAACTTACATAACATTATATTAATCTGATGAAAATATTTTCTTTTCTTTCCAGGTAAGTTTCTTAAAAAGAAAAACATTTTGTAAGTACAATTTATTTGAAATTAAACTCATTTTATTCGATTTTTTTCAACAAATGTTCAAAAATAGAACATTTTCAGGTGTAACACTAATACCGGTATTATGAAAAAATGCACACAGAAAATAAATACATATATGTAAAAAGAGTGCCCCGTAAAGAATGGATAAACCTGCAATGCCTCATAGTAGACTTTGCACGAGTACGATAACTTAGGCGCCAAGAAATAATAACGGTTTTATGTAGAACAGTTTAATACAAGCAATTTCTATTGTAGGATGGGGGTCTATCTCCCCCCGTTTGGGCGGGAGAGGCAGTTTTATAAAAAATTACTTAAAATTAGTAAAGAAACAACGGCAACACTGAACATAAAGTACTATACCGGTTTTGAAAGCCAGATATCTGTTTCTTAATCCTACAATTAATTTTAATTAATTAAGTGAAACATTTTTGAAAAATTCGCATGCAAACTCAAAATTTTGACAAAAAAAAAAAAATAAAAAAAAAAGTTTAGACCAATTTTTTTCAAAATTGTGAAATGAAGTGCTAAATTTATTTTTAGCCGTTAATGCATATATCAATTTTGAATCGAGCACAAAAAACCAAATGCTTTTATGTCTTCTAGTTTTTAAGCAAATTGCAAATTATCAAACCTACTTTTTTATAATTTTTTTCGTTTGAGTATATTTACTTGGTCTTTCTTTGTTAGACAGCGCTGTATTTATTTTTCCAGTTCTTTTGTATTCTGGTTGCTAGTGAAAAAACAGTATGATAGGTAAGGGGGGCATGCTGCCCCTTAGCTTAGTATAGGATTTGGGGAGGGTGCAAGTTTGGGTATATGCACAGTTTCTTATGGATTACAAATTTTCCATAAAAAAACCTCTAAGCAATCACATAAATTCCTCGTTCACTTTGAATAACTAGCAGAGTTTCAAAATATTAAAGCTTTAAATGTACAGCAAACAAACATTCATATTAATTTCAATCTTGTGTGAGACCATTCAAGTGTTACGGACTGTACATAATCGATCATAGAAAATAAAAAACGCACAAGCTTTACAATCTGTCCCGTTATTTTTTTTCATGCACATGGTTTGTAACAAGTTAATATAAACAAAAGAGAATAAAGTGTTTTTTTTTAACAATGGCGACTACTGCTTTATCCTTTCCTTAGGAATTTTTCCATTTTTTGATCATCTGAGGATTTTGTTTCAACCAACGAAAAAACATTGCATTGCTTAATGTACTATACTTAATATAAAAAGAACTAATTTTTTGAAAATCCATAAAGAAAAATAATTACAAAATAAAATTCAAATAAAAAGAAGGTTTGGTAATTTTTAATTTTCTCAAAAACTAGAAAATATAGAATCATCTAGTTTTCTTTTTTTAATAAAGAATTAATTAGAGCAACGAATTTCAGAAAAAAAAATAATATATAGTCTTACAGTTTTGAAAAATTACATTTAAAATGTTGTTTTTATCTTTTTTTTGCCCAAATTTTGAGTTTAAAACCCGTTTTTTTCGAAGCTAAGCATAGATTTCACTTGATTTAAAGACTACCTAATATTAAAAAGTGTTGGCTTTGAAACAAGGTATAAAACTAAATTGTAAGTGTTACCGTTATTTTTAAATATTTTTCTTTTCATTTTTAGTATCACCCGCCCAAACGGGGGGAGATAGACCCCCTTCCATATTAAAAAATGTTTGTATTGAACTGTTCTATACAAAACCGTTATTCATTTTTGGCGCCTAATCCCGGCGCCTAATGGCGCCCCTCCCCGTAGACTTTATGACCGTCCTGAAAACTGATAAGAAAAAGTTGTTACCTCTTCAACTGGGCTTCAACAAAACCATCAAATATTTTGGTAGTTGCTATTTAGTCTAAGAAAGATAGGATCGGCCCAGGGACAAATAAATTCATGAAATTTTATTTCTGGTATCGACGCATAATCTTATCCTCAACAACATATCCAAAGTCCTCCAAAATCCCCGCATTGTCTTTTTGTATTGGCGCTTTTTAAGAGGTGGAGAGGGGAGGGAGACGGGAGTTTGTCAAGCTGAAAAATGTGTTGTAATACAATCTAATCTTATGACACATGATTTAAGGGTGCTTTTCAACGCTAATTCTAAAAAAAAAAATAAATAAATCGGGTGGCACAACGGCTCATGAAGAACCAGGGCCTAGTGACTAACAATAACAACTCGCAACCATTCCTGTGTGCGCCTTTCGACAGGAATGGAATGGACCTACAATTTTATGCCGAATCCGAACGGCTAAACGAGAAGCACTTATTCGTGACAAGTGATACTCTTGGAGGATTTGTCAATTCCTCGCAAGAGGCAGTAGCCCTGAAAAAAAACTTTTTTTTAGTTTTAAGGTGGACGAGGCTGGGAAGCGATCCCAGACCTCCAGCGTGACAGTCGAACGCACTAACCATTACGCTACGGGCTACTACGCTGAACGCTGATTCTAAAGAGACCAAAACTGATATGATACATTTATCCTGTGGAAAGTTAATGTCATTTTTATGGAATGATCACTTTTTTTAAAGTACAACAAGTAAAACATTACCCAAAACCATTTTAAAATAATGTGATTTTAATGAAATTTGGTATAAATTTTTCATTTGGCATGTTAACTAAGAATCAAAAGAGTCCCCAAAAATATCTGTGGTAAAAGGGTGTTTTTTTTTAGGGCGAGATGTAAGTGCGTCATTATTATCATAACATCTATGAATAAGTTTTGACACTGAAGACATTTTCTAAAAATATTAAATATGTCATGCATTCAAAGTATCAAAAGAGTCCATGAAAATAACTTGATCCAAAGAGTTATTTTAGAGAGTTTATGTTTGACCTGCCCTATACGGAGCAAAATGTTAGGTCTTACGAAAAATTGTATTTTCGTGTAACCGGGATGGTACATATGACATATGATTTAAAGGTATTTTTTAACGCCGAATCTAATAAAAGAAAAACCAATATGATACAAACAACCTTAAAAATGCTAGATTAATTTTGAAACAGAAATTACTGTTTCCGTTAAGCAGGTCAAACATTTCCCCCTCAAAAACACACTTGGACCTTAGATATTTCTGCGGACTCTTTTGAACCTTTGGTGCCAATATAAATTTAATATTTTTAGCAAGGTTTATAAGTGTCAGAATTTGTTCATGGATGTTATGGTAATAATCACTCACTTGCATCTCTCTGTCAAAAAAAACACCCTTTAAACACAGATATTTTTGGGGACTCTTTTGGTTCTTGGTAAGCATGCCAAATGAAACATTTTTACTAAATTTAATCAATATCCCATTATTTTAAAGTGGTTTTGGGTAATATATTACTTGTTGTACTTTAAAAAAGTGATCATTCCATAAAAATGACATTAACTTTCTACAGGATACATGTTTCTTTTCAGTTTTGGTCTCTCTAGAATCAGCGTTGAAAACCACCCTAAAAAACATGTGTCATATGATTAGATTCTATTACAACAAATTTTTCAGCTTGACAAACTCCCGCCTCCCTCCCCTCTCCACCTCTTAAAATGCGTCCACACAAAAAGTCAATTCAGAGATTCTTGAGGACTTTGAATATGTTGTTGAGGATAAAATTCTGCGTACCAGCAATAAAATTTCATGGATTAATTTGTCCCCGGTTGCCCATATTAAATTTCCTATCTTTCCGAGACAAATTAGTTTATTTGTTATTATTTCTTAACAAACAATCTCAGTCAATTTTCAATTGTAGCTGGCTAAAAAGTTTTGTTTTTTAACTGTTTTCAAGTGTTATTAGCACTGACCAAATATTACGCTTATTTCGTCTAAATTAACCAAAAACTTTGGAAGTGATGAAAAAAGAGAAAAAAGGATATCTTGCTTGTGGAACACCCTACCGTGCATTTAGAAAATAAAAATTCAAAAATAGTACTATATTCTTTGAGAGTAAAATAAAATGTGTTGCCTTTCCATTATTTTCATGCAGGCTAATCGAAGCCAGGGCAATAATTTCAAGATTCTCTCTGCTTTCTATAATGTCTTTCGAAATAGTACTCCATGTATGTATATTAGACTGATTCAAAAATAAAAAAAAACTCCGATTACCAATGCCACTAGCTAATAACTTAGATATGAGCAAAATAATAAGCCGGTTAAAAATTCAGATTTTTAAAATTAATTTTTAGAGGTCGCTCATCGCTATTTTCCATACGATTTGTATGGGGCAAAACCAAGTTTTGTACTTGGAAATTTATAACTTTATAATAGCAAGTATTTAAATGAATAGCATAACATTTTTTTTTAAATTGAACGCTCTACAAAAAAGGTTAACACTTTTTATCTAATAAATGTACTGCTTCCAAAGTTATTAAAGGTCAAAGCGGAACTCATGGTTAATTTCACTGCTTTTTGTATACCCTATTGAGAATTCCAGCTATTATACAGAGTGATACGCCTAAGGTGTGACAAAAAGCTTAATTATGTAGGTCTATCCGAGAAAAGAAAAAAATGGTGTGGAAGGGGGGATCTTCCCCCCTCGTTTAGGTGGTAGGGGCAGTTTTCTAAAAAATTGACTTAAAACATAATATAAATTATTAAAAACCAACGGCAACACTTACAACGCTCTGTTATACCTTTTTGCAAACCTAGAAGTCCCTTCTTTTATTCATTTCAAATAAAGTTCATTTTAAAGAACACTTTTTGAAAAAAAAATTTCCAAACTCAAAACTCTGAAAAAAATAAATTAACAAAAATTCAAACCATAGTTTCTCAAAACTTTCCGTAATTAAATATTATTTTTGTTTTCAAAATTCAATGCTCTTATTAATTTCTAGTCAAACATTCAAAACCGGATGCTTCTAGAATTTTTATTTTTCAAGATATTTAAGAATTAAGAAACCAACTTCTTAGTAAAAGCAAGAACTTAGTGATAAATGATAAATCCGCTGAAATGATATAATTTAGTCGGATTCTTTTTAGTTTTATGAGAAAGTTAGTTCATTTCTTAATATCTTGAAAACTAAAACTTTAACAGGCTTATTATTGTGCTCATATCTAAGTTATAAGCTAGTGACATTGGAAATCGGAGCCTTTTTTATATTTTTGAATCAGTCTAATGTATATGTTATTAGACTGCCCAAAAAACTTACTCAAATGACCATGATCAGGTTTCTAAAGATGCTCACTATTTGAACGGGCTGAAAAAATACAATTTTGTATATCCTTACCGAACCAACAACTGCAGCCTATTTGAATAAATTGTATTTACAATCATAACACACCGGTTCATTAGAAACTAAACTCGACAGCAAATATTGATTTAGTAAACGAAACGACAATGACTCCTTAAATGTAGGACGATGCAAGTCAACATCACAACAACAACAAAAAAGACATAGCTTCAAGAATTCCATATTATAATCATAGAACTAGGGCGACACGACGGACGGCAGAAGCCAGCCAGTGTAGGGGTTCTGGGCTGGCACTATGTTCTGTACTGATTCTTGATGTAAGGCGTCATAAATAATTTGAATTATGCCCACGACTAGTTTTTCGATTATAATTTCCCTACATGGGCTCCATTTTTGCCTCGTTTTTCTTTTCCCACAGAGCTGGTTTAGATTGTTTTGCATATATGTGTGTTTGAATTGTGGGTGTATGTTTAAATCAAACATATGATTATAACGAGCTTTGAAAGCCACAAAAAAATCTCATAACCCCAAAAACGGACGAAAAAAAAATAAAGAAAGCAAAAATGAATAGCTAAAGAAAAAAAAAATAATGAGTAACTAGGACTAGGCCTCATGTAATTAACCTATTCGAAGGATAAAGCCGCTCTATGGATGGATGGTTTAGTAGGGGTATAATTTATAATACCGAAAGCTCCCCCACCACCACCACACTCATCCCTCCCGCATTATGTACCTACAAGAAAAACTATATTTGAGTAGATAGCCCTCATTTCGTAGCAAGCCATCCGTGGAACGTGACTTTTTCGCGTGAGAACATCAAGAGGTAATTTTCGCAAAAAAAAAAATTGAAATATGAACCGAAAGCTAAAAAAAAAAAATATATAAACAACCCTGGCTGGAATAATGGACTTCAACAGAATACCACCACACACCCCCTCCCCCATATGAATTTGAGTGAGTATGGGTGTATCTTTTCATGTCAAGTTGTTTGTGCTGTAAAATAAAGGAGTACCTCAATATACTAAAGTACAAGTACAGACATAGAGGTGTTTCATACACGAGTTCGGCCAACGTTATTATCTTTATAAAGGAATTTTGTGTGTCATATACTCGTATAAACAGGAGAGACTAGAATTATGTCGAAAGAATTACATCGAGGACATGATGAATTAAATTTTTTTTTTTTTTTTTATCAACTTCTTCTCTCTTACCTGCTGCCCCAATTTTATTGAAGCATGAAAATATTTTCTCGAGTGAAAGATGTCAAATAGAATTTTCTTTTCTTTTTTTTTTTGTTTTCAATCAAAATTGAAATCTCTTACAAAAGAATTTAGAATGGACAGGAATTGGGGATATTTGTGAGTTGGGTGAGCTATGTACATTGTACATAAGATAGATAGATGATATGGTGGGATTGAGGGTATGGAACTGTCAATATTGAGAAAACCAAAGGTGATTTTGGGATTTAAAAATAAAACGAAAATCAATTTGTGCGTATGTATGTATGTATGTTTATGTATGTATGTTTGAATAGCAGGTGGTTTTATTTAAGATGATGAAAATAAAATGTTAATGCAGATTTAACTGAAATCACTTTGGCAAAACTTTCTGTGATTGAAGTGGGTTAAAGACAATTTATTAGGAGGTAATGGGTATCTATGTAAAATACTTTGTCCAAAGTCTTCTATGTTATAAAGTCAAACCAATTGAAGTAACCCCAAAAGTTAAATTAACCCACAAAGGTTTCTGAAACTGTCATATTTGACGAACAAAGTTTTCTAACATCCCATTAATATTAAAGTTAAGAAAATATAATTGATTTGCAGCGAAGTTTGGTGCATATTCTTAAATGCTTTTAATCCTGTTATATCAACAAGATATTCAGCTTTATTGCCAATTGAAGTGCATAGAATCCTTCGATTCCATAGATGTTTTTGTAGAAAATTGATTTTTTTAGTTATTCTACCATAACTCGTAGATGGCTGAAAGAAAACGTATTTAAAAACTAGTTTGGACATTAGTGACAGATTTTAAGTCAAACCTTACACTTTATCATGGTGGGCTGAGCTATGGTACACTACCCCCCACCAGTGACGGATCCAGAAGGGGGCTATAGGGGCTAAAGCCCCCCTAGAGCCGATTTCTAAAATGAATTGAGTGATAGACAACAAAACATTAAAAAACTTGCATTTTTCTAAAATATTTTTAACCACTAGAGTTCATGTACCTTCTGCATGGTTTTTTCTAAGTCCGAAAAGTATTGGATGAACAAAAATTTGGTGCTAGAGTCCAAAGGGAATTTAATAAAAGCCCATACAAAACGATCTTAGGGCTAATTAATTAATCGGGTCTGAAGAACTTACATGTTGAATATGAAATAGTAATAATTCCATAAAAGCTTACAAAATCAGTATAATTTTTGAACCTTAAAAAAAGCGAACTGGGGGCTAAGGCTCAAAAACAAATTATAAAACAAAATTGGAGGCAGGGCTTAACAGTAGACATTTTTAGTGCAACAACAAGCAAAAAACTTAGCTAAGTGGAGAGAATCTTCGGCTCTTAGCTCTAAAACTATCAAATTGGAAATTGTTTTACGAAAACAAATCGGAGCTGGCTGGGTCTTTATCACAAAGAGAATTGGATAAAATACGGGTTTGATCCTAACAGCGTAAGATGAATGTAGACTTAACTTTTAAACCTGCCAAGGCCAACGGCAATTATACATTAAAAGAAACAAGGGCAGGTCACCAAAAGTCTAGACACGAAATTGCTGAATTACTGTTGTATAACAAGACTATAACATGGCTAGAAATTTAAGTTACAAATTATTTGTTACAAGTCTTTTAAATTTATTTGGTTGGTTATAAATATTTAGGTACACGAACAAAAAATATTAGCACGATTTTCTCAATAAATGTCATAATCCGGTATTTTGCCGTTATGTTCCAAACTAAATTTTTATTAAAAAGAAATCTTAAATGGACGCACTTAAATAACAATTACTTTGGACATTTCAGGCTAGGTTTAATCAAAAACGTAAAAACATTTCTGACAAAATTAAAAAAAATGGGATGGCAGCCTTCTGTTCTAGATGACCAAGCAAAAATTCTCCTATAGACGATAATGTATGTACCTACATAATAATGCTTCGTTCCAAATATGAAGTTGAAGAAAATTGGTCCACCACTTTATGTTCTGGCTCCAATTACAGTGGACGCACACACAAATTTTCTGCCTTTTTTTTACTTTTTCAAAATTGTGACATGAGTAGCATGGGGCACCAAAAGATGATTTTTTAAAAAATCTTCAAAACATTGACTTCGTGAAGCAAAGTGGCAATTTTTAAAAATTTTAATTTTAGAACAAATTTCGTTATTTAAAATGTAAGTATCAAGTTTGAGCTCCAAGCCCCCTCCACAGCCAAATCCTAGATCCACTAATGCCCCCCACCCACAAATGAAGTAAGTGATGAATTAGCAATAAGCCATGTGCTAGGTAGTAAAATCTCTGGCACTTACGAACTAGCTTACCCACGAAGGAGTGGTTTAGCAAAGGGTTGAATATACATAGGAATAAAATTAAATCTAAAAGTCTGCTGACTTCATTGTCCTTGGAAAATTCCGTCCTGGAACCTGAAACAACTCGTTGAAGTGGTACTTCACGTTTTTTTTTTTTGGTGGTGATCGTAGATCCGTACAGAAGTTTCAGAGCCTGTGTTCTGCAGTTGACTTCACTGGGACTACCTCTACTGGGTCTCCTGAAGCATAGAAGCTCTAATTTGTAGGTGTTTATCCGGATGCTTAGAAGAAGACAACATGTTGGGATGCTGTTCAAATTTGCGTAAAGTTACCAGCGGAGACTTCGATGTGACATAAGTGTAAGGAAGTCGTCATCATACAGAAGATTTTCGCTGTAGAGGAAGGGGTCTAGCTTCGAACCTTGGGCAACTTTCAATATAATGTTCTTCAATTGTTATTCGCAGTTGTCTAGTTGAACCTAGAATTTTCTGGAAGAAATAATAAATAATATTGATAAGGGTGTCAATGCATACGCTGCCTGTCGAATGTTTTCTTGACATCCAGAAAGCATTCAACCATAGCAGAATGGTCATGCTGAAACTTCGGAAGCAGATGCAGTGGCAAATACTTTTCCCCAAAGTCAAACTACGCATGTCTGGTATAATGGTACTTTAACTGCAGAACCTCTTTATCATCATCCGAAGTATTACTTCTTCCACTAGTTATTGAGAATCGAAATCGGCCTGTAATTGGACAGCATTTTTTCAGGATATCCACGATCTTTGCTGTTTTCCATCTTTTGGGAGAAGTAGCATTTATTCATTCAGTTGTTCATGATGATTAATACAAATATAATCACCGAAAGTAGCAGCATTTTCAGGATGTAGTTAAAAACTTCGTCTGACGATTCAGCTGACTTTTTCAGATTTGAATCTCCGATGATATCTGCTATCTAGCCCAGATTGTAGAGATTTGTTAGGTTACTTGCTAAGTTGGATTCACCAAAAACGACTTCTTCCTGATTTGGTTGCATAGGGTTTGGTTTTCTGGGATGGATGCCTTGACTTCGCTTAGAAACGTTGTATTGGTGGGTTTGGTGTGTAGTTTCTCTAGAAGTTATTGGAGAATTATTTTACTTTGCCCAATATTGATGTTGCTTCAATATTGTTGTGGCCGATGATTTCCGGAATTAGGAGCTGTTTTTCAACTATTTCGTTTATGATGATTAAATGCTTCTGGTCCTGGCTTAATCGCAACTGGATGTTGTAACAATGCTGGATGGAATTCCGGAACATGGCATTGACGCATTACAACTCGCTTCAAACTATAATATTACCAAGTTCCGACGGTTTGGTGATGAATCTTACTTACTTTTACTTACTTTACTTTTGATGGCGCTCACAGCCCAGGATGGGCTTCGGCCTCAACTAACAAGCCCCTCCAGCCAGCTCTGTCCCTAGCTAGCCGCTTCCAGTTGCGCACACCGAGTGCTTTGATGTCGTCATTCACTTGATTGCGCCACCTGTTACGGGTTCTTCCTCTGCTGCGTACCCCATCGGGGTTGGATTCGAAGACTCGTCGGGCAGGTGCGTTGCTGTCCATACGCTCCACGTGCCCCAGCCATCTAAGCCGCTGTATTTTCAGCTTTTTGACCAGGTCAACGTCGCTGTATAGCCCGTATAGCTCGTCGTTGAATCTTCTCCTCCATACTCCTTCGATACACACCGGACCGAAAATCACACGAAGAATCTTCCTCTCAAAGCACCCTAGCAGATTTTTATCCGAATCTTTCAGTGTCCATGCTTCTGACCCATAAAGCAGGACCGGGATGATTAGGGTTTTGTATAAAGTCTCCTTGGTTCTCTGAGAGAGGGCCTTACTACTTAAATGCCTTCTTAGACCGAAGAAACAGCGGTTGGCAAGAGTAATTCTTCGCTTGATCTCTGCACTGATGTCATTCTGCGATGTAATAGTGGAGCCCAGGTAGACAAAGTCCTTGACAACTTCGAAGTTATATCTGTCCATCGTGATATTTTGCCCGAGTCGACGATGTTGAGATTCCTCTCTCGATGACAGCATATACTTCGTCTTGTCCTCATTAACCGCCAATCCCATTCTAGCCGCCTCCGATTCAATGCTCGCAAATGCCCCTGCCACAGCTCGCTTCGTTCTGCCGACAATGTCTATGTCATCCGCATATGCAAGCAATTGAACGGACTTTTGATAGATTGTACCGCTGGTGTTGACATGTGCGTTGCGTACAATGGCTTCAAGAACGATGTTGAATAGGTTGCATGATAACGCGTCGCCTTGCCTCAATCCTTTCTCAACATCAAAGGAATCGGTTGTGTTCTTACCAATTTTGACGGAGCAGTGAGATTTCTCCATCGTCATCCTGCACAAGCGGACGAGTTTGGCAGGGATGCCGAGACTCGACATGGCTCTGTATAATTCGTCCCTTTTCACGCTATCATACGCGACTTTAAAATCGATAAAAAGGTGGTGTGTATCGATCTGGAATTCCCGGGATTTTTCTAAAATCTGTCGGAGTGTGAACATTTGATCGACGGTTGACTTGCCTGGCCTAAAACCGCACTGATAAGGGCCGATCAGATCGTTGACAAAAGGTTTTAAGCGGTCACACAGGATGGCCGACAAGATTTTATAAGCGACGTTTAGGAGACTAATTCCTCTGTAGTTGGTACATTTCAGAACATCTCCCTTTTTATGGATGGGGCACACTATACCGAGGTTCCATTCATCGGGCATACTTTCCTCCGACCAAATTTTGCAGATGAGCTGGTGTATGCTCCTAGCCAATTCATCTCCCGCTGATTTAAATAGTTCGGCTTGTAAGCCATCCGCACCTGCAGCCTTGTACGACTTAAGTTTGGATATCGCCAGCCGAACTTCGGTTAGGTCGGGTGGACGGAACTCTTGGCCATCATCGTCCAAGTTAAATGGAGCGTTCTGCCTATTAGCGGCATCTTGGCTGTCTTCGCCATTAAGCTGTCTAGAGAAGTGTTCTTTCCAGATCCTCAGCACTGACTGTGTGTCTACTACCATATTCCCACTCTCATCTCGGCAGGCTTCCGTTCTAGCCTTGAATCCTTGGGTGGATCGCTTCACCCTCTGATAAAATTTTCGAACATCTCCCCTACCGCTACAACCCTCAATAGACTCTACCGCCCGCTTCTCGTGTTCTCTCTTTTTCCTCCTGAGAAGTCGGCGTTCCTCTTTTCGTTTCAGCCCGTAGAGCTCCCGGGCCACTCTCTCAGCAGCTCTTGTTCGAGTCTGCAGCATTGCCTGGTAGGCCTCGTCCTTAGCTGCATGCGCTAGCCGGCACTCTTCATCGAACCAGGGGTTTCGTTGTATTCGCCTAGTGAAACCCAGCACATCAGAGGCGGCACTTCTAATGGCTTGTTGACAGTGTTCCCACTGGTCCTCTGCACTTGATGCTGGTAGCGGACCTCCTGAGAGATTAAGAGTTACGTGGTCTGCAAAAGTTCTGGCAGTCTCTTGCGATTTAAGCTTCTCGACATCGAATCTTTTCACAGCATCTGCTCTGCGTTGTCGCGTCATGGATATCCGCATACGTAGTCTAGCTACCACCAGGTAGTGATCCGAGTCAATGTTGGCCCCTCGGAACGTTCGGACGTCCAAGATACTGGAAGCATGTCTCGCGTGTATCGCAACGTGGTCGATTTGGTTGACGGTTACTTGATCACGCGACCGCCAAGTCCCCTTGTGTATATTGAGGTGTGGGAAGTAGGTGCTTGAGATGATGACATTTCGCCCCGCCGCAAAGTCTGCCAGCCTGTGTCCGTTGCCGGAAGTTTCGTCGTGTAGGCTGTGTCCTCCGACTATCGAACCAAAGATGCCCTCCTTTCCGAATCTTGCGTTACTTTAAAATCATCCATATCCGAGGCTTGTTGTTGTTTCGGAACAACTTTTTTTTACGTGGTAGGGAAGTTACCCCGACGCACAACCCCCGACCCGGAGGACCAGACCCTTCGTATAACTCCAAGGGTAGGGAGCCGGATAAACCGCTCCTTATAGGCCTGAGCTACAAATATGTCGTAGTAGCCCATATAAGGTGTTCACTAAGTAGTTCAACCTAACTGGAACTGTAGACGCCACCGTTGATTCCATCTAGAGAATTCGTCCGCTGCCGCCTCGATGAAAGGAGAAGTGCCTTAGTGGGAACACTCCTCCCCCCCCTCTCTCGTTGGCTGTCCCCAACAGCTTTCCACGGGGATTTAAACCCCGTCTCCAGCTGAGGTACTAGACACCCGATGTTCACCACGTGGAGGTGAGAGTAGGAGTTGGTAGACAGAGGTGGATTTTGAGAAAAACCTGTGGACGCTTGTGTCCTCTTGAATGCACATAACTACCCTTTTGAACATTGGTGATGAATCTTGGAACTCATATTTCTTTTGTCATAAGTAGGGCTCGTATTTCCATGTAAATGCATGTTTTTCTCACAACATTTAGAAGCCTAACACAAAATTATCTTTACAAATCATAAAATTTCCTGTAAAATGACATTCTATTGTTAGTGATGCATATTTTTCTATTTTATGCAAAATGCATATTTTCATTATAAATGCATATTTTAAGTTCGTATTTTTATATTTTTTCTGAATATTTTCAATAAACTGTGTTTATATTCGAAAAGAGTCAAGACGCTAGCACCACCATCGTAAATACAATTCTCCATTTTTAAATGTACATCTATCTCTCTCCCAAAACTGGTAAGTTGATAAAAGTTAATAAAAATGTTTCATTTCTTATATGCACCATACAGGGTCATTTGTTTGATCAAAGTGATTCTAAAAAAAACTTACCCTAAGTTCAATTATAACAGTGAAAATATGGCAGAAATAATGTCGTTCGTGATTTATAAAATTCTTTAATAAACAATAAAAGAAAAGTTTAAAAAATACTGTTTTTCATTGTCGAAAGTTTCTTTTATTATTTGTAAATTTTTGTAATAAGAGATTTTAAGAAAGTAAAATGTTTGCAGTCGGACTTTGAAAATCTAAACTTTTGGAAAACTTTTGAATCAGAATTCTTTTCGACCCCAATCTTATTTTGTTGATGTTTTTAAGAAAATTTACTTTCAGATGAACCACTGAGAATTCAAAATGTTAGTCTATACCTGCCTTAAAAAAAAAACAAATGCCAATAATTCAGTATTTCCTGTCCAATAGGTAGGTACTATTTAAATTCTACAAATTCCATGGGGATATTTCATCTTTGCCATCTATTTAAATAAAAGCTGGAAGGTTGTCATATATTATGGTTATCTCATTTCACACACTATTTGCTTGTCATGTTATCTAGAGACTCTTAACTTTTCGTTCACTAAAATTTTGCCACTACTCAGTGTTTGCAATTAAAATTTCTATTTCAATGTCCTTAAAATATATGTATGTAGATACGAAACATACTTACTATAAACTTAATCGTATATTATACCTATTATGCAAATAACATTTTCTCACATTGAGCAAACACAATGGATATGGGTATTGTATGTTAGGTAAAGTAAAGCGCACATTAAACAAACTCTCATAGGACATGATTCCATTTTAACAGCATAACGAATGAGGTGCTGCTGGTGCAAAAATTCATTCGAGGAGTATAAAAGTGTGTCCTCAGGCATAAATGTTTCCTACTTATCTCTTCAGAATCCCCTGGCAATAAAATAACATCGAATTCCTTCTCTGTCGGTATACCATATCTATCTATACTGAATGGTTGGAGAGGCTATTAGTAGTTAGAGTTTTAGTATCCCAAAACCCATACAGTTTTCAGAGAAGTAGAAACTCGACTATAAGTGAACAAAATTGACAGTAATTCCAACAGAAAAATTTGTCCTTTAAATAAAAAGAATTCCACACGTACTTTCTATAGAGTCTCAATGGGGATACAGTCCAATTATTTCTCAAAAAATGACAACAAAGCAAACATAATGATGATTATGGGAGGAAAGAAGGTATATGACCATGATGTTGTAACACATTTGACTGACAGGAGTGGATTAAGGGGCGTTTTTTTATAGTAAATAATCTTTTATGAATGATTTTTGCACCTTTTTTCAAAAAATTTTGGCTTCATTTTATAATGTTAGAGTAAATCATATTGAAAATTGAATGCAGGGCTTCGTTGCGTTAGAAAGAATTGTTTTTTTTTTGTAACTAAAGCAGCTTTGTCAGACCCTTTGCGAAAAAAAATAAATTATTATTGTCATAAGCAAATCAAATTTGAAATACATCTGTTAAAAAATAGTGTTCGTGTAGTGCCAGAACTTTGCTGGGCACTTCTCTACCCTTTGTTGTTTGCTATTAAGTGAGAAGTACACATTAATTAAACTTTAAAGTTGACCGATAGATAACACTAAAAAATAAACATCTAATTTAGCTAAAATTAAAATAATTCAATTAAAAATACAAGTGAACTAAAAGCGAAAATAGAATATGTATATCGCCCAGATATGGCAGTGGGCTTTTCAGTTAGTCTGTCATCTCCTACATAAATGTTGTTCGATGTCCATTTTAATACAAAAGAGAAACTGAATCGAAGTTTTCCGAAAGATAGCACTGAAATAGAATATATCAATAAGTTGCTAGGAACTTAACAAAAGCACAAAATTATAATTCTGAAACCTACACCAAAATATATCAATCTTATTACCTTTATTCAACAATTCTTCGTTTCTCGGAAACGTCTGTATCCATTTGAATAAAATGTTTATGGCTTGTTTCTATGAATGAGTACAAAATTTATAAAAAACTGAAACGCCACCTTTTGTTATTTTATTTCTTCATGAAATTCACGGAAATGGCTACTTTTCTCAGAAACCACTTGAACGATTTGGTTGAAGTATACAAAATCTTTTTAAATGAGTAAGAAAAATTCAAAAAATTGTTTAAGTAAAATCCACCCACTGCGATATCAACTTTTCGCATTTTTGCTTGAGATATATTTATAGGTACTGTTATGGATTCGTTAAAAAAAATCAATCAACTCGAGATAATAATTTTCCCTAACATTACGATGATAGAGAAAGCGAAAAAAAAGACTGTCTGTCTGTCCTCGCCCCTACAGCCTAAATGGCTGGACGGATTTTGTTCAAACTTGGTACATAGTGTTTTTTGACCGCAGAAATAATCTTAATCCTTAAAGGCCAAAAATTCTGGAGACTCCTAGTTGGCATGGTACCAATACGCAGCCTTTAGTGTGTCTCCTTTTAGGAATTCTACTTTTAAGTACTCAAGATTGGTACACAACGACTGGGTAAAGCAGAAGACGAGTTATATTGAAAATCCAACCTCCCCATATGAACTTTCCAGCTATAAGTAAATGTGAACTTATAGAACAACCAAACGAAATATAATTTACGCCTTTTGTGTATGCAACAATTTATACCATCAATTGGTGTGCATCTATTTTAAGGCATACATAGGGGGATATTGTCCATTTTAATCAATTAATAGGGAAGTATAGTGTAACGCTTCGTTACATAACATGCCCACACGTTTTTTAAATTTTGTTAGGACCAAAAATAACGATACCTGCCATAGAAATTTTTTTTCGCCAAAAAGGAAAATAATATTTTTCTCAAAAACGGCTCCGAGGATTTAGTTAAAAAAAATTCAAATAATTAAAATAAGCAAATGCAAATTTTTTTTTATTTTTAAAAATTGTTTTTTTTTTGGTACGTCCAGTACAATCATTTTTTTGGTTTTTGATTTCCTCGAAAACAGTTACGTTGAAATTTTTTTCATTTTTTTTTTTTTTAAATCTTCTTCAAAGTATAAACATTATTGTAAACCAAAAATTTAAAAAACAGCTCTCCTTAAAAATTCAATATCTTGAAAACAGGATAAAGAATATTTCTTCATTTTGTTTAAAATTGTATTTTAATAAATTCTAAATGTTGTAATACCAGATGTTATTTTTGAAAATGTGCAAAAAAATCTATACATGTATAAAAAATTAATTTAAAAAAAAACCGCTCCAACGATTTTTGCTTTTTTTTCATAAATTTATATTTATCAAAAAAATCAGGTGACATACTTTCTTTTGAACTCTAACCTTTTCTTTTTTAATGATATCATAATATTTTGGAACCAATACATATATACTTGTACATCATCAATTTCTAGCTACGTTAAAGTTGTAAGCTACGAGAGTAAGTTTGTGTGATCCAGTCGTGCTTTTTTCTTTTTTTCTGATTCTCGGAAACGACAAGACATATCCTCTGTCCTTTATCAGATTTAATTGCAACATGGAATTGGCAGAAACAGCTCGTTATCTCGGAAACGACTCGAACGATTTGGATGAAATTTTCAGATTCCGCTTTATATCAAAAGCAACGACCTATCTTTTGAGGAATGCAATGGATTCTTGAAAGAAGACTCATAAAACTAACCATCCGATTAAGCTTAAACTTACTCTATAATATTTTTCACTCAACTCATACAACTCGTTCTATTTTTTATAAAGTAAGAAGAATCGAATTTTGATTTTTTTAGTAGATGGCATCTGAACAAACACCATTATCTCAAAATTAACACATATTTTTCAATAAAAGCCGTATTTTTTGAGAGTGTACATACTAAATTATGATATAATATTTTTTTTTTTTGTTTTGCCAACCGTAAAATCATTTTCCTGTCATGAATTTACATCCTATCCAGCAGAGCGCACTGATGGGTAACGGCTAGTTTATATTTGGATTTAAGATATGAACAAATAAAAACTATTCGCAAATCGCAAAGCTTCTATAAATATATGACATATATTGTATATATATATACGAGCATATGTAGGTTTGAAGATAAGACAAAGGACTTAACCTTTCAAAAGTATCATAAAAATCGTTAAAGGTAGTATATGGTTTTATATCTCAATAAAAATATAGATATTCCTGTATTTTTTAACTTACGCACGAAAAATAATTTTCCAACATAAAAGACTTAATTTATATTTAAATGTTTGTCAAGGAATGTCTGGAATGTGCATATTATACAACATATTTATAGGCACATAGGTATTTTAAAATACTCTAATTGAACGCCTCTGTGGAAACTGTCAGCCTCACTCAGACAAAATTATATTAATGAAAAACCAATTCAGTTCAATTACGCATTCAGATTGAAAAAGCCTTTCTTGCTTGCAATACACATTCACACACATACACAAAACCCATTTAAATATCCAATCGATTTTCGGTATCCTCTAAATCGAAACAAAACATTATTTCGTTTCGTATTTCGTTGTCTTTATAACTCGAGCAATCCTTCCCTAGGTATCTACTCTAAATTAATGTTATGTAAATTTAGTCTTGCGTCCACAAGGTCTTATTTTGGATGTGCATCTTAAAAGACTTTGCCCCTATTGCAGTCAAAAATTAAAAAAAAATCTTAAGTATTGACGGGTAGGAGTGAAAGAAAATGGATTTTCAAAAACTTTAAAAAAAAATGTTGGCTTCAAGATTCGCGCAAATGTACAAACTCACTCTTTTAGTTTAAAATTTCAATTTGTTAAATGAGTTTTTTTTTTAAATTCAAAAACAAAATTAACGAAAATATTCACTGGATTAGTAATTATATTTTTTAATCAAAATGATCGCTTGCAATATAAGGTACCTATTCTGTTTTTAAAAACCGCTTTTTCACTATTACGCTCCTTGTTTGAAGCTTCCCTCATTTAACGACTTGTTTTGTCCAGATACACAAAGCTGCCCTTCATTGTTGTTGTTTTTCTTTATTTTAATAGACAATGACAAAAGCAGCAACAGAGTCTCATATATTTTTATGACCAAAGGCGACGAGCTTGCCTCTTTGTGTTTTTCTTACTTTATTCATACGAAGGGCACAACAGGTCTTTTTTTTTAGCATTGTCCTTTCTCATTTGGTCGAACAAAAATGTCATTCTCTTTTGACTAGAAGTTTAGATTGTTGTCACATATTATTATACAAAAGAACGTCACACAGCTAGCCGCCACCATAAGTAAACACAAATGACAGCTATTCAGAATGGAACCATAACCAGAAAGGACTCATCGTATATGGCCATAATGTCCTTCCTATGAATAAACCCAGAAGTGCTTTTCTGGCTCATTCATAAAATAACGTGGCACACAGAACATGTGTGTGATACTATTTGCACATAAAAGCGATGACTATGACAACACGAACCAAAAAAAAAAAAAAACAAATTAATACAGAAAGAATGGCAGAACAAAAAAATCCTTGAATACTTACCCAAGCACACACATGAGCTCCTAGTTTAATCCTTAGGTGAGTACCTAAAGCTGGGGAAAAGCAGGTGATTCAAGCGAACAAAAGCCTATAGGTATGTGTATAAGTAAATTGTACGCTTAGTTAGGCTTAGTGATAAATTACCCAAACCAAGAGAATAGAGTAGGAGTAGATAAATCACAATTAGGATTCTATGCTGTTTGTCGGTAGTCCTGGATTTGTCACAATTTTACTCATCTTCTGCACTCATCTCCATGCAAAAGAGATGAGTGAATGGTATATATTTAGATTTTGTTTTCAGGTTTTGAAATTGTAGAGGTACAAAAGATATTTCAAAGGAAGGCTACAAAAATACCGATAGGTTAGTCTAGGTGCTGCTTATACAATTTGATGATGGATAAGGTATCTTCAATTGAATTGACCTCAATTTTTCATACCATAAACTAAGAAACGACCATTAACACCCTAAAATATTTTTGGAAAGGAGCTCTAAAATTCAAGAAAATTTTATTAAATAACTAGAACTCTAATTTTTGATTAAAAACAATGCTTATAGCTTATACCAATCAATTTATACCAATCAGTTTTATACCACCAGTAAAGCATTTTGTTAATTTGGTATACAAAAATGAAAGGTTTGCGAATTTACATTTCTTTCACCTGTAATGTTTGGTAACGATAATTTAAACTATTGTACTTCTAAAAATGTGGCACACACATAACCTATTGCGATACGCTTTGCATACGATTTTTCGAATGTTCAAGTATTTTTATCAGCTGATTGATAATAAACTAAATTTTATGCCCATAATTTCGCAAAGGCCCTGTTTCTACAAAAATGTCCAATTTTTTAGTTTATGGCATTTTCGAATTTAGAAGAGAATTAAGTAACGTTCATCAAGTAAAGAAGAAAATTCAAACTTTAAGAAAGCCATAATATGAAACAAAATTTTAAAAACCACATTTATTCTGATCTGTATTTTTTTTATGAACCAAAGAACATAATTCCCAGAAAGCGACATAAATAAACGAAAAAAAAAGGCACGACTGGATCGCATGAACTTGCTCTCGTAGCAAACAAATAAAATGTAGCTTGACATATTGACGGTGTAGATATGGTTATTGTTTGCTTATATTTGTATGTCGTTAACGAAAAAATAATGAAAACATGTTAAATTAGAAATTTGGAAAAAATGTTTAAAAACAAATGTTTTTGATTTCATTTTTTCGTAAAAAAATTATTTCTGCAAAGGTGTTTCTTCATGTAAAAAAAAGTAAAATGTGGCCCATCTTCATATTGTGGTTGATTCATCTTATTAAATAGGTTTACCACAAGTCATTAAAATCAGCAGCCACAATATGATTCTGTATTCATTCATAAAATGGCAGTATTCACCCACACCGTTCCTGAACAGTTTCGGAAAAAAGTACTTACCTACCTAAGCATGCCGGACAACAGTTTGAAAATATAGTAAGTGCGTAAGAATTAACAACAACTTATAAATCATTCGCATACTGTTATACTAATGAATAATTAAGACCTGCCTTTTACTTACTTACTTACTTACTTACTATAGGAAAGCAAAGAATTTTTCCGAAATTTTTTGTTTTTATAATTTATTCCGGAATTTGTTAATTGATTTCTTGGACAAGAGTACTTTTAATATATTGACGAGAATAGTAATGCACGAATGTACCAATTTATAACAGTTAACACATTTTCGCATTTAAAGAATGCAACATTCAAGGCACATATATTTCCTCCTGTACCTCCTAATACTGTTGCTAGGCAGAGCCGGCCCCAGCCAAACTTGCGCCCTGTGCAAGATTTGTAGAAAGCGCCCCTTTTTAATATTTTCACATATGCACTGATACACATGCATAAGCCTTTTCCACATTACCCAGGAGGTAACTTGCAATGCATTTTTTGTACTAAGGTATGCCTGTAGGCCTAATCCTCAGTAACAAACAAATATGATTACATATATTATTGTATGTATCAAATGTAAAAAAAGTACATATTTAAAAAAAAAATAGTAAATGAATTAAAAACAAAATAAAATAAAAACATATATACAAATGTTACATTAATAAATACATACCCATACAAAATAAAAAATATATTTAAACTTCATTTAAAAAAATACATTAATTAATAAATTAATTTAAAAACAAAATATAAAAATATATACATACATATGTATTGGCATATAAAAAATAAATAGGAACTTCAGTTAATTTTTTTTTAGGAAAAAAAAGTAATACTATAAACTAAAATGCAGGGAAACGTTTAAACTTACATTTAGCAAATTCAGAAATGAGATCATCAAAGTCTTAAGAATTTTTTTGTAAAAAGTTATTTTTTTGTTGTAAAAGTTTTATTTTTTTTTTTTTGTAAAAAAGTTTTATTTTTTTTTTGTAAAAAAGTTAATTTTTGTTTATAAAAAAAGTAATTTTTTTTTTTGTAAACAAAGTTAATTTTTTTTGTAAAACAAAGATAATTTTTAGTCATCTCCTGTGTAAGCAGGCACTTAACCCTTACTCAGTTACAGTGTGCAATAATAAAACCTGCACGCTCTGACCCATATGATTCCCTATAAATAAGTTTTTTTTTTTTTAAATATTTTCCCATGTTAGTTTCGATACTCAGTGTGCAAAAAAAAACTTGCACATCCATTGACTATAATTGTAGTAGTAGGTAGCACAGCAACCTACCTGTTCTCTTTTTCGGAGGCATTTTTTTGTTGTTTTTTTCGTAGATGGGAAGTCACATACAGAGGTACGGTGCGTAATACAAAACCTGCACGTTCTAGCCCCCATGATTCAGTATGAATAAGTATTTTTCGTTGTCATATTCTCTATGTTAATTTTGGGACTCAGTGTGCATGAAATAAATCTTGCACATATGAGGTGTGGCATGTAACTTTTTTGTGTTGAGATTTTTTCTTTTGTACGAACAGTGTGAAATATTTGGAAATTAGGTAGGTAGGATTGAACCTGCATGGGTCTACTGGGATTTTTAATTCTACGATACTTTGACTCTTGAGTTAAATTTTCCTTGAATGCAACAATGAAAGTGATGTTAGTTAGTGTGCAAGAAATAACTTAGCATGTTTGTGTTGCTCCTGGTAATGCACCCCCAGAATGTTGCGCCCTGTGCATTTGCACATATGGTTGGTCCGGTCCTGTTGCTAGGGCTGACCACGAGAGGTAAAAAGTCTCGGTCTCGATCTCGGTCTCGCATGGCGTCTGCATTGGTAAGACGAGACGAGACTGGCTTCCAAGAAACCGAGACCAGACCGAGACGAGACTGTATATTTGGACCGAAACTTACAGAGAGTCTTTTAAATTAAAAAATCCAATTTCAGTTAAATATTTATTTTCTTCTGCACGTATTCAAACTATAATCGAAAATATTTCGTTTCAATAATCAACAAGTTGACCGAAATCGTATTTTTCGGAGACGAGACCGAGACGAGACTTAATTATACGAGACCGACTCCAGACCGAGACGAGAAGAGACTGAACATTTTCGATTTTAACGAAACCGAGACGATACTTACAAAAGTCTCGCAGAGTCTCGTCTCGTGGCCAGCCCTAACCGTTGCTATCTCGAAACCAATAGCGTCCGCCACGCTTGTAACAATTTTTTTTTCGAAACGTTGTATTTTTGAGCATTGCCTTATGAAAATCAGTTTTTTTCGCAAAACAGTTTTCGAAGACTTGTCTTAATAGAAACTTTGTTTACGAAACATGTGCCGAGTAGATATGTAGGTATGTTTTTTTATCAATTCCTGTTCTTTTGTACTGCCCTCGCCAATTTTGTATACATGAAAAAATACCTTGCTGTTAAAAATAAATAAACTGTCCTCCGAAAGGATTTTTTAAAAAAAAGTTAGTAGAATTTAATTTAAGTCCATTTCACAAGCCAGTAATGTGTGAAATTTATTGAAAATACAGACATGAAATAAAAGTGTATAGTAACTAATTATTTCTCAAGGAACTGAGATTTTGTTGAGGAGCAATTTATTTTCTCGTCAATTTAATCAATTTTCTTATAGTGAATTACCACTAAGACCACTTTTAAAGTAAGGGCTCATTATGTGGACAAGTTAAGTTAAGAGGTTTAAATTATTTGCTTACTATGTGGGCCTTAATTCTGGTACATAATAAAAAGCATTGACCCTTTTACATGACGAGAAGAGTTAAAAGTCCCTAGGAAGTTATACTTTTTCTTTTATTTTAATACATTTTGTTTTGTTATTGGTATCAAAGTCACGGAATTATTATTATAACGTTTTTTTAATTTTAAATCAACCATATGACTTAGTTTAGAAAGCGTTATGTTCAGTGCAAGGCTAAGCACTATTTATTTTGATCTGAGTTTATTGTGCACATAAATAAGTACACAAATCCTTAATAACCAAATTTAAAATCAAATTAACTAAATTTGGGATGTTCGCAATTTTGTGTGTGCAAAATTGGTGGTGCCATTAAATCGATACAGGGCCATATTCTTAAAATATGGCAAATCTCGCCGAAAATCCTCAACATTTTATCCATTCAAAATTTTTAGAGCTGAAATTAAAAAGAAAAAAAAACTCGTTATATGGCAGTTCAGTGACATTGAACAGAAAAATCGAATCTTTACTAAATTCGCAGCAACGTACAGTTTTGTTGGTTCTGGCCTCAAAATTTTCTTGTATACGAAACCAATATTTGCTTAAATATAGAGACAGTAATAATAATAAAATCAGAAAAAACATAAAGCTACTAGGTACCTAACCTGCACAACACAGTTTGAAATTATTGGTTTTCAAAAATCCTTGTTACCACTTTGAAGTCAGCCTCTCCCGAAACGAAATCCTGCTAGTATTATGTATGACTTACATTTCAAGGTATATACAATTTAATGTTTTCCTTCTCTGACAATGTTAATAAGAGCGATTACAAAAAAAGTGGTAGAATGGGTTGAAGGGTTGTAAATACACTTGCCAAAATATTTAAAGGAACAAAATGTTGTGTGTATTTTACTTGCGATAAAGGTACTACATATACATATACTTATATGGCAAGTTTTGGATTCGTAAACATAATTGAACCCCCAACATTAATTTAAGCTAACATTGCGATGATAAAGATCGCGAAAGAAGTGGGCCTCGCAATTCTGTCTGAATAGATTTACTTCAAACTTATTTCCTACTAGTTGTAAAGTAATATGCCCACACTTTTATTTAAGTGACAAAAATAACGGTATCAGCCATACAATTTTTTTTAACCAAAAAGGGAAAATTATTTTCTTCAAAAACGGCTGCACCGCTCTGTGACAAAAATTAAATAATAATTTTAAAAGAGAAAGGATACTTTTTAGTAGTTTTCGATTTAGTTTTTTTTTTCTTAAAAATATAGTTATTTTGGTACAACAATTTGTTAAGTGTTTGATTTTCTCGAAAACGTTTCTACTGATATTTTTCCTTTATTTTGATGGTTCTCTTACAAGTTTGATTTTTTTTTTATTTTTTAAAACAAGTTTAAAATTTTCTTTTGCATACTCAATGTTTTTCCTACAATTTTTTTTTTTTTTTAACTTGTCTGAAAAAATCATGTTTCTAGTTTCAAAAATAGGTATGTTTGTCAATCATTCATACGTAACGTATTTTAAATACAGTGTGCCTATAGCCATTACTTAAAGGTCTAGTCGAATGCCAAAACCCTCAAAAAGGAAACCTTCTCCAACGGACATTGCACTTGAAGAAATTGAAATTGATGAAGAAAAATTTCGGCGGAATCCTCGTATTCGTATGGATTTCTGGTGGCTAGGACGTAATCTAGGGATTCCTACATAGGAATCTTGAGGAAAACTGAAATTTCAAATAATCAATAATTTAATACTACCAAGGCAGGAAAAGGAATAGTGAAATAGCTAGCTATGTTTGGAAAATGTGTTGTAGAAAATGAAATAAAAAACAAACTGATTTGTTTGTTTTATTTATTAAATGGAATGGAAATTCTTTATTGAATATAGCCGTGCCATCTGGAAGGGAAATAATTTGCCCAAAAAACCAGTATTATGAGGTTTATAATACAAAAAATAAAGTAAAAGACTAAGCTCTCTTTTTAATTGGATACGTATTTATTAATTTTTATTTTTATTTTTATTAAGTTAGAACATCAATAGTGTTAATACCTCATTGAAGATAAATTTGAGCTATTTCAAATAAATACATTGTGTCAATCGAAATAAATTTGTTTTTAACATGAACTTAAAATTCTAAATTGAAAACCTAAGATATGGATGAAGAAACTTTAATTTATACCCACTTAATTTTGCAGATCTTCCCAACTAACATTTCAGCTTCGGTTCGGCTTAATAGAATAGGCTTTAGAAGTTCCATAAGACATTTGTAAAGTTTACTTAAGCATAAAAAGGAGAATGTTATACAAGCTAATATAGCTTGTATACGTGATTTCGGAAAATCTTCTTATAAACTTATTCGCAGATCTTTTAAAAGTAGCAGACTGTATAAAAGCCTAAAGAAGCCGATACGAAGTTTTAACGAGCGATATTGGAAATTTGAATGACCCTTTAACTTGACAGATAGCTTTGGACATGGTTGTATAAAAATAAAATACAAGTCTTATAGAAGGTGAACAAAAATAAATTAAAAAAAAAAGAAAGATACATTTTTATTTTTATGTTTTAATGTGATTTTTGCTGCATTTTATCTGAAATCAAGATAAAATTCAATTATTTATTAATTATAGTATTGGAAAAATTATAAAACATCAATTATATTTTTACCTCACTAGGGATCGAACTCGGGAACTCCTACGTGACAGTCCATCACTCTAACCACTCAACCGTCTTAGATATAAAACTTAATCAGCCTTTTCCTTTATTAAAACTTTAAATTTTCCTTAAATAAATCCGAGCTTCTATAAAAATTTTCACACATGAACAAGATTTCTTTAACTCTCTTATACATTTCGCATAAGGAAACAGATGTACCTAAACGATTTGTTTAGCAGTCCCCTTGCTCCATTTTCATGTCAATAGTCTTAAATTAATATCAATAGTCTTAAAATAAACTAAGTAATAATACATATTTTTGATAATTTCAATCCGAAGAAACACGACCACTTAAGCACGATTTACAGAAACAAGGTATGCTCATTAGGGGTGTGACGTTGCAATCATCTGCTAATGTTCGGAGAAAAGAAAAATAATTAACTTTATTTGATTGTTATTATAATTGTTTCTTTTTTTAAACTGCTCATTAAAAATTTAAAAACAATTTATTTAAATACTTAAATTAACTATGGTCTTCAACAAAAACATAAAAGCTGACCGTGACGTCACATAAAAACCCAGATATTCGAAAATGCCGAATGTTATGATTATCTGATGAGCATAAACCTCGTTTCTGTTTATCGTGCATTGAAGGTTATGTCTTAAACCAACGACAAGTAGCTTTCCGAATGCTCAAAAAGACAAATCAAGCATAATGAATTATCTTTTTATCTACGTGTTCAATTTATTCAATATACATATACAATTATAAATGTGAATAGAGTTTTTTTTAAAAGCTTCTTTAAAATGACTTATACAATTCGAGCTTCCGTATTATAGATTGACATATTGGCCGCGTTCGGGTACGTCGCCAATGGTATCTAGATTTGTTCGTGTTGTTGTAATGCCTAAAGAAAATACCAGCCGACGAACCAAACAGCTGATATCAAAAAGAAATCTAAGGCTATCCCGGAAATGTTCGGATCTGTTTGAATTAAGGCTCTCCCAAACCAACACGGAACATTCGCTATGCAGGGCGAATCATTCACAATCATAAAAAATAACTCACAAATAAATAATGCTAAACAAAAAAAAAAAATTGCTGTCGGCGAATGTTCCGCGCCGCTTTCGCGTTGGTTTGGGAGAGATACTTGATACTTCATACTAACAGCTGATATCTCACCTGTTTATTTTCTTGGTTTTCGTTTGGTTTTGTTACATACACGGTTTTGGTCGTTCAAAAATGTATCAGATGCTAAAGTAGATACCATATTCTGCCTACCACCCGAAAGTGGCCATTCTTTTATGATTCCTTAGTAAAACTTAACAAGCCGTATCGAAGTATTCAATAAAGCTTATTGAAAATGGTTACAAAAACTTTTAAAGGCAGCAACTTATATAAAAATTCTATGCAGCCTTTTTAAAGTGACATCATCAATAATCTTCTGTAATATCAATTTTAGAAGCCTATTCGACATACTGCTCGCAAACTCGGTAAGTCTTCTTTTTCTGATTTCTATTCGGCTTTAAAGAAGCAGTTATCCAGCTCGTTACATGTATAGGCAATTTAATAATTTAAAGTGAAACCTGCGGCACATGAATATTTTTAAGCTAAAAGAAGCTGAATTGTTAGTTGGGTTTTTATCTCTTCATTTTACCAAAATGAAAAGGAGAGTTTTTTTCATTTCTGTTAACTCAACAAACCATTCAAAATAATAAGGCAGGTACGCTTCTTCCTATACATTCATTTGATTTCCTACTAAAGCTTCCTTCCAAATTCAATCCTCCTATCTTGCCTCTCTACAAAGGTAATTGTAAGAAACAATTACCGTCGCAAACTCTCTAGCGCAGATATTTCCTATCGCATATATAGCTCATTTGAGTTCATTTTGGTTCACTTTATGTTATATTTTTCTTTCGATTGGCGGTGAAACTGATTAAGAAGTTATAAAAGAAGAAACTTTAACATCATTAATATTATATGCATGTATGTATGTACAAATAATGTTAATTCACTATACTCTAGGTATACTTTGCTTTTATGCAAAAACTTTTTAGTTATTTTTGTTTAAATGTTTTTATTCTGATTCAACATATTTGTGGCAGCACGAAGGCGTTTTGAAATTAAATTGTACCTCTGCTTTACTCTACTCAATCTAATTTTAATTAATTTTATTGAAACACTAACCCCAAAGTAAACCCCTCCAAAAGCATTATCAAAACCACAATATACCCCCCAGTTTTTACTCAATATCAACATTATTTCTGCGTATCTCTGCGTATCCTTTTTACAATGTTACTTTAGCTTAATATTCAGGGAAAATGGTAAATGGTGAGGGAATCTAAATACGAGCATAGAAGCACGTAGGAGCATGAAATGAAATTTTCAAAATTCCTCTTTCTCGCTAAGGCTAAACAAATCTCATGTACAAATAGGATACACATCACCAACGAAAGTACTTCAAATCAGATAATAAGTTTGAGGATTATTTGGGGTGCTTAAAATTAGGCTGGGTTTCGTGCCTTTATAGTATTAGTATTATTATATGGATTCAATACAGTCTGTATCAGAAGTTAGTCAACTCGGAACAATATATATATTTTTTTGTTTGTATTATTAGTCTGTTTACCCTAGTTGATGTCGTCTTTTATTTGGAATAAATATAGGTCCTCTTCATAGCAGGCATTTGCAGGAATTTTAATGAGACAGGTATATGAAAAGGGGAGAGGATCTTATATCTTAATTTATATTTAGAATCTTTCCGATTAACTCCAAAAGAATTTTAATATCGGCATAGCCTTCTTCACTGAAGGAAAATGGAAGAACTCAGCTTATAAGTGTGTTGGCTCATCCTATGAAATTCTGATCACATAACATTTTGTACTCTTTACTTTATGAAACCTTAATTGAGCACATACATTTTAGCACTCTATGCAGTCAACCAACAGATTGGCATTTAAAATAAAATTGAATAATATTATACATTAGTAGGTATAAGTTACCTATTTATTTGTATATAATAAATTGAATTGTTAGTAGTCTGTAAGATTTTTTTAAAATCCGTAGATGAATAAATAAATAAATAAATAAGAATTCTATGGACCTATCGCATAAAGATGGGTCAACTTTATGTGATAAGTACATAATTATGTAATTAGTAAAGTTTAACTAAACTACTTGTTCTATGCATTCATTAAATAAATATAAATGTGCAATGGAATCAGTAGCGGATCCAGGGGGGTGGCTATAGGGGCTAAAGCCCCCCCCACAGCCAAATCATAAAATAATTTGAAATATAGAAAGCAATACATTACAAAGCTTAGAATTTTATATTCCGTCTAAAATATTGTTAAGATATGAAATTTGATGGACAAAATAACGTGGTTGGGGCTGAACTATTTGCATACATGTTATGTAATTTTTTTTTCTAGGTCTTAAGATTGGGGCTAAAGCCTGAAGCGAATTGGACAAAAACTAAGTTGGGGGCTATGAATATGGATATTTTTAATGCAACGACAATCTTTCCCTAAAAATTAAACCCAGATTGGGACGAAAAAACAGCTTTGGCGCAATAAGGTCTGAGAATATTGGACAAAAAGCAACTTACTTTCTAAAAACTAACCTTATTCCAGAGAGTTTTGGGGGCTCAAGTCTAGGGACTGTCAAAGTCCGAAGTTGGGGCTAAGGCTTGAAGAGATAAGTAAAAAGAGATAAAAATGGTCGGGGCTTTACATTAACGTGTCAAATACCCCAACTGTGAATACTAAAAACAAAGCTAATTTACCGAAAGAAACGCATTTGAGGCTTAAACCATTGGAGAACAACGGGATGTCAAGTTTCGTGTATGTTTAATAAAACAGGAATTGTTTCTTACGGCCTTGGCTGGGCTTAGAAATTTTCGGGTCTACGTTTTCAAAACTTGAAAGGTCCAAGGCATGCATAAAAAACATAGAAATTCTCTAGTCAAGGAGCCAAATTCCAAAAGCGTGAGTTTTCTCTGTGCGCGCTCAGAAAATCATGCAAAAGCAAATGAATATTTGCAATCCCTCTAGACCCTAGAGTGACGTGCAAATTTGTCGACATATTTTTTAGCATGAATACCTATAAAGCGTAAGCAGCGTATACACGAAAACTCGTTCACGCTGGCAGAATTGGGTCGCGGCTTAATTCTTAGAGCAGCTTTGTCTTATGTCGAAAAGTGTCAGTTTGAACAAAAAAGTTTCTCTTTGATTTAGATAATTCAGGAAAAATGAGATCTTAGCCAATTAAAAACAGTTTTCAAATCTTGTCAAAAATGGGAAGTTCAAGACATACCCACAGCTAATTTAAAAATATAACAACATAATGAAGGTACCTAATCAATTTTTAAATAATATAAATAAACGAATTTGTATGCGTGGTTCAAGCATATATGGCTAAAAATTATTGTGCGCCTTTTGAATTTGCTTCTATCTCCGCTACAGCAATTATGAATAATTGTTATTGTACTTTGTATTGAAAACATTTTTAAGCGCAACAGGAGCGGATATAAATGCACACAAAAAACGGATATCATTAAAGGAAAAACAATACTTGAACCTTAAAGGTTAGACCGCACTCGCTGGAACTGCACTGCATCGGAACTACACTTTACACGAATTCGTATGAAGTTCAGTTGCCGCTTAGTGCGAAATAGCTCCTTAAATTTCATAAAAAATAATGTTTTGCCGCGTTGTCGTGAAGTTTAGTTCGACTGAAGTTGAGTACGGTCTTGTATTAAACCTAAACTGATCTCTATTATTTGTTATAAATTATAAAATTTATTTATTATAAATTTTATTACTTAAGGTCTCAAAATGGATCTCCAAACTGCAAGCCCCCCCCACAGCCAAATCCTAGATCCGCTACTGAATGGAATCACTACATACATTTATGTAAGTTTTGGAGTAAGAACAGTATCGTTGTATTCTCTGCACTCATTCCATATATATAAACATTCCATGGAATAATCACAAAATTCAAAGCTATGCAGCCTTACTGCAAGTGTTATCACGAGAAAACATCTTTGAATGAAATTATTTATTGATCAGTTTCAAATCTTTCATACAATCTCCCTCCTTACACATATGCAACGAATTGTTTGGGGTGATAACGGAGAGGAGAAAAAGAAAGAACCCGAATGAATAAAAACTAACTTGTGTGTGGCTTGTAAAAATGCCAATTGTTCAAATGGAATTGTAAATGAAAAACCTTAATTTGGATGGTAGTGCAAAGGCCTCTGAGGTAGCTTGGTCTAGCTAGGTTCAACTGCAGTTGATGGCAAAATAATTTTTAAATAAAAATTGGAACCATAGACCAAGTACCAGTAAAAGGAATCTAAATTTTGGTGCGGAGCGGCTATGAATTAGCTATAATTCCTGCCTAATGTATTACTTGGTGGTAGCCAACTCAAGTGGTTGTTATCCAATCAAAACATCCAATAATTACAAAATTGCCTGTCAGTTATCTGTGATAAGCGCATGATTATGTACTAAGTAAAGTTTTTCAGCGGTTTTCTATGTACTCATTACATAAATTATATATAATATATACTTTATTTGAACTCATTACATTAATTATAAGTTCTCATTACATAAATAATATGTATTCATAACATAAATAATGTGTACTCAATTCATAAATTATATGTACTTATAATATAAATAATATGTACTGAGTACATAACTTTGTGTACTCATTACATAAGAAATATGTACTTATTACATAAATAATTTTGTATTTATTTGGTATTTGTATAAACTTTATTCATGTATTTAAGTAAGTATATTAAAAATAGAATTACAATAGTATTAATATTAATTACAAAAGTAATAATAGCCGAGTTTTTTTAATACTCATTAATTATTCACTTTTAAATTTTATAAGCAAAACAAAAACAAAACAAACACTGAGTAGTCTGATTTGTTTTTGCTTTGCGTTTAAAATAAAAAAGTATTTAATTTATGAGTATTAAAAAAACACGGCTAATATGTACTCATTACACTTCACACTCTTCGAAAAATATCCTTGTGCCAAGAGTTATGTTTTTCATACTGTTTACTTCTTAAAGAAATAGTTGACTTCTTATATTAATTTATGACGAATAACGATATACTAGTACACTCAAGAACTTTTGACTCTTAAACATGTTTCGTGAACAAATTGTTTGTATGCATGGATTTTCTCTGTAGACAACAGAGTAAAAGTTTTGTTCATGAATTGCAAAAGTTATAAACAAAAACGTTAGTAGCTCTTTGTTGGTAATTCGAAAATTTGTTTGTCACAAACGTTTTACTGTGTTCAACAAAACGAAAAAGTTTTGTTTATGAGTTAACAAAAATTAATTATCCTTGTAAATTCGTAAACTATTTGTTACAAACGATATTCGATGTGGCCTCAAATAGACTTGTATATCACCCAGTCCGAAATGTATAGTATAAAGTGATTAAGTTTCGACATTGTTCATTCAAATCGTGCGATGGCCTGGTGGTTGCATGTTGCATTGCTGCCCGGAAGGTGCCAGGTTCAAATCCCAGAAAAATCAAGTAAGTGAAATATAAGTTTTTTTCTCTAGTAGTGAAACCTTAAACCGATAGCTGCAAATAGGTAAAACGCTTGGGGCCTTTTTTCTCTTGTGGTTAACAGTTTAATTCTTGTGGGAATGCATTTTTTGGTTCAGTGTACATTAATATTTTTCAAGTACAAAAAGATTGTGTTCATCATAATCGACTTATATAGGGTTATATAATGGGTACAACAGTTTGCACCCAATACAGTCGTCTTCTTCTTAGGTGCGCTGCTTATCGCGCAACGATAACTGTTGCAAAATTTTAGTGAGTTGATAGTTCATACAGTTTTCTACTTACATGCTGGGCTTGTGGACGTGTCTTTTTAATTGAGAGTGCATTTAATTTGTCACGAAATGTAACCATTACAAGTTAACACAGCAAATACACCTTTCATCGCAATCACATGCAGTTTATATATTTCAGTAACATCTCTGACCTGGGTGCATACATTTTTACCTCAATATTAATCATAAGGGTTCACCAATTTCTCGTCTGTTACCACACCTTTGACACAACCTACTTTAAAAAATCAAATTGCATAATTTTTAAATTTTACTCACACTAACTTTCATTAGAGACTGTATATCGCAATAAATTTGTATAATGAATGACATACACTGACAATTTTCAAATTCACTTCATTGCATTGCGCCGCATAAAGGATCATAAATCGGTTTTCACATTTTGATCAAATATTTTTGTTTTCTGTTTTGGGTTATTGTGTGCTGTTTGCACATACAGTCAGTTATCCTGTCGCACCATATTTGCTTCAATTTACTCTCGAATCCATTTGAATTTCATAAATGTATGCGCATCCCTTTTTCGTTTTGTCAGAGAGCATATATAATATCGATGGAGGGTAAATTTGCAGGACTTTGCATTCATCCAGTGTGTGTCATGCTCAAATGTGTGTTGTTTATGATCTATTTCTATTCATGACCAATTTTTTGAATTCAACTCATAAAAGAAGAAGAAACCATAAACAAAATACCTAAACAAAGGGATTTTGACATACAAAAGTCACTAGAGATTGCCTGACTTGGAGAATTTTTCGTTTTTTTGTTTTGATTTATTATGGCAGGGCTTAGCGAAAATTCTGTCGGATAAGTTTGGGGAACTCTTGGGGTTCAATTGGCTTCAATTCGGGGGGAAAAACAGTAAATCATCCGAAATCATAAAATGAAATAAAACCAAAAAAAATAACAAGAACATACCCACCAACCTACCGACCAAAAAAAAAGGATATATGTACATACATATACATACAAAAAAAAAGTAATCATAAGAAATAACGAGGGTGAACAACAAGTCGTGTGAGCCATAAGTATACTGTGGTGTAGAAACTTCAAAAACTTCCTGTTTACATTCAAGCTGAACCGCATCATATAGGTGCGGTGTCCTATGCTAATTTTGCGTACGTCCTTGTTTAATAAACATACAGGGGCAAACAGACAGAGAGGATATGATGGGCTGTGTTTGTTTAGTTGTTGAGGTATTGCTGCCAGGTGGTGTGTTGTCTTTTGCACAACATCACCTTCCAATAAACTTATGCAGGAAACAGGAGTATAGTTGTTGTAGGTATATGAGGAAGGCCTTGAGAAACTGAGACTTCAAAATTGGGGGTTTTTAATTTCTGTTATCTTGTTTTTTGAAAACATGGAAAGAGCCCCGTCAAAAGTTCCTCGTTCTTGTTAGTGTTAGATTTGTATTAAAATTAATTCTAAGTCGGTTTGTACATAAAGTATGATTTGAGTTAAAATTTTAGGGTTGTTAAGAAAAATGTTCAAATCTTGTGAGTACATTGAATTATAGTACTTGTACTATATTTTGATGAAACTTTGTTTAAGTGACGTATAAAATAATGCTATAAAACTTCGTTTGCTGCGTTTGGACTAAAGGTTGCGCCATAGGGCAAAGTAATGGTTTCGTGTCAAAACAAAATGTCAGAAGTCTAAGAAAGGGATTTTATTTTAAATTTCAGTAGGCTAAATTAAATAGTTTTAATTCTCGGAAACGGTTTCAACGATTTTGATGAAACTTAAACAAATTGTTCTTAATAGCAAACAAAATTGAAAGTATTATAACTAATATCTTTTTTACTCGAAAACGACATAAACGATTTAGATGAAATTTTCGAAGTGTGTTTTTAAATGAGCAGGGCCAAAAATCGGAAAATAGTTTTTGTGAAATCCACACCAACTTTTCAAGCTTTCCTGTTTCTCAGAAATACTCCAACAATTTTGATTAATTTTTAGACTCTGTTTTTATAAGCAAGAACAGCAATCGAAGAATAGTTTGACTATTGCCAAACAAAATTGAATAACGGAAATAATGTTTTTGTTGTCATATTGCCGAATATCTCCTCAATGGTGTGGTTGCTTTTGTTACAGTACAGTCTACATTAGTCAAGAAATATTGTATTTTACATAAATTAATTGGTCGAATTTAAAATAAAAATTGCAACTTTGAGCGCTTGTAAGCGTTTGTTTGTTCAGCTAAACGGTATTTTTTTGACATGAATAAATGATTAACATACGGAGTTTAAGTAGGCTACGACCTTAAGATCTATTCCCTTCTAGAGCTAGATGAGATCGTTAATTTTATAGCTCTTCCTCGAAGTTTGTTTCTTTAAGAAACTTAAGTATTTGGAGGACTTTCAGATATGGTAATTTGCTCTCTTCTATCTGGTGACATCCTAGACACCTATGACATTGTTGCACGAGTGCATCGCATTTACCTAATATATGATCGGGTGTTTCCTCCTGACTGTTGCAGAATCTGCATGTCGCACTGCTTACCAGGCCAAAAATAGTGAAGTGTCTTTTTAGTTTGCAGTGACCAGCTAGGAAACCGGTTATTATTCTGAGTTAATTCCTACTTAAGCCTATACAGGATACAAAGCGTTCTTGGTTGTAATTCCCAAAAATTATTTTCACTTGTCTCAGATAGGGGAGTTCTATCCATAATTTGGATCTTTTGGTCTCCTCTTCTGTTTTGATTTTATTTTTAATCACGTTTTCTCCTAAACTACAATAGGGCTCAGAACCCGTTAAGGGTGTCGTTGCTCCTATTTTTGCCAAGGAACTTGCCTCTTCATTTCCCTGGACACCTACGTGCCCAGGTACCCATACCAACTTGGAACTTATGGCATAGGAGTTGAGTGCTTTGAGTGCGGATTGGCTGTCCGACATAATGGCAATGTTTTGGTTGCAGTAGTTTCTTTCGAGATTTCTTTCGGCGCATTTTCCTATAGCATTTACCTCTGCTTGGAAAATGGTAGTGGACTTGATACTGAAGTCTTGAAAATGGATTCTCTTTCCTATTCCTAATTCCTATACATTTTCCCTTTCCAGTACCTTCCCTGGCGAACCTTAAGATGGCTCCCTAGGCTGCACCACATAAAGTGGGGTTAGGTGAAGGATAACCTCCATTGCCGCATTGGGACAAGTTCTCATTGCTCCAGACTATAAGTGCTGCATTTTATTTCTTGGTCCACTTAATATTCCTCTTTATCATAAGCAAACTTAAATTGTTCAACTTGTAGCACAAATTTATTCAATCAGCTCCCAGTTAACATTTTTAACGAATTAGTTAAAGTGTCACATAATTCACAATAGGCTTCTACAGATTCTTGCATACACCCTTAACACATTTATCCTCAATAATAAAAAAAAAAAGTTTTGAGTGGAAAAAAATTCCCAGAAACAGCCTAAGGATATAATTAAGCATAAAATAATTACTCAGTTTTCCTTCTGCTTTAAATGAAATTATCCATTTTCGTTCGTATATAATTTTTTATTTCTTTGGTTAGCTTGTGTATTTTTGAAAGTGATAATTCATAATTACCTCTTAATGAGAAGATACGCGCCAAGCAAGGACAATGCGTAAATTCATCTCCACTTATTCTCACTCCAATAACGAAAAAATTCCCAACAAAATTTCAAGATAAATTCTTAATTCATGTCCTAGTTAATTTTTTTTTTGTTGTTGTCCTCCTACCTACTTCTTATTCTTCTGTGTGCAAAGTGCTTTGCACTCACCAGGATAATAGTACTTAATGCTTTTTTTCACTCAGTATAACAGCAAACAGACCTCCTTCGCTTCTTCCAAACACCGCATTCCATTCATCATCTCTGACTCTCTCTCTGTCTCTGGTTATATCTGCGAGACGGAAAGCAGAATAAAGCCCCAGGATAATTCCACAAGCAAGACATAATCAAATCAATCTGGCACAGTGAGGAGCAACCACTTCTTCTTCTATAATAATAATTCTTCTTGGGCCATCTCACTCTACAGTCTACTCGACATCTACAATCTACATATTATGTACATACATATCTACCGCTCTTGGGGGAAATATGAATAAACGTGAAATGAATTAATGTTGTCGTTTTTTTTTGTTTGTGTTTCGTCGTCTTGTCACTAATGTACATTTTTCTACATCTTTTATATTTTTTATTACATTATCCTGGAGACTACTTTGTAAAAAAAAATTATTAACTTACAAGACCACAGGATTTGGATTCTTATGTTTTCGTTTTATTTTACAACTAAATCACTTCCGTTTGAGTTTATTTCAATTAAGCCTGCCTTGGTGGCAGGGCATGTTTAAAATCATGTAAACGTATGTGACTCCCCAGCATTTTGGTTTTATAGCGTACATACGTTGGTCTATTCACTAAGAGTCATTGTTGTAGTGAAAATTGAGGTAGGAAATACATTCTCAAAGCACTAAGGTAATAATAAAAGATAGTGCTAGGCCAGATGACGCCCCGGTAAGACCGAAGTTCTCATTAAATATACCGCCACCTTGAATATACCTATACCTACCTTCAATTAATTGAATCTGAGTTGTGTGGAAAACTTCATTATGATGACTTATGATCACATATATTCAGTGGCCTATGTATTTAGGTGCGTATCCAGGGCCAGGAAGCGCAAAGTCTAACGGGCGGCATAAATGGAGTTTGAATATGTAAGTTTAATATTCCAGAGCAATCTCATAAAGTATGTACCTATGTACATATTTATAACTGATTTACGTGAACTAAAAAAATTTTAATATTCCTTATGTTTTTAATATGAATATAATTACTGACTTAAATTGAGTTGGTTTACTAGTCAAGCTTTCATTTCAAAATTGAGTTATTAGGTAAAAAAAAAAGAAAACTTGCCAAGTAAACCAACTCAATTTAAGTCATTAATCATTAAATAATAGATGTCATAATTTTGAGGTTCTTCGATGTTACTCTACTTAAAATATTTGATATTTAACATTAATAATCTTAGAACTTGGCGTACTCTTAGATCTCATTACTTTTTACGGCTGACTTGTTACGCAAAGGCCCACTGAATGTTAAATCTCAAATTTTTAATTTTCCCTGTGCTTGCATGTCAAGTCCTATTGCTCTGCTAAATTTCATCATTCTACGACAACCAGAAGTGCTCCATATAATTGATATCAACTCTGCGAAAATGAGCGGATGCCACGCCCTCTGAACTTGAAATCTCAAATTTTAAAATTTTGCATTTGTTTGCACTTCTAGCCCTACCGTTCTACCAAATTTCATCATTCTACGACAATCAGAAGTGCTCCTTATAATTGATATCAATTCTATTCATATGGGCGGGTGCCACGCCCCTGAATGTTAAATATCAAATTTTAAAATGTTTAATATGTCTGCACTTTCATCATATTCCACGACAATCATAAGTGCTCCAAATAATTTATATCAATTTTATTAAAATAGGCGGAAACCACGCCTCTGGATGAAAAATTTCAAATTTTAAAATTTTTCCTGTGCCTGCACTTTAAGCCCTACCGCTGTATTAAATTTAATCATTCTACGACAATCATAAGTGCTCCAAATAATTTATATCAATTCTATAAAAATGGGCGGAAACCACGCCCCCTGAATGAAAAATTTCAAATTTTCAATTTTTTCCTTTGTATACATCACAGGGCCTACCGTTATGCGAAATAACAAGATTCTACGATATCGGGAAGTGCTCCATAATTTTGATGATCTGTCAGTCAGTCAGTCAGTTACGGTTTTCGCGATTTTTACAGTCCTATATCTCGGAAACCCCTAATGAAATTTGGTGAGTTGCCTAAACCTGGTGAGCTTAGCAAATGCTGCGAGTTTGAATTTTCTGACTTTATTGGTAGTGAAGTTAGAGGGGGTCGAAAATTATCTGAGTTTGATCCTGTAAAAAGGGTAGGCGATACCGTGCCTTTTGATCTTTAGTTATATCTCCTATTCATCGGCAATCACCAGCGCGGAAGCGCAGCGCCAATGGTCGTCGCTCGTCGTCATCATTGTCTTAATCGTCATCATTACCCAGAAAAGGTTTTCTTCCGTCTTATATAGCCAAGGTAAATTGATTTCTTTCTGACAAAAAAATCCAAGTGAAAATTTTGGAAAGCAATTATCTTTGTTTTGGTATTAGCAAAACTGATGTTGCAAAAGTCCATTGAGCAGATCATGCTGGTGCGCGTCAATAGTTATTCAATGTTGAATGTCGAAAACATCAGTTTTCCACATAAAATTCCGAAACGGTAAATGGTATCGAAAAGTATTTTGTACAAAACTTGTAGATCTTGCCATTTGCAACAAAAAAAGTTAAACCAATTTGTTTCCTACGAATAACCGTTAAGAAGATATCAACATTTAAAAAAAACTAAAATATGAAAATGGTCGTTTTTCAAGTACAATTCCTAAAAATTTAGTATTTTCGAATACATCTGAATCTTAAATTTAAATGTGATTCTCTATATAGAATTATGACCAATTTTTTCATACAAGTAATAACTCACAAAAGATTTCAATTTTTGCACTTTTCTTTTAAACGGAAAGTTTTATCGAAAATTTATATTAATAAAATTTTAACATTATGTCTAGCACCCACAATTTTGATGATATCATTATTTCAAAAAAAAAAAATCATCAAAAGTCGAAACTACCAGATTTTTGAGCTTATTTTACGAATTTTCCGAAAAAAAAAATGTCTACCTCAAGAAAACGTCACAGGCCTCCCGGTTTTATATTGTGGCATGTCTGAGGCCAACGTTGGTTGTTGTTGCATTTGTTTCATCCAGAAGTTTTTGCGCCTGCCTTTCTTCAATGATTGTGTTGGAAGGTCTTGTGCTATTGCCTTTGGAACTGGGTTCGCATTGCATCTTCTTTGTACATGACAGTACCAGCTAAGTTGGTCATGCTGTATTTTGTCCAAAATGGTATTTTTGACCTGTAGGCTTCCTCGGCTTCTCTTGCTTCTTATTCTCATTATGTAATATTCTGTAGAAAATATATTGTGACACTTTTTTACGTATAACACATCAGTTGCAAGATATCGGGGCTTCAAAAATGATAAAGCTTGGAAAATGTAGGATTTTTTTTTATATTTTCATTATACATTATACATATTGTTTTTTGAATATACCTACCAACAAAAAATATCATTTTTAAAAGTTTGCGAAGCAACACGAACGCGGGTCAGCAAGTGTATTAATAAAAACGAAACGATTTTAAATTTCACATAGAAACGATGTTAAAAAGTTTTTTGCACAACAAACCCTTATCAAAATTATCCATGAAAGACTTCTTTCAAAATGGTGGATGTCTGAAGCGTACCACTTATGTGCGATTGTGTTTGTGGGCTTGGGGCTTTAGGTAAGCCCTGATTACCATTGAACAAATGTTATCAGTGTATTTTTCCCAAAAAAAAAAAAAAAGCCTCTAACGACTGGCATTCTTAGAGTGTTTTGCGTAATTTGAAGAGAAACAGGATTGCAACAAGAAACTTAACCAGATCAAATCAGAATGTTTCAATTCTACGAGGAAAGTCACACGGGGTGCGATATGTCCAATTTAAAAATAGAAAAACGCTATTCTATTGGTGTTGGAACTAATGAGCTGAAGTACCCATCAGTAAGTTCTTTAAAACACATTAATTCTTAATGTGAAGACATTATTTGTATGAAGTGATTCAAAAAGAACAAAGTAAATATATTTATCTCGTGCAATTTTAAATTTGAAGAAGCCTAAATCTGTGCAGATAACATATCTGAAGACTGAAGTTAAACAAATAATAACATCTACGGTTGATGTGGTCTGGCCGTTTTTATATGTACCTTGAAAATTGTTCTTTAAAAGTTAAGCTTGAAATTCAAAAACTTTTTTTTAATGTAAAACAGCAAAAGACTTACTTAACTTTGTTTTTTTATATTTTAAAGGACTGCTCTTTCCATTCGTTGAACTTGATACCTTTTTTTTTCTAAAAGGTTACAAGAGATGCCTATATATTTGACCCATCATTATGTAAGCACGACGACGACGGTTACTCTTAATCACAGAAGTTGTTTTAAAAGAACTCAAAATCCCAGTGACCTTAAAATTTCTTTCTGTTATTTTTGCTACCTACTAAAAATGTTAAGTTAAAAGTTCTCCTTAAATATTATTTCCAAACAAAAGACAACAAAACAAAAAAAACTTCTCTCTTCGATATAAACAACAAAAATGTAAAAAAATGCGAATTTAATGACTTGCTTGTAACTTTTCCTCAAAGTTTCTTTCCATTGGAGAATTACTTTAAATAAGTCATATAAGATTTTAAGAATTCGATAGCTCTTTGTTGTTGTTGTTTGCTGTTTTTTTTTTTTTTTTTTTTTTTTGTTTGAGAAAAAGTTATCATCACATCAGATTGTTTTATTTTTACTTTTCAAATCTCTGTATTTTAAGTAAGTAAAAGTTTACCGGAATATGCATTACCATAAAAACAAAGACATGAACTTTGTCTTTTATATAAGTTTGAGTAAGTTTCTGTTTAAATCAAATGACACAACACTGTAAGATGAACTCTATATTACAACAAAGGCAAAAAAAAGTTTCTAAAGTGAAAAAAAACTACGATACCAACTTTGAATGTTGGTAATCTATTCTAACAGAAATTCAAAACTAAGCCAAGAAAATATATTTATAAATTTGTGACTTGGTAATAAGTTGGTATTCTCTTATAGGTTGTACATTTGGAATAGAACTCTAAGCTTTTTGTGTGGACACGGCTTACGTCGATGCAAAAAACAGCATTAATTCATTCATGGATAAAACATTCGTCTGGTCTTGGAGTAACTTCTTAGAGCAGCTGTGTTCATTACTGACAGATCATCCTAATCCCAGTAACATGTTTGTTTTTCAAGCTGCATTTCGATACACACCAACAAGAAGGCGTTGTTGGTGAGATCAAGCTCCAAAAAGCTCGTGAGTGGCCTAAAATTCCCGACGAGTAAAGACAAATCAAAAATACACACAATAATTAATTTTTAACACTCATTTTATATCAAAATACAAAATATTAAAAAAAAAAAAAATAGAAATTTACGAGTTTCATATTTAAACTCTAATTATCTTTGCTGAGACTTTCATAGATCCAGGATTAAGAATTTCATGATGTCCAAAGCCCGCTCCATTAGTTAAAATACCAGTATTACAAATCCGTTCAACATTCAAATCAATATAACGACACTCAGTAAGATCTACCTGAGAATAGGCTTTTCCAAAAACACATACATACATAAAGTTAATATTAATTTATATATATGGGCATACAAAATTCAAAGCTTACCATTGTCATTGATACAGTTTGATAATTGAAAACCACATTCGTTGACGAAACGTTTGCAAATATTACCCGATCTGCCACATACGTTTACTGATTCGCCTTGGGGACATTTTATTTTACAAATTTTGGCCGATTGTATGGGCCACGTAAAAAGCGTTAAAACAGCAGCTGCAAGAAATATTTAAAACAAATAACAAAACCATCTGTCATAATATTGTAGCTAGTATTTAAAAACAGTTCAAAACACATACCGATAACAAAAATAAGAAAGAACAATTTCATTTTGTTTTCAAAATGCTCAAAAACTACAAGCTATCGAAGAGCTATACTATTTAAGACTAAAACAATTGAATGAGTAGGCCATTTATATATACGTTCGTAAATTATAAGTTAAAACTTTAACAGTATTCCCCGCTTAATTGAACGAAAAAGTAGATTCGAATGTTTCATATTGTGTATCGTATTCAATATTTATTTTTGCGGTAAATTGAGTCCTACTTATTTGATCAACTTGCTTAACTGATCACAAAGCACATGTACATAAGTTACAGAACGTATAACCTAAAAAGTTTCAGTCGCGAAAAGCGGGGAATACTGTAAATTTGTTTTTGAGATTGATTGGAAGAATTGATCATATGTTTTTTATTTTGTTCACAAATATTATGGATAAAAGTTTTTGTGTCTTTTATAGACTTTTGGATTGGATTAAAACTTCATGAGTCATAAATTAGTGTGATGGAAAAAACACATTTATTTTGATATTGTATATTAACTTAATAATATAAATTGCTAAATTAAATGTTTTTCAATCTTATATAAATATAATCAGAAGCGGCGACTACTGAGTCACCTAGTGTCAAAATCCACCAACTTCTCTCAACACTTTTTGTTGAGGAAACAAATTTGAAAGTCGAGATCTAACTCTCTCACTCCCTTACAATATAACTAGACTTACTCTTTCTAAAAATTAATGTCAACGCTGTCCAAATCATAAAACATGTTGCAAACACATGCGCCACTAGAAATCCAGCGTAAATAAAAACGACTCATTAATAATACTATTGTTTTCATATACAAAGACTTCAGTAAAATGTTAGGGGTTAGTTAGTACGATGCTAAACTCGTTTAAAATTAGCAAAACAATATAATTAGCAAACAAATATATGGTTTAACATCGTACTAAATCATCTAAAATTTTGCGCCAATGTTTCTAAATTCAAAAATAACCGTACCTACCTTCCATAAAAATGTTGAAAAACCGTTAACAAATATTTTAATTTTCTCGAAAATGGATCAACGAATTTTTATACAAAAATTTATGTGATATTTAATGGATAATCTAATTTTTTATTACAATTTTTTGTTTGCTTTCTTATTAACACTACTATTATCGACATTCTCATTATTGGATTCAAATAAATAAAATTAATTAAAAAGTAAAAAAAAATGTTTTTCTGATTTGAAAAAAAAAAAAATCAAATCTGATTTTTCAAAAGAGGGTAAATTAAATTTTGTAAAACTAAATTATTATGTGTAAATAAGCAACCACTTTAAATTCGGGTTCAAAATTTGTTTCTTAAAAAAAAATATATTTTTAAGAAAACACTAACGATTTAAAAATTCAAGAAAGCAATTGGCTATGTTAATTACATACATATATATATATATTATATATGTGGTATTTTGTATAAAAATGATAACAACTTTAAGGTTAAGGCATTTAAATTTTTATTAAAATGTTGGAAAATATCTTTCAAAAATAAGGGAATCATTTACTTTCATTTTAGTGCATATTTTTACCAAATGTGAAGCAAATCGGTCAACTCGTTTAGACTCTAGCTCGATGCAAAGTGGGCGTCAAAAGCTATTTTGACTATGGAGTGATCATGTTTATACCACAGATATAAATATTTGTGTACTTGATCAATTATTTTTAAATCCATTTTTTTAGATAATACTACTTGTTAATGCAATTTTGTAAGTGATTTATGTATATACATATGTATAAAATATTTATTTTCTCGTTTAAAATATTGTGGTGAATATGCCCAGTTATGTAAGCATCCACACATTAGTACAACTTTCCGCGCCATCTTTGAGTGAAATAAATAATTAAATCCATCACGGTTGGTGTTCGTACTGGAATAATTGACAAAACCTTTTTTGGAAAGCACCATCTAGCATACCCTAGAAAATTCTAGAACCCTTTATTTTCGGATAAAAATACAGGGGCACCAGTCCGAAAGCGGCAGTTTGATTTCAAAGTGAATGAATAAATGTCAGTGTGAATAAAGAGTTGCATACTTGTGCTTGGTTATAATAAAAGTAACAGAAGAAAAAGTATTTGAAATAAAAAGCGTTTTATTTTGTGAATTAATTGCAGTTTCAGTTTGAATAAAGGAAATAAGTTTTATTTGCGAACCCTTAGTAAAATATTACAATATCCTTAAATTGTTGAGCCATTAACATAAGTCTATAAGTCAAAAACTTTGACTTAAACAAAAATGGGCACGACTGTGTGCGCGTGTTGACAGGAATGGAGGGGACCTACAATTGTATGCCGAATCCGAACGGCTAGACAAGAAGCACCTTTTCATGACAATTGATACTCTTGGAGGATTTGTCAATTCCCCGCATGAGACCCACGGTTGCAAAAGTCGATACAATTGTACTTTTTTCGATACACTCGACATTGCTAAAGTACAAAAATACACTTTTATAAAATTCAGTAGACTTTTGCTCAGCCACTTAATAGCTATTTACTTCAACAATATACATTCGATTTTATTCAATTTCAAACGTACCCTTACCCGATTCAATGCAGTGCAGCTTAAATGAATAAAACGTATTACTGTTTTACCTCTATGACGTAGTTAATTTATATAATAAATTTTCACTACACCTACTTACCTTCTTTAAAAAGTTTATTGAATGTAAATTTTTCGTACACAATATGATTTATCTTCCGTTAAGGGTAAAAAGCAGCTAGTTTCTTTTTTACACGAAACACTAGCATTATGGTTGAATTGTTAAACAATTCTTTTTTCAATACCGGCATTCAAAAGTTTGAATCCCGGGATCCATTTGCAAAATATTTTAAAAAAGGTAATTCAGAATATATCTTCGTTAAATTGTTTTTTTTTTTTTAATTAAAAACGCTATTTTGGTCTAGAAAAATGAAAAACAAGTCGACATTTTTTTTAAAGGAAAATTACTGGATATTCGTTGGAATTTTTACTTATACTTCCAAAAAAAACTTAGGAGTCTTATGGCCAGTTGCATCAAAATGCTCTTAAACCAGTTTTTGATAAAAGGCTCTTTAAATTTATCGACATGATAAATTAATCTGGGTTGCACCAAACATTATCACAGATTTTTTAGCTAAAATGGTGTTCACTTACCATCCCTGCATTTAACCATCTGCTTTAAAAACTGAACGAAAAGGTTTCAACTAGTGACTAAAGGCCCAACTATAATAGGCATAAGCCAACATAAGCTAATGTCAAAAAGCTAACGAAAATTTGCTTATGTTTGCAGAATTTCCCCGTATAGCCATAATGAACTTATGCGCGCATAAGCAAAAATTAAAAAAATACAGCTTTGTGTTTTGTTCCGCAAAACACGGCAACGATACAACAAAAACTACACATACTGATGAATTGATTTACGAAACAGCTGTGGCTTTGTGTTTTTTGCTGCATTTGTAAAATGTACTTATGCGCTGAGCGACTGGGATCGCTCTTGCTTATGCACGGTTATGTGAACGAAACTGAGAAAAATTGAACGAAACGCAGCTAGACTCCATTATGTTCACTCGCATTGAGATTCTTTGTATTCGAACGTTTACTTATGCGCGCATATGCTAGCTTATGCCTTTTATAGTTGGGCCTTAAGATAGCAATACGAGAAATGTCAATTAAAATGAATAAACATTGGGATGCGCTGCATACCAATTACCAATCCATATAAAAATAAATATTATAGGTACCTTACCTGGTGCATGCAGCAAACTCAAACAGAAATTGTGGAAAATATGTATTTTTGTAACTCGGCAGCTTATTATTATGATTTTGGCTGGGTTTCAGTTCATTATAATATATTTATATTCGTTTTTATTAAGTATTGTAGGGGTTGTTTTCCACTACACTCAAAATATAAAAAAAAAAATTATATTTAAATTCCAACTTATTTATCTTTTATTTTTCACCCTCCCACTGATTTTTTGCCCAATAAAATTGGTTTTAAAATTTAACTGGAGGAAAATGAACTTTAGTTTATTGGTTCGTATATTCGGCTTTTAGAATTAAAAGTGGTTGGTGCAACCGATAAATGTCATTTTAAAATCTAACGAAGCAATCAAAATTTAAAAGAGCTTGGTGCAACTAGCCATTAAAATCATAAACTTTATGAGCCGTATTCATAGTCATTTTAGACCTGGGTCTAAGTTAAAGATAGGTTTAGTTGAATTTCGGACGCTGATTCTAATTTTTTAAGTTTATCATTTCAAAATATTTAAAGCTATTTGTGTAGTATACCAAGTAAATTATCTTATAAAAATATAAAACCAACAATTTGTAATTAAAATCGGTCTGTATTCATTGAGCGAAAATTGTCTTAAACTGTAGTTTAGTTAAACATGGGTCTATCTGCGACTATGAATATGCCCCAATATTTATTTCACAAAAATAGTAACATTAAAAACTAATTCATAAAAACTATTAAAAAACAGAACAGAAAAATATTAGTTCATTCAGAAGGAATAAAGTATTCAAGCCGATTACAGAATCACCATGATCCCGGGATTGCGGGATACGTGATCCTGGGATTGCAGTCTCTAGGTGGAATGCACTTGGCTATTTCAAGGACACTGTTTATAAAATAAGCGGTACTACTAAACAAAGAGAGTTAATTTTGGAGAATAAAGTGTACTTAGCTGTTTCCCACTCCAATCACGCGATGTTTTATTTAAAAAAAAATGCTTCTGTATTATTATTATTCTTCATAAACATTGATTTGTTGAAAAAAAATCAAAAAGTACAATTCGATACACTTTTTTTAACATTCGATACATTGCTGAAGATGATTTTTCATCCCTGCCAAGACCTCCAGCGTGACAGTCCTACGCACTACCATTACGCTACGAGCTACTACTAAGTCAAAGTTTTTTTGTTTTTTCAATTTTACATACATATAAGCTACTCGATCATAAGAGCAAAACGGTAGTCCAAGTCGGCGATCCAATTCTGCATTTTTGTCCACTTTAGTAAATATCAAGTAGGTCTTTGTATTATGTTTGGTGAAGAATCTGGTTCTTCTTCGGCTTTTTTGGTCACTTTATGTGCAATGAAACAAATTTATTCCGACCAACATAGACATTTAAACCAAATACAAGTCTGATCTTCGTATTATGTACAAAAATCAGTGCCAACTTAATTTTCCTGCTTTGACCACAACAATGATGCAAACATTAAGCGTTGCACTTATTTAAAATCATGCTTCTAGCCAAAACTATAAGACTGATTTGGGTCGGATTTTAGAATTTCGTCTTGAAATACTCTAGAGTATTTGATTCCAAATTTTTAAAAGAATCGGACAATTTCTTACCTGTTTCTTGAGTGCTTCCAAATAACTCAGTTTTTAATATTTTTTTTAGTTTATGGTTAGATAGCAACAAAAATATATCATGGATGAATTTAAAACTTAAGTGGTCACTCCTAGGACCCACCAGTGATAACATAGTTTAAAAAAATCGCATCGTTATAAAAATAACAAGCAAAAACAACAAATCCGCCATTTTGAACCCCGTTTTTCGGGGTGTTCCCATGGACCGATTTTGTCCAATTTTGGATATGTTGTTCAGTAGTGTTTACTGATAAAAATTCAATTAAAAAAGCCTCTGTTGCAATTTTGCCACGTTAATTCACTAATTGACTAGACTATATTTCACCTCATCATTTTCTCATAATATTTCTTGAGATTTAAGAACTTTTTTTTTTGTGAGAAAACATTCCTACATCATAAACAAATTATTTTCCCATTCGGGATGAGGAGTTCTATACAAAACCAAAAATGTAAACCGAAAATTATTTCCCATCATAAAGAATCATTTCGGTAGTGCATCAACATTTCACCAATGGGAATAATGGAGGTCAGTTAAGAGGTAAGGCGTGTAGTGTAGAGTAGTCACCTTTAACTTGTAAAATAATAATAAATCATGAAAACTTTTCTGTTCTGACAATTCTGACAATCCACCCCACACATCCAAGCAAGTTGACGAATAAAGTATCTACTTCAGTGAGAAGAAGATTTTTCGAAAACGAGCAAAAGAACAATAATTCCTATTAAGAAAAATTACACGGATTTTTTTTAACGTACGTTACTCAATGAAAGAGTTGTAGCCCGTAGCGTAATGGTTAGTGTATTCGACTGTCACGCTGGAGGTCTGGGTTCGCTTCCCAGCCTCGTCCACCTAAAAACTATAAAATTTTATTTCAGGGCTACTGCCCTGCGAGGAATTGACAAATCCTCCAAGAGTATCACTTGTCACGAATAAGTGCTTCTCGTCTAGCCGTTCGGATTCGGCATAAAATTGTAGGTCCCGTCCATTCCTGTCGACAGGCGCACACAGGAATGGTTGCTAGTTGTTAGTCACTAGGCCCTGGTTCTTATTGAGCCGTTGTGCCACCCGATTTATTTTTATTTTTTATATTTTAGTTAGTAACACGTTACTATTTTGTTGGTGTATAAAATATCAACACACAACGTAGGTACCTTGACGTCATGAGTCAGTCCACTGGCAAATTAACAAATTAATTGGCCCCAACTGAGATGTTTTTTTATTAGTTTATATTACTTTTAATTAAAACAAAAGTAATAAATAATTTGTTATTTCGCATATGAAACAACTTTTTACCATATCTCTAAATAACTTTTTGTTGGAAACAACTAAGTTAAGACTGTAGATTAAAACAGAATGATTGGTTTCTATGTATTTAAAAAAATTAATTAAAAAATAAAACTTATTTCTATTTTCGGGACCTTGTTGATTACTAAATAATATTTCTCTCTATTGGGCTTTAGGCCAGTTTTTGGTTTTGGTATTTAAAATTTTATTTTTTAATTTCCATTGACGAAGAAGGTCTCTTGAGATTTTTATTTTTTTTAAATAACACAACCAAAAAACCGACAGCGAAATCTTATTTAAAAAAAAGACGTTAATACATAAGATTTTTTTTGATATTTATAAGAAAACTCAGTCCACTGAACAAGTTATTTCAAAAAATGCCCATTTATATTTTGTCTAGTGTTTAATTAGAGTTGGTATTTACCAACGTCTATTTGCTTCAAAAAAATGTCGTACGGAAATTGTTATCATTTAATTTCATAGCTTGTAGAAGGTCAATATAGATTTTTCACGTTTAAGGGGAAATGGCCTTATATTTGTGTTACTCTAGCATAACATATAGCATGACAAATTTTGTTTAAATTTCTCAAAGAGAGGTGCTTTTTAAAATACTAAAAAATATTGCTTCGAAAATTTTACAAAAATATACTTTTTAACTAACTATACAACCTGAGGAAAAATCAATTTGTTGTGGAACTTTTGACTTTTTTCACTATTTACCCATAACAATATATATTATATAACATAGCACATCTTTCTTCATATTGATTATTATGTACATACATAATTGATAGCTGTTACCCTACGTGTGTTGTCACGTTTTATAAAAATGTAGCTTCTGTTATTATAATTCAAATGAAATCAAAAATAACAATGAAAATAAATGATGCTAATATTATTTCAATGTAGATACACTCCAATTCGAATGGTTTAAGATTGAAAAATATAAAAAAAAAATCATCATCCCACGAAAGTTAATTAAAAAGTCAGTCAAATAATAAAAGTACGTATACGCCCGAGGGTGCATCTGCTTTATCGTTTTTAGGGATTTGAATATGAAATTCCTAAAAGTAGTTGGAATTTGAACCCAATTGGGTAGGTGATTTGAAAAAATTGGCTTTGTGTGTGGTTTATTTATATATATAGTTTCATAATCTGGGATTTATTGTCAGGGTATCTGAAATTAGCTGAGTGCTTTATAAACTTGTGTAGGTAGGTACCCAACTTCTGCAACTCACATCAGTCAATGAAGAAAAGTTGTCTTTTATAATTAATACAAAGTCTCGTTTAACCCACACCAAAGTCCAAATATGTCAATGTTACATCTAAAAACATCCCTATAGCAACCATAACTCATTTCCCTTGGGTAGAACCCGCAAATCCTCTTAACCAAATACTTTTTCAGACAGCCAACAAAAAAAAACTAAACAACCATAATCCCTGATAAACCCAAGCAGAAGCATGAAAAATAAGTAAATCAAAGGAATTCCATTTCAACCGAAAAGGCAAATGCTTTTTTCGGAAGCAAAAAAAAAATCAAAAATAAACAAACAAAAAAATTAATGTCACGCATACGCCACCTGCACCTACAGTCTCATATATCACATCAACTTCAAAGCATAAAGACATGTATCTAATATATCTCCCCCTATACAAACTGTTAGTTTGCCTTCTCCCAACTCTTACCTAAACGTATGAATGTATATGTACTTGTACATTCATACACTCTCGAGCCCAAAGCCAAAGGAAAACGTCAACTTTATTTTCTGGCCCACTTATACACATGCTATAGTTTAGGAGGTACCTACATTCATACAAATATTATACACAAGTAGCATTTTACGAACATTTAACCTTTGTTTCTATCCTTTATGTTGTGGGAGGACACTAAACCACAACCTTAAGGAGCTTTTATCCTCGGGGGTAATGAAAATCATGTCCATATGGGTTATTTCGGTTATTTTGGGGGCAAAATACAAACGCTGTCGTGGTTTAAGGAAACAAATAATAAATTAATCTTAAGATGAATTTTTTGTTCATCCTTGTGTGTGGAATCATTATTTTTATTGGCATACATTTTATTCTGAGAGGATAGGTTAGGCGCATATATGTACCTACATATAATTTTACATATGTGTGTGGTGTATGTAAAGGACTTCACTTCTTTGTTTTATTAACTTTGTGTATATGGGGATGGGCATGTGAAAAAAGAAGATATTCTTAGATAAGATTTTGTTTGTGTGTTGTAAAAGAAGATTGCAAATATAAACCTCTTAGAAAAGCACTTTACAGCCCACAAGAATCTCTTGGAGAGAGCAATAAACTTTTCGATATGAAATCGGTGCCTTAAGAAAGTCTGAAGTTGTTATTTGAAATGAAAAACTGCCAAAACAGCAGTATTTTGTTTACTTTTGGTTAAAGCTCATAATTTTGAAGAAGAAAATTTGATAGGATAATATTTACGGGAGAATTCTTTTCATATAGGGAGTGAGCATTTAGTTTAAATGAGCATGAAAGAGTTAAGTACGATTGTATAAGATTATAAGATTATCCGTGCTTGATATTGTTATCGTTTTTTATTTTCTTTAGAAGTGAATTTTCAATGAATTTTGTAATAAACAATCAGCTAATAACTTTTTGATACATTTTTATTTATTTTTAAGATTTTTCTATTGCAGACAAAAATTTCCAGAAATTGTTTTTTTTTTACATTTAAGAAAAACATAAGAGGTAAAAAAATGCTTTATGGACTTTTGAGATGTCGACTTTTGAGCTGTCGGCTTTTAAACTTTCTCGAAAAAAAATCGATGTTCTTATTAAAACTAACATCACAATAATGAAGAAGTTCAAAAAAGTGATTTTCTACAAAATGTCAGTTGGTTTGTTTGTATGTGCTGGTATATATCGAGCTAGAACAGATTTGGTTCAAATTTGGTGCGAAGCCTTTTGTTTCAGCCCAGCCCAGAACGGGTGTAGCTGCCATGCAACGAATTATTATTTTTTTTTTTTTTCATTTCTTCACAAAAATGCCTCTTACGATTTTGATTAATAAGAAATTTAAATAATACATACTTATAACAGCTTTTCTGCCAGATTATCATATTGCCTTGTTTTGGCATATTCCCAAACATCTCATCAACGCCTTAGTTGATATTTGTCGCTATTTTGCAATTTGGTATTTCTAAGTGAGTCAAAAAATATGCCATTTAAAATATTTATGAATATTTGTTTTACGAAAACGTAAAATCAAAGCAAATATGTATGAAGATAGTTTTCCCCGCTGTTTTTTTTTTTTTTTTTTTTTGTATTAAATCCTAAAAGGTCAATGGTCAAAGATGTATAGAGCGGTGGCCCAGCACCAATAAGAACGGCCTTCATTTGCGGCCTTCATTATCCGTTGACTGACTGTTTGACAGAAGTTATTTAATTTTGAATAAAATGAGATTAAGGGTCACAATTCCCTGTTTACTTAGTTTTTTTTAATAGTTTGTGTATTTTTCGTTCGATTTAAGCCGTTTTTTGTTAAGTTCCTTGAGCCCATGACACACTACCTGATTTTTTTCAGATTTTTAAAATTATGTTTAGGGGTCGCAAGCATCAATTGTATGAAAAAAGCAAACCACCCTTATGTACATAGATACATATTATTAGGGGTTGAAAATATTTTTAGCTTATTCCTAATTTAGTAACGAAGAAACTCGTTGTACATTTATAACAGACTGATCCGTAGATAGATACAAACAAAAAAATAAAAACAAAATAGAACATTGTTTTTTGCATTGTATGATACTAAAAGATTTTTAACTCAGTCAGTCTTCTACCGATTTTAAGTTTCTTTGCGGTTTTCTTAAAGAAGAATGTTAGAGCCTTTTTCATTACATACAAAAATCATTAATCCATATCCTCAAATCAAAGCCTAGTAGTCATTTTTACACTTAAATCGCTAGACCAAAATCAAAGCCAGATCGTAGTCTAAAATCAGGATCAACAAAGCTGCGTCTTCACAGACACACAAATGGCGTAAGATACTGGTAGACAAGTTAATATTGCAATTGCTTGTGGACTTCAATATTTATCTACATTCTAAAGTTAAAGTTTTTAAATTAATTAGTATCGTGGTGCTCCAAGGCATTATCATTGATCCCCAGGTTTCCCTACTCTTTTGATTATATTGGTTGGCATGACATATCAAATACTTTTGGCAAATTTTCATCTTGAAGTTCTAGTATGTGTCAACCTATTGAATACATATTATTTCGTGAGAACGGGTTTTAAATTTTATTAAACGGGTTAAAATCATCAGAAAACTTAATTAATTTCTATTTTGTCAGCTTTTTTTTTTTAAATAGGTATAGTTGTTCTCCACTGCCTCCTAAAGTATACAAAGAATTTTTTTTATTGGCGTGTTTTATCAACTTTCAAGACATTTTGCCAATTTTATATTCATAAACAACTTTATTTGAAAAAAAAAAAAAATAAAATTAAGCTGTAGCGAGCTTTATGCCGTAATGTTTCATGTCTTTCTCTATTTTACCGCTATTTTGTTCAAGTGAAATAGCAGCCAGTTGCAATCCTCCCCTTAAACAATTCAACCGTAATTCGCGCTTCAAGGAATGCATATCAGTTTACCCTCGAGCCCAACTTTGGACGTACTGTTAAGTATAGAGATTATTTCTTCAGTCGCACCACAAGAATGTGGAATGCTTTACTCAGCCCAATTTTCCCCTCTCATTTTGATATGCAAACATTCAAAACCAATATGCATTGGTATCTCCTTCTAAATCCTCACCTACTTAACTAAACGCTCGTGCTGTGTCAAAAACATAAAACATTTTAAGGGTAGCGAAATATATATATAAAAGCATAATATTTAAATCTATGAAGTTGTTTTTTTAATAATTTTTGAAGAATCCACACAAAGAAATGTTATGTCGGGTGATACACCTAAGGTGTGACAAAAAGTTATAGCGCGAAAGTTCGCTCAAGACAATACAAAACTCATATGGATGGGCGGTCTATTCCACGCGGCCGTTTAGGCAACAGGGGTAATTTTCTAAAAAATTAACTCAGGACATTAAAAAAAAACAACGGTAACACTTATAACTTACAACTGTTACAGTTTTTTTGTAAAGCCAGAAATCCAGAAAAGAAATATTTTGAAATTAATTTCTTTTTTAAAAAAAATTTATTTTCAAAAAAAAAAACTTTGAAAATAATTTATTTCAGAATTGTACGTAAAAAAGTATAACGAATTTTTTTTTTGTTTTCAAAATTCATGCCCTTATGGCTAGGACTTTTACTTTTCACGATATTAAAAAATAAAAAAAACAACTATTTAGTAAAACCAAGCTTATGGTAATCAACTGCTTGCTGAAATGATCATTCTCCATAATTTTAATATCTTGAAAAATAAATAAATAAAATAATAGAACCATCCGGTTTTCAGTATTTGACTAAAAATTGATAAAAGTATTGTATTTGGATAATTCTACCCCACTCTAAGCCGTCCACCACCATTATAATTTCAAAATTTCCTCGAAGCTAAACCACCTGAATCTTTTTTGCGTATGTGCAATAAATAAAAACAGGAATTCCTCGCAAAAAAAACACATGCCATTTCATTCAACACTCGAACAACTTAAAATCCTGCTCTGAATTTTATATTGTTTTTTATTTTTAATTCGCTGTTAACCTTCTAATTTACGCCACAAAATCAATCCAGCATGAAGCATAAAACCCCTTGGGATAGTTGGTGTATATACGTCCTGTACATTCGATCAATTAAGCAGAAATAAAAAGAACCACAAAGTTTTTTTTTACACAACCGTAAGTAATAAATTTTCTAACTGGGACAAAACCTCAACAACAAAAACAACACAGATTTCTTCTGTTGGGCCGCAAAAAACAAGGCACCGTCATTATTGACCAAATCAATATAATTATAAGCTTTAATAATACCTCTGCTCATTTTCAATTTTTTATTTGTTGTTGTTGCTGTGTTTGGTGTTCAATTAATCCCACAAAAACCATGTTTCTATACCTCCCTACATTTATCTGCCTTGCCAATTGCAAATATTATTATGACCAGAACATTAACTGCAGACCAGAATTCGCGGTGGAAAAATCACATCGTAGACCTACCTACCTACCACCGGATGCTTACCTTCTTTTCGGATAAATAAAGCTTCCGCTTAAGTCCAGGCTCTAATCCGTTTGCCTGAAGAGAAGTTTTTATAATAAACGCTGAGCCAATATGGCTGCCCCTGCCACAACTTATCCATATGAACAATCACCAGAGGTTGCTACGCTGACTTGGTTGGGCTGGGGTGGGGGCCTGCGTTCATTGGTGAAATAATATTTTCCACTTGAGCCCCACGATATGGAGAATAATAAGGGGCATCATGGGACTGGGAGGAGGTGAAGGAATAGAATGAGGTTTAAAAGAACTGAAATGTAGGTAACCCTTGGGTGGCAAATATTGCCTCGGATGTTGGGGCCAAACAACTTCCTAAAGCATCATTTCCAGACTATATAACCACTGGCTGGCCACCACCGCCAGCGCCACCGCTCGAAATTGCTGACGGCCAAAAGGTGATTTCAAATTCTCATTTCCCACGAGCTTCTATAGTATGTTCGCGTGGCTTTTATATAGGTACCTATATACCATGCCGCAAACTCCTATAAACAAACCACGTTACCAAACGACCAGCCCCCACTCCCCTACCAACCCTCCATTAGTTCTTCTATACTGAATACAACGGTAACAAAAAAGAAAGAGAATTTAATAAGCATTTTCATTTCATTAGATGAGGAGGTAATGGTGAATGTTAATTAGGAACTTTCGCAGGACTTTTGCCAGGAAAAGTCTGCAATCCAACACATCCAGGCCTCCTCCCTCTGCTAGAAGTCCACATATCCTGCAACCAACCGAGTCTCAAGCAGACATAGTATAAGCATTTTAGTGGTTTTACTTTTACTGCTAGAAAATGGCCTTTATTTCTGTTTTTGTTTTCATTGCTCTACATTATTTGGATTGAATTGTTTGGGTTGTGTTTTTGATTGTTATTGCCTCCTTTTTGATGCATGAGTGGTGAGTTTATTGCTGCATAACAAAGCAAGTATGATTTGTAATGTTTGTGGGACGAAACCAAACCACTTGAGGGCACGATTTCGACGCTAAATTACGCCCACAGCTGTTCCTTATAATCCTATACGAAAAATAATGTCGAATCAATAGAAAATGGCACAGTATTTCATGTTTGCAAATAAGCACTTAAACGCAAGATAAGATTGACAAGATTCTCAAGTCTAAATAAAGTTCAGTAAGGGCAAATCTGAAGTGCTGAGTTTAATCTGAGTTAGTTGAGATTTACAAGTGAGATGGTCCATCAGAATTCAGAAAAAAAATAATCACATATAAGTTAATTTATGAAGGAGTTTTTCAGTGGAGAATTAACTTATTCATGAATTGGGATGATCACTTTCAAATGACTTTTTCAAAATAAAACCACCCTACTCAACGCTCATTTTGCAAATGCTTTAAAATGAATAAAATCTTTAATTTTTTGTTTACTTTAATCTTGTATACTCAGCACATTTTTACTTCTACGGGAATTTCTGCCTGATTTTTTGCGTTGAGATTACATTCTGAATGGAATAGCATTCAAAAATGCTCGAAAATCACTTCCGGTTAAGGTTTGAAGCTGAAACTTTACATCAACACTGAATTTGACTCACAAATTTCGAATTGTCAACATCTAACGAAGTCTGTCTGGGTATTTGTGATACTTGTGGGAGTAAGTTGAAAGGAATAGCATTCAAACAAATATTACGCAAGCCACTTCCGGTTATGGTCAGAAAGGTTACACCCAAGAACTAGACTGCATTCAAAAATTTAGAAGTGTCAACATTTTGAAGAAGTCCGCCAGGGTATTAGCGAAGAGATTTTGGTCTCCCTTTTTGCAGTGACAATTATAAGAGTATCGTGTAACGATGGCTTTCCAGAAAATTCTACTCAAATCTAGGGCTGGCCACGAGACGAGAAACGTCTCGTCATGCGAGACCGAGACGAGACGAGACGAGACTGGCTTTTAAGCATCCCAGACACGACCGAGACGAGACTGTATACTTGGACAGAAATTTACAGAGAGTCTAATAAATTAAAAAATCCAATTTCAGTTAAATATTTATTTTCTTTTGCACGTATTCAAACTATAATCGAAAATATTTCGTTCCAATAATCAACAAGTTGGCCGGAAACCGTATTTGTCGGAGACGAGACCGAGACGAGACTTAATTATACGAGCACGACACGAGACCGAGACGAGACCAAGACGAGACTGAAAATTTTCGGTTTTAACGAGACCAAGACGAGACTTACAAAAGTTTCGCAGAGTCTCGTCTCGTGGCCAGCCCTACTCAAATCACTTGATAGGGTAGGGGCCAGCTTGGATGAAATTGAAAAAAAGCTGATTTTGTATGGATAATTTGTTGGCCTGTGTTTCTGCCAATTGCTGTAATCAATAATGTAAACCATAAGGTTTAACATATTAATAGGGCAGACATATTTCTCTTATAGGTGAATAACAAATTTTCTTCGACAAAAAACACTCGGATGTTTATAAATGTTTTAGTGGTATTATTTTTTTTTTTTTTTTTCAAATGTACCTAATAAAATTAGAAGCTGCACCATGTGTCTGGTGTGTTCGTCCTATAAACAAACCATTTGGACAAACCATTTGATATGCAGACAAGGTAATCCTGCTTTTACCCTTCCAGGGCTACGTATTGATTTGGCTTACAACATTTACGCAAATGACTTGACTTTTTATATCGTTTGCTTTTAGACTATAACTCCTATCTATGTAAGTGCAATTATAAATTTTTATATGGGGGACCCATAAACCACCAAAAAATAGGAAATTTGTAGGACTAATATGAACCGAGATATTTAGTAAAAAGTAAAATCCAAGATGGCGGCAAAACGGTAAAAGTTACGAATGCGAAAACTGAGATTTAACATATTCGATCAACTCTCTATCGTATAGAAAAATTTTGGGGTTGGTACAAACTGCTGGGTCGGCACAAGTACAATAACTTGGGCGCCGACAATTGATAACAGATTTTTGTAGAGGGGTCAAATACAAACATTTTTTACTATGGGTGGGGGGGTCTATCTCCACCCGTTTGGGCGGGAGGGTCAATTTAATGAAAAAAGTACTAAAATTGAAAACAAATAATTCAAAAATAACAGTATTACCTACAATTATGTAAGTGTTATATCTTTTTTGAAAGCCAATACTCTGCTTAATTAGCCAGTTTTTAAATCAAGTGAAATCTAGCCATAGTTTTTGAAAAAAACTACTTTCAAACTCAAAATTGGGGAAAAAAAACTTAAAAAGAATTTTTAAAGTGTAATTTTTTTTCTAAGAAATCGTTGCTGTTATTAATTCTTAATCAGAAACCGAAAACAAAATGATTTAATGTCTTCTAGTTTTCGAGAAAATTACCAAAACTACTGTTTTAATTCAATTAATTTTTTTTTTGCTTGAGTTTTTTTTTCGTGGTCTTATTTTGATAGTAAAAATAGAATGTGGATTAACTCTTACACAAGTTGACTCTAAATTATCATACTTTCCCAACACCCAGCCTTACGGCGTATAAACAGTGAGGTATGTTTGGGGGGGCATGCTGCCCCCTTGCAACCCACCTGCTTGGGCTCACTTTAGGATTTGGGGTATGTGCAAGGTTCGGTGTATGCCAAATTTCGTTTGCATTTAAGGAACTTTGAATGTAGAATGTATTCTCTGTTTCCAATGTCAACAGCTACATAATGATAGGTAAATGTAAATGTATGAAAAGTAGTAAGTAGTAAGTAATTTTCAATTTTCTCAAAAACTAGGGAACATAAAGGCTTTCGGTTTTTTGTGTTCGATTCAAAAAAAATATAAACATTGAACCCAAAAAGAAAATTTTGATTTCCTTTTCACAATTTTTACCAAAATTGATCCAATCATTTCTTTTGCGTTTTTTTTATCAAAATTTTGAGTTTGAATGCAAATTTTTTGAAAACTATTGACACAAATAATTTAATTTAAATGTAGGATTAAAGATCAGATTTCTGGGTTTTAAAACCTGAACTGTTTTGTATTTTAAGTATTGTCGTTGCTTTTTAATATTTGTTTTTCCATTTAAGTCGTTTTTATCGAAAATCGCCCCTACCTCCTGAACGGGGTGAGATAGACCCCCCTCCCATAGTAAAAATGCTTGTATTTGACCCTTCTACAAAAATCCGTTATCAATTTTCGGCGCCCAAGTTATCGTACTCTCCCCGCTGGGTCAGATTATAGTAATTGCACTGTACTTAATAGTTTTTTTTTTAACGTAAAAAAAATTATTCATTTTTCCTATATTATATTTCTAAAACGCCTAGGTTCATTTTTTACATAAAGACCTTATTAATAATCTTAATTTGCTATTTATCATTTTTGACTTAACCGATTTCAATAATTTTTACACCCAAACTTCTAAAAAAATATTGAAAACAAAATTTAGATTTATGCTTGGATTGCACGAAATTACTATTAAAGTTTGAAGTTGACTCTTTGAACGTAGCTCAACATTAAGTATGTATATACAAAGTAGTTATATTAGTCGGGAAGATGGTCATAGGACGACCTACCCTCATCTCTTTACCAGATGAGAGGTATACAGTTCTTTTGATAGTGTCCAAACTAGGACTGGCCACGAGACGAGAAAATTCGCGGTCTCGATCTCGGTCTCGCATGACGAGACCGAGACGAGACTGGCTTTTCAGCAACCGAGACGAGACCGAGACGAGACTGTATATTTGGACCGATATTTACAGAGAGTCTAATAAATTAAAAAAATCCAATTTCAGTTAAATATTTATTTTCTCTTGCACGTATTCAAACTATAATTGAAAATATTTCGTTCCAAAATCAACAGATTGTCCGCAAATCGTATTTTTCGGAGACGAGACCGAGACTTAAATATACGAGACCGACACCATTTCGAGACGAGACTGAAAATTTTCGATTTTAACGAGACCGAGACAAGACTTACAAAAGTCTCGCAGAGTCTCGTCTCGTGGCCAGCCCTAGTCCAAACAAACTGTTTGCGCATGGGTTGCCTAAAAAATAGTGAGCACATCATAGGGTTGGCACGGTTTAATGGTCAATTTTTGCGTTAATTCTATTACCACATAAGCGGTAAGCCATAAAAAAATAAAAAAAAATATAGTATGAAAGAAAATTTAATATAAAAATTTTCAAATAAGGGATTTTTTGAAATTTTAAATTTAAGTAGGGTAAATTAGGGTGAACGTATTAAAAGGTCGAAATCTTATTTTCTAAATGGTAAGTCATAGCGAAATGATTTTTTTTGAAATTGATAAATTTTATTGTATTCACGAAAAATATACATGACAACAAAAATTTTCAAAAATTTACAACTCGAGATATGAGCGTTTGAAAGTCAAAAATGGCGAAATAGATGTTTGAGAAAAAATTTACTATAAATCAGTGTGACGTTCTATTGAAATATATGGTATGTTGTCATAAGGCTGATTAATAAAAAGATAATAGGTATCTGCCAAATTTTTTAATTGAAGCTTTTGTTTTGGCAAAGTGAATTTTTGAAAAAACTTCTTTTTAAAATTTATAGGTTGTTTTATTTTTATTTTTGTACTCTTTGGTATTTTCATTGAAATTAACATCAAAATACAGATTATTCTCCCATATAAGCATGATAGTACCAGCATTTCTACAAAAACTTGGTTAAACCTCAGGGTTGCCACACTTTAATATTTCTCTTTGCGTCAGAGAAATCATTTATCTACTACTCCGTGTCATACAGAATGTCTATAATGTATGTATATAATGTATATTTAGGTATATCATATGCATGTACTGCACTTTTTTATCAATGTCTTGCATATTTCGTATCCTCTATGCTATAAAAGTTTGATAAAGTACCTCAATAAATTCTAATTAAACTGTGTTTAAGTAATGCACCTGAAATTCACATCATATTTGACAGCTATGTAAGACCTTCGGTACAAGTATTCCATCCAGCATAACAGAGCCTTTTCAATCTAAGCCTACTAATTCCTTGGAAAGCTTAAAAAATTATCTAAAATAGAAGGAACTAATTTTATTTTTTTAAATTTCTTTATCTTTATTATTGTTTGAAGGAGGTTTTGGAAAGGTTTTTGACAAAGCACTGGAAAAATGTTAATTTTGTTAAGATATTCCGAAGGAAACAAATGTATAGGCATCTGTATGGCAGAGAGTAGTACATACCTGTTTTCTCTGACGCTAAGAGAAATATTAAAGTACCAACCCTGAGTTTTAATCAAGTTTTGTAGAAATCCTGGTACTATCATGCTTATATGGGAGAATTATCTGTATTTTGTTGTTAATTTCAATGAAAATACCAAAGGGTACAAAAATAAAAATAAATCAACCTATAAATTAAAAAAAAAATTATTTTTCAAAAATTCGAAAAACAAAAGCTTTAATTAAAAATTTTGCAGATACCTATGATCTTTTTATTAATCATCTTCATGACATAAATAAATAAATCGGGTGGCACAACGGCTCATGAAGAACCAGTGCCTAGTGACTAACAACTCGCAACCATTCCTGTGTGCGCCTTTCGACAGGAATGGAAGGGACCTACAATTTTATGCCGAATCCGAACGTCTAGACGAGAAGCACTTATTCGTGACAAGTGATACTCTTGGAGGATTTGTCAGTTCCTCGCAAGAGGCAGTAGCCCTGAAAAAAACTTTTTAGTTTTTAGGTGGACGAGGCTGGGAAGCGATCCCAGACCTCCAGCGTAACAGTCGAACGCACTAACCATTACGCTACGGGCTACTACAACATACCATATATTTCAATAGAACGTCACACTGATTTATAGTAAATTTTTTCTCAAACATCTATTTCGCCATTTTTGACTTTCAAACGTTCATATCTCGAGTTGTCAAGTAAAACTTTCATGTATTCAATAAAATCTATCGATTGCGAAAAAAAAAAATCATTTCGCTATGACTTACCGTTTAGAAAATAAGATTTTGACCTTTTAATACGTTCACCCTAATTTACCCTACTTAAATTTAAAATATCAGAAAATCCCTTATTTGAAAATTTTTATATTAAATTTCCTTTCATTTTATATTTTTTTTATTTCTTTATGGCTTACCACATAAGCGCAATCAGATAATTGAATAAACGCAAAAATTGACCTTTAAACCGTGGCAACACTATGAAGGGCCCACTATTTTTTAGGCAACCCAAGCGCAAATTATTTGTTTTTACACTATCTAAAAACTGTATACCTCTCATCTGGTAAAGAGATGAGGGTAGGTCGTCCTATGGCCGTCTCCCCGACTATATGGGAAGTATTGTTATTAAGAATGCAAAATAAAAGTCACCGATCTTATAAGAATGGGAGGATTTTTGTTCGATTGACCGTTCGAATGGATACCTTCAAGTCAAAATCCTCCGATTTTTATGAAAATGCGTTCAGGCGGATCTCTTCCAATGGATTTCCGACGTATTTATCTGATTATCTAAACTTAAGGACGGTTTCTTTATGGTGACATATTGAAAGAAAAGATATTTTCAGCAAATTATTCGCAGAAATAACACGTTCGTTCATCACGAACAGCTGAATATGAAGTAGCCTTTAAAAGTCAATGATTTCTCATACATTGAAGCCAGGGCTGCCGAAGTGAGTACTAAGGGGATATTCTGTCTGCATTCAATGCACTCTCTTCACTTTGATTTCACTCGCCTCAAAAATATCCATATTGAAAAAATCTTTAATGAGCTTGGTACGCTACTGATGCCAAACAAAAAAGCTTGGGAAAAAATGACGCAACCAAATTATAAACGAAAAAATTCGATCGGCTTTTCGTTCTGCAGTACTTTCGAAATTGATAGTTATACTAGACTAGCGGTGCCCGGCGAAGGTTGTATCAGCTTCACTCAAAATGCAAAAAAGTTGGCGTCTTCATCGGATAGAGGAAGCAACGAACCGATGTTATGGTAGACTTGTCCTTGCACTTTGATGGTGGCGTGAAACCTGCAGTGTGGTTGTCAATTTTGTTGCTCTAAACGAAGTTATTTGGCAACATGTGTAAGACAGAAAATGTGTTGAGTCTGAAGTCAAAGTCATGCCAGAAACATGGGTACGAAGTTGTTCTGGTGGCGGCTCCAGTGGTGTCGGGTCCAGTAGTGAGAATTTTATTTTTCATATTCCTCAATAGCAATATCGCCCTTGTAATATTTTTCTTTGTCGAAGTTAAATGCTTCCAAATAAAAATTATTGATTCCTTCCATTTCATACAATTTTTTTGAGCGCATTCGCGTGATTCGCGTTAGCTAAGTACTTCAGTCGGTTTCGAAGCATTTGCTCTGCGGCGCTGTTGTTCCAGGTGAGTTTGAACTCGAACTTGTCAAATTCGTGTTGGTCGGGCGTTTCAGCTTCTCTTATTTTTTAAAACGAAACCCACCCCCCATGCCACTATCCATGAGTGGCACTTGCATTGAGGAAACCGAAAAGCTTTTAGTCCTCGGTATGTGCGTCACAGACCACCTTTTATGGAACGACCACATATTCGACATCGCCAAAAATGCTGCTAAGTGTTTAGGTTTTCTCCGTCGATGCAAGAAATTTGTCTCCCCTTCTGATCTGGCTGTGATCTACAAAGCCTTTATTCGTCCAAAACTTGAGTATAACTCTCACATTTGGGCACGTGCTCCAATAACCCACTTGAGTTTATTGGATAGAATTGAAAAGAGAGCTCTTAAAATGAAAGGTGAAAGAACTATAACGGAAACATTCTCATCTCTTGAGCACCGTTGAAATGTTTCATGTCTTTCGTTATTTTACCGTTATTTGCATAAACAATGCTCTAGTGAAATAGCCAGTTGCATTCCTCCCCTTAAACAATTCAACCGTAATACTCGCGCTTCTAGGAATGCCCATCAGTTTACCCTTGAGCCCAATTTCGGACGTACTGTTAAGTACAGAGATTCTATCTTTAGTCGCACTACTCGAATGTGGAATGCTCTACCCAGCTCAATTTTCCCCTCCCATTGTGATCTACAGACGTTTAAAACCAATGTGCATCGGTATCTCCTTTTAAATCCCCTCCAATCTACCTAATCGCTCGTGCTGTGTATATCATCTTAAGGGTAGTCACAACCCCTTTTGCACGCGCTTAATATAAAAAAAAAATATTAAGTACACGAATTGATGTTAAGCGATCTTCCAGTTGTTGAGTTGTTTCTGTTACCCCTTTAGACATTGATCCCTTTTGCTTATGGGTTTTTTTCTTGACATGGTCACATTTTTTTATTAATCCAACAATTTTTCCAGGCCCTTAAAGAATAATTAAACAAATGTTCAGGTAAAGATGAAAGGAGGATATAAACATATATGCATTTACATTTTTTGCAGTTTTAACTAATAGCAACTTCATTTTCGATAGCCGTGTACAACGTACACCCTGCGAATCTTGCTTCACTTTTTGGAAAAAAAAAAGAAGAAATGAAAGGACCAAAATCCATTTTTTTTTTTCTTAAATGCAAACGTGTAAATTCATTTCATTCTGCTAATTGTTTCCACTTTAGTTACTTTTATTTCCTACCTTTCATTATGAATTATTGTAAAATGCAACTTTTATCCACTTTTTTTTAAATACAGGGTTAGTCGTGGGGTCAAAATTAATAATTGTACACATTTGCAAATCATTCTATTCAGTTGCTCAGATGTATTTTGTACCTAGTGTTTTTTTTACATTTTTCACAATAAGTTAACTTTTAATTAGCTATTACTGCAAATGCAGCCACGGTCACGTACGGACAAATCGTACTCAAAATTTGATCTTTTTATGAAGACATTTTTATATTCCCACTTATATATTGGAACTGTTGAAGAAATCATTCATCTTCGACGAACTATATACTGCATTGGTTAAGACATAAATAAATCAAAAACAAAGAGACGTCACGTACATACGTCCAAAATCTTGGACATTATCTACTTTAAACTTTGCCCTCGTAAAAACACTTCCGTATTTTCATAGAATGTACCTTATTGCAATTACTTATTGAAATGTGCACCTTGCTAAGGCTGGTACTCGTTCTGAAAAATTCATTAAATACACTGTATTTGAAATCAATTTAATGTCTTCTATCTTAAACTGCATCTATCACTGCAACTGCAATTGCTATATAATTTCAAGTTCCACTCAATTTGTGTCTATGTATGTAGTACATAAGTTTATTATTATTATTATGAATAATCAGTATGAATTTTGGTAATTTCAACTGCAATTTCAACTAAAACTGCTACTCCTAGTGACGAAAAAAGTATTTGACCTTAGGCTGTCATCTAAGAACCTGAATAGAACTTCTCAAACACATTTTTCTTTTTGATATCATTGGATTTTGTTCAAGTTACCCCTTCCGGAATGCATTTTTGCTCCTGATTGACAAATTGCCAGACCGATTTCAACCAAACTTCACAGAAACACGCTCGGACTTACATCAAAGATATCCTTTAAATTTGGGTTCGATTGGCTGGGTAGTTTCGGAGTCTTTACATATTTACAAACATACAAACATCAATTTTTTTATTTGAAGAAGTCCTCACCCTTTTTCACACGCAACCTGCATCATTTATTATGTGCGAAAAAATTACATTTAAGTTTGTTCGATTCTTCAAGAATATTTTATGACAGCTGTGTTTTCGTAATTATTTCGTCGTCCCCCAACGAATTTTGTTTCGTAAGCTATTCTTTGTTTTGTGACATATTGTTAAGATTTTCTTTATTCCATTAATTCAGCTGTGTTCTTTCTAACCAACGCGAAACATTCGGCCCGAAAACAAAACTTTCGCCTATCAAAATTCATTTACATGGCGATAAACGTGGTCACCGACACTAAAGCGATAAGATTTTTCATGCTGGTGTTCAAATGCCAATACCATTTTTCAAAAATTTATTTTTGGATGCAAACTTTTAGTACCACAAAACTCTCCAATTTAAAGATTCGGAAAAGTTGTATCCAAATTTGGAGTGCTGAGCTGTTGGTATTTGCAGTAAATCAAATTTATCATTGTAGAAACTGTTTCAACTAATTATTTATTGAATTGTTCAGACTTTTTTTAAGATGAATTTAGGCAAATTTAGGCTTTTTTCTGAACGAATTTAGTTGAAATAACAGTTCTTATTGTGTTCTCCTCTTATTTCTATTTTTTATGGATCCAGAATAATTCCATTAAGCCTTATTACAAAATTATCATTTTCGTTTTCTTTAAAATTAATTGAGGCGATCAATGCGTTCAATTTTAATTGTTAAAAAATTTGTTAATAAAGTTAATTGAGAAAAATAATGTTTGCTGGATACAAATTTGCTTATAACAGGTAGGTAGGTACCGGTATTGTCGGACCTATAAAAAACTGTACTCAAAAACACTAGGTGCCAAGTTTCAAGAAAATCCATCCCGTCGTTTAGGCTGTAAGCGTGCAAACAAACAGTACTCATCGTAATAGAAAGTTTAATCAGTTTACATTATTTACGATTCCATATAGTACATCTCTAACACTATTCCTTAACTTTATACATAATTATGTATATAATAGTACCTTTAACAAAAACTCAATGCTTGATCATTTTTTGTAAACTTTTAATATAAAAGGCTAAGCTCTTGCAAGCAATTTCATTGGTGCGTGCATTTTACTTCCATCGCAAAGTCCACTCAGATTTTGTGTTTACAAAAAACACAAGTTTTCTTTTGTAATAAAATATTATTAAACAAATTTCAATTTCGAAGAAAAACAAAAATCTGTTTCAAAAGTAAACACATTCAAAAATATCTTCCTCGCATTTTTTTATCATTTATTTTAACTTAAATTAAAAACTATTTGCACTATTACAGTCAAAGCTCTTAAAGTTGGAGGTACATAAAAGGGTGTTTTGTTCAAATTTCATTCAGGGTTCTTTATGTGTGAAGTATGAAATAACTAGATTTTCTTTAAATTATGTGAAAGTATTAAACATTTTTTGTTGTGCTATTGGGCAATCATTTATATGGCATTAGATCAATAAAGTGTTCTTAGGTTTAAAACAAAAATGCACTACTTAATCACACAAACTTGTTCTTGAATTTAGAAATAACTATGTTATTGGTTCGCTAATGCACTAAAATCGTTAACTAGAAAATGTTAAAAACAAGTTTAAATATCAACTTTGAAATATTTGACGGTGACTTAATATGGTTACATATTTATTTTTCAAAATTCAGCTATTAAAACGGTTTCTTTAATTTTTTTTACGAAAGAATGGTATGCCCGAGCGTATCCGGGGTGGGTCAGCTAGTTCATGTTTAAAATTTTTATGAGATTTAACGAATAAATTATGGTGTCAGTAATGGTAGGAATAATTTTTCCGGGGGGTGGGGGTCAAACAGTCAGCATCATCAAAGCTAATGTTCTTGAAATTATAAATAGTCTAATACCGATTTACAGGTTAGACAGAATAATTTTCAAAATTCCTAGCAGAAGTTTTTGTTTTTATCATTTGACTTAAAAATCAAAACTGAAGTACCGATTCGAAATATTTTTTCTTCTAAATCGAGTGTTTTAAGAGCTCGGAACAAATTTCAATTTGGGATAAGGATTTTTGACTGTATAAACGTAATAGAAAAAGTCCAATTTGAAAGAAAAACTATGCATCGTTGAAAAAGAAAACATAAATAAAAGTCATATCCTCTATAATAGTATGACTTCTCAGATTTTTATTCCATCAATTTTTTAACCGGAAAAGATTGTTTAAATAAAAGAAAATAATCCTCTAACCAAAGGACACGTCCGTCCACACAAAAAGATTTCATAGAAATTGAAAACAGTTGCATTATGTGGAAAAAAAAACTAACCCTTTAAGCTAAATACATCCACCACACTAACATTTGCATCTATTCATTGCTCTCCGCATCCTTGATCGTCCTTTTTGGGTTAATAGGGTGGAGTACCATGGGATATTTGTATGTTGCGGTTTACATTGAAGGAATCTCCTTGTACGAATACAGCATTAAATCTATATAAGATACATTTTCTATTCGCATATGGCTATGGCATTACACTATTATTCGAAGTGAATATGTGTATAGCTCGAAGGACTTTTGCTTCGTGCCTGACTATGGCTGGCTGACTAGCTAGAACAAGCTCTAAAACTCGAATATAGAATATAGATGCTTGAATGCCACAAATCAAACAAGCATTGAGGGTTGTTTGACTTGGAGTCAAATCATGACATCTCATTATTGTACTCCTTACATGGTTGTTGTGATAGTGGTGTTTTGGGTGAAGTATTCGTTAGAGCATCATACAGAGTCTTCTTAGAATGATGGTCAAAATATTTGTACATCCAGAACTTGAGCAACGACTAATATTTAGCTGTTTGACTTTTGTATAAAGCTCTCTCCATAGCAGCTAAAGGGTAATCGCCTTGAAACGCTATGCAATTAACTTCAAATAAAAGGCAAATATTGATTAGCAACAGAATTTCACATCAAACAGTAGTAAGTTCAATAGAGTATAGGTGTAGATATAGTTATGTAAGTGAATATACATAGTTTCAATTCAAAAGGATCATAAAGGAGATAATTCTAGGAATTTCTTGATGCTTTTGCATTCAAGCAGCAAATTGTGTGATGTTTTGTTGATTAGCCGAGAATTGCACCAAGATGATTTATTTTAACATCAATCGCTTTCTGCTTGGTTGGGATAATTACTAAAACATCTGCCATCATTTCAAAAGCAATCAATTTTGCCGGTTAGGCTGATTAAGTGTTTTATGTTTTTGGTAAGAACTGATTATATATTTTAAATTATTTTACTGTTTTTAGTAAGAAAAATTGATGATTTAATTTTCTCAAAAATCAAGAAGATATTGTTGACATCTGAATTTTGATATTTTATTTAAAATTCATAAGAATATTGAATATTTAAACCAAAAATAGTTAGGTAATACTTAATTACAAACCTAGGTTTTAAACAAAAAAAAGTTAGTTTAAGAAAAAAATTATTTTTGTATTCAAATTTTTGAGTTTGAAAATTAATCTTTGTAGTCTAGGGCTATACCCCCTTCCCGTAGGCACTTCAATGTCACCTCAGTTTGAGGTTGGTTTTTTATGTTTCGGGGGAGTTTCCGAATCCGGAGTTAGTTTTTGCAAAATCCGCTGTGAAGTCATTGTTATTAACGAATTTTGATGCATTTTTGTAATGCAATAAAAGTTATTAATGTTAGGAAGAAAGGTTACGAGTAAATGCTGTTTCTTATTTTCTAAGGAAGAAATTTGTTTTGTATTCATGTAAATCGGTTGATAATTGCACAGGAAATTGCCAATTGTTTTTTAGTAGGGAATTGAGGGACCGCGAGACGGAAGAACGTGTTTTTTAGGTAAACGGTCAGAGTTATCGTGAAAATTGTTACAAACGAAATTATTCTCTATATTCTGATAGATATTTTGGTTTGTATTTTGTCTCAATTGAATGATTAGATTTGGAGATATACACAGAAACGTGGACTTCGGATAAGATTTTTCACATTCACATGGTTAAAGAAGACCAATTTACTCAAATTTCCGGACGATAAAGCATAAAACAAGTATTTTTAATTGATTGATTGATATACTCCTGATTTTAAGTAATTAAAGCGTTTTTCAATTTTTTATTTACAGCGTCTAGTTTTAAAGATATAATTTTTTAAGGCATGACAGATTTATTCTACATTCCAATTTTGTAATAATGTGTAATAATGTGAAAAATCTTATCCTTAGTCCACGTTTCTGTGTATATCTCCAAATCTAATTATTCAATTGAGACAAAATACAAACCAAAATATCTGTCAGAATATCGATAACTCTGACCGTTTACTTAAAAAACACGTTCTTCCGTCTCGCACTCCCTCAATTGAGCGCGCGCCCTCCCAACTAAGAAACAATTGGCAATATCTTGGGCAGTTATCAACCGATTTACATGAATAAAAAACAAATTTCTTTGTTTAGAAAATAAGGAACAACATTTACTCGTAACATTTTTTCCTAACATTAATAACTTTTATTGCATTAAAAAAATGCATCAAAATTCGTTAATAACAATCACTTCGCACCGGATTTTGCAGAAACTAACTCCGGATTCGGATTCCCCACCCCCGAAAACATAAAAAAAGACCCTCAAACTGAGGTGACATTCAAGTGCCTACGGGAAGGGGGTATAGCTCCTAGACTATTGAAACAATTTTCAATTTTTTTTTTTATTTTTATCATGTTTTCTTCGTTCAGTGCTTCAGGTTGAACATTTGGATTATTATTTTTTTTATATTATGTTCCTGGCTATCACCGTTCTTAAAATGATTCAACACATATGAACGATTTAGCAATGTATGTGCATTAATTTTGAATATCTTAAAATGAGGGGGGAAATTGAGTCGGGTAAAGCATTCCACATTCGTGTAGTGCGACTAAAGAACGAATTTCTATATTGGACAGTATGCCCGAAATTGGGTGAAATTGAGGGTAAACTGGATTTTCATTCCTAAAAGCACGTGTATGGTGCCAGTTATAGCTATCATTGAAAACCATCATTGAAAAAGTTAACTGTTGATTTTGAGACCCTTCGAAAATTTAATCATTGAATATTTTAATGCAGAAATATAGCTTACAACTTCAAAATTATTTCTCCTCCAAAAAAAAATCATTTTGACTCATATCTTCCCAATAATGTAACTTTTAATTTTTTCAATGATCATTGGTAAGAAAGTTCTTTATCGAAAAATTAAAATTCATTTTATGAGAAAAGTTGTGCCAAATTGAATATTTTTTTATCTGAAAATAATAATTAAGCCAATAAGCTTTACTTTGGCATCAAAATAATCATTAATTTTTCCTTCAAAATCTCTCAAAATTGACAAATAATATTTTCAATGATTTGATTTCAATGATAGCTATAACTGGCCCCTATTACGGTTGAATTACTTAAGAGGATGAATGACACTAGATAAATATAGAGGTAAGACAGTGAAAGACATCAGTCATTGTTTTAAAGACAATATCTCTCAAATGGTGCCTATTGTTTGATTCGAACTGCCATGACATGCTCTTTTCAGAGCATTTTCCATTAATTTTCTTAGAATTTCAGGTCCCAGCGCCCTCAATTCAAATCGTGTATAGGGCCTTAAGCTGTTTCATGGTTCTTGGCTTATTGGCATACACCTTACACTTAAGGTAACCACAAAGAAACAAATCTGGAGCTGTTAAATTGGGTGAACGCGGGGAGCAGCTAAGATCAAATAAGCTCGATATAATCTGAACACCAAAAATTTCTGTCAGGAGATCCACAGTTGGACGAACTGAACAAGTTACCCAATAGAATCTTTGCGAGGACCGCCTAGGCACATCACCTGAGACCGTCACCTGGTGTTAAAATCGGAGTTCTACTCAATACTTGCTTGCACCCAAGCAATGTTCACATCATTTCGAAATGCAAGAGGTCTTCCAACACGTGGAAGATCACAGGTAGCCCTTTTTGCTAAAAACGCTGGACTAATAGGTACATTGTTGGAGCACTGAAAGCATTTAGAAAATTAATGAATTTCGATACGATCTTTGTGTCTGAATAATATCGAATTTCAAAATTAAATTGAACAACTTTGGTTCCTTTTCGAAAAAAAACTTTAACACTTATATCAGCTTTTTTGGTGATTTTGAATATTTGGTAATACCACAGTAGAAGCTCGTTGATACATATACTGTGAACTGAAAGATGTTCAGTTCCTTCAATGCAAGTGCCGCTAATGGATAGACTGCATTGATTTTTTGAAGCATTTGAATTCTACGCGCTTTTTGCCAAAGGTGTCAAAATCAGCATTTAATGAACTCATCATATAGGCTGCCGTTGAAGTTTCACATCCGAAGTACATGGATGTTGCATCTTAAAACGATTATGAAAACCAATTAGACGTTCAGATAAGAGATTTTTTTATGAATACAAAGAAGTCTGACTGTCGAACACAACAACTCCTATTGAACAGTCCGAAAAGTAATTTCTAATCCAACAAGGAAGAGATCGACAAACAAATGCAATAATTTACGATTGAAGGGTTTGATGACAAACTCTATCAAATTACTTTTGAAATAGCGCAAAAGTCTTACTTTCTCCCAAAACGTGATATAAGATTGGTTCCTCTGTTCGTTAAGATATACCATCAGATCACTAGTGGACCGGTTGCTACGAAAGCCAAACTGCAGATCATTGAGAAGCTAACGATCTTCAAGTCATTTCTTAAACGAATAATTACTTAGGTGACCTTACAAATAAGGGACGTGAGTGCAATTGGACGAAAGTAAGAAGGGGAAGAAGACTACACTTTTTTTGGACAGGCTATAGACAAAAATGCCGTTTTTAATTCTAGCATCTTGAAACTTCTTTAGGGCTTCTTCAGTAAAATTGAATTTATAATAACGGAAACATACATCTCTAATCGTAAGAACCTCTTTACAGCTCAAATCAAACCATTACCTGGGTATCATAGATTTAAATCCTATTCGTAAAAAGAATTCCCATAAACATAAAATAAATAAACTGGGTTGCGCAACAGCTCGTGTGGAACCACGGCCTAGTGACTAACAACTCGCAATCATTCCTGTGAACGCGTGTCAACAGAAGTGGAAGAGGCCTACAATTGTATGCCGAATCTGAACGGCTAGACGAGAAGCATTTATTCATGACATATGATACTATTGGAGGATTTATCAATTCCTCACAAGAGGCAATAGGTATAGGTAGCCCTGAAAAAAAACTTTTTAGTTTTAAGGTGGACGACGCTGAGAAGTGAACCCACCCCACCCCTCCAGCGTGACAGTCCAACGCACTAACCATTACGCTAAGGAGTATTTACCCATTCCGCAAAGCATTAAGCTTGTAATCTCTGCGCTGGAGTCTATGTCACTATCTAGGAAGAAAAGTGACCACTTAAAGTAACTAAAGTAATCATTGATAACGTCCGAGTTGGCTTTCTAGTACTACCAAATAACGGGATTTTTTTTTTTTGAAAAATTGAAATTAAATATACCAGAAAAAGTCAAACTACCATCACGGATACAAATTCAGCATCACTTTAACTACTATCCTTTAAGACGAATTGTCTTCAATTATATAACAACACACAATCTATTATTTCAAACATGTTAATTAACTACAAACAATAACGATAAAGTTAATTAATCGATATATACAACTAAAATTGCAATCAAACGATAGAAACAAATAGCCTTTAGGTCAATTTGACTCAAGCCAGTCATAAATTGTGTGCCTTCTACTACTTTTCCTATGTATATGTATAAACGTTGTATCATTGGCAAAAGAACACACTGACATGCACACCCTGACACCTCCAATGGTTCACACAGTAATATAATAGTTAATCGAATACCCATGGCCATTACTCACTTGTGGCCAACACTCTCTCTCTCTCTGTTTCAAGCTTCGGGCTATACTCTAGTTCTGGCGGGCCTGGACTCTTGACCGATATCTTTATTCCCATTTTCTATTGTTTATTTATATATGTATATAAATTCCACATAAATACAGACCTTATATATCAACTGTATAGATTCACATAACCGCTTGGCCACAAGTTAATTGCCTTGGTTATAAACGATGACATTAATGAAATTATATTGTTGCAACAACAACAAAAGTAACAATGGCGATTGAACAACAACACACAACTTTAATGATGGCGGCCGTTACAAGGACGAGAACAAGAACAACACCGATGTCGATACAACAACGGTAACGGTTGTTTGCAAAAGCCGTCATCGCATGAATTATTCAGATTAAAAAGAAAAAAAAAAGGGTTTTGTCAGTTTTGTTTGCATGATGGGTTGGGTATCGGTATGGACAAGGATCGGAGCTTGTAACTGTTGTTTGGGATTTTTTTGTGGATACAACAAGAAATGGAATCAATATTGGTTTCAAAGTTTTTAGTATATTTTTGAAGTTTTGCCAAAGTTAAGTCACCCGTGAAGGACATTTACATTGCATTATTGCTGTTTTGTAAACTTATAGTTAAAGGAAAAGGATTTAAAGGACTTTGTGTTGTTATAATAAACGCCTGATTGACACTCTAACATTTCTGATGAAATGAGAATTATTCTGATGCTCAAATATGCAAATCATCATCGGAGGCAACCGTTTGAAAATTCTATAGCAGCAACAAAACGTTGAAAAAGTTTAATATATTTTTTTGTCGAAAATCTATTCCATGGAATCCTTTTAGAATGTAAAGTTAAAACTGTTTTTTTTTTTTACATAACTTGTTGATGAAGTTATGGTATTATCTTTATTATATAGTTGAAAGTATTTGTTGGGTTTAAAGGGAAGATTGATCTGATGATGTGTAAGGTGATTTTATTTTAAAGCTTTTAATGAATGTATTACGATTTTTGGCTTTTTTTAGAATTTTTGATTTGTGTGTTTTGTTGAAATATTAATGTGGGTAAGAACCCGGCTGGAAAATGCCAAGTTTCTGACCAGTTTGGCAATGCCCTAGTAAGTTTTCAGTAGGGAAAATCTAGACAAAGAAAACTTGCAGATACTTGGCAAGCTCTTGCTGGATTTCAGTACCAAAAATTTAGACGAGGCAAACTTTTCAAACACTCATGAGGCCCTCCCTACTAAAAACATGTTGGACATGTATCGGTATCGGTACCCCATCAGGAATGTCTTTTGTACAATAAAAACACAAATTTTATAAGCAACATGCAATTTCAGCATCATACGACACTTTTTTCACTCTTTCCTTTGTCTTCTTTTTCGTACCACACTTTCTACTATGGGAGTAAGACATCTGGATAGGATTGTTCAATGAGGAAAAATCTGTTCTAAGTTGTTCTACCTAAAAAGCAAGTAAATAAAATCCAGTTCCATTCTTTGCATTTGTTATGCAATATAGAATGTAACTTATTCACTTTCACCATTGAATTTTTGCATAGCGAGTTAGCCCAGTGGGTAGAGCATTGTACTGAAACTCAGAAGACTGCGAGATCAAGTCTCACATCCAGCTTTAGCACGTGTTCTAGCCTTTGGTTAATCTTGCTAGTGCCTTGCTAAAATCTATGTAAAACTTTCTAGTGCCTTCTCGAAAACTAAAAAAAAAAAAAAAATAAAAAAAATAGAACAACTCAAGTTGGGGAATTAAAAAAAAATATTCAAAATTCATCTTTTTATGTTTGTGATTCTATAAACAGGGTGGGCACAATATAAACGTTTCTTTTTAAAAATGCAATAAAATGAACAAAATTATTTGTTTCCATGTATTATGGCTTTATTAAAAAGAGCAAACATTCACATTAATTATGTAACACAACGTCGTTAAAGTGGCTGCCTCGGCTCATCGGCTGGATTTGCAGTAGCGCATTCAGACCTTGTTGATGTTTTAGGGCTGTAGCTCAAGGGTTGTTTGGATGATATTGGCCTTAACCCTTAAGTGCTAGTTGGCATTATATCGGTCCTTCACGGTTCCCCACAAAAAAAAAGTCCAAAGGGGTCAAATCGCGGCTCAGAGACATCGCTATTAAGACGGCTGATAACACGATTTGGAAATTTGGTAAATGGCTATTTAAATAATTCCCTCTTTGAATATTACGAGTATAATCCTTTTTCATTCATAAAGGTTAATTAGTTAAATTGTGGAATGTCTCGCTCTTTTGTTTTATTCAAATATAATTCTCCTGAATAGCCTTAATAGGGATCATATATAATACATTTTAAAGTACTTTATTATATTTTGACAGACACATAGGATATATCTATGTATATAAGCTCATTAATCATTTGTCTTTAATCTTAACTTTAAAAGAATCGTCCCTTTCAAACAAAAAAAAAATCATCTAACCTTTTCTGTCATCTTTAAGGAACTTTCATATTTCCCAATGGTACCTCCATCACTTTACAACCAATTCCGTCATCAATCATCGCCATATCCTTATGGTTCCCAATGGCTTAGAAAATAAAATACAAAAAAAAATCTCCTGTTGACCTCTATCCAAAATTTTATATGCGTCGCATTTTCGACTCCATCAGGATCCCGCCCTCTCTGATGTACCCTATTGGCCAGACGTATATTTGTGTATTATTACCACCTGATAAAATTCCAAAACCTCTGACCGAACTTACTTGTTATCCATCGCAATTGCTCCCTTAAGATCGATTTTATTTCGGGTAAGATTCCAAACTTGGTTTATCCACCAATAAAACCTCCTAAAGGGAATATTTGGTTTGGTTTGGTGTTCTGCCGTCACGTTGCCTTTTCCTGGAATTCAAGATTGTAATCAATATTATATAGACACAGCATATAAAATCATACACAAAAATACTTCTGCAGATAAAAGATAAATAAATAATATATATTTTGTTTTACCCTTGTGTTATTCATTGCAGATTCCTTTGAAAGAACTTTATCTCCAGAGGATACGGTAAGTAGGAATTTTAAGCAAAATAAAATCACAAAAAAATAATCAATCGGCTTACTTATGTTCGTAAAAGGATAACGAAAAGTTTGCCCAACTAACTTTTTTGTCTTTGCCCAGCTATCGGAATCTCAAAGGACCAATTTCAACTCGACTTTCAATAGCAGACAGCTGAATAAGGACGAAACTCACGCTCGGTCTTCGTTATCGTCCGATGGAGCTACTGCCAACAGATTGCCATCGGATGATGTCGATAGGGATGATGACGCCAATGCCGACGACGTTGATGATGACGATGATGGATCCAATGAAGGATTCATTCCCAACCAGCGGAAATTCAATAATGATGAAGTGGCATCAGCAGCATCAGAAGCAGCAGCGCCACAAAAGCGAAAGGAGTCAGAGGAATCATCAAAAAGATCATCGATTCTAAACATCCTGCAAGGGGTGGATTACATAGGAGATTCCATCATCACAGCACCAAGTAGTCTTCAGTCGACTTCAATAGCGCCGCATCCTCAATCATGGGATGGAAATACGAACGGTGGCGTTGGCGATGGAAATAATAATGATGATGATGATGAAGATGTGGACGAGATTCTCCAGCCCATGGTAATGGCATCAGATAAGCATCATTACCATCCGAATAATGGTGGACGTGTGATGAACCGAGGAGTTGGCTATCCAATCGAATATAATCCGAATCGTAATGAGGAGTCAAGTGGGTCAAACAATCTCAAGGAAACTCCGGTAACCAACCGTATTAAGTCGGGTGAGTCTCTCTTCTATTACCTAAGTCCTTTGGGGTTTAAATTTACTTTTAGAACATTTTTCAAAGCAGATGGTTTCTTTGGTAGGTACATAAATGAAAGTAGAGTCTGAGAGTATAGTGATGCCGGACAGACTAATTTTAAGTTGAATTACGTGATTATCTTGTTGACAAACTAAGATGAGTTCCTTAATGAAATTTATCAGAAAACCAAAGTGGCTCTTTTAGCTAGAAGTCATTTTCCAAGTGAAATTCAAATTCCTTTAAGAAAAGAAGACTCAAACAATTTACCAAGCTACTTACTTAGTACCTATATTGAGAAGAGAGGTATTATATACATTTAAGCAACCAACTAGCTATACCTATAACAAAGATGGTTCTAATTAGAGGAATTTCAATTCAGTCCCATCACGGATAAAATTAAGAGGCATAAAATTTGTGGGGTGAAGTTCTTTTGTAAATAATTCGGAAAAGCGTTTCCCAAAAGTTTTTGATACCGAGAATAAATTGTAGATGAAAGGGGACATTTTTATTTTGTAATGGAATGGCATGGCATAAAGTAGAGTCAGGTTTGTTAAGCAAGTTTTGTGAAAGTAACTTTTTGGATTTTTTCTTTTGTTAAATGTTTTGAAGTTTTAAGTTGAAATTTTGTTTCTTCGTAAAAAATGTATACATAACTATAATCGATATTTTGTAGGCATCGAGATTATTTATTTTTTTTGTTAACATTTTCTAAGAAGAAAAGTAACTTTTAATAAAGCTAAACAGGATTATAGGCTTATCTTTTAACGTGAGAGTTTGATACAAGATTAATTGGATATAGTTCCATATTGTGAACGTACATAGCAACTTCTGACAGTGGAATACAGACTACAATGTTGCTTGAGGAAAAAGTAATAGCTTGATTTTGGAAGGGGATAGAGTCAGATATAGTTTTTTTTTTGTTTTTTTTTAGCTTTAATTAAATTTCATATCAAAAAAAGATATTTAAACAACAAATAACTTCAGTAATAAGATTCTATATAAAAATTGGCATATAAAAATCGAGTGGCACAACGGCTCATGAAGAACCAGGGCCTAGTGACTAACAACTCGCAACCATTCCTGTGTGCGCCTTTCGACAGGAATGGAAGGGACCTACAATTGTATGCCGAATCCGAACGGCTAGACGAGACGCACTTATTCGTGACAAGTGATACTCTTGGAGGATTTGTCAATTCCTCGCAAGAGGCAGTAGCCCTGAAAAAAAACTTTTTAGTTTTTAGGTGGACGAGGCTGGGAAGCGATCCCAGAACTCCAGCGTGACAGTCGAACGCACTAACCATTACGCTAGGGGCTACTACAAATTGACATATGTATGTATACATTTTGCCGAGTATGTGCCTGCTTTTTTCTAAGAAATAAGTTTCTTGATATCAAAGCTCAAACACAAGAAGAAGAAAACCTTGAATTTGTATTTACCCTTTTGATAAACCTGATAGGAAGATGTCCAAGTTTTGGACTCTTTAGAGAATTGAACAAGAAACAATTGGGGTTGTAGCAATTCTTACTATCTGTACCATTTTTTTCAAGGTATTTTTTGTAATAGTTTTACCTGTTTTACTGAAAATACAATAATCTCTGGACAAAATGAACAAAAACTTTTCTAAGGATCATTTCATCTCATTTTATCACCTTCATTTTGATTTCATTAGGCTCAAAATTGAAAAATCCCTAAGGTCATGTATCATTATGTTCAAATTGTATCAATATACATTTTTTAATTTCGATAAGTCCATACCTCCCCCTCTCCCCTCAAAAAAACATCCGTGGAACACAGATATTTGTATGGACTCTTTTGATTCTTCATTCTTATGGTAAGAACAACGTTCTCACCAGGGCCGTAGCGTCCATTGGGGCAGCCGTGGCAATGCCCCGGGGCTCCCGGCCAGAGGGGCCCCAAATGAACATCTCCTTATGTATCGCTCGGATCGGTATTAACTTTGTTAAGTAAGCTTCGTTCAGCTCAATCCCACTTTTCAAATCATAACAACTAAAATCTAATTGACGAGAAAAATCTAACCCTAATCAACTCCAACTGTAGATCCTACGTATAAGCTCCCTATGTAGTGAATTCAATTAACCGATGTATTACATCAATTCTAAGTTTATCGACTAAAATTCAAGTATTTGTTACTTTGTTTTGTGTATATGTGAAGCTTGCAATATCATTTGTAAAATTTAAATAAAGGAATTGGGAGAAAACTCTAAAAATATTTGTGTTCATATTCATTTTTGAACGACATAAGTTCCATGATAAAATTTTAAAGAATTGGCAACTTTTTTGATCATTAAAAGTTCTTCACTGTCTTCTATCCTATCCAGATAAACGCACTGCTCTTATAATGTTTTTAACTCTTTCTGTTAACACAGCAAAAGTGGAAGGATATTTTTCAAAGTTAAAATTAATAGAAATTTCTTGCAAAGCGAAAAAATTTCAAGCAAAGAAACAACAAAGACTTAGCAATATATCATTGATATCAATCAACAATTTAAGAGAACGGCAAATTGATTTGAGTAAAGTAATCGCTTCTGCAAAATCCAGAACAAAAATTATTTTAGTACCTGGCTACTTAACCTTTTATTTCTGTGTAAAACACATTTAGATTTTTTTTTTTTGAAATAAATTCAACCATTATTTAGGCAGTCTTTGAGAAATAGGGCCCCATTATTGCTTTCGCCCCGGAGCCTCACAAGTTGTAGCTATGGCCCTGGTTCCCACTAAGTTTCAAAAATGTTAGAATTTTGTCCGCATGTACACTCCGCTACACTTGAATAGAAACAAATTTTTTTTTTACTATCAGAGAGTGTGGTGCTTTGGTAAATTTATAAATTCACCTTTTGGTTTTAGTTCCTTAGAGAGGGATCTATTGCGAATAAAACTGCAGGGATAGAATAATTCAGGTAAATACCATTGGGTTATTTTTTTTCCACTTTTCTAATTACTTCATTAAATACACTGTGCCACTTGAATAGAAACAGTGTGCGTATTGTCTCTATAGATTACGGTAAGAAGAAAAAATATTGTTCTAATAATTGAAGTGTTGATTAAAATTAATAATTGTTTTATCAAAGAAAATATGGGCCACGGAAAACCATTAAACCCTGCAGAAAAAGACAAAAAAGAAGTACACGCGGAAAACAAGCTTCCCTTACGTACCATTGCCAAACAAATAAGTAGAAGTGTGAAAATTATTTGGACGAACCTTAGAAATGAAGAAAACTATGGAAAAATGTGTAATGTAGGCAATCAAGAGCCACAACAGTAGCAGACCGAAGAATGATTATTAGACTGGCTTCAAATTTAAACGACTTTGCTGCTAAAATCAAGGCGAAGAGTGGTATTACAGCTAGTCCTTACATTCGTGGGTAACACCATTTAAAGTGCCTTAACCATTTAAAGTGCCTTAAATTGAAGAAAAAACCACCGTTAAATCCAATACGAAGACACAATATAATAGATTTTTGCAAGAAGATTATGACGTAAAAGGCAGCGTTGACAAAAGTGTTATTTTCTGACCAAAAATCAGTTTAGATGGCCCGGACGGATATAATTACTATTTTCATGTTATAAGGAAGGAACTCAGGTTTCTGGAGCGCCACCATAGCCGAGAAGTCGGTGTAATGGCGTGGGTTGCGATTTTCTGGTTTTGAACAATTGATCTGGACTTTCCCACATTGAAAATGACGGCAAACTCCTACAAGGAAATATTGCAAGAAGATTTCCCTAAGTTTACCGATGTATTTGGACCAATACCATGGACATTTCAACATGAAAACGTGCCAATCCTCAACGCAAGGATCATTAACAGTTGAATATCTGAGAAAAATGTTACCTTACTTCAATGGCCGCCGTATTCTCCGGACCTAAATATATGGGGATGGATGATTCGTAAAGAATGACTTACAGCTGCAATCAAAGAAGCATGAAGTGCAATTTCTTTAAATTATATAAAATAACTGCATTATTCAGTCTCTAACAGTTTTTTTCAGGTTATTTCTAATAAAGGTGGTGGCACATTATGAAAATATGATTACAAATAAAAAATTTCCCTTTTTTACTGATTTTTTTCAATTTGTTTCCTTATTTAAGAGAATGTTTCCATTCAAGTGGCGCAAAAAAAATCAGTGTTCTTAAATGAAGTAAAAGTGGTCAGATATAACCTAATGGTATTTTCCTGAATTATTCTGTCCGTGCAGTTTTATTCGCAATAGATCCCTCTTATAAGCACTAAAACCAAAAGGTGAATTTATAAATTTGCCAAAGCGCTACACAGTCTGATAGTAAAAAAAAAAGTTTGTTTCTATTCAAGTGGAGTGGAGTGTATATCCTATTTTACCTTTACTAATTAACTGGTTGCTGCAATGATCATTTAGCCGAAATTGTATTTGAAAGCTGGTTCATTTACTTTTTAATATCTTAAAAAGTAAAAACCATCCGGTTTTCAGTATTTCACTACAAATTTATAAGGACATTGAATTTTGGAAACTACACGTATTAAATTACGTGAAATTTAGCTAAAAAATATTTTGACCTTTTTTTAATTTTTGTTTACAAAATGTTGAGTTCAGAAATTAATATTTCAAAAATTATTAATTGGACGAACTTTATTTGAAAAGTTAATGAAAATAGGGATTTTTCGCCTTACATAAAAGTAAAACAGGACATTGTAAATGTAACCGTTGTTATTAAACAATTTATTTTCTCATTTTTTTTTAAATATGCCCCTCCCACCTAAAAGCCGCCACCAGGGACTGCATGTCTTGCATTTATTTTATAAGCCTTAACACACCTTTCGACTCCTATAATTTTTTCACTTTCGCACACCCAAATTTCCTGTGGGGGTCTTGGTCTATTATCGTAGTTGCAGCATAAACCGTTGAAGCAATTTTCTTCAATCTTTGAATTTATGTAAGGTTCTTAGTAGGTATAGTTGATTTTTGCTAGCGATATATATGCAGGTATACTGAGGTATATCTGACAGGGAGCGGGTCAAAATTCTGGATTTCAAAATTCTGTATGACCAAAATTATGTTTTAAAATTTTGTTTTGAAAATGCTGTATGACCAAATTATGTATTTAAAAATTCAGTTTGTCCATAATTCTTTGTATCCAAAATGTTGTTAATATGTCAAAATTTTTTAAAATTCTGTTTATGGCCAAATTCAGCGTTTTAAAGAAGAACTTTCTTTTTTTGTTTGTAATATAATCTCCATTTCTTGCCCTTAGTCACCTGTTTGCGAAATCAGACCCAATTTTAAAATCACAGAAACTCGTATTCGACTACAGACATACATTGGTATTCCAAAAATCATATACTCAATTTCACTTTTACTAATATTGAGAAAATCGCACACGACTGTTCATATTTTATTCCGAATCAAGTATTAATCCAAATTAATGTCGTAGTTGTGATGTTTATTCGTCGCGTGAAATTTTTTTAAACGAGATCTATACATTTTATGCATGTTACCTATGCATGTTGGTAACTTTTTTAATATTGCTTCTATTTAATTTAATCAACCTAAGAGCAAGACCGCCATTCCATCTTCCAACCATCAATACTGTTAACCTCCGATGTCAGACGCAGACCTTAATGCATCATTTGAATACTTCCGTTATTTTCTTTGAATTTTCAAAGACAGCACAAAAATCAGCTTGATGTCTTCCCAATAGGCATAACATTTTTTTTAAACCAGGCTGCCAGTTTCAAAATGTTGTAATCTTCTTTACTACGAAAAGAAGAGTAGTATTAACTCATCTTACGCCAGCACCTTTAATTATTCTGTTTTAAAAAAAATCGTTTTGATATTGTGTTACATTATCAAAACGATTTTTTTTTTTTAATACAGAATTTTGAAAAAAAAAAATTTTGCCATTCAGAATTTTGATCATACAGAATTTTAAAATACAGAATTGTCTTCAGAATTTTGTGTAACCAGAATTTTGAAAAGCAGTATTTTGAAGTGCAGAATTTTGAAAACAGAAGTTTGACCGTACAGAATTTCGACTCCAACCCGAAAGGGCTTTGATTGTAGATATCAAATATGAAATTATGTTCTTCAAGAGTTATCCCCGGGACTGGCTGTGACAATTTATTGATTTTTATAGCAATGTGTTTTTTTCATGCATACAAAGTTATGGTAAGGGCGATACATTTCAAAAACATACCTATATATCTAACACCCGGCGTTGCCCGGGTCCCTTTCGTTAAATTATTGTTTGTTAACAAATCTTGAAAAAAAAATTCCCGTGGAAAATAGTCTTCCTTGAAAATATTTCTGCTATCGTTAATATCTCTGAAATAAATTCGATGAATGACCGCCCAACTCCCCAGGAAAACTTATTCCCGATATCAATAAATTTCCAAAATCATTCCATGTTCTCAATTTTCATAGGATAGAAATATTGTGCAAATGTTAACTATTATTAATATAAAAGCTTAACTACATATTCACGTACTTCTTAATATTTATGCTAAAGACACCTACTTGTAAGAAAGTATTTGCAAAATTTGTATGGTTTGCTATCTCGCTATAACTGTCAAGTGCGATTTTTTTGGTTTCCACTGGACTTAGAGTGCAAAATCTACCTCCTAAATCGATTGGCGCTCTCAGATCTTGACATTTCGACATCTGTCAAATTGAAAAGTGAAATTTACACCCTCCTAAATTGATTGGTGACCTATTTGAGGGGTTTTGCGTAGAAAGATTATGTGGTGGGTTAAGAGTATGAGAATGGATGAAATTTGGATATTGTGGAGGTCGATTGGGTATAGATGGGTTAGAGCCTTGGGACAAAATGAAAGAATCATTAGAATGTTTAGATTTTTTAGGAGCTGCAGTCGGAAAAGAAACTGTACTGTTATTTAATTTATAAGGAGCTGAAGTGGACAAGAAACGGCAGGGGGTGGTCGTTTTTCGGTGATATTACTAGTGGAGGGAAAAAAGTTATGGGAGCTAGATTCAGACTTAGAGCTAAATTTAAATCTAAAATCAAAAAAAGATTTATTTATTCATAATGTAAACGTTAAGCCATCAAATTTAAGAACCTTGTTAGTATGTTGGAGAAAGAGCCATTCGTACTTAGTTGGTATCTCGACTTTGAATGATCGGAGCTTTTTTGATAATGGTTGAATATTTACATCTGAAATACCGTATTTTTTGTTGAATAAAGTTTTCAACCAAGATATGCTACGTGCTTTAGAAGTGCATTGCAGATATAAATACGATGAGGATTTTGCGTTCGAAAGTCTCAAACGCATAAGACGGTTTTCCCATTCAAGATCTGTCCATAGTGTCCAAAATTTCGCGCTAGAAGAGCTAATAATGGCATGTTCGGCGGAGGTATTCAGATCTTGCAGTATGGTATTTGTTTTTATGTTTTTCGAAGTTGATGAGATAGAGCAGCTAGATAATGGTTGAGAAGTAACAATTGGCAATTGTGTTGGAGAAGATGGAGAATTATTGTCACCGTTAGTATGCTCGAAGAAGGTGTCCAGGTCTTGAAACTCAATGTGAAGTGATTTGTTGTTGTTATTGTCATTGATTGGCAGGTATTCAGTCAAGCTATTTTGGTTAGGTGAGCGTTTCAATTCTTCGGATATATTGGATATGGCAATACGGGTGGCAGTGGATTCCCTTATTAACATATCAGCAAGTGCTAAGGAATCACTGATGATTTTATCATGCGTGGTTGTATATTCTAAGCCGATTGATTTAACCGCATTTGTTTGTTTATTTAAAGTTGCTTCAACCTTTGACAAAGTTTCACGCAACGAGTTCAATGCTTCGATATTAGTTGATAATTCCTGCAAGGGATTTATGGCGGCGATAGCGTTCTTAATTTTTATAAATTGCGTGTTTAGATGGTTTGGAACCAGATTAATGTTATCGGCACATTCTGAAAATTTGTTGGGGGCCTGTTTCGATAGATTTTCAATGTTAGACAGTTGTTTTGTAAAGATGAAGTGATGATTTTCAAGACTTCTTGTGGTGGATTCATTATTCTCAGCCATAAGTTGATTTATTGATGAAGAACTATTGCGAATCTCATTTTTTAATTCTGTGATAGAGTTAGAAAATTGTTCAACTCGCTCATTGTTACATTTAATTGCAAGCATGATATGTGATAGGGTAATGGTGCTACAATCAGTACAGAAATATATAAAATTGACTAAGTATTCCGTCAAATAAGCTTTTGCTCTTTTGCTTAAGCCAGTACAGACAGGGTGGAAAACATTACCACAAATTCCCTTACAGGTTACCCAATCATTAGTTTTTTCATTTAGGGTACAATCTTTATTACCACAATGTAATACTTTATCCATTTTTTAATCGTTTTTTTTTTTCAAACAAAATTGAAAAATGAAGCAAAAATGATAATTCCAAGTGTACTGGAAAATATTGATATTTCCTTATCCTATATACAAACCGGATTGGCGGATTTACGGCAAAGATTATTTTGTTGGAAGTTGATGACAGTTTGGTTGACACTTGACGTAATGAAGGATCGGATTGTTATGATGATGAAATTATGTAAATAAACAAAATCCAAACAAATTGAGGTGTAGTATCAAAAGGTGGATTGCTTGACAGAACACTACTAAAAAAGAACTCACCTAGAAGGTAAGACTGAAAGCAAATGTAGATTAAGTTTGTTGTTTAGAGATGAGGTGAAGCATTTGCAATTCAGTCACAATCAGCAACTTTGAAGGAGGTAAATAATGATTATTGCGCTGGCAGTAGCTGCAGATGTTGCATAAGCACTCAAGTTGAATCGTTGCAGTATGAAAATAGAAGGCAAAATTGGGGTACAATGTAGATCCAATTATGCTTCATAGGCAGATCATACACATAAATGTATGTAGTCACCAACTTTTAATAGTTTTCTTTTTTAAGTATTTAATAAATATAAAAATTCACTTTAAAGGGTTATGTAGTTAGCCACAGTAAAATTAATATTTAATGAAAAGAAACAAAAAAGTTTGGCAAGAAAAACGAACACTGATTTAGATAATAGACCAGGGTTAAACTGAATTAATGACAATAAAAACAGGAGCGAAAAATATGTGGAACTGATGAGGAACAAACTTTTATGAGGAGGAGATTGTGAAAGTATTCGCCGTGTTGATTTCAACATAACTAAATTTCCACCGACCATGTAAATCAAACATGGTTGGTTAAGGTTTTATCTTCCACCACAATCCAATCAACAACCAGTGCATTTTTACTTACTTGAAAATTATATCATGCTATTCATTAGCCTTTCACCACTACTTATTATATTTTCCAACATTCACTTACACATTCAACAAAAACCGGGCAAAAAACTCATACGCACTTGAAACGTCAAATCTCATAGTTAAGCTTTGTACAACGCTCATGTCCTGTTCAAAAAATTGATATTTTTCGCCATTTCGCTGCATGGACATAGATTTTTTGAACTCCATTGGATTTTTTCTGGACATGTTCATAATCCTGCCATCTGTTTAAGCGTATTAGTCTTTAAAATTGTATGGTTATGTCTATTAATATTTTGTATGTATTTAAATAGTGAGCAATGACCTTTCCAAGACATCTAAATTTTGAAATTCGGATAAGTATATTCCAATTTATAGCCAATTTTATGCAGATAAATTGACAATTTTAAAATTTTTTCTTGATTTTATCTGTAAAAAATATTTCTAATGTAAAATTTTAATATTTGAAATTATTTTGTGAAGCTTGTGAGCAATGCGCAGTTATGTTTTATACATCAAAATTTTTATCAGATTTTCAGGATTTATAATTTTTAAATTTGAAAATATTTTATGGGCGTGGTGAAGTTATAAAAATAAAAACATTTAAAAATCATGATTTTTTGGTAAATAAAAAAATAAAACTCATTTTAGTGTGGCTTTTGTTAGAGGATTAGAGCAATTGGTGTGTTAGTTTGTTTTTCAAAATTTATCAATTTTGTATTAACTTTTGCATTTAAATTACCAAAAATTGCATTGATTTTTTACAAAATCACATTTTTAGTATGAATTTTTTTCAAATTTTGCAAAAATTTTAACACCGAAATTTATTTTATAAATTTTTACCTGAAATTCATGTATCATTTGTTATGAACTGTTAAGTATTACTCAAGCTTGAAACCCTTTAATTTGGCTAAATGGAGCCCTAGTTTTTTGCGGTTAGATTTACAAATACAAAATTATCACATGTTTGTAGAAGAAGGTTATATAAATTTTTCATTAACTTTTGAACTTAAAGTACGAAAAAATAAGTTGATTTTTCATTAAAACACATTTTTAGTACACATTTTTTTAATATTTTGCAAAAGTTTTTACACACAAATTTAAGTTATAAATTTCTATCTAAATTTCATATATCATTTATTATGAATTATTAATGAATGTGATTATTAAGGTTTGCTCAATTTTGAAACCTCTAAAGTTGTCTAAATGTAGCTTTTTTGTGATTTATTTACTAAATTACCCCTACTTTTTGCCCGTTAAATTAAGAAATACAAAATTATTTAAATATTTATAGAAGAAGGTTACACTAATAAACGTGCATCATTAGTTTTTTGAAATTATCGTCAAGTTTTGAATTTAATATATGTAATATAAATTTAACGGGTCATATACACACCCTCTTAGTCTGAAAATTTTCACCCCCCTCAATAATTTTTATACACAAATTTAGCACATCTCATAGCTAAATTCTGAGATTATAACTTTAAATATCGTCCGAGTAGAAATGAAGTTATGATTTTTTATATTAAAAGAACTCTAATTAGAAATTCAATTGAGATAACGGTGCTCTCCACTGGTAGACGATTGTTGACAATGATCAAAGCGGAGCATTTCTATGGATTTTATTCGGTTTTTTATGAATTTTAAAAAATCAATTGTGACGCTAATATAGGAGGTAGATTAAAAAGTTTTAATGGCTATCCTATAAATATAAGAAAAAACTAAATCAATCCATGCACACCCACATGTTATTAAGTAATATGTGTGAACAATATTATATTGTCAATTTCTCAGCTCAACTGTACAATAGGAATATAATTCCTAGGACATATAGCTTTAATTCATTAGTACATTGCAAACCTCTACGACTGTTTATTAAAAAGATATTAATAAAAAACCAAAAAAACAAATTTCTTATAGGCAACATTTTTATATTATTGTTAAAGATTTCTAAAAAAATTTAAATTAATTTTTTTTCAGAAGCTATCTATCGGATAGCAGGGGGATAGACACTGTTGATGCTATAAAAAAAAGTTAGATTTTGATTGTTTTGTTGTCAGTTTGGGCACCCAACAGCCAAACTGACAAGAAAACAAAAAAAGACCTTTATATATTAGTTAAGATTAAGATTAAGATGGGTACATTAAGGGAATCCATAAGAGTGTCAAAAAACAAAACGCGTGCTTTTTTGAGAGGAAGGGGAACATGGGGGTACTATACCAAAAACCCTTTAGAAACAATGGTATACCATTATTAATCTTGGTACAAATTTTAAAAGCGTCAAGAGAATCAAGAATCAACAGAGTCTATACAAATATTTAGGAAGGAAGGGTGTTTTTTTTGAGAGTCAGAGAAAGAGGATGGTATTTTACCTGTTCTACGGAAAATGAAGTCATCTGTATTTAAAATGGATTATAACTTTTTTTGATGATTATATTCCACACCTTCTTATCAAGAATTCATAGATCATTTTTAAAGTTAATTGATTGTATAAGATTTATAAAAGTTTTCAATTGGAAATGTAAGCCAGCAGCCAGCTATTCTGACAACTTTTTAACATAAAAAAATAAATTTCGTATAATTTTTTACACAATTTAACCTCTCCGATCCTAACTTATCAAAACTCCGATCCTATACAAACAAAACTAAATCAAGAATTTTTTGTTTCCTTTCAGATGGTTACACATCGGCTTTTGAACAACATAAGGCATTGATCCGAAATAGCAGACGTTATGGCCACAAAACACACAAGAAGAAGTACAAGGATTATTTGCGTTATAATCCACTCACGACAACAACAACATCTATGCCAGGCACCACGATGAGTTCTTTGCGAAAAGGTATCTTAGCTCGTGATAGAATTTTCAGTTCTGACGACATTCCAAGGCAATATTACGAAGGACGTGTGAATTACTTTACAAATACCAACGATGACAATAATTATGAAGATAGCGAGAAAAAAGATCGAAATTCAGCTGGAAATCTCAGAAGCTACCACAGCTCACCACGTCAACATCATATTTCTCATCATTTGCGCAGTGGTGGACGTTATAGACACGTAGGTGTCACACCTACCAAATCAAATCACCCACATTCGGCACTCAACTCCGATTTTAATGGAATGAATTTGCACCATCTTGGATCTCGGGCCATGCTGAAACATCAAAAGGAACTCGAAAAGAAGATCGAAGAGTATTCACAGTATTACGCCAAGTGGCCACATCTAGCTCAAGTCGAGGATCAGCTGTTCGAAGATGAACACGCTGACATGTTGTACCCTGAACAAGGTGGTTCAAGTCCAGGGGAATTAGTTCTCTCTTCGGATGGTGAAGATGACGACAAGAAAGAAGCTACAAAAGAAGGGGAAGATCCAAATCTCCCACCATATATCAAAAAGTATCGACGGCGCAACAAGCAGCTGATGGATCTTCTAGAAGGTACCAAGCCTCCATCAACACAAGCGCCACAATGGTCCAGTTCAGTTCTTAAGCCTGGCCCAATTGATGGAAGCTATCAAAACCACCACCATCAACATCGCAAGCATCACAATCATCGACAACATCGAAATCATCAGCGTTCACATCGCCATAAGAACTCCAAATGGCTAATTGAAGACCTATTCGAAGAGCAACGCGCCAATCCCAACAATCCAAATAAAACAACAGTCTATAGCGAAATAGTCAAATCGACCCCATCTGTAGTCGAGAGCAGAAGCACCACCATACCGACGACGACAACAACTTCATCAACTACTCTCTCGCCGTTCGACGAACTGCTGAAGCACGAAAACGAGCACCTTAAGCTGCTGCAAGAGAACAAACTCCCAGCTGAAGATGTCAGCATCTCCCGGGAGCTCTACGACTGGGCGATAGATACCAGTAACGATCAACCCCTCGATCAGGAGTTCAATGAAGACAATGACGAGGACTACACTGATCTCAACCAAAGTCCCCAGCACAAATGGAAGACATCCAATCGAAATGCCAGTCCCGTGAAATCACCCACAACCACAACAAGACGTCCAGCGGCTTCAATACGAAGACCAAACGTCTATGGCTCCATCATAAGATCACCACCCACAAGTACAACAAGGCCCATCAATTCATTTGTCTATCACAGAGTAGTGGAATCGCCGAGAGCGGTCGGAGCCGGACAAACCGGACGAAAACAACGACTACCCTTTGTTGCGATAACCGATAGGCGCTTAGAAACCTCAAAAAAGGGCATGGGTAATGCTGGAGTACTCGCCCACAAAGACTTTGAACAGAATCACTTTCCGATGCCTTAAAAGATTAACAAAAATAAAAGTTAATTATAAATAAATTTAAACAAAAAAGATTAAATTAAAATTAACAAAATATGTGCATTTTATGAAATATTTTGTTTTGTTTTATAAACAAAAAAGGTCTATAATTTTTTATTTTTATTTTTAAAAGTGTGGTGGGTGAAAATTTTATATGAAACGGCGACATTTTTTTTTTTTTATTTTAATACTTTTATTTAGGTATCAAATGGCCCATTTGCTGAAACGAAGCTAAAATATTCAAGTACAGCCGAATCAAAAGTAGAACATTAACATTAAAGTTCAACTTAAATATTTAAGTTTCTTCTCAGCTAATTGGTCTAAGTGTGTTAAATTTATTGTTTGTGCTTTTTTTTAGAATCAGGATAAAAAGGCTTTCCAGATCTTAAAGAACATACTAGAAGAGTGAAACTCCCAATCGAAGTAAGGGCTCTTAAATTAAACAATCCAAGTGGAATTGGGGGACTTATCTGTTGATTTACCTGGCCCTATCAGTTGACTTACATGCAAAGTCTATTAAATTGGTTCAACCAGTTGGTTAGACTGCGACGTCAGTTGATTTTCATGTTTCTACCTGTTGATTTAACTGATGCACCCAGTTGATTTACCTGATATGTCAGTTGATTTTGGTGAATATGATGACTCGATCTACCAATTGGGTTACATGATACGTCAATTAAGTTTGTCAGATTTATCCCGTTAACTTTTCTTGGTCCGCAAGTTGATTAAACTGATAGGTCAGTTAATTTGCCTAGTTACGCCAGATGAATTACATATGAAATATCAGTTGATTTTGCCGTATTTATCCGCTGACTTGCCAAGTTCGACTATTTGATTTACCTGATACTTTATTTCTCTGGCTGGCGCAATCCAAACAATCTCTGTATAGACCATAAAAACCTAATTCAGAAGCAAAGGAGAATACAAGGAAGGTTAAACAACTTACACGAAATTCAAGAAGTGGATGAGTCAGGGATGCTAGATTAAATTTCTGAATATAAAAATTAGGGAGAAAAATAGGGCCAGGTAAATCATTCCGCATTCTTGTTGTGACTAAGAAAGAATCTCTATGGTTAGGTTAGGTGGAAGTGGCTGCCAGTGGAAAGACTGACACACTTAGTGCGCACAAGTTGGTCCATTGTGAAACCACGTTGATCTAGAGCATTTTTCTTCCAACTCGCTAAGACCAGTTGGTTGGGTCGAGACTACCGATGTCTATATTTGATAGATCACTTTCATTGTAGAAGAAGTCTCCTAGAAGAAGGCGTCGTCATTGGGATAGGTCAGGGCATGTACATAGAAGATGAGGAATCGATTCTACCTCTTCCTCGTCCATAAAGCTGCTGCAAAAATCGTTTCCAAAATAATCACACCTATTTATGACACCAACAAAAGCAACTCGGCATACAACAAACGTTAATTTCTATTCAATCCTATTCTAAATTCAAACCAAACTAGACAGCTAGACATTATCCTGAGGATATTTGTGCTACGGGCTGAGCACATTTCTAGCCTACCTAGAGCGCTTCAGTTCTCTATACTTAATAGTAAACTGATGAGCACTCCTAAATGCACGAGTATGAAGGTTGAATTATTTAAGGGGGGTTTCTTGAATGCCCTTCTTGTATTCAAAAAACCCATCCCCCTTTGAATTCCTCCCCTTTCTTATCAAATATCGGTATATAAACTAAACCAACTAAAATTTCTCCATACTTTGGGTTAAAATATACTTCAGGCATTGTAACCAGTAGTTCGCAGAAGTAATAGCACATGTTTAAATTATCTATATCCCTTTAATGTCTAGATATAGTGGTGGGCTAAGCAAAATCAAGGTGACATTTTCTAAGAACTACAACCAATCTTTTATAACATATAAGATGCAACTTGGAATTCAAGCAATACAATAGCCACACTTGCCTTTAGGTTTAAGAGTTGATTTCCATTTCTTGGGCATCATTTCCATATCCCAATTCGGCCTATACCTATCCAAGATGATTGATATTCACCCCTATTGCGATTTGCTATTGTTGATTGATAGTTGATTAATATTGAAATTCGATATTAAAACACCCAACCGAAAAAAGTTTGGGTCATTGGGAATATTGCAGACCGTTTTGAATTATAAAAAAAACTGATAAATATCAATGAATTGTTGATCACATTTTCAGTTTCACGAGTTTTAATCACGAGTCTTAATTATATGAGACTGACACGAGACCGAGACGAGACTGAAAATTTTCGATTTTAGCGAGACCGAAACGAGTCTTACAAAAGTCTCGCAGAGTCTCCTTTCGTGGCCAGCCCTAATATCCAGCTCATGAGGAACACTTACTTTAAGAACTTTAAGTTAAAGGAGTGTCCACATTATGTGGATTTGTGTTAATCAACAGTTCTGATCAACAATGTTGAGTTAATGCGGACTTGTAAATCAACAGATTCGACCAACTTTTCTTGACCCGAACGTAACCCGATTCAAATTGGTAGAAATCAACAATGTTGAGTCAACTGAACAATACTTTTCAAGTCTGGACGTGTTGATCAACACAGATGTCATTTTTATTGCAGGTGTGATGTCTGTGTGCAATATATTTTGTTTTGTATTTTGATTTGTGTAATCAGATACTGTTTTGTTTTCGTTCGTAGTCTTATTTGTATTGTTATTTGAAATGAATTGGTCAGACCAAACAACACAGCTTTTTTTTTTAATGGACGTGCAATTTTGAGTAGGTACAAAATGAGTGTTTCCATGGACGTACATATGTGCTACTGGGCTTGGAGGTGCCCAACATCAAAGCCACAAAACAATCAACAAAGTGATTTGTATAGACACCGCATGGGGTTTTGTACCTCTATTAGTAGGCACATGACAAATATGTCACACAACACATGACGGTACACCCTTCAACACGTACACACTAACAGGCAATGTGTGGACAGGTTAAAATGTTGATCGTGTTTATCGACAATGCAAATAAACAATGTTGATTGGCGTACTGTCGACGCTGCTTAAGAGTTTACAGAATATCCTAGGAATATAAAACTAAGTAGGTACATTCATAACAGTTAAATAAAGTGAACACCTAACCCTCATCTAGGTGTTTATTTTTGAAAAATACACACATCTATCCCTGCATTGTTTATATATTCATTTATTTATTCAGGAATTTCCTAGTTTTATTACCCAAAACTTCAAAATAAACTTCCTTTTTTTTAAATGTTTACATAAATATCTAATAAAAACTGTATAAATCCCCTCTGAAACTATGTACATCAAAGGACACTCAAGGATTAATAAAATAAAACCTATGTCGTATGTTTTTTTTTTTACCCAAAATAATATATTTCATCTTAAATCCCAAGAGACCGTTTAAGACAATAATATAGTATAGAAGAAGAAAAAAAGGCAAAACAAATGTTGGCCTTAACAATTTTTTTTTGTTAGATGAAATTCAATCCCAAAACAATGGCCCTAGGAAGGACATGCGAAGGTTTCTATAAAGTGTGTGTTTTGTTTGCTTTAAGGCACTCTAATAATGCAACATATACAATAAACATACATAAACATAAATATATATAAAAATCTAATAAAACACACGACATTGATCTCTCTCTACGCTCTACCTATTATGAGGACCTTATTTCTACACACACAAAAAAAAACATTTATTTATACATATATATAAAAATATATATATCATACCTCGATCTAAAGTTGTCCTTTTTTCATTCAGCTACATATCCACTCCTCTTATCCACAAGGACTACTCTCTGTACTGTACTATGCTCGTACTATACCACTATATAGGTACCTTCTTCACGATGATGGAAAAGTAATTTTGTGTTATGAATAGACACGCTGAAAAGAAGGCTTGAGAGCAGGATCTGGGGTGGTAATAGAAAAAGGATTACATTTTGATTGGAACTTCGAAGTGTATACTCGGGATCAATATTATGTGTGTGCATTCATTTTCTGTATATGCCTATATCCTTCTTTCTGGGCAAAAATAAAAAAAGAAAACAAATGGATCCTACAATATGAGAGGATGAGGATCATATGGTTTCATCATAAGTGATTACTTTCCATTAGTATTTTCATCTTCAATCAATCGGTTTCGATTGCAATAACGTAAATAAGTAAGGTTGTATGACGCAAGTGTAAGAAAAAGCACTGTGGCGTAATGGTAAAAGGCTTACTACAACTTGTCAATGCATCACAGGTATATGAATTTATCTGCATCGTTGCCGTCCAAAAGTTACCAAATACCTAACTTACCTATTTAATATTTCCCACATTCATTTCTGAATATTTAAAAATCGATTTTCCAGAGCGATTTGTTTCGGAGAGATGATGCCTATATGCAAAAGTAAGGCAATAGAAAAATGGTTGAAACCTTGAGGAACTGTCGGTTTTAAACAGAAAAATATTTGTTCAAAAGAAAACGTAGGTAAGGTCATTTTGTTTTTTGTATCAGTCGAGTCAAATTTTATAATCCACACAATTCGATCTGGAAGTTCGATATTGAAAGTTGCATTCATTTTCATGGAAGTCATCTGGCTTCAGAGTTGTTGTTGCGCGTGATGGGTTGAAACTCTCCTCTACTTTTTTTTTCTTCTAAAACAAGCTAACTCGGATTTGGTGGCATTGACCTTGACACCCCATCTTGTGCAGAATTCCCACAGGCGCCTCCTTATTCCCCTACTCTTCTAGCTGCAATGACTTGCTACATGGATTTGGCGTGTGTTAGCGAATCATCCGCGTAGAATAAATTCATAGAATTGCTGGGTTGAGGTTGATCCGATGTAAAGATATTGTACAGATACGGTCCTAGCTTTGATCCTTGGGCATTTCCTGCTTTGATGTTTTTGGTTGTTGACTGTTTGTTCTCAATCTGGACGAAAAACGATCTGGAATTGGGAAAACTGAAAATTATTTTTATTAGTGTACCTGGAAAATTTAAAATGTTTAGCTTGTGTAAGCAACCGTATCCAGATGCTTTCTCTATATCCACGTCGTTCTGGAACCTCAAGAGTGAGTGTAGAATGGAAAATCGGCACTGTTATAGCCCAAGAAATGTTAACTTGCACTATGTGTACATATTAACTTTCACCGATATAATTTTATAACTGCAGAATGGCGGACTCAGCTCCAGCCTGTGGTAGATTCCGTGGAGTATTTGGTTTTTGTGGTCATGGAAGTGGACGTGGTGACAATGAAGACTCAAAGGAATGGGTTCCAGTCACCGAATTGGGACGTTAGGTTGTTGGATGATAAAATTCACCGTCACGAAGAGATTTACTCATTGTCAATCAAAGAGTTCGAGATCATTGATTTACTGGTCACCGTACTCGTTTCAAGGCCTTCGTCGCTTTCGGTAACAACAACGGTCGGTCACATTTGTTTGGGAGCTAAGTGCAGCAAGAAAGTAGCTACCGCTATTCGTGGAGCTATCATCTTGGCTGGCATCATATCGGCTTCAGTTTCCAAAAAGCTCTTGACAATGGCTGATATCGATGATTGTAACACCCCTGCTCGAGGTTAATTCGCCAAGGCAACTTTATGCTATCATCGCCAAGACCAACGCTGACTTGACCCCAGACTTGTGGAAGGATATGCCACTTGACGTCAACCCATACCAAGATCTTACTGATTTCTTGGCCGACAATCCTGGTGTAAGACACGTTGAAGCTTAAATTTGCTAAACAAAAATACAGCGGCAGTACACTCCCTGTATATGTACCATTCTGTTTAAATAGATTTTCTTAAGAATGTTCTTATACGGCAAAAAATCATATATATAGACATATGAACAACAAACATTTTTACAAATAAAAACATATTTGAGCTTTAGGTATTTCGTTCTCTGAAGCACGATAAGGCAAATTCAAAAATTTGCCGTTATTTCCACATAACGAAGTATGTACGACCAATTTTTTTATTCATTTTGGCTTTATTTCACTGGGAAATTTTCAACGACACTGAGTGTCTGTGATATCAAAAAAAAAAAATTATTTGTCTGGACCTAAGAATAAAAGTATGTTTATTGTGTATTTCTGTTATTTATTTGTTGAGGCAAAGCATCAAACAAATGATTGCTATAAGAAACTTGTTGCTCTCCATCTTTTTGAACTACAGAAAAATATTAAAAATTTAAAGCCGAACAAATTAACTGTATACAGACGAACTTCTCTCTATGCAAGAATTTAAGCAAATTAGATATCCTGGAAAATATAATATATGATGTGCTGCAAGCACAAATTGACCAGCTGCCAAACATTTTTAATTTAATCGAAAATATCCATAGAAACCTGAAACACCCTATTGTTTTGATTTTCCCTATCCCGATATTTGCATTCTGAAATGAATCTTTATACAACGAAAAGTTCTTTGACTTTACAAAAAAAACGTATTCACATTTGAACGGCTTGGCATCGCAGCGTAATCACAATATCGTATCCCTCCAGTGAGGTGGGTCGTAACTCATAACAAGGATAGGGAATATTCCAAACAAAAACTGGTACTGTTAGGTACTATAATCTGGGGCAAAACAACATTTCAAAAAGAGGTGCTATCCGAAAAAAGGAACAGAAAAAATAGAAACAAAATCAACTGCCAATAGCTTTTGCTTTGTTTTGTCGAAAACCCATTCTGTATTTTAAGATACGCGCTGTACTCTATGATTGATTTTGATGCTTTGTTTTCGGTGCAGAGAAGGAAGGCATAAATAGTCTTTTTTTCGTATTGGAATCACAAAAATAGTGTCAACAGAAGAACAAAACAAAACCGTGCGCCAATTTCAAAAGCATTGCTTTTTTTGTTTCTTTTTTTTAACAGCCTTTCAGAAATGAAAGGAAGTTGCATTAAACCTGTTGAATGGAAAAGAATACTAAACGACAAGGAGAACAAATTGAAATTTTGTTAGGGGATTTTAACGACACAAAAGACCGAACTATGGTTGGCAAAAAATGGAAATAATTCATTTTATTTTTATTTTTTTTTTGCAACAAGAGAAAGTCGTTTAGATTTTTCGAATGTGGCAGAAAAAAATATTAAACTCTATTATCGGTTCAAGGCATTTAGACGTTTATTTAAATGGTAAAGGCAAAATGAATCAATTTCATTATTTGCTTATATAGGGTTTGAAACAAAAGACCTTTTAAAACACTATTAGCTGTTAAAAAATATTTTTGAGTGAATTGGCGTGGACGGAGAAAATTTAAATTATTTAATTTTATTTTTTAATGAGTGAACAAGTGGAACTATTTATAAAAGAATAACTTTTTCACTCAGCTTCAATTTTAGCCCAGACTTATTGACTTTTGACCCGAATGTTTAAACAGAAGAGCAAATTATCAATTTGTTTATAAATTAATTTTGTTTTTTAAGGTATGTATGTTTGTTATTTCAGTTATATTTTTACTGTCAAATGCTTATACACATAAATCTACTTAAAAGCTCATTTTATTTAACTTAATTGTAAATGTGTGATAAGAATCACATTGTGAATATTTATTTTTGCTCTTAGCAATGTTTTTAATGACCCATAGCTACATATGTATTAATAATCTAGAATTATTTTCGTTTATAGAAAAAAAATATAAACTAGCGTATTTTTAAGCACTGCCTAACGTGTAACATGAAATAAAGTAATTTATTATTATGAAATATGAATTCACAACACGAGTCACTTGAGCCCACAAATTATTTCAATAATTAAATTAACTTTATTTAATTATTGTTATTTCCTAAGTTACTATTTATAAAACTTAAAAATTAACTTTTTTTTATATTAACTTAAGTAATTAAGTAGAAACAATTATTTAATTATGTTAATAAACTAAATATAAAACATTCCATAGCTTAATTATAATTATTATACATAAACAAAAATAAAATTATACCTTAGTGTAAAACAAACAATTGTTATAATTATTATCATTTAACTAACTCATATCACTTGGTTAAAACAAATAAAATAGCTGCAAACTTAAAGCAATTATATTTTATTAAAACAAAAATATAATTAAAATCAAAAGAAAAAGAGTCAACAAAAAGTATTATTTCACGCAAATTTCGTTGAACTTTGTACACATTCAATAAGAATTTCATAAAAATGATGAACATTTTATTGAATTAAATAATAAACAAAACAAATTAAGCTAATGAAACACACATAATGCTTTGCTTTTATGCATTGCTTTAGTATTGATTTTAACAAAAACAAATATAAAATGCTAAATTGTTTTGAACATATCAAGAAATATGATAAAATAAATTAAACAAATGACAAACAGTATGTTTTGGTAAAACAAATCCAAAATAAGAAAGTATAAATTTAGGAAATAAAATTATAGCGTTTTAAGAATATAATATAACAACATGATATAACATTTAAGAATAAAAATAATAAAAAAAAAAAAAAAATAAAACAAAAATGTTGACTGTTTTGTAAATTGAATGAAGTAAATAATATGAATAAAAATGTATCAAACAATTATTGTTGTTGGTGTTTTATTTTAAGTTAAAAATGGTAATTTTGCTTGTTAGTTTGTACCCATACTTTACAAAAAAAAACAAAAAAACGCACGAACGGATAGTACAAACTTTTACCAGCCGTATTTATTAGATTTCACTAATACTCGGTTCAACCTCGGAATAGTTAAACCGAGTCGAAGCACTAACTCCGGGCTTACGCCACGTCAAACTATTCCATATTTATAAAATATTTCCCCATCCGTTTTAGTTACGCCTGCCTTATGTCAAATATTCTATCAAAAAAATCACCAATCTAAAACTCTGGTTATAATAAACGTAAACAAACCTCAGCTGATTTCCATTATTATTCGTTTAAGTTGTTTTGTTATTGGTAGAGTTATTGTTGTAGGAATATTTTGGTAAAAAAAATTAACTAATAGACGATAAAAATAAAACAAAACGTTCTGAAAAAATGGGATAGTTCAAGAAAGGTATATTTAAATTTGTAAATATATGTAGGTATGTATATAATTTCCAGATTACAACAGACAAAAATAATTATTTTTGTTTATGTTCATAGATATTTCTTCGCCAACTAATCATCCCTCAGTGGCATGGGATCTAAACGAGTTTTGTACTGCTTTGGTCTTCTCCTTCTTCCAGTAATGTTAAACCGATTAAAGAATTTAAATGATGTATTAATATAAAAAGGAGTGGACCTTCGTAGTAACAAAAATGAAAGAAATTGTTTGCACTCCTCTTTGTAAATTTCAGACGATGGCATGTCAAAATGACATTTAGATACTAAAACGGCTTTACACCGGCTTTAAACCTCCTATGAACCAGTTTTAGCTTACTCCGCCTCTATTCCTGGTATATCTTTTTTTAAATAAGCTTTCCAGGTTTACAGGCGTTGTAAAGTCGGAGTAACTTTACGCTGCCGCTAAACCGAGTTTAATTCTTTTAAAGTGCCTTACAAATTGCAAGGTAAGACACTTATGCCGCATTTACACGAGTGACAAGTTGACATTATTTCTTGCCATAAATGAACAAATGGTGTAAATAGCCCAAAATTTGCCATTTTTTCTTGTCAAGAAAAAGAATTTACTTTCAGATTCCGCAACAATTTTATTTTAAAGAATTTTTAATTAATTTGAAGATTATTGTCATTTGTAATTAGCTTACAAAGCACTATTTAAAAGCTTCGAAAAGTTTAATGAAAACTGGAATGACCAAATCCTGGTCCACACGGCTAAATTAGTGCTAAAATTAGGCTAAAATAGTGTTGCACTAGAGGTGGGTAATGCCGGATTTTCACAAGAGACAAAATTTCATATTTTCAGTCATGTACCAGTACCTACGTAGCTAGTTTTTCCAATTAACAAAATAACGAATAAAAAAAATAGGAACATCAATTTTTGTGAAGGCGCAGAATTATTATATCATTATTTTATTTAGGAAAGCCCAACGAACTCTATGGAGGAAATTATATTAACGAGAAAACTTACAAGGAAATTTGTAATAAAATTAAAAATAAGAAGTGACCTCAACTCGAGACATAAATGTGTTTCGGTTAGATATGATGATAATGATAATGATAATCAGTCTGTCATTTCTGATTTTGGTTGATGGTTACCGACTCTTATAAAAATCATAGCAATTAGATACTGTGAATTTCAATATTCTAGGGGAATTTGTTTAAAAAATTGCACCCAAAAATTATATTCATTCACTCCACTTATATTCCAGGAAAATTATATAAAAAATTGTCCTTACTTCGGAAAAATTCCGACAAAACTGAATTTTGGTGAAGAAAAAAAATATATTTTTTTTGTATAAATAAATTGGGTGGCGCAACGGCTCATGAAGAACCAGGGCCTAGTGACTAACAACTCGCAACCATTCCTGTGTGCGCGTGTCAACAGGAATGGAAGGGACCTACAATTTTATGCCGAATCCGAACGGCTAGACAAGAAGCACTCATTCATGACAAGTGATACTCTGGAGGAATTGTCAATTCCTCGCAAGAGGCAGTAGCCCTGAAAAAACAGTTTTTAGTTTTTAGGTGGACGAGGCTGGGAAATAAACCCAGACCTCCAGCGTGACAGTCCATCGCACTAACCATTACGCTACGGGCTACTACAATTTTGGTGAAGAGCTTCATTTTGTTTATCCTAAACATTTCCTCAAGAGTACCCTAAATTTGGGGAGGAGCTAAAAGTTTTAGGGGGAAAAATGCACTTTTTTTCCAAAAAGCTGTAGGTTCTTTTAAAGAAAGTTGTAGGTAAACATTGTAGCTCATAAGATTCTAGACAAAACATATTATAACACTTTTTTTCGTACAATTGATAGATTTGGAAAAAAACGGTTGAAAACATTTTGGTGCAGTACATTTAGTCAAACAAATGTAATATGGGAGGATATTTATTATGGGTATTATTAGATGGAAAAATTTTGTTTATGGTTATGTTTGGAAGAATATAATTGAACTTTGGACCCTCATTGCTTAAGAACTAATTGACATAAAAAGATAGTTAGTATGTCATTTTGTAGAATATTGTTATGTCTATAAATTGTGCTTACATCATTTCTTGAAAAAATAAACTTCTCAAGAGTTATTAAACAAAATAAGAAAAATTACATTTTTTGAAGATGGTGGTATTTTCCTTCCAGTACCACTCTTAAAACTTGGTTCATTAATAGAAAATATTTTTCCAAACATAACCCTAAACAAAATTTCTTCATCTAATAATATAATAAATATCCTCCCATATAACATTTGTTGACTAAATGTACTGCACCAAAATGTTTTCGACCGTTTTTCCCCAAATCTATCAATTGTACGAAAAAAAGTGTTATAATCTTAATCTTCTCTGACTAGAATTTTACGAGTTACACGTTTTTTTCAAAAAAAACAGCTCTCGGGTAATTTAGAAAAAAATTACCTCTTAAGCTCCCCCCTAAATTTAGGGTACTTTTGAGGAAATGTATAAGACAAAAAAATGAAGCTCTCCACTATAGAGCTTTGTCGGAATTTTTTCGAAGTGAATATCTTATTTTCCTGGACTATTAAAACAGAAAGTTACCAAAATTGAAAATAGATTTTAACGGCCTTTAGTCCTTAACAATTGGCGTTTCGTCCCGGCGTTCTCACTTGGACTCTTCAGTTCTTGTTCAGAGTTCTAGTTCAGAAGCAATTTTTATTAAGTTCAGTCCAGCTTACATCAATTTTACAGCGAAAATCAATTGTGAACTATATCCAATCCAATTAGAATTTCTAATCAAGAATTGTTGGAAATTTTGTTACCCGTGCCCTGGCATTGTTTACATGAATGTTTTTTTTATAATACAAACTCTATATACTACTGAAATACATCAGCCAATCAGAAGACTTAGCATTATTTAATTGGACTTGTTGAATTATTGATTCAAAATAGATTTTAACGGCCTTTAGTCCTTAAAAATTGACGTTTCGTCTACTTAGTGTTTCAGTTTTTTTTTTTAATTCATGGTTAGATAACAACACAAATATAACATGAATGAATTTAAAACTAATATGTTCTTGTAAAAAATTGTATCACAAACAAGTTTATAGCGGACGGGTTTTTCCTAATTTGCATATTTCCAAAGTTATAAAGGAAAATTTCGGAAAAAATGGGGTGATTTGAGCGTTTTTTTTTTCACTGTTGCATTTTTCCTGCAGCAAGCACAGGTTTTTCGAATTTGCAAACTTAGCTTCAGACTACTCTAACATGCCCCAACAACATATCAAAAATGCAGAACTACATCGCGCTTTGCGAATTTATTGTCGAATTTGACTGGGCTAATCTTCATTATTGGAAATTTGTAAATTTTCAAAAAAAAACGTAAATGCTGAAATTGTATAAATGAATAGAATAAAAAAAAAGAAATCCCCAGTCATTAGCGGATCTAGGATTTGGCTGTGGGGGGGGCTTTAAGTTTGGAAATCCAGTTTGAACATATGAAGTTATATAACAGAAAACGAATTTTGACATCACTTTTCCTTTAATAATACCCGTGTTTTTTGTGCCTTTATATCCGCTCCTATCGCACTTTAATTTTTTTTCAAAATAAAGCACAATAACAAGAATTTGTTGATGTGTTAAGCATGGGAATTATTTTTAAGCGGAGCTAGAAGCCAATATTAAGGCTCAGAAAAACATGGTAGTATAACTAATTTTATAACTTCTAGTTCTAGCCATGTACAGCCTCAAACCATACGAACAAATTCGTTTATTTATATTGCGTAATAACTGATTAGGTATCAAGTGCCCACCTATGTACATTATGTAAGTGTTTGTTTAAATTAGCTGAAGGTATGCTTTGAACTTCACCTTTTTAACAAAATTTAAAAACTGTTTGTTATGCTAGTTCAGGAAAATGATATTTAAGTGGTCTTACTGGCAAAAGCTCATATGTGTTTTGACAGTATCAGTCCTCTGAGATCTCATTTTCTTTAATTAGCCAAATCAACGAACATACCTGTTTTCTTAAACTTGTCACTGGAAAGCACGAAAATAATATTTTGTGGATCGAAAAATAAAATATCAAAATTTCAAGACTTTAAGTCGGGCATAAGAAACAGCTGCTCTAAAAAATAAGCTGCACGGCCTAATTCTGCAAGTGATTATGAATTTTCGTTTACGCTACACCTACATACACTTTTCATTCCTGCTCAAAAATATGTCGATAAGTTTGTAAGTCACTCAAGAGTCTATAGAGATTGTAAATATTCATGTCCACCTGCATGATTTTTCTGAGTTCACAGAGTTTCTCATGCTTTTGTAATTTGGCTCCTCGACTAGAGAATTTTTATTGAATTGCTTAGCCCAAAAATATTTTGTATGTATTGCCTTAGACCTTTGAAATTTTGAAAACTAAGCCCCTAAATTCTCTAAGCCCAGTCTAGGCCGTAAGAAACAATTCCTGTTGTATTTAACATTTACACTAAGCTTAACACCCCGGTGGTCTCTTATTGTTTTGGCCTCAATTGCGTTTCTTTCGTTAAATTAGCTAAGTTTTTAGTGTAAACAGTTGTTGCTTTTGACATGTAAATGTTAAGCCCCGACCACGTTTTTTTTTTTAAATTATATCTTCAAGCCTTAGCCCCAACTTCGGACTTTGACAATCTTTAGACTTTTGCCCCAAAAGCTCTCTGGAATAATGTTAGTTTTTAGGGAGTTAGTTGTTCAACCCTGACTACGTTTCTTGTCCAATATACTGAGACCCTATTTCAAGTTTCTGGGTTTAGTTTTAAGGGAAAATTGTCGTTGCATAAAACATGTCCGTTATTCATAGCCCACAATTTTTTTTTGTCCAACTCACTTCAAGCTTTAGCCCCAACTTTATGGCTTAGAAAAGAAGTTGCGGAACATGTAAGTTGTTCAAAACCAACCAAGTTCTTTTGTCCATCAAAATTCTCATCTTAAAAATATTTTAGACGAACATAAAACTCTACACGTTGTAATGTATTGCTTTCTTCATTTCAAATTATTTTAGCAATCGGCTGTGGGGGGGGCTTTAGCCCCTATAGCTACCCCCCTGGATCCGCCACTGGGTACAGTTATATATATTATTCAGTGTGATTTACTTAAGGTGTGACAAAAAGCTTGAGCCAATTCTTTGCTTGGACCGTAGATAAACCTCTGTTAATTCGCTGAAATCGGTGAATCAAAAAATTTGATCCGATGCCCTAAGGGTAATTGTCAGACTTTGAGACATTGTATGCCAAAAAACTTAGCTGACAATTAAGCATTCTAAGACGGTTTTAAAATTGGTAGCATTTCTCGTCTTGACATATCACTGTATTAAATCTCACTTCAGCCAAGTGAACAATTTCCATACACATATATCTTAAAAATCCTGCCAATAATCCATTTTGTGGGAGCGATAAATTAATACTGAGTAGTCAAAAAAAGTCGGAGAAGTTTGTGAACGTAGCCATTTATTTTTGACATTTCAAAAGAGAAAGTTTTATGTCATGAAATTTGTATAACAGCTTTAGATTGTTTTTCTTAGCAACTGCTGTTTTTCCATCAACTGTGTTTTTACACGGGATAGGTCTGCATACAAATCTGAATGCGGCCATCGGTAGCTTATTTCAGGATTATGATATGACAGATCTGAAATAATATTGTCATATGTGACAATGGTTTGTACTTAGTGTTGACAGTATATTGCAGACCCGAAATGTGAAGAAGGAAAATGAAGGAACCGAAGATTGATTATTGTTGCGATAAATATCGACAATAGTTTAAGAACAAAACGGGTAACGCACGAATGATTGACAATAAAAAGTTGACTGGTCGATTTTTTAATTTTAAAATCCCTTCAATTTGTGATCAACTCAGAAAATGTCGACATTATGAAATCTCATCTTAACAAAATATCGAATGCCTTGGAAAAATTCGAACAAAACGTGGACAATGTCGATATTTTCTCCCAAAAAAATTTGTTAGAAATGTCGAATTTTAAAATATCGACTTATGATCGACTTTCATAATCGAAACCAGCCAGATCATGGTTCCTTTTTTTTGGAACATTATATACTTTCGAAGTCATAAAAATGAATATTTTGTTTATAGCCCCTAAATGTCGACTATCAAAATGCGGACTTTTAAAATGTCGTCTGTACAAAACTCGACAGGTAAATTCTTAATAATTTAATAAAAAATCCAGTCGACATTTTTTTACGAGATTATGAAAGTCGATTTTATGAAGTCGACATTTCAAAATTTGACATATCCGGATAAATCACTTGAAAAAGAAAAAAAACGAAAAACATTTTATTTAGATGCAGCTGGATCCAAGCAACCGGTAACTGTAAAAGCCGTTAAAACATCAAGTTATTTCAATTATTTCAATTTTCTTACAAGAAAAGCAAAAATATTGTGTACCTTGTTTAAATTGACAATAACTTCCCTTGATTATTATAATTCCTTTTTTCATCATGTCTAATGAAATGCCTAAAATATAATACACCTTATAATACCTCTGCAATTCCAAAGTATAAGCTCCTTTATCTTACATAAAACTTCCAAAACCACCAGATGTTTGTGCGTTCATTTTTGAAAACTTGCCAACAAAGTTTCATTAGCAATTAGCAAAACACAAATTCCATGACTTCATTTGCACTTAAATATCCGCACTCCTTGTGTTCACAATAATTAGCAACTGTGGCTGCGGTGCTGGCTAAACTAATATTTGCCAAACTCGGAATAATACCAAAACTAATATCATTTCCATAGCTCGCAACTGATGAAGAACACTTCACATAAATTCTCATGCTACAACATGCTATGCTCGGATGTCGGTGTCTGCACATAACATACCCAGACTGATATAATGTTCCATCTCTACTAATCAGCTTATAAATATTTTATTTGATCAAATATTTGATTATTGGCCATACGCAACCATGAGAAGCCATCATATGTACATGCCTGGGAAAGTCATCCGTAGAGTGCCTGGGCTGGGACTGGGACTAGGGGAATTTGTTTTTGCTTATGACCAAGAGGACAACTACTCTCGTGTGGTGGAACTTCATTTCTAATATTCGGTCTTTCCATTTGTCATAACCTTTATACAAATCTGATTATGCTGTCAATTATTGTTTTTACTTGCGATATTCGTAGTATAGATAGGGCAAGTTTAGGATTCGTGCAAGGAATCGAACTCGAGATAATAATTTTGCCTAACATAACGATGATAGAGAACGCGAAAAAGTGGATCCCGCAATTATGTATATCTGTCTGTCGTCTGTCAGACTACCTGACAGTTTGTCTGTCTGTAGTCTCTGTACCTCGATCTGCAGCCTAAGCCATTTATATAAGAGGTCCCTTACAATTTTAACAATTTTGCATATCCAAATTTATGTAGAAATAAATTTTGGATTTTCAAAAAACATTACTTTTTTTTTGAAAATTCAATATTTTGAAAACGGGTTAGTGATTTTTATTTTCTGAAAATTGTATTTTATTAAATAATAAAAGTAAAAGGATGTCCTACTCTACTGGTCTCTTTGCGAGTGGATGGAAAACAGCATTTGTCCAGCCTGTACCAAAAAAGGCGTATCTTCTTCACCCTCCAACTATCGACTAATTGCACTTACGTCCCTTCTTTCCAAGGTCATGGAAACGCTGATTAATTTTCAGCTTAAAAAATATCTTGAAGAACGAAAGCTTCTTAATGATCGGCAATACGGCTCTCGTAGCACTGGTGATTTGATGGTATATCTCACCGAACAGTGTCACAAATCTTTACATCGTTTTGGAGAAAGTAAGATTATTGCGCTTGATATTTCAAAAGCATTTGATAGAGTTTGGCATCAAGCTCTCTTATCGAAAAAGCGTGCACTCTAATCTTCTTCGTTGGATTAGAAATAACCTTTCGGACCGCTCAATACAAGTTGTATTGGATGGTTACAAGTCTGATAGCCACAAAATAAATGCTGATAAATGCCCAGGGCTCCGATTTGTCTCCGACTGTCTCCCTTATATTCATAAATGATCTTTTGTCTAAAACTTTTAATCCATTAAACTGTTTTGCTGACGACAGTACCCTCAGCTTCTCATATTCGTTTTCAGATTTGCATCCATGTCCTTCGGATGTGGAAGGTGGAACTTGAACGGCAGCATATGATAAGCTTATTAAATTCTAATCTCGACAGCATTGTTCATTGGGAAATAAAAAACTGCGTAGAATTTAAAGCTCAATGCTCTCTATCCATGAGTGGCATTTGCATTGAGGAAACTGAACAGCTTTAGGTTCTCGGTATGTGTATTACAGACCACCTTTGGTGAAATAATCACATATTCGACGTCGCTAAGAACGCTACAATATGTTTGGGATTCCTAAGACGATACATGAAATTTGTTTCCTCTTCTGATCTGCTTGAATACAACTCGCATATCTGGGCAGGTGCACCTTCAACATACTTAAGTCTTTTGGATAGTTTACAGAAAAAAGCTTTAAAAATGATAGGTGATAAAACGTTTACATCTCTAGAGCACCGACGCGAAGTAATGTTTCATGTCTACTCTTATTTTATCGCTACTTTTACAAACAGTGTTCCAGTGAAATAGCTAGTTGCATTCCTCCCCTTAAACAATTCAATCTTAATACTCAAGCTTCTAGGAATGCTCATCAGTTTACCCTTGAGCCCAATTTCGGACGTACTGTCAAGTACAGGGATTCTTTTTTAGCCGCACAACACGAATGTGGAACGTTATACCTAACTCTATTTTTCCCTCTCATTATGATATTCAGAAATTCAAAGCCATTGGGGATCGGTAACTCCTTTTAAACCCTATCCTATTTTCCTAATGCTCGCATTGTGTTTTTACTACATGTTAAGGGTAGTAACAACCCCTTGAGTGCGCATTGGCGTAGATAAGGGGGGAGATTAAGGGAATCAACCGCCCACTTTGAGACTGTAAGCCTAGTAGAATAAATAAAATTGCGTTTTGATTTACTTTTCAAAAATTATCAAATAATCTAATGATATTTCAAAGGCAAACATTTTTAAGATTTGAATCTGTCTTGACTGGTGTCAAAATTTTAGACATTTCTGATTTTTTTTTTTCGATTGTTTACAAAATTTAGATTGAAAGGAGTTTACAGACCGAAAAATTAAAGAAAAAAGCAATGGATTTCCTTATTAGGTTATAGTTTATGAATCTATGTATTTACTCACTTTTATTGCCTTTGAGGAAGGAACTTCAAAAGGTAAATGTTGATTAAATTCAAGCTATGAGTTTGAGCAGAAGAAGATGAGTTCTCTGAAATTTATAAAGCGAACAAAATTGTTAAGACTTTTAGATATTTCTTGTGATGGTTTTCAATCCATTCCTAAGCTTCTTAATGCTTGGAGAGAAATTCACTAAAATGATGGACATTTTTAAGAACAAATTTAGGTCCTTTTAAATTATGCTTTATTTGAAAATTATGTAGATATTTGCTGATAAGATTCATTAGGCACTCGATACACGATGCTAACAATAATCCATCGTTTTCCCATTTCAGTTATTTCCACATCGGTAGCGTATCGCAAATGAGCACACACACATACGCTAAACTCGGGATTTCATCAACTGTAACTGTCAAAAAAGTTCCACAGTTTCATCCTTCAATATTTTTTATGTGTAAACGAAAGTATCCGCTGTACTGAAATCGCATGTCGAATGATATCGATTAAAACGATAGGTAGCATGCGACTGCTTTGATGAAATTCGTACGGTTTGTGATGACACAGTTCAACCGATTTGACACATACTGAGAAAAAGATAAAGAATCATACAAATAAAGAATAGTAGTTATAATTCGTTGCTAAATACAGGATGAAACTCAGGAACTTTTTTGACAGTTGATGAAATCGTGAGTTTATCGTGTGCTTACTTACCGAAATCGGAACAACTCATATCGTTTTCAACGGAATCGATGAATCGTATAGTGTATTCAGCCATTAAGAGCTGTCGAATCTTAACAACATGTTCCATCTGACGGTCCATTGGCTATCTGCTGTTCCCATTGAGGTAAAAAGGCGGTGACATATCAAGCCTAAAAATTTATTGAAAGCGCTTGCCAGGCAAGTGGTGATGTTATTCCACCTCAGGCTTGTTCTCCTTATAGCATCTTGCTTCAGCAAAAGTTTGCAAATAGCGATAGGTATACCGGTATACCTAACTGTTGTGCCATCTCTGTAAGAGATGAGCGACAGTTTATGGCCGTTTTAGAGTTTGTAGAGACAGAGTCCAGAGATTTCAAAGCAGCTTGGCTATCTGAGAAGATACGGATATCCGAGGTCGATACCACGTTTTCTTTGAGCCACGATAAAACTTCCTTTATCCGCCTGAAACACGCTACAATGGTCAGGAAGACGAAATGAGAGACTTAGATTTAGTCTGTCGGAGTATACGGCTCCACCAACCCCATCATCGGTTTTTGGATCGTCCGTATAAAAGTGAATCGATTCGTCTTACAAGAATGCACATCCTCCCATGTGGATCGGGAAGGTATGACAACCTGAAAGTTCTTGTCAAAGCGGAATTGTGGGATGGTGTGTAGTCAATGATACCTAGGAGTGAACCATGTGAGTTCAGAATAGATGAGTGGCCTATATCATTATTGATCCACTGTGAGGAGGCTTTAAGACGGATTGCCGCACATGCTGCCGTTTGTTTACTGAATATATCTAGGGGTATTAGATAGAGAAGAGTGTTCAGTGCAGCGGAGGGAGTAGAGCGAAGTGCTCCAATATGCACATAGAAGCTGAACTTTGGACTTTACTTAGTTTATCGCGGTTAATCGCTTTATCCAAAGCGGTCCACCATACTGCCACCCCATAGGTGAGAGTTGGTCTAATTACTTATATGTATAGCCAGTGAGTAATTCGGGGTTGTAGACCCCATTTATTCCCAATGGCTTTTTTGCAGGAGAAAAGGGCTACAGTGGCCTTATTGACTCTTTCTTGTATATTAGGTTTCCAGCTTAACTTTTTATCTAAAATAAGACCCAGATGTTTTGCTTGGTCAGAGAATGTTAATGGAATACCTTTTAATAGTGTGAGGATCTATATTAGGAATTTTATATTTCCTAGAAAAGAGGACAAGTTCGGTTTTGTGAGGGTTGACGCCCAAACCGCATCGCTCTGCCCAGTTTATAAGCTTGTTTAAAGCACTCTGCAAGAGTTTCTTCAAGACAAAAGGATGCTTACCTGATACGGCAATAGAAATCGTCCGCATAGTCAATCACTCTCTAACTTTCCGCTTCCAGGGAAGCTAGCAGTTCGTTTACCACCAAGTTCTTAAGGAGGGGGGACAAGACACCTCCTTGCGGGTTGCCTCTACTAACCGCTCTTCTTGCAGAAAATCCGCCGAGTTTGGAATCGATAATCCTACTAGTTAGCATTTGGTTGTTCAGTTCACCAAGCGAATCATTTACCTTCAGATTTGACAGCGCAGATGTGTCGACATTGTTAAAAGCACCTTCTATATCTAAGAAAGCAACCAATGTGTATTCTTTGTGGTGGAGGGAATATGCGATGGTACGTACTAACGTGTGGAGAGCTGTTTCCACCGACTTCCCTTTATAATAAGCATGTTGAGTATTAGATAAAAGTCTTGTATCTATGCTTGATCTTAAGTGGATATCAAAAATTCGTTCAAAGGTTTTTAGAAGGAATGATGATAGGCTTATGGGTTTGAGATCTTTTGGGTTTACGTGTGAGCATTGACCAGCTTTAGGTATGAACACAACTTTCACTTCTCTCCATAACAGTGGAATATGGACCAGATGTAGGCAGCCATTGAATATGTCTCCCAGAATCGGGAGGATAGCATCTGCATTCTTTTGGAGTTCAGCTAGTATAACTCCATCTGGTCCTGAAGACTTATATGAACATTTAATAGTTCAGGTTTAACTAATCAAAATAGTAGAGTAATACTAAAAAGTCCATTTCGAACCGACGTGAGCATAACTTCTTATGCATGGTCAAGTGTCGAAGAAGATTTTCGCAAATAACTATTTCAAGATATTTGCTTTCCAAAATTAGTCTAGGTTCAGTTTGTACCTCTTCAAAAAAGACCTTCAAACTTTTGCTTGTGACTAATGATTAAAAAAGTGTAGCTACATATTAAGAAAGATGTTATTTTCTTTTGTATAACTGCTAAATCGTCATTGCTATCGAAAAAAAGGTTAGAAACACTTTGTAGACAATATGTTCTATAATAAAAACAAATTGGCACACTTTTTTCCCTACGACCTATAACTTAGAAAATAAAGGTATTAAATAAAAGCAAATCCGTCCATTCGTTTAGGCTCTAATTCGATGTACTCAGGGCGCGCAGACAATCAGACTGACGGATACGTCTTGTCGAAAATCACTTTTTTAACCTTCTACATAATCATAATACTAGTTTTGATTAAAACCTCGAAATTTGTTTCAGTCGAAACCACTGGCTAGCTGATTTCTAGCTCTTTAAACAAAAAAAAATATCTTGGCGGGACAGTTCGTGAAGGACTAGAGTTTAGTGACTTTCGACTCTCAATCTCAACCATTCCTGTGTGCGCGTGTGTCGACACGACAGCAATGGAGGGGACCTTAAATTTGTTTCCCGAATGCGAACGACTAGACAAGAAGCACTTTTTCATGACACTTGTAGGAAGTTTTTAGTTTTTACGTGGACGAAGCTGAAAATTGAACCCAAATCTCCAGCGTGACAGTCCAACGCACTAACCATTACGCTACGGGCTACGAGTTCTTAACGTCTTAAAAATAAATATTAAAATTTTCAATGCTCAGTTTCAATTAAAGTCACTGATGGCTACTTGCATTTTGTATGTAGGTAATAATCATCACTGTACTTCAGATTTCTTAAAATGTTTGTAGCAAAACTGAACTGTACCTAGTTACACGCAATGCGAAGCTATAGGTACAAAACGTAGAATTGTAGATATAGGTTTTACGTCCTTGGTCATATGGTGGTAACGATGGTATGGCAGTTAGAATGACAGAACTGCCAACATCGTTCACCGGATGTTGAAGAGGAAATGATTTTGAAATTATTCGGAATCGAGGAGGATATTGCCTATATCTACTCTGGCAACCATCGCTACTCTCTGATGATGCTTGCTTCTGCTGTGAATTTAATCATCAACATCATCTCATCCTTTGGAAAAGGATACATCTCGTTGTACCTTGTACACAGAGAAAAAAAGAAACAAGTCATGTGAGAGATACCAACAAAGTTTTTCTGTGACGTTATCTGTGGAATACGACATTAGGAAGCCCCCACTGATTGGCGGTAGGGCTTCATCCAAGAGGTCTAATTCCAATCAGGTTGAATTTGAGCGTTGGGGTTTCTTGCGGTTCTATTTGCGGTTTATTAGCAAAGATCCTGAGACTTAAGGAAATACTTTCAAGAAAAAGTATAACGGGGCCAAATCGCACGCGATTACCTCTGTGTGAAATAACCATGGATTAAAATCGCTCGTATAGAATGTACGTTCTGCGGAACCAGCTGTGTGCCGGTTGGCACCATCCTCTTGGAGACACATGTGCATACCATCCAATTTGGGCCAGAAGAAATTGGTTATCTTAAATCCAACTACGCTGCTTCATAATAAGAAACCGATTGCTATTTATTTTTGCCTTCAAGTAAATCAGGCTAAATTAAGTATATCAGATGTAATTTTACCATTCCCTTAGGCAATTCGAAACATTACACATTATTGTTCCATTTTTTTTCTCAGTGTATTACACTCACGTAGTACACTCAAATCTGTTTTGCAGTTTAGTTTTTTGTTTTCCTTTTTTTATTTTCTGAACGAGAAAACGAGAATTCAAATCTGTTTATTCAGACAGAAGATTGGAATTGACGATGTTTGTCATTCGTAGTCAATTATACAGTTAGTCCGGGTGAGTGTCAGATGTTAGCATCAGCTACGTGTACCCATAGTAACAGTGCAAAATATAGGCCTGTCCAGTCCCACCCTATTCTATTCAATGGCCATGTCCTAAATGGAATTAAATTGAAAATGAAAATTTGTTTTTTACCTTTGTGTTTGTTTATTGCCAAATGCAATTTGGTTAATTTCTACTTTTGATGCAAATTGATATTAATTAGTTTGTAATTATTTATTTTTGTCGGACTTAATGCAACAGCAAGAAAAGGGAGGAATATTATAGTCTTTGGTTAACGATGCTCTCTAATACAACAGGTGGTACAAATATATGGTTAATGATAAATTAAATTAATGCAACCATACTAATAGGTATGTAAGCATTGAATAAGTAGTTTTATTTGTTGAAATAAATAAATAAAACCAATTACAAATTAGTCCATCAGCTATAAATAATCTACATACTATCAATCAATCTCAATTTAATATCGAAACAAAAAGTAATTTATTAGCAATTAAGTCTGACTGATTTTTAGAGGTGAATTCTATCCATATATGTATGTATACGTACATATTTATGGGTTTTTGTTCTGATATTTTAAGACGATTTGACAACACAGTGGTTTGCTATTCGTGACTTTGGTCAATTGGACTCGTTTGATTTTCAACAAAGCTACATTTTTAATTCATGATGACATGCAATATATTTTATGTTATAGAAATCTGTGAAAGTCGTGCCGGATGAAACGTGTCATGAGCCTGTTTTATAAATTTATATATTTCTAAAATAATAATTCATATGGTATGCTTGATGTAAAAAACAACTATGAATTTCTATAGTTCTGTGTAATATTCTTTTTTGATATTTAGTATAAACTAAACGTGTGAAAATCAAAAGCTAATACTTAGAATAAAAAATGTTCTTTCAAACTGTTTGCACAATTTGAGCACTTATGGTCCTTTGGTACGCGATGGGGTATGCAACCGCAAGTCATCCAGTGGATGTACACGGCGATTGTTCGTCCCATACTTACCTATGGTTCTATCGTGTGGTTGAAGACTGAAAAAAAAGTTACAAGGTAAAGGTACAGAGACTAGCTTGTATATAGGAATAACGGGGGTAGAGAGTTCTACGCCACAAGCAGGGCTGGACCCATGTTCTGTAACTCAGGCGATAAGTTATCGCATCGTTAAAAAATGAAACGATTCGTTCCCCACTTATCGCCTCTGGAAAAAATTGGGTTTCTGTAACTCAATGCGATAACTTCGATTTTCGATTTGTTTGGGCTGGAAATTCCATTGGAAGGCGATAAGTAGAACTGTCAAATTGACATTTTGAAACAAGAAAAAAACAGAAAGTGAAATGCAAATTGTATTTATTATTCTTGATTTTGTTAAAATTATTTATATAGTGTATTTTTATTGAAAATGTTCGCTGTTTTCATTGAAGAAGCTTACCAACGCCGCAACAAAATGCGTATAGAACGCCGCATGCTTCGAGATAGTACGAATCCCTTCGAAATGCCCGAGGAACGTTTCCGTGAGGTATTCCGGCTGAGCCGTCATGCAGCGCTGATTTTGGTGGAGGAAATACGTCCATATTTGCCACAGGGACAAAGAAGAACTTTTATCCCAATACCCCTCCGCGTTTGCTCGGCAATTCACTTTTTTGCAACGGGATCCTACCAGAGAGACATTGGCCATGATTTTTCCGTAGCAATGAGCAGATCCATGATCTCACGGTGTATAGCTGATGTGTCAAAAGTTCTCCAAAATAATTTGATGAACAAATGGATTAAGTTTCCAAGTATAGAAGACTACGAAGCCATTAAACGGAGGTAAGATTTTGATTGAATAAAAAATATTTGTTCGCTAAACTTACTAAATATACATATCTTAGGTTTTTTGAACAAACCGGCTTTCCTGGGGTGATTGGTGCAATTGACTGCACCCATGTACGGATACAAAAACCAAGCCGTGACATTGAAGCCTGCTACCTTAACCGAAAAGATTTCCATTCGAAAAATGTACAATTGGTAAAAAATCTTTACCTAATTATCGTCTATATTCAACAAAAACTATGAACTTTCAGATATGTGATTTTGATCTAAAAATTCTCGGAGGTTTCGCAAGATATGGAGGTGCTGCTCATGACGCCTACATTTGGGAGGCTTCTCAAATAAATGTGCTGCTAGAAAGGCGTTATGAAGCATGTGGACCCGGAGAGCATAATTCATGGCTCTTAGGTAATTATAGTTTCTATTTAAAACTTAAACTTTTAAGCAGCTTTTATCTTAATTTCTTTAAAGGAGATTCGGGATACCCTCTACGTCCTTGGCTAATGACGCCATACCGTGCTACGTCAAATACAGTCGATAGATGTTTCAACACTATACATGCGCGCACAAGGAATTGTGTAGAAAGATTAAACGGTGTTCTGAAGTCCGTGTTTCGGTGCCTTCGAGTTGGGCTATTTTATTCCCCAGATTCAGCAGGGAAAATAATAAACGCATGCTGTGTTCTTCACAACTTTAGAAAAAGACACGGACTTTTAGATGATATAATCGATCCAGTCCAAGAAAATGAAGAGATTCCTTACCCGGAAACGGAACAATCAACAAGTTATCTTCGGGTGGCAACCACCATACGTGACCGGCTTAGGTCAACAGTTTGCCAATAAAGAATATAATCAAAATAATTTGCGTCTTTATTTTATTGGAACGGTTTTCCTTAAGCTTTATTGATATTTGTGGTTCATGATTGAAGTGTTTCTATTTCGCTCGAAATTTTTGAGTTACATACAAACTACCATCGTTTCAAAAATATGTTCTTCATTTGGGTGGTAGAAACTGCTCTGAGTTCTAATTTATGTCACCTAAGTGTTCCTTACACCCATTTTCAATTTAAGGAATTTTAAAAAGTAATTCCCATGTAAAAGTATTTTCAACATTTTTAATTTTCAAAAAAAAATGTTGAAACGTTTTTTATATGGAAATTTTTTGAGATAATTTTTTGAATTAAAAATGCTTTCCGGAACTAGAAGACACAAATTAGAACTCAGAATGGTTTCAATCATCCCAATGAAGCACGTAGTTTTGAGATGACAGTGGTTTGTATGTATCACTTACAAGAATTTCGTATGATTTTCTCACGAAATTCTTGTAAGTGATACATACAAACCACTGTCATTTCAAAACTACGTGCTTCATTGGGATAATTGAAACTGCTCTGAGTTCTAATTTATGTCACGTAAGTGTTCCTTACACCCATTTTCAATTTAAGGAATTTAAAAAAGTAATTCCCATGTAAAAGTATTTTCAACATTTTTAATTTTCAAAAAAAAATGTTGAAACGTTTTTTATATGGAAATTTTTTGAGATAATTTTTTGAATTAAAAATGCTTTCCGGAACTAGTTAGAAGACACAAATTAGAACTCAGAATGGTTTCAATTATCCCAATGAAGCACGTAGTTTTGAAATGACAGTGGTTTGTATGTAACACTTACAAGAATTTCGAGAGAAAATCATACGAAATTCTTGTAAGTGATACATACAAACCACTGTCATCTCAAAACTACGTGCTTCATTGGGATGATTGAAACCATTCTGAGTTCTAATTTGTGTCTTCTAACTAGTTCCGGAAAGCATTTTTAATTCAAAAAATTATCTCAAAAAATTTCCATATAAAAAACGTTTCAACATTTTTTTTTGAAAATTAAAAATGTTGAAAATACTTTTACATGGGAATTACTTTTTAAAATTCCTTAAATTGAAAATGGGTGTAAGGAACACTTAGGTGACATAAATTGAAACTCACCACCATTTCAATAATCCAAATGAAGCACGTATTTTTGAAATGAAGTGGTTTGTATGTAACACAAGAATTTAGCTCGAAATTCTTTTAAGTGTTACATGCAAACCAACGTCATTATTGGCTTGTATTTAGGAAATTGAATTAAAATAAAAATCAAACGAAAGTTTTTAATGATTACATTTTTAATTGCTTATAATCAGATATTATATATATCATAGATACAAAGTAAATATTTATTCATTTATGTACTATTAAAGCTACATTATTGATTCATATTTTTGTGGATGTTTCTTATGATAGTTCAGTTATATTTTAAGAGCTTTTTTCATCAAATTCACGAAAAAGAATTTAAAGATTTTTCTTTTTTGCCGTAATAACCTTATTGGTTACAATATTTTTTGGATAAATAACGCAGTTAGGACCAAAAACACTTGAATTGAGTGAGGTTTTCTCTCATAGTTTAGCATTATCACAATCAGCGATGTCTTGTTTGTGTTAAATTGACTACAGCCGTTGGGAAGATAAGTGAAAAGGTATTGTTATCTTTGAAGAGTTCTGTCCATGCTGAAGGAAGCTGGAAATATATTTCATATATTATCTTAGATTTCTTAGCAAAAGTTAAAAATGTACCTTTCGATTCATAGCAAAGTAACAAAGAGTAGTATTAACTCGAACGCCAATAGTATCCTTGGGAGCTTCAATATTAAAACAGCTTATTAAATCAAGGTGTTAAGGTTCCTTTAGCCCTCGTCTTGAACATCCAAGAATAAATTAATGTAAATTTGAAAGTTTCGCAACAATTGTTACTCTTTTCTTATGAACCGATTTCATTTAATAGTATTTAACGTAATCAGCGTCTTCTTCATCGTCAATAAGCTACAATAAAATAAAAGTAAGTTTAAATTTAGTTTAAAAGGCCTTTTTTTGTAAAATAATTTAATTTCTTACCATTTTTCTCTATATTTATGTTTACTCGCCATCTCTTAGGTCAGCGATAAGATTTGACGTTTAAAATGATAAACTTATCGACCTTCAGAGATACAGAAACCCATTTTATCGCATTTTTCCAGTATTTCTATTCCGTTTGTTCCAGTCGATAAAATTATCGCCTGTCAAGGTTATAGAAACCCGATGATGCGATAAAATGAGTTTTGTTTCAATTCTCACCGTTTCTCGACAAGTTTTATCGCTTCGCAAGTTACAGAACATGGGTCCTGGAAATTATTGTAAATCTTCCAGCCCTGGACGAGTACATAAGATGCACAGCAGCCAAAAGTGCACTTCGACTAGGGTGTCCATCTTATCTCTTTAAAAGAGAGCATGTTCTCTTTTTTCACTTTGATCTTTTTTACACTATCTTTTTCTTTAATGATTTTTTTTTTTTTTGTTGTTTTTTTTTTAGTGAAATTCGCTTTTGTTTTATTGCAGTAATTTGTATTTCAATGTCAATTAATAGGCTTAATGGCCCTATTCGGCCGTTGCGAGGATCACAGGTCACAATTTTTTGTGATTGAGGTTTCTTATAAAGTGGTAACAATTTTGTATTCTGTGGTAGCCCTCATAAGAAACCCCGCAAGAACAACGTGAGTTGTGATCTGCCAAGGAGCAGATCATAATTTTTAAGTTTTTATAAGGCGAGTCACCACGAGGTATAATGTTATTTTGACTTGTGAGGCATCAGTGAGGTTGCCAGAATAAGGCTGTAAGATTTCGTTCTTAGGTAAATTTTATAATTAAATAGGAATATGTTGTCAAAGCTTCTATAAATTTTTTAAATGATAGAGTTTTATAAGAAAAAGTACAAGAGAAAAATAATAAGACGGTACATATTATTGATGATTAAGGCAACTCTAGCGCCTTATCAAAACGAGCAGACCACATTTCTTACCTACTAAGGCCTATTTTCCATTTTACTTTTTAGTTGTATTTTGTTCAGCAATTTATACATCTACCAACGTGTGTATGATTCTTTGTGAACTACCCAGATAGACACCCTAATTTCGACTTAAAAAAATGAGCTCTTGGAAGCACAGCACCTATGGTCACGGGTCTATCTTGCAAACGTATGACACAGTGGCCTAACTTGATGTGACGACTGACTACGTAGCACCCATTAAAGATTTTAAAAAACACTTCTCCATTTTAATTCCCGAAAGACATGGATGGGAACCTAGCTCGCGCGAACAAGGTATCCCGTTCAACACCGATGGGTCAAAAATGGAGGAAGGAACAGGGGCAGGGGTGCTCTGTGAACCGCTCAATGTATTAGAGAATCATATTAACTCCCAGATGATTGTAGTGCGTCTTTCAAGCTGAGATTTACGCTATTGAAAAGGGGCAGAAATGGTACACAAGAAAAAACTGAGCTCGTCAGAGATCACATTTTTCGTGAACAGCCAAGCTGCAATCAAAGCATTAGCCAGTGAGACTATAAGATCCAAGACAGTAGCAAAATACCGAGGTGTACTGGAAAGTATTTGTAACTCCTACCAAGTCAAACTCTGCTGGGTTCCTGGACATAGCAATATAGAAGGGAATGATATAGCAATAACTTTTGGATTTCCAGGAACGACTGCGTTATCTCTAGAAGTTTATGGTCTAGAATCAATGAAATGGAAACTCAGTCAATTTTATCGCTGAGTAAAAGAAAATTAGAATCTTAAGCACGTGCTCTGTGATTGTCCAAACCTCAAAACAAATCGCCTCAGTTACTTCGGAAACAGGTTTGTTGGAGAACTGGACGATCTAGTGCAGATCTCGATGACAAATAGGGGAAAATTCGTAGAAAAAAACCAGAACCAGTCTATGTGAACCATTATTTAGGAACATTTCTGTTTTTATTTATAAGGGGATCACAATGGACCAATAGGCCCCCGTGTACACAACAGCCTAGGCTCTGCACACCCCTCCTAACCTAACCTCTCACTTAACGTTCTTAAGTTATGAAATGTTAACTATAGACGCAAGACCCGAAACCATTAAAAACGAGTCGTAAATCAACCAAAACTGGAACCTGTATGAATTTCGAAGGTCTTACATTCTATCTTCAAGCATCTAAAACATTTTATTTGCGCCTCCCCAAGCAATGAAGCAATAATTTATTGGTTTCAGAAAATCGGTCAAATTTCATGAAATTAATTATTTTATGAAACTAATTTCACCAATTTTATCATACCATTTCTTCTGCAGCAATAAATGAAGACGTAATTTGACGTCTAATGACTGAGATTTATACTGCTTTTCACCTTTACATGTAAATTGAAGGATTATGTTGGACTTCCAGTCCATGAATTTTGGCTGCAGCCGAAGCCGCTGTAGTGATTTTCTTTAAATTTTGGACTTAAGGTATTAAGGTGATTATTATCTAGAATGGAAATTGATATTTTTCTTTAACTCCAAAAATAACGGTAACTGCACCGATTTTGAATAAAGTTATTTATCTCAAAAAAGTCTCTCGCGATTTTGATTAAAAATAATCTAGTTACTTCAAATAGTTTGTTAAATATTTTGGTTAAAAAAAAAATTACAAACTACGATTATTAAAGGCTCTCCCAAACCAATGCGAAACATTCGTTGCGGCGAAAAAACATTCGTCACTCAAAATTATTTCATATGTTTCTCCGCCGCGTTGGTTTGGGCACTCTCATATATCACCATGTAAATAAATTTTGACATGCGAATGTTTTTTCGCCGCAACGAATGTTCCGCATTGGTTTGGGAGAGCCTTAACGGTGCCGTTTTTTTTTTTTTTTGATTTTTACATAACTCCTTAAATTTTTGTAAGCAATAGGTCCTATATTCTAATTTTGCAATACTTTAAGAATTTTTTTTTTTCACAACTAAGTTACAACAACAAAAACCGTCAATTTACTTTATACTTAGTTTTTCTCATATCTGGAGATTAAACTCTTGACAAAAGTTATTTTTGGAAAACACAGAATACTTAGTAATAAGATTTGATTGTTGCTATTTTTAGAACACACGAAATATTTCAATTTTCCATCCAGGTTCATTTAAGATCCTTAATTCACAAATTTATTAGGCTGTAGGTTCCAAAGGCAGGGACAGACCGAGAGCAAATGAAAAATATATATGTAATGCCCAACTTTATACAATAGCAGGCATTATTATGTACCTTTCATAACCATTTAAGAATTACATCTCCATTTCAGATATGGTGTTATATAGATGCAGACCAAAAAGATGCCATTTCTTGTAGACGTTTTTCACTTCTTGCCCTCTCTCCTTGACTCTCTCTCTCTCTGTCACCTCCAGTCTGTTTCTTGTCATTTAATGCTTGCCAGAAATGTTTACCCAACGCCATCATGTTAACCATCTGTGACAGTTAAAAACGCTCTTAGATATATCTTCGGTCTTAAAGCATTTTTCCATAAATTTAATCGTTTTATTTTCTGTTTTGAGACAAGATGGCTCACTTAAAACACTTTTTCAAATTAAAATGTGAAAAGGTTTAGTCGTCGTAGTCGTGTCGTCTGTTTGCCTTAAAACGCAGATAAATCACAATCTTGATGGAAAAATTTCATCTTGTCTAAACAGAATGGAACGCGGAGAAGGCATCAACATGAACGTTTTATTTTCATTCCAAAGTGGATTTGTTGCCATATTTTCATTCAAATGTTAAAAGGGATGGGATTCTAAAGCATACGGACATTTTGGGTTTTGACAAAATAAAAAATATATAAACTCAAAACTTATATATACATTTCTTGTATCTAATTGTGCTCTCTTGTGTAAAACAATATATTAAGCATATCTAGTTTTGCTTTCTTTGGATATTACAATCGTATACAGATGGGGATTTGGGTGGTTTTTAGTGCGTGAGGGTTAGGTTGGATTTATTTGGGTTTGAATTTTTGTTGGTTTTAAGTTTGACTATAACTAACTATTTGATTTTATCGGACCGCCAATAACACTGTATTTTGTTGCGATGGGTTGAAATGATATATAGAAAACAGAAGCTATATAGTGTATAGATACATTATATATATATGTATGTAGGGTAACTAATTTTTCCAAAACTTTTCGCTATTTTTTGAAGGAAATTTTCGTGATCCTTTATGGATCCTGAAAGTATGTACTTACTTACTTAGGTCCTCGGACCTATTACGTTCGTGATGTTTCCCTTACGGGACATAGGGCCTCCTACGCGCCATCGTGTACGATTTCTGGAAATGTATTTCAGCTCTCTCCAACTTTTCCCCAATCGTGCAGATTCCTGTTAGCTTGGTCTTTAAGCTAAAAGAGTTGTTTCTCCATATTTTGGACAGCATTCCGAACTCAGCCTTTGTTTTTCTGATTCGGCTGTTTACGTCCAGTTCAGTTCCGCCACCCGTACAGACAATACTCCCAAGATATTGGAAATCCTCTACCATCTCTACCGGTTGTCCAGAAATATTTACTTGGATTGATGAGGGAGTTCCAAGGCTGATCCTTTTAGTTTTTGCCGAGTTGATCTTAAGCCCTACGATTTCTATCATTTGATGGAGATCCATGCTCCTATGAGAGAGTAAGCATACGTCGTCCGCGTAGTCTAGATGTTTGAGGTGAGATTGCAGAGTCCACTGAATTCCTATACAGCCTTACCTAACCCCACTTTGGATTTCAAACTCCTCTGACAGCCTACCTTTGTGCAAAACGTGACATTTGGATCCATCATATGAAGCCTTGATAATAGCAATCAATTTATCTGGGATACCCCTCGTGGGCAAAGCAAGCCAAATAAATTCTCTATTGACACTGTCGAACGCTTTTTCAAAATCAATGAATAGCAGGTGAAGTGGTGATCGATATTCAACGCACTGTTCGATGATGATCCGCAGGGTGTTGATGTGATTCACACAGGAACATCCAGTGCGGCATCCTGCTTATTCGGCGTGGAGTGTGTCTTCGAGGTGGTCTTTAATTCGGTCCAATGCTATCCTTGCTATTATCTTGGCTACTGCAGGCAGAACGCATATTCCTCTCAGGTTTTCGCACTGTGTGAGATCTCCTTTCTTTGGGAGCTTGACAATCATTCCTTTTTTCCACTCTTCAGGAAAGCTCTCTGTTTCCCAAGCTCTCTCAATAAGTGCAGTAGCTCGCTCGATGTTGTTGGGGCTGCTCCTAAGAGCTCTGCAGGAATACCGTCAAGTCCAACCGCTTTGTTGTTCTTCAGTGCTTTGATGGCGGTGATGATTTCTTCTTTACTGGGGGGTATGGTGCGTATTCAGGAAATTATTACTTCGGGTGGCTCAGTGGGAATAGGGTTCACTTCGCTGGCGAAAACGCGGTTTAAAACCGCAGAAAAGTGTTCCCTCCACCTTTTGAGCTGATCCTCATCCGAAATTAGCAGGGATCCGTTTGTGTCTTTAACCAGGTGTTGTGTAGACCCTGGACAGCAGTGAGCTCTTTGGTAATTCTATAGACGGTCCTACTGTCACACCTACTAGCGGTTTCTTCTGCTTCTGTAGCCAATGTGTTGATGTAGATACGTTTATCACGTCGCACACTACGGTGAACTTCCCTCATCTTCATGCGGTACGTAGACTCAAGCTCGTTTCTCCCTGCTGCTGGGGTAGCTGCGATGCGAGCTTTAAGGTGTTTCCTTTCTCCGATCCTTGCCCAAGTTTCGTCGGAAAGCCGAACACTATTTCTTCATTGCGCCCGGCCGACTATACTTTCACAGCACACCAATGATTTTCGATGGATGTTTCGGCACTGCTGATTGCGTTCAATCCTTGTGAAAGGTGGTCCCCTAGTTGTTGGCGCACTGCGGGATCATTTAGTCTATCTGTATTAAACTTAGGCATTTGAAAGTTTCCTTGGGATCTCCGAACTGCAGCTGGTACGCAATCATATGGTAGCAACCATCAGATGGTGGTCCCGGGCCATTCCCATGTCAGCACCTCTTCTGTTACGGACGTCCTGGAGACTGCTTCTAAAACGCCGACTGATCGCGAAGTGGTCAATTTGGTTGGAAGTTGCTTACCTGTCAGTCGACACCCAACTGACTTTGTGGCACGTCTTATGCTCGAACATGGTCCCTCCAATAACAAGGCCGTTGGCATTGCAGAAATGGACAAATCGTTCGCCATTGTCATTTCGGTTACCAACACCATGTTTTCCCATGACATGCCTAAGCCCAGTGTTGTCATTGCCAACCTTGACATTTAAGTCTCCCACACAACTAACAATTTTTCCTCTATAAGGTCCATTTTTTAAATTTCTATAAGTTATTATTTCTACAAGGCTTCTATTTAGCTTGGACATCGAAGTTGCAAATTTTCGAAGCTATATTTTTTTAAACAGCTTCCTACAAACCTATTACAGGTAGAATCTATAATTTTCTGCAAGCCTGATTATAATTTTCTGCAAGCCTGAATATTTACAATTTGGTTATAGTTTTAGTAAGGCTCCCCAGAAATTAGTTTTGAGAGGCATGTGAAAGAAAAGCAAAGAAAAAGCTTTCACAAGGAAGCACTGCCAAGAGCTCTTGAGGGGCCTGCTTACAAACGCCTGAAACAAGCTATTATGTGTACGAAAGTCTAATGGAAGCATAATTGTCAGTGGAAATATGTCAGTTAATTTTATTTGTGTAAGACCCCTGCGCAAAAGCTTTATACAAGCATTATTTCTTGTACTGGTCGGCGCATATATGTTTCTACTGGCAAAAGAGGGTTACCACAGGTCAAATTATTTATGAAAATATAAATAAGAAAATCTGTATCATTTTGAAAATTTAAATTAAACCGATTCATTCAGTAGGTATGGTCTAATATTAAATCGTTTATATTTTACAAAACAAAAACGGAACAAACATTTATTTTCTGCAGTGAGATAAATATGGCAAAAGAAAACAATTTAAATTCTCTTGATAAAATAAAAATCGAAAAAAATATATTTATTTTTTGACATGAAACTATAATTATTTATATTGAGAATTACACTACAAATAATTTATTTATTTTTTATAGAAATGATTTAACAAAAACAGATAAACTTTCTTCATATTCGTAGTTTGTCTTATTTTTTTTTTTTAAGAAAATAATACCCCGGATCCCACCAATAAAAATGATTCCCTCAGAATTAAATTTGATCGCAGTGGTAACTCTGATTAAGCATGACATCCAATTTTAGTTCTATAACCCAGTAAACACAAGCCCCACACAAGCATAATAATTGTGTGAACTCTGTCAGGCGCATGCGGGAGAAGCATTTATTTCGATGAATTTGCCTTGCGAAGTGATGTCAGTCTAATTTGTTTCTATAAGACCTGTGAAGAGGTGGTTATCCAAACTTAATTTTAATCATCCTCTCAGGCGCATGCGCGGGAATTAATAATTCCGATTATTTGGTCTTAGCGAAGGGTTGCACACTCAACATGAAAGCATTAAAAGCTGGTACTTCGCATGGAAAGTAGTATTGATGTGAAAATAAGGTACTGCTGGCTGAATTATTCACAAACGAGGTGACCATAGTATAGTTACCGTTTCATCGTTAAAAAATATTGTCACGTTAAGAAATTCGAATGTTTTCAAAAATTGTCTTAGTATGAAGCTTTCATTTCTCAGTAGTTTTTTGTATTACATTTTTAACGTTTTTTAATATCTATACTACATACATAGGTACTTTCAGTTGAAAAAAACTTACTGAAGGTCTTTATTGTTTATGTTTTTTATTTTGGCAAATTAGTGTTTTTAAAAAAGATACAAATTAAAATTGTCAGTAAATGGTTTGTGTACAAAATGAAAAGTACATATTTTATGGAGCATAAAAGAGTTTATATTTTTTCTCAAATCAAAGCATTTCGTTTTTAAAAAACAATTATTGATTTCAACGAAAAACGAACTTATATTTTATTTGGTGTCTCACAAAAAGTTTGTTTGTGTGACCAATTCCATGTTTTCTCTAATGAGTAAAGTAATCATGGAAACATTAATAATTTAAAAAAAAATAACATTAAGTAATAAAAACTCCCTTGCCAGCAACAGACGAATGGTCACCTGTATTTTCAAATTAGTTTAATTCATCAGGAAGCCCCAAGGAAGTTTTTAGGAAGCTAATTTCGGTTTCAAGTGGTTCCAATTTGGCACTAATTTTTCATATGCCAGGCTAGCTCGATACCTAAGGTGCCCGTCTCTCAACCCAACCATCCTCGGTTCAACTCCCGCAAAATCCATCAAGTAAGTAATGTGTTTTTTCGGATATAAATAATTATTGTGAATTAAGTTCCAGAAGAAAATCATTAGTAGCATGGAAATAAAGGAGAAAATATAGAAATAAAAATAAAAAAATAATTCTTATTATGTTTTGCATTGTGCTTCGAAAAGGCTTTTCCTAGGTCTCGACAAGCCCTTTATAAGGGTTTTTAGATGTGTCTATCGAAACACTTGACCAAAACTACACTACTACATTTGCAGTGTTTGAGTATAGTTTTGTTTTATAAGGCCTTAGCGAAATAAATTGAGTGCTTCCAATAAACCTGTAAATGATTGCTTGAAAGCCTTTCGAGCTTCTCAATGTGGGCCAAATGTGTTTCTCTAAGGCCTTATTGAGTCCAATTTGCTGATTAGGGTCGATAGACCCTTACAGAAGTAAAATTGTTAGTTGGGCATCACCATAATTATATCTCCTCGTGGAATGCTATCATAAGCAGCACCCAGCCGGCTATAAAAGGCCTCCTTCTCCTCGTCAGAAGAGAGCAAAATTGGGGCGTATCACTGTATGATGGTGACACGCCGACGAACTCTAGTCCGGAACCTGGCTTTCAGGGTCCTGTCACGTAAAGGATCCCAGGAAATTAAGCTTTTGAGAGCTGTTTTAGAAAGCAGCAATCCAACGCCAGATTCCCGAGTGCTTCCAGGTGTTTTTCCGGAATAGAATAGAACAGTGTTACGGGTTGGTGACTTAAACTTCCCCGAGCCCAGCCATCTAACTTCACTTATCCCTAAGATGTCCATCCTATACTGCATGAATTCCTTCTCTAATTGCAGGAATCTGACATTCTGAGGACCTTCTTTTCCATCATCAAGAAGCGTCTTCACACTCCAGAAACCAATCTTTGTCCGGGTACAATAGCCAAAAGTCGGCAACGAGTTATCATTAATATTCCGAGGCGTAGTGTTGAATTCGGTAGCGGGTCGGTTTCAGTTACGGAGAATGCTAACCTCCGCCACTAATCCTAGAAAGCTAAGCCTTTTCGCACTTGTAATTTTGGCCTATTTATGTATATTGGGATACAAAAATAGTTGCCCGGGGACCACCACGAGGAGGTAAAACAAGCAGGGGCATTTTAATCTCGGTGGCTACGTTAACAAGCAAAATTGCCAAATCTGGAGGTTCAAAAACCCGGACGTTACTGTCGAAAAGCCAATTCGTCCACAGAGAGTGACAGTTTGGTACAGATTGTAGAGTGGTGGCATCATTGAACCCTCTTTCTTCGAAAATGAGGCTGGGAAAAACATTTCGGTAAACGGTGGGCGTAACATAGCCAAGTTAACCGATTTTTTTTTTGAACCAACTGAAATTGAAGACATGGATTTTGATGACCTCTGGTTTATGCAGGATGGTGCGCCTTTCCACACAGCACATGCCTCAATCGATCTTTAGCGCACCAAATTTCCAAATCGTGTTATCAGCCGTCTTAGCGATGTCAATTGCCCGCCTCTGAGCTGCGATTTGACCCCTTTGGACGTTTTTTTTTTTGTGGGGAACCGTGAGGAACCGATGTTATGCCAACAATCCGGAATCGATTGAAGCACTTAAGGCCAATATCATCCAAGCAATCCGTAAGCAACAGTCCGAAATCATCAACAAAGTCTGGAAAGTTGGAGTAATAGAATGCGCTACTGTGAAGCCAGCCGAGGCAGCCACTTGAACGATGTTGTGTTTCATAATACTTAAAGGGAATGTTTACTTTTACTAATAGAATAAAGCCATAATACATGGAAACAATTTAATTTTGATCATTTTATTGCATTCTTAAAAAGAAACTTGTATTTGGCCCACCGTGTAGATACCTATACAATACATATATATATGTAAATAATATATGAAAGTGTCCATTCGTATAGAAGAATAAAATGTGTTAAGTTGGTCTTCAACACTTTAAAGGAAGAGAACATATATATTTATGTACAAAAAGAATTTGGGAGTTCACTCGGGCGTATGTGTACTATTTTTTTTTTCTTTTTTTTTTCATTTTTCTTTTGAACTTTCTTCAAATTATGTATTTATTATTAAAAATATAATAAAAATTTGTATTATGTATATTATTTTGTTAGGCCCCGTTTTTCAGAGTAAGGCCCAGTTTTCAGATGATAAATGTAGAAAGCCTAACAAAACACGGAAGATAAAATATCATAAACATTTTTTGAGTTAATCCAAAGTTAACTCACCAAATTTTGTGAGTTAACTCAGGTTTAACTCTAACCCCGCACTGAAAAACTGACCTAAACCTTAATTTGTGCCCCTTGCAGCTTAGGAAATACAAATAAAGCTCTCCATTAAAATGAAAACAATTTTGTCAGCCTATTTTCAAAGTGTACAAAAATAATAAAACAATGTTAACATTAACAATAAAAAAATTCCGTGTTTTCATAAATTATTCAACTGATTGAATACTTTTTCACCGATTGCCTACGACATTCCATTATGTAAAGATAAACATCAATTGAAATCATTAGCTTCTTTCTAAAAAAAAAAAAAAGTTGAAACATAATATAAACATACGTCTTTTTTTGTAGCACGTGTTTACTTTCTTCACAACATGTTTAATGTACAAATGGCACTTAAGGATATAATGTGTCTACAAAATAAAGGTATTTTTTCTCAAATATTTATTTCAATCTTAAAGCTCCGATCTGTGATTGATGATTATAACTGAACGTGCGTCAAATCTACACCTTTATTCTTTTATAAAAAGAAATTAATTTAAATTTATGTGCGACACGAAAAATCAATTAGCAAACAAACAACAACAAAAACAATACAAAAATAAACTTTGTTATGTGCAATTCGCAAACATAACTGTATTCGATGGATGTATCCTTGAAGCTTGAAAACAAAAAAAAAATAAGTTTTTAGACGCCTGTATGTTCCTACATTTCATATATCTACACCTAGTATATTTTCTGGTTTTTCATTTTATAGTCAGTGAGGCAGCGTTTAATTTTTGGTAGCTTTGTATTTTTGGTGGATTTGTATTTTTGAAGAGATCTTTCAAATCGCTCCCCAAATTATATCTTGTCGATTGACAGGATCTTGTTCTGAAGAAGGATAGCTCGAAATTGGGTAAGTTACCTACATATGTATGTAATTACATATAAATAAGTGCTCAACAAATAATAAAACAAACTAGTATCGGCCAGTGGCCGAAAATTCGGCCAACAAAAAGTAATTAACACACTTTTTGGAGAAGTAAGAGAAATTTAAAATAACCAATCAGTTAAATTTTAACATTGAACATGTTTATATGCTCGTTTTTCACAAATTATGGTTGGTGCCAGTAGCGGATCTAGGATTTGGCTGTAGGGGGGGCTTGCAGTTTGGAAATCCATTTTGAGACCTTAAGTAATAAAATTTGCTTGTCCCAAGATAAATTTTATAATTTATAACAAATAATAGAAATCAGTTTATGTTTAATGCAAGACCGTACTCAACTTCAGTCGAACTAAACTTCACGACAACGCGGCAAAACATTATTTTTAATGAAATTAAAGCAGCTATATCGCACTAAGCGGCAACTGAAATTCATACGAATTCGTGTGAAGTGTAGTTCCGATGCAGTGCAGTTCCGGCGAGTGCGGTCTAACCTTTAAGGCTCAAGTATTTTTTTTTTCCTTTTTCTTTAATGATATCCGTTTTTTGTGTGCCTTTATATCCGCTCCTGTTGCGCTTCAAAATGTTTTCAACACAAAGTACAATAACAATTATTCATAATTGCTGTAGCGGAGATAGAAGCAAATTCAAAGGCGCACAATAATTTTAGCCATATATGCTTGAACTACGCGTACAAATTCGTTTATTTATATTATTTAAAAATTGATTAGATACCTACATTATGTAGTAATATTTTTAAATTAGCTGTGGGTATGTTTTGAACTTCCCATTTTTGACAAGATTTGAAAACTGTTTTTAATTGGCTAGTTCAGAAAAATTATATTTAAGTGTTCGTACTGGCAAAAGCTCATATATATGTGCTTTGACACGGTATTAGTCCTCTAAGATCTCATTTTTCCTGAATTATCTAAATCAAAGAGAAACTTTTTTGTTCAAACTGACACTTTACGACATAAGACAAAGCTGTTCTAAGAAATAAACCGCGCCCCAATTCAACCAGCGTGAATGAGTTTTCGTGTATACGCTGCATACGCCTTATAGGTATTCATGCTAAAAAATATGTCGACAAATTTGCACGTCACTCTAGATTCTAGAGGAATTGCAAATATTCATTTGCTTTTGCATGATTTTCTGAGCGCGCACAGAGAAAACTCACACTTTTGGAATTTAGATCCTTGACTAGAGAATTTCTATGTTTTGAATGTACAATTGCCTTGGACCTTTCAAATCTTGAAAACGTAGCCACGAAAATTTTTAAGCCCAGCCAAGGCCGTAAGAAACAATTCCTGTTGTATTAAACATACACGAAACTTGACATCCCGTTGTTCTCCAATGGTTTAAGCCTCAAATGCGTTTCTTTCGGTAAATAAGCTTTGTTTTTAGTATATACAGTTGGGGAATTTGACACGTTAATGTAAAGCCCCGACCACTTTTATCTCTTTTTACTTATCTCTTCAAGCCTTAGCCCCAACTTCGGACTTTGACAGTCCCTAGACTTGTGCCCCCAAAACTCTCTGGAATAAGGTTAGTTTTTAGGAAGTAAGTTGCTTAACCCTAGCTAGGTTTTTTGTCCAATATTCTCAGACCTTATTGCGCCAAAGCTGTTTTTTTCGTCCCAATTTTCTGGGTTTAATTTTTAGGGAAAGATTGTCGTTGCATTAAAAATATCCATATTCATAGCCCCCAACTTAGTTTTTGTCCAATTCGCTTCAGGCTTTAGCCCCAATCTTAGGGCTTTGAAAAAAAATTACATAACATAATAGTTCAGCCCCAACCACGTTATTTTGTACATCAAATTTCATATCTTAACAATATTTTAGACGGAATATAAAATTCTACTCGTTGTAATGTATTGCTTTCTATATTTCAAATTGTTTTATGATTCGGCTGTGGGGGGGCTTCAGCCCCTATAGCCACCCCCCTGGATCCGCTACTGGTTGGTGCTACCAAAATAAATAAATTAAAAATGAATACCTACAAATGAAAATGAATTTTAGAGTAGTTGGGGCATTTTGCGAAAAATTTGGTTGGTGTTACCACAGAAGATACTAATAAAATTAAAATGAACATATATCTTTGTAAGCGATGATCAGCGTAGCGTATTGAATTGGTGGTTGGGTGCTTGTGCTACCAAAGAAGGAAGAAGAGAACGAAAGAATGAAAAATAAACGATGACAGAAATAATGAGCTATATGTTTGTAGGTCTTTTATTGGTAGATTCAGACTGCAGGGCAGAACTACAGCAGAGTATCGAATTTTCGGTTGGTATGTTGTGTATAGTCACAGTGCGTGTTTAGTTGTTTAAAGAGTGTTGTTGGTAGGAAAAAAAAAACTTTTTTACAAAAAAAACTTAACTGTTTAGCAAAAAAAAATACAAACAAAAATAGCTTTTCTACAAAAAAAATTAACATTTTTACAAAAATATAAATTACTTTGTTATAAATTGATTGAAATTGAACCCGTGAAAACCGAAAGCTTTTTTTAGTTTGTCAACTAAATTTTATACATATTTGCGCTCAGCCCTGACTAACATAATATGTTCGACGGGCGCCTTTGTGGTCCTGCAACCAACTAGTCTCCAATATTAAGATTTTAATATAGTTCATTAAACCAGGCATAAAAGATTAATTAAAAAAAAAAAAAATCTATAATTGCAGGAAAACTTCGAAAAAAAAAATGAAAATCAATAAAAATGAACATATTAAGACTCAGCACCACACAAAGAAGTCTGATGATCGGGGTGGCACTCGTGAAATAGCTATAACTTCAACCAAAAATAACTTGGTGATAGAACGCTTTAGTTGTTGTTGTTACATTCAAAATTTTCAATGTAAATTATTGTCTGCACAGCGTGACTGCATTGTATGAACTTTAGTTCATACAAAAATCCTAATTAAATCAATTTGAGTTAATGTTCTTGTACCTCCCTTATTGACTTAATTATTCAAAACTTTATACGGAAAATTGATGTGGTACAAAAGTTGTAATTTAAGAATCTTGGTAGCATATTCTCTACAAGTAGATGGTTAAATAGTTGTAGACATAAAAGAAAATTTAAAATTTAGTACTTTTTGAATTATGATTAAAAAAGATGAGCATTTTGTGACACCGCATCGGACAGGTACAATCGTTCCTAACTTTATTTTTTCTTGGATTTCAATGAAATAATCTAAAGCTCGTACCACTGGAAAAATGGAAGTACTATAAAGTAGATGCCGCTTATAGTCACAAGAAGATGAGAGCCAACAAACGTGGCTGTGCTTGTACCCAATTCTGAAGATGGTTTGTCCCAATCAAAAAAGATCAGATCTTTTTGAATGAGGTGACAAATTAAAGCAGGGATGACTTAAATTTGTATGCAAACTTAATCGGAAAATGTTGTTCAAATTCATTCTAAAAATGTGACTGAGTTAATAGTCGTGTCGATATTTGGCGCATAAAATTGAAAAATTGATACAAAACTTTACAAATTTGTAAAATAAAACCTACGCGCTTATCGACTTCTTGACTTAAACGTCCACCGATAAGGTATAAGATAATGTTAAAAAAAAATTGTAGATTAATTTAACAAGAGCAAACCAATTAATATAAAATAAATTCGTGACTTACAAAATTCTAAACGAATGCTCTAGATTAAGGTTTAAAAATACTGGCCTTGAGACCTACCCAATAAAAAATATCTATAAATTCTTGAAAACTTCGAAAAATTAAAAACAATTTGAGTTAATGTTTTTTTCACCTACCTAATTTACTTAATTATTCAGTAATTATTAATTTAAGTTCGGTGGTTGGCATATTAGTACATAAACTAGAGATTACAAAGTTGGAAATCTAATACAAAATTTAAATTTAATGCTTTTTGAATTATGGTTATTAAAGACAAGCTGTTGTGACACTCAATTGGACAGATAAAATCGTTCCTTACTTTATATTTTACTGAAGGATTTCAATCTTTTATTTCTCTTGTCAGCAATTAAGCGTTTATGTTAATCAAACATAGCTGGTGCACTTATTGAACGCTCCAAACGTTCTGAAACAAACAACAAAAACTATTCTTATGGGAAGAATTAACTGGCTGAACACCAATAGCAGTAGGTTCACTTGTACTTAGTTGAAAATAGCTAGTTCAATTGACGAAGTCGAAAGGATGAACACAGTATACAGTCGAGCCCGTTCATAGCCATTTATGAAGATGAAATAAAAAAATAAAAAAATGTGCTTTTATCCGACACAGAAAAAAAGAATAAATGACGATAACAAACAAAAAAGTTCTAGTGTTACTTTGCAGATGTTAATTATCAAACGAAATTCGGTGCAGTATAAAATTGAGAAAACTTCAACTTTTTGCTACAGGTAGGTTAGGCAGTCAATTAAATCGGAGAAAGTCATAAGGCAGTAGTCAGTAAAAGTAGAATAACAGATTCAGGCAAGATGATATTTGCCAAAAAATTAGTAATGATAGGAAGATGTACCTAATTCGCTTGGATCTTCGACCATTCAATCACATTGGGAAATGGTTGAGCCAAATGGTGTAGGTAGCTGTGGATGAAGCTTGTATGTACATCACTGTCAAAGTAGAAAGATACGAAAATTGTGAAGAGCTCTAAAATATAACGTTTTAGTTTTTGCAAGAAATGTATGGTATGACACAAAGTTGAGCACTCTTGGTTGAAGTTACAGTCTTGTTTTCAGCCATCAGTTACCTACAACATTTTTGGTAGCTTTCACAAATGAAAAGCTTACCAAATTAAAATAATTAAAATGTACCTTATTGCATCACGATACGTTGTCAACATTACATCCTTACAAGAATTTCAAAATTCAAAAAGATATGGAATTATTTACTTTTATTGTGTATTTATGTTAAAATAAAGAGTTCTTCTATTCAATTAACATTATCGTTTTCTTATATAACAGATCTTGCTTCAAATTAATTTTAATTAATTTAATTTTGTTTAAGTGCAAACAATTAGTCATGTTTTTGTTTTATCTAGCAAATGTAAGTCATTTTCAATGCCCCCATTCTTACTCTATGAGTGAAATCTGTAAATTTTTTTTATTGTTAGGGCTTAACTACAACAGATCTACTTTTTGCAAAAAGTGCAAAAGTGAGAAAAACATGTGAAAAGACATGGTAAACATGTATTCTACAAAAAAACTACTTCAAAACAAACATACTAAAATTGTTCTGACAGATAAATTAAACCACCATATATAATTTTTAATTGTTTGTTGTCTTCAGCAAATATATTCATTTCCTACTTTTGTACTTTTTGCAAAAAAAAAGGCCAATGTCGTTAAGAATTCATAAATTTTTTATTTAAACAATACCTGATGTTTGTATATTATTTCTATCTGTGACTTAACCTCTGCACCTTTCAAAAAAATATGAAAATATTTTGCCGCAATAAATCAACCAAATATTACCCTTCCTCAGTTAAAACAAACTTTGCCCTACTAAAATTATGAATTACTATGTGGATGCAACAGTTAGTTTTCTTAACCGCCAATTTATTTGATTTTTGCGTTGTTTCACTTTGCCAATATAACTCAAGATATAAGCTTTGTATGCGAACCTTAATTTGTTTTTTTTTTAGACTTTGTTTTGCTGTTTTTCTGCGTTTTATAAATCTCCAAGAAAAAGCCGATAAGGTCCTCCTAAAAAGCTAATGTCTTGAGTTCTATTGGTGGGATTGCCAAAGATTTAGATGATTCGACTTAAGAAAAATGACAAAGCATCATAACATATGTATATTTTTAAAATTTATTGAAGTGGTAATACCTCTGGGAACAAATTGGAAAATCGCTGTTTTTAAAACCCCACCCTCGCCAGAGGCTGACAAAAATCTCTCAGACTTTGGTTTTCGATACCACGATATAAGCGCCTACAAACCCCCATACTCATATTTTGGTTATCCATCCACTCCCAAAATTTGATGTATGCTCTTAGACTATAACATTAACATATACTATGGTAGGCAAAAACAAATAGATACAACGAATCTTGAATTTTGGAACAATTAGGAGGAAGCGAATGTTATAGTTCCATACATTTGTTGCAAGATTACATTCTTTATCTAAGCCCTTAACCTCTAATGACAGCCAGACACCTTTAAACTATTAAACTAATCGTATCATTTACGTTGTAGTGTCAAAACTAAACTAATTTTAATATGCTCTTCGGGAAACTATTCAGCATCAATCACAATCAAAAATACCCGTACAGTGTGGACTTGGCAACGTCAAATTTGGCCCCTAACATAAAAGGAAAAACAGCCCCAAAAATGTATATGAGAAACAGCAAAACCAAATAAAAGTTTAAAATTTGTGAATTGGGACCATTTTTCATGGTTTTATGGCAATTTTTCATTCTTAATTTTGGGGTGAAATTTCATTATAAAAAATGGCCCCAAACTTTTATTCTTAAACCAAAATACAAAAACTTTGATCACAGACCAACGCACAACTTAGCCGGCAAGCGACTGAAATCATTGAACCGCGAAGTGGACCAAGCAAGGTACTTTTAATTCTATCCCAAACGAACGCAAAACACTTTTGTTGTTGCTTCTTACACTTATTTTGGGATAATTTTTCATAAGGTTGGAGCCATTTTTTCATTATAAGGCCACATTTGGTGACATTTTTCGTTTGGGGCATCTTAAAACAAAAAAACAATAACTTATCCCGAGTTCGTTCTTTTACAAATAATACTTACCTACTTTTTTTAAATACTGACATACATACATACACACAAACAAATTATTTTTTTATATAAAAGCTTAGTCTGCTATAGTTCAACATTTACATATATATTTCCTTTGGAAGTTGTTTTTGATCAAAAATATATAAAAATGTAACTTTCTCTGTTGTCCGGCAAGTTATGAATTATAATTTTTCACCAAAAAATCCAAATAAATAATTATTACCATCTCCCAAAATTTCAGACTTCTAATCCGAACCCTTAAAATGATAAAAATCATTTATCTGGAAAAATTAAAATGTCCATTAAATGCGTCAACAGCTACATATAGACATAATTTTTGGTTTCTGTACATCTGTGGGTCAAAACCTTTCCAACGTTATATAATTTATGTAGTTCCGTTGAGTATTTACAGAGAAAAGTGTACCGTTAGGTTTTGCTTAGGATTTGCTAAGCGTATTAATATATAGATTTGGTTTAAGTCAATTTTTTTTTTAAGAGGTGATTTAACGTGAGAGTTGTGTAAAGGCCTTAAGCTCTTATTCCTTACACCAGAAATTCGTTCTAAAGTTTTGTATAACATGTATTTTTTGTTTACCTTTACGGTAAAATATTGTATATAATTTAAACAAAAAATTATGAAAATGTGTTGCACAAAGGAAAAGACACAATTTAATTTTACGTATTAATATAATGATGATTAAATAGTTAACCAGCTCTGTTTCAGCTTAAATTAAAGGCTCACCCAAATTAAAGCCAAAACGGCACGAAACATTCGCCGACGGCATGAGCATTGTTACTTGTCATTTTTGTTATCATTGTGAATAATTCGCCTTAATTCGCGTTGGTTTGGGAGAGCCTTTATTATGTAACGCTTCTAGACTTATACATCAAATTTGGAAAATTCTCTTGGAAAAACTAAAAGAACTTTTTGAGTAGGATGTATGCACACTTTCCTATTTTTGACGTACGCCTTTATTTATTTTTCTTCTGTTCTTTGTTAAATTTCCCACTGCTTTCCATTAGTTTCAACTTTAAACTCCTAGCCTTCAATTTTTGGAGTCGCACGGCACGGCTGAAGGAGTACGACTAAAAATTGGTAACACAGGGAGATGTGATTTGAAATAGACGGAATTGAAACAATGAATAAAAGAAAATTAAGAAAAGTAGAGTCTTCTTCTTCTTCATTTTACCGACGGGCGGCGATCTCGAGTGGGACTAAAACTCTCCCAATCAACTGTTTCGCCTAAGAAGAGTCAAACATTTTAATATAGAATCTATAAATCTTGGCATAAGGAGGCAAATAAGATCGAAGAAAACTTCGTCAAAAATGAGACAGTTAAAAATTAAGGAGGATGTAACATCAATATGTGCACACCCTGGACATAACAAAATCATTTGAGTTAAGCGAAATATAAATTCGAATATGGAATTGAATTCACTAAAAATTGTTTTCTGTTTGAATACGTTGCAATAAAAAATATTTTCGTTTTGGTGTAGGTATCAACAACAAAAAAAACTTGAAAAAAGGATAACAAGGTAAAAGCTTATGACTTTATAACAACAAAGCGGAGAAATGCAAAATAAAATAAACTTAACAAACATCACGATTATTACTCCCACTTTCGCTCTGGACCAAAAGAAAACAAAAAGATTTTCCTTCGATATTTCATAGTTGGTGTCCTTACCATTCTATGCACTTGCGAATCCCCAAGAAAGACATAAAGTTAGCATTTTTATTAATAAATTTATGTGAGCTCGTTATACTCTAATACTCTGTTTTGCAGGACAAAAGGCTGATTAGCGCCATAGCTTTATATTTACAATACAAAAATAAAGATAAAGCATAAACACATAAACAATGTTTAAATTGAAATTATTGTTGTGAAAAAGTGGACCATTTTTGAAAAAAGAAAAAAAAACATCAGTAAGTAAATGCTGCTTTATAATCCCCAAATTGAAACTAAAGAAAGTTTAAAATCGTAATAGCTGACACTCTTAACAGTGGATAAGGAGACAATTTTGTTGTTAAGGTTTTGTTGATGTTAGTGAAAATAATTAAGGATTAGGGCTGGCCACGAGACGAGAAAAGTGTCGGTCTCGCATGACGAGACCGAGACGAGACTGCCTTTTAAGCAACCGAGACGAGACCGGGACGAGACTGTATATTTGGACCGAAATTTACAGAGAGTCTAATAAATTAAAAAATCCAATTCCAGTTAAATATTTATTTTCTTCTGCACATTTTCAAACGATAAGCGAAAATATTTCGTCCAATAATCAACAGTTTTTCCGGAAATTTTGTTTTTCGGAGACGAGACCGAGACGAGACTTAATTATACAAGACCGACACGAGGCCGAGACGAGACTAAAAGTTTTCGATTTTAACGAGACCGAGACGAGACTTAAAAAACTCTCGCAGAGTCTCGTCTCGTGGCCAGCCCTATTTAGGATGAAAATAGTATAAGTGGTAGAAGTCAGTTGGGCTGAAGTATTTGGGAAACTCATTACATGATCAATAGGGCAAGTATTGGTTTTGTGTCAAAAAGAAAATTCGATGTTTTTATCAAAACTAACATTACGATGATGGAGAAGTCCAAAAATGTGATTTTCGTCAAGACGTCCATCGGTCTGTTTGTCTGTGCGTACATCGAGCTAGAGCCTAAACGGTTGGACGGATTTGCTTCAAATTTGGCGTGAAGCATTTTTATGTGAGAAAAATTCAAATTTTTGTTTTAGCTTATCTGGAACGGGTAGCTGCCATACAAAAAATGTGTGAGTACCGGGACTCAAGGGGATGATGTGTAAACATCAGTGTAGTATATAGTTTATACTATAGCTTACAGTATATAGTAAACTGATGAGGTTGCCAAAGGCGCCCGTCGAACATGTTATGTTATTTCATGTGATTCAGGGCTAGCGTAAATATGTATTTAATTTTGTTTCTAACCCCACCCTCCACTTCAAAAAAAAGGTACTTTTAGAGAATGTGGCAACTCTTAAAATCATACCCAATTTACACGTTAAAATCATAACAGTTGCACCATGCCTTAAAAAACTGCATTTTCCACAATTATATGATGATGATAATTTTCCCGACACTATTTAATGCACAAACCGTTGGCTTGGTTGGTGTCGTTGGTGTATTACTATACCCAACCACATTACCGATATTTACCACATTATCTCAAATTACTCTATTCAATACGCGAACCATTCGCATCCATTAGTTAAAAATCTAAATAAACAAGATGGTGGTGTATCCGTAATTTTGCCTTTCCTCTTTCAAGTTTACCCATACCAATAGTTTGTTTTTTTTCTTAATACCTAGCGCTAAGATGTTTACACATCAACAATTTCGGTTCTATCAAGTTGTCTCAAAAACTGCTCTAACGATTTTGATTTAACCCTTTCGGTACGGATGTGGTACAATTCCATATAAATATTCTTTGTCTTATACCATTCCGTCCCGAAAGGATTTAATTTGTATATGTCATCTCTAGACCAGTTCTAATAATACTACATACCACGTTTTAACCCATATCTACTCGTCATTGGCTTTGTTGAATTTGTATGAATATTTTTTTTACGAAAAACTAAATAATAAGTAATAAATATTTATAAATATTTATTTATATTCAAAACTGCTATTTTTAACATGTTTTTATTATTTTATCGTTAACGATATAAAAATACTATCAACCCTACGAGAGCAAGTTCGTGCGATCCAGTCGTGCATATTTGATCGGTTCGTTATCATGAATACTTTTGTTAAGAGTGGTTAAGGAGCTCTTTTATGAATAAAACATACAAACAACAACATCATAACAACACATGCAAATAAAACAACCATAATATATAATCGTCACATGACAATCATTTTATGTTAATTAATCGGAACAAATCAATTAAAATTATTAATAAAATAGGTTACAAGAAACAATGAAACCTTCAAGGTTGAAAGGTCGACTTGCATTCTATCTTTAGTACTCTTCTATCAATAAATATAAAAAATGTTAAACCTATTAACTAAATGGCAACAGTGCCATTTCAATCTAGTTATTAACTTTAAGTCTCATATAAACCATAAATGTCTTAATTTAATTAGTGGCATCTGATGCATCTGAAGAATACTTAAAGCAGCTTTCTAGAGCTCTCTATCCAGGTGACCAACTTATGATGTCTTTCACCATCAGCACTGAGAACACACCAAACGTCAAGTGCCAAATTAAAAAAAGATTATAAAGCTTAATTTCTTAAAATTCCCACAAGTGACATAAAATCTGAATACCCAGAGAATTAACTATACTGAAATTGACCCGATTCCTGAACCATGATAAGAGCAATTAAAAAAAAAACGAATCCCTCTTTCCCTCAACAAAATGAACAAAAATGTAGGTCAGGTCCTAAAGCAACACATTTATAGGTATGTATGCACAGCACATACATATAAAAAATAAGCTTCACTGCACAAACTTACAAATGCGGCGATGATAGATAGTGGTGAGAAGAAGTTCATGGTTTAATTACGACAAGACTTAAGATTGATCACAGAAGCACACTTTGAAGATGGGTTTCTTTTTATAGACGTTTTTACTTATATGAACTTTAATTACATTATAGCATCTCCAAAAGTCCTTACAGTTCTTCAGAATCAACTCGAAACAATCGTTTTTGTCTTTTTGTATTCCAAACATTTTTATATCTTTCATGGATAGATCTTATAATAGTTCCCAAGGAACTATGTTGGCAAATAAAATTAAAACAAAAAGAACGTCTGGGTTCAAGTTGATGATAAGTTGACCAATGCAATGGTCCTAGCATAAGGACTTCTTCTCGAGATATTTGTTTTGACATGTTTATTTTTTTTTTTTTTTTTTTTTTTGTTTTTCCTTGAGAAAATTTAAGCTCCTTGTGGCAGTAAGAATTATATAGACTTTAACAAGGAAATAATTTATTTAACACTATTTTTCTTTTAGAACCGAAATGAGGTAGTTTCGCAAATGACCGAAAAAGTGTTTTCATGATCAAAATGCTACCTATGTAAGTAAATTTCGTTGGAGAGCTCATTTTTTGAATTTTGTTTGGTTTGTTTTTGTTAATTTGTACAGTTTGTTTTGACATCTCTATGCAAAAGCCTTTCAAATACACATATAAAAATAGATTCCTACTGAATGCTCGTTTAATAGGGCAACTATTGGTTTTGTGTCAAAAAATGTCGCGGTTTTAAATAAAACTAACATCGGTTTGTCTGAGCGTCCTGACGTACATCGACCTAGAGCCTAAACAGTTTGACGGATTTGCTTCGAATTTAGTGTAAATCGTTTTAAATGTAATTCCTTAGAGGACAAATTCAAGTTTTCTCTTTTTTTTCGACTCTAACGATTTTGATTAAAATTCGTTCATGTAGTCTTTAAAACATTTTTAATAACACTGCATACAACTTTTTCCAAAACAATCGAATAATGGAAATAAAATTTTGGGACTTTTTGATAAAAATTGCCTTTTTTATAATTATTTCAGTATATTCCCTCATATCTCGTCATTAGCTTCGTTGCTTTTCTTATTACTTAGCAATTTGGTACTTCTAAGTTAGTCAACAAATATTGCATTTAAAATTTTGTATGAATAATTTTCGTTACGAACAAAAATAAAATCAAAGAAAAATTTATTTTTTCTTAATTTTTAACTTTTTTAACAACATTTCAAAATTGCTATCTTAACATGTTTTTTATCATTTTTTCGTGAACGATATACTAATATAATCAAACCATTACTAAATCTAGACCGGCAATGTCTTGCCACATTGTTTTTGTTAGCTAAGAGAGCAAGTAAGTGTGATCCATTTCACGATGTCGACATTATTTAAGTCGATCAAAAAATTTACGTCATTTAAAATTTTAAATATACATACTTATAGTTATCAAAAAGTCGACATTTGGCCAGTCGACATTTTTTGTCCATTATTCGTACCAAACCTCTTTTTTTTTTGTTCACTGTATTTTTTCAGAATATTATCGAAGAACTAAAAATACCGTCAATCTTGCCTAGCTAAACATTCAAGTTGTTAACCAAAAGAACAAGTTCGTGCGATCTAGGCATGCAATTTATTGCGTTACAGGTACTATAGGGTACATAATGTTTTGAATTATAGGACAAAAACGAACTAGATAAATTTTTTTGACCAGATTATTTTACAGATGATTAAACTTTTGAAAAATGGGTCCCACAATTCTGTCTGTCTGTCGGTAGGCCCAGTGGCATAGCGTGGGGGTTGGGGCAGGGTCGCACTTTGCCGGGGGCGGCAAATCGGGCGACAAGAAATTAAACAAAAAATCTACCTACCTCCTCGCTTTTTTATATTTTTACTAATCCATTATTCTTCAAATTAATTAATAAAATTAATTAAGGGCTACTGGTGAAGTAACCAGATCACAGTGTATCTTGAGAACCATGTATGCTAGAGATTTGAAGTAAGGTTCCAAATTTACGGTTCTTAATGCATTTCCAGAAATGCTAAATCCAAATTTTGATGTCCTTTATTTGCAAAAAAAAAAACTGCGCTGCCAACTTTACAGTGAAATTAGCAGGTCTCATAGTGTATCTTGAGAATTAAACATGCTAGGAATTTGCAGTAGGGCTCCAAATGTTTTTGCATTCATAGTGTATCTTCAGAATTAAGCATGCTATAGGAATTTGCTGTAAGGCTAGGTCAAAATTTAGTTTACTCAAATCTCTAGCATGCTTGGTTCTGGAGAAACAGAGATACACTTGACCTGGTAACTTCACTGTGAAGTTAGCAGGTGACTTGATTACACCCTCTATATTTGGTGAACTGCAAAATCGGGAAAATAAAGTTGTCCGGCCAACTTTCAGATGTACCCTTCTACTCACGGTATAAAATCGGGGGGGGATGGGAAAAATGCGCTCTGCCTTGGGCGGCAAAAAGCCACGCTATGCCACTGGGTGGGCCTAAACCACCCAAGCTATATTCTTCAGATGTTTGACCTTAGGTTGTTAGGGAATTCCATACAGAGGAAACTAAAATTTTTCTAAGCTCCAAAAATTACAGTACCTATGCCCTACCACTCTAAAAAGGTGTCTATCTTAAAAACGGCTCTAACGACAATATTTTGATTTCAAAAAATAAGAATAGAGCTTGTTAACAGAACAGTTTTGTTGACTTTTAAATTTCTTATCCTTCTTCTGATTTCGAAATGTGGACCCAGCTAGTTTGGAGACACACTGCAATTTCCTAGTAAGATGAGGTCTCGAGATACACTTTGTTGCCACTTGTCATTTTTATGAAATTTCTTAAAAATAAGAATTTCAAAATTTGGACCTAGCCTTATGTTTAAATGCAAAAAAATGCAAATTTGAAGTTGGAGATACACCATGTGACCTGCTAACTTCACTGTCAAGTTTGCAGGTCACTCAATTACACCCTCTATTTGATGAAGTGCAAAATCTAGAATATAAATGGAAACAAACACATTACTCACAGCAGCAACCGACGCGACGTATCAAAAAAGCTTTCCCATACGATTGGGATGAAAAATTGCATTATGTAAGAAGAAACCCTACGCAGGTCTTAGAAATTCTGGTATAAACAAAAACAACATTCACTCATATCAGATAATATTGGGGGAAACAAGTATTGGGGGATTTGTAATACAAAGTCTCGTCTATTCTAATTGTTTTTAGGCATTGTCAAACCTTATTTTGACTGTCCATAATTTTTAAATTCCTCATCCTATTAATAACCGTTGTATAACGCGATGTATGTAGATGCAAAATATCAGCTTTTTAAAAAATAGTTCTCCATTTCCAGAATATGTCTGAAATCTGAATACAGTCGACTCCACTTAACTGGAACACCATAATTGCAGAATATTTGTTTCAATTAAGCGGAGTTTTCACTTAACCGAACTTCAGATAACTAAAACTTTTTTTAAATAAGCGGATAGTCTTAGAGCCGGCAGCAAATTTTGGCAGTGGATTGATAACCATACTCATAATGAGGGTTTGTATATAAATAAATAAATAAATAAATAAATTGGAAAATCGCTGTTTTCAAAGTTTTCAGTTTTGCAGGTGATAATAATAAGTTGTAACTTTAGTAGATATCCATGTCCTCAGTTATATGTATGCACCTATAATACTACTCCAGGCTCAAACGCAGGGGGTGAAAATAGATGTTTTCATTTAAATCGGAGTTGAAACATTATTGTCCTTCAAGTCAAGAATTTGACTTTTCGTGATAAAATATAATATTTAGTAACGTTTAAAATTTGATGGCAGCATTCAACGGTCGTTTCACTTATGCGGAGTTGAATAAGTGAAGAATGTTCATTGAGGCAAAAAAGTTTGGTTCAATTATCCGCAGTTTGCAATTGAGCGGAGTTCAGTTATGCGAAGCAGTTTGTGTGAAAATTCTCAAAAAGCCTACGGAGCCTAAGCGGAGTTGACTGTATATCTGCTTATTGAAATGGTACAGACTAAAATGTAATGAAATATTTCTTTATTGATTGGCATGCTGCCATGCGTCCTGGGGAGCTTACATTAAAAATCATTTTTTGGCTAATTTCGTTCAGAGTGCGCAACACTCCAACTTTTTGAAGTTTTAACTGTGCAGAAAGTTAAATGTATTGAACAAAGAGAATTCAGGGTATTTATTCAATCAATATTGAAATTAAGATGTTTTGTGTTGTACATACATAATGTATCCACCTACAAAGCTAAAGGGAGAACAAGAAAAAAAAGACTGTTTAAATGTATTCCTTCGTGTTTGTCAATTTATCCTTCTCAAGACAACATACCTACTCAAAAATTTTATCTTTGATAGTAAATTGGACTGCACCAACAAAGACCAGCGATTTAATTAATTCTTGACAGTTTATGTGTTTTTCAAACAATGGCAATGCCAAGAATATACCACTTTATGTACGATGACGCATCATAATATTCTAATATGCATGATGCCAAGGACCATCAAAACTGAAAAAAAAAAATGTCTTGGCACTGCATATAATTTCTCTGTGCTCTGCAACGACAACGACGACGACGACGGCGACAACGACGACACAAAGAGATGTCATTAACTCATTGGCTTCTTCAGCTGAAATCTTGACAAATAACAGTCATTTCTAGTTCCTACTGCATTAAAATTACCATCGTCCTTTTTTCTGTAGAGAATATTTCCATCTTATTATTTCGGTCACACAGTTTTCAAAAAATAAAATTAAAAAAAAAATACAAAAATTGTAAGGACACTATTTTGTGTCCCATTCCACTGAGATAGCAGCACAAGTTTGTTCATCCTTTTGCAAATCCTTTTGCTGTTCCTACATTGTGTGTTCGCCTTTCTGATTTACATACATTTTCCCAGCAAGCAAAGAGCAGAGTCAAGGTTATTTTATGCTAAACAACCCAACCACACACAGTTCTTGGAAATTTTTATATTTTTTTTTCTCAAAACAATGCCGTTTTATGTGGATGTGTAGCAGATAGATGCCAGGACTTGGTAGCTTGATGTTTCATTGTCATGCATTCGCACGTCAGAAAAGATGTCGCGGCTTTAATTTGTTTTTTTTTTTTGTTTTGTTTTATCTCTTCATGTGTTATGAGTCTTGTACCATAGCGGATGCTTAATTAAGGTGGGAGGCGTTGGCGATGATGACTGCCTTTTCTTTTTCGATCGTGGCCACAAATAGAAATGCCAGGCAAAAGTTTTAATAGAAAGAAGTTATACAAATTTAATAAGCTTTGATACCTATGATGGCAAAAATAAATCAGACATTTACTAATGCCGGAGCCGGATTTACAAAATAACTGCCAGGCCAGACAAATAAATACTTAATAACACAATTTACACTGGGTCAAGAAGTATAATGCTGCGCGATATATTTTTAATATCAAGATATGTTTAAAACTTTAGAATGGTTAATGACTTCGTCTTTCTGGGCTCCACTATAACCTCCCACAATGATATCAGTGATCCACTGTTAAGAAGGTGTCGACATTTAAAAATCGTAAAATGTCAAAAATGGTCATTTTTTTACGTATAACTCCGAAACGGTTCAAATTTTTGAAAACATCTGAATACAAAGTTTGTTCATTATGTAAATCCCTATCAGAAAACTTTATTATTTTTTTTTTTAAATAACCGTTTTAAAGTTATAACTTTTTTTAAAGTTTGACAAAAAATTAAAATTTCTGGCTTTTAGCTTTTTACTCTTAAAAGCACAAGTTGTCGAAAAAAAATCTTCCGCTCAGTTTAAGGACCATAATATTCTCTTCAAAAAACTATGTCACTTTTTTCCATACGACTCATAAGTCACTACAAATTGTGACTTCAATAGTGTTAATAGTGTCAACAGTGTTAAAAAACTATTTTTCGCATATATCTCTTAAACTATAAGCTTAATTGAAAAATTGTATTTACAAAATTTATACATTATGGTACTTTATATAAGCATGCATCAACAGTTTTTTTCAAGAAGCCATAATTTTTTTATGATATCATTATTTTAAAAAAAATTCAAAAATTTGAACCGTTTAGGAGTTATTCGTGAAAAACGACCATTTTTGACATTTTACTTTTAACGGTGGATCGTATGAAAAAAATTGTCATACATTTTTTATTGTGATGACATAATCTACAAGTTTTGCATGAAACACTTTTCGATAGCATTTACCGTTTCCGAGTCTTATGCGAAAAACTGATATTTTCTACATTTATCCATTGATAACTATTGACGCGCACATGATTTGGTAATGGACTTTCGCGACAGTATTTCTTATGCCAAAATAAAGACGATTGCATTTAAAAACCTTCACTTGGATTTTTTTACCATATTGGCCATTTTTTGTACATTTTGCCTGGGCTAATGTTCGACTTTAAATAACCATAAACTTCCATAGTGCATTTCCTCATTACGTACTCTTCTATGTAACTATTCAATACACTTATTAATAAGCCATACATTTTTGAAAAGGTTATTACGTTCTCTTTATTATATATAGTATTATATATAGTATATATATATAGTCATATAGCTGTAAACCATGGGGCTCAAAAGAATTGCATTATTTTATTTTTGCGTTTTTGATGGCTTAATATCTTTTGAACCCCATTTCTACTTCTTAACGGCTCTTTAACAAAATGAAGTACACGTAAAAAACTTTTCAACTATGTATAACACTTTACTGTGGGTGGTAAGACAAGCTGCAACAAGAGTTGCATTACTCTCTTTTTTGGTGCATTGAAGGGCAATATCTATCGAACCCCATTAATTAAACTAAATTAATTGATGTAAACGGCATTACCTTTTAAACGATGAGTTGGTGTTGTGTTGGTAGACCAGCTATCATACATTTTTTGCCATTCTCCTTTGATGAGCAAATTGAATTTTGGCATGAATTAAGCCCTTCTATATTTGAAAATTCGAATTGCGTACCGAGATATAGGAATTATACAGCTCCATACAAAATGCAATTTGTTGATATTTTAAAAAAAGTGTAGAAGTGAGCCTTCTTTTTTGCAGAAATGGAATAAGCAATTAGAAGTAGAAGTAGAAGTTTTTTGTGAAAATCGAAAGAAGGTTGGCTGAATTCACGGTGGTTTTTAATTCTATAGGCCAGCATGCATGCATTTTGGTAATGGAATGGGCACTTCCAAACATGGTATGGTGTCGTTTAAATTCATCATTCGTTTAACTAATTAATTTCATTATGGAACCTACAAAAAATTCAAGCTGGCAACACTATGTTTCGCTTCTAATTTTTTGTTGATTATATTCATTCGAATTTGTTTAAAATTTATTCATGGTTTCACGCATTCTTGAAAATAGGTACATACCTAGGCAGGTGCTCGTACTTTCATCTTTGTTGATTTGCATTTGCATCGATCCCGCTTCATTCTGCCTCTGCTATACACCCGCCAAATCAAGTTATTATGATTAGGAATGCAAATTATTTCATGTGTGAGTTACCAAGGCTTTTTAATTAATATCAATGAATAAATATTCTACAATACTCGTACAACAACACAGTCCTTGTTGTTGAATTTTGTATTTGTTTATTTGTTTGCAAACCCCTTCTTCATGGCATAGCATTAATTTCTTCATGTTTAAACAAACACTTCTTAGATGAAGATTTCGATGAAATATAATCAGTCTGGAGAGGTAAACAAAAACTATAAATTAAATTATATCTTAGAATATCTAGACTTTATAATAACAAAAACCATACATATAGCTTTATTCATATTCAAGACGGATAGTAGGCCAAGGTTTCATCAGAACGTGTTATTTTCTTCTTATAGTATAACCAGCATAAATAACCTCTTCATTAAATGAAAAGAAAAGTCGGGTGAGTGGCTTGATTCACTAGGTGGTTCACATTGGCATACTCTAATGTCAGTCAGTCTCCTAGTTTATGTTCCTTTCAAGTGTGCCTGAAACTTGAGGAGATAAGAATGGAGAAGCTTATTATTTAGATTTTGAGTAGAACTCTTTGCCTTGGCAACCTATAAGATTTTGTTAAAAGCATATAATGAAATATCTACCTCTATGGCAATGCAACTTCTAATGGTGTTTGACACCTGCTCGTGGTTATTATTGGACCTATTCTGGGTTAATAGAGTTGGAGTTGGTACACAACATACTTCATTATTTAATGACCAGACATAATAATTGATTTTTTAATGACTGTTGCCCTTAAATTAAGAACAGAGTGTTTTAAGACAAAAATGGTAGATGAAGCTTGAAGGTTTGAATGAAATAACAACTTGATGCCTCCAGTTTGCTATAAAGTCTAGCAGAAAACTAACAACTTCAGGCTTAAAATTGTTATAAACTCTAGCAGCTCTCCCTTTTCATAAGTGCATGATAAAGGCGAGACAACACTAACACCACAGTGGTGGATTAGGCGCCAGTTATAGCGATAATTAAAAACCATCAGTAAAAATTTTCTTTTGGATAATTTGCTGTGTTAAAAAAAGAATTGAAACATTAAAATGGTACGAATCGATGGCAAATCAATAAAAATATTTTTTTCTGCCAAAAAATAATCCCAAGGATGAATAATCGCCGTCGCGGTCGCGGTCGCCATCGCGGTCGCCATCAAGGTCGCCATCGCTGTCGCCGTCGCGGCCGCCATCGCGGTCGCGGTCGCAGTCGCCATCGCCATCGCGGTCGCAGTCACGGTCGCCATCGCGGTCGCAGTCGCCGTCGCCATCGCTGTCGCCAGGGCGGTTGCCGTCGCGGTCGCCATCGCGGTCGCGGTCGCCGTCGCGGTCGCAGTCGCGGTCGCAGTCGCGGTCGCAGTCGCGGTCGCAGTCGTGGTCGCCATCGCGGTCGCCATCGCAGTCGCCATCGCCATCGCCATCACGGTCGCGGTCGCCATCGCGGTCGCGGTCGCCATCGCGGTCGCGGTCGCCATCAAGGTCGCCATCGCGGTCACGGTCGCCATCGCGGTCGCGGTCGCCGTCGCCATCGCTGTCGCCGTCGCCATCGCGGTCGCAGTCGCGGTCGCCATCGCGGTTGCCGTCACCATCGCGGTCGCCATCGCGGTTGCCATCGCAGTCGCCATCGCCATCGCCATCGCGGTCGCGGTCGCCATCGCGGTCGCAGTCGCCGTCGCGGTCGCAATCGCGGTCGCCATCGCGGTCGCGGTCGCAGTCGCCATCGCCATCGCCATCGCGGTCGCGGTCGGAGTCGCGGTCACCATCGCGGTCGCGGTCGCCATCGCGGTCGCCTTCGCGGTCGCCATCGCGGTCGCAGTCGCCATCGCGGTCGCAGTCGCCGTCGCCATCGCTGTCGCCATCGCGGTCGCCATCGCAGTCGCCATCGCCATCGCGGTCGCCGTCGCAGTCGCGCCATCGCCATCGCCATCGCGGTCGCGGTCGCCATCGTGGTCGGAGTCGCGGTCGCAGTCGCGGTCGCAGTCGCGGTCGCAGTCGCGGTCGCCATCGCGGTCGCAGTCGCCATCGCGGTCGCCATCGCGGTCACCATCGCGGTCGCGGTCGCCATCGTGGTCGCCATCGCGGTTGCTGTCGCGGTCGCCGTCGCTGTCGCCATCGCGGTCGCAGTCGCCGTCGCCATCGCTGTCGCAGTCGCGGTCGCAGTCGCGGTCGCCATTGCGGTCGCCATCGCGGTCGCCATCGCAGTCGCCATCGCCATCGCGGTCGCCGTCGCGGTCGCCATCGCGTTCGCAGTCACGGTCGCCGTCGCGGTCGCGGTCGCGGTCGCTGTCGCGGTCGCGGTCGCAGTCGCCATCGCGGTCGCAGTCGCCGTCGCCATCGCTGTCGCCATCGCCATCGCAGTCGCCATCGCCATCGCGGTCGCGGTCGCCGTCGCGGTCGCGGTCGCCGTCGCGGTTGCCGCCGCGGTTGCCGTCGCGGTCGCCGTCGCGGTCGCCGTCGCGGTCGCCATCGCAGTCGCCATCGCCATCGCGGTCGCCGTCGCGGTCGCCATCGCGTTCGCAGTCGCGGTCGCCGTCGCGGTCGCCATCGCGGTCGCAGTCGCGGTCGCAGTCGCGGTCGCGGTCGCAGTCGCGGTCGCCATCGCGGTCGCCATCGCCATCGCGGTCGCCATCGCCATCGCGGTCGCGGTCGCCATCGCGGTCGCGGTCGCAGTCGCCATCGCCGTCGCGGTCGCCATCGCGGTCGCGGTCGCCGTCGCCATCGCTGTCGCAGTCGCGGTCGCAGTCGCGGTCGCCATTGCGGTCGCGGTCGCCGTCGCCGTCGCGGTCGTCATCGCGGTCGCAGTCGCCATCGCGGTCGCAGTCGCCGTCGCCATCGCTGTCGCAGTCGCAGTCGCGGTCGCCGTCACCATCGCGGTCGCCGTCACCATCGCGGTCGCCATCGCGGTCGCCATCGCAGTCGCCATCGCAGTCGCCATCGCGGTCGCCGTCGCGGTCGCCATCGCGGTCGCAGTCGCAGTCGCCATCGCTGTAGCCGTCGCGGTCGCCAGCGCGGTCGCAGTCGCAGTCGCGGTCGCGGTCGCAGTCGTGGTCGCCATCGCGGTCGCCATCGCCATCGCGGTCGCCATCGCCATCGCGGTCGCGGTCGCGGTCGCGGTGGCCATCGCGGTCGCGGTCGCAGTCGCCATCGCCGTCGCGGTCGCCATCGCGGTCGCGGTCGCCGTCGCCATCGCTGTCGCAGTCGCGGTCGCAGTCGCGGTCGCCATTGCGGTCGCGGTCGCCGTCGCCGTCGCGGTCGTCATCGCGGTCGCAGTCGCCATCGCGGTCGAAGTCGCTGTCGCCATCGCTGTCGCCGTCGCGGTCGCCATCGCGGTCGCCATCGCAGTCGCCATCGCGGTCGCTGTCGCGGTCGCCGTCGCTGTCGCGGTCGCCGTCGCGGTCGCCGTCGCGGTCGCGGTCGCCATCGCGGTCGCCATCACGGTCGCAGTCGCCGTCGCCATCGCTGTCGCCGTCGCCATCGCGGTCGCCGTCACCATCGCGGTCGCCATCGCGGTCGCCATCGCCATCGCGGTCGCCATCGCCATCGCGGTCGCGGTCGCAGTCGCCATCGCCGTCGCGGTCGCCATCGCGGTCGCGGTCGCAGTCGCCATCGCCATAGCGGTCGCTGTCGCGGTTGCGGTTGCTGTCGCGGTCGCCGTCGCCGTTGCGGTCGTCGTCGCGGTCGTCATCGCGGTCGCAGTCGCCATCGCGGTCGCAGTCGCCGTCGCCATCGCTGTCGCAGTCGCAGTCGCGGTCGCCGTCACCATCGCGGTCGCCGTCACCATCGCGGTCGCCATCGCGGTCGCCATCGCAGTCGCCATCGCCGTCACCATCGCCGTCGCCATCGCGGTCGCCATCGCAGTCGCCATCGCCATCGCCATCGCGGTCGCCGTCGCGGTCGCCATCGCGGTCGCAGTCGCGGTCGCCATCGCCATCGCGGTCGCCGTCGCCGTCGCGGTCGCCGTCGCGGTCGCGGTTGCCGTCGCCGTCGCGGTCGCCGTCGCGGTCGCCATCAAGGTCGCCGTCACCGTCGCCATCGCCGTCGCGGTCGCCGTCGCAGTCGCCATCGCCGTCGCGGTCGCCATCGCGGTCGCGGTCGCCGTCGCCATCGCCATCGCGGTCGCTGTCGCGGTTGCGGTTGCTGTCGCGGTCGCCGTCGCCGTTGCGGTCGTCGTCGCGGTCGTCATCGCGGTCGCAGTCGCCATCGCGGTCGCAGTCGCAGTCGCAGTCGCGGTCGCCGTCACCATCGCGGTCGCCGTCACCATCGCGGTCGCCATCGCCGTCACCATCGCCGTCGCCGTCGCGGTCGCCGTCGCGGTCGCCGTCGCGGTCGCCGTCGCGGTCGCCGTCGCGGTCGCCGTCGCGGTCGCCGTCGCGGTCGCCGTCGCGGTCGCCATCGCGGTCGCAGTCGCCGTCGCCTTCGCTGTCGCCGTCGCCATCGCGGTCGCCGTCACCATCGCGGTCGCCATCGCGGTCGCCATCGCAGTCGCCATCGCCATCGCCATCGCGGTCGCCATCACCATCGCGGTCGCGGTCGCCATCGCCGTCGCCATCGCCGTCGCGGTCGCCGTCGCGGTCGCCATCAAGGTCGCCATCGCTGCCGCCGTCGCAGTCGCCATCGCGGTCGCGGTCGCAGTCGCCATCGCCATCGCGGTCGCTGTCGCGGTCGCGGTCGCCGTCACCGTTGCGGTCGTCGTCGCGGTCGTCATCGCGGTCGCAGTCGCAGTCGCCGTCGCCATCGCTGTCGCCGTCGCCATCGCGGTCGCAGTCGCGGTCGCAGTCGCGGTCGCCATCGAGGTCGCCCTCGCCGTTGCGGTCGCCGTTGCGGTCGCCATCGTGGTCGCGGTCGGGGTCGCAGTCGCCATCGCTGTCGCCGTCGCCATCGCGGTCGCAGTCGCGGTCGCCATCGCGGTCGCCGTCACCATCGCGGTCGCCGTCGCCATCGCGGTCGCGGTCGCAGTCGCCATCGCCATCGCGGTCGCGGTCGCCATCGCGGTCGCGGTCGCCGTCGCGGTCGCCATCGCGGTCGCAGTCGCCATCGCTGTCGCCGTCGCCATCGCGGTCGCAGTCGCCATCGCCATCGCGGTCGCGGTCGCCGTCGCCGTCGCGGTCGCCGTTGCCATCGCGGTCGCCGTCACCATCGCGGTCGCAGTCGCCATCGCCATCGCGGTCGCCGTCGCTGTCGCCATCGCGGTCGCAGTCGCCGTCGCCATCGCAGTCGCGGTCTTCATCGCGGTCGCGGTCGCCGTCGCGGTCGCGGTTGCCATCGCGGTCGCCATCCCCATTTCGGTCGCAGTCGCCATCGCCATAGAGGTCGTCGTCGCCATCGCGGTCGCCATCGCTGTCGCCGTCGCGGTCGCAGTCGTGGTCGCCATCGAGGTCGCCATCCCCATTTCGGTCGCCATTGAGGTCGGTGAGGTCGGAAAAATACAATTTTTCACAAAATTTCAAAAAAAATCATTTACCCATTTTCAAGATATTGAATTTTCAAAACAAAAATTTCAATATTCTTTTAAAAATCCAAAAATTATTTTTTTCAAAAATTTTATATACAGAATTGTTATCAAAAATTTGGTTCAAATAGGTGTAGTCTTTAACGAGAAATTTGAAAACCAAGAAATCGGTTCTATAACAGGTACCGTTAAAAACCGTTATAAAAAAAAAAAATTTCTACCAAAATATTAATTGTCATAGTAGCTCGTATTTTTTTTTTCAAAATCGTTAGAGCCGTTTTTGAAATAAATCAATTTTGTATATTGATTGTATGGCAGGTACGGTTTTTTTTTTTTTTTTTTTTGAGCTAAAAAAAAAATTTCAATTTCCCCTCTAGGGAATACCATAAGAACCTTAAGTCCAAAGTTTGAAAAAAATCGCTTCAGCCGTTCAGGCTGCAGGTCGAGGTACATACAGACAGACGGAAAGACGGACAGACGGACAGACGGACAGACGGACAGACGGACAGACGGACGTACGGACAGACGCACAGACGGACTGACAGAATTGCGAGACCCACTTTTTTCGCGTTGTCTATCATCGTAATGTTAGGTCAAATTATTATCTCGAATTTTGTTTTGCGCGAATCCTAAGGACTGGGTCGCTCGAACTTGCTCTCGTAGCTAACAACTAGGATGCAGCTAGACATTGGCGGTCGGCGTAGATATAGTAATGGTTTGCTAATATTTTTATAAATATCGCTAACGAAAAAAAAATAAAAACATATTAAAACAGAAATTAAGATTTATAAAAAAAATAAGTTAAAAATAAAAAAAAATTATTTTTGCTTTGATTTTTATTTTCGTAAAAAAAAAATATATAAATGCAAATTTTATATGCAATATTTATAGAATTACTGAGAAATACCGCATTGCAAAATATTGATAAGACCAACGGAGGCAATGACGAGATATAAGGGAATATACATAAATAAGTATAAAAAAAGGCATTTTTTTTACAAAACTGCTTATTGCAAGCATTTGTAATAACACTACATATTTCTTCTCTCATCGGGCTTTCACCTTCAGATAGTCAAAAATACTTTGCACAGTCATCATTTAGCGTGGTGTTAGTTTTTAGTTAAAACACACATTAAGCCCAACACACTACTAAAGACAACATAGAACAAGTTAATCATCACCTTAACGATGCATAACAAAACAATATACAGATAATATTGACAGATTGGTTTTAACACCACAATCGGTACGACGGAAGTCAAGATGAAAAATATCAGAGTTCCGACAACTATAATTTCTAACGATCAAAATAATTTCATTTAAAAGAACCGGTGAATCAATGGAACTAACCAAGAGTTGGTGTAAAAACATAATATCGGTTACTCTTCGCATTTTTCCAGAGATGTCATATTAAAAATAATAAGGTGATTGCTATAAAGAGGAAGGTGACTGTGATCATTCCAATTCAAATGTTGTAATGCAAAACGCACACATTTACACTGGACAGATTCGATGCGATTTATGTGTACAGAGTAGTGGGGTAACCATACAGTACTCGCATATTCTAAGTGAGAACAAACAAAAGAGTTGTACAGGGAAAATATCGAAGCCTTACTGAAGTCAGTATAGATACAGTCAACTTGATGGCCACTCTCAATAGTTTTATTTGCAAAAGACGTGAATTAAAGAAGATTAGTTACACTAGATTTCTTTTTCATATACCCATGTTGCTCACTCACAAGAAAATGTTTTCAGCCGAAATAAAAACTCTTGCATACAATTTTACTTTACTTTATTTCTATTAATCGATTTTTTTTTGTAAAAAGTGGTAGGTAAGTAGAATGCAGCATTATTCAAACTGGTGAACTAGAGATGACATGTAAACAGTTTTATCGAAATCGTAAGAGCCGTTTTTGAAAAAACTTGATGTTAAAGTCGGAACTATTTTGTTCCGACTGGCTATTCAGGGCACATAAACCTTGACCAGACCGTGGAGTATACAAAAGGTTCTTTGTACCTTTGTATATTGCAGCGATTGTTTTCTTTTGTGAATATTATTGCCCCTTACCACTGGTGGGGGGAAGCAATAATAATAAAGTAGACTGGACACCTTTTTGATCGTGAATGATAGAATTTTATTAACTTACAATGCTATTTATACAATAATTTTGCTTAATTAGCTAAATTTACAAACATCAAAAATATATACATAATCACTATTATACAGAGGAAAGAAAGAAATATGATATATTTCTGCCAGGTATGTTTTGAACCTGCATGCAGATTGCTGACTATTGTGATTCTATTTTACCTGCAGAAAACTGCTGACTGTTATGAAAAATATGCGAGAAATATGATTTGAAAATAAAGCATACAGAGAAGCTGTTGCTGTTGTTATTAATTATACAAACAGAGAAGCTGTTGTAGGGTAAATAATAAATTGTGATTAAAAAGTGTTGGTATATGATAATCTGATGGATTAAAATATACATACTCCGCCCGTTGAACTATGTTCGAAACTGTACCGCCATTTCAAAAGGTATATTGCTGGGATTCTTGTCGTTGAGTTCTTCTGTTTTTCGGTTGAGGCTGCCCTTATTGTTCGCTGATTTTCTGCTAGGATTTCTTTCGTCTTTTGAAATTACTGTCTTAGGTTTGCAGTAATAGCGGTATGACCATCGAAACAAGCACAGTAGGATTATGATGGATGTGAATAATGCGACGTAGCTCACTGTAAATTGGTGCACATCATTTTGATATATAATTGAAGGCAACGCTTTAGTTATATTTATGAGTTCTCGCTTGAGTGCATCCAATTCCTCCAAATGTTTTTTGTAAGGCAAGGTTTCGTAAAAAGCTGTAGTGAGATTGTCTGGTAATGCATAATTGGATAGGTTTGCAGCTGGAGAGAGTGACATTCTAGAGACCGTTCTTTGAATAAAATGGCCACGTAAGGTTACGAAGTCATCTTTAATAATGCAGCCGGGTTGAATTTGCAGAATTCCAGAACCCTCCAAAACAGTCTGTGTTACGGTTTCATTGCAAACTACATTTAGTGTGGTTCTAAACTTTAAAACGTAAATCCATTCGTTTGGCTTGTTCAGTTGGATCCAATAAGGACCATAATTGGCGCTTACAACCTTGCATGCAGGAGATTGTTGACCACAGTTTAAGAAGTTGATTTCACAAGAGCTTACTTCGGATCCACGTCTGTAAATCGGACGTTGCAGGTGGCATATATGCCTTTCTTCAGTAAGGGAGAAACATCCTTGAAACTCTATTGTTGATAGGGGGTAGTACTGGTCACGGTGTAGGTTGATCATAATGTAGTCGGTTGATGGTTGTATAGTCAGAAATGACTCTCCGATAAGAACTGGAACGGGAGTCACTTTGAAGAGCTCAAACTCATCAAGACTTAGGAGCGGCAATTCAATTTTAAAGATGATGTGTTCTTTCAAAGTTTTGCCATGAATGCTCATAAGATGATACAGCTTCGGAATTTCGTCTGGAGTAACTGGAAGCCGGACTGAAGATGGTAGATTTGCTTTTATATTTGTGAACGTGGTGGAATGAAATGAAAGTCACATCCTTTGGTAGTGCATGAGGATGTTATTTTCTCTCTTTCTGTCTCGGATTCCATAAAAGACATTAGATCAGATAGCTGGTTTTTGGCGCCAACAAAGTTCAAAGATCCAGCCAACAAAACAAAGTTCAAAGATCGCAATGTAAGATTTTTGAGGCCGTTTGCCTCTTATCTTGAAGTGTGTAGATATCGGACCGCAAAAGTCAACGCCTGTATTGATGAAAGACCTTGCTGGTTGAATTCTATCCGCAGGTAAATTTCCCATTCGTTGCGACAAAAGCTTTGGTGTGGCACGAGCACAATTGACACACTTATGTAGCACTGATCGAGCAAGCGTCTTTCCTCTCACTGCCCAAATGGTCTGTCTAGCAATTGAAAGCATGCTTTGTGGGCCAACATGATTGTTGTCTTCATGAATTTCAACAAATATCATTCTAGTGTACTGGTGACTATATGGGATCAATATGGGATGCTTAGCGTCGTATGGCAAAGACGATGCTTCTAAGCGCCCGCCCACACGAATCAGTCCTTCTTCATCTAGAAAGGGTGCCAGACTCTTATAAGGATTTTTATTTGGTACTTCACCCTCGTCTTTCAGATGCTTGATTTCATCCTTGAATTGCTCTTGTTGCATGTTTTTGCAGATAATCTTCTTTGCTTCATTTAGTTCCACAACTGATAGAGGACCATTTTTCAGCTTGATTTTTGCTAGTCTTAATTCAATTTCTTCAATTGACATTTCTTCTTTGTTTTTCCTGATTTTGGTTATTGTCGCCTTTTGTCCCAGATTGTGGATGTATCTCAGCAGAAAGCCAACTATTCGTTCTGCTAATTTGAAGGAATTTTTATGATTGATGGCAGATAAAATTCCTTCTTGATGCGGGGGTGAATCGTGTACAGCGGCCCCCACAGATAGATTCTCTTCAATTGGTTTGTATTTTGGTGGCCAAATTGAAGTGGCCCCATGAAGAAACTTTGGTCCGTAGAACCAAATGTTGCACTCTTGAAGTCGTTCAGGGCCTATCCCTCGTGATAGGACATCAGCTGGATTTTCTTTTGAAGGGACATGGTGCCATTGCTGAGGAATTGTACTTTGTTGAATACGCGCTACTCGATTAGCAACAAAAATAGGGAGTGAGGTGGATGATGATGAGTTAATCCAAGCAAGAACAATATCTGAGTCTGTCCATAAGAATGTTGCCTCATTATGGATCTTTAGGTCCTTTTGTATACGAAGCAGGAGCTCAGTGGCAAGGCAAGCGGCACAAAGCACTAGCCTGGGGATAGTTGCTTGCTGTGCTAATTTGGTTTGTTTTGACGGTGCTACTCTTGATTTGGAGCATAGTAATCGCACCGTGATAGTATTGTCACTGCTAATAGATCGGACGTATACTGCTGCCCCATATGCCTTTTCCGAAGCATCAGCAAATACGTGATATTGTACGTTTTTGGGGCTTTTGTGTGCAAATATGTGTCTATCAATATTGATGTTGTTGAGAGATTGTAGACCTTCACGATACTTAAGCCATGTCGTCTGCATTTCTTGAGGTAATGCTGCATCCCAATCAAGCTTCAACTCCCACAATTTCTGAAGAAACATTTTTGCGACGACGACCACCGGAGCCATAATTCCAAGTGGATCAAACAAATGTGCGATGTCGGAATATGCAGACCGCTTGGTTACTCGAACTTTATCAACCCAGGATGTCTTGACACAGAGTTGATCGGATTTCGGCATCCACGTTAGTCCTACCATTTTGATGTGTTCATCAATGTTACTGCTGAAGTCTAGCACTGTTTCTCTGTCCTCGAACGGAATACCCTTCAGGAGAGATGCATGATTAGCGCACCACTTTCTTAACTTGAAACCACTTCTTTGTAAAATTGCTTGTAGTTCCGATTGGGTTGTTAGTAACTCGGCAATTTTGTCAGAGCCAGTTAATACGTCATCCACGTAAAAATCCCGTGACAGAGCCATTGATCCCAATGGAAATCGTTCCTTGTTTTCTTGAGCCATTGCTTGAAGGCACTTTGTGGCTAAGTACGATGCAGATGTGGTACCGTAGGTAACTGTCTGGAGCTTGAAACACTTTAGAGCGTCATTTGGGCTATTTCTCCACCAAATCAGCTGGAACTTCTGATCCTCCTCGCTTACGAGTACCTGCCGGTACATCTATTCAATATCTGCGGTAAACACATATCTGGGCATGCGGAAACGTAGCAACATTGAAAAGACATCGTCTTGCATTGTTGGACCAGTAGAGAGAACATCATTAAGTGATAAATTTGTGGATGTTTTAGCGGAGGCATCAAATACTACTCTTAGCTTAGTTGTGCTACTGTCAGGCTTTTGAATGCAATGGTGCGGCAAAAAGTAATATGGTTTTGCAATTTGTTGAAGGGCCACTTCTTTCATGTGACCTAGTTCTAGATATTCTTCCATGAACTGCCTGTAAAGCTTTTTTAGCTCTGGTGCATTTGCAAGTCTCCGCTCAAGCGCAATAAATCTTCGAAACGCAATGTCTTTTGATTCTCCCAAGCAAGAGGGTGCCTCTTTGAAGGGTAACCGAACCACGAAGCGACCAGTAGAATCCCTAGTTGTAGTTTGAATGAAGTGATTTTCATAGCGTTTCTCGGCTTGAGTGAAATTGTCCGTGGTTGAAGTTGCTTCCTCTAATCGCCAAAATTTTTCAATCTGTTGGTCAAGAGCCTCATCCGCGGTGCAAATTCCGCAAGTTGCCACCATATGACTGTACATGGGGGTTGATACCTTTCCCACTACTGTCCATCCAAATACGGTATTTTGCAGTGTTGGAAGATCATCTCCTAGGCTTATTTGTCCAACCACCAAAGTCGAATAGAAGATTTCAGCACCGATAAGCAAGTCAATTGTTCCTGGATGATCAAATTGTGAATCAGCCAAAACAATGTTGTTTGGAATATTCCAGGTTGATGTTATGACGGGCCGTGATGGCTGTGGTGATATGATTTTTGGAAGAATGTGTGCTTCCACTCGAGAAGAGAATCCATTGATTTTTGAGTTTATTTCAATGTTAACTCTTCGATGGGACGCCTGTTTGCTTTGGCCTATGCCTTCCACACATAACGCCTCATAAGTCTCCCTCAGACCTAATGATTTTGCTAGCTTTTCGGTTATAAGGTTGACCTGTGATCCAGAATCCAACAATGCTCGGCATGCTATCTGCTTTCCTGATTGACATCTTATGTTAACGATAGCTGTGCCTAGTATCACGCTTGTCGACCTTCCGACACTGGGACTGGTTCCAGCTGCAGAAGTAAGGCTTGCTGAATCTGCCGTAGAGGTTGTTATAACTGGTGATGCTAATATTTTCCCGTTTTTGGGCCTGGTTGACACATCCAAATGAAGAAGTGTGTTGTGCTTCTTCTGGCATTTTGTACAGCCTCGGGAATGACATTCTTTGGTGACATGTCCTGATCCAAGGCAGTTTGCGCAGTGCCTTGATCTTTGCACCAAGTTTAATCGCTGTGATGGGCTTAATTTCAAAAATTTGTCACAGTAGTACAACTGGTGATTGCCCTTGCAGGAGACACATGCGTCTGTTGTTACTAGCGTCGTATACGCTTGTCAGGCCTTGGCCGCTGGCGTTGATCTTCTGAACATTTGCTTGAGCTTGGCCCTAATGCTTCTAGGGATTGGAACCGCATCTCTAAGAAACACATCAACTCGTTTAAAGATGGTAGCTCCTTTGGTTGCTTGAGTGACTGCTCCCAAAGTGTAAGCGTGTTTCGATCAAGTTTCTTGATCAAAACGCACATCAGAAGCGGGTCCCAATTAGCAGTGTCTATGTTTAAATCCTTTAAACTTAGCATGCACTCTTGTGTGGTGTCATGCAAGACCTTTATTGCCTTGGAGCCTTCACTCTGGATGGCAGGTTGCATCAGCAATCTCTGAATATGCGCTGTAACCAGAAGCCTAGAATTGTCAAATCGATCCTTGACTACTTGCCGTGCTGCACTATAGTTGTCATCTGATGTCGTGAAGTGCCTTATAAGACTTTCTGCTTCCTTTGTTAATGTCGTCTTTAGATAAAACAGCTTTTGACAATCCGCTATGCTCTGTTTATGCACCAGTTCAGTGAATAGATCACTATACTGCTTCCACTTAGTGTAATCTCCATCAAACTTGGGCAGCGTTATTTTAGGTAGTTTGAGGGCTTGCTGCGGTGTGGAAGAAAGGTTCATGCTAGGTGGCAACAAATTCTGGTTCGAGATTTGTTCAGATCTGCTGGTCAGAGAGATCAAATACTCTTGGACATCGGCTTCTATGTTGTAGAACTCGTCCAAGTTGTATCCATCTTGTTTTGGATCCTCTGAAATTTCGTTAATCAAACGATGTGTTTCGTCTGCTTCCATCCAGTATTTTTGCAGTGTATTTAATTTCACGCTACAAAAGGTTGAACTCCAAGTGTCTTTCGAAGTGTTTTTAAGGCAACCAAGCAATCGCTGCAAAGACTGTATTGTGGTTCTTTGCCTTCTTATTAACCTAGTTATATCAGATGCTGGAATTGTTATGGACGGCTGTGTTTCATCTGTTTTATTGAGACTTGATGGACAACCAGCCCCAGTTGATTTAATTGATGGGTCGGCATCTATGGGCACAATTGACTCCAAGGTTTGCTTTAGCTCAATGTAAGCCTGTTTAACCTTCTCGTACGTTTTGGATTGCACGTACGGAGTGTCCGCCTTCACATTATCTTTAATTTGGTCATGATTGTTAGCAAATTCCAACCATAGCGCTTCTAAAGATCTTAGTTTTTTGGCCTTATAGTCGATTGTTTTTCGATCGGGACCATCTTTACCAACATTGATCTTGAGTCGTGACAGCTCATCAGTTATGGTCTTTTGCCTAGCCACGATGGTATACACCTTAAACTCATCCATGTTGTTTCTGATAGAAGCCGGACCTCAGGAACTCTGGCAACTCTGGAATTGCTGATACCTGGTCTATGATTGCAGACCAGTGCTTTTGTCGTGGATTCTCGAACTCGGAACTCTGGAACCAAGGAATTGCTGATAACAGGTCTAGATTGCAGACCAGTTGCTTCTGTCCACTGTATTGGATTCTCGAACTCAGGAACTCTGGATCTCAAAACTGATGAACCTGGTCTATGACTGACCAAGTGCTTATATCCACTACTGTAGTGTATTCTCGAACTCGGGAACTGACTTCACTTACGATCAAAAAGGTTGCAGAATACTATCACGTCGGGGTCACCAATGTTAAAGTCGGAACTATTTTGTTCCGACTGGCTGTTGAGGGCACATAAACCTTGACCAGACCGTGGAGTATACAAAAGGTTCTTTGTACCTTTGTATATTGCAGCGATTGTTTTCTTTTGTGAATATTATTGCCCCTTACCACTGGTGGGGGGAAGCAATAATAATAAAGTAGACTGGACACCTTTTTGATCGTGAATGATAGAATTTTATTAACTTACAATGCTATTTATACAATAATTTTGCTTAATTAGCTAAATTTACAAACATCAAAAAAATATACATAATTACTATTATACAGAGGAAAGAAAGAAATATGATATATTTCTGCCAGGTATGTTTTGAACCTGCATGCAGATTGCTGACTATTGTGATTCTATTTTACCTGCAGAAAATTGCTGACTGTTATGAAAAATATGCGAGAAATATGATTTGAAAATAAAGCATACAGAGAAGCTGTTGCTGTTGTTATTAATTATACAAACAGAGAAGCTGTTGTAGGGTAAATAATAAATTGTGATTAAAAAGTGTTGGTATATGATAATCTGATGGATTAAAATATACACTTGATAAAACCGAAATCGTTGTATGCGCTACCCGTTGTAGATGAGTTAAAAACAAATTTGAATTTGTCCTCTAGGAAATCACATAAAAACGCGTTTTTGGCTTTAGTTCAATGTATGTACATAAGGACCCACAGACAAACAGGCCGACGGACATCTTGGCGAAAATCACTTGTTTGGACTTCTCCATTATCATTATTGTGCTTTTAATTAAAACCTCAAGTTTTTTTGACACGAACCCAATACTTGCAAATAATTTTCAATAAAAGGCAGTGTTATCAAAAATCCAAATTCAATCTATACATAGCTCTTCGACAATTTGCACAAAAACAACAAATTAATAGGATATTATCTCAATCATCACAGATATTTTATCCTTCTATACCTATACTTAATAGTACTTATAAGCGCGTTACTTTATCCTTTTATGCACTTAATCACCGTTAATGGGTGTAGACAAGCCATTTATATAGAGCTGCTTCTGTTGTGGCGTTTGTGGGCTTATAGCTCTAAGAAGATCCTTCTTCACATTAGATTTTAGTTACACAAAGACTAATCTTCACTGTGAATGCAATTTTGTGGGTGTTCGCCTGAAGTTGACTACTATAATTATTCATTATCTCTTTCTTAGACTATATGGGCTTAGGTTGTATGCATTCATATATATATCCTATACATGTATGTATGAATGTTCCTATCCGCGCTGGATACATATGTTCCGAATCCCAAAGGAATGTTTTAATTATGTGCATTTCGATGGCATGATAATCACCTTGGCGTGTGTTGTGGTGCTTCCCCAGGTTAGCTATTGCAAATTCAGCTAAAATTCCGATTGCATTTGGGGTCTGCTTAAATATTTTCAGATATAACTGTTATACGTTCCTTATTATGCATGTACTTATAGATGCATAATATCTTAGTCGGAAGAGAATCATTGTGCAAAGACATTTTCGTAATGCATTAGTCAATGGCATATCCAAGCTTACATACTATAGTATTATTTGCCTAATAAATTGATGATTGATTTATCATGCAAAATATACCGTGTTCACGTATAAGAGTGGTAGCTGATGGTTTCCATGGCAAATCTATTGGTATACAAGAAAATATTAAAAGGAAGATTATTTCTTAGTATTGCTATTGATGTATACTTGTAAGGGATGATTCGTAAAAAAAAATCGCCAAGTTCTCCTAACACTATATGCTTGTCCCTTTTACCGTAAGGAAAGTCACTAAGATTTTAACTTTTCTAAGTTCTTGGTGGCACAGTGGCCGGATGATCATCCAATCAGATCAGTGGACGCTCCAGTGCCAGCCAACGAACTGCCTAGTGGGCTAACTGATCTGGTGGAGTGAGTGATCCACTTTCTGATGATTGTGCTAAAAGCTACAACAAAATCCTATTCTAAACTAAATAAAAAGGGACGATATCCTGAGGATATGCCCATATTCTCTCTCTTCAATTCCATCCACAGGTTCAAACGAGTTATGGTATCAAAACGGCGCACTTCAGCGCTAATTGGGCTATGGGCTAGACTGCCCGTGACCGCCATTTCTACCTACCTACCTACCTACCTATGTTCTTGGTGAATTTCAATTGTCTGCCTTGAAAACTTGAACCGCCCTAATATTGTTGCTAGCAGTTCGTTAAAATCTTTTTATGTTGATGAGTAACATAAAAAATGTTCCCATTGAACGTTGTTCAATTTGAAACTCCTTAAGTTTATCATAGTTCAAATTACATACAAAAATAAGCCTTTATACAAAGCCTTCTTAGCCCATTTAAAAAGTTCATTTGCCATTCAACCAGATTACCGCTTCTGCAACACATTAAGGACACTTCTCTTAATGGCCAATATAAGATTATATAGCTGTGTCTTGGTTTTCCTCCTATAAAAGTAGGGTTATGTGGGTAGTCCTGTTATTGACGAAATATACTTCGTTATTTCCTAGCACTTAGCCAGATTAATAGAAAACTATAAAAGAGAATTTTTACTTTTTCATCCTAACAAGTGCACCACGTGTGAATGGCTTCAATCAAGAAAATATCCTCATATAATCAGAGCTCAACAGCGGCAGTAGTCTTGGAGTTATCCTCTTATATACTTAAGCTCTATATGGGCATTTATGTCATTTTGACTGCAAATAAGCTTTCATTCATCGTGTCAGATCTCAGTTGGGTACTTTTGAACAGCGTGTACCTATTTGGTGTGTTTGTATGTATGTGCAGTACAAAATTCATAAAAATTGTTTTTTATTTGGTGTAATGTTTGTGTGTTTCATAGTAGGTAGGTAGGTATAGGTAGTGTCATTCACTCCTTACTATTTTCTTTTTAAATGCTTTTGAAATGTTGTGCCTCTGCTATCCAAAGAACCAGCAGGAAAAATAAAAGAAAAGAAGTCACATTTATTGCGCTTAATAGGACGAAGGCAAAAGTTTTCCTGCTTCTTTATTGCCACAGCCACAGCACAGCCATTTGTGTGCTGTTGCTTCTTCTATCTTCTTCTTAGTTCTAATAGCCAATTAGAGCAGACTCGTGCGGGTGAGTTGAACGAGAAAGTTGCCCTTTCGTTATCCTTTCTCTAAGTTGTTGTTTTAATACGAGAAGATATGTTCGTTTGGTTATGTGGTGTCCTTGAAGGAAGTTAAAAGTTTTGCACAAATGCCCGAGTATGCCCCTTTTAACGGTAAGGTATCATTTTCTTCTTTTCAATAGTGGATTTTTGTAGTTAATTACCGTAACGCAAAATGATATTGGGGCCCCTAAGGAATTGAATAGAAAAATTATTACCAAATCATTAAGTAAGAATAAATTATAGAATGGAGTTTTTAAGACCCACAGTGTCGATTATAGGGCTATAATATTTTATATGCTATAGAAAGCCGTTCAAATAAAAAATATACAAACAATACCGGTTAGAAATAATTCTTAACGCAACTTAACGAAGATTTTAAATATGTATGTAGATAAATATCGCTATAGCTCAGTAGGTACCTGCAAAAAATAAACTAAAACGTGTAACAAATTACTTAATCTGAGTAGAGAGCTAACTTAACGAAGAATTATATATGAACATTATATATGGCTATTCATCATTATTATTAGTAAAACTTCAATAAAAATTGAGTAAAGGTCTTACTTAATAACGAACAATTTTAAGTTCCTAACCGGAATAATAAAAAATCTGGCAAAAATTAAGTAAACAGATTTAACGAAAACTTTTTAAAGAATGAAGTCTTAAAACCCACAGTCGTAGTTTAGGGATTTAAATATTTTCTAAGCTATTACTCCGATAGTCGTCCGACCAAAAATTAAACAAAAAATTTTAAGCCAGTAAAAAACAATCATAAAATTAATTAATTAATAATAAAATTAAAATTAAAAAAAAAAACTAATATCTGCCTAGTAGCCCGTAGCGTAATGGTTAGTGCGTTCGACTGTCACGCTGAAGTCTGAGTTCGCTTCCAAACCAAACTTAACGAACATTTTACAAACAAAAAACAATGTGCTTACTAAGCTCCAGTAGGTGTGTACTTTAAAAACTTGAATTTGAAAGAGAGCTTGTGCAAAAAAGGATACAAAACATGATGAAGGGCTAACTTAACGACACTTAACGACGAATAATATTTGTATGAACCTTATAACACTTTTTCTCGTTATTAGTAAAACTTTTAACCAAAATTGACCAACATTTTATAAATCCAAGCAAAGAGTTCCTATAACTTAACGAGACTTAACGACGAATAACAACAAAATAAAAAGTTAAGGAGTTGTGTTTCAAAAAATGCAAGAAGTTGCCTTAAGTTAAAAGAAACCTAAGAGCCTAAAATTCCAACTGAACTAATAAGAAAAGTCGATAAAAATATTTATATGGGTGCACTTAAAAATTGTAGCCCTAGGCCCAAGCCTTTGATTTGATTTGCCTTATTATTAATGCGGTGCTGTTTTTGCAACCTATGAACTCCTAGCAGTAACCTGTATGTAGGTGTTTGGCTGATATGACCGGAAGATGTTAGCATATCCTTTCGAGCTAGTATGCTCATCTGATAATCTGGCAAACTATACAACTACTACAACAAAACACTTCAAGTGTCTTATTCGTTTATAGGCTACACCAAAGGAATATAGGTAGATACTCTTATATATAGGTATGTTTATGTATATATATATATAGATATCTTTATATGTATGCACATGCAATAAAGTTAAATTAACCAAAGATCCTTGTGATGCAGCTGTTGGCGAGAATTGCGATAAAGATAATGGTGTAATCCAATGGAAAGTATCTCCAGCTAATAGGGCCCACTGGGCGAATTATATTCGCCAATATAGTTAAGTTTCTATGTGCGGGTGTTTACTAGAACTTCATACATACATACATGAATTTACCAGAAACAGCGCACATTTCCTTGGCTTTGCTTGTCTTGTCTTTTACTGGGCTATATCCTTTTTGTGTCTTTGGTTTTCATTTGGTATTTTGTGCATTTCGTTACACAATAAAATAATTGAAATTATCCGCAAGCTAACTTAAGCAAAGCCTAGCGGGGAGGACGAAGGAAGTACGTGTTATTTATGCCATTATAAGGCGATTATAAGAATATTTTATGAAGTTAAGGGTTATGTGGCTGTATTGATATGATATTATGATACAAGTTAATTGGAAATTTTGCTATCTTATGCTACTGGACTTTATGACATGGTTATACGTTTCGAGGGAAAACAGGCCATAAGCGGATTATTATGTTGTTTGAAGTTCTGCTCTTTATAGGACAAGTATTAGTTTCATGCGATTTTAATCAAATTTAATATACAAAATATAGATATGGATGATATGGTTCGGAAAATGTTTTTTTTTCAAACCCTCTATAAGTATGTGCATGCAGGGTTAGGGATTTCTTCACAAAATACAAAATCTCAAAAATAAAAACCACAGGAAAACTAAAAAATAAATCCCCAAGCGAAAATCCCACAAATCCGGGCATAATCCCCAAATCCAAAACTTGTAAATACATAACTCCTACGCACGGAAAATCCCTTTACTAAAATAAAATTCCGAATCCTGAAAACTTAAATTATCAAATTTAAAATACCCAAAATCAAAATGTCTTAACACAGATAGGTACCCTTTATCGGATCGGCTAAGGGGATTTCGGTTTTTAGGATATTATACGTGAAAAACCCCAGAACCAAAATTCTTTAACACAGATATACCCCCTATTGGGGAATATAAAGGGTGTGTTGAATACTTCAGTAAAGGAGATTTAAACTTTTGGGATTTTAGATTGAAAATTCTAAAACACTTTTATCCACAACCGCTTAGCATAGATCCCATATTTGAGAATCTGTGTTTAAGTATTTTATTTAAGGCGATTTTGGTTTTAGGGATCTTATATTAAATGTTTTGACGCATTCATGTACCTATCCATATTTCCCAATTAAAAATCCACAAACTGTAAGACCCCAAACCCAAAATACCTTAACACAGATAATCCTTTTTAGATAATGGAAGGGGGGAGGTACAGGAATTTCTGTGTTTAAATATTTAAGTTAGAGGGATTTGAAATTTTGACGAAGGGTGGATGAAGTGGCGGGAAAACTCTGCGATCTTCTGTGATAGAAAAATGCCCCCTAAGCTGAAAGGAAAGCTCTACACGGCAGTTGTTCGTCCAGTGCTTCCATACGGATCACAGTGTTGGACATATGTACAAGAAGTATGAGAGTAAATTGACGGCAGCTGAAATGAAAATGCTTCGAATGACAGCAGGAGTCACAAAGCGTGATCGAATAAGAGGCAAGAGAATCCGAGGAAGCCTACACGTCAAAAATACCATCTTGGACAAAATACAGCATGACCAACTTAGCTGGTACTGTCATGTACAAAGGAGATGTCATGAAAACCCAGTTCAAAAGGTAATAGCACAAGACGTTCCAACAGAAGAAAGGCAGTCGCAAAAACTCCTGGATAAAACAAATGCAACGACAACTGCATTTACTTGGCCTCAGACATGGAACATATGATTTTTGGGGATATTTAAATTTTTGACACATTTATCCATATATCCTAAGTGCAAATTTAAAATCGTCTAAACCGAAATCAAATAACCTCATATTGGGAAAGCAAGTATGGAGAATCTATGTTCAAGTATTATAATTGAAGGAATTTTGGTTTGGGGATTTTATATTTAGAATTTCGGATTGTTTCTTAAATAAAAGTTCCCAAATTTAAAATCCTCAAAATAATTCTGCTCATATACCATTCCTCTTTTTCAGAAATGGGGGAATCTGTGTGTTTAAATATTTCGGTTAAGGGTATTTGAGTTTTTGGAATATTAGATTGCAAATTTTGACACATTCCATATTTCCGCAAGTGAAAATCCCAACCAAAACCATTTAATTCATATACACAAAACCCCACATAATTGGGATGGGGATTTAAAGTGCAATGTGCAAATTCCCAAATTTAAAATCCCCTAAACTGAAGTCCTTTAACATAAATACCCCATATTGGAAAATATGGTAAATCTGTGTTAAAGGACCTTATCTATAGAGATTTTGGGGATCTAAGATTAATTATTTTGACGCATTCATATAATAATGTTTCCCAAGTGAAAATCTTCAATTTTAAATTTCTCAAATTGAAAAACCCAAAAACTCTTGACACAGATATACCACATTGGTTAGTTTCTGTGTTTCTATTAAAGCTGAAACATATTTCGTTTAAAAAGGTTAAGGTTTTGAGGACTTTCATAAAAATATCCAATATTGGAAATGGGTAATATGGTGAGTCTGTGTTCAAATATTTCGTTTAAAGGGATTTTGGTTTTGGGGATTTTAGATTTGCGGATTCAATATTGGAAATTTTGATATGGATTTTGATTATGTTTACAAGCAAATAGTTTTTTTCTTTTCCATCGTAATTCGTGGTATGTTAATTTCAATTTTTTTTCAATTCAACATTTTTGCAATATGGTTCTCGAAAACGTTATAAAATCAATCAAAATCTCTCAAAAAATAAAATCAACATTTATAGTTATATAATACTTGTAGGCCCCACCAACGGAACAGCAGAATCATATCATATTTTTCTGCCAATATTATGCATTCTGTTAATTTTATTAAAAGAAAATCTTTCAAACTCATATTAAATTCAATTTTATTCGCTTTTAAATTCGTTTTCATTGATGTGATTTAAGTCGACAGTTGAAAATTGTGCATTTAAAAATTTTTTTTTTTGTAACTTTCCGAATATAACTCAATTGTGTGAGAGTGAAAGGGAATCATTTTAATGAGAGCGAACTATGCAACACAAAAATTTGCAGTATCTTTAAAATGTAATTTAATTTTTTTTTAATTGTTGGTATTAAATACGCGTCTACTCATAAATGTGCCACCTCGCCTTGATGTGTTGTTTACCATCATGGTGAACAGTTTGCGTACATATGCGTAAATAATTGAATGCTCAGAATGTAAATAATGTCAGGCTCTCCGACTATCTATTAAATATGTATATATTTTTTTTGTGTTGTCAATTCAGCCACATCCTATATTGTACAAGAGAGGACATCCTTTTGCTTCTCATCGAAATTATTTAAATTAAACAAATTCCTTCATCCGTAGCACTTGCTGACCACTGAAAAATGATCCTTGATTGTCATTGAATCCTGTCCATATTATAGTGTCCTCGTCCGGTCGTGCTCGTTCTCATTCGCAACCACCTCCTTCATGGTTGACGTATAGTCGTCGCGTCGGGGCGGTCAGCCGGCGTTGTCCTCCTGATGGTTCCTTAATTTTTATGTGGTCAGGCCAGTTAAGTCGTATACCTACCTATGGCAAGTGTCTTTGAATGACTCACTGGATTTTATGTCCTTCAGTACAATTTTTGCGCATTAAATTTTTAATTACACTTCAGTCTTCATCGAAACCAACTCGGCCGGGCTGGGAATCATTAAATTTGCAATTTGGGGCCGAAATGTGGAGCTAGCAGGTATGATGTATAAGCGTGCAAAGTAACCCAGTAAACGACGGCGGCGACGTTAACGTTGGACGGCGAATGCAGTCGGTGGAATTTAAATTGAATTTCAATATTATTGCTGTGCTTAATTCTGTGTGTGTGCGGTTGACATTAAATGGAAATTCAATTTTCACTCAGTTCAGCGCAGCGCCCTGATCATCCTTGGGGTTATTTATGGAAGCATTTGCATCAACCCATCAGCGGCGAGGACAGTAATTATTGTCGTTTCAAGTGTAGTTTTTGCTCATGATTGTCAAATCGTGATTTGGGTATTATCAGTTGGCTTGGCACAGTACTGCCAAGTAACTTCGTTTCGCAGAAAAAAATTAGTGGGATGGCTTTGTCATTGTTTGACTTTGCTTTGCGCAACTAGGTGCTGTTCTGTCCTGGCGATGACAACAATGCCAGAACCTAAAACCTAACCAATTGCACTGATTGATTATAGATGGGAATGTTTGCAACGAAAAATGGTTTGTGTCGTGACGTGGTAGGTATATAATATAGAGGCACATGGACGTCAGCATTATACAGCCATCCATCCATCATAGGGCTCTTTTGTTCACCATTAAACCTAGAATATATACAATTTTCAACTAAATCACTCTATGTCCGAGAAGTAGGGGCTTTAGTGAAAATGTTCTGAATTTTATGTTTGGGTTTAATGACATACATCATACCTCTGGTTAGGATAGCAGGTATATTTGACAGAGTTAGCTATAATGGATTTCTGTATTGAACGAGAATCTTTGAAATGTGTTTGTTTGATTAGTTTTGTTTATTTAATTGACACAATGAGTAGTGGATTTATGTGAAAAGTCGTAATTGCCATACACTCTGAAACCATTATTAGGTATTCGATCATCACTCTCTGTGGAAAATAATGTGACAATAGATTAAATAGATATTGGTAGATTTATACCAAATATCAATATGTATCGCTCTCTCATTCCATCACAACCGTAAAAATAACAATCATTTATTTAATACATTATGCATATAGGTTGCCAAAATTGAAAGTGTGAGTAAATTCAGAATTTGATGCGGAATTAGATTTTTGTTCGTGGCAAATGAAATGCCACGAACAACTACTTATAAAAGAATCAGCCAAATTTTTTTTTTTTTATGAATTAAAGTTGGTTTTTCATTTGATGGGATTTATTTTTTACATTATGAACAGACAAATCAAGGTTGTAATAATTAATAATGTGGTATACGCTGTTATCAATACGCTGACTATCAACTCGGTCAAAACTGCTACCATTTTAATGTAATTATTACTTCTTAATCTCTATATTTTCACAATTTAAATAAATTAATTAGAACAATCAATTGTCAAAAATATCAGCATTCATTTGTTGCCTTAGAAAAAGAGGCTACATGAAATTTGGCCCCAATGAAATATGGCACCAAACATAAAATGAAAAATGGCCCAAAAATGTTTATGGAAATCAAAAAAAAAAAAAAAAAAAGTTTAAAATTTGTAAATTGGGGCCATTTTTCATTGTTTTGGGGCCTTTTGTCATTTTTAATTTTGGGTTAAGATTTCAGTATGAAAAATGGCCCCAAACTTTTATTCTTAAATCAAAATACTGTTACAACAAAAACTTTGATAGCAGACCGACTGACAACATAGGCGCCTGAGCATACCCTAAGAGGAGCGACAGAGTCGCGTGAGCCGGACAGAGAGGACCCATTTTTATCATTTTTATATATTTCCAAACACCCTTCAGGGAACTGAAAAGTGACGGACTATACCTACCATAATACATTTGAAAAAAATACTTCCCTCATGAAACTTGGTACAAATGTTAAGAGTAGCACAAAAATCAAGAATCAAAAGGGACTATAAAAATATTTAGTAAGGAAGGGTGTTTTTTTTGATGGTTTGAGTAAGACTGTAATTTTTAGCTGAAATTTCAGTTTGGTATATTTAAGTTTTATAGTACATGATTCAAGGGTATTTTTCAACGCTGAATATAATAAAAGTAAAATTGAGATGATATGAAAACATCAAAAGAAAGTTATATTCATTTAAAGTGAAGATAGCGTTATTTTCCGTAGAACAGGTAAAATACTACCTGCTACCCCCAAAAAAACACCCTTCCCTACTAAATATTTTTAAAGACTCTTTTGGTATTTGTGCTACTCTTAATATTTGTACCAAGTTTCATGAGGTAGTTCACTTCCCCTCGAAAAAGCACCCTTTTTTATTTTTATGGACTATTCTTATTTTTGTTTTCCATAGAAATAGAATATTTGTACCAAGTTTCATCAACATACCATTATTTTGAAGGGTGTTCGGCAATATTTACCTATCGTATACTGAAATTATAGTCACACTTACATAAAAATGACTATTCCTTTTTTTTTACAGTTGTCTTAGCTTAAATGTTATTTAATTCACCATTAAAAAGTTCTTTGACATCATGTGCCATATGCATAGATTGTGCCGAGGTCATTTTTACTTGCGATATACGTAGTATAAGGCAAGTTTAGGATTCGTGCAAAAAAAAATTCGGGATAATAATTTTCCCTAACATTACGATGATAGAGAACGCGAAAAAAGTGGGCCTCGCAATTCTGTCTGTCTGTCTGTCCGTCTGTCTATCTGTTCCTCGACCTGCAGCCTAAACGGCTGAAGCGATTTTCTTCAAACTTTGGTCTTAAAATTCGTATAAGATTCCCTAGAAGTGAAATTGACATTTTTTTTAGCTCAAAAAATAACGGTACCTGCCATACAACCAATGTACAAAAATTGGTTTATTTCAAAAACGACTCTTACGATTTTGAAAAAAAATATTACGAGCTACTTTAATTACTACAATTAATATTTTGGTAGAAAAAAATGTTTCTAACGGTTATTAACCTGTTATAAAACTGATTTTTTTGGTTTTCAAATTTCTCGTTAACGGCTACACCGATTTCAACCAAATTAATTATGTAAGAGGTCCTTTACAAATAAATTTGCATATAAAATTTTTCGAAAAAATGATTTTTGAATTTTTAAAAATATATTGAATTTTTTTTTGAAAATTCAATATCTTGAAAACGGGTTCATGATTTTTTTTTTAATTTTGTGAAAAATTTTATTTTATTAAATACTAAAAGTTGGCATACCAAATATTTTTTTTTTTTAATTTTAAAGAATTTTTATAAATTTATAAAAATATTTAAAAAAAAAAAAACCCTCTAACGTTTTTTGAATTTTGTTTTCCTTAAACTCATATTTATCAAACAAACCAGATGGCATACTTTTTTTAAGCTCTATCTGTTTTAGCTATTAAAAAAAAACTAATTTATAGTAATTTATAGTAATAATTTATATTTTAAATTGTTTTTTAAACTTTTTTAATGATAGCGTAATGTTATAAAACCTCTTCATATATTCATATTGTCAATTTTAAGCTACGTTCAAGTTGTTAGCTACGAGAGCAAGTTTGTTTGATCCAGTCGTGTCCATTTTTCCTTTTGATGCACAGAAAACTCCCACTCTGCCCCTCAAAAAAAAACAACCTTCCTACAGGACATTTTAATAGACTCTTTTCATTCTTCATTCTTATGGTAAAAGTAACGTTTTCACCAAATTTCATGATGGTAGGAATTATTATTTTTTTCGAAGGATTTTGTGTAGGTACCTTGTTACCTGTACTATTTGTCCAATGTTTTTTTTTTTATAATTATGTTTGCTTCAATTCACAATTATTCAAGAAAAAATTGGCATAATTTTTGTTTAGCCTAAGTCAATTTAAAAAATAATTTAATATATAATTTTTATTATTTTAAATTTAACGTAAGCCACTTGAACATAAAATCAAAAACATACGTGCGATCCAGTCATGTTATTAACCAAACAAATTTCTACCTGATCTTCTAAAAAGCTGAAATCGCTTATCAAAAGAAGGATTTTTAAAAATAATTTTCAATTTTTTTTTTAATTATATATTTCAAAAACGGGTTGATGACAATTTTTGAAAATAAAGTTTTATCTGCAGATTATAATACTTAATTTACATTGGGGTTCCAAATTTTGTTCCTTTAAATATCTTCTAAATGTTTGATAATTAAATTTTTGTTGTTTCTTTCAATTCACACAGCCTGGGAGTTTAAGAAATTAAAAACAAAAAAATAATTAATTAAATCCTTGTAATTAAATAGTAGGTTCTCGTTTACATATTATAATTGCTCAATTTAAGTCAGTTTACTACGATGTTGAAGGAATTTTTAGTGTAATACTATGGTATTATTTAAACTTTTTGTTAAATATAAAATCCACCGAGCTATTTCTTTAAGATTGGGATAGAAAATAATCCGAGGGGCCCTAATGTGAATATTTCGTATATGGGTTCGAATGCAATCCAAACTTTAATATATTGATTTTCCCCATCAATCGCGATAAAACGAGTGAAAACTGGGGCGTTGTATGTGTGCAAAATTTTTTGTTTGTTCATCAAATGATGCCGTTTAAAAAAAAAACAAATCGGTGACATGACCTTGTCCGAGATCGAAAAGTGTTTGAGCGAGTTCGTAATCGCAGAAATTCTGCTTAGCTTATGCGTATCGATTTTATTTTTCTTCTGCCCGCAGAAAGCAAGCAGCCGGCAGTTTTTTAATAAATTTGTTTTCGTAAACATCGCAACGCAGAAAACTAATTATTATTAAAAACCGAAATTTTTGAGAGTAAATTTTCGCGCAAGGCGATTTGGAACGAAATATTCTGTGTACGCCAAAATTTAGATTCTTGCCTATCTGTCCAGGTATATATAAACTGTCAAATTCCATTGAAGGACGTTTACAGTTATGATGGATTAAAAAACCTCTAAAAATCTGATTTTTTAGAATTATTATTAAAAAAAAAACGAAATCTCTAAGATTGAATTTTCGAGCTTGAAAGGAAATATTCTGTGATAGACAAATATGCTGTTAAAATATGTGCTTCAAGGCCATTTTATTTAATTATACATAGCAGGGACTGTTTTAAAAAAAAAATCTGAACTAGAAACAAATAATTATTGAACAAAATTGTACATCCTTGTAAATAATAATTAAGTTTATACGATTTTCAAAAGATATTGTATCTTATTGTATAAATCTATTCAAATAAATATATGAAACATGAAGTATGTTCGTTTCGATTTAAATAGTTTTATCTTAGAAATTGATATCTCAAAAAGTATCGATTAAAATAACGTTATTGAAAAAGAAAAATCAAGAATGGGTTCTTGGGCTTAAGATAACTTATAGGAGAATATTGTGGGTGTTACCATTATTTTTAAATAGTGTTGTTTCTACCTTAAGTCATTTTCTTAGATAATTGCCCCTTCCATCTTAAGGGGGTATATAGACCCCCCTTCCGGTATGATTGGCCCAATCTACACGCTCCAGTGCTTTGATGCATTTATGTCAACCATTCTTTATTTTCCGTTATACTTTTTGATAACACTACTTTTTATATTAATTTTTTTTATCGCTAAATCTTGAATTGCTGTATTTTGGAAACTCTTCAGAGTTGGCTTTGGTCTCAGGTTGAAACAAATTAAGTTGCTTTGCATTCGTAGAACAATGCTTTTATTTAAAATTAATTTTTTGGGACTAAAATTACCAATAATTAAGAAAAGCGCGAAAAAATCGCGGTTTTTCTGATTTTCGACCATGAAGCGGTCGCCGCTTGAGGTCGAAAACTTAGGTTATTTAATAGGCCAATATCGAGAACAACTCAGCAAAAAATCAGAAATACCAGATTTGACGCTAACGGTGCCTTCAATACAAACGACAAGGTTACTGGACTATAAATGGTAATAAATCATTTGAAATTAAAATAGGCAGCAAATATTCGAACCTACGCTGTGATTGAAAAATGACATTCGTAGAAGTACTTTGTGTTGAACTGGTCGAAGAAAGGGCGGAGTGTTTAATAACAACTGCCAGAAACGTGATTTAGAGCTACCAATTTCAAGTACCAACTACCAGAAAACATAGCAACTACCACTTAAAACAGTTCCTGATACATAGTACATGTTTTCCCGTTTAAATTAAATTTTTTTTTTTTTTCAGCAGAATGTTTTTATTTCTACACAAACTGCCTGACTTGATTTCTACACACTTTTGATGTTTACGAACGTTATTTGTTTTGCAGAACAGAAGTCAGATTTAATTTTTTTTTTTTTTTTTGTTTACCAACTTTGCTTTCTTTGGAGCCGATTTACGCCTACCAGTACACTGTTTTTACTCGGGTGAAAACAATCGGGTGAAACACCTTCACGATTGTACTTTTGTTCCTGTACATTAATGTGAGTCATCGCGGGTTTTTTGAAATGCTTTATATGAAGCTACCTAAAAGTACTATAGCTTCTCACATGGTACTTATTTCTTAAAAACAACCTCCATTTATACGCCATCGGGTACATTCGTACCTACTTCTGAGTCCACCCTCGTAGATAGGAGGTAGGTACAGCTGATTGAATTCAGGCTAAAATAACTACTATGGAAAGCACTTATGTATATTAAGTCCCGTTTTAATTCAACTATCTTGAATGATTATTTTAACTGCTTATTGTAATTCTAAAGTAAAGAATTACTATAATATAGGAAGATATCCTTAGCTTGGACCAAGCATTAAATAAAGCTTAACTTTTTCAATGAAACATGGAAAACTGCGCGTTTCTACTTATAATGACTTTTTTATTGGAAATCAATAGCTAGCGTAGTAATAAGTTATGAATAAAACATATATAAAATTGGGTTTTTGTGTGATAACACACTCGCAGTAAGGCTGCTTAGCTTTCGCTCCGTAATTTATATTATTGAATGTTTGAATTTTCAACAACCACTTGAGTGGGCTACCACCATTGTATTTGGCTGGAATTATTGCAATTTCATGGCTGCCACACCAATCATCAAATTCCTTTCAGTGGTGCTTAGTCTTTATGTTCAATTTTTAATTTTTATAAATAAGTGCCGTCAATTGGAATCGAACCTAGACCAGCTTCCCTTGAGGCCTATGCACTACGCATTGCGTCACCGAGGTCACCTGATCATGTCCATCCAATGTAAGGTTTTGTCTTTATAAATTGCATATTGAGACAACTAGCATTTTTACTAGCCGCACACAAGTTGGTTGTTGATCATTCGGGTTCTTTCTCTTTTCTCCGTACACTGATTACAAACCAACAATTCGTTGGACAATTGTAAGGTGGGAGATTGTATGAAAGATTTGACACTGGTCAAGAATTGATTTAATTAAATTGGGTTTTTGTGTGATAACACACTCGCAGTTAGGCTGCATAGCTTTCGCTCCGTAATTTATATTATTGAATGTTTGAATTTTCAACAACCACTTGAATGGGCTACCACCATTGTATTATTCCAGCCAAATACAATGGTGGTAGCCCACTCAAGTGGTTGTTGAAAATTCAAACATTCAATAATATAAATTACGGAGCGAAAGCTATGCAGCCTAACTGCGAGTGTGTTATCACACAAAAACCCAATTTAATTAAATCAATTCTTGACCAGTGTCAAATCTTTCATACAATCTCCCACCTTACAATTGTCCAACGAATTGTTGGTTTGTAATCAGTGTACGGAGAAAAGAGAAAGAACCCGAATGATCAACAACCAACTTGCGGCTAGTAAAAATGCTAGTTGTCTCAATATGCAATTTATAAAGACAAAACCTTACATTGGATGGGCATGATCAGGTGACCTCGGTGACGCAATGCGTAGTGCATAGGCCTCAAGGGTAGCTGGTCTAGGTTCGATTCCAATTGACGGCACTAATTTATAAAAATTAAAAATTGAACATAAAGACTAAGCACCACTGAAAGGAATCTGATGATTGGTGTGGCAGCCATGAAATTGCAATAATTCCAGCCAAATACAATGGTGGTAGCCCACTCAAGTGGTTGTTGAAAATTCAAACATTCAATAATAAAACATATATATGCACTATTTATATAGGAACGTACACTATTTTTTTTTAAATCTCTGCAACCCAAACGAGTGTGGTTCCATTCCAAACATTCCAAAACTTTATATACACTATTTTCGGCACTATTTTTACAGCCTTAAACATCCACACTCTTTTTTTCCATGTAAAATTTGCTGCGCTGCCTATAAAAAAGGCCCAATAAAAAACGCCTATTAGGTATAAGTTCTACTTTCTTCTATATTTACTGAAATAACATAAGATCAAATCGTTAACAATAATCTTGAAAGTTTTCTTAAATAAATAATCATAAGAACAATTTTTAAACTAATGCTCTAACCCGATGGTCTATTAATGTCAACGAAAAATTATTGCTTCCTTGCACAAATCCTCATTATACATACAAGCAGCATAACTTTTTACAAAAGTCCATTGTCCACCCTCAAGCAAATGTATTCTCCAAAGAGACATGAATGCAGAAAATTCTTTTTTTCACAGTGGCATTAGAAAATATTAAAAAAAAAAAAAAAACAAAGTAAAATAAATAAAACAAACTTAAAACATAGGACTGAGTCGCAAGTACTTTAACATACATATAAATGAATCCCTCTTTTTTCTTTCAAAACCTTTTTGAAATCAAAGGGCACGGTAGTGCCCAGCCAGTGAAATTTGGTAGGTCTTAAAGTTCAGGCAAAGGCAAAATTTAAAACTTTGAGATTTTACATTCAGAGGGCGTGGCATCCGCCCATTTTCTCAGTTATCAATTATGTAGAGAACTTCTGAATGTCGTAGAATGATGAAATTTGGTAGAGGCATAGAACTTGACATGCAAGCAAAGGGAAAATTAAAATCTTTTGGCTTCGGTATCGCATCATCTTCAAAAATATATCAATATATTGCAAATTTAGTGTTCTAAAATTCTTACTTGAAAAGTAATTCACGTAAGCTTATTTGAGAACGACAAAAATAATGAGACGACATAACCTAGAAAATATCGCGGCACCAAAAAAAAAAACGTATGAATGAACGAAAGATAATTTAATTGCCTACAAGCTTGCCCTTACAATTTTTCCTCTAAGATCAATAGTTTCGGAGATATAGATCAATTCGTGTTTTCCAAAATGGCGGATTTCCCCAGGCGGTTTGCGGTCCGAAAAACTGAATATTAGCTTTTTTAATAGCCCTCTTTCAGATATAAAAAATTCAGCCGGCCTATACTTCGTTCGACAAACAAATCTATCGATCCTGTGCGAATTATGTAATAAAAGAACTTCCTAAAAAGTACCCTTAATTTGGAGTGGAGCAAACAATTATATTCGTTGCTTGGTTTTTTTTTCCAAATTACCCGAAAACTATAGGTTCTGTTGAAAAACAGTACAACAGTAAGTACACATTTTAGCCACACAAAATAGATATTAACACTTTTTTCCGCACAATTGATAGATTTAATTACAAAATTGATTTGTTTCATTTTATTATTATATACATATTACATACAATGATTTTACTTCTGCATACAAAATATGCTGTGTGTCGGATTTTAGACCAACTGTTCTGGTAAAAATTTAAAATAAATTTATAATTTTCAGTGTTTCAACTGTTTCAATATTTTTCTTAAAAATATTTAAGGGAACATTTTTAAGAAAAATAAGATTCTTCTTAAATGCTCCTTTTGTTTGGCAGGCTATTTTCTGGTTCTAGAAAAAAAAAGTTTAAGAAAATAAACCCATTCCTTTGGGTTGTTTCTTAACAGACATACAACTAAATTATTCGACCCACTCTTTTTGTCTTTTGAAGTAATAGTTTCAGAATAATAATAATAAAAAATGTTTCACATACGCCATAGTGACCCAACATCTTTTTTCTTTATTATTTGTAATTTAATTTTGTGTCGATGAATAGATGTGGGATCCAACAACAAAGTTACGCGGTCAGCCATATTGGAAATCAGTAGGTTGCATCTGTATGCGTGAGTTTAACGCATACTACAGGAACTTACTGATCTCCTCCGCTTGTATATACAAGCTATGGTCGAAATGATGTTCATTACTTTACGCGTTCAGCCATATTGGAAATCAGTAGGTTGCATCTGTATGCGTGAGTTTAACGCATACTAGCCCAGTAGGAAATATGCTCCTCGATGAAAAATTTGGGTGAAAACACCAATGAAGTCATCTAGTACTTTCATGAAGGAGCATTGTGCTATGATTTCATTAAATATGGGTATTTGCCTTTTTGCCTCACTTCATACACCATCTACACTTTCTTTTACTTTGTACACAAATTCAACTCAAATCAATGCTTCCATCTCAGTGTACTATTCACGAAAAAAAATCATACGATGATTCTACCGATGAAGAGTAATGCATAGGTTCATGAGTTCGTGAATAAAGTTGGGCCATCTGCGTAGTTTATTCTTCTTCCAGAGAAAGAAAAAAAAAGTACAAGTGACCTCAACTCCAGAAATTATTGTGTTTCGCCCAAGGTATAACAGTGGGCTCTTCAGTCAGTCTGTTATACCCTACTAAGACTCAAATTTTGGTCGATGTTTACCGACTCTTATAAAACTCACAGCAAGAAGATACTGTGAATTTTATTATTCTAAGGGAATTTGTTTAAATTCGTGCACCCAGAAAATAACTACCCGTGGTCAGGTTTTTTTAATAAGGAAAAAGAAATTTAAATATTAAAATATTAAAATTACTTTGGTTTTAAGTGCAGTGAATGAATATAATTCAAATAAAAAGTACAAGTGATCTCAACTCCAGAAATTATTGTGTTTCGCCCATTCACTCCACTTAAAACCAAAGCAATTTTAATATTTTAATATTAAAATTTCTTTTTCTTTATTAAAAAAACCTGACCACGGGTAATTATTTTCTGGGTGCACGAATTTAAACAAATTCCCCAGAATAATAAAATTTACAGTATCTTCTTGCTGTGATTTTTATAAGAGTCGGTAAACATCGACCAAAATTTGTGTCTTAGTAGGGTACAACTAATTCATTCATATTCATTCACTCCACTTAAAACCAAAGTAATTTTATTATTTAAATTTCTTCTTCTTTATATGTATTTTATTTTGCCTTTTTTACACACGTTAGTGCTTTTTTTGCCTTTTCTACCCGTTAGTGTCTTTTTTGTCAATTTTGACTTGATTGTTTTTTTTTATAAAAGTTTAACGAAAAAATCTTTAAAAAAATTCTGCAAATACCAACTGCATGTAGTTTTTCCATTTCCAGTTGAGATTATTTCACTTAAAAACATGATCCTAACACAATCTAAAGCGCACAGAAAACAAATTTGCTTGCCCTCAACATACAAGAAAAAGAAAGCAGGAAGTGGACTGTAGATAGAGTTACTATGATCTTTTCTCAATAAAATGTCTTGTCCTTTTTTTGTTTTTTTACTCATTAAAACTAGATCTTTGCATTTCTCTATGAATGATCGTGAATTTCCTTACACTACAAATATCAATGAAAATTTGGAACAATCGAAAGGGCCGATAATTGCAAATGAAGTGTTGAAAAAGTTCACTTCTGTTTTTAATGTAAATCTTGGACTTAAAACTGTTGAGCGATGGAATAAATGGCGACGTCAACTCCACACTTTCCGAAAACGTTGAAGTGAATGATGTAGAGACTAGAGGGTTTAAAATGGGCTCCACTCGTTTCTGCTCAAATAAAAAGGTCCTTTAGCTTATTTAAGACGCTTTTAAGAGACAATCGTAGAAGGCTGTTACCTGAGAACTTCAAAAAGCTGTTGGTTGTTCAAAGCTGTTATAATTAGACGTTAATCTATGTGTATATTCTCTTTATTTAATAAATGCCTTTTTTTGCCTTTTTAAGAATTTTTGTTTGCTTTTTTTGATTTTTTAGGTCAGTAAAATCCTTTCCCTGGTCATGAGTTTGTAATTTCAATTGGCTGGTCTACGACTAGTTGGAGTGTTCGAATTTAGAATAATTAAATGCACAGTATGTTCATGCTGTGTTTTCTATAACATTTGGTAAACATCGACCAAATTTTGAGTCTTTGACGCATCACGCAAGCGGGTTTTATTTTGAAAATAATTGTTTAGATCAGCCTATCTGATTATCATTATGATTTCCTTACATATTACATTACAATTACATACCCGACATTTTTCAAACTAAGTGTAACGGTCTGGTGATGGCGAACAAGAAACTTCTACTTACCTGTATCTAGTGATATCACTGCTAAATATTCACGGATTTTTTCATCAAATACAATTTACATAAGATTAAACTATTTTCATTTACAAAGTGAATTATTGGGTGAGTATAAATGCCATTTTTCAACTCTAAGTTAACGAGTGATTTCACAGCTTCACATTCATTATATTTTTCATCACATATAATTCGCTTATGAATAAACTAGTTACCCCTACTTCGTGATTTCACTGGTAAATATTCACCTAGAAAATCACTTGGTGACCGCCTATGACAGCCCCATGTTAAATACACCGACGTTTTCATACCAAATTCATGGGGTGTAGCTTCCACTTGATGAAAACGCTGGTGGTTCCTTCACGAATTATTTGAAATTTCCTACTAGGAGTGGAACTTACTGATCTCCTCCGCTTGTATAGACAAGCTATGGTCAGAATTATCTTCATAACTTTGTAGATCGTATACTGCATAAATACATAGAATTATTAGCGATTTGTCCTCCACCATTCCAAAAGCGTAGTTACATGCTCAAATGTTCTCCAAATATAAACATCTACTCAAGAGACTCTTTCGAGCTCAAACCATTATTTAATTCATCAAAAAAAGTGTTAGCTATGAATTAATTCTGATTGCTATTCAACGACGGTATTATTTTAGACAGTGTTAAAACAATTCTGACTCACATTGTGTAAGTGGATGTCTAGGTATATTCTGCACAACTCCGCACCTATGTGTTTCCAACCATGCATACAATACATAGATAACGGTTTTTATATAAAAAGCCTTTTCTCTAACTCATGACGTTATTACCTATAAAATAAAATCCCTCCGAAGTCGATAGCTTTATTCGTTCTTGAGATATAGAGAACGAAAAAAGGAACATTCTAACGTACAAGGAAACGTACGCACAAACACATCCACAGACGTCTCACTGCTCTTGTACTGAACTAAATATTTTCTTCAAACCAATACTTCACCTTACAGAATTGTATAGAGGAATATATAACGGAATAGCAATGATAACGATGATGTCCTCTAAGGAATCATCAGCATCATCTTCATCATTTCACCACTACCACTAATGCAGATACAGATCGGATAAAAGTTATGTAGGTATGTACGAATAGTTTTTTTTTTTTCTTTCTTTTCTTTTTTTCTGTCCCACTAGATTCAAACTTATTATCTATAAAGGGTTTTGAAATAACAAGAAACTTTTAAACTTTTTCAGTTGCGAGTTCTAACTTTTGTGCTGCTGCATGTTTTCATTCGAAGTTTAAGAATAGTTCATGTTTAATGAATGTAACCGTCATCGTCATAGCCATCGTTTTCCGTCGTTATATTTACAAAAAACAAACATTGAAAAAGTTAAAATAAAATGTTTGATTTTTGTTTAAGTTTATGTTTATTTTAAGCTGACATTAGCATCAGTATACTGTGTGTTTCCTTATCAGCCTCCGGGATAATTTTGTTGAGCTATGAACATTTATATGGTTGACACAAGAGTTTATATACATAGCAGTTTTCTGGGTTTAAAAAATTGAAGAGTATATGAAACTGGAAAGTTAAATTTCAATTTTTTTGTTTAAAAATTAAATAAATCTAAACTAAAATACTATGGATAATATGAATTATCATTATTGTAAGTAACAGTTTTATGAAACAAATTTTTCGTTTTCATCTAAAACTATACATATGTATATGATTATTATAAAAAAAAATGATTGTTCAGCATTTTAAGATACGCACATCCTACTTACTTACTTTTGATGGCGCTCACAGCCCACAGATACGCACATCCTCACGGTTTAATTTGAATCAGCCTAGAGGTACCCGTCAGAATATAATTCGCATATCCAGTATCCATATACGTATAATATATACCTACTCTTAAATTTTATAATAAATAAATAATAAAATTGAAAATGCACGCTCGCTACTGACAGATTCTGTCAGAGAGTGTGTACACTGTACAATCTACATAGATGTAAGATAAATAAATCGAACATTTTTAGTTGATGTCTGAAGATTCATTTCAGGATGTCATACTAATGCTAGGTTTCCACTTGTCATTTACCAACTGCCGAAAGACCTGTTTTTGCGTCTTTTAACAAAATGACAAGTGTAAATACCCTAAAATTGATTCTCTTTGAACTGGCAAATTCTGTTTGTCAATGAAAGACAACGAATTTCAGAGACAAGTGTAAATAACTGAATTGACCAACGTAATATCACTTTGTCTTTGAAAGACAAAGATAATTTTTGTCCAACTTGTTTTATCCTTTGGCAATGAAAGACTCTGATTTGACAGCTTAAATATAGTTAAATAGAAGTGAATATTTTTTGTATGTGAAGTTATTTTTTATAATTCGGTGGGTAAAAGAAACTAATTCCGTAAAATGAGTGACCAGAATTAGTTATTCCAATTCAGGGGATGATAAAATTTTGTAGAAGCTAAAAAAAAGAATTATGAAGTCTACTTCCGGAGTGGACAACGAAGATGACCGATCTTTAATTTAAAAAGTGCTGCAGTTCAATAAATCAGAAGAGTGCGCTAGAAATGTTTGAAAATGGTTGGAAAACAGACGAATATAAATTTCAGGTGTCATAAACTAATTTTTGATTTAGCATAGAACATTATGTAGTTGAAGTTTTTTTTACTATATATTTATTTTTTTTATGAAAGAGGTTAGCGGAAATAAATGAAATAACAACAAAATAATTTTTTTTAATATACATAGGTGTAGTTGTTACTGATGTGACAGTAAGCTTTTGCAAAACTGCAAATAACTTATTTTCTTTATGAAACTTTACCTACCTATGTATGTATATGTTTTATAAAAAAAAACTCCTACACACATCTACACAAATTTCATCGAAGATTTCATTGACCATGAGTGTCAGTTCGGAAAAGACCAATCCAAGTGGAAATACTTGTCAATGAACTGACGAAGGCATCTGTCAAAAATTCGTTGTCTTTGAAAAGACAAACTAATTTGTGTCAATTAAAGACACAAGTGGAAATGAACTGGCATTCTTGTCGTTCAAAGACCAAATTGACAGCTGTCAAACTCTGTCAATTCAACGACAAGTGGAAACCTAGCATAATGAAGATAAATTCTTGATAAATATTTCATCAATGCTAATATGTTTAATTATTTTGAAGAATAACTTGAATGAAATATTACTTATATAATATTAGAAACAAATATTAAGGATATTCATGTAACGAGATAATTTTTCGCTTTTCAGAAAAATATAATTTTACGCAAACGATAGAAACAAACAGCTAAGTTAAGTCAAATGTCAAATAAAACGTCACAAAGTTTCTAAGGGTTTTTTTCTACGCTTTTCGCTTCAAATTTGTGAGATAAAATTCTATATTTTGCAGAAAATTTTTCCAATACAAATTTTGACAGTTCATTTCTACCGATAGAAAATTCTATCGTTTTTAAGCTTTCTATGAGTTTTCTGCGTTTGCATGAATACCCCTATTGTAATTTTTGATTAATGAAATAAATAAATAAGAACAACAAATTCTATCATTTCAAGTACCTAAATCGAAGTATTTTTACACCAACCTTCTCGCCAGAGAAATACCTCGAAGAAAAGCCCTTCCTTTTCTATTTCCATTCCAGTGAACACCGCGGCTTAGACCGAACATCTTAGCAGAATTATTAAACACATTATTTGTTATTCTTTTGTAAAAAAAAAATGCATGTCATAAGTATTTTACCTTGTAACAAAGAGTAGAAGTGTCCTAAATTTTGTTTAGAATGTACTAGCGCTAAGTACCCAATATTAATTTTCATTTTTCTTCTTGGCGCCATAATAAGTTGTCAGTTAATAATTTGTAATGATTGATAAAACGACGTAGTTTTTATATCTATACAGGATTAAATATTACAAAATACATCACAAAACTGAAATTTGGAATTTTAAAACTCAATTTATTAAGACAAAAACAACTTGCTATTCCCAACGATCTTCAATAGGGGTTCTTAAAAATTGAATTTCAATACTTATCAACTTTCAGTATTAAAAACCTTTCTAATCCGGTGGGATTATTGTTCACAATTGATTTTCGGCGTAAAAGTTGGACTGAACTTAACAAAAATGTCGTATTGTCATGGCATAACCCTAATTATTCAACTGATGATGAGTCAGAGCGAGATCGCCCGAACGAGACACCAATTTGTTTGTAAAGTCGTTAAAAGATATTTTAAATCAATAATTCAACAAGTCCAATTAAATAATGATAAGACCTACTTGGCTGTTTTATTTTAATAGATAGTGTGTAGAATTTATTTTATTAAAAAACCTTCACATTCAGCCCTATTATGAGTTCCGCCTGAAAGAAAATCCGCCCGGTAAAATTTCATTTCACTCTTCCCATATTGTGAGTTTCGGGCGAAAAACTTTCGGGCGCAAAGATTTCAATTTAGTTTTTGGTGGCGAACGAAAAAAATATACTTAAATTGATCCACTTTATAACAATTGGGTACAGTACTTTTACATTTATGATTTGCTTTGTACCAAGTTTGAACTTCTTCTTGCTTCTTCACAAGTCAAATTTTAAGTTTAACTGGTATAGTTTTGGAAAATCAATTCGTCGCCCGAGAATTGTTCTGTCGTAAGCGCCAAATCGGTTTTTTTAACTGGTGCATATCCAGTATAGTACTATGTTTTCAAAGGTGATGTTTTCATTTCCTTGAGTTTTGTTCTGTCGTAAGCGCCAATTTTTGGCATGTACGACAAAAGTTACATGTGTTTTCCTACTTTTTTTTCTTAATATTGTTTTGTCGTAAGTGTATAGGCTTAAAACATACGATCAAAAATTTAAAATAAAACCTTAAAATTGATTTGTCGTACGTGTATGAAACTAACATAGAATGTAGGACTGATCATATACAAATACAACACAAATGAGAAAACAAATATTGCGGTTTGGTTTGTCGAACGTGTATAGAAATTTCAACTGCCGGTGCAGAAAGTATAAGTAAACTGATCATATACAAATACAACACAAATGAGAAAACAAATATTGCGGTTTGGTTTGTCGAACGTGTATAGAAATTTCAACTGCCGGTGCAGAAAGTATAAATACAATGAGCGATCAAAAAAAATTTCAGTCGTTAGCAGAAAGTCGTTAACGAAAAGGCATCAATAAAGGCCGAACGAGATCTTGATCGGAAAAACATTGATCCAAAGCATGACACTGTCTGTTTTGACCTCCAAACTGTCTTTGCTCTGCCGAAAGGTACTGCCTCTTCGTTTTTTTACAAAAGAAAACTAAATGTGTACAATATGACTGCAACACTTATTTTGCCAAATAGAAAAGAAAAATTAACTTATTGTGGAATTTGGAATGAGTTGCAAAGCGGCCGTTCTGGTGACGATATTGCCAGTGCAGTTTCAAAAATACTGCATCAAATTATTTCTGACAATCCACTTATTGAAGCTCTGACTCTATGGAGTGACTCCTAGCGTCCCCCTAAATAAAAACAAGGTCATGTCCACTGCTTTGATTTTTTTGTATTCGAAATTCAAATTTAAAATTAATTACACAAACATTTTCGGAGCCTGGACATTCCCTAATTCAAGAGGTAGATTGCGTCCATAGGTCCATCGACAAATATTTGCGCAACTTGGAAATATTTATCCAGTTTTCGCCTATGCGACATCTTCAAATGTTGCCAATAGATTTTAAAGCAATTTCCGCTAGAGCGGGCCAATTGAACTTTTCGTCAATTCCATAAAGACGAACAATTTACACTCTATTATAAAACGAGCGGAAGAGAAATGGAGTTAAAACAGCTTGAATATTAAAAAAAACAACTCAAAGCAACTCAAAAATTGTTCAAGTAACTCAAAACCGTTATCAAAAGACGAAATCAATGACCTTAAAAGTTTATTTGGTTTTATGCGAAAGGTAGACCAAAACTACTACAAAGCCTTGTTCAAATCAAAAACAAAAGGAAATCATCAATAATTATGTACCTTATACAGTTATTTATGGTAACTTTAGGTTTACTAACCAAAATTACATTGTTTATCTCATAGATTTAATTTTATATTTCATAGTCATAGAATGACTTTTCCGTTAGTTTTTATAAAAAAATGTGATTTTAATTTTGTACCTATACATTCGTATTGTTATGGTCATAGGATGACTTATTTGTTATTGTTTTTTTTTTTATTAATCAAGTTATTAAAACTCAATTGTGATGTATGTATTCCTATTTTAACCTTTATAAAATAAATAACATTTTATTGTTAACATTGGAAATTGACTTTTTTAATTGGTTCTCATACCAATTCTTATAGGATTTAAACAAGACGCTTGAATATTGAAATGTCGTACGTGTGTTCACTTTGTCGTACGTGTATGGGATGGAAACAAAAGCTTATTTTTGTGGCGTATACCACAAACACATTTTGGGTAAAAAGCTTTATAATTTGAAAACCAAAACAGCTAGGACAGTGTTGAATACATAAATCAAAAGAAAATACTCTACACAATATATTCTAATAACAAAAAAAAAACTTAATCGCTTCGTTTTATTTGTATAGTAACGCAAACCTTTAAATGCGATTTCCCAAAATCGTGTTTTTGGGAGATACAACAAAACAATTCTCGGGCGACGAATTATTCTCCTGATTCTTAAATATTTTTTTTTTTTAAGCGAATTAAATCATAGTTATTTTAAATAAAATCATAAACTTATTATTCTTACAGCAAAATATTTAATAAGAAAAAAATACATTCTCCATGTTTTTTCGTTTTACACTTTTTTTTAAATTTAAAAATAAACAATTACACTAGTGTTTACATGCTGGGATGTTTGTTTTGATTTCTTGTTTAATGTAATTTATATTATTTTTTAGTTTTTATGCCCCGCGGCAGTTTTTTGCCCCGCGGCAGTTTTTTGCCCCGTGGCAGTTTTTTTTGCCCCGCGGCAGTTTTTTTGCCCCGTGGCAGTTTTATTGCCCCGCGGCAGTTTTTTTTGCCCCGCGGCAGTTTTTTTGCCCCGCGGCAGTTTTTTTGCCCCGCGGCATTTTTTTTGCCCCACGGGATTTTTTTTGCCCCGCGGCAGTTTTTTTGCCCCGCGGCAATTTTTTTTGCCCCGCGGCATTTTTTTTGCCCCGCGGCAGTTTTTTTGCCCCGCGGCAGTTTTTTTGCCCAACTGCAACAGCAAGTGTTACATTTGGTATAACATCTATTAGTACAATTATTCAAGAATATTATAATAATAAAAAAAACGCGAAATTTTCTGTTTATTATCAGAACGTAAATGGACAAAGGACTAAGATCAACAAGGTCTATAAAAACTTGAAAAATCTTCCTCATGATGTTATTATACTGACGGAAACTTGGCTCAACAACTCTTTTCTGGATAGTGAGCTCTTTGATACGACCTATCAAGTCTTCAGGAGCGACCTACACCACTCAAATAACTCGGACGTAGTTGAAGGAGGAATTCTCCTGGCTATAAGAAAAACTTTTGTATGTACATTGGTCGATGCTTTTATGTCATCTAATGTCGAAATAATATGTGTCAAAATTAAAATGGAGATTGGTCACCTTTACATTATCGCCGTTTATATACCACGAAGTTCAAATAACACCGTCTATGAAAATTGTATTCAATGCATTGATACCATACATGACCAATTGAATTCATGTGATGAACTTTTGATTTTGGGTGACTTCAACCTTCCAAACTTGGACTGGTCTAAGAACCACGACTGCTCAGCTGGGCTGGGTTCTGTTGTCCACCGATATTCGTTAAGGGAATATCTTCCAAAGACCTCCTGGGATTTATAAGTAAGTCAAAATTTAGTCTAGATAATATTAAATTCGATGTAAAAGGTTTTCGTAAGCTTAAAATTTTAGTAAATGATAAGGAACTACATAGCTTTCTTATTAGTGAGTACCAAAAAAATAAAATTGAAGCCTTTTCTTTTACCCCAAAAGAGGACAAAAAATACAATGTAGTCCTAAAGGGGATGCCAGGAGATTTCACCCCTGCTGAAATTCAAATGGAATTAAAAAATTTGGTGCCCTCACTGAGGGTGACCGTAAAAAGATTTGAAACCAAGTGGTCTAAAGAAAATGGTTTGGATCTGGACATGTTTGTATGTGTCCTGGAGGATAGGGATAGTCTTTTTTATATAAAGGCTATAAAGTCTCTTTTGAGGCACAAAATCAAGTGGGACTCGGAAAAAAGTTCTGGAATGAGGCAATGCTTTAGATACCAAAGATTTGGGCATTTGGCATATTGTGCGTTTGCGACAAGATGCGTCAAATGCCTTTCACCACATGATCGTGGCGAATGCAAATTACCACCAAGAGATGAAAACTCCGTTGCATCTTGTGTCAACTGTGGAGTTACGGGAAACCCAGCGAACTACAAAGGTTGCACAAAAAGATCTGAATATCTTCGAAAAAAAGAAGAAGTGGTTTCACGTTATACCAACAAAAATAATGTGGTTTTTAATAATTTAGTATTGAATAGTGATTCTAGTAATTCACAGCAATTCGAGTTCTTCTTTGCGGACACAGTCAAGAACAATGGGCCAGGAAAGGCAAAACCTAGACCGAACTCCGCGGGAGGCAATGATGTATCGGATTTCATCAACGAATCCCAAAAATTGTTTGGAATGCCTGTCGGGCAATTAATTTCAAAAATTAGGTCATTTTGGCCTATGTACCAAAAACTCAGCGAATATGAGAAACCTGGGAATATCTGCGCTTTGTCGCATCCCTTTTCTCCATGAATCTAAATATTATAACCGCTAACGTTAATTCCCTTACTCTCCCAGACAAAAAAATTGAAGTTGAGCAGTTATTGAAGGATACTCTCCCAACTGCTCTACTTTTGCAAGAAACTTGCATAAAGAAAAACAGATATAAATACGCTTTTAACAGTGACTATGATTTCATAATAAACAATTCAGATCGAGGAACTGGTATCCTCGTTAAAAAAAACTCCATAAGCTTCTTACAAAAACACTACACTTACCAGAACATTTCAGGCACGATTGCCTCAATCCCTCTCAAAGTTTTCCAAACAACGAAATCATTGGCGTTGGTTTCTATTTATATTCCATGCAGTATAGGTCCGTCCATCCCTCCAGCTCTGGATGACCTTCTTTCATGTCTTAGCAGCTATGATTAAATAATCATAGGAGGTGACTTTAATTCCCGACATCCCCTATGGGGGGATCCAAAAATAAATGTAAACGGCAAGTATCTGCACCAATGGTACCTAAACAACCGTTTTTCTCGATTTTGACATCGTAGCTGCCGAGGGCCTCACCAGACCAAGCTCAGGTTCGCACATAGACTATTTCATAACCTCATCTAACCTTCGATCTTCAAACCTTGCAAGTAGCAATATAGCCTGTAAAACTCTCGATCCCATATCAGACCACTTCTCTTTATTCATGAGCATACAACTACAATCTTCATCTGTATTACTAGCCTCACCTAGGACCTCTACGTGCTTTAAAGATACTAACTGGTTAATTTTCAATAGATCCCTGAACTCAACTCTAGGTAACCAAAAGCTACCAACTGATAGAAACCTCTCGAATGATTAAATCGATATCCACATAAATGCCTTATCGAACTCTATAACGAACTGCATAAGTCTTCACAGCAAAGAAAAGTTTCTCCATTTGAACCACCATAAAATTTCAGATGACACGCTCTCTCTCTCTTAAAAATTAGGAAAATATGGAAGAAAAACTTAAAGAGGATTTTCCACAGATTGGGCTATCGAATTAATCAAGATTATACATAACTTTCCTCACGCATTAGATGCCTTAGCAAAATAATAAAAGATAGAGTCAGAATCGAATTGAACACCCAATCAGAGCGGCTCAGAGAATACAATGGCAGTGAACACCTTTAACAGTGCGTTTGAGATTTGGAATGCTAACCTTAAAATAAACAACTTTGGCCCCCTCAACAGGTCAAACTCAACTTCAAATGAATCATTTGTCTCCAAAAGCTTGGTGGAATCCGTAATCTTTTCACTCAATAACAAAGAATCGGCTGGCCCCGATAACATATCCAATTTTATACTCCGTAAAGCCAAAACAACAATTTCCAATTATCTAACACCCATTCTTAATACATAATTGTCTTAATAATTGCTTCTTTCCCACTATCTGGAAAAAAGCTAAATTAATCCCGTTAAAAAAAAAAATAATAGCTCTAACAGTTTGGATAACTTCCGTCCGATTTTACTTCTCTCAAACATAGGTAAAATACTTGAAAAAATTCTTTAACTAAAAATTCAAAACCATTTCGAAGATACTGACCTTACACAACACCAACAGTTTAGTATCAAACGGGGGCACTCAACGGAGCATGCCCTCCTAGCCTTACAAGCCCACATCTTAAAAAACCCAAGACAAAAAAATTGCACAGTAGCTTGTGCAATAGACCTAAGTAAAGCTTTTGACTCGGTCTGGCACGCTGGTCTCATTTATAAGCTCAGTTTACTTAACTTCCCTGCAAAATTTATTAAAATTATCCAATCATTTCTATCTAATCGTAGCACTCATATATTTTTCGAAAACGTCAATTCAAGATCTATACCAATCCTAGCCGGTGTTCCTCAGGGCTCAATTTTGGGCTCTTTTTTCTTCAATATATACTTATACGATTTCCCAATCCGACTCAACACCTCGGAAGCAATTCTTTATGCGGACGACACAATAATTTTTAGCTCACAAGAGAGACCACATGAGGCTCTGAATGACGTGAAAACACACATAGACGAAGTTATCCCTTACTACAAAAGGTGGGGAATTAAACCCAATTTTAAGAAATGCGATCTAATCTGCTTCCGAAATGCTTCCGGCAAAGGTCACCACCTAGCTGTACGTGAAAGTAGATATCTTAAGCTCATCATTGAAGGGAACACAATTCCTCTGAGACAATCAATAAAGTGTCTGGGTGTACGCTTACATGAACGGCTTAAAATGAACCCCCATGCGAGAATAGTCCTCCGCAGCAGCAAAGCAGCTGCGGCCAAACTCAAAACCCTTATCAACTCGAAAGTAGTGGAAAGAAATACAAAACTTCTGATGTATAAAACATCAATCAGACCTCTAATCTCATATGGCTTTCTTCTATGGTTCAATATAACGTCCAACGTGGCTCTTGAACTGCAAAGGTTTGAGAGGAAAATAATCAGAAATTGTATTTCAAAAAGACGCAGACCATCCGGCAAATGGTTTAGCAATAAATCATTTTAAGATGAATCAAAAATCATACCCTTGATCAGCTACCTTACTCTACTTGCAAAAAAAAAGACTCGCGACGCTAGAAAACCATGACAGCCCTATCCTCCGGAACATCTTCTCTGATAACATCACATATTCAATACGTGACAGGTACTGCATGTCGCCTGTTAGCATCCTCAGTGAGGGCTCCAATTCTGAATTCCTTCTCCAGGAGGGTGAAAACCTGGCTCTTTCCCCCTTTTACATTAAAAGTTCATCGACCAACTATAGAGGCTAAGTAGTTCCTTACTTCATCTTATTTTTTTTTTTTTTTTCTGAAAAAACATTTGAGTTTATAAAAAATAAATAAAAAAATAAATTAAAAATAAAAAACAACAACAAAAAAACCTAAAAACTAAAATCAAACCTATGTATATAATGCAAATACCTACCTTATAAAAAGGCTGTGGACAAATATCTTCCTTAACTGTGAAAACTATCATAAGTATTAAAATGTATTAGCTTTAAGTTTTGAAAATGAAAAACACCAACAATGTACCTACCTACCGAATTCCAAAATGCATAGAGGCATTGAAAATGTAAATACTAAAAACTATTAATAAGTGCCTAGTTATTGGCTGTGAATTGCTAAACTAGAGGCCTACTATAATTATAAATTCTTATCATCATTTCTAGACCTAAATCATAACCTGAAATTATCAACAAGATGTGGAGTTAATTTAAATTAAACCCACTAAAGTAATTATTCTATATCTACAAGTAACAAATGTAAACAAACATGATGGGATCAGGGTTGTCAGATTGTGCGATTTATAGCCAAATGTGCGATTTGAAATTTCATTTGGCGACACAAAAATCGGTTTGGCGATGTACCCCAAAAAAGACGATATTTTTAGTTTTTGGCGATTTAAATTTTTTGAATGGAAATTCAAATATTCTTTTCACAAATGTTCACTTTGACCTTATATCTTTTTCATCGCTATTTGCGCTGAATGCAGCCATCCAATCATTAAATTCTTTACGCACCCCAAAACTGAAATTCAATTTCACTCCTATCCCTTAAATAAATGCGACGTATGTCAAAACAAACAACTTTGTTGGTTAACCAAATCGAAGAAAGATGGATTACGTTCGCTCAAAGCTGACTAAGGGCCAGTTTGTTCACAGCTAATCATCTTTAATCCATGATTGGTGGAGCTGGGAAATCCTCAAATGTGTTCGTTGATCAAATTTGTTTTTTAAATTAAAAGTATGAGTTGCTAATCATGGATTTCACTAATCAGCCAATTTTGGTTGATAAGCGTTGTTTAATTAAAGCCTATAAAAGTAACATACTAAATTTAACCCACAATGAACAAACTGGCCCTAAGAACGGCATGCTGTTAGATCTATAGCCATGCTGCAAAGGCTACCAAAATAAAAAGGATCCCATTGATAATGATAAAATATTGCAAATATACATATACATTAATCGAATATATTAAAGAGGACCTAGGGCCAGTTTGTTCACAGTGCGTTAAATTTAGTATGTGACTTTCATAGGCTTTAATTAAACAACGCAAATCAACAAAAATTGGCTGATTAGTGAAATCCATGATTAGCAACTCATACTTTGAATTTAAAAAAAAAAAATGATCAACGAACACATTTGAGGATTTCCCAGCTCCACTAATCATGGAATAAAGAAGCTGTGAACAAACTGGCCCTTAGTACAAAGGATTTTTTTTTTCTTATTTTTAGGTTTTTTTTATTGTTAACTTATAGATACCTTTGTAATTTTTTTCTGTTTTGTTTACTTTTTTTAAATATGATTTGTTTTGATATTAAAACTACAAATTGCTAAATTTTATTTTTAAATTTGGTGATTTTTTGGCGACTTAAATTTTAATTTTGGCACTTCTTTCGAACTCTCTTAGAATGTTCTTCATAGCAACTAAATTTCCTTCTTTAAGGTGCTATAGGAGTTAAAAATGTCTCCTTTTTAACTCTATGGAGTACTTAAGAGAGATTAAATGAGTGCAATACACGATCATAAATAGCTTCTATGGATGAATACAGGAGTAAAATTGTTAGTTGGGATGCCCTTCCCTGTTGCAGTTGTAGCACCTAACTACCTGACGGAATGGATTATTCGGAGCCGAACTCACAACCGCCACTCGGTTTTGTGCCGACGTACTTGGCCGGTACCCACATTCCGGTTCTAATAAATTTGTACCTATAGAAGGCTGAGGAAACGACTCTACATTTACCTTCAAGGTATCTAACTCCCTACCTAGTACTGCTAGTTCCTTAACCGTCTGTGGTTTGGCACTCGCGATCTGAAGTTGGAAAAATGGATCCACATTTTTCCTTAAAATGGAAACCATTCTTCCCTCTGACAAAGGTTCCGACAATCTTCGGAACAATGTCCTCATGGTGGTCAAATACGCACCGAAAGTCTAATCTCAGAAGCTGATTTAAAAAGTTGGATTTCCGGAACATCGTTCGACATCCGAAGTTCCTCCACCCTCTCCAAGAAAGAATTCACTGATGCTCCGTCCGAGTCACCAGTAAATTTTTCCACTAATTTCCCTATCCGTTCAGGCCACCTTTGCTGAACCACCAATCTCTCAGGGTATGCCTCAACCCTCTGTGACCTACGCTCTAGTACCCTAGCAGCTAACTGTCTTGCTAAAGAATTACTGCCACCACGACCTGTTGCAGCTACAGTATCTAAAGCAGGCCCTTCATTAACCCTAGTCGCAGAAGAACCTGATGGAGACCGCTGACTAACTATTTCTGTCCGACCAACTGGTACCTTCAGTTGGGTTTCTGCCCTAACAGGAGCCTTCTGTTTCGGTGGATCTTCTTCCCTATCACTGATCTCAGTATCACCGGTGAGATCACCTAACAAGAACAAAACATCATTCCTAATAGAGCTAATCTCCTCTTCCTCATCTTCAGCCTCACAAGGGGTCCTAGCTAACCTACCCATGCACCATTCTATTTTGGTCATGATTTTTATATATTCCGATGACTTTGGATTTCTAGATGGATCCTTAAGAAGATTCCTTAATCTCTTCAATGTTTGCTTTAACAGCATCCCTATCTTCTTCAAAAGAAAAAAGGGTAAGTAATAGTACCCTCTATCGAGTTCCTCTTAACGAGTAATCTCGATGACCTTAATGCTTTACGCATTTCCTCAACTGTCCCTATTTTTAAACCCCTGACCTTCATCTCATAGGCCAGTTCGTCCTGCGCTAAACGCTCTATATTCATATTTAAAATATCAAAAAAAAAATATTAATAATAAAAAAACTTGTTAAAAAAAATAGTATGGTAACCCTACACAATTTTCTATTCCCTGAAAACCGGGCAAATAACAAATTTTAAAAATGGTGTTGTAAAAAAAAAATTGAATTTACAAAAAAAAATACCGATGTGCCTAACTTCCTTATTGCATGCCGGTACAAAAATTTAAAATCAAAAATTCGGTTTTGTATATGGGCGTTGGGCGCCAATTGTTGCACTTTTTCCTTCGCGTCGCGAGGGGTGGGTATTTATTATTACTTTAATTAAGTTATTAATCTACTCGAAATTATTACCGCGAATAAAATTGAATTAAGAAATAAACAAATAAAAAGATAAGCACACGATGTGCAACGGAACTTTAATATAAGCTTGTCTATACTTTGACAGCTGGAATTAACCGACGGACGACGAAAGAAGAGAATGAAAGAAACACAAAGAAAAATGCCAACTGTAGCACGTTAAAAAAAAGCTACCACCACGACTGCTCAGCTGGGCTGGGTTCTGTTGTGGAAGAATTTTGTTATACAACAAAAAAAATGATTGTTTCGTTTTAATCAAAATGATAAAAACGATCGAAGTGTTTTATTACGAGTACAGTAGGGTACTTGTAATAAAAGGTGGGCGCCAGGAATTTTAATTGGGCTAATTAGCAAAATTCAAAATCTAATATTTTAAGTGAATGAATATGAAATAAAACACAAAGTTTAATTATATGCCCAGAAGGGGTCTTAAAATTATTTTTATTTGGGAAACCTTGGACGAACCAGGATAAAAACCCAAATTTTTTTCGAATATAAAAAGAATACAAGTATGTAATGAAATAATTAAATGGCTTATGAAAAAAAGCTATTAAAAACGGGCCGTTAACTCACAGTTAATAAAACTCCGTGTCCCACAATTTAACTGGGATTGAAACGATCACGAATAATATATATATAAAAAGAACTATTAGAATTTTAATTACACAACAAAGATAACTAAACCACTTGGATAAAATGTCCGCTCTACTTATCTTTTTGTTTTTCCCTCAGCTTCTCCTCTATTTCCTCGAATCCTTTTCAATTGTTTTCCCTCGTTCCTCGAATCACCTTTTCTCACTTTCTTAAACTTTTCTCGACAATTATTTCCTCGAAATTATTTCCAAAAAAACTTTTTTTCGACTTTTTTTTCTTTTTCTAATTTTCCTCATCTCATAATAATCTCAACTGTTCGCTGGGTTAGCTCTCTCAAGAGTGGCTTTCCCAGCTAAAAACAAAACCTATTCTTCCCTCGACCATTCCAGTCACCCACACATTCACGCATTCAGCCATTCGTTTTCATGATCATCGGTCACCGGCTTCCTGGAAACCTTTTTCGCTCCGCAGGAAGCCACCCTAGTTGAATCTCAACGAAACTTTACTATCACGCTCACAGACAAGGATTCAGCAAGTTGTTGGATGTCTTTCCAAAACTTGACGAATCTTAATGGTCGAGTTCAGACCTATCACCAAAACTAAATTTTTCGAGAAAAATCAAAAGAATTAAAATCGAGAAAGAGCCTCATCTCAGCATTTTCTCAGTTACAAAAAAAAACTATTCGCGTGTGACTCGAAGCGTGATTGAAACCATTATACATTTTGTTCGAGTTAAAATAGAGGAAGGCATATTTTCAAAACTAGGACCCTTCTCTATAAAGTCAATTCCGATAGTTCTTCTATAACCAATTTACTATTTAACAATTAGAATTGAAAATTAAGGACGTTAAGAATTAAACGTTCATGCGACCAACTCGTCTACATGATAATTACGAACATATGGAATTGGGAACCGCCTGTACCAATTGTAAAATCCAAATATCTCGTACACCTGCTTTTGTTACTTTTGCAGAACACTGGCTAAGCACACCACTGGTTGATGGTACCATGGTTGCCCTCAACTTTGCCAGTATTTTGCAGCCGTAACGAAAAGTAAAGAATGGAAAGGAATGAATCGAAGGGTGACTTTTGTTGCGGTAAATTTTACCGTGACAATTGTTAAACGTATTTTCAAAGCACTTTTTTGCATTTTGATGCGACTCTGTGTTCACACGCTGCCAACACTAACACGTTTAATGTATAACATTGATAAAAAAAACGTTTTTTTCTATATACATTTTGATTTTTCATTATCTACTACAAATTTTTGAAATCTACTTCGTTTTTTTTGACAATTTTCTTCACTTTCTGGGCTCAGCATTGTCATCCCTGTTACTGACGTACCTAAATTGAGTTGGTTTACTAGTCGTTGTCATTTTTTAATTGAGTAATAAGGTAATAAAAAAAAAACTTGCCAGTAATCATTAAATAACAGATTTCTCTGATAATTTTGAGCTTCTTTCATATTACTATACCTAAAATATTTGATATTTAACATAAATAAACTAAGAACTTGGCGTACTTTTAGATCCCACTACTTTTTACGGCTGACTTGTTACGGAAAGTTTTTTGTGTATAGAAGAACTTGGCTCCTTTTTTAACATTTATGTTTTTGGTGTGATTTCACTACTGTTTGCAAAGATTCTTTTTATCAGGAAAAGTGGGTGGATGAAACGGCCCTGCATGAAAAAGTTCCTGATTTCAACTTTTTCTTGGTATACACCTGACAACTAACCACTTTACTACGCCCACTGAATGTAAAGTCTCAAAGTTTTAATTTCCCCTTTGCTTGCTTGTCAAGACCTTTCGCTCCACCAAATTTCATTACTCTACGACAATCAGAAGTTCTCTACATATTTACTTGATATAAATTCTGAGAATTTGCGGGTGCCACGCCTCTGAATGCATAATTTAAAATTTTCCGATATCTCCTTTGTATTGGCCACACGATTTACCAGTCTACGAAATTTTATTATTCTGCAACAATTCGAAGTTATCCACATAATTAATAACAATTCTGAGAAAATGGGCGGATGCCACGCCCTCTGAATGTAAAATCTCAAATTTAAAAAATTTTCATTTTCTTGCACTTCTAGCACTATCGTTCTACCAAATTTGATCATTCTACGACAATCAAAAGTGCTCCTCCTAATTGATTTCAATTCTTATTCAAATGGGCGGATGCCACGACCCCTGAATGTAAAATCTCAAATTTTAAAATTTTCCCTTTGCCTGCACTTAAAGCCCTACCGCTGTACCAACTTCATCATTACACGACAGTCAGGAGTGCTCCAAATAATTTACATCAATTCTATGAAAATGGGCGGATACCACGCCTCCTGAATGAAAAATTTCAAATTTTAAAATTTTTCCTGTCCCTGTCCTTTAAACCCTACCGCGGTAGATACTAAATTGCATTAATCTACGACAATCAGAAGTGCTCCAAGTAATTTATAGCAATATTATGAAAATGGGCGGGTACCACGCCCCCTGACTAAAAAATCTTATACACCACAAGGCCTACCGTTGTGCGAAATTACAAGATTCTACGATGTCGGGAAGTGCTTCATAGTTTTGATGATCTGTCAGTGAGTCAGTCAGTTACGGTTTTTGCTATTTTTACAGTCTTATATCTCGTGAACCACTGATGCTAAGGAATTGAAATTTGGTGAGTTGTCTAAACCTAGTGAGCTTAGCAAATGCTGCGAGTTTAAAGTTTCTGACTTTATTGGTACTGAAGTTAGAAGGGGGTCAAAAATGGCCTGAGTTTGATCCTGTAAAAAGGGTGTAGTGCCAGAACTTGGCTGGGACCTACCATGCCCTTTGAAAGCTTACTTTTTTTATTTTTTTTTAGTTAAAATACTCATTATTTTGATAAGCTTGCGCTTCTGCTGCCAGTTATTTTTTTACATTTCATGGCTTGTAGATTCAAAAATACTAAAAGGATATTTTGTTAAACTATCTACGTATGTATTTTAAATTTGATAGTTATTTATATTTCTATCTTTTGTATGCAAGAGGCCACACTTGGTGTTGTTGGAGGGTGAACTTACAATAGCTTTTAGAAATCCGGGCAAACAAAACATTTTCGGCCGAAATGTTTTCCGGGTGAAACTCAGAAAAGGGCTGATTAACTCCAATTAAACCTACTGCGATATTCAGACATTCTCAAAACCATTATACACACATAGGTATCCCTTTTCTCTCCGACTTGGCTAAACGCTCGCACTTTTTTTGAAAATTTTAAGCTTGGAATTCATTACCCCGTAATTAAGCGCAAAATAGGTAAATAAAAATAACAGAATTTTGTTAGATAACCTGTTGGCGCGTCTTAGTGAAAAATAATATTTAAATGCTTATCAATTTTTTTTTGTCTTCATATCATGGTTATATCAATACCAATTTTTTCACGAATCCCTAATTTATCATAAAAGTAGTACCTAAACTATTTATAATGTATGTATCGCATTTAAAGCATCCCCCCTAAACTTTAGAGACTTAAAACTACCATTTCCGAGAGGAATGTGATACGACAATGGGTTTGAAACCAAGGATTGAAGAACTTTGGAAAACCAACTACATCGTGTCTAAACAGTGTATGTATGAACATGTTTAATGCAAAAATAACCAACCATAAGAAAGATGGCCTATGTTTCATTCACGCCAAGCTAAAAACTCCTTTCAAATCAGGTCAACAAGTCGAAAATCACTACAGCAAATGTTAAGATACATAATTCTATACATTAGGGAATAAATACTTCAGGGAAATTTGCCGACAATTTAATAGCATTTTTATTCGGGGGAAATTAATTCCGCCGAGATTCACGGTAGCAGAGTTAAGTAGGGGTGTGTTTATTAATGCAATTACATTGTAAACAGGAAAGTGTGAAAGAAAGAACTACACAAATTAAATAACTTATAACCAGAAATTAAGACAATTTGCTCAAAAACTGTCAAAACCTTATTTCCGATAATTAACGAAAATTTCTACAATTACTTTGGATATTAGAGATAAAGTTTAACCAAAATTCAAAAAATTATATCTCTTACCGTTCTAGATAAGATTAAGTAAACTAGTATATCGCCCACAGGCCGAAATTCGTCCACCCAAAACTCACATTCACAGACTCTAGAGTCAAACAAATTGTTTGAAAATTAAATCACAAAATATTTGTTTTAGTTTTATTTTTTTTTTTTTGTGTATAAATACGCAGTGATCGGTAGTGCAAAACCAAAAATGGGCCAGTGTGTTTATGCGTGTCTGAGGTATATTCTGCACATCTCCGCACCTATGGCTTTCCAACCATATACAATTTATCGAAATCGGTTGGATACTTTTTGAGCAAATGGCACCACAAATTTTTATTAAGGCTATTTATGTATATATAGAAGATATTTGGCTATTTCCTCTAGGGCAGTGTTTCCCAACATGGGGTGCCCGCCCCACAGGGGGCGAGCAATTAAAAATTATGCTTCATTACACTTCTCTCTGAACTATCTAATGTAGATTTCCTTTCAACAAAAAAATCAAATCTGTGAAGGGGAAATTTGATTTGTTTAGAAGAAAAGATCAAATTTTCTAAACAAATCAAATCTTTAATTTTAGAAAGATTTACACCGACTTGCACACAAACTAGGAAGATTTGACATTTCTCTGGCTATTGTTTACGTTTGGCTTTTCAGTCAATTTGTTCAATTAAATTATTTCCGTGGTGTAAAGTATAAAGTTCAGGTTCTTCAGTAAATAAAATAAAATAAATTAAATAAAATTTACTATATGTAGATAAAATTATAATTTTCCATTTTCAAAAAAAAAAAAATTAAGAATTGTACGTTCGGGCCTGTCAAATTGCACACACATTCAATCACAGAAAAAAATTTATTTTGTTTGCGAGTTCCTTACAACAACAAAAAAAAGATTTGATCTCCAATAATTGCAAAGAAATCGACATTAGCTTCTATGATTCCACTCATAATGATATATTTCTGAACATACCCAGGATCTGCATGCATCAATCGTATCAACTGTTTGTTACAAACTTCACTTCAATCAATGATTTTTGATGCTAAGAACTGTTCAGGTACCTACATAAAATGTTATGGCCAATCTTAATGTGACGGTAACAAGACAGACTGTCAGCTCATTAACCTAACCTAAACCTTAACGTAGGGCCAGGGGGAAATGTGTATTTTGGAAAGTTTTTCGTGGGGCATAGCCGAGAAAAGGTTGGGAAACACTGCTCTAGGGAATCATATTCGAGTTCAAATATGTAAAATTTCAGTATCATTCATTCTGAAAACAAATAGCATCTGTTGACCACTTTCACACAAGGAAACTGAGTTGCCAGCAACTAGCTAGTTTGTAGGCAAGAAGGTTGAGAGGGGAGATTTTTTTTTCTTTCCCTTACGCCCTTCTCGCCTACAAACTCCCAGTTGCCGGCAACTTAGTTTCCTTGTGTGAAAGCAGTCTTAGAAGATAAGATTTTTCTACTTTTTTACAAGTAATGTTTTCTTCCAACAATTACATCAAAATTTTCCAAAAATATACTTAAATTGATACACTTTATAACAATTGGGTACAGTACTTTTACATTTATGATTTGCTTTGTACCAAGTTTGAACTTCTTCTGGCTTCTTCACAAGTCAAATTGTAAGTTTAACTGGTATAGTTTTGGAAAACTAATTATTCTACTGATTCTAAAATAAATTTCTTTTTGAAAGCGAATTAAATCATAGTTATTTTAAATAAAACTAAAAACTTATTATTCTTACAGCAAAATATTTAATAAGAAAATAATACATTCTCCATGTTTTTTTTTTTAATCGTTTTACACTTTTTTTTTTAATTTAAAAATAAACAATTACACAAGTGTTTACATGCTGGGATGTTTGTTTTGATTTTTTGTTTAATGTTATTTATATTATTTATAATATGTTTCCCATAGTGAATATCTTTATTTTAATGTAAATATAAATAGCTTAATGTATCTTTATTTTAATTTTTGTAGTTAAAATACTCATTATTTTGTTAAGCTTACGCTTTTGCTGCCAGTTATTTTTTTATGTTTCATGGCTTGTAGATTCAAAAATACTAAAAGGATATTTTGTTAAACTATGTATGTTTTTTAAGTTTGATAGTTATTTATATTTATTTCTTTTGTATGCACAGTTAAGAGTAAGTTAAAATATACTATTTAATTTTAAATAGAAGTAAAACAAGAGGATCTATTGTAGTTTAATATATTTGTAACGTGTTCGGTAATTTGTTTTCTAAGTTTTGGTGGTCAAGTCGATTTAATGCAATGTAAATGTTTGTGTTTTGTTTATCAATTTTATTATTATCATATTTTTTTATTATATACCTGCTATCTTATCAGAGCGCTTAACTTTTTCCCCTCTCTGGCTAGCTTCGTGTTCCAGAGCTTTTGAATTTTCTCTTTTAAAGCCATTTTGTTTACAAAATCAGCGTGAAGTTCTTTTCGCATTCAATTTTTTTATAAAATAAATTAATTATTAAACATAAAATTAACGTATTTAAGCAATATCGATTTGCGTTTTGATAAAGAGTATACATTGCGCTCTAAAAATAAAATAGAGGAGAGACGTTTTAGTATCGCGCGAAGCACTTTTGGCGAATGTGCCTACTGGTTATCTAAATATTTTTTTTTTTTTTGTTTTTTTTTTTATTGATTTTTTTTTATTGTTTTTTTTTGTATTGTGTTTTTTTTTTGTTTTGAAATATCACATTAATTCTCTGTGTTTAGAGAAATAAATTTGCAATGTAATGCAGTTGTATGTTTTGTTTCTTATGTACAAAAGAATGGCAATGATGTTCGCTCTTTTTCCAGTCGCTTATGTTATTTTATTTATCCATGTGTCCTTTGTGTGGATTTATTAAAAGAACATCACATGCTCAGTGGCAGTTTATTGGTTATTAGTAGGTAAAGATAATATTTTTATTTTAATGATAAAAATCCTTCATTCCCAATTTTCATTTGTCGATTCTCTTCACCTCTTTAACTCTCTTCTTTTATTTTCAATTCCATTCCAGTCTCTATAAATTCTCTTATTTCTCCAAGGATTTTGAAAGACATGAATTTCTTTTAATTTATTTTTGAAATTTAAAAAAAAAAAATCAATAAGCACAGTCTGCTAGCTATTTCATAAATTAAAAGCTTAATCGATGTATTATAATAATTTTTTGAACGCGATTGATCTAGAGATATTGATAAATTATTAAATATTTAAAAGAAAATTAAGAGGAACAAGCTGCGCAATAAGACAATGTCGTTTCATTTTTGGTTTATGTGCAAATGCGCCGATAAGGAATCAACTGTTTTTCTTTCCAAAATGAGTATGTGTTTCTTTTTGTATTTTTATGGTGGTTATGTTGTTGTTGTTTTGTTTGTGGTTTAGCTCTTCAATATGTCAAACAAGCTGTTTAAGCCTTGAAATTTGCTCCATTCACAAAGAAATCGTTATCTCGATTTTGTCATATTTTTTTTGGTCCGAAAGAGGGAGTTACAAATTTACAATATTTTTAATTTCGATTTTAAAAAAATATACTTTGTAGATTCGCACGGTCAAATCAATCCCAACCATTCTCCTTGATCATGTGAGCTAATTCTATTATGTATTTGCCTTCTTTGTACTTTTGGCTAGACTCGAAAGCGTGTTCGTACTTCCAGCCAAGTGGTGTTTTACAGCACTCGCAGTAGATGTCAGCGACAGCATGCAGCCCAGTGAGAAGAACACGCTCCTCGGTTTGGCCACAAGCCACATTAACAACGGAATTAAATAGATATGCTGGACCTTGGCTGCCTTGAAATGATTTCGATATAAGCTCATCGTGACTGGCTAAATGCGCTCGGCAGTGAACACAAGAATACGTTCGATTCGTCGACGGGAGGTAGGCTTGAAATGTCTTCACCATATTTGTAATTGTAGATTCGTTTGCGGTGTGTGTGTAATGATACGATCTGAAAATAAGGAAATGTTTATTTTTTGTACATTCTTCTCACAGAATATTTCAAAAAGAGGTAAATAAACTCAAGAAAAAGAAACCTTAATAATGTGTAACAAGATTTCAATCGAAATATGTACATATATTTACCTACGTAGTGTGAAAAGAATCAAAATTAAAATTTGAATGTTTATTTGGGAAAGTTCTTAAAATAGATAAGCGACGTTTCTCAAGTCACGTTCTATACTCGAGACATACTTGCTTAAAAAAAAACTAGTCACTTTTTTGTGTTTCCCTAAATTAAATTTTTTACAGTGTTTGACGTGAAATAGATAACCAAAAGATGCACGACGCATTCACCGTATAACTTTGAACCTGTGTCGTATCAATCGCTATCAATTACGTTAAATGTGACGTTGAAATGCAATCTCTGTGTTTGTATCAAAAATATTTTTATTTTTTTTTTTTCAATTTTAAATGAACGCAATTAACTTCTCGGTTAAATGATATTGTGTATAATAAAACATTGTTTTTGTTTAGGTACTTAACGATATTATTATTTTATTGTTGGTGGTTTTTAAGTGAGTTTCAGAGCTTATATCATTTAAATCTAATGCACATTTTAATTTATTTACTTTGATATCTATAAATCGTTTACTGTTCCTCAAAAATGTTATAATATATGTTATTTAATTATTTTATATGTAGTTACACCACGTTGGGATTATTGTTTTAACATCTCCAGGTTCCGAGCATGATTTTTTTTTTTTGAACCGATCCATAGAGTTTAAAATGTCAAGAACTATGAAGGAGACTGGGAATTTCTGTATGGGTTAGGTCATGTGGTTGTAACAACATTTGACCTTTATCAACTGAAAGGTCTCAATGAGTTCAATTTTAAATAAGCATAAGTTTTTATCTGGCGCAGGCGTGCAGGGAAAGTGTTTTAGCACAAAAACTCTTGAGTTGCATTTTTCTTGTAAAATTCATCTCATGTGTTGCAACACTTTTTGAAATTAATCATTATGAAAGGGTCAATTAGTGCATTTATTTTGTTTTCATATTATGGACATAAGTCTGTACCTCTTGTAGGGTAAGTATTTTATGTTATTAAATTGCGTGTCAACAAACAGCTCTAAATTAATTAATCCGTCATATTAACTATGAAATTTTGAATGAGACACAACAACCACTTGAGTGGCCCACCACCATTGTATTTAGCTGACATTATAGCTATTTCTCGGCTGCCACGCCGATCATCAGATTTTCTTAGCAGTGCTTATTCTATTTGTTCTAGTTTTAATTTATAAATTACTGCCATCAAATGGAGTTGAACTTAGATCAAGCTACCTCTGAGGCCGATGCACTACGCATTGCACCACGGAGGTCATCTGATTTTGCCAATCCAATGTAGGGTTTTTGTTTATAAATTGCATTTGAAACAACAAACATTTTACCTGGCCGCACACAAGTTAGTTGCTGTTCACCCTTTAATAATAATAGCAAGCTACTGAATTATAAAAATTATTTTGAGTACTACAATATTTATACAATATTTTTATAGGGTGCTGTTCCATATGTTCAACTCAAAAATAAGCTTTAAGCCATATTTTTAATTGAAAACTTGTTTGTTACCAAATGGTGAAGGAAATCAAACATTAAACAATACAATATAAATACATCGTTCCTTTGTGTGGGAACTCTCACGACCAGACGCAGACATGAATATTAGCCGTAATTTCTAAAATTTAAATTCGTAGGTCCAGTTAATCATTTGAATTTGATGAGATAACTCGAGTTTAACTTTAAACTTCACTCAAAAACTGACCCTTAGGCGGAAAAAGCAAATCTTTTCAATATCTTTTTTTTTATTCAATACTTGCACTGGGCATTCCTTCACAGAGGCAACAGATACCAGGAAATGCATAACGAATTTTAATTCTGCGGATATGGTAGATATGTCATGTATATTATGCTTTTGTATACTATATGAAGTTTGTTTTGTAAAAATTAATTTAATTTTTAAAACTTTCTTATTGAAATAAATTAGTATTTTTATTACCATTTTGTAAAATGTTTCAAGAATAAAATATTGTCACCGCCCCGTTACAACGTAAAAGTGCATCAAAAGTACAACTTTTCTGAAAATTGAAATGTAATACAACTTGACGCCATCAACTCCCTTATCACAAAAATGGTTTCGACAGACGTCTAGGTGGCCCCAAAACCCAGACAGACGTCCCCGAAAACTCGATTTTTGTTGGCGTTTTTAGGCTTTTGGGAAACCACCTGAAATGGATCACAACTTTTAGCCATGGACTCCATGAGTGTGAATATGTACGTGACAGACGTCTAAGTGGCCCCGAAACCCCCGACAGACGTCCCTGAAAATGCGTTTTTGTTGGCGTTTTTTGTCAAAAAGGAAACCACTTGAAATGTATCACAAACGAAAGATCTTGCCTCCTGAGTGCGAATATGTACGTCTGTCATCGTCTAAGTGGCCCAAAAACCCCCGACAGACGCGATTAAAGTCGCGGATTTTTTATTGAAATTTTTAGATAATTGATGTATGCCACCAAAATGTATCGCAATCGGAAGGTCTTGACTACCAGAGTACTAATGTATAAACAAAAATAGTTTTTAGTGTCATCCAACAGCTGGAAAGGCGCGAAATAAATTGCGGATTTTTTATTTTATTTTTTTAGTAATAGGATTTTGAGGGAAACCACTTGAAATGTGTCCCCATCAAAAGGCCTTGACCCAAAAAAAATTAAAATGTAAGTGACAGACGTTTGAGTGGCCCCAAACAACTGACAGCTGCGATATAGTTCGCGGATGTTTTTGTTTTTTTTTTTTTTTTTAATTGTATATTAGTGGTAGCTTCTTCAAATGTTTACCAATTAAAAGGTTCTGACTAAAGAAAGTGATTTTATAAGTTACAGGCGTTTGAGTTACGCCAAACTGCTGAAAAGCGCTATAAAAGTCGCGGATGTAATTACTACTTTATCAAAAAGATTAAAGATACAAATGTCTTGAAATGCATCTCAATTTAAAGGGCTTGACTCCCTGAGTTGCAAAATGTAACTGACAGACGTTTTGAGTTACGCCATACGTCTGTTGTGATCAGGGAGTTGATGGCGTCAAGTTGTATTACATTTGAAATGGTTTCCCACCCGATCTAATTTTCAGAAAAGTTGTACTTTTGATGCACTTTTACGTGGTTACGGGGCCACTACATGCTGGCAGACGAACGTATTTGTTATCACCTTCACCAGGACTACCTATACTATTAAAATCTTTTGGTTTCATTTCACGACCAAAATCTGCTGCCAGCTCTCGGTCTACAGACTTGTTATGAAATTAGCATGACATAATTAAAAAATTAACATTTTTACAAATTCTGGGTGCAGTATAAAGTAAAGTAAAGTATTGCATTCTTTCAACATTATGAGAGGGTGATTTTTATAATTTTAATTTTGTTGTAGGCCAAATTGGTCCTCCTCCGAGAATTTGATTATTGTAGTGTTTTTGGATTACATAATTGCTAGGTTCTAATTTAACATTAATTTATACCCATATAGGCCAAATTAGGACCATATTTCTTAGTTGATAGGTACCAACAAAAATATTTCAAACATTAATTTACTTAATCCTCGCAAGGAATATTCTCTAAAAATGTTTAGTTTTCATCATTAAAGCTTTATATAGGTAGTATGTAGTTATTTATGTTTCAACTTAATTATAAATCTGATTTATAAGCAAACAAAAATGAAAAAGAAGTGGTAGATCTATAAATTTAGTCAAAACTTGTTCAAATTTTGAGGAATATTTTATTTAAAGTTAAGCTTTGATAATTTTTAATTACTCCATCATCCGTATTCATAAAGAATAAAACGTTATTTTAGCTCCCCTGTTTAGGAAAACTACACCATAGAACAATATTTTCTGGGCTCAAACTAAAGGCAATTGCTTACTGCTCCATTTGAGTTTGGAACATTCTTATTCCACGGTGTAGTTTTCCTAAGCACGGGAGCTAAAATAAATATTTTTCTTTATGAATAAGTTTGCATGTGTTAAGAGTGGTGGGCGGCCCTATATTTTTTTTTTGTATATATTTCATTGGCTATTAACTTTTAATTTACTCCTCGAACAAATTATTTACTATTTACATTAAGTGCTAAAAGTATGATTCTTGTGATGTCGGCCCTTTCAGACCCCGAAATAGTCTATAGTCGGCAACCCATTCTCCTTCACATTAATAGAGCCGGCCGACTACTGAATATTTTTTGATTATTTTGAATTTGATAGAAATAAGGTGAAATTAAAATTAATTTAGCATAGGTTGATAAAAATAACCCAAGAGGTTGTTTTTAGTAATCGTCCGGGGGGAGGGAGCTCTAAGGAATTGAAAAAAAATCGTCTCATTAGGCCGGCCCCTTGTAAATAATTACTAATCAAATTTTGTAAGTTCTTGTTTAAAAACCAAATACAAATACCTCTTAACTATAAAAAAAAAACTTGAAAAATAATCACATAGTGGGTAGGTTTACACCTATCTTCCATTTATTGGCGATTATAGAGTTTTTTAAAAGTCTCTTAACTATTTTTTTAACAAAAAAACTGATATCCAAAAAAATTGAAAACTTGAAGCAAACATTTAGGTACGGTACCTATTTACAAATGAAAAATAGCAGTTACAATTGAAACAACAATTTGTCGGATAGAAAACCTTTAACCTAAAAACTATATCTTTTCCTTAAATTGAAGGAATACCTACCTATTGATGTGTAAACATCTTAGCGCTAGGTATTAAGAAAAAAACAAACTCTCGGTATGGGCATTGTATATGAAAACTATAGTATTATCACGGAGTCGTTTTTATTTTCGCTGGATTTGTACGGCTGGTGGCGCATGTGTTTGCAACATGTTCTATGATTTTGACAGCGTGGACATTAATGTTTAGAAAGAGTAAGTCTTGTTATATTGTAAGGGAGTAAGGGAGTTAGATCTCGACTTTCAAATTTGTTTCCTCAACAAAAAGTGTTGAGAGAAGTTGGTGGATTTCGACACTACGTGACTCAGTAGTCGGCGCTCCTGATGATATTACTATAGTTTTCATATACAATGGTATGGGTAAACTTGAAAGAGGAAAGACAAAATTACGGATACGCCACCATCTTGTTTATTTAGATTTTTAACTAATGGGTGCGAATGGTTCGTGCATTGAATAGAGTAAATTGAGATAATGTGGTAAATGTCGGTAATGTGGTTGCGTATAGTAATACACCAACGACAGCAACCAAGCCAACGGTTTGTGCATTAAATAGTGTCGGGAAAATTATCATCATCATATAATTGTGGAAAATGCAGTTTTTTAAGGCATGGTGCAACTGTAATGATTTTAAGGTCTAAATTGGGTATGATTTTAAGAGTTGCCACATTCTCTAAAAGTACCTTTTTTGAAAGTGGAGGGTGAGGTTAGAAACAAAATTAAATACATATTTACGCTCAGCCCTGAATCACATGAAATAACATAACATGTTCGATGGGCGCCTTTGGCAACCTCATCAGTTTACTATATACTGTAAGCTATAGTATAAACTAAACACTACACTGATGTTTACACATCATCCCCTTGAGTCCCGGTACTCACACATTTTTTTTTATTATGTGATTGCTGGTGATTGCTGTAACGAGTAGGTTGGGTTAAGAGAAGAAAAAATAATATCAAACTAATTTTTTTCAAAATATACCTATATGTAATTAAGTAAAATTACTATTTTCAAAATTCAATGCCCTTATTAATTTTTAATTTTTTTAGAAGACTAGCCAACCTTGAAATTCCCACAGATAAAAAATTATCAAATTTTGAAATTGATCATTACATTTGTTCATTAAACTCTGCTATTCAAACATGTATTGAGACACACAGATAGCACCTAGAAATCATAATAAAATGCAAGTTTCTAACAATACACTCGAACTTTTTAAAACTAGAAAAGTATGGAAAGCACAACTAAAACGCATTTTTCATAAAGCAGGAAATAGAACAAATCAAGACTACAAGGATCTCTCATCGAGAATCTCTTGTCTTAGCAATATCATTAGAGACACAATAAGAATCGACTTAAACCACTCTCTCAAACAAAAACTTATGCAAATGAAACCATCTAGCAATATTTTTAAAGAAATTAATAGTTTAACAGGAAGAAAAAAAAACAGCTCAATGAACTCTTATGATACTATTATGTATCAAGGCAATACTTTCTCCTCTGATGAAGAAAAGCTAAACGCCTTTGCAGATTTTAACTCTCAAATATATACTCCCAGATCGTCTTCGAACATTGTTACAACAATGAATGTTAACACAATAACCAGTTCGTTTATGTCCTGGAATAGAAATGAACCACTCTACCAATTCACACGAGAATTGCGTTCCGATCACCCCGATATAGTAGAATTTGCAACAAATACATCAATCACCAACATAATTCAGAATCTTAATAACAAAAAATCTTCAGGTCCTGATGAAATTTCAAACTTTTTAATTAAAAAAGCTAATTCCTCTCTTACTCTAACTCTGACAATAATAATAAATAACTTCCTCAATAACAATTATTTTCCCTCTTCCTGGAAAAATGCCAATTTAATTCCTTTAAAGAAAGGCAAAAATTCTAAAAATGTGAAAGATTTTCGACCAATTTCACTATTATCAAATTTGGGAAAAAGTCCTGTTTGACAAAATTTCAGATTTTGTAACGGATAATAACATTATTCCCTTCTCTCAATTCAGTTTTAGAAAAGGGTATTCGACGAAGCATGCTTTACTGTATATTGAAGACATAGTTCTCAAAAATTTGAGAAATAAAATGTGTACAGTATCTTCTTCAATAAATCAGGCTTACTAGCTAAACTAATAGAGCTTCAATTTCCAAGTTTTATAAAAATGATATTAAGTTTCATATCAGACCGCACATTAAGAATACGGATAAATTCTTTGTTTTCAAGAGAAGTGGAAGTAAGAGCTGGAGTTCCTCAAGGTTCAATCCTATCCTATATTTGCATGATTTTCCAAATTCAATAAACAATGATTCTCAATCTATTCAATATGCCGATGATACAATAATCCTGGCAAAACACAAACGACCTTTAGAAGCTTTATTAAAATTAAAAATGCATTCACAAATTTCTTTAGATTACTTCAAGGATTGGGCTATAGAAATTAATAATAACAAATGTGAATTAATTTGTTTTAGAAATGCGTCTCCGAGAGGGCACTATCTTGCAGTAAAAGAGAGCAAACAAATCTCACTGAACATCGAGGGGACAATTGTCCCATTAAAACAAAATATTAAGTATCTGTATTGCTAGAAGAAAAGCTCAAAGCAAATAAGCACACTAGACTTACAATATTGAAGGCTAAAGCAGCGGCAGCCCTACTTAAACGCTTATTAAATTCAACTGAACTACACAACACAACAAAACTACTTATGTACAAGACATTAATAAGACCGATTTTAGCTTATGGTTTCTAAGTGTGGTTTCAAATTTCTCCGTCAGTGGCGAATGTACTTCAACGTTTTGAAAGGGTGATAATAAGAAAATGCATATCAAAGTTTAGACGTCCATCAAGGAAGTGGCATCATAACACAACACTGTACAATGAATCAAAAATAGAAGCATTTTTATCCTCCTATCTGTTGGGCCTATCCAAAAAGAGATTATAAAGACTTGAATGTCGTGAAAACCCAGGTTTAAAAAAAGTGTTTGATAACAATATATGTAGAATTCGCTATTTAAGATAGATACTATATATCCTCTGTAAGCATTTTAAATGAAAGGAATAGAGAAGTTCTTGAAATAGAAGAAGGCAACCCCTCTCACCTCCCTCGCTTTTATACAAAAGCGAATTGCAATAATCACAGAGGATAAGCCGACCAAAACACATATTCTAACATAGTTTGTTTGTTTATTATAGTTATTAATATTTTAGATTACACTTTTGGAAAAAAACAAATGCAAAAAAAAAAACAAATGAATTGTAATTAATATTATATTGTTTTATAAATTGAATACTGGAGCATAAAGATCTGAAGAGAACAAAATATGACGGTTCACTCCGTCAACTTTTCTTCCCTTCCTCCTTGTTAATTGTTAACTAGTTTAAAGTAAGTTTTAAGTTTTAATACAAATGAACAATATGTTAAGTGTAATTGAGCAACACTTATTTATATCTTATTTTGTAAATTAATTAATGTTACTTTTAGTTCTAAGAATTCTATTCCTATGATTAAATATATAATTTATACCAGACCAATAATAAGTCTGTAATTTCTTATAAAAATTAATTTTGTAAATTACGAAATATTTAATTGTATATTTTTAAAAGCCTCAATAAATTTCATTCATTCATTCTTTCATTAATTTTTAGTAACCAGATGGCTCTAAAGCTTTTACTTGTAAGGCTCGTTTCATTCGGTTCGGTCTCTATTCGGTTTGTATTCGGCTGTGCCTGATATGTGTGAAACGATAAAACGGCAAAAAAAAAACCTAATAGAAACCGTATAGCACCGAACGAACGTAGCGTTCACACATATTCGGTTCGTTTTCGGTTTATCTGAATTTTTTTTAATACATTTTGTTTAATTTTAATTATTAGTGAGTACAAAACAAATATGAACCGTCTGTGTGTGAAGAGGTCTTGATGGAAACCGAAATCGAACCGAATGTGTGTGAAACGAGCCTAAAGATATCAAAAAATAAACCTCATTTTATCTCGTTTTTACTAAGATGTTGGTTTCTTTATTTTTTAATATCTTGAAAAGTAAAAGTTCTTAAGCCATCAGATTTTTAGTATTATTTGACTAAAAATTAATAAGAGTATTGAATTTTGAAAACAAAAATAGTAGGTACTTAATAACGTGAAATTTTGAAAAAAAAATAGTTTTAATTTTTTTTTTTTTTTCAAAATTTCGAGTTTGAAAATTAATTTTTTAAAAACTATTCACAAACGCAACTTAATTTAAAATGAAAATTAAAGAGGAGCTAGCTTTCCAAAAAAGTATGGCAGGGCATTGCAAGTTTTACCGTTGTTTTTTAATATTTTTTCTTTTTTAAGTTATTTTTTTTTTAGAAAATTGCCCCTCCCGCGGAGGGAAATAGACCCCTTCCTATACAATTTTGTTTTTGTCTTATGCCAACCTACTCGTTACAGTTTTTTGGTACACCTTATACCTACCAATCACCCTGTATTAGGTAAATACAGTTGAAAGTTATCAAAAGAGCATTTATTATATGTAAACAATTTATCAATTCGTATTCAACCCTTATTTATTGTAATATTGTTATATACATACGCAAATATGGGTACATCTATCGATTATCTATTGACTCACCTGAAAATAGATACACCACCCGGACAGTGATATAATGAAGAAAACTGACAAAATCCGATAACAACCAGAACAGCTAGTTTATTTTTTCCTTTTTTTTTTCTTTTCTTCAATAATTTATGTTCAGCTTTGCTACCGCTACCGCTTCGACCTCAATGTGTTTCCTCATGAAATGCCTTTTCGTCTAGAACTCCAATTTTATAGCTAGTTCTTCAACTCAACTGCAAACTCTTTTAGAATTCCCGAATCCTAGAACAAAGAAAATATCCATTAGAATCCAAATCCACAAAATAGTACAAACAAAAACACATGGGGAATGGAATTAGGGAGAAGAAAAATAATTAAAAGAATATAGCTACCCCACCACGACAAAGTCACAGTCAGACAACAAAGACAAGACACCGCTCCGCTGAGTATGAGTTAAAAAAAAAAAAAAAAACACATTTTTTGTATCTTATATAGCTGGCAGTGTTGCGATTGAAGATGGTGACTACTGAATACGCTCAAAGGTGCATGAACATCACAAACCTGTTTCACTGGCAGCACAGCACACGTTTTGCTATATGAAGGAGCTGTTGCTGTTTGTCCAGTTGGTGATGATAGATAGAAACTGCTGGACTGACTAGTTGCTTGCTAGCTAGCTGCCCAACAATACTGCAGCAGCTGTTTTCAATTGCTTTTAGTTTTTAGTTGTTTCTCTCAAACTTTTCTTTGCATTCTATATCAGCTGGTGTCACATCTACTGTTGCGTGGTGACTTATGTGGTATATGTCCGGTAGATTGGTACCTACTTCTGTCCGTAACGACCTTCACTCTAGGGGTTCACTGAACCAAGAGAAAATTATAAATAACTTATTGAGATTGAGAAGAAACAGAAATACGGCTTCTTGTCGATTTTATCAATAAAAAACCTTTAATCTGTTAATAATTTTCTGTTGGTTTTTTTGAACTGTATACTGGGTTCACTTGCTCCTACCTCACTTTGTCCTTGACGCTTGAGCTTATGTGCTTGCTTGCACGTTGCAGCTTTTGATTTGCTAACCAACGAACAACAAAAGTAGAAAAATCAACAACAACACTTTCTAACTTTATCTAGGGCAGGGAAGTTTGTTTCGTGGGTAGGTAGGTACTTGTTTTGTATTCGACTATATGTAGGTACCTAATTATTCCTTTTCTTTTCCATTCATTTCTGCACTTAATTTAATTTCATTTTTAACTACAGAGACAGGTGCAAATTTTACAAACAAATTATGAAAAACTAGAATTTCCGAACTGCACTTTTAGTTGCAATGGCGCTCTTCTACTCTTTTTCAACTGTTTTTTATAATTTTTTAAGCGCTCTAATTACTCTTGGTTGTTTTTCTTTGAGCTTTTTTTGTGTTTTTTTTTGTGTGAATTTTCGTTAGGGTGGCAGTTTTATTTACTACTTTCACAGTTATTCAATGCGGGGGAGTTAAAAGGTCACAATAGCTACAACAAAAGAACCTGTAAACTGAGTAATATCAGTGCAGAACCCACGAAATTCAAAGAACCGTTGTTTTTTTTCGTTCCAAATGAGTGTATTTGTGGAACAAAAAAAACACAAAAACACTCAACAAGAGGCGAACAAAGAAAATTAAAATCTTTCACGAAAAAGAAAAAAAACAAAGAACCAGAAAAATAGAAGAAAACAAGAAAATAGAACGACAAGAAAAACAAAATAGATAGGTAGGTACATAATAGAAGAATAAACACACATATGAGAAAAGAGAAGATACATTTTGCAATAATTTTACAAAAAAATCACAATTTACAAAGTGCGTCTCAGCTCTCAGATGGAGAAAAAAACTTTGGAGATTGTGGACTCACAGTCACAGGGTTTTCCGCTGTTTTCGGTTTTCACATTAAATTCACCAACTTTTGCTTGTTTTCTATATTTAACCAAGAATTGTCACTCATCTGCATTATAATTTTTATAATTAAATGAACACCAAAGGCAAGATATGTTCATTAAAATCACTTCTCTCGTTGCACTTATTTATTATGAGTGGATTTTTCTGTTTGACAGTTCTTGTTTGAGATGAAATGAGATTTTTTTCTAAAAAATAGCAATGAATTTTTTGTTCGTTATTTGTTAGTTTTTTTCTAACTTGCTTAACACAACACTGCCATACAGTTTTTGATTTTGTTTGTCAGCTGTTTCTGATTACACTGCTGTTGCTGCCTGGATCATTAACTTAACTGAATTGATTTTGATTCCAAAAAAAAATGCAACACAAATTAATTTATCTTTTCTTCAGAGTTTTACATAAAAACAACAGAGAAACCAGTCGAGTGAGATTTTTACAGTTGGAAAAATATGGATATGAAACTGAACCGTGTGTGTGGTGTGGTGTTGGTGTAGTTGTGGGACGTAGGTTTTTTGTGTGGGCTTGCGCAGAAAAGTATGAAAACAAGGGTGAAAATAAGCAAAGGGAAAGGGTAGATATTTTGTTTACAAACAAATAAATAAAAAACAACAAATAATTACAAAGCTTTTAATGAATTTGTATGCATTTATTTAATTTAAGTTTTAGCTTTATAAGTATATATTTTTTTTTTGTTTTTTTACCTTTAGAGAATATTGCAGACTTCGGAATATTTCGTATTGATTTTGTAGTCTGTTCTGTATTATCGTATTCCGTAGTACCAAGAAAAGACATGAGCTAGAGCTTTCGTTCCACACTATTTGGCTTATCCCAGAAACGTCAGTGGCTAAAAAAAACAACAGACAAAAAAAACTCTCCAAAAAAACAAACAGCGTTGCCAGAATTTACAAATGTAACAAAAGTGTTACACTATTTTTAAATATTATTTCGTTGTTATAATAAGGGTATTCATGCAAAACGCGGAAAACCCATAGATAGCTTATAAACCATAAACTTTTATATCGTTAGAAATGAGGTATTAAAATTTGTATGGGAAAAATAATTTGCAAAACATAGAATTTTATCTCACAAATTTGAAGCGAGAAGCGTAGAAATTAAAACGAGCCGACATCTTGTAACGCATTTCTTAAAGCTCCAACTTGATAATAAACACTGCAAGAAATGTGTTCATCAGTTAAAAACTAAAGTTAAAAAACTGTAGTGGTAACGCTGGTCCCTTAATATTGAATTCTTTTCAACCTTTTGACAGCCAAAAAAACAAAATAGTGCCTTTTTAGCAAAATCTACACACACTATGAAGATTTGACATTTCTCATTCTTTTGATTAATTTTCTTTGTCGTGTGGCTGAAACAAATATTCTAAAGTGAATAATTTATAGATTGAAGAAAATAATTGCACATAAATACAAAAAATTGTGTTGATTGGATTACAGAAATATAATTTAAGTGCTTAAAACGAATGCAATTTGGAATCTATTAATTTCTGGGCGCAAATATTTGTGTGTTAAAAATCCTGTCAAATGTTACCCACACAATCACATAAAATTATCGATTTTAATTAACAAAATTCTTTTCATCAAAAAAAAAATATTCGATTTTAAATGGTTGAAAGGAATTCCACATAAATCGAGGGACCAGCGTTACCACCATACTTCTTTAACTTTAGTTTTTAAGTGATGAACACATTTCTTGCAGTGTTTATTATGCCAAATTGAGCGATCAAGTTGGAGCTTTAAGATATTGGTTACAAGCTTTCGGCTCGTTTTAATTTCAACGCTTTTCGCTTCAAATTTTTGAGATAAAATTCTTTGTTTTGCAAATTATTTTTCCCATACAAATTTTGACAGTTCATTTCTACCGATATAAAAGTTTTTGGTTTATAAGCTTTCTATGGGTTTTCCGCGTTTTGCATGAATACCCCTATTGTAACAACGAAATAAAATTTAAAAATAGTGTTACACGTTTGTTACATTTGTAAATTGTGGCAACACAGTTTGTTTCCCTTGATTTAGATTTTTTGTCTGTTGTCAGGCGCGAACGCAGGGGGGGGGGGTTTTGGGGGTTTAACCCCCCCCCCCCGAAATGTATGAATTTAATTTCACTCTTAATTGTGATTTTTCTGTTTAAAACCCCTCCCCCGAAATTTGTTCAACCCACCCCCCCGTAATTTTTCCTGCGTTCACGCCTGTCTGTTGTGTTTTTTTTTTAGCCACCGGTGTTTCTGGGATAAGGCTAGTACGCTGCTGATGCGAAACGAAAAATCCCATACAAAAATGACATGACGAAATCATAAGCGAAAAATTTCCTTGTCCGTTTCGTTCTGTGGTACGCTGTTCGACCAGCGAAAATGATCATTTTACCAGATTGTGTTGACAAGTCTCCACTCTCTTTTTGCAATGTTTTTCGCTCGTGTTTTTATTTGTTTTTTGTTTCATTACAGCACTGTTTTTGTTTGATTTTTTCGTCTAATTTCTATTTATTTATTTGCAATTTATTTAAACTCTCCATGAATATTTTTCCGCTGTGTTTTCGTAAACATTTCGTTGTCTTTTTGGAGACCGCAGGAAAATTTCGTTTCGCATCAGCAGAGTACTAGGCTTAATTTCTCCTCATCTCCTCATCTCCTCATTTCAAAATGTGATTTTGTATGGGAAATTTGGTAATTTCGGATCTCATTTAGAAATTTGCAACGAAAATACCTAATTTCGCCCAGTGAAAACGGCATATAAGTCATTTGTGACGGTTAATTTGATAATTTCCCACGTTTTTTGCAAGTTCATTTAAACATCTTGCGGAAATCGTTGCATGAAAACCCCTAGTAAGGGTATAGTATAAAGGCTCTCCCAAACCAATGCGAAACATTCGTTGCGGCGAAGAAACATTCGTCAGTCAAAATTATTTCATATGTTTCTCAGCTGTGTTGGTGTGGGCACTCTCATATATCACCATGTAAATAAATTTTGACATGTGAATATTTTTTCGCCGCAACGAATGTTTCGCATTGGTTTGGGAGAGTCTTAAACCATCTCGGTAGAAATTAAGGTTAGACAGCACTAGGCGGAACTGCACTGCAGCGGAACGTCCTATCGTTTTGGTTTCCGTGATGAGGCCCCTGATACACTGGGATAAGTAATTTTTGACGTTTAATTTTAATATTTCCCACGTTTACGCATTTTCCCACACAAATTTTGTCTGCGAAGACAAAATAATCTGGTTTCTCAGGTTTATTTGGGTTTAACACGGTTGCACAATGGTGGATTTACTTATATCTTCGTCCGACTTCTGCAAAAAAAAAGGGGGATGCAAAATTAAAATTTACATTTGTGGGATAGAGAGGGAACACCATAATGGTGGATTTACATTTATCTTCGTCCAACTTCTGCAAATAAAAAGGGGATGCAAAATTAAAATATACATTTGTTGGATAGAGAGGGAACACCAAAATGCAGAAGATCTTCGTGCATAAAGATTGTAGGAAGTGCCATAATTAGGGTTACCATTCGTCCCCCTTTTGGGCTGAGAGTCCCACTTTTTCATCTCATCAAAAATTTGTCCCCCAACACAGAAAATGATAAAGGGGGATGCAAATGTCTCCTTTTTTTACACATTCCCAATTTTTGAACTTTTCCATTCAAAAACTACTTGTGGATACTTCCATCATAACTTTGAAAGTTTTTACAACTGAATACATGTCTTTTGTTTAACACCTGGCAAAAAGACAAAAATAGTTTACTTGTCGAATCAGTTGAAACAGAATTGATTGTTAAACATAACTATAAAGGTTTGACCGCACACAACTGCAGCGGAACTACACTTCACGACGCGGCAAAACATTATTTGTATGAAACTGTATGAGCTATATCGCACTAAGCAGCAACTGAACTTCATTAAATTTCATACAAATTATTTTGAATCGCAGTTCCGCTGCAGTGCAGTTCCGCCTAGTGCGGTCTAACCTTTAACTGAGTTGCAATGATTTTTACAAATTTAAGCCTTAACTACATAGGCCTACTTTTGTACAAAAGTACAAAAGTGAGAAATAAATATCTTTTCTGAAGACACCTGCTTGCAAAAAAATAATGAAAAATTGTGCATGGTGGTTTAATTTATGTGTCAGAACAATTTTCGTATGTTTTTTTGCAAGCATGTTTCTTTAGCGAGCATTTTAATTTCTCACTTTTGTACAAAAGTAGGTCTATGTAGTTAAGGCTTTATATATGAAAATGGCAGTTTGTTGCAAAAAATAAAATCAGGCGATAGGGGGGGTTCACACTCATCGACAAGTCGATCAACCTTAGTCGTGTTGCTGGCGTTCACATTCAACGACCGTCTCATTAACTTCATTTGTAAATAAATTTGCAAAAAGCAAACATGGCGCGGCGTAGATGTAACTTTTCGCACCAGTTTCAGCGAAGGAAATTTATATTTTCTCCCTTCATTTTGTAGGTTTACTTCTATTTCAACCCATTCTTTATGAATCTCACATAAAAAATTAAAAAGAAACACTAAAATCCAAACTTTCAGACATATCAGTTGTTCAACTAGTGTTCACATTAGCTACACCGGTCGTTCGCCCGAGCAAAATATCAAAAACTTTGAAAAACTTGCGACAGTCGTTCAACTTGTGTTCACATTACAAATTATGTGACGTTTCGACACGAGTTGATGAACTTGTCGATGAGTGTGAACTCCCCTATACATATAATTTATGAAGGATTTAAACTTATCCTTACCTTTATCTCACCGAATGTGTATACGAAAATATGAATATCTGAGCTTATGTTGCTTTTTTAAATAATTTATTTTTTTTTTCTTTATTTTTTTAATTAAGTAGGTACATATTGTATGTATGTGGGAGGGGTCCGCCGACAAAAGACAGTTTTGTTCAGTAAAGCTGATTTAAAAGTTTTATTTTAAATACTAAAATAAAATAAAAGTACAAATTATAGTTAAGCCTAGTACGCAGATCGAAAAAAAATTTTTCTCCCATACAAATTTTTTCCCCGGAAAAATTTTGCGTTGGAATTTTTCCGGGCAGTACGCAGATCACGAGAAAAATTCTGACGTTTGAGCCCGCTGTACATAAGAAAGTATCCGCTGCACAAAAAAAAGTCACCACTATATTTTTCCGACAAAAATAATGTTTTGAGCATTGTTTTGCAGGAAAAATGTTGACGTTTGATGTGTACCGTGATTTAAATCAACCAACAACATATACCTTTTTCGTTCTTTCCAATATAAAAATGTATTAGGACAGTTACAGGGAAAAATGGAAGAAGAAAATTATTTAGGAATTGAGAGAATCAAATCAATAGAACAGCTGTGTCTACCCAGTAAAGAATAGACCGCACTAGGCGGAACTGCGATTCAAAATAATTTGTATGAAATTTAATGAAGTTCAGTTGCCGCTTAGTGCGATATAGCTCATACAATTTCATACTAATAATGTTTAGCCGCGTCGTGAAGTGTAGTTCCGCTGCAGTTATGTGCGGTCGAACCTTAAGTGGTATAGCTAATAAGAAAGGGTTCAATGGGGCCCAACGCTGTTGCTCATCAATGGTACGTTACCCCTTGAACACAATGGGATGCAGCTGTAGCTAAAATAATCGCAGTAGTATAATCTATCAATAAAAACGCTCACTTATGTAGCAAAGGACGTCTACAATGATGTAGCGCATCATAGAATTTGTTTTGAATTGTAAATTTATTCGAGACGTGTTCAACGCATATGAAATTAGTATTTGAACTGAATTTGTATGATAGCTGACTATAAAAAAAATTAAAGAAACCAGAAAAAACTTCTCAAACGCATTGAACGTTACCAAAAAAAAATTTAAATGTCAAAAAATTACATGGGAAACCCATATATCATCTCAAATGCAGCTTGTAGCGCCGCCAAAAGTTAAAGTTCTTACTACAGCTACAGCTAACCATTGTGCCGATGTATACCATTTTCGTATCTTTCAACTTTGACAGTGCTACTTGCAACAGCTACAGCTACACCATTGTGTTCGGCCAGTTAATCTGCTTTACTTTTAATTTTAATAAAAACATACTGCAAACTGATTCCTATTTAACAAAATCAGGATTTCTGTGTCTTATTTTCCATTAGTGCAAATTAGTTTTTATGTTAAAAGGATTAAAACTTAAATGCAAACAAAAAAAAAGGCACGGAAAAAATCAAGAAACATAAATCCAGATAAAATGAACGAAATGAAAAATGTAGACCACCAGAAAATAATTTAAATTAAAGGCTCTACCAAACCAACGTGAAACATTTGCTCTGCAGGGCGAAGCCTTGACAATGATTACAAAAATGACAAAAACAATTCTAACAGAAACTGTTGTCGACGAATGTTTCGCGTTGGTTTGGGAGAGCCTTAAATGTTGGTTTCATTATAGTATAGGTACGGATGCATAAAAGTAAAGGAAAAGCATAAAGAAATATTTCTTTATGTTGAAGTTACGCTAGTGGAATCATCTAGACATATATAATGCGTATGTATTTGAATTAGGGAAATGAAATCAATGCTTTGAATCTCATATATCTTTGATAATTCATTACTAAAACTAAATATTAAGGCATAAATCATGCCGTTTCTTAAAAACATAACTCAATATGAAAAATATAATTTCCGATGTTGAAATTTTCTATTTACGCTACTGCCTTCATGTCAATTTTATTTTTATCTCTACACCTTCAAAATTTTTCTGGAGAAAAAAGATGTAGAGATAAAATTTTTCTTTGCGTCGATCTGCATACTAGGCTTTAATTCAGAAATATTAAATTTAAGTTAAACTTCAAACAAGATTAGCAAATAATACAAAAACAAAAGGTCGATGCGTCACGATGACGTCGTAACCGTTGCGTGTTCGTAATGGTTCTTCTTACTGGTCGTGTGTGATTTTGTGTAGCTGATGGTTTTTTAACTATCGAATGATTTATCAACGGTACCAAGTATTTACAAAAGATTATGGGATGATATGGTATTGGCACATCGTTTTCCGGCGTACGGACTAGGGGAATTGACAGCAGGCACATCCTACATGTGTATAATGAACCATTGTTTAAAATAGTCAATATTATTATAAAAAATCAAGTTGGTTTTGTATTTATTTCTTAAATTAAAAGTAGAGGATTTCGAAATTTTGCCCCCCCTGTAACCTAGCTGTCCCACTAAATAAAACTCAAAATCCCCCTTTTGTCATTTTCTGAAATGGTAACCCTAGCCATAATGCAGATATGAAGACGAATATGTTCATCTTCTTGAAGCTTCTCTTTCACCGCTCGGAGTTTTGGCATACATTCGTCCCCCTCTAATTTTCTTCATATTTGCAGACGAATTTACATGTAAATCCAGCGTAATGCAGAAGATCTTCGTACATGCAGATTATAGAAAGTGCCATAATGCAGATATGAAGACGAACATGTTCATCTTCTTGATGGTTCTCTTTCACACGCTCGGAGTTTTGGCATACATCTGTTCCGCTCTAATTTTCTTCATATTTGCAGACGAAGATACATGTAAATATATCATTATGCTGGATTTATGGTGGATTTACATGTATCTTCATCTGTAAAATGCAGAAAAGTAGAGCAGGACAGATGTATACAAAAAATCGGAGCGAGTGGAAGAGAACCATCAAAAAGATGATGGTGGATTAACATGTATCTGAATTTGATTTCTGCCAAAAAAAAGGGATGCCAAATACAAACTGTATATTTGTTAGAGAGACAAAATCAAAATGCAGAAGAACTTCGTTTCTGCATTATAGGAAAGTGCCATAACGCTGAAATGAAGGCGAACATGTTCATATTCTTGATAGATGTCTTTCACTCGCTCCGATTTTTTGTATACATCTGTCCTGCTCTACTTTTCTGCATTATGCAGATGAAGATACATGTAATAATACGGTTAAGAATCTTCAGCAAAGCACTAGCAATGTCATTTCCAGTTCTTCCCATTCTGCTTTCATCCCACATGAAGCAGTAAAACTTGTTATTTAGTTAAAAATGTCCTGTAAGCAGGTTATACAGATTCAACTTTGAGTGGTAAAAAATGAGGTTACATATCAGCTTTTGGACAGGTAAGAACATTTTGCATATTGCTCAACATACACCTTTGTTGAATTTTTGGCAATCTGATACAAATTATAGGCTTCTATGTGCAAAATTAAGGAACACAAAGTTCTATGTCCGTAAGACAATATGTAAATTTTTTAATGACCGCGAAGAGAATAACAAAGTTCTATCAGCCAATTTTGCTACATAGAACCGTATAATTCTCAAAATAACTACATTATGGTTTATAGAACTTTGGTTTTTTTGCGTTTTAAGTTTTATAGGGTGAATTAAGGTGCAAACCCATGGACTCATTCGAAAGCGCTTTAAAATAGGAATTCAACGATACCCATAACTAATTTTTCGTAAAAATGGCGTTTAGAACCCTGTAATTCTCGGCCGACGACATGTAAATCCACCATAAAGGCTCTCCCAAACCAATGCTGAACATTCGTTGCGGCGAAGAAACATTCGCATGTCAAAATGATACATGATGGTGAGGTATATTATGAGAGTGGACAAAAATATGAATTAATTTTGACTGACAAATGTTTCTTCGCCGACACGAATGTTTCGCATTGGTTTAGGAGAGCCTTTTAAATGGCCGCGGTCGGATACGTAACCAAAGGTATTTGGATTTGTTCGTGTTGTTGTAATGCCTAAGGAAAAACCAGCTGACGAACAAAACAGCTGATGTCAAAAAGAAATCTAAAGCTATCCCAAAAATGTTCGGATGTGTTTGGATTATACTAACAGCTGACATCTCATCTGTTCATTTTCTTGGCTTTGTTTGGTTTGGTTACGTATCCGGTTTTGGTCGTTCGAAAACATATCAGATTCTAACGTATCTCTCTCAGATACGTATCTGATTACCACCCGAACGTGGCCAATGCCTTTATGCCAAAATCGTAGCGAAACAGCCGCAACGATAGAAAAAATGAATTATACCTATTATTATATACATAATGATAAGCAACAACAAAAAAACTGCGAATAGTTCTCGTCGGTTTGGGAAAGCCTTTCCCAAACCAACGTGAAACATTCGCTGTTGCCAACGTTTTTACCTCGGTCATTTTGTTCTTATGGGAAATCACATCGCTTCAGCGCTAGTTCATCGCCAAGTAAATTTTGACAGGTGAAAGTTTCGTTTATCCGAATGTTTCGCGTTGGTTAAGAGAGCCTTTATGGCTTAACTACATAGACCTACTTTTTGAAAACTTCCAGGTCTCTAGATCGGCTGAAATTCTGGAGACATAAAGTCTCTAGAAGTCCGCAGAAAAAAAATAAAATAAATCTTTAAACAAATCTCTTTGAATAACTTTTTGTTTTGTCCAAAATTTAAAGTAAATTAACAAAAATCTTAGGTCTATAACAAATTTGAAGCAGATGAATTACTTAAAGACTACTGCGCTCACTGGTTTCACTATTTTTTTTAGTTTGAGGGGGTGCACCACCAACGTGAAAATAGGAGTTTAAACAGCGGAGCCCCTGAACAGGCAGGCAGACTGAACAGCAAGAAAGGGGCATGTATGTACAAGAAATTTCATACCTATCTTCTTACAGTTATATTAATAAAAAATGCGCTTAAATCACCTGTAACTTTCGAGCTTTTTTTAAGCATGGATTAACAGATACCTAACTCCTGAATTAACGCGTCCATTTACTTTTCTTATTTAACCCTTCGCTAAACCACCTTCCTTGTTGGTTTAGCTAGCTCGGAGGGGGCAAAAATCTAACTCCAAATCCACAAGTTAAAGATAACTCGCCCCTAGCTCCGTTTATTAATATGGGGTTTATACTTTATAATCTGTGATTATATTTGCGGTTTAATGCTTTCATGGCTGGGTCATATAGAGCGGATGGACACCAATGCTCCGGCTCGAAAATTATTTGAATCCATTCCCGAGGGACGGCGCAGTAAAGGAAGACCGCGAAACCAATGGCGCAGGCAAGTCAAAGAGGACATCAACCACCTTGGAGTGCGAAACTGCCAGCAACTAGCTAGGGGCAGAGCTGGCTGGAGAAGGCTCTTGGGCTGAGGCCCTGGTCCACATCGGACTGTTCCGCCACCATAAGCAAGTTTAATGCTTTCAAGACCTCTAAATATGTGCACCAACACCACACGAAGGATTCCAAAATGTTTATATATTTTTGAGGATTATGCGACATTGGAGTCCAAAATTAAAGCTCTGGGAAAATCGACAGGTTAATTAAGTAAGATAAGTTAAGATTCTTATACAAATCTGCTCTTTAAATAAGAAATTTCTTCGATTTAAAAACCTGACGGTACCTGATATTTTTTACTTTAAATATTCATGAAATAATCAGTACATTCAAAAGTTACCGGTCATTTTCAAATGTGTCTATTCCCGAAGACTTTTGCTACTTCGGTTTTTCGTATCGTGTCTCGTGTGATACATCGCTGGAAAGGTGGCACTTCCTTGTTAAGTCTCCAGAACGGTTGATTTAGTCACAAATCGCGTTTAAAGTGAGAGAAACGTCGATATTTTGTTTTTTATCCTCCTTAGTTTTGCAACTAAATAAATTTCAAATTTTACATGATTTGTAAAGTGAACTTTTTATTTCCCCCATCTGTTTACTTATTTTGTTGACACACTGGGAAAGAAGACAACTACTTTTGTTTTATTTTTACAAAAATGTTTTTAGATTTTATTAATATATTACCTAACATACATAAACTTAAAATAGACTGTGCTGATGAAAGTAAACAAAAATACCTTTTTATAGGTAATAATAATAACATAACATGTTAACGTCTTATCAGATTAAAAGCAAATTGAATAGGCATACAAATAAAATGAATATTCAGAGAAAAAAAAGATGTTACATTATATACTTTTATGGTGACTCGGGTTCGGGTGCTCCAGAAGTACTTGTCAACTTTAAGTCACTGCAACTTAGTTGCCTAGCCCTAATCAATTTTATAATTTCTTCATTTTGTTTAATTATTTTTTCGTTTTGAGCTACAATTTTATCTAATTTTAACTCAAGGGTTCTTTGCATATTTCTTGCCACATCTAAAGCTGTTTCATATTCGTGACCGCTTTCATAATCTGATTCATCATCTAGAAACTATATTCATCGAAAAGCAGTTTTTAGATTTTCATTAGCAATAATATTGTACATAATAAAGTAAAAATGCAATAAAAGTTGAACTCACATTATCTTCATCTTGAGGCATTCCCAACTCATCTTCATCTGCAGGAACAATTGGCAAGACGTTGTCTCTAAAATTATTGACATCGTGAGATGCATTTTCATTTAGACCATTCGACATTCCCATTGTGTTTGTTTGGTTTTTGTTGCTTTTTGAACATCTGTTCAAACTAAAGGATAATAATAATAAAAAGATGCTTATCGAATTTCAATATTAATTTCTTTACCTTTTTATTATTTGTTTTGAGAAATTGCAGTCGGTTAATGCGTAGCGTAGCGTATTATTTACTTCTTTCAAATTTATAACAGACCCATTTACCTTATTATTCCAGTAATCCAGTACCAGTCTGTGTGTTCCAGTAGGTTCCAGGCCCCAAGAGTTAGTTAAGCTGAGAACACAAGTTTTTCTAGTCTTTCTATCGTTTTGACTGCGTTCACACAAGGAAAATGGGTGTTTGTTGGCGAGAAGGGCAAGAAGCAAGGGGAATGAAAAAAATCACCCCGGTCAACGTTTGAGGAGATTTTTATCACATTCCTTCTCACACTGTCCGTAATGTGCGTTCAGCCAATAGACTTTATATGAAAAAAGCGGAAATCTCCGGCAATTCAGTTTCCTTGTGTGAAAGCTACAAGGCAATTAAAGGAAAACGTCAAAAAAATCTCCAGCAACTGGTTTCCCTGTGTGAAAGGGGACTTTCCATAGTGCCTGTCCACATTGGATTTTTAATGCTAGGTGTATGCAGTGAGACAGGTAGATTTTATGTGAGTGAAAAAGAAATGGGTAGATTCTACCCAAAATGCACCGATGCGCCACGTGCAAGCAATATTCCCGGATACATAAATGAAAGATTTTTTATTAAGGGTATTCATGTAACGAGATAATTTTTCGCTTTGTAGACAAATATAATTTTACGCAAAAGGTTACATGAACACCCCATTAGAAATGTTTTCGAAGACGATAGAAACAAACAGCTAAGTTAAGTCAAATGTCAAATAAAACGACACAAAGTTTCTAAGGTTTTTTTTCTACGCTTTTCTTTTCAAATTTTTGTGATAAAATTCTATATTTTGCAGAAAACTTTTCCCATACAAATTTTGACAGTTGATTTCTACCGATAGAAAATTCTATCGTTTTTAAGCTTTCTATGGGTTTTCTGCGTTTGCATGAATACCCCTTTTGTGTGAGTGAAAGATAGATGGATTTCAAGGGTGGGAGATAGTGATGGGTAGATTGAACTGAGAGGATTTTCTTTTCATCGTATGAACACAACTATGTGTCTATCCAATGTGGATTAGGCACATAGACCCTGTTTAGATTGGGAAGATTGAGTACGGACTGGTGAGTACCATCGTGTTTACATTACAAGCTGTGAGGCACCTCAAAATACATTTAAAAAAACAACAACAATATCAACAACTCTTCTACATTGAGAGAACAACAAAGCAGGCTCACGAATCTGGTTTTTATATTTTCTACATGCATCACGTGACCTCTTACCGACAAACTGACAAACTGAATTAAAACTCGTCTTCCCGATAATGAACACCCACTATTAAACATTGTACGCGGGCGTGTGGCAACGAACCAAAATACCGTCAAAGAACAAGCTCAGGGGAAACGAGAGCACCCACACTGGACACGAACGCGATTCGACTCATCATATTAAAGGCTCTCACACACCAATGTTCAACACACACGTTGGTCGGTTTCTCCACTAAGCCGAATGTTTCGCTTAAGGACCATTCACATGAGAGCGACCAACGACCGACGAATGAACACACTGATGGGAATTAGAAAATTAATAAACCTTAATATTACACAAGATCTAGTCAAAATGGTAGAATTCGATTTAAGATTAATTTAAAATTATAAAAATTTTTATTTGCTTAAATATGAGAAATTTGAGAAAATAAATTGGTCGTATCGAATTGCGGCTATTCGCGACGAACAAATTGTTTTCTTAAAATTCTCTTGTTTTAGCAATTAAAATGAAAATTTTTGGATCTTAAAATAATCCTCAATTATGTTTCATCCAATTTATCTAGATTTTGTAAAGAATTCAGGTTTATTAATGTTTTAAATCCCATTTGTTCATTTATTCGTCGGTTGTTGGTCGCTCTCATGTGTACAGTCTTTTAGTTGACTTGCGAGAACCTAACATGCCGCCTATACAGGTCATGAACGATGGCCGAACTATGGAACAATGTCTAAAAAAATCCAATGGAGTCGTAAAAATCCATGCCCAAGCAGTGACATATTCATACAAATCAGATTGTGGATTGGATTGTAGATTGGATTATGTACATCGTTCATGGCCTGTGGAGTCCGGGTGTCAAACGTATAGGAAATGACGTTCCAAATGAACTAATTTCCAAATTACCTCATTTCGGCTCCAATGAAAACGTAGTAATCCAGCGAACAACAGTCATGTCGATTACGCATAATTTTGTTCAGGAACCGATTTTTTATCTCTGTTTTACTTGTAAGTTTTATTTTCGAGATAAGCAATCGTGTTCAAACAAAAAACTCTGTAAATTGTGATCCAAAAAGAGGCAGACAGAAGTTTTAAACGCTGAACACAATTTACAAAAATACATTTTATAAAAAGTTCCAAAATGGAGATTGAACAAGATCCAATACAAATAGGTACTGAACGCTTGAGAAAACCATCTGGTGAACAAACAAGAGCTCACCGCACAGATTCTCCTGGTAGCAATATGATTTTGTTGGACTTACAACATTGAAAAGAAAACTCAAACATTAGGGGTATTCACGATCTGGTGCAACGAGCCTAGTAAAAGTGCGAAATTTTATTTTTTTTCAGTGGATCGTGAACGCACTTTTCTTATCTTCTTGCAACACTAAAGCAAATCTCAAAATTAGTTTGACATTTGTTATTTGTTTTTGTTTCAAACATATCTGAAAATTTTAATTTAATTTAATTTAAATTTTGTTCATAAAAAGATGCCAAAAAACGGAAAAAGAAAATATTACCAAATCTTAATTATCGTCCGAATTTTAAATGGAAAACAATAGTAAAAGATGATGACGACGTCACATCAATACAATCAAGATAGCAAATTGGATGTATCTAATGAACATACCTTTGTTTCTGTTTAACGTAATCCAGAATGAGTGAGCTGTCAAAAACACAATTTACAAATTTTACAATGTTGTATTTTTCTGTTGCAATAGGTTTCGGTTATTGCTAAAGTGCGAAACTGTTGTAAGATTGCACCTTGTATATTTTGTTGTTGTAAGATTTTACACTTTTGCACTTTTACAATGATACTAGGCCAGTTGCATCGGATCGTGAATACCCCTATTGATTTTATTGAAATGCTTATTTAGGTTAACATGAGAACCATTATCAGATCTTATTATAAAGTATAAACCTACCATTAAGTAAAAACTTGGCATCACCAATGTGTTAATGGCTAAAACAGATGTGCAGCGAGTCTGCACGCATCTCTGCATGCAGAGCTGCACACAAAACACATGTGCATAGTTTCTGACATTCATGATGCATAGTTATGTCAAACAAATACATGAAAGCACAGCGTTGCTGATGTCACACAATAGTGTTGGAATGAAATTTTCTTCGTTGGACGATGGTAGGGTGGCAACGCCGTCTTCATGGATTCTTAAACAAAAATCACCAACACAAACAAATTTTTTGAAAGAATGGCAGGTGATGTCAATATGAGTAATGCCAAATAGCAATTATTTAGAAATTTTCGTTTTTCAGTTGTGGCTGCAATGAAACTAGGCAGCAAATTTGGAAATAGAGACATCGTGCAGCGCTGCGCTGCATGCAGACATAAGGCTGATCCACATCTGTGCATGTGTTGTGTTGTGGAGTCGTGTGTCGCTATCGCAAAAATGTATTTCATATGCGTAGAACCATATTTATCTCGTGTGTTGTATTGCAGTGTGGCGCATAAAATATATGGAATGACAGCGACACACGACTCCACAACACAACACACGACACAGATGTGGATCAGGCTTTAATATTTCGGTCGTCACTGTTCAAAACGATCGTTACTTTGTTCAAATAAATATTTTCAATTTGTGCTTTTACCGAGTTGGTTGTGTTTTTAATTGTCTCTGAAGAAACTTTAACTTTTCAGATTTATTTCATCAGGTTATGGGCCCAGATTCGCCATAATTCAAAGTTTAAAGTATTAAGATAAAAAGTATAAAGTAATTTCCGAAGAAAAATCTCAGTTTTCATTAGATTTTAAAAATTACTTTCCGAGTTAAAAAAAAACAACAATGGCAAATTTAATGTCCATCGAAAGATTGCTTGGAAGAGAAAATTACGATACATGGAAGTTTGCAGTGAAAACGTTTTTGGAGCACGAAGGATTGTGGCAGTGTGTTGTCGCTTTCAATGAGGCAAAATTGGACAAAGATACGAAGGCAAGGACAAAAATTATCCTTCTTGTGGATCCTACTATATCCACATTTTTTTTGATCAATTATTTTTTCTTACGGCATAAATTTTCAATTGACGGGGTGTGCTATCACAAAAAAAATGAGTTTGGGAAAAAACGGACACCCTATAGTATTCTCATATATCGTTAAAGGTTAGACCGCACTAGGCGGAACTGCACTGCAGTGGAACTGTGATTCAAAATAATTTGTATGAAATTGTATGAAGTTCAGTTGCCGCTTAGTGCGATATAGTTCATACAATTTCATACAAATAATGTTTTGCCGCGTCGTGAAGAGTAGTTCCGCTGCGGTTGTGTGCGGTCTAACCTTAAAAGAAAAGAGAGACTGCAGTGATAAATCACTGCGGATCGAGTTTTGCGGGTTCTCTAATCGACATGATTTATTAATACTACGTTTTCATTAGAGCCGAAATGAGGTAATTTCGAAATTTGGCAAAAAAGTGTTTTCATTATCAAATTTGCCGTCGGCTTATGCTCCACGCCGGCGATTTCGCGTTGGTTTGGGAGAACACAGGGAAACTGAGTTGCCAGAAACTAGCTAGTTTGTTGGCGAGAAGGGTGAGAGGGGAGATTTTTTCCTTCCCCTTACGCCCTTCTCGCCAACATACTAAAAATTGCTGGTAACTCAAGTTTCCTTGTGTGAAAGGGGTTATAGACGAAGAAAATAAATATATTTTGATGTAATCGTTCCTCAATGCTTGTATCTTCAAAGACTAGATGGCGCACCGTTTTATTTTCCAAAAAAACTTCCAATAATTATTTCCAGAGATATGACATCCCTGAACTGATAAAAAAAATAAATGTCAAGAAATTCCATTCCAAGAAAATCTCTACTGCGTATATCTGCCGGAAAACATTTAAAATAAACAAATTTTCGTATTTTTTCTTCACATATTCACAACTCATCGTTAGAAATTACAACAAATAAGTGTTGCATTTAGAAATAAACCTTTCTAAACACAACACTTTAAAATTTACTCGTCATAAATTGTTGGTTCTTTTGTCAAAATAAAAAAGACGCGCTCCTAAAGAAGATTCGAGAGCTTAAGGATAAAGGAAAAGTATTTCCTTCATATTCCTTATGCTGCAAATGGAAAATGAGCAGCCAAAGTCACCATAAAATGTCCGGTCATACACCAAAGAAGCAACGCACCGATGAAATTGAATTAACTGGTAAGCAAGTGAACAAAGTTGGTCTTCCTCGGTCCATTTGTAAAGATTTGATTTTGCTTACAGAACGATTCTCTGAACAAATGGCTCAATTATGCATGTCGGATGATTATTCCGATGTTGCATTCATTGTCGAAGATCAACGACTGCCAGCACATCGTGTAATTCTGGCTGCCAGAAGTGAGTACTTCCGAGCTCTGCTCTATGGCGGTCTCTCTGAAACAAATCAAAGCGAAATCAAACTGAAAATACCCTTGGAAGCTTTTAAGGCACTCCTTAAATATGTCTATTCAGGTAAGCTTATTGATTCCCCGCAGCAGAGAGAAACCTTAAAACTAAAACGGTGTCTTATCTCTAGGACATATGCCCCTCTCCCAGATGGGCGACAATAATATCCTTGATACTTTGGGCTTGGCCAATCAGTATGGTTTCACCGAACTGGAACTGGCCATATCCGAGTATTTGCGTCAGTATTTATCCCTGTCGAATGTTTGCGCTATTTTGGATGCGGCAAGATTGTACAATTTGGAGAAATTGGTGAACGTTTGCTTAACATTCATGGATCGCAATGCCACTGAAATTCTTCTACATGAGACATTTCGAGGATTGTCGAAGGTAAGAAGTTTATCAGATGATCTGGGCAGAGATTGGTGTTATATATTGAGTTCTCTTGCTTTGCAGGAATCCTTAGAGGAAGTTCTGAGACGAGATTCGTTCTTTGCGCCAGAAGTGCAGATATTTATTGCTGTCAATGAGTGGTGCAAGCAAAATTCAAATATTGACGTTGGGGTAGGTAAAGTTTTGGGTTACTTAAAATTTTGTCGAAAGGGACTTAAAAAAGAAATTGTTTGCTATCAAAGAAGTCCTATTCCTTTAATAAAAGGGATCCACAGGTATCTGCAACTGCTGTGGCAGGTGCTGTAGGTATTATGTCCATTTTTTTTGTATACGTTCGTTAACTTCAAGCTGCTCATGTGACGCACTAACAAGTCATGTTATTTATTCCATAAATTGGCGATGAAAAACCAGTATTAAATCACACTAAACTATTTATTATCTGAACGTAATTTTTTTCTGAAATAACTTAGTAATGACTTTATTCTCAAATAAATTATTTCAGTCGCATTTTATAACAATTGGAATCTTAAATGAGTCAGAGCCAGAGTTGAGTTGCGGTAAAAAAGAAACGCAAATATTGAAAATTCTTTTATAAGAAGTTTGGCTCTCAAACAATATTGAACGTACCGCCGAATTTCTTGTATAACAACGCGCCTTTATGTGCGGCTATGGTTACTTTGAATATGTAGAACAAAGCGTTAGGAATATATGATAGGGTTTGGAAAGATTACTGATGAGAAAATAAGAGTAAGTTAGAGAATTTCACATTCATTCAGACCGCCATTGGGTGCAAGACAAAGCTAATAGTTATTTATAAGAGCGCCATTATAACGGTTAAATTGAAACGACTATCTATTTCATTAGCGCACTCCTTTTAAAATAAGCATTGGACTAAAAAATGAAATGAAACATAACGGTGGTTCTCGAGAGATAAATGAATATTTTTGTTTGCTTAAGTGCAAAAGCGCACTCGACGGAACTTTACTGCAATGGAACTTTATTTCAACAGAAACTTATTCCAACGGAACTTTACTGGAAGGGAACTTTACTGCGCGCACCGACGCACACATTTTTTTGCAATAAGCAATACACGGCGCGGCAATAAACGACACAGTTGATAAATTGATCAACTTTATCGTATATGCCGCTTACCGCTCTTCAATTTCCGTATTATACAAAAAAGTGTGGAATGATGTGTAGTGTCGCGCAATACTGCCGGCAACATCCTTACTTTAAGTGAGCAGATAATAAGTTCAGCGCTATGGAGCTGAAAGAAAAAAAATAATGTTTTCTTTGACATTTGAAACGATATACATAGATATAATTATGTAACTATCCAAACAAAATACCTATATTGTATCATCAGAAATAAATAAATAAACATTAAGAGACAATTTCTTAGTCAGTTAAACCTCTGATAATAACTACTTATACTTCAAATAAAGCAACATTTGTTACTGTAACTATAGTATTTATTCCTCCGATTCAAATTGGAAGTTTTTGTGCGACCTTTAGTGCAATTTTTAATTGGAACAAATAAAAGCCTCTATGACTTATTTGGAACTGCTGCAAGAATTGAAGATCATAGCAAACGAAAATAGTGATTGCTCTTAGTTATAACAATTAGTTGGTACAATTTTAAACTAAAAGAGATTTAATTAGTATTAGTTTCGTGTCGGATATAACGTCGTGATGTTCCTAAACAGTAAAAGCGCATACCTATAGCTATGGCCAAAATAATAGCAACACTCGGTATTTTTCTCTAAATTTATACGTAGAACTTACATACGTAAGGGGCCAGTTATAGTTATCATTGAAAACCATCATTGAAAATATTAAATTGTCAATTTTGAGATATTTTGAGGAAAAAATAAATGATTATTTTGATGCCAAAGTAAAGGCTCTCCCAAACCAACGCGAAACATTCGTTGCGGTGAATAAACATTCGTCAGTCAAAATTATTTCATATGTTTCTCCGCCGCGTTGGTGTGGGCACCCTCATATATCACCATGTAAATAAATTTTGACATGCGAATGTTTTTTCGCCGCAACGAATGTTCCGCATTGGTTTGGGAGAGCCTTAAAAAAGCACTTTGAAAAAATGTAAACGTCAAACATGTTTGTATCGTTTAGCTGGGTAAAAATTGGCCTGGTGGGTGGGGTGATTTTGACATTTAATTTTTTTTAATATAAAGGACTTTTCCATTCTTTTCAGCTTTTAAATTAAGAAAAAATAGTTACTTTTTATTTAAAAAAAACTTAAAACACACCAACAAATGGTGAAAGGTGTCAATACGTTGTGGAAATACTACAGCCAAAGAATTTTAACACAGTTATTGCAAGTTATGTGCAGGTTGAGTGACTTTTGTAACGACAAATTATGAAAAAACGCATCAACATTATTAGAAAACTTGTCATACAAAGACGTACTAAGATTACAAGTACAAGTCTATAAGGCTGCAAAATAAAAATATTGTTCCAGTCATATATGAAAACTTAAATTAACATTTCATGTATTTAAAAGAAGCAAACAAAACATAAATGAATTCCTAAAAAATAATCAAAAAATCCTTAGTACCTTATCTATAAGAAAATGTCCTGAGATCATTATTGGTAGGTGATCATTAATTGATTCTAGTCAATGAGATAAAAAGGAAAACGTTTACCCGGCCAAAGTCACCCAAAACTGCAGAGTAACTTTGGCCACCCAATTTTTGATTTTTAATAATTTCATTAGCCAACTGATTTGTATAAAATGTACGACACTTGTGCAAAACAAAATTTACTCTGTAAAAAATCTGGCACGATTAGTTTCACGTTACGCCCCACTGTAGGTGTCTGGCAAGTGTCAAATAAATTAAATGACACCATCCCCTAACCCATATCAAAAATTCAGCTTTGATAAAATAACGCAATGTTGCAACATTTGTATGCAACTTTAACACTCGCTACCTCTTAATTGCACCCGGATTGAAGATTCTTCGTATCCATTTGTTCGTAGCTGGCATCCCTGGGCTTAGTCTATAAGTATTTAAATAAGATAATCTAAAAATAAAAAAAAAAAAATTCGAGGCTATTACTCACCAAATATGGATTTATTTTCTAAAAAATTCCGATCTCATTGCACGCTCAAATTTTGTGTAATTTATCGTTTTATGAATCCGAAATTGATCGATAAACAAGAAATGACTAAACTATAACGGTTTTCATCGATTGAGTGTTTCGCATTTCCATTATAATTTGTGTATCATTATTAAAAGAGACGAGAAAAAAAGCTTATTTTTTTTTCATCGTTTCTTATAAGCTTTCCACCACTGTAGGTTTCCCATCGTTTCGTAAAAAAAATAGTGAATACTTTTTTAATAATAATATTTTAACTACGACGGGAGGTCAAAAAGTCCGCGGAGTGACAGATACGGGTGTGATAAACAAGTTTTTGTTATTCCTTTTTATTTCTTATTTTCACACTAGTCTAAAAAAGTATTTATACCGACAAAAAATATGTTTCGTCAAGCCCTTCAAAATGAGCAGAGATTGCCGACATTACTTTTAAATAAACGGTAAATTTTTCACCCCGAAATTCTTTTTTTTTTTTTTTTTTTTTTTTTTGGGAATAAATATCAATCAGAATGGACCCGATCTGGGTCAACTCTCCTTTATTTTTTGATGGCTTCTTTCAATTTATGCAGCAATAGTGCATATTTGGTACATTTTTCTTTACAATCCAATTGCAAAATCCCCTTAGAATCTCTAAAAATTGTACCCATGATTTTTCGCCAAGTAGGGATCATCTTCGGTTGACTGTCTTATTTAAATTAACAATACCATTTAGAAAATATTGTTTTACTAAGGGTCCCAAGAAAACAGATGACATATCTTCCAAAATAATCTTCTGAGTACAAACTCAATTTTGTTCATAATTAAGATATTCTTTCCGATTGCCTTGTATACTCAGCGAAAGCACAAATACTAATGACTCGGTATAGGTTTCTCTACTGATTGTCCAAAAAATTCGAGGTAAAAATATTCCCTCAATGGCTGCTACAACCACTACATTCCGCGAACTTTTTGACCCCCTATTATGTGGTTAAAAGTTGGCTTGTTAGTGGTCTCGATTTAATTCCGTCAGCAAAATTGGAACGAACCCTAAAAGTCGACAGAAGCTGCCAAATTAGACATTGATTTCCACTAGTGTTTAATCTTCACAATAAAAAATGATAACAACAGCACGCAATACTTATGCTATAGAGAAAAAATGTTCCCTTAAAATTGTATATATGTTCATGTTTATGGTTCCTGTTCAGGCCACAAGAAAAAATCAATTGGCTACTGATTTCCAACCAAAATTCGATATTTGGGGTAAATGCATAAACATGAGCGTGTATAGCCACCTCAAGACCTAAGGTTTTTATAATCAAAGAAATTATATAACTAAAAAAATATATAATTATAATATTTATGACTTGTTAATTAAGATTAGTACATAATAATGATTCGAACATTTTTTCATAACTCATAAATATTTATTTGTTTTGTTTCTCCTTCTAGTCAGTTGTGTCGTATGTTCGTCTGCCGCTTATGCATCTCGAACATCTACTGCAAGTTGTTCGACAATCCGGTATTCTGGAACCCGATAAACTTCTCGATGCAATTGAAGAACAAAGTACATCGAAATGTCTACCCTACCGCGGAGCTCTTTGGCCCGAAGAAAATGTTGCTACCGAGAAATTCGGTTCGGTCACAGTCTTAGGCGAATGTCGTTCGGCACTTCTCGATGGCGATACAACTTCCTATGACATGGAAAAAGGCTACACCCGTCATTGCATCACAGAACAGAATAATAGCGGTATAACCGTTGAACTGGGCAATAATTGCATTATCAATCACATCAAAATGTTGCTCTGGGATCGTGACAATCGCGCCTACTCGTACTTCATCGAAGTATCAGTGAATCAGACGCACTGGGAACGTGTTATCGATTACACAAAATATCACTGTCGATCGTGGCAGTATTTGTATTTCGAGCCGAGAGCTGTGCGCTACATAAAACTAGTTGGGACTCACAATACTGTCAATAAAGTATTCCATGTTGTCTGCCTCGAAGCTATGTTCACAGCCAATATGCCAAAAGTCATCGATGGATTTGTTGCTCCAACATCGAATATAGCGACGATCGAAATGAGCGCCACGGTTGTTGAAGGCGTCAGTCGAACAAGAAATGCATTGCTGAATGGAGATTATGTCAATTACGACTGGGATTCAGGGTATACTTGCCATCAGTTGGGTAGCGGTGAGATCCTCGTTCGGTTAGGTCAGCCGTATTATATTGGGTCGATGCGTTTGCTCCTTTGGGATTGTGACGAACGAACCTATAACTTTTACATTGAGACTTCGGTAAATCAGAAAGATTGGCAAATTGTCGTTGACAAACGTACGGAATCGGCCAAATCCTGGCAGAACTTTTCATACCCTCCCAGGCCAATGGTATTTATTCGGATTGTTGGAACAAGAAACACGGCCAATGAGGTAAGGAATTCGAAGTTTTTGAAATTCAATATTAACATGGTTTATTTCGTTTTTGTTTCAGATCTTCCATTGTGTCCACTTGGAATGTCCATCACAAGATCCGCTTTTCCTTCAGCAGGAAAAAGAGCGACACCGTGTCAATTCTAAATTCTGCGAAGAAGATAATCTAATCCAGCTGGTTGATATGGTAAAACCTTCAAAACCATTTGTACCAGAAGGAAGCGTATCTGAAGCATCGACAGCAAGCTACGGTGAAGACAGTGATTAAAGACGATATTCCAAAATTAGCTATATAAAAATAAACCTGAACCAAATGTATTGATACCATTTCCAGAGGTTAAACCGTTAGGTAATAAGCGGACATAAAATCAAAACAAAGGACGCGCAGTTTTTTCAATAAGATTTTGAATCTCAATTGACATGTCTTAGGATTTCCCCATTAGACCTTAATAATTCTCGAATGATATTCCATTATGAAAGAAAAAATAACATTATAAATGATATTATCAAAAATTTGTTATAGCAAAAATAATGTGCCACGCGCTAAATATTTATTAAGATTGAGCTTCTTCCCCTAATCTCCATTATTTTTTCGGATCATATCTGTATCTGTACATTGTTTAAAGGTCTTTAATCATAGATTTTAAACAACAAGTGATAGATAGTCAGCAAAGGGTTGTATTAACAGACAGATAAATGTTTTGTTTGTTAACAAAAAAAGACTTTATTTATTATTTTTTGTAAATTTTTAAAGACTATCTCTTGTTGTGTTTTCGCATATATACATAATTATTTATTATAATGAGCAATAACCGGACAGAAAACTCATATTTTAATTTTCTCTTGAGCTTCAAAACCAATCAAGTTAATTGTTACTATTCATTTATAATTTTATTGTGAACAAAATTGAATGTTTAAGTTTGACGCGATTGGTTTTAGTACTCAAGAAAAAAATGTGTTTTCTGTGTAATTTACATTTTGTCACTAAAGATTAAATGACGGTTAGAATTCAAAAATTACAGAGCAGTTTTTACGGTAACGTTAACAGATTTTTATATTACAAACATGTTATCGTATAATAAACATGCGTATAAATAATATGCCCAGTGCAACGTCATATCGTGCATTAAAAAGAGTTTTTGTTTTTTTTTATTGCTAACAATTTGAATGTTGTATTTTATTGCATCGATGGAAATATAGATTATTTAGATTTATTTTTTTTTTTTACTTTTGATTTATTTAATTACACATTTTTGGAACAAAAAAAAAACTAATTTAATGATCATAAATTATTAAAGAAAAACTTAAAAATTGAGTTTAATTTCAACATTAGTCAGTAAAACTTGGTAGATGAGTCCGAGGTGGGTAGAAATTGGAGCCACTGACTTGGTGATCCAATTAGCGCAGGAGTGCCTTGTTGTGTGTTAACTACTTTGAGACATCCGAAAGAATACCAACTAGACCGGAACCACACATGTGTGTTGTGCTGTAGAGTCGTATGTCGCTGTTATTTTATATAATTCAAACGCCACACAGTAAAACAATACACGAGACATAATGTCGTTCTACAGATATAAAAAACGTTGCAATAGCGACACACAACTCTAAAGCACAACACAGGTGTGGTCCCGGCTTAATGAATCATCACTCAAGCTTCAAAAGCAACACTTCTGAGCGCTCGAACTTGTAGTAAGAATTGATTGTAGGAATGATTTTGCAACTTTTTTTTTTTTTTATATTTGGCGCGCGCTTAAGGGGTTATGAATACCCTTAAAGTGATAAACACAGCACGAGCGATTAGGTAGGTTGGAGGGGATTTGAAAGGAGAAACCGATGTACATTGGTTTTGAATGTCTGTAGATCACAATGGGAGGGGAAGATAGAGCTGGGTAGAGCATTCCACATTCGTGTAGTGCGACTAAAGAAAGAATCTCTGTACTTAACTGTACGTCCGAAGTCGGGCTCGAGGGTAAACTGATGGGCATTCCTAGAAGCCCAGCCGCCGTTTTATCGTAAAGCCAAGTTTATACATCAATGGGAAGTGAAATCAAAAATAAATGGAAACATCAATAGTTATCGAGTTAAAATGTTTTACCTAAAAAATAAATGTTGTCTTATGTTTGGTTTACATACATATGTAAGTCTAATTTTAAATGATTATTTCGAAACAAATTTACTCTTCCTTGTCGCATTTAATTTTATCATGTATAGTCATTTTTTACATGAAAATTTCTCTTCACTTGGATGTAGCGGCTTAAGCGACAAAATTAAAGCTGTTAAGAAAAATTGTTTTATTATTTCTTGAGCAGGAAAAGAAATCTGTTTCATCAAAAAAAATATACATAACTGAATGGGGACATTAGTTTTAAGCAATCAGGAAAAATTAAATAATTAAATCATTTTTTTTCCTGAAAAAATAACTTTTGGGGCTTGTGATTAAATACCGATTAGGGGTCGATATGACTCTTCTCAATCGATTTAGCATAAGGTATAACTACCGCATTGATCCGGCTGAATTTGGCCTGGGTTATGTTGGCTCTGAGGGCAACGGTCGAGTGATTCTTAGTGGGATCAAATCGCATATGATCATGTTGGTCAACTCATGTCATAAACCAATAGCCTATAATTTATATTCCTTAACATATTTGTCTTGTGTTGTACTTAAACAAGTTGTACGGAACAAGTTCGTTAATAGAGTGAGCCGGCGCATTTTAATTTAAAATTTAAAACCCTAGAGTAAAGTTAAAATTATGATATGACTGCCATTGTCGTAGCCTTAATATTTAGTAAAAGTTACATTCATATGTACGATAAATGTATATACAAAAAAGACAATTTAACCGTGGCATACAAGGTGGTTAATAAAATATATTTTTAAAATGTAGGTACCTACATACATAAATGCCACAAAAAAAAACATAGATGACACGTGGCAAATATGAGATGTGCCACAAACTTGAAATACGAATTTGTGACTTATAAATTATAACTTTTAGGGTATACAGACTTCAAGTTGCGAGATAAAAAGAAATTAAAACCGTTCAAGTTTTAAGTCAAATTCTTGTCTGATACTTTTAAAAATATTCTGCAAAAATGTTGTTCTTGGTAACATAGGTACTTAACGTATGTATGTATGTTTCTTTACGTAGTGGTTTTATATTTGTATGAGATAAAATGCTTCATAAATTTAAAAAAAAAATTAAGAAGAAACTTTTGCCTTCTTCTTAAAATCACTCAAAATCATAAAAAAATATTTAGTCTCATATCCTGCCTGAGGCAGGTGTGTGTGTCATATAAAAGCTTTACTTTTCTCATTCCAATTATTGTACTCCTTGGATGATGGCCGCACTATGTCACAGAATGGCCTAAAAATACTAAAACAGCTTGACAAATAAGATGAATAGTTTATGTTTGTATAAGATGCATACAAATGGTAAAATGTAAATGTTTGGTCGAAGCTAAAAATCGAACCGAAGGGAAGGGTCAATTACTCCCTGCTTAGACGGTATGGTTAATCATCTAAGAAATTAACTTAATAGTAAACATATTTTTTGAAACAACCGGAATACCTGCAATTGCAGTTTTCGATGTTGGTATTCCTCAAAGTCTGAAGTATAGAATACCTCGTGTCCCCTCACCAAGGGTTTCGATCGAAGCATTTTTGCTTCACTATAGGAGAGTTGTTATGATGATGCTATAACAAATTATTTTAATGTTTGGTTGATCTAAGATCGTGGTATCTGTTTTCAGAAAAAGTGCCTGATTACCACTTTGCGTGAAGTGATATTTATTTAACAATAAATTATCTTCTTCAGCTGAAACAGATATTTAAAACTACATCGGATAGGTAATGTAAACATCCGCATAGCCTGTAGTTTCACGACATGCACGGATCGACAATACCAGTGATCATATTACTAAGAATGTTATCTCAAAAACACATATCGGAACTGATCATTGGTCTTCATTGATACATTATAATAATAACAATAAAAGAACGAATATCATTTCCATTAATACAAGTATTCTGTATCCACGTTATGCTTGCTATGCAGATTGTTTATACAAAAGAAGGAATCTTGTAGGGAAGTTGTTTGGATGAGAAAATCTCAATCAAAACCAAAAGTTCAGTCCCCATTTGTATTTAGTATACCTAGATGAAAAGAAGTTGTATTATTTTTTGGTTCGCGCACAACAGAGTCTCCTTCTCACTTTAAGCAGGAGGAACATTTTTTAAAATAATACATTCAAAATAAAAAAACGGCCACATTTACAACATTTTTTTTTGTTTTATTTTTATATTGGAAGCGCACTCAAGGGATTTTAATACCTTTTAAATGTTAGATTGAAAACATTGCGAGCGTTAGTAAAATAGGGAAGGATTAAAGAGGAGATACCGGTACACATTGTTTTTGAATATCGAAATGGAAGAAAAATAGAGCCGGGTAAAGCATTTCACATTCTTGTAGTGCGACTAAAGAAAGAATCTCTGTATTTAACAGTACGTCCGAAGTTGGGCTCAAGGGTAAACTGATCTGCATTCCTATTCCCAGAAGTAAGAGTATTACAGTTGAATATTTTTAGGGGAGGAATGCAACTGGCTATTCCAGCAGAACACGAAACACGAAAAAAAACGGTAAAATAACGAAAGACATGAAACATAGTTATTCCATTTCTTAGGCTGCGCGTACAGTGGTGCGACAAAGCGATGCGATACGAGAAATGATTGCGTGCGAGAAAAATATTTAGGTACATTTATTTTCTTACGTGGGTACAGTGAAGCGAAAGCGATATTTGCTGCGAAAGCTGCAAGTTTCTCTCTTCTGACCACTTTTGCTCCAATCTCAAATCGCTTGTAGCATCGCTTCTCGTATCGCATCGCTTTGTCCCACCACTGTACGCGCAGCCTTAAGCCAGAAATCATTCATCTATCTGTAATAGCTTTTTACTGAATAGTTTTCAAGAAATCATTTTAAAACTCAAAATGGTTGGATACAAATTTGTGAATTAATTCAAATTTGGTTTTACATTCATAATAAATTGTAATTAATTGTGAGAGTAATTCTTTTACAAGAAAATTGTCCTCCCGATTAAAGTTGGAAAAAACACAGTCTAGAAAGTCTTCACTTTTTTAAACTTTGCATTAAATTTCAAGGTCAAATCATGGAGCCCTAAATTTATTATTGGAGCACTAAATTAGCCCCAAAATAGCCCTTTATTCCTGCATCATTAGATTTTAAAAATTTCGTTGTGGTGTTCACAGCTTGACGCACCTGCTCCATTCTATTAAGTCCCTACAATCTTGACAATATTTTTTATTTGAAAGAGAGACAGGCTTACTCTCAGCCATGATATTAGTTACCTAAGTATTTATGTATTTATCCGCATTTACATTTCACATCTCCCTTATTGTGAGTTTCGGGCAAAAAAGTTTCAGGCGAAAAGATTTCCATTTAATTTTTGTTGCTAAATGGAGGGTGAAACTCACAATAGGCGTGTACCACAAACTGAGCGCTCAATGAGCACTCAATGTCTGCACAACCTCAAAAAATTATAACTTGGTTGTCAAACAAACAGCTGTTTCGACTGAGAAAAAAAATTGAGTAATGAATCCAAGAAATTTTTGGATCAGGAATCTCCGCAAAAAAATCTCAGTGCTCAGTTGAGATTTTTTGTCTTACTTAAATAATCCCTGAGCGCTCGGAGCGCTCAGTTGATGGTACACGCCTAATAGCTTTTAAAAATCCGGGCGAACAAAACATTTTCGGGAGAAATGTTTTCTGGGTGAAACTCACAATAGGGCTGATTATATGGTAATGGTAACTCAGAATAAATTTAAACTTCCTAACAGCGAGGGCCTACAAAAGATTGCTACTTTGTTCTAGGAAAAATCCGGCACACAATTTCATGAGTAACTGGAATCAAAATTGACTGGCATATCCTTGTCAGCTTTTTTGTTTCGTACAAAAGTACTTTAAGGACTAAGCAAACAACTTGCACAGTGTTTGTATCTCGAATTATTATCGTATAAGTAACGCCTTCTGCCATTTTGCTGTCTGTCTTTCCACATTTCCCCAAACGCAATTTACATCCAACTACACATCTCCTCCCTTCTATAAATCATTGCAAAGTTGTACATTGATCCATTTATCTGAATTCTAGAAGTTTCAATCTTTCAAAGTTCGAGGTGATCCATCACCTTGCAAGACAAATTGTTCCTCTATTTTTTTTTTATTTTTTTCCAAAATAATGTTGTAAGGTAAAAAAACAGTTTGGCTCCCAAGATGTAAAGTGCATTCGTTTATCATATAAAATCAGTATACAGAAATCTTTCAACACCTGAGGGTCTTAGAGGTTGAACCGTTAGATATTCGATTTATCCGTTTAAGCAGGGAAAATTCTTGTTTGTTGTTACTTTTTTGTATACATATTCTGATAATAGAGTTATAAGACTCGTATAGATTTTATAGATAGCATACCTAAAAAATAGCTCTCTTAAAATGTATCACATACATAGTTGCAGTTTTCAGAAATTATATAGAAAATCTTGAAGTTGTGAAGAATGTCAAGGACTTTTACTGCCCCACTCAACTCCAGACATATACAAAGCTGCTGTATGAGAAAAATTATATCAACTATCTGCAACACTCTTGTTGAAGGATGTTCTGTCCATGTTCCACGTTAATGATGAACTTTTAGCTTGCTTTACCAGGCAAAAATAAAAAAGAATAAGGAAAGAGAATTCGTTTAACAATGTATCTATACGTACCTTTGTACACATTCCTGATGATGAAGAATATAATATCAGGGATGAAAATTGAGTGGATTGCAAAATATTTTTTTTTTTTAATTTAACGAGAAAATGTTAAAAACAAAATATACCTACTTTTAGTGCACAAAAAATCATTTTAATCGGTTCATCTAATAGTGAGAGAGTCGAAAATATGAAAAGTCGTTCTATGTTATTAGAACCAAAAATAAAAATGGTTGAAGTCGTTTTAGAGCAAAATACAAAACTTCTTAAGGGATTTTCAATATATGTATTGTGTATGGTATAGTTTATTTTTAGTTTTAGGGACTTGATTTTCTCAAGTAGATATAGGTATTAGTAAGTGTGAAATAGTTAAAAAATCACCTTTTAAAAGTATCAACAAAATTTCCCTTATAGTTTTTAAAATATTGAGTTTTCGGAAAACTAAAATATTTTTTTTTTTAATTTCAAAAAAAAAGTTTCAAAAATTTTGATGCATAAAGCTAATTTAACTTTTTAGAAGATTATCCATACAAAAAAACTAAACCAAACCAAAAAATGGTTTCGAAAAAATAAATTACTAAAAACTAGAAAAACTAAAACTTTTCCTAAACTAATTTTTATTGGGGAATAGATTCGTCCTCCTTTTCATCCAAGCAGCTTCTGCAAAAATCATTTGCAAAAACTCCCAGCCGCGTAGCGTGATTACCTATGAGGCAGTGTCCGGTAATGACACCAATTATGGAGCTGATATGCAATCTGTTCAAAGATAACAAGTACTTAGAGCGCTTCAGGTCCAGCATTGGCCAGACCTTTTAAGTCGCCAGACAGGTGGTGATGTTGTTTCACCTAAGGTTTGTTCTTCTTATAGCATCTTGCTTCAGCCTTAGTTTCCAAGTAGCGATAGGTTAGGCATACCGATATCTACCTTGTCTGGTAGAATAGGTAGTGTTGTTCCACTTTTGGTGAGTTCGTCAGCCGTACAATTACCCAGAATGTCCCTATGGCCCGGCACCCAACAAAGGTGAATATTGAACTGCTGTGCCATCTCTATAAGAGATGAGCGACAGTTTGAGGCTGTTTTAGAGTTAATAGAGACAGAATCCAGAGATTTCAAAGCAGCTTGGCTATCTGAGAAGATACGGATATCCGAGGTTGACGTTTTCCTCGAGACAAGACAAAACTTCCTGTATCGCCATAAGTTCTGCCTGGAACACGCTACAATGTTCAGGAAGAAGGAATGAGAAACTTAAATTTAGTCTGTCTGAGTACACACCTCCACCCACCCCATCTTCGGTTTTTGAACCGTCCGTATAAAAATGAATAGACTCGTCTTCCAAGAATGTCACATCCTCCCATGTGGATCTGGAAGGTATTGCAACTTGAAAGTTTTTGTCGAAACGGAATGGTGGGATGGTGTAGTCGATGATACTTGGAAGTGAACCGTATGAGTTCAGAATAGCTGAGTGGCCTATTTCATTATTGATCCAATGTGAAGAGGCTTTAAGACGGATTGCCGTACTTGCTTCCGTTTGTTTACTGAATATATATCGAGGGGTGTCAGATAGAGAAGAGTATCCAGTGCAGCGGAGGGAGTAGAACGAAGTGCCCCACACATAGAAGCTGATCCTTGGACTTTACTTAGTTTATCGCAGTTAATCGCTTTATCCAGAGCAGTCCACCATACCGCCACCCCATATGTGAGAATTGGTCTGATTACCGATATGTATAGCCAGTGAGTATTGCGTGGTTGGAGACCCCATTTATTCCCAATGGCTTTTTTACAAAAGATTATAAACGATGGCGCAAAATTTTAAACGATTTAGTTAATTGTTAAAGCCATTTTAGTAAGTTACTAAGTTAAAATGATTTACTTAAGTTAAAATCACAAAATAGTTACTTTAACTTTTAGCAATTTGCTAAATCCATATGGCATCTGCTGGTATATCAATAATTAACATTAATTGTGTTCATCAAATTTAAACCCTACAAATGTTCTGCTATCTGCTTAATTAGCAAATTACTAATTAGCAAAAAGTTTATAATTTTGAAATAGCTAGTAAATTGCTAAATACTTAGGAAATTGCTAACTAGTAAAATGATCAGCCCTTAACAATAGGTTGTTTAAAATGCGCCAATTAATTAAAACCCCTACCTATAATCAAATTTAGTAACGACTTAAATATTTAAATAAATGGACCATAAGTGCATGGGCTCTAAATAATAAACCAACCATGGTATGACTTAAATATTTAGGTGGACCCTAAATAATGAATATTAAATGGTATGGACTCCAAAATATGAAACGTAACATGTATGGTTAATTTTGTATAGTCTATACCATTATGTAATTTTTTCCTCAAATATTTAAGTCGTTACTAAATTTTGTTATTATTAGGACCCTATAAGTTCTTACGAAAGAAGGGATTCATATGGGTACTGGAGAATTCATTTTAATGATCTTTCAATCACGTCGTCTCACGACAATAGATGGAAAGCAACTGAAAAATTGTTTTTTTTTTATTTATACTTTTTTACGGGCACAGCAAAATTGTATGCACATACGGCAAAACCAAAAAAATGTTTTTCTTTCTAATGATGTACGTGCATACGATTAAATAGCATTACCTTGCATATTGCAGGCACATAAGTCAAAACAATACTGAACAAGCATTATAAGTTTGATGGAGTACGTTGTAGGACAATAAGACGTACGTCAAAACAATTCTTAAAAACAAATCTGCTTAAATTGTATGGAAAATTTGACGTAAAGGCCACATTTTGGCGTTTACGTCGAAACAATACGTAAACTTAATGAATTGGATGGATATACGTCAAAATCATTCTGTATATCTTTGCAATGGAAAGAGATAGAGCAAAACGGATAAAAGATTTGGAAATATCTACCCCGAAAACATAAAACTGCATACCAAACTCAAAAAGTGAATTTTGGCGTTTACGGTAACCCAATATTAGGGCGACGATATGTATCCATAGCATTTTATCAATGGGATCCTTTTTATAGCCTTTGCAACATGGCTAGATCTTACAGCATGCCGTTCTTAGGCAGTTTTGAGCGAACGTATATAGCAGTCGCAAATTTTGCAATGTGCTAATCCATCTTGATCTTTCTTTGATTTGGTTAACTAAGATGGTGTTCACATTGAACTGACTCCTCCGAATTTACAAAAGAGAACGTCAAAAAAATCCACAAATTTTTAATTTTTTTTTTTTAATTTACTACTTTTCTCCCTTTCTATCTATGAAATGGGAGTGAGATAAATTTCAGAGAAGTCAAGAATTGTCGGAAGAGTCAGTCCAATGTGAACACTGTCTAACAAAGTTGTTTGTTTTGACATACATACGTCATTTATTTTAGGGATAAAATTTCAGTTTTGGGGTGCGTTCAGCGCAAATAGCGATGAAAAAGATGTAAGGTTAAAGTGAACATTCGAGAAAAGAATTTTAGAATTTCGATTCAAAAAATTAAAATCGCCAAAAACTAAAAATATCGCATTTTTTGGGGTACATCGCCAAACCGATTTTCGTGTCACCAAATGAAATTTCAAATCGCACATTTGGCGATAAATCGCACAATCTGACAACCCTGCGAGGCAGTTCTTGGTCGCCACTCAACGAGATAAGTTTTGGTTTGGTTTTCTTGGCGTAGATCGTTAAATAAAGCTCTTGGCTGGCAGTTTTAAAAATACAATTGCTTGCATTTAGTGTATTTATTCAGATCGGAAAAGTTTAAAAAAAGTTTTGCAGGTCAGAAAACATATACAATTGGCTATCTGGTGTTCGCAGTCATTACGGTAAGATTCCCACTCCCCAACAGTAATATTTTTTTTAATTTACGGTGTTATGTACAGTAACCACACAAATTTTTATCAAAATGCTTAGAAAAGTTTTCCAGAAAAATATGATTTTTCTTAGATGCAAAAATGTGTTTATGCCTTTTTACTTACGATATACATACGTAGTAAAGCAAAGGGCAAGCTTAGGATTCGTGGATTCGTGCAAAAAAAAAAACATCGAGATAATAATTTTCCCTATCATTACGATGATAGAGAACGCGAAAAAAGTAGGTCTCGCAATTCTGTCTGTCTGTCCGTCTGTATGTCTGTACCTCGACCTGCAGACTAAACGGCTGAAGCGATTTTCTTCAAACTTTGGACTTAAGGTTCTTATGGGATTCCCTAGAGGGGAAATTGAAATTTTTTTTTAGCTTAAAATATAACGGTACCTACCAATATACAATATACAAGAATTGATTTATTTCAAAAATGGCTCTAACGATTTTGAAAAAAAAAAAATTACGAGCTACTATAATTACTACAATTAATACTTTAGTAGACATTTTTTTTGTATAACGGTTATTAACGGTACCTGTCATAGAATCGATTTTTTGGTTTTCAAATTTCTCGTTAACGGCTACACCGATTTTAACCATATTTTTTTGTGTAAGAGGTCCTTTACAATTTCTATAATTTTGAGTACCTATATAATTTTTTGAAGAAAATAATTTTTGGATTTTTAGCAAAATACTGAATTTTTTTACTTAAAATTCAATGTCTTAAAAATGGGTCAATGAATATTTTTTAATTTTGTACAAAATTGTGTTTTATTAAATACTAAAAGTTGGCATACAGAATTCTATTTTAAAAAATGTTCAAGAACTGTTATATTAAAAAAATTAATTTTTTTAGAAACCGCTCTAACGATTTTTGAATTTTTTTTTCATAAATTCATATTTATCAAACAAATCAGATGGCATACTTTTTTTTAGCTCTAACTGTTTTAGCTATTATAATATCAAATTTGTAGCTATGTACTTATAATAATTAAAAGTAATTTTTAGTTAATGATATAATAATGTTATGGAACCAACACATATGCACATTATCAACTACAAGCTACGTTAAAGTTGTTAGCTATGAGAGCAAGTTTGTGCGATTCAGTCATGTCCATTTTTTTCTTTGATTCTATTTGTATTGTTCGCAAAAACTTATTTATACAAGTTTTATAAAATTTTAAATGATTTTTTATCTAACTTCAAAGTATCGGAATGTAAAATTTTGCCAAAATCTACAAATCCATTGACGAGATATTGGAGAGTATTCAAAACAAAGGACAAATTGGTTAAACAAAATCTGAAAACTCTATTTCCGTTATTTGATTTTTTTTGGCAGAACCCTTGGTATGCAGTATTATTAAAATTGTCTTAGAGATTACATTATACAAAGTTGAATCAAAATTGTTATAGTTGTTTTCGAGAGAACTTGATAAGACCGAAATTGTTGTATGACAGCTACTCGTAATATGTGAACTTGAACAAAAATTTTAATTTCCTCTTAAGGATCTCACACAAAAATGCTTCACACCGAATTTGAAACAAATCCATCGAACCGTTTAGGCTTGGCTCAATGTACATCAGGGGCCTATTTCAAATCTGCTACATCAGATACATCAACTATTACAACAGCATTCTACGATAACACCAATAATATTTCCGTTAACATTTTCTGTTCCACAAATACAACTGTGAAATAGATCGCAGGAAGACCGACGGACGGGTCGTCTTGTCGAAAATCATTTTTTTAGGACTTCTCCATCATTGTGATATTACCCCCGCAGAAAACCAATCTAGTTATCGACAAGGCACTAGAGAGTTTAACATAGATTCTGGCAAGGGGCTAGCAAGGGTTAGCAAAAGCTAGAACAACGGCCTTGGCGATTATGAACCCTCGCCAGGCAAAAAAAAGTTGACTTATGTGGGACTTGATCCCGCGATCTTCTGCTTGTGAGTCCAATGCGCTACAAACAAACAAATGTTATACAAACATCCAATGTAGAAAGTGAGTGAGTTGAATAATCTAATGTTTGAATGTCTCGTACCATATTGCATAACAAATACACACATAATAGAACAGGATTTTATGTACTTGCTTTTAAGGTAGAACAACTTAGAACAGGTAATCTGTTCTAACTTGTCTAACGTTTCTCACAAATCTGTGCTCACATCCATAGTAAAAAGTGTGATATGAAAAAGAAGACAAAGGAAAGAGAGAAAAAAGTGTCGTATGATACTGAAATTGCATGGTGCTTATAAAATTTATGTTGTTGGTGTATAAAGAGACACTCCCGATGGGGTACCGAAACATGTGCAACAAGTTCTTACTAGGAAGAGCGTCACGAGTGTTTAAATAGTTTCTCTCGTCAAAATTTTTTGTAGTAAAATCCAGCAAGCGCATTTCAAGTATCTGACAAGTTTTTCTCGTCTAGGGCCTTGCCAAAACTAGACAGAAACTTGATATTTTTTCAACCAGGTAGTTTTGATTAAAACATCGAGATCTAGTTTTGACACGAAATCAATACCTATTTGCCCTATGCATAGAGCCAGTAATAAAAATACATATCGGGTCTAGCCTAATTTACCACAGATTACCATCACTTTTGCACTATCCTGCTAATTACTCTTAACACTAAGTTCAAAGTTCATGATATCTAAGCCAGGTACAGGAGCCAGCAAAAATGTCTGCTGTTAAGCGACTATTTACTTTTGTCCACGTATATAATGTAGATACACATGTATAAGATGATCTTCTTTAAAAATACAGTTCTGATTGCCATCCCTGAATAGATTTTTGAATACTAAGTTATTTTATTTAAGTTTTTTTTCACCGTTATGTGAAAACTCTTGAATTAAAAATAACATTCCCGAACGATAACTCGTACATGTTTTTGTAAAACATTATTTTATTCGAGCTATACTAAGTAGTAAATATTCCAGTACAGTAATTTGGTAAGAGTTTTCTCGGTTTCACGGTTCTTCTTGGTTTATTGTGATGATGTGGGAGTGGGTGTTTTAGTGATTGATGTTTTTAAAATGTATACTTCTAATAGTATTGAGACGGCAAAATGATAAATGAGTACTAAAGAAAAAGTGGATACTTTAATATCGATTAAAATTCATGTGTGATTATATTTCGTCATCCCAAAAAGCACTACTTACTTTCAGGTTCCTACTTTCTACCTACTCCAAGTCCTTAGTATAATAACAATGTGATTATTATTTTGAACGTATCCTTAGATTCTAGAATAAAATTCGTATTCTCCATTTAATAGTGTAAACAACCTAAAGATTTTAAACCCCCAATTAGATTTTAAAATTAACACAAACTGAATTTATCTTATTCAGCAAGTTAAAAAAAAAACTAAGATAGAAATGTCACTTCTTTTTACTTGCGATATACGTAGTATAGGGCAAGTTTAGTATTCGTGCAAAAAAAATTGAGATAATAATTTTCCCTAACATTAGATGACAGAGAACGCGAAAAAAGTGGGTCTCGCAATTCTGTCTGTCTGTACCTCCACCTGCAGCCTAAACGGCTGAAGCGATTTTCTTCAAACTTTGGACTTAAGTTTCTTATGCGATTTTGTTTTAGCTCAAAAAATAACGGTACCTGCCATACAACCAATTTACAAAAATTGATTTATTTCAAAAACGGCTCTAATTACGAGCTGTTATAATTACTTCAATTAATATTTTGGTAGAAAAAAGAAAAAAAATTATAACGGTTATTATGGCTCGTTTCATACACATTCGGTTTCATTCGGTTCGTTCTGTATTCGGTTCGATTTCGGTTTCCGTCAAGACCTCTTCACACGCAGACGGTTCATATTCGGTTTGTACTCACTAATAATTAAAATTAAATAAAATGTAAAAAAAAAAATTTAGAAAAACCGAAAACGAACGGAATATGTGTGAACGCTACGTTTACTTTGTGCTCTCTAGACCCGAATATGTGCCGTTTTGAAACCGAATGAAAGCGATTCGTGTGGAGGGATCGTTCGGTGCTATACGGTTTTTATTAGGTTTTTATTTTTGTCGTTTTATCGTTCCACACATAGCAGACACAGCCGAATACAAACCTAATAGAGACCGAACCGAATGAAACCGAATGTGTGTGAAACGAGCCTAACGGTACCAATCATAGAACCGATTTTTTAGTTTTAAAATTTCTCGCTTTTTTATGTAAGAGGTCCCTTACAATTTTAAAAATTTTGCATATAAAATTTTTCAAAAAAAATATTTTTGGATTTTTAAAAAAATATTGAAATTTTTTTTTTGAAAATTCAATATCTTGAAAGCGGTTCAATGATTTTTTTTTAAATTTTGTGAAAATTGTATATTATTAAATACTAAAAGTTGACATACCACATTTAATTTCTTTAAATTTTCAAGAATTTTTATATATACAAAATTATTTAAAAAAAAACCGCTCTAACGATTTTTGAAATTTTTTTTTCATAAATTCATAATTATAAAACAAATCAGATAGCATACTTTTTTTCGGCTCTATCTGTTTAAGCTATTTAAAAAAAATATATATTAATTTAGGTATAGTAATATTGTGTATTTTAAATTGTTTTTAAAACTTTTGTTTGATGATATTAGAATGTTATAGAATCGCTATATATGCACATTGTCAATTTTAAGCTACGTTTAAGTTGTAAGCTACGAGAGCAAGTTTGTACGATCCAGTCGTGTCCATTTTTGTTTGTTTAATTCGTGTGAGCTTATACACCCAAACACAATTATGTATGAAGATGTTAGCGAAGGACATTGGACCAAAGGAAAGATAGTGAAAACATTAACATTGTAATTTTATTATGAGACTCAAGATTATTATCGACACAGACACCAGGAGCTCTTTAGTAAATTACAGAAATTAATTTAACTAAGAAATTGTGTTATGTTGTTTTGGTTTTAATTACCTCTATAGAAGAACTTCATTAGGAGAGTCATTATTGTGTTAGTTTTATGGAGTGATTTTAAATAAGCCTGAAGGACTCATATGATTGGCTAATGATCATAAAAAAATCATTCCTTTTGACTGCAAACAATTTCAAGGACATTCATTTTAAAGAAGAACGTACATTTAAAGCGTGAATACAGGTATGTCGTTTATGAAGAAAAGGAAACACGAAGAAACTGATGTTTGGAAACATTGCTGCCATTGCCATATATAGAGTCACTTCTTCTTTTTTTTAAAAACACTAAAGGGGGTGCGAGCATTAGGAAAAAAAATGAGTCTGGGGTCGACCCACACTAGTAACTTTCCATTGGTGCCCTTGAAAACCATATACATAATGTACATATTTGCCTTAAAAAAAATCGATAACTCAACCAATTCATTGAACTGAAAGCGTTTCATTAGCAACACTTAACAAAATTTAGTATGATTTTCTTTGAAATCCTTATAAGTTTTACATATAAAAGGTTTTCATTTCATTTGTAGGTTTTTGCTTGATTTCGATGATGAGGACATAATACACAGCTGGGGATAAATTATGTCCTCTGTGTGTTTGTACAAAATATTTAAAAAGCTATGTAAGAATATACATATGTATATATATAAAGATTTCATTAAAAATCTTAACACGGTTTGCTAAATAAATACTCCCCTCAGTATGGAGTTATTAATTATCTAATACATGGTTTCAAAGAATATAAAAAGGCATTTTGAAGCGATTTTAAGTGTAAGCATTTTTCGAATTAAAACATTTTTTAAAAGTTTTTTTTTTTGCAACATTTTGATTTTAATCTTTTAAAAGGGTGGTTTTAAAAATCGCAAAATTATACAACACATACATGATATTCGTTTATATTTTTGGTAAAAATTTGAAATCGATATCATTGTTTTTTTTTTTTTTTTCAAAATATTTGAGTTGAAAAACATTTGTTAAGAGTTTTAAATAGTTTCTTTTTCTTCAGTTTTTTTTTTGCTCTAAAAAAAACTGTCTATTGATTTTTTTTTTTGAAAAAATTATTATTATTATTGAATATGTAAAAAAAAATAGACTGGGTTCGGAATAATTTTTTATTCTTGAAATATTTGAGACGAAAATTATTTTTCAACAGCCGTTGAATTTTTTTTAAATGTTCATCAATTTTGTATTGCGTAATTACATATGTGTAAAATAAAATAAATCTGAAGTAGATATCTTTTCCGTTTTCGAGATATTCGAGACAAATGACATTTTACAGCTCCTTTTTAAATTGCTGTAGTAAAAAAGGGTTAATTGAATTTGTTAGAAAACCTTTTCAGCATGTTATGACAATATTATTTGTTAAATAAAATTCCTTCGAAGTTCGTTCTTGAGATATGGTGGACGAAAAAAGAAAACCGAACGTACGTACATACACATATACAGACAGATGCTTTTCAACGCTGATTCTAAAGATACCAAAACTGAAAAGATCATTTGGCATGTTTACCAAGAATCAAAAGAGTCCCCAAACATATCTGTGCTTAAAGGGTGTTTTTTTTCACGGAGAGATGCAAGTGAGTGATTGTTACCATAACATCCATGAACAAATTCTGACACTTATTAAATTTGCTAAAAATATTAAATTTATATTGGCACCCAAGGATCAAAAGAGTCCATACAAATATCTAAGGTCCAAGGGTGTTTTTTGGGGGTGTAATGTTTGACCTGCTTAACGGAAAAAACAACAATTTTTGCTTCAAAATTAATCTAACTTTTTTTAGGGTGCTTGTATCATATTGGTTTTTCTTTTAATAGATTCGGCGTTTAAAAATCCCTTTAAATCATATATCATATTTTTTATCTCGATTATACGAAAATACAATTTTTCGTAAGACCTAACATTTTGCTCCGTATTTTTTTTTTTTTTTTTTTATATTAAGTGCGCACTAAAGGGGTTGTGTATACCATTAAAATGTTACACACAGCACGAGCGATTAGGTAGGTTGGAGGGGATTTAAGAGGAGATACCGATGTACATTGGTTTTGAATGTCTGTAAATCACAATGGGAGGTAAAATTTGGCTGGGTAAAGCATTCTACATTCGTGTAGTGCGACTAAAGAAAGAATCTCTGTACTTAACAGTACGTCCGAAGTTGGGCTCAAGGGTAAACTGATGGGCATTCCTAGAAGCCCGAGTATTACGGTTTAATTGTTTAAGGGGAGGAATGCAACTGGCTATTTCACTAGAGCACTGTTTGTTAAAATAACGGTAAAATAACGAAAGGCATGAAACATTTCGACGGTGCTCCAGAGATGTAAACGTATCCGTTAGAGTTCTTTCACCAATCATTTTAAGAGCTCTCTTTTGAATTCTATCCAATAGATTCAAGTGGGTTAATGGAGCACCTGTCCAAATATGGGAGTTGTACTCAAGTTTTGGACGAATAAAGGCTTTGTAGATCACAGCTAGGTCAGAAGGGGAGACAAATTTCTTGCATCGACGTAAAAACCTAAACACCTAGCAGCATTTTTGGCGATGTCAAATATGTGGTCGTTCCACAAAAGGTGGTCTGTGACACACATACCGAGGACTGAAAGCGATTCAGTTTCCTCAATGCAAGTGCCGATCATGGATAGCAGCATAGGGGGTGGGTTCCGATTTAACGACAGGAGACAGTATTGAGTTGTAGAACCATTAAATTCTACACGGTTTTTGTTTCCCCATTGGACAATGCTGTCAAGGTCAGAATTTAATGAGCTTATCATACGCTGCCGTTGAAGTTCCAGATCTGAAGGACATCGTTGTGAATCTAGAAACGAATATAAAAAGCTGAGGGTACTGTCGTTAGCAAAACAGTTTAATGGAGTAGAAGGTTCAGATAAAAGATCGTTGATGAATATAAGAAACAGGGTCGGAGACAAAACGGAGCCCTGGGGCACACCAGCATTTATTTTGTGGATATCAGACTTGTAACCATCCAATAAACTTGTATTGAGTGGTCCGAAAGGTAATTTCTAATCCAACGAAGAAGAGATTCATCGATACCAAATGCTCGCATTTTCGATAAGAGAGCTTGATGCCAAACTTTATCAAATGCTTTTGAAATATCAAGCGCAATAATCTTACTTTCTCCAAAACGATGTAAAGATTTGTGCCACTGTTCGGATATACTATCAGATCACCAGTGGGCCTATTGCTGCGAAAGCCGTACTGCCGGTCATTCAGAAGCTTTCGTTCTTCGAGATATTTCTTAAGCTGAAAATTGATCAGCGTTTCCATAACCTTGGAAAGAAGGTGCAATTGGTAGATAGTTGGAGGGTGAAGAAGATACGCCTTTTTTAGGGACAGGCTGAACAAATGCTGTTTTCCATCCACTCATAAAGAGACCAGTAGAGTAGGACAGAAGGAAATGCTTACGCAGTGGTTTTGCCAGCATTGAAGAACACCCCTTCAGAACAATGGGAGGGATCGAGGGATACTATCCGGGCCAGCGGATTTGTGAATGTCGAGATCTTTAAGAACTCTAGCTACTGCACGAGTGCGAAACAGGATTTGTCCCATAAAATGATTTACGCTCTCAAGTACAGGAGGAGCCATAACACTTTCTGGCAGCATCGAATTAACAGCAAACTGTGCTGCAAGCAAATTGGTTTTATCTTGTAAGCTGACAAAAGGAGTAGCGTTGGAACCGAGGACGAGGTGGTATTTCGTATGTTTTTTACAAATGACCAAAAATTTTTACTACCTTTGGGACATTGTAGTATTTTTTGCCGTAATTTTTGATCATGTACAAATTTCGTTCGTCGAATATGAACGTTACAGGTCTTTCTAGCTTGCTGAAACTTATTCCGGTTTTCCTCAGTAGGGTTGGCTTTATAACAGCGGAAGCTTACTTCTCTAACCCTAATAACCTCCTTACAGCTCGAAACAAACCATGAGTTTTCTTTGGGTTTGATAGATTTTACCCTATTCGGGATAAAATTTCTCATTCCACAAAGAATTAAATTTGTAATCATATCTGCACTGGCGTATACGTCACTATCGAGGAAGCATAGTGAGCAGTTAAAGCTCCCGAAAAAACCGTTGAGACCGTCCGAGTTGGCTTTCTCATATTGCCAAATGGTCCTCTTGGTAGTTTTTTCTCTAACACGATTTTGTTGGCATGAGAAATATACAGATATGACACAATGGTCTGATGTGCCTAAAGGCGATAATACACTAATAGTGTATTTATCAGGGTCAAAGGTAAGGAACAAGTCTAGAGTGTTGGCGGATTGTCCTGCAACGTCAGGAATTCGAGTAGGCTCGTCAACAAGCTGGGTTAGGTTGTTTAACTCAGCAAAAAGCTCGACATACCTTCCTTCGGGTGTTGTCTGACCCGAATAGCGTAGCCACGAAGAATTATGTACATTGAAATCGCCCGTAACAACGATTTCACTGTGCGGAAAATGGGAAATAATTCTCTGGATGGAGTCGGATAGTGCATCGAATTCATTAGAAGTCGAATTACCATCCAAACTAGTACTACGATAAATAAAGCAAGTATGGATGATGCGCTTATGGACCACATGAAATTAAAGTTTGTATTCAAACATGAACCATATTGTGGTTGAAGCTAATAAGCGACATCATTTCGAACATATACGGCGAGACCATGATGAGAGAAGAATAGAAGCACTAAGCTATAACCATGCAGGCTGAATTCCGAGTGATCGGTATTTTCCCCTACCTGGGTTTCACTTAGTGCCAAAACAGCTGGCCTGTTTTTCGCAGTATAGACATATGCAGCACGAAAATTCTGTCTAAGTCCCCGAATGTTGCTACAGTCAACCCTAAATTCACTCACCATTACGAATAAACAGACACAAAAAAACAAATCAGACAGTTATCTATGCTGATATTAAGTTTGGGCCCCAAAATAACTTCACAGCACAAATACTACTAGTGTTGTGCCTAAATAGCAGTGTACTGATCCGCCCCTGGATATCCAAAATCAATAACAGCAATTTATCTGATATGCTTTGGCTTAGTCGATTACAAGCATTGTATGAAATGTTATTTTGTTTGATATTGAATAGCTGAGTTGGGCTATTGATTTTATTATTCGCGCCGCGGTTTTTATGGGCAATTTAGTTATTTTTTTTTTATTATTATTTTTATTTGGGAATTGAGTCATGGGCTATTTGTTTTTTTTTTTATTTTATTTTGTTGAGGGATAAATGTTGGAAAGCACTTGATAGAATTTTATTGTTTATATTATTGTTGGGGGTATTGGGCACGGTATTTCACTATTCTCTCGCACACGTCCACTCGCGATGGGTTGCAGATCGGATTCATAGGGCATATCAAACATCAACTCTCTAAAAAAAACTCTTTGGATCAAGTTATTTTAATGGACTCTTTTGATACTTGGAATCCATGGCATATTTAATATTTTTAGCTAATTTCATCAGTGTCAAAAACTTATTCATAGATGTTATCGTAATAATGACGCACTTACTTCTCACCCTCTAAAAAACACCCTTTCACCACAGATATTTTTGGGGACCCTTTCGGTTCTTGGTAAATATGCCTAATGGAACATTTATACCAAATTTCATTGATATCCCATTATTTTAAAATGGTTTTTGGTAATATTTTACTTGTTATTCCATTAAAAGGGCTTTTACTTTCTACATGATACATGTATTTTTTCAGTTTTGGTCTGTTTAGAATCAGCGTTGAAAAGCACCATAAAAACATGTGTCATATGATTAGATTGTATTATAACAAATCTTTCAGCTTGATAAACTCCCGCCTCCCTCCCCTCTCCACCTTTTAAAATGCGTCTATACAAAAAGCCAATGCGAGAATTTTGGGGGACTTTGGATAATGTTGTTGAGCATAAAACTCTGCGTCGATACCTGTAATAAAATTTAATGAATTAATTTGTTCCCGGTTGCCCATATTAAATTTCCTATCTTTCCTAGACTAATTATGATGAGTTGAAACAAAAATTCGAATCTCTCATCCGTCTATAATTTTGAAGCTCTAGCTTTTTGTATACCTAATGGACGCATAGGATGATGTTAAGCACAGACGCCGACGGACGTTCTGACGAGGAAAATATTTTTTTGGAATTCTCCATCATCGTTATGTCAGATTTGATCTGAACCTCGTAATTAATTATTGTTCGTCACGAAACCGTACTCAGCTTTTTTGCACTTTTAATATGAACATTGCTTTTGAAGAGACCTTTACCTGTACTAAGTATCCCAGAAAGGTATAAATAACTTACATTTAAATTTATTAATAAAATGCAACGCAGCATTTTTCTTCATGTCGTCATCATACTCCAACGAAAAATCAAAAATTCAAATTTAGCAAAAATAACACTCGTATAATAACAAGCAAAAAATACTACACACACCAAATTAAAACATAAAAACAAATGGTGAATGAAAATATGTAGTACACTTGAAACAGAAACTAACCAATTAGCCTCCGGAACTTCATAGAATATGTTTGAGGTAGGTATAGATGCAAATGATTTTTCCGATGGAAAATGCTAATGTCATCTCGAGTGCAAATCTGCCAACGAAATGTGAAGATGATGTCAACCGAATATGCTTGCTTTTTTTTTGCTTAACCCCATTGCCACCCACACCATTAAGGCATGGATTGTAACGGGGTTATGTTAAAACATCTTGTGATTTTATTTCATATTTGTCCATGGTATACAACACAGTACGAGCGGCTGTGGCATTATGGAGGCTCTGCTCTCCATGCCATACTCTTCTTTGAAATTTAAATTAAGCCAACATTGCATTCCATTAGAGATGCACTAGGGGATTATATCTTTGTACAGCTCTTAAGTTTTTAAGTATGGTAGTTTTATGGGTCATTAAACGAATTTCATATAAAAGAGGCTACAAAGAAACAAGGTATGCAGGACGAGTATCTGTATAGGAATTATCAAAATGTAGACAACATAAAAAACGATAGAGGTTTTAATACCGGTTTCATAAAAATGCATAATTATGTAGATAACATTGGTTATTTTATGTCTTGGTTAAAACAGGTTAATTAAGTGTTTTAAACAGGTTTGCTTAATCTTGGAATATTATTATTTGAACTTTTTAAAATGTTTGAAAAATTGCCGAGTATACCTACTTGCCAAGTAAACCTACCAAATTAAGGTCACATAAAATAACAGATTTCTCTAATAATTTTGAGGTTCTTCGATATTACTCTACTTAAAATATTTGATAATTATAAGTTAAAACTTATAATTATCAAATATTTTAAGTTTATTACATTGGACCAAAGTAAGATAGTAAAAACATTAACATTGTAATTTTACAAAGACACCAGGAGCTCTTTAGTAAATTACAGAAATTAAGTTAACTAAGAAATTGTGTTAAGTTGTTTTGGTTTTAATTGCCTCTATATAGAAGAACTTCATTAGGAGAGTAATTATTGTGTTGGTTTTATAGAGTGACTTTTAATAAGGCTGAATTACTCATATGATTGGATAATGATCATAAAATATCATTCCTCCTGACTTTGCAAATAATTTCAAGGACATTTATTTTAAAGACGAATGCACATTTAAAGCGTGATTATGATTAGGTATGTGGTTTATGAGGAAAAAGAAACACGAAGAAACTTATGTTTGGAAACATTGCTGCCATATTTGACCTCTTCTTCTTTTTTTTTTAATAGAGCGCACTCTAAAGGGGTAGTGAGTGTAAGGAAAATAAGAAAGGATTTAAAAGGAGATACCACTGCACATTGGTTTTGAAGTTCTTAGTATCAAAAAGGGGGAGAGGGAAATTGTTACATCGTTAATAAATCCTTATTGAAAAAAAAAAAAATCAGAACAGAATCGAAAAAAAGCAGAATTTTTGTACCAATAGGCAGAATTTAAAAGCAAGGTTTTGAAACCAGAATTTCGACACGCTCCCACTTAAAATATTTGATAATTAACAGTAATAAACTTTGAACTTTGCGTACTTTTAGATTTCACTAATTGTTATGGCTGACTTTTTACGCAAAAGTTTTGTATATAGAAGAACTTGGTGTTTTTGGTGTGATTTCACTTCTTTTTGCAAAAAAAATATTTTTATCAGGTGAAAGTGGGTGGAAAAATCGCTCACTAAACCCATAAACCCGTGGTAGCCCGTTGCGTAATGGTTAGTGCGTTCGACTGTCACGCTGGAGGTCTGGGTTCGCTTCCCAGCCTCGTCCACCTAAAAACTAAAAAGTTTTTTTTTCAGGGCTACTGCCTCTTGCGAGGAATTGATAAATCCTCCAGAGTATCACTTGTCACGAATAAGTGGTTCTCGTCTAGCCGTTCGGATTCGGCATAAAATTGTAGGTCCCTTCCATTCCTGTCGACAGGCACACACAGGAATGGTTGCGAGTTGTTAGTCACTAGGCCCTGGTTCTTCACGAGCCGTTGTGCCACCCAATTTATTTATTTATTTTATTTATATTAGCCCATAAGGGAAATTAAGTTTTTAATTTTTACATTTTCTTAGCACTACAAGTCCTACCCCTCTGCCAATATTCATCAATCAGAAGTGCTCCATGTAAATGATAATAATTCTTAAAAAGTGAGTTGATGCAACGCCCCCTCCGTGAAACATTTCATAATTTCCATTTTTTCTTTGTATACAACACCTAAAAACCAACCGCTCTACCCAATTTTTATATTTCTGCAACAATAGGAATTTTATATAAATTCTTCGAAAGTGGGTGGATGCCACGTCCACTGAATGGAATCTCAATTTTTTAATTTTACCCTTTGCATGTCAAGTCCTATCGCTCTACAAAATTTCTACACATAATTGATATAAATTCTGAGAAAGTGGGCAGGTGCCACGCCCCTAAAAGGATAATCTTAAATTTTCTTATATTACCTTTTGTATTCACATGATCTACCAGACTACGAAATTTTATCATACTGCAACAATCCTGCTTATGCTTCACATAATTTTAATCAATTCTGTGCAAATAGGCGGGTGACACGTCCGTAAATGGACAATCTCAAATTTTTAATTTTTCCCTTTGCTTGCTTGTCAAATCCTATATCGTTCCACCAAATTTCATCATTCTACGATAATCAGAAGTTCTCCATATAATTGATATCAATTCTGCGAAAATGGGCGGATGCCACGCCCCTGAACGTAAATTCTCAAATTTTAAAATTTTGCTTTTGCTTTCACTTCAAGTTCTACCGCTCTGCCAAATTTCAATGTTCCACAATAATCAGAAGTGCTCCAAATAATTTATATCACTTCTATGAAAATGCGCGGGTACCACGCACGCTCCCTGAATGGAAAATCTTAAATTTTCGATTGTTTCCTTTGTATGTACCACAAGGCCTATAAGCTTGCAAATTGCAGTATTCTATGATGTTGGGAAGTGCTCCATAATTTTGATGATCTGTCAGTGAGTCAGTCTATCTATCTCAGGAACAGCTTATGCTTAAAAAATTTGGCGAGGCGTCTGTGATTGATTAGCTTAGGAGATACTGCAAATTTGAAGTTTCTAACTTTATTGGCACTGAAGTCAGCCAGAACTTGGCTGGGCACTACCGTGCCCTTTGACGTGCGGACGGTATGACGAAATAATAATATTATATATTATTTAATATATATAATATTTTTTCATCACCATCGCATTTATCTCGCAAACTTATAAAGAAAATATCTTCGTTGAACCATAACTTTTATTCAAAATAGCGGATGACTTTTGTCCATATTATTATATAACAAAAATACTGGACAAAATTCTATTCAAAAAAGATTTTAAGATATTTTTTGTTAGAGCACTAGATTTTGCCTTGAACCATTTTGATTTCGAGAAAGTGCAACATCAAGGTTGTGTACCATCGATTTGACTACGTGTTTCTTTAAGTATCGATCCAGTTCCATCATTGTATTAATCCCCTGTTGAATATTTAATTCAAATTTATGATTGTCTGCTCTAGAAGAAACCTCGTAATATAAATAACTTCATTTAATCTATGCTAAGATTACAACAACTTTATTAAGAGACTGTTTGCATTCAATAAATGTAATAAATTAACCAGTAAATACAAAACAAGAAAAACACTTTCTGCCGTAATTTCAAAATGAACAATCTAAGTCGAAACACCAAAGACTCGTTTAGCTTACAAATTGCTTTATCTCTTTTGTTCTTTCAAAAGAATAAATAATGATTTCCTGATAAATTTTCGTTCATCAGCCAATATATTTATCTTTATGGGTGAATAAATCTATTTCCCAATCTAACCATAAAAAAATTCACAGTATCTTTTTGCTGTGATTTTTATAAGAGTCGGTAAACATCGACCAAAATTTGTGTCTTAGTAGGGTATAACAGACTGACTGAAGAGCCCACTGTTGTACCTTGGGCGAAACACAATTATTTCTGGAGTTGAGGTCACTTGTACTTTTAAATTTAATTTTATTCATTCACTCCACTTAAAACAGAAGTAATTTCAATATTTTAATATTTAAATTTCTTCATCTTCTAATCATAAAGCAATTCGCAACCGCGTAAATTTGAAGCCAAATTCATACAAAATATCGCAAATTTTCATTTGAACGTGCACTAATTGCATATTGACAAATATAAAAAAAAAATAAAGATTTCACTCATAGAGTAGGAATGAGTGCATTGAAAATGACTTGCATTTGCTGGATAAAACAAAAACATAACTTATTGTTTGCACTTAAACAAAATTTAATTAATTAAAATTAAGTTGAAGCAAGATTAGTTATATAGAACTCCTTATTTAACATAAATACACAATAAAAATAAATAATTTCATATGTTTTTGAATTTTGAAATTCTTGTAAGGAGATGATGTTGACAACCTATCGTGATGCAATAATTATTATAATTATTTTAATTTGGTAAGCTTTTCATTTGTGAAAGCTTCAAAAATAGTTGTATGTAACTGATGGCTAAACACAAGACTAACTTCAACCAAAAGTGTTCAACTTTGTGTCATACCATACATTTCTTGCAACAATTAAAACGTTATATTGTAGAGCTTTTCACTATTTTCGTATCTTTTTACTTTGACAGTTATATACAAGCTTCATCCACAGCTACCTACACCATTAGGCTCAATAATTTCCCAATGTGATTGGATGGTCGAAGATCCAAGCGAATTAGGTACATCTTCCTATCATAACTAATTTTTTGGCAAATATCATCTTGACTGAATCTGTTATTCTATTTTTACTGCCTAATAACTTTTTCCGATTAAATTGACTGCCTGACCTACCTGTAGCAAAAACTTGAAGTTTTCTCAATTTTATACTGCACCGAATTTTGTTTGATAATTAACATCTGCAAAGTAACACTACAACTTTTTTTTGTTTGTTGTCGTCATTTATTCTTTTTTTCTGTGTCGGATAAAAGCACATTTTTTTATTTCATCTTCATAAATGGCTATGAACGGGCTCGACTGTATACTGTGTTCATCCTTTCGACTTCGTCAATTGAACTAGCTATTTTCAACTAAGTACAAGTGAACCTACTGCTATAGGTGTTCAGCCGGTTAATTCTTCCCAGAAGAATAGTTTTTGTTGTTTGTTTCACTTTCAATAAGTGCACATAATTGCTGACAAGTTGGCTTCGCTTTTCGGGTCAAACAACACCCGAAGGAATGTATGTTGAGCTCTTTGCTGAGTTGAACCACCTGACTCAGCTTGTTGACGAGCCAACTCGAATACCGGATGTAACAGGTCAATCCGCCAACACCCTTGACTTGTTTCTTACCTCTGACCCTGATAAATACACTATTAGTGTATCATCGCCTCTAGGCTCGTCAGACCATTGTCTGACTCAGTTAAAGAGAAAGCACCAACGAGAACCGTTTGGCAATACGAGAAAGCCAACTGGGACGGTCTCAACGGTTTCTTCAGTAACTTTAACTGGTCACTATGCTTCCTCGATAGTGACGTAGACGCCAGTGCAGATATGATCACAAATGTAATTATTTGTGGAATAAGAAATTTTATCCCGAATAGGGTAAAATCTTTCAAACCCAAAGAAAACTCGTGGTTTAATTTGAGCTGTAAAGAGGTTATTAAGGTCAGAGAAGTAAATTTCCGTACTTACAAAGCCAACCCTACTGAGGAAAACTGGAAAAAGATTCAACAAGCCAGTAAGTCCTGTAACGGCCATATTCGAAGAACCAAATTTTTGCATGACCAAAAATAACGCCCGGGCGTCAAAAAAAAATTGACGCCCGGGCGTCAAAAACAAAATGACGCTCGGGCGTCAAAAATAAAATGACGCCTGGGCGTCAAAAATAAATTGAGGCCCGGACGTCAAAAACAAATTGACGACCGGGCGTCAAAAACAAAATGACGACCGGGCGTCAAAAATAAAATGACGCCTGTGCGTCAAAAACAAAATGACGCCTGGGCGTCAAAAACAAAATGACGCCCGGGCGTCAAAAATAAAATGACGCTCGGGCGTCAAAAATAAAATGACGCCCGGGCGTTAAAAACAAAATGACGCCCGGGCGTCAAAAAAAATTGATGCCCGGGCGTTAAAAACAAAATTACGCGCGGGCGTCAAAAAAAAATTGACGCCCGGGCGTCAAAAATAAAATGACGCCTGTGCGTCAAAAACAAAATGACGCCTGGGCGTCAAAAACAAAATGACGCCCGGGCGTCAAAAATAAAATGACGCTCGGGCGTCAAAAATAAAATGACGCCCGGGCGTTAAAAACAAAATGACGCCCGGGCGTCAAAAAAAATTGACGCCCGGGCGTCAAAAATAAATTGACGCTCGGGCGTCAAAAACTAAATGACGCCTGGGCGTAAAAAAAAAATTGACGCCCGGGCGTCAAAAACAAAATGACGCCCGGGCGTCAAAAATAAAATGACGCCCGGGCGTTAAAAACAAAATGACGCCCGGGCGTCAAAAATAAAATGACGCCCGGGCGTCAAAAATAAAATAACGCCCAGGCGTCAAAAAAAAAATTGACGCCCGGGCGTCAAAAATAAAATGACGCCTGGGCGTCCAAAACAAAATGACGCCCGGGCGTCAAAAATAAAATGACCCCTGGGCGTCAAAAATAAATTGACGCCCGGGCGTCAAAAACAAAATGACGCCCGGGCGTCAAAAATAAAATGACGCCTGTGCGTCAAAAACAAAATGACGCCCGGGCGTCAAAAATAAAATGACGCGCGGGCGTCAAAAAAAAAAATTGACGCCCGGGCGTCAAAAATAAAATGACGCCCGGGCGTTAAAATCAAAATGACGCCCGGGCGTTAAAAAAAAAATTACGCGCGGGCGTAAAAAAAAAAAATTGACGCCCGGGCGTCAAAAACAAAATGACGCCCGGGCATCAAAAATAAAATGACGCCCGTGCGTTAAAAACAAAATGACGCCCGGGCGTCAGAAATAAAATGACGCCCGGGCGTCAAAAATAAAATAACGCCCGGGCGTCAAAAAAAAAAATTGACGCCCGGGCGTCAAAAACAAAATGACGCCCGGGCGTCAAAAATAAAATGACGCTCGGGCGTCAAAAATAAAATGACGCCCGGGCGTTAAAAACAAAATGACGCCCGGGCGTCAAAAACAAAATGACGACCGGGCGTCAAAAATAAAATGACGCGCGGGCGTCAAAAACAAAATGACGCCCGGGCGTCAAAAATAAAATGACGCCTGGGCGTCAAAAATAAATTGACGCCCGGGCGTCAAAAACAAAATGACGCCCGGGCGTCAAAAATAAAATGACGCCTGTGCGTCAAAAACAAAATGACGGCCGGGCGTCAAAAATAAAATGACGCGCGGGCGTCAAAAAAAAAAAATTGACGCGTGGGCGTCAAAAAAAAAAAATTGACGCCCGGGCGTCAAAAATAAAATGACGCCCGGGCGTCAAAAATAAAATGACGCTCGGGCGTCAAAAACAAAATGACGCCTGGGCGTCAAAAACAAAATGACGCCCGGGCGTCAAAAATAAAATGACGCCCGGGCGTTAAAAACAAAATGACGCCCGGGCGTCAAAAACAAAATGACGCCCGGGCGTTAAAAAAAAAATTACGCGCGGGCGTAAAAAAAAAAATTGACGCCCGGGCGTCAAAAACAAAATGACGCCCGGGCATCAAAAATAAAATGACGCCCGTGCGTTAAAAACAAAATGACGCCCGGGCGTCAGAAATAAAATGACGCCCGGGCGTCAAAAATAAAATAACGCCCGGGCGTCAAAAAAAAAAATTGACGCCCGGGCGTCAAAAATAAAATGACGCTCGGGCGTCAAAAATAAAATGACGCCCGGGCGTTAAAAACAAAATGACGCCCGGGCGTCAAAAACAAAATGACGACCGGGCGTCAAAAATAAAATGACGCGCGGGCGTCAAAAACAAAATGACGCCCGGGCGTCAAAAATAAAATGACGCCTGGGCGTCAAAAATAAATTGACGCCCGCGCGTCAAAAACAAAATGACGCCCGGGCGTCAAAAATAAAATGACGCCTGTGCGTCAAAAACAAAATGACGCCCGGGCGTCAAAAATAAAATGACGCGCGGGCGTCAAAAAAAAAAAATTGACGCGCGGGCGTAAAAAAAAAAAATGGACGCCCGGGCGTCAAAAATAAAATGACGCCTGTGCGTCAAAAACAAAATGACGCCCGGGCGTCAAAAATAAAATGACGCGCGGGCGTCAAAAATAAAATGACGCCTGTGCGTCAAAAACAAAATGACGCCCGGGCGTCAAAAATAAAATGACGCGCGGGCGTAAAAAAAAAAAATTGACGCCCGGGCGTCAAAAATAAAATGACGCTCGGGCGTCGAAAACAAAATGACGCCTGGGCGTCAAAAACAAAATGACGCCCGGGCGTCAAAAAAAAATTGACGCCCGGGCATCAAAATAAAATTGACGCCCGGGCGTCAAAAACAAAATGACGCCCGGGCGTCAAAAATATAATGACGCCTTGGCGTCAAAAACAAATTGACGCTCGGGCGTCAAAAATAAAATGACGCGCGGGCGTCAAAAAAAAAATTGACGCCCTGGCGTCATAAATAAAATGACGCCTGGGCGTCAAAAACAAAATGACGCCCGGGCGTCAAAAATAAAATGACGCTCGGGCGTCAAAAATAAAATGACGCCCGGGCGTTAAAAACAAAATGACGCCCGGGCGTCAAAAATAAAATAACGCCCGGGCGTCAAAAACAAAATGACGCTCGGGCGTCAAAAATAAATTGACGCCCGGGCATCAAAAACAAAATGACGCCCGGGCGTCAAAAATAAAATGACGCCTGTGCGTCAAAAACAAAATGACGCCCGGGCGTCAAAAACAAAATGAAGCCCGGGCGTCAACAACAAAATGACGCCCGGCCGTCAAAAATAAAATGACGCCTGGGCGTCAAAAATAAAATGACGCCCGGGCGTCAAAAATAAAATGACGCTCGGGCGTCAACAACAAAATGAGGCCCGGCCGTCAAAAATAAAATGACGCCCGGGCGTCAAAAATAAAATGACGCCTGTGCGTCAAAAACAAAATGACGCCCGGGCGTCAAAAATAAAATGACGCTCGGGCGTCGAAAACAAAATGACGCCTGGGCGTCAAAAACAAAATGACGCCCGGGCGTCAAAAATAAAATGACGCATGGGCATCAAAAAAAAATTGACGCCCGGGCGTCAAAAACAAAATGACGACCGGGCGTCAAAAATAAAATGACGCGCGGGCGTCAAAAACAAAATGACGCCCGGGCGTCAAAAATAAAATGACGTGCGGGCGTCAAAAACAAAATGACGCCCGGGCGTCAAAAATAAAATGACGCCCGGGCGTCAAAAACAAATTGACGCCCGGGCGTCAAAAATAAAATGAAGCACGGGCGTCAAAAATAAAATGAAGCACGGCTAAATCAGTAATAAAGAACAACTTTTTGGTGAATTTACAAATTGAAGCTGGATCACTTATAAGCGAAATCACTGTTAAGCTATATCTGTATTGAAATTTTTGGTTAATTTACGCGACAACTCTGCAATAACTGATAAGCATAGTCGCAGTTAAGCTCAATCAGTAATAAAGAACAACTTTTTAACCGCTTTCAGACAAGGAAATTGTGCCAGAAACTAGCTAGTTTGTTGGCGAGAAGCGCGAGAGGGGAGATTTTTTTTTTCCTTTACACCCTTCTCGCCTACAAACTCCCAGTTGCCGGCAACTCAGTTTCCTCGTGTGAAAGCAGTCTTTGTTTAATTTACACGTTGACTCTGAAATCAGTAATAAAACGAAATCACTGTTAAGGTTAGACCGCACTAGGCAGAGCTGCAATGCACCGGAACTGCGATTCACATTAATTTGTATGAAATTTTATGAAGTTCAGTTGCCGCTTTGTGCGATATAGCTCATACCATTTCATACAAATAATATTTTTCCGCGTCCTGAATTGCAGTTCCGCTGCAGTTGTGTGCGGTCTAACCTTTTAGCTAAATCAGTATTGAAATGTTTGGTGAATTTACACGATAACTCTGCAATAACTAATAGGCAGAATGGCAGTTAAGCTAAATCAGTAATAAAGAACAACTTTTTGTTGAATTAACACGATGACTCTGGAGTCACTAATAAGCGAAATCACTGTTAAGCTAAATCAGTATTGAAATTTTTGGTGAATTTACGCGATAACTCTGCAATAATTGAAAAGCAGAATCACAGTTAAGCTAAATCAGTCAGTAATAAAGAACAACTTTTTGTTGAATTTACAAGATGACTCTAAAATCACTTATAATCGAAAACACTGCTTAAGCTAAATCAGTATTGAAATTTTTGGCGAATTTACGCGATAATTCTGCAATAACTAATAAGCAGAATCGCAGTTAAGCTAAATCAGTAATAAAGAACCACTTTTTGTTGAATTCACACGATGACTCTGAAATCACTTTTAAGCAAAAACACTGCCAAAGTTAAATCAGTATTGCAATTTGTAAATTTTGTGAATTTACGCGATAACTCTAGAATAACTCATATGCAGAATCGTAGTTAAGCTAAATCAGTAATAAAAAAAAAAAAATGTTGGTTGAATTTACAGGATGAATCTGAAAAAAGTAATAACAACAAGCAAAACCACTCTTAAGTTTCTTGAATTGTCATAATAACCTTTAAATTACTTATAAGCAGAAAAACAGTTTGGCAATATCAGTTTTTAACAACAATTTTAAGTTTAATTAACGCAGTCTGAAATCAGTTATAAGCAGATAATTCCAAAAAAGCTAAACCATTAACCATTATAAATTTTCAGAAGTCAGAATTGAGCAATGTTTTAGGAATTTACACAATGCCTCTAAAATCACTTTTAAGCATAATCACAGTTTAGCAATAAAAATGTTTGTCTTGAATTTTCTTAAATTGTTTTGTTTCTTGGTATAACCAAATCTGAAAAAAAAAAAAATTATCAACTTTATATGTTATTTCAGTAACAGGTATTTTTGTATTGTAGTATCAATACGTTATTGGTACTTTCCAATACCTGTTACTGTATACCTTTTACCGAAATAATGACCCATCCCTAGTCACAACACATCATATCAACCTGAACTCTGCACTTGCCAATAATAATAAAAGACCAGCAAACATGCAGCTCATTATTTATGTCATCGTTTATTTTTCATTCTTTCATTCTCTTCAAATTGCAAATTGCACAGGCACGAAACATCGCCCAACCAACAATTCGATACGCTGGTTCATTGCTTACAAAGATAATGTTCATTTTAGTTTTGTAGGTAGCTTCTGTGGTAACACCAACCAAATTTTTGGTAAAATGCCCCTACTACGCTTAAGTTCATTTTCATTTGTATTCATTTTGGTAACACCATCATTTGTGCAAAACAAGCCTATAAACATTTCCAATGTTAAAAAACGCTTTTCCCGGAAAACACTTATGTATGTATGTAGGTATGTTTGTGTACATTTTGTAATTCATACATATTCACACCTACATATATATCCATTAGTCATCGATAAGGTGTTAACCCATGTCTTAGCCACAAATTGACATGCTGACAGGTGACCTCGGTGTGTCAATTGCAACAAGTTGAATGCAAACGAAACCTCAAAATGCAATTAAGTTTCTACCAGATATTCGAAAAGTTTTAGATCCTTAACAAGCCACAATCACTATTATAATACTAGAACTATACTTGGAACTTTAATGGAGTGTTTGAAAATATTGATTAAATAGGCCTAATAGACAGACTTTTGTTAAAGTAATTTAATATTTAAAGCTCAACATTTTTTTAATTAAATCATTTTTAGTATACATGACTATTTTGTAAATATTAAAAAGCTTCTACTTCTTGGAAATAATTAATTATCAATTCAAAAGAACACTAAAGTTGGATACAGCGACGTATTAAATATTTTCATACATTAGAGTGGCGCTTATTTTTTGAAATATTAGAATTTATTTTATGACGCCATGCTTAATAATACTTTTTATTTAATACAAACAAAAAAATGGAATTGATTTGATTTGTTCGTTAAAAAATGAAATATATTAATTTTAAAAGCAATATTTTTGAATAGCTTAGAAGTAACGATAGCACTTGACGAGTTCTATAGGTTAAGTAATAGTTGGTGTAAAATTGTATTGGAATTGAAAAATTCCCATACAAAATACATGTATAGTTTTCACAGTATTATTTTTTTCGAAATTTGTGGTAAAAGTATAAATTTTTGTGGAAAATCTTTAAATTAAGAACCATAAAGAGTACCTACTCAAATAAATAATTGTAAATTATTTAAAAGAATATTAGATACCTTAAAAGAAATAATAAGAAGGATCACCCTATCATCCCAAAAAAAAACTTGAATTTCTTGTTCTATTTTTGACCATACCTATAATGATTTTCACGGCTAGTCTATTAAATATATTACACGCTCACAGATTTTTTCCAGGGAAAGGGGGAAGCAGAAAAAATGTTACTATACATCTTTTTACATAATATTTTTTAAAGTTAATTAATTTATAGAAAAAAAAATGTTTTAATTAAAACAAAATTGATAACGAGACCCCAAAAATAAGGTTTTTTTCCAGAAAGAACGTCTAGATCCTACTTCCGTTATGCGATTTTTTGTTTGACAAAAACCCGAAATGTTCAAAAACTAATAAATCTTTAAAACCGTTTACGATTTTTTCTCGCTAGGTAATTAACGTAAAAGTGCTCTGTAGAACAAATTTGAATCAGTGGGCTGTAGCTCGATGTCCACATGGACAAGCAGAAATGCGAAAACCCACATTTTGTAACTTCTACATAATAATCGAAATGTTCAATAATAACATCGACTCTTTTTTGAATACTTCAGCGAGAATAAAATAAACTAGAAAGCCTTTAACTGTTTGGCGTTTTTCTTTTTTAACTCTGAGCAGATCATGAACCTATCAAACAAAACTTCTATGTTTTTTTTTTAGCTCAGACATATCACAGCACAAAAAGTGTGTTTCTTTTTTCCATCTGAGCTACCTCAGAATTTGATCGATTAGCTCAGAATTAAATGACCAAGCAAATCGAGTGAAACGCTGAGCGAAGCCAACTTAACTTATTTTTTTAGTGATTTGGCAGACACAAATACACAAAATTAAAAATGAATTCAGTCGCCCGTCTACTTCACGTAAACAAAAATATATTTTAGTAACACACCTATTAAATGATAGTTCAGTGCTCAAGTGTGTTTCATAAATAAATTTGAGGGCTCTGATCTGCTCAGAGCTCTGCTCTAATTTTTGATTTTTGTTCCCTAAACTCAATGCCCTTATCAATTTGTAGTCAAACACTGAAACCGAATGGTTCTAGAACTCTTACTTTTCAAGAAATTAAAAAGTAAATGAACCGGCTTTCTCATAAAACTAAGACAAAACCGGCTAAATTATCATTTCAGCAACCAGTTGATAGTATAGGTAAAATAGGAAAAAATTATTACAATTTTGAAACTTAGTGGATTAACCACTTAGTGGGATCAACCATAAGAATAAAGAATCAAAAGAGTACATACAAATATTTGTCTTCCACGGGTGTTTCTTAGTGGAGGAGGGGGGAGGTTTTGGACATATGACACACTACTTTAGGATTTAATTCTGAATCTAATGACATCAAAATTAAGGCGATACAATAATCCTAAGAAAAGTTACTGCCCATGTTATCATTTTCAGTAAAACAGGTAAAACTTTTAAAAAATACCTTGAAAAGAATGGTACATTGTTGAAAATTTGAAGAAATTTTGAGCTCAAATTCGAATCTTATATAAAACTTTAGGTATTAAGAAAAATTAAATCATAACTTCCAAAAATCTTTTTTTTTTATCAATGCAAAAAAGATCAAATTTTTATCAGAGCTTTCCTTATTTATATTAATAGATTTCATGGTTTAAAAAAAAGATTTACTGTTAAAAAAAAAAATAAAACCTTTTCTGCCTTGTTTCGTCTCTAACGAAAATAGGTAACAAAACAGTATTTTTGTTATAATAAATCTCAAACCTCTCAGTCAAATAAAATGTACATATGTATAATCGGATTATTTTAATTTGAATAAACACTAACCGCATAACACAATAATAAAATCAAAGTTTTTTATTTAAAATATAAATGTCCTTTAATTTAATCTATTTGCTTTAAAACAAATACCTACACATTATTGCATTTATTTATCACTCAAATTTAAACAAAAAATATTAAATAAATCTTTTTTTTTTGTTGGGTCCTTGAAACACAAAACAATTGATTTGATATATTTTATGTTTTATTTTTCGTAATTTTATCACAACATCCAATTTATAATTCCAAAAATATTGAATCATTACGTAATTATATAAAAATACAATACACTTCACGTCTGTAAATTCATGACATATACATAAAGTTCCTTAAAGCTATAACCATTTGCTGCGTCTTAAAATTGTTATTAATAAATTACTAAAATTGAGCAGTTATTTATATCTATGTACTTCAGTCGTTTAGATTAAGTAAACTTGCTAAAATGAAAAAAATATTTTAAGTTAAATTTAACTTATTTATATTTTTCGTTTAAACTTTCTATTAATTTAATATTAGGTATATTGAGTAGATGTACCTTATCTGTGTATTTCGCAATATTTTCCCAATTACATTTATGTATGTAGGTATAAATTTTTTTTTTACCGAATAAATCTGAGAGTAAGATCAACATAATAACTGTCCTCAATCAAGCTATGTCGAGTGTATGAATATAATTCAATTATTTCTCAAAAATAATAATAATAAATTGAATAATAATTTTTATCTAGGTATACTTAAAACTAGCAAAAAATGTATGAATTGTTGATAAGCCCAAATTGCAATGCTAAATCAAAAACCCATTGACAACCATTTTTCAATGTAATCAACACTTTTACTATCTATTATTGAAAAACCATAAATCGAAAAATGCAACAAAAAATACATAAATCAATATAATTCTGCAATACAGAAACAAAAAAAAAAATTCAACGACCAAAAAAATACATAGGTAAAACACCAAGAAAAACTCATTCATTGCAGCTGTTAGGATATCCATTTTCAGTGTGCTGTAGCGCATTGTATTTTGAATTCATTGTTCATGAGGAGGAGTCAGCTCACCGAATTTTTATTCAATTTTGGGTAGACTACAATATTGGTCTTGCTATTGCCACTCGGCCTTATAAATAACCAAAAAGTTCAGGTTCCATGAAACAATACCTACCTTATACAAAACGGTGGTGTAGTGCATTTTGGATGGAATTTATTGGACATTTCTACTCGTGGTAGGTTTTCTTTTTTTTTTTTGTTTAATAGGCCGTATTTACCCATAGTTTGGCTTCACTCGGTTTAAGGCCCAGGAAGAATGCATAAGTTCATCGAATGTCCCAGGCAAACTCCAAACCAAAATTTACAGGAGCGATAATTAATCTTTGTAGATTGTGCAAAATAATATTTAGCTCAAAGTTAAACAAATCCTAAGCAATTGGAAAAAGAAAGGATTTTAATGTCTTTACTTACTTAAGAAATTTAAATTTACTTTAAATTTGGTAATTCCATTTGCAAAAAAAAGCTAAGGCATATGCAAGTGTAAGTCTCCTTTAGGGGGGGGGGAAGGGGATAAAATCGAGGTCGTTAATATATCAAAATTTAACTTCTCATTCAGCAAAATTAAAAAAAAAATATTTTTCCAAACATAACCGAAAAAGTTTATTTTTGGTTCAATATTTAATCACTATACAAAGCGTGGTTTATTTGTGGTCTTATTTCAAAATGATTATTTTTTAATTTGGTACTTTATTGACCGCAAGTTTTTAATAAACTAATTAAAACACAAACAAATTTGTTATCAAATAATTTCTGTATGTATTTACTTAAAAATATTTATCAAATGCATTTTAAGCTCATAATTGTGTGCTCCATCTTCAGTGAGCGCTTAGTAGATTTCCTACCAACAAAAATTTCCCCACACAAAAATAGAATTTTTTTACATTTTCTGACATTGTAATTAATGAGTTCGAGCGCTTCTCTCCAAATCTATCAAATGTACACACAAAATTGTTATAATCTTTTTTATGTAGAATGAGATAAACTGTGTACCTACAACTTTTTTAAAAAGAACATAAAGTTTTCGAGTAATTTGGAAATACAATTTGCAACCTCCCCCCTAAAATTGTTTGCTCCCCTCCAAATTGAGGGTACTTTAAAGGTAGTTTTAAGGACGTTAAATGAAGCTTTCCATTAAAATTCAGTTTGGTCGTAACTTTTTTTAAGGAATATCTTATTTTCCTACACTTTTATGAATTTAAGTATTCAATGGGCCATCATACACTAGCTCAATTTCGTACTGAACTTAAGCCAGACCTACTTTTCCTTCAATCGCACACGGGTTGAGCAGAGCTGGTTGAAAATTCTGTGTACATGAACCCGGTTTAATTGTAGTACGAGCAGTACTTTCAGTTTGAGAATCGAAAAAAAACAAACATATAATTTCCTTTAAAATTTTCAGTTTAGCATGACAACACATTTGTTTATTTTGCCTAGAAACAAAACAACTGTGTATGTATTACAAGGATGTACATTTTAGTCCTTTCATTCTTCACTCTTCACCTCTGTTGTCTACAAACTTTCATTTTCGCAGTTTAGTCCAGTTCGAAATTGAGCCTGTGTGTGATGACCCAATGGTCTTTTTATTTTAACTCAATCATCGTCATTTTCCGCTGAAGCCTTCGCAGTATATCAGGCAACAAAACTAGCAAAAAGCAAAAAAAAAAACATAATATGCACAGATAGTTTATCTACTGTGATGGCAATCAAAAACATAAGCAACAACATGGAAGTGATTGATAGAATCCGAGATAAGTTAATAACTAATACAAAAATATTAAACTTGCTTGGATTCCATCAGGACATGCTGGAATTAAAGGCAATGAAATAGCCGACCAAGTTGCTAAGTCAGCCATAAATGAACCACTTTTTAATTTTCTCTGCTTTTCCAACAAAAAAGATACTCGAACTCAAATGACCGACTTGTTGGTAACACCATCGGAACAAAACATTAAAAATATATTTAAAATAGTTATGTGTTCTTGAAATTGATATTGAATTCTATTTAATAACTTTAATATTAAACATTAACTATATGAATTAACTGTAATTATAAAATAAGATACTTTTTCTTTATCACTAGTTATTCTTCTTTATTACACTTACTTTTATCAAATAGCCACAGACTCTTGTTAGTTTATACTATAAATTTAAGTTAATATTGTAATTTACTAAATATTTGGGCGATATGTCGTTGGTTGTTATGTCCCTACGCCAATAAAAGTCCTAAATAAATTTTGGTGTTTGAACGGACCATTGAATATTCAATAAAATTATAGTTATTTTTTTTTTTCAAAATTTGTAGTTTTAAAACTAAATATTCAAAACTTATTCAACAAAACAACTTGATTTAAATATATAATAATAGATTTTAGCCCAGTAAAATTCGACAATAAATTCGAAAAGCGCGATGTAGTTCTGCATTTTTGATATGTTGTTGGGGCATGTTAAAGAAGTCTATAGCTAAGTTTGCAACTTCGAAAAACTTGTGCTCGCTGCAGGAAAAATGCAACATTGAAAAAATCGCTAAAATCACCCCATTTTTTCCGACATTTTCCTTTATAACTTTGAAAATATGCAACAGAGGAAAAAACCATCCACTATAAACTTGTTTTTTATAAAATTTTCTACAAGACCACATAAGTTCTAAATTCATGCATGCTATATTTGTGTTGCTAACCAGGAATTAAAAACAAATCTGAAAAACTAAGTAGCCTTGAAGAAGTCAAAAAATAGGTCAAAAATTGTTAAATTCTGCTTAAAATTTGGAATCAAATAGTATAGAGTAGGTATTACAAGATGAAATTCGATGCAAATCGGTCAAGTATTTTTGGCAAGAAACATGATGTTAACTAAGTGCAACAAGCGATGTTTGCATCATTGCTGTATTCAAAGTAGGACACTAAAGTTGGTACTCAGTTTTGTAGACGTACTTGGAACTCTTAACTATCATAAAATATAGTTATAATATTTATATCCTTTTTTAGACAACTTTTATAGCGATTTTAAGACTTCCAAAATGTTCACGAAATTACATATTTGCTTGAAAAGTGAACAATTTTCGGAACTTTTAAAATCGCTATAAAAGTTGCTTAAAAAAGATATAAATACTATAACTATATTTTATGATAGTCAAGGGTTCCATGTACGTGTACAAAAATGAGTGCCAACTTAAGTGTCCTACTTTGACCACAGCAATGATGCAAATATTGCTTGTTGCACTTAGTTAACATCATGTGTCTTGCCAACACTATTGGACCGATTTAAATCAAGTTTTCGAATTTAGTCTTGTAATACTTTAGACTACTTGACTCTAAATTTTAAGCAGAATTGAAGAATATTTGACACAAATAAAACATGCATGAATTTAAAACTAATGTTGTCTTGTACAAATTTTTATAACAAACATGTTTATGGTGGACGGTTTTTTCCTAAGATGCATATTTCCAAAGTTATAAAATAAAAAATGGGGTGAATTTAGCGTTTTTTTCAGTGTTGCATTTTTCCTGCAGCGAGCACAGGTTTTTCGAAGTTGCAAACTTGACTACTCTAACATGCCCAAACAACATATCAAAAATTCAGAACTACATCGCGCTTTGTGAATTTAGCACTTTTTTTGTAATTATTGACTGGGCTATTTCTGGCTTAAAAAAACCTATAAAACACTATTGTAGGTGTTGTCGTTGTTTCTTTCTATATTTTCTTTTTGTGATTTTTTTTTTGAAAATTCACCATTCCATCAAAACGGAGAGAAATAGCCCTTCCTGCCATAATAGTCCAGTAACCTTGTCGTTTGTTTGTTTTTTTGCTGGGTTGTTCAGGATATTGGCCTAGTAAATAACCTAAGTTTTCGACCTCGAGCGGCGGCTGCTTCATGATCAAAAATCGAAAAAAACGAGATTTTTCGCGCTTCTTTCAGTTGTTGGTGATTTTAGTCCTAAAGAAGTAATTTTAAATAAAAACATTGTTCTACGATTTCAAAGTAACCTTCTTTGCTCCAATTTGAGCCCAAACCCCTCTCTGTATACCGAATGGTTTCCAAAATACAGCATATCAAAATTAGGCGCTAAAAAAAATATAACATGTATTGTTATCAAACAGTATAATGGAAAATAAAGATTGGTTGACATAAATGCATCAAAGCACTGGAGCGTGTAGGTTTAGCCAAAATAATAGGACAATCATATCGGAAGGGGGTCTATATGCCCCCGTTAAGATGGAAGGGGCAATTATCTAAAGAAATGACTTAAGGTAGAAACAACACTATTGAAAAACAATGGTAACACACACAATATTTTCCTGTAGCTTATCTTAAGCCCAGAAACCTATTCTTGAATTTTCTTTTTAAATAAAGTTATTTTAATCGATAGTTTTGAGAAATTAATTTCCAAACTCAAAATAATGAAAAATAAGTTTTCTCCAAGGATCCTGTTTCTACTACATACCTAAGTAAAAAGTACAAAATATTCTTTTTCATATTGTTGAGTTTGGAAATTAATTTATCAAAAACTATCGATTAAAATATCTTTATTTAAAAAGAAATTTCAAAATGGTTTTGTGCTCAAATTGGAGCAAAGTAGGTTACTTTGAAATCGTAGAACAATGTTTTTATTTAAAACTAGCCGACCCGTGCTCACGTTGCTTGGCAAACTTTAAAAAATAATATTTTGTTTGTCATAAGTATATTATATTCAAGGAGTTTCTTTATATTTGCATACCTTCCTACTTACATATGTATTTTTTTTTTAAAAAGCTTTCGGATAAACAATATTTTTGCAGTGTAGCCATTTTGTAAATTTGTGAAGCGTTTTTTAAGACTGAATTCATTTAAATTTATTCATACCATTTTCCCTTTTAAAATATTCGCCAAACACCATTCAATTGCTTTGATATTAATTGTAACTCTTTCTTTTAATACACTCGACTGTACACTATTTTTTCCGTCATTTTAATATCTCAATCTTGAAGATCCGACCATTAGAAGTCAAGTTATACGCTTTTTACTCGAACCAAATCATTTTTGTTTTAAACCCCGAAAACAACTTCTAAGGGATGCAGGGCGATTGCCGATGATACACAATACACAAATAATTTGATCGAATAATGTGACTCTTTTTGACCTACATAACATACCTACCCAATTCACACACTTTCTTGCTACAATGGTAGCTTTACATTGTGGCGCTACATCTACATAAAACAAATTGATAACTTTCAAAAGTTTATATATTAATTTCTCAGCTTGTATGTATAATTCAGAAAAGATATAGGTCTTAAAATGTTCGTAATAATGTTGAGTTTATCAAAAAATTCTTATTGTTTTAAAATATCAAACCGTTTTGAGTGTGTGAGTGAATATTTGGGACAAACTCTTAGAAAAAAGTTGACAAAAAATTAAAAAACAATAATATTCTGAAAATTGAAGTAAATTAAGAAATAAAAAATATCCTAAAATAGCCTCATAGACATACAGAATATTATAAAATTTGTTTTACGTAAACCAGTTAATTATTTTATGAGTTATGCCCGAAGGAACAAAATAATTCTTTCGTCTTTATATAATAGTTAAGAGTTAAGATTAAGATTAAGATTACTTCTTTAGGACCAAAATGGCCGATAACTGAAAAAAGCGCTAAAAAAATATTTTTTTTTTTTTGATTTTTGACCATGAAGTGGTGGCTGCTGGAGGTCGAAAACTTAGGTTATTTACTAGGCCAATATCCTGAATAACTCAGCAAAAAATCAGAGATACCAGAGTTGACGCATACGTGAATGTATATAGTTACTGTCTATAAGATTTTTTTCTTGTCTCGACTTAAACTACAAGCTCTAGCAACAACAACCCACATTGACTTTATTTTGTTATATAATTTGCGTTCAAGCGACTTCATTCTCGCTTTAAAGAACTACTATTGGGCCCTCATTGAAAAATACATTGGCTTATGCAGAGATAGTCCTTTCTATACAAACGAGTGCTTTTTGCCACATATGTATGCATAATAAACAAACTAAATTCTATAGACATTTGGTGCAGCAATTTATTTGAATGTCATCGCACCATTTGTAATCTCTTTGCATTTAGTGATACCTTAATACGATAACAGCAAGGACAAACGCGCATTCATTTAGTTTCATTTGTTATTTATGAATACGATTTAGAGGTTTCCAACCAAAGGTAGTTCAAAACAAAAACAAATTTCATATGAAATTGAACCTTCGCATTTATATTTTTTTCTGGTAACGAACGTATAGGTAGTTGCAAGAATCGAGGATGCATTTTTGAAAATTTATATTTTGTTTTTATATAATGTACAATTGTACATTAATTATAACTGGAGGATTAGTAAAATAAAAAATAAAATGCCTGACTAAATCGCACAAATTTGCTTTTGTAGGAAGTTAACGACGTAAGTTATTGGTTATATAACAAAAATAATAAACATAAATTATTACTTAAAATTACTCTAAGTTTATTCTTTAAATAACTAAAAAAAACATTTAAATGAGCTAAAGTCCAAAAATCATATATTGTATCTGATAACTTTGATGAATTTTAAACTTATGAAGAAAATATTCAAAAATTGTCACAGCGGTTTTCTTAAAAATCATTAAAAAAAAGCTCGTTAAGAACTAGGGCTTAGTGCCTAACAACTCGCAACAATTCCTGTGTGCGCGTGTGGACAGGGTCCTACAATTGTATGCCGAATCCGAACGGCTAGATAAAAAGCACGTTTTCATGACTGGAGAATTTTTCAATTCCTCGCAAGAGGCAGTAGCCCTGAAAAAAAATGTTTAGTTTTAAGGATGACGAGGCTGGGAAGCGAAACCTGACCTCCAGCGTGACAGTCCAACGCACTAACCATTACGCTACGGTAATCTCCTCTTAAATCCTTGCCTATTTTCCTAAGGCTCGCTTCGTGTTTCAACATTTTAAGGGTAGTAAAAACCCCTTGAGTGTGCCCTTAATATAAAAAAATCAGTCTATTTTCAAGATACATATTGTGTTTTCAAAAAACCAAAAATTTTTTTTTGTTGAAAATTTGTATAAAAAGAATTGTTAAGATTGTAAATAATTTGGTTGAAATCTGTGAAGCTGTAAACGTGAAATTTAGAATGCACTAATAATAATTTAATTAATTTAATTAATTAATAATTTTTTGGTATTAACGGCGTTCTCACCTTGAGGATTAATGTGTGGGAGTAGAAACGCTAACTATGGCGCAGCAAAATAATAACGGATTTTTATAGAGGGGCTAAATACAATCATTTTGTCCTATGGGCGGTGCGTTTATCTCACTACGTTTAAGCGGGAGGGGCAATTTTCTACAAAATGACTTTAAGTGAAAAAATAAAATCAAAACAACGGCTACTACACTAACAATGCTTAAATTTTAGGTTTTCTGAAAGCCAAAAACTTGTTATTTTATTTTTTGTTTCAACCAAGTTATTTGTGTGAGTAAGCAAAAAACTTTGATTCTACTATTATTCGGAACGATTTGGCGCCAACGCCGAAAATTCTTAAATCAAAGTGGAGCGACTTTATTTCAAAGTGATTCCATACTTAAAAACGATTTAGATTTCACTACGTTTATATGTTGATTTAAAGTGGAATCATAGTTAAATCAAATTCATCTCTCTTTTAAAACAACATTTATCTACTTCGAATCAACGTAGATTGAACTTCGCTAGATTAGGCCTTGATTCAAAAGGGCTACACACGCCACGCTTCATTGTTTGAATTTATACGTAAGACAAAGACAAATGTATATTCATGCTCGAAGCATTTCATTTATGTGATAAATCATTTATGTATTTGTGACGACTTAAGTGAAACGTTTTGCTATGCGTACCTAATACGTAGTAATAAATATAGGAAAAGTAATTAAATATTGTTTTTCGATTATATGAGAGTGAAATTTGAGTGCGCGTTTAATTTGTTCACAAATGTAAGGGAGCTGCTTCGAAAACTACAACGTGCTCTCGAAAATCTTTATATTAAGCTTACAAAAACAACAAAATTGAGGTTTACTTAACTATGCAATACTTTGAAATTACGTTGATGGCACTTTAAATGCCATAAAAGTGGATCACAATGTAAAATGTGGATTTCAATGTAAAAATGAATACGTTTCACTTTGAAACACGGTTGAGCGTACTTTAAATGTGGATCTCGATGTAACAGTGATAACGTTTCACTTTAAAACAACGTTTAGCGAAATGTAAATGTACAAAAGTTGATTTCAATGTATAAATAAACACGTTTTACTTTGAAACTAGGTTGAATCTCTTAAAATTACGTCGCATATTCAAATTACCATTGTTTCAACGTCAAAATGAAAATGCGCCACTTCATTTAAAATACTTTAGATCAAATGCGGTCCTATTTAATTTTAGTTCGCATTTTTTCCCTCAGTGTAGTTTTTTTTGAAAAAGATACTTTAGACTAAAAATTTAGCGGGACAGCGGCCCCAAAAAGGGTGTTGAAAAAGCGGACAACCCAAGGTACTGTTTATTACAAATAAACTGAAAGTACACCAACTGACAACATAGGCGGCCGCCTGAGCATACCCTAAGCGGAGCGACAGAGTCGCGTGAGCGGGACAGAGGACCCGAAAAGGGAGTTAAAATCCTTGAACCCGCGAAGCGGGCCACCCAAGGTATTGTTTGATACAAATAAACCGAAAGCACACCAACTGAACCCAAAGGCGCCTTCCTGGCGACTGAGCATACCCTAAGCGGACGTACGGAGTCGCGTGAGCGGGACAGAGGACCCGAAGAGGGCGTTAAAATACTTGAACCCGAGAAGCGGACCACCTAAGGTACTGTTTATTACAAATAAACCGAAAGCACACCAACTGACAACAAAGGCGCCTGCCTGTCGACTGAGCATACCCTAAGCGAAGCGACGGAGTCGCGTGAGCAGGACGGAGGACCCGAAAAGGGCGTTAAAATCCTTGAACCCGCGAAGCGGCCCACCCAAGGTACTGTTTGATACAAATAAACCGAAAACACATCAACTGACAACATCAATTCAATTTTTTTCAAAAACTTGAAGACATTAAACCATTCGGTTTCTTGTTTTCAATACAAAATTGTTAAGCATTGACTACTAAAAGCCAATTTAGCACTTCATTTCACAATTAAAAAAAAAAAAAAAATGGTCTGTAGACCCCCCTCCCATAGTAAAAAATGCTTGTTTTTGACCCTTCTACAAAAAACCATTATTCATTTTTGGCGCCAAAGTTATCGTACTCGTGCCAAAAGTCCTGTTTTGTGCAAATTGTGAAGAATTTTCATTTGCATTAGTTAATCAAAAACACAAGCCAAGAGTGTTGTCCGGACCGGATTATTTTGCATTAAATTGTTTTAACCATATTGTGTCGGCGCAGCGTATGGCAATATAGCTAGCTATACTCGACTCCTATCTATAGGTAAAACATAAAATATAATTATTTGCAGAAGAACATACCACAAGTCCTTGGCCAGGCACAGAATTATCTGCTGAAATGAAAACAAATGAAAGTCACATAAACGCAATTAAGTGGCGGAGATACATATACAATTCGAATGCCATTTTCTCGAACAAAACTTCAGGATTTGGGTCAATTTTGCTTTTGCACGTTTCAGCTTTAAATTGTTGAAATAAAATCGTTTAAGACTCTCAATGACGAGAAACAAAATGATTATTCTACTTCGTTCAATTTATTTCAACCGTCTGAAAATAATAAAAAAAAATAAATACATTTTAATGGTCGTTTCGTTCAAGGATTTTATGATATCGTTCAATTTCGTGCACCTATATCAAGCTGACACGAGACACTCCTCATAAATTACCGTCTAACTTCAAAAAAGTCCTCAACTTGTAAATTTATTGTTATCGCACTGATGATCCAATAGATACCTAACCTTCTAACTGCACTGTATGGAAAAAAAGTACTTAGAAGGACGTATTTTGAATAATCTTGTATATATCGCAAATAATGGTAATTAGAATTTAATATAATTAATGAGACGCCAATCTTATTAATGTCGTTTTGTGCTCTGCGTGGATCCTTGGTCTTAGTGTCAAGATTGAACATTTATTTCGAAATGTTCTCGTTATTAATAGACATATAAAATCTTATATAGAGCAGAGACATAGCTAAGCCAATTCATTGAAGCTGAAGAGGTTTTAATTTCCATGACTGGATGATTTTATGAGTATAGTCATTACGAATTTTAAGATCTTTTTTTGTATCATGTACAATAGCATAATACTACGAATTTAAGGGATGTCATTATATTCGCAAATTTAAATGGTTGGATTTAATTGCAGGAGAACAATTGAAGAAGTATGAAGAAGAAAAATAGTTACATAGAAGGATGAATGAAAAATGATTTAATCAACGGTTTAGGGAAACTAAAAGAAAATAAATGAGCATCATTAAATTTTTACATCTACATATCGCAGAACTCCGCCTTTTATGACAAAATAAAACTAAACATATATTTTTTCAAAGTTAAAAAAACCATGGTGTGTTACTTAAGATCGTTTTTTGAGACAAAGATTCTTTATTGAATTGAACCCTAAAATTAACGGTGTTAGGTGTTAACGCTTAAAACTCTTAAATCTTTACATTTAGAGATTTCTTATTATTTTATGTATGACATACATAATATGTATGTACGTTACGTATGTACGTTAGTTTAAAAAAAAAAGAAATGTGTACCAATACCCCGGCTGGAAAAAATGCCAAGTATCTGTCTAGTTTCGTTAAAGCCCTAGTAAGTTTTCAGTAGGGAAAATCTAGGCGGGGAAAACTTGTCAAATACTTGGCAAGCCCTTGCTGAATTTCAGTACATTTAGACGAGGGAAACACTCGTGAGTCCTTCCCTAGTAAAAAACCTGTTGGACATGTTTCGGTACCTCAATAAGCACCATGCAATTTCAGTATCATACGATAATTTTGTCGCTCTTTCCTTTGTCTTCTTTTTCACTTCACACTTTTGTATATGGATGTGAGAAATCTGAATACTATAGGATTGTTCAGTGAAAAGAAAAGAAATGAACAGATTTGTGAGAAACGTCAGACAAGTTTAAAACAGTGAACTTGTTCTAAGTTGTTCTACCTAAAAAGCAAGTACGTAAAATCCTGTTCTTTTCTGTATGTATTTGTTATGGAATATGGTATGAAACATTAGAGTTTAAAACTTATTCACTTTTGGCATTAAATGTGTGTATAGCGAGTTAGACCAGCTGGTAGCGCACTGGACTGAAAAGCAAAATATTGCCTGACGAGGCAAAAGCGTATAATCGCCAATGCCTTTGTTCTAGCCTTTGCTAACCCTTGTTAGCTAGAATCTATGTTAAACTTTCTAGTGCCTTGTCGAAAACTAGATTGTTTTCTGCGCGGGATTATATTTTATAATTTTATTTATTTTAAACTGTCACCTAACTTCGATTTGTATGTACAGTACCAACAAAAAATACTGGTACATACATATGCTTTGAAAGCGAAATACAATATTTCAAATATATTAATAGAAAGTTATATGACAGATTTGTATATGGAAGATGTTAATATGACAGATAAACAGTGAAGAGTGGTAGTACGAAAACACCTTTTTTGGATTTCTTTATTTTGAAAATTTAGAATTATCGAAATCTTGCAATATTAAAATCTTTCAAAGCTAAATCTCACAAATTATAATGACGCATTCAAATAAACCCTATCAAATTACTGAATTTTTTCATATCTGAAAGAGGGCTATAAGAAAAGGTCAACTTCAAGTTTTGGGACGCCATCTACAAATCCCTGGGGAAATCTGTAATTTTAGAAAACGCGAATTGTTCTCTGTTGTTCAAAAGGGTAGTTATGTGCATTCAAGAGGACACAAGCGTCCACAGGTTTTTCTCAAAATCCACCTCTGTCTACCAACTCCTACTCTCACCTCCACGTGGTGAACATCGGGTGTCTAGTACCTCAGCTGGAGACGGGGTTTAAATCCCCGTGGAAAGCTGTTGGGGACAGCCAACGAGAGAGGGGGGGAGGAGTGTTCCCACTAAGGCACTTCTCCTTTCATCGAGGCGGCAGCGGACGAATTCTCTAGATGGAATCAACGGTGGCGTCTACAGTTCCAGTTAGGTTGAACTACTTAGTGAACACCTTATATGGGCTACTACGACATATTCGTAGCTCAGGCCTATAAGGAGCGGTTTATCCGGCTCCCCACCCTTGGAGTTATAAGAAGGGTCTGGTCCTCCGGGTCGGGGGTTGTGCGTCGGGGTAACTTCCCTACCACGTAAAAAAAAGTTGTTCCGAAACAACAACAAGCCTCGGATATGGATGATTTTAAAGTTGACGACCCCAGCAAACGAAACAAGGACAATGAATTTCGGATCTGCACGTGGAACGTCCTGTCCTTATACAGAACACGTGCAGCCGAACAATTAGTGGAGAACCTGGACAGGCTAAAGGCTGACGTAACAGCCATCCAGGAAGTGCGATGGGATGGAGAGGGCGTACGGAGACTGAAAACGTGTGACATCTACTACGGCGGGTGCTTGAAGGAACAGGGTCAGCGGCTCTTGGGTTGTGGTTTTGTGATAAGGGGAAGACTTAGGCAAGAAGTCTTGGGCTTCCGAAGTGTAAGCGAGCGCCTGGTCACAATCCGCATCAAAGGCAAATTTAAGAACATTTCGCTGATTTGTGTTCACGCCCCCCATGAAAGGAGAGAAGACTCAACCAAAGAAGCATTCTACGATCTCTTGGAGACAACGTATGATATGTGCCCGAAGTACGACGTGAAGATCATTCTTGGTGACTTCAACGCAAGATTCGGAAAGGAGGGCATCTTTGGTTCGATAGTCGGAGGACACAGCCTACACGACGAAACTTCCGGCAACGGACACAGGCTGGCAGACTTTGCGGCGGGGCGAAATGTCATCATCTCAAGCACCTACTTCCCACACCTCAATATACACAAGGGGACTTGGCGGTCGCGTGATCAAGTAACCGTCAACCAAATCGACCACGTTGCGATAGACGCGAGACATGCTTCCAGTATCTTGGACGTCCGAACGTTCCGAGGGGCCAACATTGACTCGGATCACTACCTGGTGGTAGCTAGACTACGTATGCGGATATCCATGACGCGACAACGCAGAGCAGATGCTGTGAAAAGATTCGATGTCGAGAAGCTTAAATCGCAAGAGACTGCCAGAACTTTTGCAGACCACGTAACTCTTAATCTCTCAGGAGGTCCGCTACCAGCATCAAGTGCAGAGGACCAGTGGGAACACTGTCAACAAGCCATTAGAAGTGCCGCCTCTGATGTGCTGGGTTTCACTAGGCGAATACAACGAAACCCCTGGTTCGATGAGGAGTGCCGGCTAGCGCATGCAGCTAAGGACGAGGCCTACCAGGCAATGCTGCAGACTCGAACAAGAGCTGCTGAGAGAGTGGCCCGGGAGCTCTACGGGCTGAAACGAAAAGAGGAACGCCGACTTCTCAGGAGGAAAAAGAGAGAGCACGAGAAGCGGGCGGTAGAGTCTATTGAGGGTTGTAGCGGTAGGGGAGATGTTCGAAAATTTTATCAGAGGGTGAAGCGATCCACCCAAGGATTCAAGGCTAGAACGGAAGCCTGCCGAGATGAGAGTGGGAATATGGTAGTAGACACACAGTCAGTGCTGAGGATCTGGAAAGAACACTTCTCTAGACTGCTTAATGGCGAAGACAGCCAAGATGCCGCTAATAGGCAGAACGCTCCATTCAACTTGGACGATGATGGCCAAGAGTTCCGTCCACCCGACCTAACCGAAGTTCGGCTGGCGATATCCAAACTTAAGTCGTACAAGGCTGCAGGTGCGGATGGCTTACAAGCCGAACTATTTAAATCAGCGGGAGATGAATTGGCTAGGAGCATACACCAGCTCATCTGCAAAATTTGGTCGGAGGAAAGTATGCCCGATGAATGGAACCTCGGTATAGTGTGCCCCATCCATAAAAAGGGAGATGTTCTGAAATGTACCAACTACAGAGGAATTAGTCTCCTAAACGTCGCTTATAAAATCTTGTCGGCCATCCTGTGTGACCGCTTAAAACCTTTTGTCAACGATCTGATCGGCCCTTATCAGTGCGGTTTTAGGCCAGGCAAGTCAACCGTCGATCAAATGTTCACACTCCGACAGATTTTAGAAAAATCCCGGGAATTCCAGATCGATACACACCACCTTTTTATCGATTTTAAAGTCGCGTATGATAGCGTGAAAAGGGACGAATTATACAGAGCCATGTCGAGTCTCGGCATCCCTGCCAAACTCGTCCGCTTGTGCAGGATGACGATGGAGAAATCTCGCTGCTCCGTCAAAATTGGTAAGAACACCACCGATTCCTTTGATGTTGAGAAAGGATTGAGGCAAGGCGACGCGTTATCATGCAACCTATTCAACATCGTTCTTGAAGCCATTGTACGCAACGCACATGTCAACACCAGCGGTACAATCTATCAAAAGTCCGTTCAATTGCTTGCATATGCGGATGACATAGACATTGTCGGCAGAACGAAGCGAGCTGTGGCAGGGGCATTTGCGAGCATTGAATCGGAGGCGGCTAGAATGGGATTGGCGGTTAATGAGGACAAGACGAAGTATATGCTGTCATCGAGAGAGGAATCTCAACATCGTCGACTCGGGCAAAATATCACGATGGACAGATATAACTTCGAAGTTGTCAAGGACTTTGTCTACCTGGGCTCCACTATTACATCGCAGAATGACATCAGTGCAGAGATCAAGCGAAGAATTACTCTTGCCAACCGCTGTTTCTTCGGTCTAAGAAGGCATTTAAGTAGTAAGGCCCTCTCTCAGAGAACCAAGGAGACTTTATACAAAACCCTAATCATCCCGGTCCTGCTTTATGGGTCAGAAGCATGGACACTGAAAGATTCGGATAAAAATCTGCTAGGGTGCTTTGAGAGGAAGATTCTTCGTGTGATTTTTGGTCCGGTGTGTATCGAAGGAGTATGGAGGAGAAGATTCAACGACGAGCTATACGGGCTATACAGCGACGTTGACCTGGTCAAAAAGCTGAAAATACAGCGGCTTAGATGGCTGGGGCACGTGGAGCGTATGGACAGCAACGCACCTGCCCGACGAGTCTTCGAATCCAACCCCGATGGGGTACGCAGCAGAGGAAGAACCCGTAACAGGTGGCGCAATCAAGTGAATGACGACATCAAAGCACTCGGTGTGCGCAACTGGAAGCGGCTAGCTAGGGACAGAGCTGGCTGGAGGGGCTTGTTAGTTGAGGCCGAAGCCCATCCTGGGCTGTGAGCGCCATCAAAAGTAAAGTAAGTAAACCCAACCTAAGATGTTTTACCAAAATAATTTCTTCGTATAAGTGAACAAAAATAAATTAATTGATACATAAGATGAGCCATCATCTACTTAAGTCATTTGACCTTTTGCAAAAACCTAAGAAGTAAACTTAAGATATTTTACAAACGGTTAAAACTTTCTTGTTTTTAAAGATTTATCAACAGGGGTAAGTGAAAAAATAGAGGTTGTGGACAAAATATGTAATTAAGCGATAAATAGCTAAAACCACTTAAGTCGACTTAAGAGCTTTTACCTTTTGAGCACAGATATATAGTTTACTGCATAAGTAGTTATGTTGTATAATGGTATTATTATGTAAGTTTTTTTTTTGTAATTATATTTTTATTTTATGTTTTTGTAGAAATTTGTCTATTAAGTCAATATGGTTTTTATTTGGTTCTTGAAGAAGCTGTTGGATGTGGTATTGGTGTTGGTTGGATTGAAGAAAATTTTCAGAAAGAAAGCAAGAGCCCAATAAATGAAATATGGTGATGAGTGATGACATTGTTGCATTTTCCACATACTGGAGGTGTTACCTTTTTTAAAAGGTGTTGGTGCGTTAGTTGAGTGTGCCTAATGCGCAGACGAATAAAGTTGATTATCTTGAATTGAGACACATTGTTAGGATAAACTGGCTTGCTTCTGATGGGATTAATTGTTTGGTAATGGTGTGTATAACTAGACCATTCCTATTGTCGAGAATAATTTATTTTTTCGATTATTAATCTCTTGAGGTATTTTCTCGTATAAGATTCAAGCATAATTGTTGGAGCATTGTGGGCTGTCTTTGCAGCTTGGCCCGCGAGTTCGTTACCCACAATATCAACATGACCAGGCGTCCACATTAGTTTGATTTTTGAGGGTGTTTTAATTAGTATGTCTCGGATCTTAGACGTTCAAAAGGGTAGTTATGTGCATTCAAGAGGACACAAGCGTCCACAGGTTTTTCTCAAAACCCACCTCTGTCTTCCAACTCCTACTCTCACCTCCACGTGGTGAACATCGGGTGTCTAGTACCTCAGCTGGAGACGGGGTTTAAATCCCCGTGGAAAGCTGTTGGGGACAGCCAACGAGAGAGGGGGGGGGGAGTGTTCCCACTAAGGCACTTCTCCTTTCATCGAGGCGGCAGCGGACGAATTCTCAAGATGGAATCAACGGTGGCGTCTACAGTTCCAGTTAGGTTGAACTACTTAGTGAACACCTTATATGGGCTACTACGACATATTTGTAGCTCAGGCCTATACGGAGCGGTTTATCCGGCTCCCTACCCTTGGAGTTATACGAAGGGTCTGGTCCTCCGGGTCGGGGGTTGTGCGTCGGGGTAACTTCCCTACCACGTAAAAAAAAGTGGTTCCGAAACAACAACAAGCCTAGGATATGGATGATTTTAAAGTTGACGACCCCAGCAAACGAAACAAGGACAATGAATTTTGGATCTGCACGTGGAACGTCCTGTCCTTATACAGAACACGTGCAGCCGAACAATTAGTGGAGAACCTGGACAGGCTAAAGGCTGACGTAACAGCCATCCAGGAAGTGCGCTGGGATGGAGAGGGCATACGGAGAATAAAAACGTGTGACATCTACTACGGCGGGTGCTTGAAGGAACAGGGTCAGCGGCTCTTTGGTTGTGGTTTTGTGATAAGGGGAAGACTTAGGCAAGAAGTCTTGGACTTCCGAAGTGTAAGCGAGCGCCTGGTCACAATCCACATCAAGGGCAAATTTAAGAACATTTCGCTGATCTGTGTTCATGCCCCCCATGAAGGGAGAGAGGACTCAACCAAAGAAGCATTCTACGATCTCCTGGAGACAACGTATGATATGTGCCCGAAGTACGACGTGAAGATCATTCTTGGTGACTTCAACGCAAGATTCGGAAAGGAGGGCATCTTTGGTTCGATAGTCATAGGACACAGCCTACATGACGAAACTTCCGGCAACGGACACAGGCTGGCAGACTTTGCGGCGGGGCGAAATGTCATCATCTCAAGCACCTACTTCCCACACCTCAATATACACAAGGGGACTTGGCGGTCGCGTGATCAAGTAACCGTCAACCAAATCGACCACGTTGCGATAGACGCGAGACATGCTTCCAGTATCTAAGACGTCCGAACGTTCCGAGGGGCCAACATTGACTTGGATCACTACCTGGTGATAGCTAGACTACGTATGCGGATATCCATGACGCGACAACGCAGAGCAAATGCTGTGAAAAGATTCGATGTCGAGAAGCTTAAATCGCAAGAGACCACCAGAGCCTTTGCAGACCACGTAACTCTCAATCTCTCAGGAGGTCCGCCACCAGCATCAAGTGCAGAGGACCAGTGGGAACACTGTCAAAAAGCCATCAGAAGTGCCGCCTCTGATGTGCTGGGTTTCACTAGGCGAATACAACGAAACCCCTGGTTTGATGAAGAGTGCCGGCTAGCGCATGCAGCTAAGGACGAGGCCTACCAGGCAATGCTGCAGATTCGAACAAGAGCTGCTGAGAGAGTGGCCCGGGAGCTCTACGGGCTGAAACGAAAAGAGGAACGCCGACTTCTCAGGAGGAAAAAGAGAGAGCACGAGAAGCGGGCGGTAGAGTCTATTGAGGGTTGTAGCGGTAGGGGAGATGTTCGAAAATTTTATCAGAGGGTGAAGCGATCCACCCAAGGATTCAAGGCTAGAACGGAAGCCTGCCGAGATGAGAGTGGGAATATGGTAGTAGACACACAGTCAGTGCTGAGGATCTGGAAAGAACACTTCTCTAGACTGCTTAATGGCGAAGACAGCCAAGATGCCGCTAATAGGCAGAACGCTCCATTCAACTTGGACGATGATGGCCAAGAGTTCCGTCCACCCGACCTAACCGAAGTTCGGCTGGCGATATCCAAACTTAAGTCGTACAAGGCTGCAGGTGCGGATGGCTTACAAGCCGAACTATTTAAATCAGCGGGAGATGAATTGGCTAGGAGCATACACCAGCTCATCTGCAAAATTTGGTCGGAGGAAAGTATGCCCGATGAATGGAACCTCGGTATAGTGTGCCCCATCCATAAAAAGGGAGATGTTCTGAAATGTACCAACTACAGAGGAATTAGTCTCCTAAACGTCGCTTATAAAATCTTGTCGGCCATCCTGTGTGACCGCTTAAAACCTTTTGTCAACGATCTGATCGGCCCTTATCAGTGCGGTTTTAGGCCAGGCAAGTCAACCGTCGATCAAATGTTCACACTCCGACAGATTTTAGAAAAATCCCGGGAATTCCAGATCGATACACACCACCTTTTTATCGATTTTAAAGTCGCGTATGATAGCGTGAAAAGGGACGAATTATACAGAGCCATGTCGAGTCTCGGCATCCCTGCCAAACTCGTCCGCTTGTGCAGGATGACGATGGAGAAATCTCGCTGCTCCGTCAAAATTGGTAAGAACACCACCGATTCCTTTGATGTTGAGAAAGGATTGAGGCAAGGCGACGCGTTATCATGCAACCTATTCAACATCGTTCTTGAAGCCATTGTACGCAACGCACATGTCAACACCAGCGGTACAATCTATCAAAAGTCCGTTCAATTGCTTGCATATGCGGATGACATAGACATTGTCGGCAGAACGAAGCGAGCTGTGGCAGGGGCATTTGCGAGCATTGAATCGGAGGCGGCTAGAATGGGATTGGCGGTTAATGAGGACAAGACGAAGTATATGCTGTCATCGAGAGAGGAATCTCAACATCGTCGACTCGGGCAAAATATCACGATGGACAGATATAACTTCGAAGTTGTCAAGGACTTTGTCTACCTGGGCTCCACTATTACATCGCAGAATGACATCAGTGCAGAGATCAAGCGAAGAATTACTCTTGCCAACCGCTGTTTCTTCGGTCTAAGAAGGCATTTAAGTAGTAAGGCCCTCTCTCAGAGAACCAAGGAGACTTTATACAAAACCCTAATCATCCCGGTCCTGCTTTATGGGTCAGAAGCATGGACACTGAAAGATTCGGATAAAAATCTGCTAGGGTGCTTTGAGAGGAAGATTCTTCGTGTGATTTTTGGTCCGGTGTGTATCGAAGGAGTATGGAGGAGAAGATTCAACGACGAGCTATACGGGCTATACAGCGACGTTGACCTGGTCAAAAAGCTGAAAATACAGCGGCTTAGATGGCTGGGGCACGTGGAGCGTATGGACAGCAACGCACCTGCCCGACGAGTCTTCGAATCCAACCCCGATGGGGTACGCAGCAGAGGAAGAACCCGTAACAGGTGGCGCAATCAAGTGAATGACGACATCAAAGCACTCGGTGTGCGCAACTGGAAGCGGCTAGCTAGGGACAGAGCTGGCTGGAGGGGCTTGTTAGTTGAGGCCGAAGCCCATCCTGGGCTGTGAGCGCCATCAAAAGTAAAGTAAAGTAAGAATTGTTCTCTCCAAAACTATTGGTTTTTGCTGAAAAATTTAACGACTAAATCTGTTGGAAATATCTTTCATTTTTACGGTTTTTTTTAAGTAGATTAAATTTGAAGAGCACAAGATTTCCAACATTTAAATATAGTTTTTTTTTTGAGGATTATGAGATATTGGAATGCAAATTTATTGCTCTGGAAATCCACTGATAATTAAGTTCAGATAATATTATATTTCCAACAACTTTGGTTTTAACATTTTTCCAGCTAAAACCAAAAGTTTTGCAGATGGGTCAATTCGTGTTTTCTCAATTGACGGCATTCCTTAGGCGAATGTATATCGTCCCGAAAACCTGAATTTAAGCTTTTCTAATAACCCAGCTTTTCTTCTTCAGATATGCAAAAATTGGATGTCCTATATTTCGTTGGGGTAAAGTTGGTTTTTCGATTAACTTTTCTGTAGTACGTTCCCCCAAAATTTCGTTTAAATCTGTCGAATTTTGCATTCTTTTTCAAGAAACCGTGAGTTAAAATTTGTGAGTTTTTCATTTAAGTGGATGGGGCCTTAACTATGAGAGGCGATGATGTCAATGTAAACTAACTTTGTTTTTGAATAAGGAAGATATACGTAGCCCAGGTAGCTAAATTGTAATTTTTCTCCCAAAAAAAATGCAAGTGAAGATTTTTAAACGCAATTATATTTATTTTGGTATAGCAATACGCAATACGCAAAAGTCCATTACAAGACCTTAATGCAAAATTCGTATGTTATGTGACTCCTTATAGGAAAAAGTTATAGGAAATAATTATTAGTTTTTTCTTAAAAAAAAGGTTTAAAGGAGAATGGGCATTTTGGTCTACCTATTGCCCAGGAATGAGATATATATCGTTGGAAAGCTTAGTCCTAGTACATCATTTTTGTGTATGGGCACAAAGCTGTTAACCAAGGGGTTTAGGCAGTATATGGCATCAAAGACTGCAATTAGAGCAAAAATTAATTGCAATAGTATTCCATTGAAATGACAGTATTGTCACTTTCGATGAACTACTACTACTAGACCCCAAAATAAAGGAACTTTTATACCAATGGATTATAAAATATGTCATGGTTGGCGAATAATTCACTTAACAACTTTTTTTTTATTCGATTTAGCGAAATTAATGAATGGGATAACTGTTCGTCTACTGCCCACAATTGAGGTATACAACATTGGAAAGCTGAGTTTAAGAACATCATTTTTGTATATAGACACAGAACTGTAAACCATAGGGTTAAGGCAGTCTATTACAAAATATAAACAATAATTCGTCTATGGTAATTCGAATTTGCAAAGTGTTTTTCTTATTTTTTTGGTGGCTTATTTTAGCCAACTCCCATTGTTTAAGACAAAAAAAAATAGTCGTATCATGGTACACTCCATAGTACCCAATCATTCTCATAGGTCTCGTTTCTGGGCACTAGGTAGACCAGGTCCCATATATTTTTGCCCATTCTCCTTTATAATAATTTAAGAAGTTTGACAAATATTCTTAATTTCTGTTTTATTCGTATTTAACTCTTAAAGACGCAATTGTTGAAAAAAAACTCATGTCCAATTTACCAAATACCACAATGAGTTTTTCCATAAAAGTGTTAAGTCACAAGATTTCGCTACTTAATAGCGTCAACTGTCAAATGTTTTTTTGTTTGCATAAATCTTTTAAACAGCAAGTTTTATCAAACAATTGATTAACTAAATTAAAACAATGTAATCTTATATAAGTTCACAATAAAAGCTTTTTTTCTGGCAGCCATAATTTGTTTGGTATCATTATTTCAAAAAATCACTAAAAGTCGAAAATACCGGCTTCTATCTCTTTACTATTAAATGATTAACTTGATATGAACAAAGTGGTAGAAATCAAAGGTTTCAGTTAACCATTGATGACATGAGTCAGTGATAGATTTTTGTGATTTTTTTTAATGTTTTTTTTTTTTTTGTTGTCTCTGGCTATCAACCTTACAATAACATATGCTACTACATTATTTCATTCACACACAAATTATAAAATAATATTGTTTGTGCGAGTGAAATTATTTTTTAATTAATAAAACAATATTTAAACTGTTGCCTTTATTGACTTTGACTAATATTTTTGTGTGTGGGCTATATTTTTTGCTTGTTAAAACAATTTATTGCACCCGCACACAAAATATAGATTCTTTTAAGAACGATGTCAATTTTACGAAGAAAACAGAAATTGTTTTTCATCATTATTTGATACTTTTCTTGTGAAAAGCTTTAAATAATAAAATTTCAAGTTGTTAAACTTCGTTTTCGTCTTTGAAACGTGACGCCAGCCAACGCCAACGTACTAACAGATAAGTTCCTTTAACTCACAGACACAAGAAAATTTATCAAAGTTAAATGTACCTAACTTAATAACCACATCAAAAATAAAAAAAAATCAGAGTTGAAATTTACACGAATTTTTGATATTTCTCCCCAAAATTGCTTACAGAATCTTTTAGATTTATATTTTATCTATGGCGTTCGTTTGGCGTGTCTCTGTCCAAAACTACACGCGGTTATTCCTTGATTGATTCGCTTTGTTTGAAAAATCATTCTCGTTGTTCACTTGTATTATTAAGTTAGTTTAGACAGTAGGAAAACAAAATCCATGGGATGCACAGTGGGACAGGTTGGATCATAATATGGTACTTTTGTAGTTTGTAAATAAAATAAAATGCACCACTGCATTGCAGCTTGACATTGACGGTGTAAATTAATGGTTCAATTATATTTGTATATCATTAACGGGAAAATATTAAAACAAGTAAAAGTAATAATTTTGAAATTATTTGATCTGATAAAAACAAAATTTATCTGTACGTAAAAAAAATATTTGTCCAAATTTTATACGGGGTTTCCCATCGTCACCGGCCCAGAGGAAAACTATGGTTTCCTGAGTTTTTTCCTCGTTTTCGCTTCCTTTTCGACTTATAACGGTTTTTATGATTTTTGATCGTTTATCTTTTAACTAGCTCTAACTTTGCCAACCTGCGTCCGATTCTTGATTTTTTGTGTTCTATTTACACAAGAAGAGTAAGCACTTTATACCTGCCATACAATTTTGTTCTATGCGTATAAAGATTTTCCCACAATCAAATATCAAACCCATTTTTGCTTGCTTTTTTTGGTCGTTTTTTTGAGACTACTTTATTATACTTTATTATAAAAGCCCATATTATTTTCTTAAAAATACTTAACATTTTTTTAACAAAATACAACTCTAAAATTTATTTAAAATGAACGTTCAAGAAATACCACAAAATTAAAATCAATTCTTTGTTTGCAGCGAGTAACCTACAAAAGTTGTTATAAAAATCCTGCCTTCTTCCATCTAGCTTAAACGTAATATACTATTCGTTTTTATTCAAATATTTAATTTTTTTTGAACTTATTGTGCTGCTTCTATCCTATTTTTATGAACCTAGTTTCGTAGAGAGAAGTCCAAATCTCTAGTCGAAATAAGCAGTCATAAACAGCGAGAGCAACGTAAGGATCCTGAAAGCCCATCGCTTTACAAACCCCAACATAAAGTTGGCTTTTTTTAACGATTAAATTGATGTGTTCAGCGAAATCAAGCAGAAGTAAACGAACTTCAAGGTCTTTACAACTTTGAGCACGAAGTAAAGCGAGTTGAGAAATTTTATAATTATATGAACTAGGAATTCGTTTTTTAAGAAAAAATCAAAGCTTGGCATTTAATTGGGTATGTATAAGTATATTTAAAACGTTCTTATAACACCATAAAAAGAATTTATTAACATTATCTTGCAGAAGCAAACGATCACTGACAGATGCAATGCTTTTGAAAATGTTCATATCATCTGCAAAAATAAGACTTTTGCTATTACGTATACTGAAAGGAACATCATTTATAGCTATAATATAAAAAAATGAGGTCCTAAGTGACTACGCTGAGGAAGGAGGAACCCCCGATTTGGCAATAAAATGGTTTGAAAAAGATTTTAAATTTAAATAACCTGGTAAGATCTATTTTGTATATATAAAATGAAATTCAATCGATGCATCCATGAGGAAATCGAAGTTTTTTAAGATCGACTTTCATAATATTCGCAAAAAAATGTCGAATGGTTAAATTAAGCGCCTAATAGGTGCTTGAATGGTGATTGAAGACGATACAAAACCAGCCAGTGAGATTTTAAGAGTCGACATTTTGATAGTCGACATTTTGAAAATGGGCATTTTTCAAAAATCGATCGAAGGTTTTTTTCGATATTTTGATCAGACGGACATTTTCTGTCGAAATTATAATCGATCGACATTTTAAAAGTCGACATTTCGTACCCAATCCCTTTTAAACATGCCCCACCGGATTTTGGGTTTTAACAATTGTTGCAAATTATTTAAATTATAAGGCTATAAAATTTGAGTTCTACAAAATTAAAATAAGTAGTAGACTTTTAAAGTTTTAATATTTGAGTTTAAGAGATTCGTGCAAGTTCTCAATGATTGGGGACGAAAATTAAGTATTTTTGAATTTTGTAATTTCTTTTGCCATTTTAAAAATTGGTTCATTTTATACCGATTTCTATTTTTGTTTGCATCACTGTTCAATGGAAAAGAGTGTCGCTTCCATGAATTCGAAGTGATGTGCAAAGAACTTTTTCACCAAACCCCAAGTGTAATCTTTTAAATGCCATCCGAATTGTTGCAGTTTACAGATAGTGTGACACCAAGTGAACTTAGTTTGTAGAAGTTTCCTTTTTTCTTTTTTTTTTGTTTACTGTCCATAGTGTTTCGTTCAAGCCAAAGTAACCTTATATAGTAAAGTTTGGTGTTAAGAAAATTAAAATGCATTCGCACGACTTTTGATGAAGTTCAAACTTTGCGAGGATACAAACAAAATATATAATTCCCTTAAGTACATTAAATAAAAAGATTATATGGTGAGTCACATTAAATTTGATAAGACAAAATTAATTTTGTTAAGTGTTTGCGATAAAAGCTTTAAGGAAAGTAATGCTAACCAGATAACTTTTTGAAAATTTGCAACTAATAAGCAGTTACAAAATTATATAATTCAATTTGAATTCACGTTAATTCACGTTAATGCCTTGTTACCCAATAACTGTTGTTGACTCAATAATGTGTTCTAAACTAAATTTTGCATTTATTATGAAGGAAAAAATCTCATTTCGAAACTTTGCTATTTTCGGTAGTAGTATTTATTTAAAATGTTTACAAATCAAGTGCTTATATTTCATCAATTATCACTTATCACCAATAACAATTCATGAAAATTCTTTTTATAATTTGATTTCATTTCATAATTATTGCTGCCAACAATATTTTTTTGAATTCTCGGTATTGCTTCCAGCAGTTTTTGATTTATAGATCGACGGAAGAAAAATTTAATTATAAATGTTTAAACATACCATACGGGCCTTTGTTTGCAAATAAAAAACTGAATTCAATTATTATTAAATCAAAAGCTACCGATTTATTGATTGAATAAAGAAACCCAATTATTTGCGTTGGGTTATTGGAAATTATTGAAACCTTAAAATAAGCATTTCGAAGCACAACCTCAGAATTAAAGGGGTGCTTCAAAATGATAGAACAATTTCAATAATTTGCAATACTTTCTTTTTTTTAACACAAAAAAAAAAAAAAAAAAACCTAATAAGTTCCAATCAAACCTCACGTTTTCTTATCTCGAAAACTTTATGACCAAAACTGAACGAATTGTATATATTTTCTTAACCCCTAACATGCAACATTCGTTTCATAAAACCTTTTTTTATTTTTTTTTTAGATAAATAAACTCAATAACAAAAGAAGAAAACAAAAAGATATTTGAATGTGTTCCAGAGGCTAAACAATTTTTTTTTTTAGAGAACAAGAAATTCAAATGGTGTGCTGACTAAACGGAAAATGTGTTGGAATATTATATCGAAAAAAAAAATCAAAATGACGTATGAATATCAAAAGTTATAAAGGTAGTAATAAATTTTCATTGGATTGAGGGTAAATATTAACAATCACTCATGCTTACAGGGTAGGAGCAAGTCAAGTCGAGGCCGGATCCCAAATGGTATCATCTTTAGTCTGTTACCTAAATAACAACATCTCCAAATGTATGATTGCACAGCAGATGTTCAGTATTGTTGTACGGCCTGTGGGGTAACATTTTTTTTACTTGAACAAGTATTTTGATTTCTCTTCTAAATAGGCTGTTTTCCATAGGATAACGGAGCATGAAACAGTTTTTTTTTACATTTGATTACTTCTTTAAAATTGAATGAAGAAGAATATAATTATAAAAAATACGTAGAGCCTTTTTCTAAGGAAAATAATTTTTTGAGGTAACAAAATTTTAAAAATAAATTTAAAAAAGTTCTTGATACGTCCATATTTTGATATACAGGGTGTCCCATTAACAATGGTCAAAACCGGAACTGGTGAAAGGACAGGGCATGTCCTATCAGAATTTGGTAACTTGTTCATACCGAATCATAGCTGTTTTCGAGTAACGGCTGCTTTTTGAAATTCGAAAAAAGCTTTGTTTTCGAGTTATACCAACAGTATTGAAAAATGTCCAGTGTGACTATTCTCTCAGAAAATCATTGGTCAATATAAGTGAATTTTTTAAAATTGCGTAAGCTTAAGTTCCACACAGACATATTTAATTATAAAAACCCGTGAACACAATAATTCTTCCTCTCATTCTTGAAATATCGGTATATTCAATAGCCTAGTGTTCTATAGGACAAGTAGTAGTTCCCTGACAAAGAAAGATTTCGAGGTTTTAATCAAAACTGTCATTACAATGAGGGAGAAATCTAAAAAGGTGAGTTTTGAGAAGACGTCCGTCAGGCAATTTGTCTGTGCGTCCTGATTATGTACATCGAGCTAGAGCCTAAACGGTTTAACTTAATTGCTTCAAATTTGGTGTGAAGCATTTTTATGTGAATTTCAGAAAAGTAAGTAGTTCAAAATTTAGAACGGGTAGCTGCCATACATTAATTTTAACTTAATCAAGTTTTCTCAAAAACTGCTTAATTCGATTGATTTCAGTCGTGGATTTTATTTTTGCTGTTTTCAACATATAGATCTTATGTAAATTTTCTGCAAAAAACGCTGTACATCTCTGTCATGACTCGTCCGCCTTGATTACATTTTTGTAAACAATACATACTATACCTAAACCATATTATTTAATTAGTTTATTTTGTGACAATCACTTAAGAAATTACACGTTCGAAGTTTAATCAAAATCGTTAGAGCTGTGTCTGAGGAAATTTAATAAAAAACTTTAATCTTTGTATGATATCTAACCGTTCTAGATGAGTTTAAATTTTAAATTTAAATAAAAACTTGAATTTCTCTTCTTAGTCTAGGAGCTATACCCCCTTCCCGTAGGCACTTAAATGTCACCTCGGTTTGAGGGTGTTTTTTTATGTTTTCGGGGGAGGGGAATCCGAATCCGGAGTTAGTTTTTGCAAAATCCGATGCGAAGTGATTGTTATTAACGAATTTTGATGCATTTTTGTAATGCAATAAAAGTTATTAATGTTAGGAAAAAATGTTCCGACTAAATGTTGTTCCTTATTTTCTAACGAAGAAATTTGTTTTTTATTCATGTAAATCGGTCGATAATTGCCCAAGATATTGCCATTTGTTTCTAAGTAGGGAGGGCGCGCGCTAAATTGAGGGAGCGCGAGACGGAATAACGTGTTTTTTTAGGTAAACAGTCAGAGTTATCGTGAAAATTGTAATAGAAAAAATTATTCTCTATATTCTGACCAACATTTTCGTTTGTATTTTGTCTCAATTGAATAATTAGATTCGGAGATATACACAGAAACGTAGACTTAGAATAAGATTTTTTACATTGACATGGTTAAAGAAGAGCACGATAAAGCATAAAACAAGTATTTTTTATTTATACTCCTGATCTTGGGACTCCATATTGATACTGGTTGGTCGGTTAGTGTAAATTTACTTATTAACCGGAAAACTGAGACAGGAATTGGCCCTTAATGTTAACTTTAACTTCTGTCATTTTTCTTAAACCATTTCTCTATCTGAAGCTCCACACCTGCGTTTTCCTCCTTCTCCACACTGAAAATACAAACTTTGTTTGTACTTGATTGTGTCTGTTCTTGATTTCAAATTTTCTTCTTCAGTTGAATTGAAATGTTAGTTGGTTCTCTTTTTGTTACTGTGATATTTTCATATTTGACTGACACGTATAAGGTTTATAAACCCCTTAAGTGTCTAAACTTGCTGTTATAGCATGATTGATAAGTTATAAAAAAATAGAAATTCATCTTTAAAATTAATATAATTTTAACTTCCTTATGAAAATCTTGGCTTATTTTTTTGTAAATGTTTTAGTATTTCAATCAAATTTGACATTCTTTTTTGTAGATTTTAATAGAGTGTTATTAACAATCATAACAATATGTGTTAATTGGACAAGACTTTCCAAATCGAATCTTTTTAAATATTGCTGGACCATGACTTTAGCTTTAGCCTGAGGACAGAAAAAGAAACTCGAAACACTTTTAATGAAGCAAGACAACTTGTGAATAGGTACATATGTACGAGTACGTACACTTAATCAAATTTTAAAAATATGACGTTATGCGAAAGCAAACATACATATGTAATGTATGTCCAAATACCTACACATGTGTGTCTGTACATATATGTATGTATATGAATTTACGATTTGTATAACAAATTTCTAAGGACTACTCAACTGTACACATCACAGTATACATTCTTGTTAATTGCTCCATCAATTTTTCCACACTTAACAAAGTGTTTTCTGTCCATTTAAATTGCACCCTACATTTTCTCGTTCTTATTATCCTGCATTACACTTGAGTGTTGAGTGCAAGTCCAGAAACATTATCTCACCATGAACAAATTAATTTATACTTAAGTTTTACAGCAGATGAAATGGAAGGATTGAATTTCTAACCCTATAGGTCGAAGTACATTACACCTGGATCCTTCTATACTCGTAATGGATAAATGAAAGCGGCGTTGAAAAGAAAACAACGACACAAAATTATTATGTCACAATTTTTAATAGCTTAAAAGCTATTTTGTTCTTCATCATCATACATACTCGCACATATGTACATACATGCATACCATCTAGTTGAATGGGCAGTTTTATAAATAAACACAACTTTTTTGTGTTCATTTTATAATAAAAATTACACCTTTAACCTTCAAAGCTATTGACATTTTCCATTTTGATGATAAAAGTGGATGCTTTGTGCGTTTAAGTGCAAAAACACATTAGATTATAGTTAAGTTATGGAAATCCTTTTGGAAGTCGACCTTTTGTTTTGGCTTAGACAAAGCTTGTTCAAGTGAATACAATTACAAAACACAAGAAATACTGCGTATTTATCGGTAAACGATATTAAATTTAGTGAAAAATTTAATGCATGCAGTTATTTACATTGTACAATGCAATTTAAAGTTGAAATGACCTTAACTCTAAAATGCGTTAAGTCAGTGGACGCATCAGTTATGTACTGTAAAACCGAACTGGTGAGGCATCTAGTAGTTTCTTTTTAAATCATAGGGTATTTTGAAACTGACAGCTGTTTGCCGCTCAAAATCTTGATAGAAAGTCGGTATAATATCTCCGCGGAACGAAATGAGTCACTTTACGCTTATACAACGTTTGCAAAATATTGAAAACTTATTTCCAAAGTGATTTGGGCGAAAATTCATCTTTTCTGACGAGAAGGCGCATTTTCGTCTCGGTGGCTGAGTTAACAAACGAAATTGCCGCATCTGGGGCTTGGAGAACCCGCATGTTACTGTCAAGACGCCAATACACCCACAGAAAGTGGCAGTTAGGTGCGGATTGTGAAGTGGTGGCATCATTGGACGATTTTTCTTCGAAAATGAGACTGGGAACAACGTTTCAGTTAACAGATGGGCGTTACAGGGCATGTTAACCGACTTTTCTTTACTGAAATTGAAGACATGGTTTTTGAAGACCTCTAGTTCATGCAGGATGGCGCGCCATGCCACACAGCTCATGCCACAACCGATCTTTTGCGCACCAAATTCCCAAGTCATGTTATCAGCTGTCTTGGCGTTGTCAATTGGCTGCCTCGAGTTAAGATTTGGCACTTTTTTTTTGTGGAGAACCGTGAAGTACCGATGTTATGCCAACAACGCGGAAATGATCAGCACTTAAGTTCAATATCATCCTAGCAATCGGTCAGCTACAGCCCGAAACCATCAACAAGGTCTTGGGAAAATTGGAGTGACAGAATTGGAGCACTACTGCGAGGCCAGTCACTTTGACCGTTTGATAAAATGCAAAGTTTCTGTCTTGTTTGGGCAAGGCCCTAGTAAGTTTTCAGTATAGGGAAAATCTAGACGAGAAAAACTTGTCAGATACTTGAGAAGCCTCGCTAGATTTCAGTACCAAAAATTTATACCAGGGAAACTTTCCAAACACTAGTGAGGCCCCCCACCAAGAATGTCTCTTGTACCACCAAAAACTAAAATTTTATAATAATCATACAATTTCAGTTTCATATGACTTTCTTCTTCATTATGACACCTTTTTATATGAGTAGGAGACATCTGCATAAATGTTTTGGATTTGTTATTCAATCAATGAAGTATAATCAATGAAGCATAAGAGTATGAAACTTATTTAATATTGACTTTGAATTTTTGTAAAGCGAGTGAGCCTAGTGGGTAGCGCATTGGACTGACAAGCAGTAGAACGTGGGATCAAGTCCCACATAAGCCAACTCTTTTTGTTGTTTTGGCTGACGAGGCAAAAGGGTTCATAATCGCCAAGGCCCTTCTTCTAGCATTTGCTAACCCTTGCTAGCCCCTTGCCAGAATCTATGTAAAACTTTCTAGTGCCTTGTCGAAAACTAGATTGTTCTTCTGCGTGGGTTGTGTTCCATAAATAATGGGAATGTAAAGCTATAATACGTGGACAAATTTTAATTTTCTTCATTTTATTGCATTTTAAAAAGAAAATTGTCCAACCTGTATATTCTGTCGTGGCCTTTAATGTAGATGTTCAATGTTTACCTACCTCGGTAGGTGAATTTTATAATTTAGAATATAAAAATACCTGTCGTGAAGTTTTCTTTTATAATAAGAGTAATAATAAAAACTAGTACACTCCGATTCACTCGATTAAAACAGGTTTTTTGTCAATAAACATTTTCGGAGTCTTTTTTGAGGTATTGTAGCCATGATCGCTAGCGATTTGTTGGTTTTTTCATCGTTTTCCCTATATCGAAGGTAGCTGCATACTAAGTCCAATGTTGTGACCTTCACATCGACTGCTATGACCATTGTCCTGATAGTCTCGAATTTGTGCATTTTTCTCTTCATTTAGAACACTTCCTTTTGGAAAAATTTTTAAATTCATTAAAAAATTTCTTTAACTGTTGATTATTTGATTTTTTACATACTATTTTTAACGATTTTCTGAGCTACTTGGTTGTTTTTCAAGGTGTATTTAAACGAATGACACACAAAATAAGGTCGATTTTTTGACTAAAATTGTTCAAAGAGCCATAAGACTGACAATTTTTTAGTAGGATTCAAAATTCTTCCTGAATCTTAATCCCCATATTACACTTAATAAATTCTATAATATGATATGTCATAATTATAAAAGGTTATAGAGAAATCGTTAAAAGTTTATTGACAAAAAACCTGTATTTAAACGAGTGAATTGGAGTGTATATCGCCCATTGGCCGAAATTCGACCAAAAACTCACTCAAAAACTCAAATTGACACTTGAAAGAAACTTTTCTCTAGAGTCCAACAATTAGTTTGAAAAGGAGAATGGGCAAAGTGGTCTACCTACTCAACACCAATGTGTCATACATCGTTGCAAAAGGTAATGACGTGAACATCAATTAATAATATGGACGTAAAGCGCTAAACCATGGGGTTCGAAAGATATTCCTTTCCAAATCACCGAAAAAGACAGTAATGCAACTTTTCATTTGCAGCTTGTCTTACCACCCACAGTAAAGTGCCACACATCGTTGAAAAGATTATTTTATGTACTTTATTTTGTTAAAGAGCCGTTAAGATGTAGATCATGGGGTGCAAAAGATATTTAGCCATCAAAAACTGCAAAAATCAAATAATGGAATTCTTAATTGGCAACTGGTCTACCAACTCAACAGTAATCTGTCATACATCGTTGTTAAGGTTATCACATTTGCTTCATTTCATTATATGACCATTAAGCTGTAAAGTTGGGGTTCGAGGGGTATTTGGTTTCAAAGCACAAAAAAACAACAATAATGCAATTCCGCATTGGTAAATGGTCTACCAACTCAACAGTGATGTGTGATACGTCAATGAAAAGGTTATTGCGTGTACTTAATTTTTGTAAGCAACCGATAAAGTGTAGGTAGTGGGGTTCAGGAGGTTTTTGACAAAAATGCATACAAAAAACAATAATGCAATTCCGCATTGGAAGCTGCTGCACCTACTCAACAGAAATATGACTTATATGATAAAAAAGTAGAAGTCATGTACTTTATTTTTTTGAAAGCCTTGAAGATGTAGACCATGGGGTTCGAGAGTTATTTGGACCTAAAAATCGGCAAAAAGAATAACAGTGCAATTCTTCATTGGAAATGGTCTAACGACTCAACACTAATGCGTCGAACGTTTTTGAAAAGGTAATTGCAATTGCATTATTTCATTATATGGCCGATAAGCTCTAAGTCATGGGGTTCAAGAGATATTCGGCTTCAAAGAACCAACAACTTTAAAAATGCATTTGCCCATTGTATACTCTTCTGACTACTCAACAGCAATAAGTCATACATTTTTGAAAAGGTTATTGCGTTCTCTTTATTTTATTTTAAAGTCAATAAGCTGTAAACCAGCTGCAGATCTCCATCACCCATGGCTTTCCAACCATATAAAATTTGTCGAAATCGGTTGGATACTTTTTAAGCAAATGGTACCACAAAAATTTTTTAAGGCTATTTATATATAGATAATAATAACCTTTAAACATTTTCAAACAAGTCCCATAAACGTGGTGGACTTAAAAAATGTCCGCACATTTCCTTTTCCCAAAATTAATATAAATATACATATGTATAAAAGTTTTCATAAAGCTTATGGAAGGTTGCGTATGTGGAATTAAATTACTTGCAACTTTGTACTTTCTACGAACATGATGGAAATTTATGGATTTGTAATAAAAAAAAACGAAATCGAGGATTTGATCAAACTTGGCTATAAAGCTGTAGGGAAAAGATCAAAGTCGGGTCTTGCATTTCAGTTTGTCTGTATGTCCGTTCGCTACAGTCTAAACCGCTGAATGCAATTTCTTCAAACTTGGTACCTTGGTGTAAAGCGATTTTTTAACACTTCCTAAAATACATACAAAGCTAGTTCCTGCCATTGAATCAAAAATAAAAGTATATTCCATACCAATTTTTAAAAAACCGTTGAGAGAAATCTTATTTATATTCGAAATAATGACTCCAATACTAAAATAAGCTTTTAAGTAAAAACAATTCTCCACTATTACTAACAGCATCTTTCCATAACACTATTTTTCATATTGTCGACTTTCTCATTCTTGGATAAATCGATTCAAATAATTTATTTTAATCAGAAAAAAGGTTTAATAGAATTGCATATCAAAATTTTGAAAAATATGTGATTTCGCCATCCTGTCTGTCCTCGCGCCTACAGCTTAAGAGGATTTTTTTTGGGTAGTAGTCCACACTTTTTTTTACTTTTTTAGGACCAATTTGTATGCAAAAGGGAAAATCTTATTTTTCTCTGAAACGACTTTAAAGATTTTGATAAAAAAAGTCAATTGACATAGAGAAAGTCTTATTTTTGTTTTTTTTCTTTTCGAAAAATGATTATGTTTGCTAACTCCAGAAGAACAATTTTTTTTTCAAAAATTCATTTGTTGATTTTTAAATTTTTAGTGAAGGTTTTAAGATATTGCGTTTTGCTTTTTTTGAAATCTAAAAGACAAACATTTTTTTTTGCCAATTCAATACACAATGTATTTCGAAATTTTTTTTTTGAAACTTGATTTACTGATTTCTTTTAAAATTTTCTATAAAAGTGTTCTGAGAATCATATTCCTAAGACCATCTAAGGCACCTACATTACAAATGTTGAAAACCGTTTAGATGTCATTTTTCTCGAAAAGGGCTATAAGACTGTTGATAACAAAAATGTGGGTGTTCTTTAACTATTTTATTTTGCTGTCTTAATAACAATAGAAGCACGGCTTTTCATGTTTGCGACATTTTCATTGTTATATGAACTGATTTCAATATTTTTTATGCCAATGCTCCTAAAAAGCATTACAAATATTGCAAATATCTTGTAGAGAAGGGTGTTTTTTTTTTAAATAAAACTAACTCTAGTTAAAAATTAAAACGTCCTGTGGCCAGTCAAAAATAAAAATAACAATGTTATAGGTATTTTTTTTCAAATTACTTTATTATTTTTTTACTTCTGAAAGCTGATATAAAACACAAAATATTTTGTAAATCATAATATTTTCTTATTAAAATATTATTAAAGATAATGTTTACACAAAATGCATAGTAAATCCTAAAGAAAAAAAAAAATATATGGAAGTATCCACAGTAATTGTTATGTAGGTATCTAACATTATATTTAAGACTTAAGTTTTATCTCAGTTGTTTCTAATAAATAGTTATTAAAAATTTGGTAAATGAATTATTTGTGTGGTAAATAATTTATTTTTAGGAACATTAAATAAGAAAGTAATAAATTTACAAAAATAGCCTCAATTAAGAAAATTTTATCAAAAAATTGCCAGGGACCTAAGAGTTTTCATAGCTTTTGCGCCAAAAACATAGTAGCGTTTTATTAAACATACGAAATTAAAATGTTTATACTGTGGTTTCACTAGGCCTATACAATAGTTCTAAAAAATATACATGCTTTCATACAAAATTTGTGCATTAATCACCACCTCGAAGTCAGCCGGCGCCATTTCGATTTTCGGAAAAACAAAAATTCCAGTCGATGTATCTCTCATTGTACATTTGACTTAGCAAAACAAAAATTATGCAGACCACTTCCTTTTTTTTTTTTTTAATAATCTCCTTTACTATATCGGATATTTGTATGTAATCATTCTCAACTTTAAAAAAAATTTATGTACATACTTTATTCTCTTTTTAGACCTCCCCCCAATCAATAAATCGATAATGAAAGTTTGCAAGCGATATGCTCTCCTGTGAAAATCCTTATATTACAAAACTAGCTCATGATATTTAATATTAACCGCAGTCTGTTGGCAGAGTCAAAAATAATTAATTATTTAAAATAAACTAGGGATGTACAAATAGAGATTTTTGATTTAAAAACTTAAGATTGAGGATTGTCGAATCAAAATTTGCCTAAGTTAAACGGCAACTGAAAAATAGTAAAATTCACGAAAAAATGCACTTTTTTAAGATTTTTTAGAAGTTTTTTTCATAATTTATTTAAAAATTAATTAGGGATGTACAATAACATATTTTTGATCTAAAAGTTTAAGATTGAAGTAAATAATATTTTAAATCATGCAGAGTTCAAAATTGGATTTAGTTAAAAAATAATAACCAAAATAACAAAATGAATGAAAAATTTAGTTTTTTAAGTTTTTTGAAAATTTATTAAAAATTAACTAGGGATGTACAATAACAGATTTTTGATTAAAAAGTTTAAGATTGAATTAAGTAATATTTTAAAATTATGCAGAATTCATAATTCGCTTAAGTTAAGAAATAATAACCAAAATAACAAAATTAATGAAAAATTCACTTTTTTATTTTTTTTTGAAAATTTATTTAAAAATTAAGCACGGACGTACATGTTCAATAACAGATTTTTGATTTAAAAGCTTAAGATTGAAGTAGGTAATATTTTAAAATTATGCAGAATTCAAAATTCGCTTTAGTTAAGAAATAATAATCAAAATAACAAAATTAATGAAAAATTCACTTTTTTAAGTTTTTTGAAAATTTTTGTTGTATAAAAGTTAATTTTTTTGTACAAGTTTTTTTTTTATGAGTAGAAAATAAAATAAGTGAATTAACAAAAAAAGTTTTTTCTGGGTCGGATTAGAACTCTCGACTGTTGGAGTCACTCTGCCAACAGACTGCTGTTAAGCCCATTAAAATATCCGATAAAGTTTATTTTAAGCCCATGTACATAAAAATATCCGATATAGTAAAGGAGATATGGGCGTTTGAAAGTCCCATACAAAGTTATGTTTTTTTTGTCGAAAACAAAAAAAAACGAGGGGGTGTACATAATTTTTTTTTTGCTAAATCAAGTGTACAATAAGTGATACATCGACTGGCATTTTTGTTTTTCCAAAAATCAAAAATGTGCCGGCTGACTTCGAGGTGGTGCGTAAATCCTTGCCAGGGGACTGAGAAACTGAGTGGACATTCCACATTTTCTATAACAAACACCTTCTTCACAACTGACATACATAACAGAAGCAATGAACTTTTACTATTATTTTGAACTTTTTTTTGTTGTTGGGAACCGTAAAGGACCGATGTTATGCCAACAACAATTTTATTGCATTTTTAAAAAGAAACTTGTATTTGGCCCACCCTGTATATGAAATGGATTTGAAGTACATACATGCATATAATATCATGAAGAGATTTGTCTGTCATAGCATATTTTTTTTCCAAATTTCCCCCAAAAGCCCCGCGCGAAAATTTAATCTAAAAAAATTTGTTTTTGTTTAATAATCGCGATTTTTTACAAATAATTTTCTGCGATGCGATGTTTACGAATACAATTTTTTTTTTTAAACTGCCGCCTGCTTACTTTCTGTGGGCAGAAGAAAAATAAAATCGATACGCAGAAGCTAAGCAGACATGCGGCAGATCTGTCGCAGATTTCTGGGATTACGAACTCTCCCAAAGCTTAATGATTTTTGTTAGTAAAATAAATTTATGTGCGAAATTTGTTTACTTCATAATAAAGCCTTAACTACATAGACCTACGTTGGTACAAAAGTACAAAAGTGAGAAATTAAAATGCTCGTTAAAGAAACGTGCTTGCAAAAAAACATACCAAAATTGTTCTGACACATAAATTAAACCACCATGCACGATTTTCCATTGTTTTTTTTGCAAGCAGGTGCCTTCAGAATAGATATTTATTCCTCACTTTTGTACTTTTGTACAAAAGTAGGCTTATGTAGTTAAGCCTTAAGGATTTATTATTCAAGGTTATTAACTTGGTGTTCATTTTGGTGTGAAACTAATAGTAAAAGAACAGTTATTTTTCTTCTCTTGCAAAACAAGCTGGGAACATGTCAGGGAATTGAGAATTAGGAACTTTAAAGAATTTTTAGAGCAGTGAAAATGTATCCGATCTTGATAATTTTTTCTGCCAATGTGGGTATTGGATAGATTGACTATTGTAAAAAAAATCAGATTGATTGGTTAAACCGTTTTCAAAATATCAGCGTGGCCATAGAAAGTTCAATAATTTGTAGAATCACCCGTATATTAATAATAACTACATAATATTTAACCATTAGCAACTTTTTAAACATTTATTTCTAACTTTGGGAGTGTATCGGAATCGCGCTTTTTAAAATCAGATTTTGATTTCAAACATAAATATAAGGGGGCGTATATTTATAGCCATTTTTAAACTGTGTCTAAGTTAAACCTAGTTTTAACTTTATTTTCAAAAGTTGATTCCATTTTTTGTAGTTTATCATGTCAATATATTTTACGCTATTTGTGTAGTATAACAAACATATATTAGGGCCCAGTTATAGCTATCATTGGAAACCATCATTGAAAATATTAATTGTCAATTTTGAGAGATTTTGAAGTAAAAATATATGATTATTTTGATGCCAAAGTAAAGCTTATTGACTTAATATTTATTTCTAGGTAAAACAAAATTCAGTTTTGCACAACTTTTCTTATAAAATGACTTTTAATTTTTCAATGATGAACTACCTTACCAATGATCATTGAAAAAATTAAAAGTTACATTATGGGAAAGATATGGGTCAAAATGATTTTTTTTTGGAGCAGAAATAATTTTGAAGTCGTAGTCTATATTTCTGCATTAAAATATTTAATGATTAAATCTTCCAAGGGTCTCAAAATAAACAGCTAACTTTTTCAATGATGGTTTTCAATGATAGCTATAACTGGGGCCTTAATAAAATTTTAAAACCATTAATGCAATAATTTATTTATTTATTTATTTATTCCACCAAGCAGTCATCAAGAAGTGGTGAACACGAAAATAGCAGTAGGTAGAAAATAAAAAAAAAATATTGAAAAAAACTTTAACCACCGTGTTGGACGGTTTTCGTTGTGTATTGTGGTAGGTATTCGGTGTTCGGAGGACGTCTACCAAACTGCCGGGAACCAATCACCATACAGAACAGTTTTGGACTCATCTGTCCATAAAATATTTTGCCATTTTTCCACAGAAAAGGAGGCAAATTTTCTATCAAATGTTTTTCCTTATGTTTTTTTGTAAGTAAACGCGTTTTTCTTTGGCTACGTGCTGGTAATTTTGCTTCCAATGGTCTTCTTCGAACGGTCACATCACTTACTTCCAAATTTAGCTCTTTTCTGATTTGTATAGCCGTCTTTTTTGGATCTAGTTTGGCTGACCTCACAATCCTTCTATCATCCTGGTATGTTGTTTTTCTTATTCCACCTCTGTTTTCAGATTTTTTAATGAATTTTATAGCATAAGTTATCATTTTGGCGGAGCTTGAACAAATACGCTGGATTTCGGGATAAGATTTCCGTTCTCTGCGTAGCGACAGTATAAAACTTCGTTGCTCACCGGTGCAACAATGCTTACCACGACCCACTCTTGTTGATACAAAAAGAAAACCGTTATTGTAAAAGCCCATTCCTGGTTAAAAATATTGTTTAAAAGAAACTCACTTATTTTAATCTTATTTTTTAGACAATTTTGCAATTAATCCAAAAAAATGTTAAATTATTACTTAAGTAACTGTTTTTCTATGATCAAGAATTGTTTCCTATTGTTTTCTCTTTTTTTATCATGCTTAATATTTTCTCTTAAGCTGACTGCTTTCATTTTTAATGGTTGAGTTCAGAGCTAAGAGTATTAAAACATTGCTTAAGACCATAATTTACTCTATGAAAAGGTTCAAAAAGTATACTATTTACTCGAAGATCTCTTGTTGGAGCATATAAGGGACAAAAGAAAAGGGCAATTTATTTGATTTTTAATAATATCTCTTACACAAATTATTTCAAAATATTTTCTCCGAGTTTATAAGAACTGGAGACCAATTAAATTACATCTAGTAAGATAAGGAGGCATTCGTATATCCCAATATAGATAACCAGCCTGGTAAAACGCTTTTCGACCCTTTTGATTCGATTTGAGTGGATAGCATAGTAGGGGATCCGTGTTACACAACAATATTCAAGGACCGGCCTTACATATGAATAAAATAATACTCTTAGTGTAAAAGGGTCGGAAAATTCCTTAGAGTTACGTGAAATGAAACCAAGTAAGGAATTTGCTTTCGCAACAATAAAATCAATATAAAGACAAAACGTTAGCTTAGGAACAAAGATGACACATAGGTCTTTTTTTTTTCTGCAACCTTTTGCAATGGAATATCATCAATGTTATAGGCATAGTTTATAGGCGAAAAATTTCGGCGAAAGGATAGATAATCGCATTTGGAAACGTTTAGAAATAACTGGTTTGAGTTACACCAGTCGCAGTCGGCAAAAATATTCATATCATTCTGGAGAACGAGGCAGTCATCGATGGATTTAATGCATCGAAATATTTTTATATCATCGGCGAACATAAGGCAATGAGAAGATTTAATACAATCGGGAATATCGTTAATAAGGAGCAGAAAAAGAAGTGGGAGTAAATGACTACCTTGTGGTACTCCAGAAGTCACATCTATGGGATCGGATATTATGTTATTAATACGCACATATTGGATGCGCCCCTTTAAATAAGATTCAAACCATCTCAATATATTGGAGTGGAAACAAAGGGTGAAAAGCTTCTTAATTAAGATTGTACGATTTACCCTATCGAACGCCTTTGAAAAATCAGTATAAATTACATCACTTTGATATCCATTTTCAAAGTTTTTTATTATATGATTGGATAAGATTGTTTAGTTTGTAGTAGTTGACCTTCCAGAAACGAAACCAGGCTGAGTAGGAATTAAGTTCCCTAACAATGAAAGATAACTTTTCGTAAACTAATTTTTCAAATAATTTAGAAATCGTTGAAAGTTTGCTTATTGGACGATAATTAGAAACACTTTGCTAAGGACCTGATTTATGAATCGGAACAATAAACGATACCTTCCAGTCATCTTAAAAAAGTTGCATATTTAAAGATGCATTAAAGAGTCGAGTTAACGGATCCGAAAGGGAGGCTATACAAGATTTTAAAATTAAAGGAGGAATACCATCAGGACCTGGTTGTTTATCGTGGTTTAATTTAGATATAGCCTTTTCGACATCAATTGAGTTTAAATGTAAGGAACCGACATTAATCAGATTCGCAGGTGCATTAATTGAAAACTTATTAGGTAAATTAGATGGAGAATAAACCAATTGAAAAAATTAGAGAACATGTTGCAGATCGTCATAAGATCACTTGATGTAGTACCTAAATATTGCATGCAATTTGGAATACCATTGGAGCATTTTTTATTATTGATGAAATTCCAAAAAACTTTTGCTATTTTGCTTCAAATTTGATTCTGTGCGATACAGGTAATCTTTATATAAGAACTTATTCAGTACAGTAAGTAATTACTTAGCAAAGTATTATTGTTCTTACGACTTTCGGAAAAGTTTATATGCTTTATTTTTTTTATTACACAAGTGAGATAATCGTTTATTGTACCAGACTGGTCTGGAATTATTACGAATGACTACTTTTGGTACATAAAGGTCCATTTCCTTAGTTAAAGAATAGTGCAGAAGATTATATCATCACATAATTTGTAGTTGGCAAAAATATGGCTCCAAGGAAAGATATTCATATAATTATTAATAGAGTTAAAATCACCATTTTTATAATCATATTTAGACAATACATTAATTAAAGGTTTGAAATATTCATATGATTTACATTTTAAACATAAAGCTAATTGATGAATAGTGTTAGGAAAAATAGGACAAATATTTTTATTTACATCAGTGCGAAATTCTCTATCGACAAAAACAAGGTCTAGAGTACGATTTAAATCATTATGGAATTTATTTATTTGAATAAGATCATATTCAGCAAACGAATCACTAACTAAACATTCATAAACATTACTTACATTAAAAGGTATAAGGCTCAACTCATCAGGATCTAGGATCCAATTTACATGACAAAGGTTTAAATCACCAAGTACGAAACAGTTTTGATTAGAGTTTTCTATATGTAAATTATATAAATCAACAGAATTACCTGGTGGTATATAACTTAATACAATTAAAACATCTGTGGAGTTGTTTAAGTTGACACGTACAGCTAATTGATCAAGTCGATTTCTGATGAGCGAGATGGTAGTTCGATTTCACGACATGAAAACGATGAACGAACAGCTATTAAGACACCTCCTCCTCTTGTCTGTTTAGATTTTGCAAAGCTTCTGTCCTTTCGAAAAACGTAGTATAACGGAGAAAAGAGAAAGAACCCGAATGATCAACAACCAACTTGTGTGCGGCTAGTAAAAATGCTAGTTGGCTCAATATGCAATTTATAAAAGACAAAACTTTACATTGGATGGGCATGATCAGGTGATCTCGGTGGCGCAATGCGTAGGGCATAGGCCTCAGAGGTAGCTGGTCAAGGTTTGGTTCCAATTGACGGCACTAATTTATAAATTAAAATTGAACATAAAGACTAAGCACCACTGAAAGGAATCTGATGATTGGTGTGGCAGCCATGAAATTGCAATAATTCCAGCCAAATGCAATGGTGGTAGCCCAATCAAGTGGTTGTTGAAAATTCAAACAATCAGTAGTATAACCTTTCATTGAAAATTTCGGAGTTTAATTGTTTAATTGATTTCCAGTTAGCCACGTTTCAGTTAAAGCGAATATATCAAAATAGGATGATGAAGAATTAAAATGCAGTTCACTAGTTTTAGTACGAAGACCACAAATATTTTGGTAGAAGAGGAGAAAGTCTTTATTAACACTGGGAGGCTGAGAATTTTGCGACGATATTAGGCTATTTATAGGAATATTAATTGACTCGGCAGACTCTACACTTATATTTTGTCTGTGTGAAGCCGTGCTTCTTCGTTTTTTTTTAAATGAATTGAAAAACCCGTAGCTTTGTTCCTATAGGCCAGATATTGTCACTGCACATCGCATTATTTTACTCTGCTGGAACTCCAATTTTAAAATTAATGAACTTAATATTTTCATCATGTTCACCTCGTTTAATTAACTTAAAACACGAAATGATACCGGGGTTTATTATCAAGAGCAGCAGCTAAATGTTTGACGATAGATTCAGTGGCGACAGAAGGTCGAAAACTACCAAGACGGAACCATTTTTGTTTAAAAGAAACATCATTTTGTAGGATTTCGCAAGAGCCTCTTACAGTTCTTGGAATATTATTCCGACGAACACCCGTACGAGAAGATGTATTTTCTATAGTTGAGCGATTGTACGCGTTTTCAATTTCAATTTCAACTGGATTTACGTCATAGTTTTCATTAATGATAGTAGCAGCATTTTCATCAGAGTTTTCAACATCGAATTCATCAGCATTATTTAATAAAAACATGCTGCATTCATTTAGCCAAGTTTGTCTTAAACTGTAGTGTGATTTTAATTTGGATGTAGGTACCTACATTATATAGCTACTCGCTACTCGTTGTTGTCGTTATTCTGGGAATCGGTATCAGATTAACACAACAACATAGTCAATCAAATCATACTTTAAAACAAAAGAATAAAACTTAATATTTTAAACCACGTCAGAAAAAAAAAACTATTTTAAGTCTCTTCACTTATTAACACTTGCAAATGGAACAGAGAGAAAACTTGCAACAAAGAAAAATAAAAAAGATACAAAAAGAAACAAAATGTATGTATAATTTTTATATCCAAGAATTTTATTGAAGCAGTTTATCCACATTCACAACTTTGCAACCTTTTCACAGAAAACAAAACGAAAAATAAAAACAACACAATAAAATGAAGAGCTGCAAATTGCATCTCAACAAAAGTTGCAACTTGCAAGATAAGGATAAATGAACAAGATGAAAGCAAAAAAAAACGAAAAAAATAAGAATAAAATAAGAAAAACTTCACCGCTTAAGATGATGATAATGATGATGATGATGGTGATGATACTGACGGGTGTGATGAAGGTTTTGTATTTTTCTAAAGGATCGTTCAGGATGGTTGAACACTTTTGTATATTATTATCCTATGTTTTCAACAACCAAGAAGATATCTTCTATTTATGTTGAACTTGTTATTTTCTTATTTTGTTCTTTAAAGTTTATTACAAAATGCATATAATGTTGTCATGGTTGTCATTTGCGACAGACTTTTTTATGTTTTTTTTTTTGTATGCATTTAATTTCAAAGGAATGTCAAAGCCGTTGTTGTCTAAAAGAAAATTAATGAATGTTTTTCTTTGTTGGATAGTAAATAGTGATGTACTGGGCCACATAAAATAACAGTTTCTGGTGTGAGTATACTTTCATCCAAGTTCTAGGAAGAAGAGTTTAAACGAAGATGGGAAAAATATACTTTCGATGTTGTAAAATATAAGTTAACTATAAAATAAAAAAAAACTTCTTTACATACATATTTATTGTGGTTATATTTTTACGTTTAAAATTCGATGTTTATTTAATGAAGACAATGTTTAGCCTATAACATAAACTAGTATCGGCAAGAGGTGATTTGAATTCAATAATACCTTAAAAAATCCACCGATATTGTTAAAATTTTCAGGATTTTTAGTTCAGTCAAATCATCACGGAGTGCCAGTTTCAGGAAAAAAATATTGAAGTTTTTTTCTCACTCGTCTTTTATGTTTTAGGGGTAGCTGATTCCGAATTTTAACTTTGCTACTTCCTACGGATATGACTTTGCAGCGAAAATCGATAAAAAAACTCAACATTTTCGACCTTTTTTCAGTTTTTGCCAAAAGGTCAACAAAATATACACTTTCTGGATAAAAATACCATAAAATTTCCTACAAAAATGATATACAATTTTAATTTTTAGAATTAAAAATTTGGCCACTAGAATATGGTGAAAAAAGACCAAACTCATAAACCATGCCTATAATTGTAAAAAACCTAAGCTTCTGCTTAAACAACATTAAAGTCTCTACAATCTTGATACCTTCATCACTTTAATTGGCGAGAAAATGCACCGGCTAGAGCGTGATGAAATTATATGTCATATTACAGGAAGCCACTAATAGGCTTTTTATTATGTCATACAGAATGGAATTAAGACGTTCCAGATTTTGTATTGTAAAAATCATTCAACTGCTCATTGAAGATGAGAAAACCACGGAGCGTTTTTATATGAGAGGGTGCAGGAGGGGGAGTAACTGCAACCCTTTTGGTTTTCTGCATATAACTTGAAAACCAAGCTAAATTTCGAGAAAATTGCGAAAATGTTTCTATAGAGAATAAAATTAACAATATACAATTGGCCTATTAAAAAAAATTTGAATACATTTTTAAGAAAATTTAAAAATAAAAAAATCGATTGTTTCGTTTTTTTTTTTACTTATTTGCCTATAACTGTTTTTCCAGCAGAGATAGGTATAGAAATTGAAGCACATAAAAGAAAGATAATACATTTTTTTTTAATAACCCATCACACTCGCTGTTTGCCATAGATATGCCTTGCCTATGTCTTACGAAATCAAGCGTACCTGCTAAAGTGTCTTAGCCCCAGTTTTTCAGTGAATGATTTTAAAGTTAACCTCGTTAGCTCACAAAATTCAAAGGGTTAACTCTAGTTTAACTCCGAAAATCGCATGATCAAACAAAACTTTAAAACACTTAAATTAAACAAATTAAAAAACTCAATATATTTATCGAAGAAGACGTTGGTTATCAAGATTTTTGAAAATGATTATTTAACAGCTTCTATAGAATTGATTAAAAAAGTCATTTTCCTAGAACCAAAAATAACGGGTCATATTATGTAAATGTTAAAAAACCTATAAAAAAATTGTATTGTTGAAGATGAACATTTAGGTCAACCTCAAAAAAAAAGTTGAAATCAAATTTAGGAAGAGGCTGGGTGTCACTCACACTAGTAACTTCCAATTGGTCCCAATGTAATATACGTACAATAGAAAAAACTTTTTGCCATTAATTTTTTCGTGTGAAAGTACCTATGTATTTAATCGTCCTTTTATTTTAATTGCAAACTTAGCTTATAAATGACAAATTCTCAATAAGGAGCTATTCCCTATAAAATGAATAGGTGAGGGAAACTCAGTTTATTTATGTTCCATACTTGACATGGTCACACCTAATGGAATATATTCTCAAAAAGATTAATTCAATCCTGTATTGATGTCATCAACCTCCGTCGCCTGCCCTCCTCACATACTTTCTAACACTACGAATATTCTTGATTCACACAAAAATTCGTCAAAAAGTTCACTAAAGACATGAATCCAAATAAAATATACCTATATACTTATGTATGCGTGTTTGTATATAAAATAAAACATTGGCGCACATTATAAGAAAAAAACGCACGTTCTGCGAAACTAGGTGAATAGATGTTCAAAGTCCTTCAAACAAACGCCCACAATGTAAAGCTTAACATTTATCTAAACACACCCAAACACAAAACGACTTCACATTTGTCACAATCATCTATCCTGTGGCCTGTTAAGCTTAATCCACTCCTAGTAGAACTATCCTCTTTTTGAATTTGTTTCATAATAATCTATGACTTACTCTTATTTATATATTTTCTCATCGCTACACTGCCATCTGCTGTACACTTATTATCATAGCAACACACATCACGTATGTCCTGGGCAAACCACCATGATGTCCTGGATAAATCACCGTCCGAGGTATGAATGGATAAAAATGTCCGCAAAAATTCACATCGCACCGCTCCGGTCGATCCATGAAACGCTGAAATATTCATTTTGATTTGGCGAACTCGTACACACACCCACCTCGTATAAATTAGAAATACCTCAACACGGGACGGGTCAACCGCAATCACGCACACGGAACTTGACCGTGCAAAAACTTGTGATTCTATGTATATACTTACATTATATACATAGATACACAATAATGGCACGTTATGAATTCGTAAAAAAAATAGCATCAAGAGAAGATATAAATCAATCACAAGATACTTATTTTTAAGGTCCTTCAACTGTTAAATGACTGATGTAATCGCTTTCTGATGACAGAAAACTTGTTGAGATATATGATTAAGTTAAAACGAACCACCCTTATTTGATTAATGAACACCAATCACATTGAGAAATGTTAAGCCCTTAAGAACTATAAGCATTTTTGGCTAGAATAATTTTATTGAATTTTTGAACAACAACAACTTAAAGGCGCTACCACCAATTGTTTGGCTGGAGATATAGCAATTTCGTGCTTTGCCACTTTTGCACTCATCAGTCTCCTATTTGTGGTGCTGAGCTTTTAATCCAATTTTATTTGAAAAAAAAACTTTTTATGCACACTATAGGATTCGAACCCACGCATATCAGATTTGCTCAGTCTTAGCAGTCGTGTGCACTATGCACTCCACCGCTTTAGACCACTGACGTCGCAGGTCGAGATGTGTTCCCAACTAACAATTTTTCCTCTATAAGGATCATTTTTTGAATTTCTATAAGTTATTATTCCTACAAGGCTTGTATTCAGTTTGGACATCGAAGTTGCAAATTTTTGAAGCTATATTTTTGAAAACCTATTACAAGCAGAATCTTTAATTTTCTGCAAGCCTGAATATTTACAATTTGGTTATAGTTTTCGTAAGGCTTCCCAGAAATTAGTTTTGAGAGGCATGCGAAATAAAAGCAAAGAAAAAGCTTTCATTAGGAAGCATTGCCAAGAGCTCTAGAAGGGCCTGCTTACAAAGGCATGAAACAAGCTATTATGTGTACAAAAGTCTAATGGAATCACAATTGTTAGTGGAATTATTTCAATTTATTTTGTTTCAAATTATTTATGAAAAAGTATTTATGAAAAAAAAAAAAAAAAATGAAAATAAAAATAGGTAAATTTGTCTCACAAAATGTATGTTTGTGTGACCACTTCCATATTTTCTCTGATGCGTATCACGGAAACATTAAAAATTAAAAAAAAAAAAAATAACATTAAGTAAAAAAACAGACAAATGGTCACCTGTATTTTTTAAATTAGTTCAATTCATCACGGAAGTCTCAAGGAAGTTTTTAGGGAGCTAATTTCGGTCTCAAGTGGTTCCAATTTGGCACTCATTTTTCATATGCCAGGCTAGCTCAATACGTAAGGTGCCCGACTCTCATCCCAACCATCCTTGGTTCAAATCTCGTAAGTAATGTGTTTTTTCAGATATAAATAATTATTGTGCATTAAGTTCTAGAAGAAAATCATTACTTGCATGAAAATTAAGGAGAAAATGAAGAAATAAAAATAAAGAACTTATTTTTATTTTGTTTTGCATTGTGCTTCGAAAAGGCTTCTCCTAGGCCTCGACAAGCCTTTTATAAGGGTTTTTATATGTGGCTATCGAAACACTTTAACAAAACTACACTACTACATTTGCAATGTTTGAGTGTAGTTTTGTTGTATAAGGCCTTAGAGAAATAAATTGAGTACTTCCAACAAACCTGTAAATGATTGCTTAAAAGCCTTTCGAGTGGGCCAAATGTGTTTCTCTAAGGCCTTATAGAGACACATTTGCTGATTAGGAAATAGCTTCGATAGACCCTTATAGAAGTTAAATTGTTAGTTGGGTTATTTGTTCATCAAATGCATTTGGAGCATCAACATTTTTATAATCGCCTTTAAGTATGCTGTATTGATCCGCCTCCATTTTCCTCCATACCTTATTTCGATAGACTACAATTCGCAGAACGTATCAAAGGGGGAGAGGTTGGAAGATCGGTAACGAACCAGACTATTAAGTTATTATTGTTATTATTGTACTATTCGGCTTGACCATTCTTTATTCCGTCAATTTCATTGTATTGAACAACAACAACAACTTAAAGGCGCTACCACCAATTTTTTCGCTGGTGATAAAGCTATTTCGTGCTTTGCCACTTTTGCACTCATCAGTCTCCTTTTTGTGTGCTGAGCTTTTAATCCAATTTCATTTGAAAAACTTTTTATGCACACCATAGGATTCGAACCCACGCATATCAGATTTGCTTAATCTTAGCAGTCGTGTACACTACGCACTCCACCGCTTTAGAATCCTATGGTGTGCATAGAAAGTTTTTCAAATAAAATTGGATTAAAAGCTTAGCACCACAAAAAGGAGAATGATGAGTGCAAAAGAGGCAAAGCACGAAATAGCTATATCTCCAGCCAAAAAATTGGTAGTAGCGCCTTTAAGTTGTTGTTGTTGTTCAAAAATTAATTAATTTTATGTTTGCTTGAAATAATTTTACGTTGTAAATTGTTCCAGAAATTAAATGTGTCTAAGAATATAGAACTGTAAAGATACATTTCACACTTTGTGTACCTTTCTACCAGTACGCTTGCTGCTCAATTTAATTAACAGGTAGGTATACTGTTTTTTTTTCAAAACTAGTTTGAGTTTGACACTTAATTTTTCAAAAACTTTTCAATAAAAGAACTTTACTTACAAATAAAATAACAGAAAAGATTCCTGGCCATACAAAAACTTTTAATAGGGCATTTTTTTATTTTAAGTCAATTTTTTTTTTTTTGAAAATTGGCCTAAGGAGGGGGAATAGAACACACCCCCCCCCCGCCCCTACCTTACCAATTTTTGTATTTCCTTGACACAACGCTTTAGCTTTTTGTCACACCTTAGGTGAATCACTCTATGTAATATTATTAAATACAATTTAAAAAAGTACGTATACGCCACAGTGTACAGTAAATTAATTGCAATCTTCCTTTAATAATAACTTGTAATAATTTAATAGTTGACCACGTACGTACGTGTATACGTACTTTTTTATTGTGTTTTTTTTCTCAAGAGTTTTTGTAAATCTTTGGGTTACCAATTGTTTTCCATAGATTCACAAAAACTCTTGAGAAAAAAAAATACAAAACAGTACACAGTGGCCGACAATTTAATTATTTCAAGTCCAAATAAAAATTCTTATACATGATTATTGTATTACAAACCTGATACTTTTGATCTTAACCAAATCATTTGGATTTTTAGCTTACGTTTATTATTTTGAGCGAACTCAAAATTTTGTGTTTGTTTTCACCTCGCTGTGGTAAAATACATACCAAACGAGATTTTTCTAACAACAAAACAGGTTTTTGAAATTTTCTCAAAAACCATTTGGTTTTCAGCATTCAGCTAAAATTTAATGAGAACATACAAAATCTGAAAACTAAATTTTCTACTTAATTACGTAAAATTATATAACAACATCTTTTAATTTATACTTTGAATAATTTTTCTAAAACTAACGACTGAACTATATTTATTTAAAAACTATATAATTTAATTTTTTTTTACAGATGACACAATTGATAGAGGTAGCAAAATTATCGAACAAAATTGCATCACCTTAATGTTCAAGCATAACTCTAATTCAATGTACAGTGGACATAAAAATTCGAATATTTTTCTTGAAATTCTTCTTGACCTGTATGTTAGATTTGATTACAAGCTCATAGTCGGGGAGCCCGCCATAGGACGACCTACCCTCATCTCTATACCAGATGAGAGGTATACAGTTTTCCAAACAAACACGCTTTAAATGTCCATTTTTGCCTTTATTCAATTATTTAATTGAGCTTATGTAGTAAGTCATAATGATATAAAAAAAATGTAATATGAAAGGAAATTTGTTTTAAAAATTTCCAAATAGGGGATTTTTTTAAATTTTAAATTTAAGTAGTGTAACTTACGGTGAACGTAAAAAAAGGTCGACAAATTATTTTCTAAACGGTAAGTCATAGAGAAATTATTTTTTTTTTAGCAATTGATAGATTTTATTAAACACATAAAAGTGATAAAAAAAAAAATATCAAAAATTTACAACTCGATATATGAACGTTTGAAAGTCAAAAAAACGAAATAGATGTTTGAGAAAAAATTTACTATAAATCAATCTGACGTTATATTGAAATATATAGTATGTTATTCTGAAGCAGATTAATACAAAATAAATATGTATCTGCCAAATTTTTAATTAAAGTTTTGGTTTTGTCCAAGTGAGTTTTTGAAAAATATTTTTTTTTTTTTTAATTTATAGGTTGTTTTATTTTTAAAATGCAGATCATTCTTATAAGCATGATAGTACCAGGATTTCGACGAAAACTAAGTTAAAACTCAGGGTTGCCGCACTTCAATATTTCTCTCTGCGTCAAAATTTTTAAATAAAATTTCCTTTCATATTATATTTTTTTATATCGAATGAGTTTGAGGTGGTATATATCTCCTTCAAATGCATTTAAAAATAACTTTTTGAACATATCATATTCATATTTAAGATTTGAACGTGTCCTTTTATTATGTAATTAAAAATTAATTGGGTGGCGTGACAGCTCGTAGAGAACCAGGGTCTAGTGTCTTACAACTCTCAACCATACCTGTGTGCACTTGTCGACAGCAATCGAGGGACCTACAATTTTATGCCGAATCCGACCGGCTAGATGAGAAGCACTTATTCATGACAATTGATACTCTTGGAGGCCTCGAAGAAACTTTTTAGTTTTTGGATGGACGAGGCTGAGAATTCAACCCACCCCTCCAGCGTGACAGGCACTAACCATTACGCTACAGGTTACTACTTTATATTCAGTTCCTTTTGCCTATTTTTGCTTCGCGAAAAATTATGTGATGATTGTTTTTTTAATTTTCAATGTTTTTTTTTGTTAATTTTGTCTGCCTAAATTTTTTTATGAAATTTTCTTAACCATCGATTTCGGTAGGTTTTTAAGTTGAATCGCAAAGTTCAGAGTTATATTCAAAAGTTACTTGCGTGGCCATTTTCGCAAAAACGGAAGGGTGAATTCAGTATAGAATTTTGAATTTTAAGCATCCTTAAGTCTCAAACAAACATTATTCAATAATAAAATCGTTTGAACGCAATTATTCGTAACTAAAAGGTTAATTTTATAATTAACTCACCTATATTAACTGAATTTGAAACTGTGTAACCGCTTTTCTGTGCAACCATTTTTGAGAATATAAGATTTTTACTAACGGCCTAACCCGGCTACATTATGCCGAAAGGCCCCAACCCCGACATGCAAGACTATTTGCATATGAACAGTATGGAACGTCCGTGAAGTTGGCAGGACAAGTTTCACGTAGAGTAACGGGACCAACGCAGTAACTTGCAGTTTTGTTTGCATTTATTTTGCATTTATTCCCGATTTTTCAGTTCACCAAATAGTGGGTGTAATCGTGACCTCCTAACTTCACAGCGAAGTTAGCAGGTCAGAAGGTATCTCGAGAACTAAGCGTGCTAGAGACTTGAAGCATTTCAAGAAATTCTAGTTAAAAATTTTGAAGTTCTCAGTTTGAAAAAAATTTCATACTGCCCTGCTAACTTCCCTGCTAACTTCACAGCGTGCTAGAAACTTGAAGTAGGATTCCGAATTTGCAGTTTATTTTGCATATCCAGAAATTCTAGTTAAAAATTTTGAAGTCTTCAGTTTGAAAAAAAATTCATACTTCCCTGCCAACTACACTGTGAAGTTAGCAGGTCATATAGAGTATCTTGTAGTGCTAGGAATTTGCCGTAAGGCTCTAAATTTGCAGTTTATTTTGCATTTCAAGAAATCTTAGGTCCAAATTTTGAAGTTCTTATTTTTAAGAAATTTAAAAAAAATTTACTTCAATATAAAATTAGCAAATCAAATTGTGATTGTGTATCTCGAGAACTAAGCATGCTAGGAATTTGCAGGAAGGCTCCAAATTCGCAGTCTATTTTGCATTTCAAGAAATTTTAGGCCCAAATTTGTAAGTCCTTTATTTTATAGACATTTGATAATGCCCTACTAACTTTACTGTGAAGTTAGTAGGGCAGTATGAAATGTTTTTACTATGAAGTTAGGAGGGCAGTACGAATTTTTTTTCAAATTGAGAACTTCAAAATTTGGACCTAACATTTCTTGAAATCCAAAATAAACTGCAAATTGGGAGCTTTTCTTCAAGTTTCTAGCATGCTTGTTTCTCGAGATACACTATGTGACCTGCTACCTTCACTGTGATGTTATCAGGTCATTCAACTACTACAACTACTGTTTGCAAAAAAATGCAAAAAAAAAAACTGCAAATTATTATACGTTGGTCCCGTAATTCTAAAGTTGCTCTGCCAACTTCACAGACGTTAGTATGGGCCTATCTTAAATTAGCAGGAATTTTTCCTATCGCTGTGGGCTCTCGGTCTATTAAGCTTTATTAGAATAAAAGTCATAAAGTCATAAAGGGTGGTTAAATTTTAAGGGCTGATGTTGATTTTGAATAAAACATAAATTATTTAGGAAATTGCTGTCATTTCTTTTTATTATGATAATATTGGTGTAGTTCAATTATGTATGGAGCAAAATATTGGCCAAATGGCCGCCGCGACCTCGGCGATGACGCTGAGGCATAATTGAGGTTCTATGCCGTTAATGTGCCAAATTATCTCATCCATTAGCTCTTGAAATGTTGCTCTTATCGACGTATACCGTTTCTTTTAAATAACCCCAAAGAAGGAAGTCCAACGGTGTCAAATCACATGATCTTGGCGGCCAATTGACATCGCCACTACGTCAGATAACACGGCCATTGAATTCGTCGCGTATAAGAGCCATTGTTTCGTTAGCTGTGTGGCAAGTGGCACAGTCCTGTAGAAACCACATAACGTCCACATCTATATCTTCCAATTCGAGTCATAAAAAGTTCGTTATCATCTCACGATAGCGAACACCATTCACAGTAACTGCCATTCACAGATGCCACCAGCCCATAAACCGCACCAAACAGTCACTCTTTGTGGGTGCATTGGTTTTTTAACAATCACTCTTAGATTATCATTCGCCCAAAATGCGGCAATTCTGCTTATTGACGAATCCACTGAGGTGAAAATGTGCCTCATCACTGAAGATGATTTTCTTTGAAAATTGATCATCCACTGTTGTCATTTCTTGCCACCATTCTGACCGTTGACGACGCTTGAAATGGTCAAGAGGCTTTAGTTCTTGAGTCAATGGCACCTTATAAGCGTGTAAATGCAAGTCTTTTTGCAAAATGTTCATCAATGATGAGCGTGAAAGATGCAATTGTTGGGCACGACGACGAGTTGATGTGGACGGCTCTGCAGCCACACTATCGCGAACAGCAGCAATATTTTCTGCAGTACGAGCTGTACGAGCATGCACTGGTGTTTTCACATCTCCTACAGACCCGGTTTGCTCAAATTTTTGCTCGATTTTTCCGATTGTACGAACATTTGGACAATTAAATTGAACGAAAAATCACGAAGTGCACGATATGCATTATGATTTGAACGCCTATTTTCATAATAAGCCTGAATAACTTTAACGCGTTGCTCGATTGTGTATCTTTCGATGGTTCAAATTGAGTGAGTCTGAAATTGAGAAATGTCAAATGAAATGCAGAAAAAACTTGACGTTTAGGTGTGGTTCACATTCAACATCGGCCCTTAAAATTTAACCACCCTTTATTTCCATTTTTAGCTATAAAAATAAATGTGGCAATATTTCATCCGACCTACCGACGCACGTTTCCTACAGCACAAATGACAAAATACAAGGGCAAGTATGGGCAACCTAGACACGTATCATTTTCTTTGTTTTTTTTTTTTTGGTTTCTGGAAATTATATTCACCTCTCTTGTTTGTCAGTCATGTCTCAGGCATGAACACGTCCACCAAACTGCTGCGGTTCGAAAAACACCCATCTGATGACGCAGATATCCTTTTTGTTGACAATTTATCAGTTATAGTTGGCAACGTCCATCCAGAATGTTTAACACCGTTAAACGTTTTTACGTTTTTATGAAAATATAATCAATTTATTATTCGAAGATACCTGATGGTTGAATGATTCTCTTTTTTGTTTTAATAACACGTTTTAATTGATACCTTATAGTGTGTTGACATGATTTCTGTTGCGGAGTGATTATATTTTAATGAAGTTTTCAACAAAAAAAATTTTAGTCATCAAAAAATTCTCGTGAAATTTGTATTAATTTGATTAATATTCCTTCTGTCTTTTTTGGTCATAGGTTATTTGTAATAGGTAATGCATTAATTTGATTCTCTTAAAAAAAAGTATAATCTTTTTACTGGCCTACAGTCTGCTCAAACTATCTTCAACAATTAACAACTATTGTGTTACTTAATGTTATTCCATAACTTTGAGATTTTTTTTTAATCTTGCCGAACAAGTAGATTGCTGTCCATATTCATTGAAGCAGGCTATTTTTTTTTTTCATTTAGACAATAAGCAGACCTACCGTAACTATTTTGTTTATCTTCTGTTGACAGAAACATTTTTCATGTGTAACTATATAAGGCCTTCTAAATAAAATAGTGGGGTTTTCATATATCCCTTGATTTATTCAATCCTTAAAACCAAAAGTTGTTATAATTTACAGCTTACATTTTACACTTCGTAAAGAGCCTTATGTACTATACCTACCTCAATCAACAATCATTATAACTTATAAGTTAAACCCTATCGACTTCAGGAAGGCAAAGCGATAACAAAAATGTTGATCTTGCCCCTCTTGGATGCTTTTGGCTTATGGTCATAGCCTCCCACGTACGTTTGTCGGCCTTCACTATAGCTAAACCAATTCAGATGTAGTAGAAATAGCTACCATCCAAGAGTCTGACTGCAATGGCATAAAGATAAAAACCAATGACGATGATGACGCCTCACTTTGGAATTGGTATAACTGTTTAAGATAATAAACAACAGTAGTAAACATCATGAAGAACGGTTATTGTTTCGGAACTGTTTCTATGTTACGAGTAGGTTTTCTACATGGTTATCGGATATCCACAATACATACATTAAATACTCGTAGCTATAGCGGATGTACTTAATAGCTACTGGTCGTTCTGTTGCAAATGGGGGTATATCTGAATGAATGAACACAAAAAAGTTCTATACTAAATGAAACTGGGTCATTAGAAGTAAGTGTTAATTTGGTCACAGATGTTGTGGAGAGTTTTATTTTTACTGATACTTCAAAATGTATCACGGCGTGGTTTAGACGGATAAAAAAATGTTTAATGACTTGCAAGTTTATTCAGGAAATTTAAATTATACTTCCTTTACAAACTGATCCTAATCTAAATAGTCTTACACACATTTCAAAAGTACAAAACAACAACATATTCTATAGAATTTAATGAAAAAATTAAAGAAAATGCCAATTCATTGAGACGAAAAAGCCTGGGCCTGGATATGGTTATCAAGGCTTATTTATTATTTCGTCTATATTTCCTTTTTTTGAAAAATTATAAAATCTCATTTAATTTTATATAAAAAATTTCGGAAACGGATGAACCTATTTTATGTTTGTACATTGATTTAAACTTGGTAATAGCACACCAATTTTGTTCATTAAAAATGTTCTTAGTTATTTATTTGTTAAAAAACCGCTCCAAGAAATTTTTCAAACATATTTTTATTTTTAAAAAGAAATCGAGAAACTTTTAGAACCTCATTTACAGTTGGCCAATTTTTGAAACCTTTTATGTAAATGAGGTACTAGACATTAAGATGGCCTTGAAAATAAAACAGTTTTGAAAATTCGCAAAAGCAATGCGACCAATTTCTAACACTGGTTGGCCTTTTATGTGGATTCCGTGACCATTCAGATGGTCCTTTTTTTTCGCACATACCAACAGTGAGGTGTTAAGAAACTATACGACCTTACTTACTTTACTTTAGATGGCGCTCACAGTCCAGGATGGACTACGGCCCCAACCAACAAGCCCCTCCAGCCACGTCGGTCTCTAGCTAGCTGGCTCCAGCTACGCACTCCAAGTTGTTTGAGGTCCCACCTTATGTTGGGTCTTCCTCTGCTGTACAGACCATCAGGGGTAGATTCGAAGACTCGTGGAGCTGGGGCGTTGGTGTCCATTACGCCGCTGTATTTTCAGCTTTTTGCCGAGTTCGATGTTGCGTCGCTGTTAAGCCCGTAAAGATCGTTCCATACTCCATCGATACAGACTTGACCAAAGATCACCCGAAGAATTTTCCTTGCAAACCACCCAAGCAGATTCTCATCCGTTTTTGACAGAGGGTCCATGCTTCTGCCCCATACAGTAGGACCGGGATGATTAGAGCCTTATATAAAGTCTGCTCGGTTCTTTGAGAGAGTTATACCTATCCATCGTGTCGTTTTGCCCGAGTCGACGATGTTGAGATTCCTTTCTCGATGATAGCACATACTTTGTCCTGTCCTCATTAACAGTCAAACCCATTTTCGCCGCCTCCGATTCAATACTTGCAAACGCGCCGGTAAATGATCGCTCCCCAATAATGTTAATATCATCTGCATAAGCAAGTTGTTGAACAGACTTTTGAAAAATTGTATGTATTGCTTCAAGAACGATGTTGAACAGGTTGCACGATAACGGGTCTTCCTGCCCCAAACCTTTCTCGATATCAAATGGTTCGGTGTTGTTCTTACCAACTTTGACGGAGCAGCGAGATTTCTCCATTGTCATCCTGCACAGGCGGACGAGATTGGCAGGGATGCCGAGGTGCGACATGGCTCTGTATAGTTCTTCTCTATCAACACTATCATATGCCACTTTGAAATCGATAAAGAGGTGGTGTGTATCGATTTGAAATTCCTGGGTTGTTTCCGAAATCTGTCGGAGTGTAAACGTTTGATCGATGGTTGATTTGCCTGGGCTAAAACCACACTTATAGGGGCCGATCAGATCCTTGACAAACGGTTTTAAGCGATCACACAGTAGAGATGACTTATATCTATGTAGTTGGCACAGGTCAGATCATCTCCTTTCTTGTGGATGGGGCACACTATATCGAGGTTCCATTCATCGGGCTTACTTTCATCCGACCAAATTTTTGAGATAAGTTGGCGTACACTCCCTACGAAGTTATTTCCCCCTGCTTTGAAAAGCTCGGCCATCCGCACCAGCAGCCTTGTACGATTTAAGCTTGGCACTCGCTAACCACACTTCATTTAGGTCGGGAGGACGAACATTTTAACCATCATCGTCCAGGTTGAATGGAGTGTTCTGTCTAACTACGGAATTTTGATCATCTTCACATCAGTCTAGAAAAGTGTTGTTTCTGGATCCTTAGCATGGCACAGACTGTGAGTCTATCACCAAATTCCCCATCTCATCTCGGTGGGCTTCCGTTCTGGCCTCGTAACCCTGGATACATTGCTTCACCCTTTCGAACATCACCCCTGCCGCTGCAGTCCTCAATAGACTCGACCACCCGCTACGCATGCTCTTTCTTTTTCCTCCTGAGAAGTCGGCGTTCCTCCCTTCGTTTTTGCCCATAGAGCCCCCTGGCTGCTCTCTCTGCAGCTCTGGTTCTAGTTCGCAGCATTGATTGGTAGGCCTCATTCTTTGCTGCATGCGCCAGCCTGCATTCTTCATCGAACCATTGGTTTCGTTGTGGTGGCCTTGTGAAACCCAGCACATCAGTGGCGGCACTCCTGATGGCAGATTTTGCTAGTGGCGGGCTTGCTAAGAGGTTAAGAGAGAAGTTTAACTTCGTGACGTTAAATCTTTTCACAGCATCCGCTCGTCTTCTATACTTGAAAAAGTTTAAAACATTCATTAAAAAAAAATGTACACCGATGTAAGAATATTATGTACTCAGCCAATAAATGTTTTGACTCATCCCATACATTTCTGCTCACATATAACATTATGTTTTGCTTTCACACAGTATATTTATTAGGCAAGATTTTAAATTCAGTGCTTTCTGGTCTTTTTGTATGAAAAAAGATTCATAGGCGTCCAATCTTCTATGATCGTTCACTTGTTTAAGTAAAGTTTAATTGTTAATGTTTATGTTTTCATGACCATTATTTAACACATGAGATGCAATTGCAGATTTTTGTGATTGATTGAGGCGAATATACGTTAAATGTTCTTTAAACCTAGTCTCGACACTACGTTTTGTTTGCCTATAGTATTTTAATTTACATTCACCACACTCAATTTCATAAATACCCGACTTACTCAAAGGAGGTATCTTATCTTTTTTAGAACCTAGTAAATTCACCATTTTTTGATCGTTTTTATAAACAATAACCAGTTTTTGATCACTAAATTTTTTTTTTAATTTGTTAGTTACTTGTGGTACGAAAGACAAAGCCACTCTTTTATTTTGTTCTTTGCGAGAAAAAGGTTGTCATATTATAATTCTTCACTTTTCGCGTATATTTATTATTTATAAATTAATTTTTCAATCATTTGTTGACTAAAACCATTAATGAGAGCTGTTGTTTATATGTATTCATACTCTTTTTTGAAATTAATTATCGCGAGGGGGGGGGGGGCGACACAATCTATGACCCATTGAGTGGGCACGCGACTAATTTATGTTGTATTCGGCTTACATAGTGAAATTCCAAATAAAGAAATGCGAGTTTTCTTTCGTGTTCGATTTTATATGTGAATTTTATTGAGTCAAATTGGTTGTTCAAAATATTTAATGTTTTTAGAACATTATCTTTATGCACCACTGAAAACACATCATCTACATATCGATGCCACACACGCGCGGTAGAAGATTCAAGCTTTTCAATTTCATTTCAAACGCAGACATGAACATTTCAGAGATTATTGGGCTGAGTGGGTTACCCATATTCGTACCGAATTCTTCACTATATATTTTTTCCCGAAACTGAAAGATGTTTTGAATCATGCATAGTTTTGTTGCTTCTAGATAAATTTTCCTTTTCTCTTCCTCAAAATCAAAGTTGTTTAGATATTTTTCGAATTCATCAAGGGAAAAACGCTTACAGGAATATTTGGAAATAATGACGTTGAGGTAAATTTGTTTCTTTGTATATTTGTTGCACTCATTTAAAAAATATTCATTGATTTATCTTATAAATAGTACATATATGAAAGTGTAAAAGCATATGTACTCGTTACATAAAATAGTCACCGGTCATACCGAATTGTTATTTGATTTTTTTTTTTAATTTTAGAGGCAGCAAATATTGTTCGGGGGTAGCTACATACCTGAGAACGATGTATTTATCTCCTTTTTAGTTTAACCAAATATCCTAAAAATTATACATATATAATGTATGAACTATAAACATGATTTTGTTCGTACTTTTTTGACATGCGTCTATTATGTTACTAATTGTCTACCTGCAATATTCTCTCATGAACTGTGCAAAAATATGGATTTCAAAGTATTTTTAACTAATTTGCAAGTCAAAATTACTCGTATTACAATGAGTAGGTAAATCTTATCTTTAACAAAGTACGTCAAAAGTATATAATTACGAGTACTTTTTATTCTGCTTATTTAACAGTGACTAAGTATCTACCTATAATTCTCACTACAAACACAAAGCGAAACTACAGCTCATTAGCCTTAACTTAAATAACATTTACATTTAACTACACTCCCCAATAAAACACACTTAACTATGCTTCCATCTTTGAAAATGTCAGCACATCGCAGATCCAACAAGGATATAATGCAATTAATTTTTTTTTGTGTTGTCAATTTCGTTCGTCGTCTTTTTCACTGCTGCATTGCATACAAATACAAAGACAAATTTTACTAATACTATCGTGATTAAAACATTAGGTACTCTTTAGCTTTGTAGCAGCGTACTCATAATTTCTCTAATTTGACACTAATCAGAAGGAACACATTTCGCTTACTTCATTTAAATCTTTCATTTTCTTTATTCTGTGAATGAACGTTTTTGTTTGTTCATCTCATTATACTAGCTTAAAGATGTCTGTCTGTTTGTCTGTCACTTTCAGATAAATAGGAACAAAAAAAGTAAAGAAGGATAACGAGCACAAGTAGCTAACTGGCAAGGCAAACTTTTAACCCCTCATCTGAAATTTATGTGCATCCTTCAATGCTCCATAATTTTCCTTTTTTTTGTTGAATTTTTAATTTTTTTTTTTTTTGGTGCTCTTTTTCTTTTGTTGTTGGGACAGTTATAAATAAAAAAGGGCTTTTTGCTTGTTAATAAGATAAGATAGGTATACAAATGTATATGCATTCAGAATAAAATCGACCTCAGCATGATAAACAAATAATGTAATTCTGTCTATCTTTCCTAAACTGACGCTTGGCCTTGGGTCAGTAGAAAAAGGGTCACAATTGGGAGAACAAATTAAAAAAATAATCGAAAAATTACATTTGGAAAACAAAAAAAGAAATGTGTGTAGATATACCTACAACAGATTTTGAGGAAACGAATATTTTACCCAAACAAAACAAGTCAACGAAAAATCGTGATATCATAAATTTGATATTAGTTCAATATGTATACGAAGAAAGATGCAGACACTCATATTAGATCAGCATCCGCCTACACTTCGTTTCAGGGAAACTAACAATATAGTATTATGTTTATCCCATAAAAAAAAACTCATTCCTCTATTAAGACAGTCGAGGGCTGATACAGGATAGAGAGGCGGTACCGCTTATTTACCACGTCTGCCGTAGAACTGTGGATAGGCGAATTCTTTATAGCCGAGACGGCGTCGTCGTCGTCATCGCACAAGGAGGAGCTGAGCGACTTCGGTTCAATAGAACTTTGTCCGATAGTGACCGAGGAGATAGGATGAAGCAGGAGAATTAGTTTTGATCGCTTTACACAGATTCTGATAATTATTCAAGTTGACTAAGTTTTCTTGTCTTGGCCGACTTACATAAGTTTTAAGTAAAAAACTACAAAATCAAACAGTGGTTCATAAGTATAGTTGTTGTAAGTAGTTTTAAAGCGCAGTACACATATCTAAGGGATAATACTGCGCAGCTTTGTCAGAAATTTAAAAATGACTGCCTTTGTGATTTTGAAGTATACAAAAACAAATCTGTGGTGAATTAAATTAATTTTACTATGGATTTTGACATCATGCGCAGAACTGAACAGAAATGAAAACGCTAGTGATATTACCTGTAATATACATATACGTAGTATCTTGGTTAAATAGTAGGTACTTTTAAGTAGTCTAGTTTCATAGTGGAAGTTTAAACTCCGTTTTTGGTTTAAACTATAGTTCAACAATTTATAGGTTTCACAGTTTTGTTTAAACCCTGAACTGAGTTCAATTTGTAGTTTAAGTTAAACGACATTTATTTTTGCACAATTACGGGTTGATTTTCAATTTTTTTTAATTTCGAAAGCCCAAAATAATTGTAACTATTTCGCGTTTTCTTTGCTTCAGAAATAGAACGAATAGACAAGAAAAGCTCCGTACTGATGGCAATACGTCACTTGACGAAGCAAAAACGTACATTGCTGCCAACTCCTTTTCATAAAATCTAGTTAAACGAAGTTCAACTAATCAGAATTCTGAAGATCAGATTTCACTTTGAAACCGGACGAGTTAAAAAAAATTTAAACTCAGTTTAAGGTTTAGCTGATCTCTAGTGGTTCAGAAGTAAAGTTGTTGTAAGTAGTTTTAAAGCGCAGTACACATATCTAAGGGATTATACTGCGCAGGTTTGTCAGCTGTCGAATTTACTTCATTTTTAGAAAAATATAAGGAATTAAGGGACATACAGCCAACTAAGGGTTTCAACAGATATTTCCATAAATTGATAAAGCTATGTTAAAAAACGATTCGTCGTTTAGGCTGTAGATGAGGTGATAGACAGGCAGCTATGTAGGTGCGAGACCCACATTTTTTGTATTACCTTTTTTCGAAATGTCAACTTTCATCAAAAACTAGAGTTTGTTTTTTTAGTAAATGCATAAATTGCATGTACAACGAACGTACGAGTATGAAGAGCCTAACTATAATATCACGATTGAAAACTGTGCCCTGAACTCCTAAAAGCAGTCTAGAAAACAATTTACAAATTGTATTCGGTATTTTTGTTATTTTGCCATAAACCATTTTGATATCATACATTTTTTTTTCAATTCTAGTCAAATCTTTCATTGTATTAAACAAAAAATATTCACACTTTATCCAAAATTGTAGTTGAAAACCTTTATTCTTTCTACACTGCCTTATGAATTGTTCTCTCTATTTCTGTTGAAGCACCATTACCATTAGGTTTACATAAATAATGCATCCGCGCTGCGACTCACTCGGTTGGTTGGTTGGCTTGACTGTGAGCTACAGAGCACCTGCCATTAGTTCACATACAAAAAAATGGTAACGATTTCCTGTTCCTGCAGTTAACAGAACACGTATAGACATTATTACATACTGAGCCTTTTTGCATCATCCAATATGGCGACGTGATTGAGTGCACAAGGATATTCATGCATATATTTTCTTGTAAATATAATCCCCATCTGTTTTCCTATAATATTCCTTTAAAATAACACCAAAGGACGAAAAAGTGACGAACGTAGGAATGATGATTCGCGAGCGTGCTCAACTCTTCAATTTATGATCGCATATCGATGGAAATCATCTACTTTTCGTATACATATGAGTTCGGCACGTTCCGTCCGTGTTACGGTCCTGTATGCCTTATATATGGTATAAATTCATGGGCTTGCCTGTTGGGTGATTTATATGGCAAAGTGTCAGGCAGGTCTCTCTTTGGCACACCCCCACTTACCGCACCGGTAGCAGAATGAAGGACCATTATCCTGGTTCTGGTTATGGTTGGTGTTGGGCGGACGTGGATCTGCCTGTCATGTCAGCTTTGCTTAAAAAGAGGATTTATCTATTTTCGGTGTTGGATATGTGTATTTACAAATGATTGTGTATTTATTATGTAAAGCTGAGAGACGCAAGAGGTAAAAAAAAAAGTTAGGTACATGTTTCCACTTTTATATAATTTTATTTTTTTATTGCAATCTACTTTGTATTTATTAGTTTTTTTTTGTTGTGGGGCTTGAAAATTTCATTGTCATGGTGGGTGGTTGGCTGAATGTTAATGTGTGTTTTTTTTTTTTTGTAAACCTGTTACAAGGTGATTGATTGATGATATCATTTAAGGAAATGAGGTCATACATTATGTTGAAGGAGCCAGGTAGTGTATAGATATTTAAATTAAATCCACCACCCTGATGGAATGTGTGTTTTATACGATTTAATTCCAGTTAAATAAGATGTTTGCTTTATTGTTAAGAATCAACCTGCTTATGGCATTGAAAGGTACAATTTGAGAGTACTTTGACTGAACATTTAATTTAAGTTAAAAGTACGACTTGAGAGAAAATGCACTTGTGGTTCAAAACTTAATTATTACTTACCTATTACCTTTTTTCAGAAGTAAGTTTTACGTAATGTTATTATAAGAAAATGTGAGAGACGTAACATATGTTACACAAACATGGATTACTTCCTTGAACTAGTATTGCCCAGTATCGACCTCTAAAAACTGATATTGACACATTCTAGAGTCTAGACAAACCAGGAAAAAACATAAGCAACTTGAGTGGGTACCTATGAGGAGAAACAAAACCAAAGCATTCAAGCACCCTTGGTTGTTGATTACTCAACCCATTACTTAAATTTTAATTTTCTCAACCTAACGGTAAATTATAAATTTCAATTTTTGTACCAGAAATTTCAAGCTTTGACACCCACCCCTCAAAAACCATTTCCCAAGAATATATAAACTTGTGACTCTCAGTCTTTACAAAATGTATCATAAAATTCATCGAGCCCTTACCGCTATTTTATCGCAAGCGAAATTTTTAACAAAATCAAGTTATTTATGCAATTTGATAGGTAATACTATTATACATCTATCTACATTAATAGTTTTCCAATAAAACTTATTAAAAAAAAGTTACAGAGAAAAGAAAATGTATCGTAAGCGACACTCATATTATCAGTTAACAGCTAAATATCGCATATGCCATAGATTGTTTTTGCTATTTAATCAACTTTGCTTCATTGTTGACCAAAGTGATGCTGCTTTTTTATCTGTTTACATAAATGGCGGATCCAAAAGGGGAGGGGGGGTTGTTCAAAGGGGTCATTATCCCCCTGTGAGATTCGATTTTTGTTTTTGTATGTGAGTTGCGTTAAATATGGAATTAAAGCTAGAGCGCTTATGGTCATGATCCCCGCTGGGTTTTTTTTTCATTTTGGAATTTCTTAGAGTTCCTTGAAAATGTTTCCATTTGAGCTTCATTCCCATGCCCAGGCAAGAGGCAGAGTCAAAGTAAAAAATAACTTTATTGAATTGGAAAAGCGATGTTTTTCATGTTTAATTTCGGGTTTTATTGGCCAATAACGTTTAAATTCATATTTTGGGTATTTCTGTCTGCAATATTATTTGTTACGCGATGAAGGAATATGTTCTAAAGTCCCTTTAAGAAACTTTGAAAGATTCAGAAATTTCTGAAAACCACGAATATTTTGACTTTTTATTTTTTTGTTCACTAGGGTGATGCTTGGAATGAAATAGGTACTTCGTCTAATGTTTATTCAAGCCATTATAATTTGAGTTCCATGTACGAATAGCTATGATGGTGATGGATCGAAAAGGCTTTGAAAAATCCGAAGATTTGAATTTGTATTTAATCCTCTGGAAGAAGGCGTTGTTGGCACTTTTAAGTGACTTTTTGAACTTAATACCTGATCTATATACATACAAATAAAATAATTGTTCTTTCCATATCTATAAAGACGCAATCTATCAAATTCCTTTGGAAGATGTCTGTAATGTCGATAGTTATTGATAGACAACACATCAAGTAATAATGTAAGTGAATACAGACTATGGATGGTCCAATGCCAGAGAATCCATCCAAAAATTGGTTCAGGTCTTCAATGGTAGATAGGTTTATCACTTATGCATTATGTCCACAAAGATGTGTCACTAGACGTAGAGAAAGTTACTGATCGGTTCATAAAACAAAAATTAAAAATTAATCTCGTGCTTTAAGAGAAAGTATAAAACCATATTACTGTACATATATTACTTTTGATTCTTATTAGTTATTTTTTTGTTTTAAGTAATTTCTTATGGGAGATTTGACCCAACCAAATATGCTCTTTTTTTTGATTATACTGTGTTAACTACTTGCTACTATACATTTTTGAGTGCTAAATTTCGAAAAGCTGTATTTTGGAAACATAAATTGGGGTCAAATTGAAGAAAATTTTCTTTTTCATAAAAATACAATTTTTTTTGCTATTTTTTAAACTTATTGTAAGCCCCAAAACTTGATCATAAGCTAGTAAGTAGTGAACACCAAAAGTATCGTAAACGCCAAAAATGTCAAAGACAACGTAAATTTGGCAACAGCAGTATTTTGTTTATATTCACTTAATTCCATTTACAAAAATATAACGAAATACTCAAAATCAACTCGTTCCGTTTTGCAGTTTAGGAGAAAAACAAAAAAATGTGTTTCCTGTAAAATTTACATTTTGTCGCGGTTAGGGCTCGTCATGTTTTCTGTTTTATTAAAAGATGTTTTATTTTAACAATTAACGCGCGCTCAAGGGTTTTGACTAGACAGGGTACCCTTATTATGAATAACCCAGTGTGAGCTTAAGGGAAAGAGGATAGGATAAATAAGGAAGTAACGATGGCGATATGCACATTGTTTTTGAATTGCTGAATATCACAATGGGATAGTGGATTAGAGTTAGAAAGCAATCCATATGTGAGTTGTGCGGCTAAAGAAGGCTGTAGTACGTTTGAATTAAGGCTTTAGGGAAAATTGATGGGTATTCCTGGAAGCGCGATTATTACGGTAAAATCGTTTTAAAGTAGGAAGAAAACTAAACCTATTATTCAATTGAGCACTGTTACTAAAAGTATCGATTATAGCGATTCTTTGGTAAAACAACATAATAAGAAATACATAAGTTGATTAAAAGACTTCTGAAATTGTTTTCACACCTAAAACGAAATGTGCATCTGTTTTTTGTTAAAACAATTTCTGTAAAATTTTGAAATCATTTTTAAGATACAACTTTGGCCGATTTTAAGTATTTATTAATGTGCAATAAAAAAGAAACTCAACCAAATCATCAATCCGCTTTTGAAATTTCATATTTACAAAAAATCATTTAAATGAAAAAATGTTTTAAGAAGCTTCTGTTTTATTTGTTCAGTCAATGAAAAATTCGAAAACAAAAAAAAAAAAAAACTGTATAGGTGTTACGTACAAAATCTTGTTATTTATATTAAACAGTTTTACGCAAATAAAAAAAAAAAAACTTTGTTTACGAAGTAGTTTAAAAAAAGATCAACATTTTTTTTTTTTGAAATCGAACAAATTTAATTTTGGTAAATTTTAGTAAAAATTTATAAAAAATACAAACCGATCACCAACTGCTCGGCGATTTTATTCGGCCATACAAACTTATTCCTTGTTCCAAACAAACAAAAAAAAACACAATAGTTTAAAGTGGAAAAGTTTATAAGAAAACTATTTTGATTTCCATCACAGTCAAAGCTCCGGCTCACCTCACATCCCTGATTAAGACTGATTCTCGATATATACTATTCTTAGAAGAAGCTTTATCTTTCGTTTATATAAGTTCTTTTATAATCTTATATAAGATAAATAAATAAATACATCGACTATAGAGTTATAATATTCATGCATTTCCATACAAACTTATTACTATTTGTAGAACAACAAAAATGATCAAAAGTAAAACTAATTTTTATCTTAAAAACATTTACGAAAACATTTTTCTGGTTCTGAAAAAAAATTTAAAAAAGGGTCGGGGGAAGTTTGGAATGGTGGAGTTTGGTTACTGAACATACAGATACACTGATTTATGATACTAAGACTGAGTGATGCTATGATGATTATTACTCCAAAAGATTTCGATTGGCTGTTCCGACTAATTGGACGTATGTACAAATCGAGAAACTTATAGGTCTTGCATATTGAGGTGACGGATTATATCTAATAAATTTAAAAACAAATTACAAAATAATAATTTCACAATAAAAAAAATGTTCCACATACGCCATAGTGACCCAACATTGCTTTCATTTTTTATTGCGCGAAAAAACGTCAAAGTGATCTTCATATAAACCATTCAATTCCATTCAATTTTTAATTGGGGGTAACTCAAAACGTCTGTCAGTTAAATTTGCCAACTCAAGGAGTCAAGGACCTTTAAATTGAGATACATTTTAAGAGATTTCATCTAGAATCCAATTGATAAACTAATAATTACATCCCCGACTGTTGTCGGGTTTTTCAGTAGTTTCGCGTTACTAAAATGTTTGTAAAACCTTTAAATCGCTTCTTATACATTTGAAAAAGTGACCACTAGAATAAAATATAAAAATACCTAACAACATCGCGTCATTTAACGTCTGCCAGGTACATTTTAATTTTTTTGGAGCCAAGAACGTTCAATTGGATACATTTAAAGAGGTTCCCTCCAAAATCTCAACACTAAAAAAAAAGAGTAAGAATCCGCGATTTATATCGCGTCTTCCAACTGTTGGGTGAATCTCAAAACGTCTTGTTTGTATGTATCAACTGGTAGTCAAAACCTTCCGATTGCGATATATTTTGGTGAAAATATAGCATATATCTATCTAAACATTTCTCATAAAAACGTCTGTCATTTACTGTACACATTCGTGAGTACCTACCGTTAAAATCCTGTTTGAGATTTTAATAACCAATTCAAACTATTAGACATATTTTAATTTCACTCACTCACAGTCACTATAGTAAGCTTCAATCAATAAAAGTTTAAACACACAAAATAATGAATCCCTGTGCTTAAGCTAAATTAAACCGCACATTTACCAATTTCACTTTGAGTTTTTGTGCTCTCAAGGGATTATCATCAATGTGACTGGCAAATGGCAATATAAGCAAAGTATTTTCATTTCCATTCACCCAACACACCCCCAACAGACATATCTAGAAGGTAAGGTAACTTTTTAAATGTCAGAAAAAGGAATGTTTCGATGCGATATGAAATTGAATCCGGATTTAATGTAAATCCCATGTGTGAAAGTGTGTAGTATCGAGCAAAAACCACTTATGTGAATATGTTTGTAATATATTTGAGTATATGTACTGACAACACTTAACACATATAAATGTACCATATCAGAGAAAATTGGCCGACTGCCAGGATGCATCCTTTGGGATTTCACTCATTCATCGCTATATCGTTCGATCGGTAAACCTACCTACCAATAGGTAGAAGAAATACAATGCTTTCGTTTTTGTTATAGTATAGTGCACATTCACAATGTAAAATCAATTTTCACGCCATTGTGAATGCTTTATTAAGCATAAGCATTGACTGCAACAATCTACCAAAGTATATGGCTGGAGGGTTAGGGATCGCGGCGATTAAAGTTTTAACGGAATTTATCTGAGAACTTCAGGTACGATGGTGCACGAACACTTGCATTTGCACAATGTGTCAGGTATTTAGCTTTAAGTTCGCTGTTATGTACGTCAACGGAATGGTACTCAGTCTTATCACAGCACCCAAGTAAAGCCATAATTATTTTACATGGGATTAACCAGCTTTACACATTGTCTTCAAGTGGCCCCTATGCTATGGGATGAACAATGGCTGGTTTTGTATTTCCTGGAGAGATAAAATATGTGTAAGGTTGGTTGAATAGCAATCGATATAAAAGCTATAATAAAATCGATTTTGAAAATTGATACATTCACTGTTGATTTTTTGTTTGCGTAAATTATATCATATACTAATTTCTAATGCAATATTTTTTTGGTTAACTTTAAAATACACAATTGCAAAATTGTGACTTAATCAACTAAGTAAATGATGAGATATTCCGTTATTGATTACACGTACGAAGTGTAATCAAAACCGTTTGAGCCGTTTTTGAGAAAACTTGATAAAACTGAGATCGTTGTACGACAGCTATCCGATAAGCTAGAAAAATAATTTCATTCATCATTAAGCAAAATCCCTCAATCCGTCTAGGCTCTAGTTCGATGTACATCTGGACGCACACGCATTATTAAGTTTTAACGTCTGGGGGGCCGGCCCTCCGTCTGGCCGTCCATCCGTCTGGCCGTCCGTCCGTCTGGCCGGTCGTCCCTTCATATGACTGTCTACACAAGCCGGCACACAGTGGGGCACGTTGTATGGGAGCGTTAAAAAAACTCTCTAAACACTTGAATAAACTACAGAACAGATTTTGATGGAATTATAATTGACAGTTTGATTAACCAAAATAATCTTCGCCCACTGCCACGCCCATTTTATTTAAAAAAAAAGTATTTTTTCGTAAAAACTAACAGAAATTTGCATGTTGTTTAATTTAACGTTATACAAATTAATACATTTTGGAAATCCGACTAGGGAATGATTTTAACACGCCCATTTTGTGGGTGTTTTTCTTGCCTTTTTTGTATGGAGCAAGTCGTGGTTCGATAACATCATAACCATCCTTTCCATTTTACTGAACTTTTCAGGCATGGACAGCATAAGGAACTATCACAAAGACTTTTTGTCCACTGATGCTACCATAGAGATAATAGAGATTTATGTAAAGCCAATATTTTAAATTCTTTATACATTTTAAATGTTAAACTGTAAATAAAATATAAATTATATTATGATATTTTATATTAGGTATTTTTTGTACATATTATTTGATCAATCTAAAAAAGTTATTGTACTTGATAGACGTTTTCAGATGCGTTTTCTACTGAAAATATTTGCTTACACACTACATACTCTGCCAAAAACAACAGACCCGGGGAGCCGAGAGGAGCTAGTATACTTTAAACCTTATGAGACTAAAGACAGGAGACAGCATTGAGTTTTAGAAGCATTAAATTCTACGCGGTTTTTGACTCCCCATTGGCCAATGCTGTCGAGATCAGAATTTAATTAGCTTATCATACGCTGCCGTTCAAGTTCCACATCCGAAGGACATGGATGAGAATCTGTAAACGAATATGAGAAGCTGAGGGTAATATCGTCAGCGAAACAATTTAATGGATTAGAAGTTTCAGACAGAAGATCATTTATAAAAATAAGGAAGAGAGTCGGAGACAAAACGGAGCCCTGGGGCACACCAGCATTTATTTTGTGGATTTCAGACTTGAAACCGTCCAATACAACTTGTATTGAACGGTCCGAAAGGTTATTTCTAATCCAACGAAGAGGAGATTCATCGAAACCAAATGCGCGCATTTTCGATAAGAGAGCTTGGTGCCAAACTCTATCAAACGCTTTTGAAATATCAAGTGCAATAATCTAACTTTCTCCAAAACGATGTAAAGATTTGTTCCACTGTTCGGTGAGATATACCATCAAATCACCAGTGGACCTATTGCTACGAAAGCCGTACTGCCGGTCATTAAGAAGCTTTCATTCCACGAGATATTTCTTGAGCTGGAAATTAATCAGCATTTCCATGACCTTGGAAAGAAGGGACGTAATTGCAATTGGTTGATAGTTAGAGGGTGAAGAAGATACGCCTTTTTTAGGGACAGGCTGGACAAATGCTGTTTTCCATCCACTCGAAAAGAGACCAGTAGAGTAGGACAGATGAAAAAGCTTACGCAGTGGTTTTGCCAGCGTTGAAGAACACCTCTTCAGAACGATGGGGCCAGCGGATTTGTGTACATCGAGATCTTTTAGAACTCTAGCAAACTGCACGAGTGCGAAAGAAGATTTGTCCCATAAAATTATTTACGCTCTCAAGTACAGAAGGAGTCATAACACTTTCTGGCAGCGTCGAATTAACAGCAAACTGTGTACAATTTGGTCTTTTTCAGTACAATTTTTTTTCAGTTTTCAGTACAATCGACAAAAGTCAATTTTCATCACTGGTTGGAACCGAGGACGAGGTGGTGTTTCGTATGTTTTTTACAAATGACCAAACATTTTTACTACCTTTGGGACATTGTAGTATTTTATGCCGTAATTTTTGATCATACAAAAATTTGGTTCTTCGAATATGAAAGTTACAGGTCTTTCTAGCTTGTTAAAACTTTTTCCGGTTTTCCTCAATAGGGTTGGCTTTATAACATCGGAAGCTTACTTCTCTTACCCTAATAACCTCTTTACAGCTCGAATCAAACCATGAGTTTTCTTTGGGTTTGATAGATTTCACCCTATTCGGGATAAAATTTCTCATTCCACAAAGAATCAAGTTTGTTATCATATCTGCACTGGCGTCAACATCACTATCGAGGAAGCATAGTGACCAGTTAAAGCTCTTGAAGAAATTATTGAGACCGTCCCAGTTGGCTTTCTCGTATTGCCAAACGGTTCTCTTTGGAATTTTTTCTTTAACTGTGATTTGGTGGCATGAGAAATTCGCAGATATGGTCAGATGAGCCTAGAGGAGATAATACACTCATAGTGTATTTATTAGGTTCATAGGTAAAGAACAAGTCAAGAGTGTTGGCGATTTGACCTGCAACGTCAGGAATCCGAGTAGGCTCGTCAACAAGCTGAGTCAGGTGGTTTAACTCAGCAAAAATCTCGACATACCTTCCTTCGGGTGTTGTCTGACCAGAATAGCGTAGCCACGAAGAATTGTGTACATTGAATTCGCCCGTAACAACGATTTCACTGTGCGGATAATGGGAAACAATTCTCAGGGTTGCGAGACCATGGTGTAAGAAAAATAGAGGCACTAAGCTATAACCAGGTATGCTAATGCCCCTGCCACAGCTCGCTTCGTTCTGCCGACAATGTCTATGTCATCCGCATATGCAAGCAATTGAACGGACTTTTGATAGATTGTACCGCTGGTGTTGACATGTGCGTTGCGTACAATGGCTTCAAGAACGATGTTGAATAGGTTGCATGATAACGCGTCGCCTTGCCTCAATCCTTTCTCAACATCAAAGGAATCGGTGGTGTTCTCACCAATTTTGACGGAGCAGCGAGATTTCTCCATCGTCATCCTGCACAGGCGGAAATCTGCCACGGGGCAAAAAATCTGCCGCGGGGCAAAAAATCTGCCTCTAGGCAAAAAATCTGCCGCGGGGCAAAAAATCTGCCGCGGGGCAAAAAATCTGCCGCGGGGCAAAAAATCTGCCGCGGGGCAAAAAAACTGCCGTGGGGCAAAAAATCTGCCACGGGGCAAAAAATCTGCCACGGGGCAAAAAATCTGCCGCGGGGCAAAGAATCTGCCTCTAGGCAAAAAATCTGCCGCGGGGCAAAAAATCTGCCGCGGGGCAAAAAATCTGCCGCGGGGCAAAAAAACTGCCGTGGGGCAAAAAATCTGCCGCGGGGCAAAAAAACTACCGTGGGGCAAAAAATCTGCCGCGGGGCAAAAAAACTGCCGTGGGGCAAAAAATCTGCCGCGGGGCAAAAAATCTGCCGCGGGGCAAAAAATCTGCCACGGGGCAAAAAATCTGCCGCGGGGCAAAAAAACTGCCGTGGGGCAAAAAATCTGCTGCGGGGCAAAAAATCTGCTACGGGGCAAACAATCTGCCACGGGGCAAAAAATCTGTCGCGGGGCAAAAAATCTGCCTCTAGCCAAAAATCTGCCGCGGGGCAAAAAATCTGCCGCGAGGCAAAAAATCTGCTGCGGGGCAAAAAATCTGCCGCGGGGCAAAAAATCTGCCGCGGGGTAAAAAATCTGCCGTGGGGCAAAAAATCTGCCGCGGGGCAAAAAATCTGCCGCGGGGCAAAAAATCTGCCGCAGGGCAAAAAATCTGCCGCGGGGCAAAAAAACTGCCGCGGGGCAAAAAATCTGCCTCTAGGCAAAAAATCTGCCGCGGGGCAAAAAATCTGCCGCGAGGCAAAAAATCTGCCGCGGGGCAAAAAATCTGCCGCGGGGTAAAAAATCTGCCGTGGGGCAAAAAATCTGCCGCGGGGCAAAAAAACTGCCGCGCGGGGCAAAAAATCTGCCACGGGGCAAAAAAACTGCCGTGGGGCAAAAAATCTGCCACGGGGCAAAAAATCTGCCGCGGGGCAAAAAAACTGCCGCGGGGCAAAAAATCTGCCGCGGGGCAAAAAATCTGCATCTAGGCAAAAAATCTGCCGCGGGGCAAAAAATCTGCCGCGGCGCAAAAAATCTGCCGCGGGGCAAAAAAACTGCCGTGGGGCAAAAAATCTGCCACGGGGCAAAAAAACTACCGTGGGGCAAAAAATCTGCCGCGGGGCAAAAAAACTGCCGTGGGGCAAAAAATCTGCCGCGGGGCAAAAAATCTGCCGCGGGGCAAAAAATCTGCCACGGGGCAAAAAATCTGCCGCGGGGCAAAAAAACTGCCGTGGGGCAAAAAATCTGCTGCGGGGCAAAAAATCTGCTACGGGGCAAACAATCTGCCACGGGGCAAAAAATCTGTCGCGGGGCAAAAAATCTGCCTCTAGCCAAAAATCTGCCGCGGGGCAAAAAATCTGCCGCGAGGCAAAAAATCTGCCGCGGGGCAAAAAATCTGCCGCGGGGTAAAAAATCTGCCGTGGGGCAAAAAATCTGCCGCGGGGCAAAAAATCTGCCGCGGGGCAAAAAATCTGCCGCAGGGCAAAAAATCTGCCGCGGGGCAAAAAAACTGCCGCGGGGCAAAAAATCTGCCTCTAGGCAAAAAATCTGCCGCGGGGCAAAAAATCTGCCGCGAGGCAAAAAATCTGCCGCGGGGCAAAAAATCTGCCGCGGGGTAAAAAATCTGCCGTGGGGCAAAAAATCTGCCGCGGGGCAAAAAATCTGCCGCGGGGCAAAAAAACTGCCGCGGGGCAAAAAATCTGCCGCTGGGCAAAAAATCTGCCGCGGGGCAAAAAATCTGCCTCTAGGCAAAAAATCTGGCGCGGGGCAAAAAATCTGCCACGGGGCAAAAAAACTGCCGTGGGGCAAAAAATCTGCCACGGGGCAAAAAAACTGCCGCGGGGCAAAAAATCTGCCGCGGGGCAAAAAATCTGCCGCGGGGCAAAAAAACTGCCGCGGGGCAAAAAATCTACAGTTACAGGTCTTTCTAGCTTGTTAAAACTTTTTCCGGTTTTCCTCAATAGGGTTGGCTTTATAACATCGGAAGCTTACTTCTCTTACCCTAATAACCTCTTTACAGCTCGAATCAAACCATGAGTTTTCTTTGGGTTTGATAGATTTCACCCTATTCGGGATAAAATTTCTCATTCCACAAAGAATCAAGTTTGTTATCATATCTGCACTGGCGTCAACATCACTATCGAGGAAGCATAGTGACCAGTTAAAGCTCTTGAAGAAATTATTGAGACCGTCCCAGTTGGCTTTCTCGTATTGCCAAACGGTTCTCTTTGGAATTTTTTCTTTAACTGTGATTTGGTGGCATGAGAAATTCGCAGATATGGTCAGATGAGCCTAGAGGAGATAATACACTCATAGTGTATTTATTAGGTTCATAGGTAAAGAACAAGTCAAGAGTGTTGGCGATTTGACCTGCAACGTCAGGAATCCGAGTAGGCTCGTCAACAAGCTGAGTCAGGTGGTTTAACTCAGCAAAAATCTCGACATACCTTCCTTCGGGTGTTGTCTGACCAGAATAGCGTAGCCACGAAGAATTGTGTACATTGAATTCGCCCGTAACAACGATTTCACTGTGCGGATAATGGGAAACAATTCTCAGGGTTGCGAGACCATGGTGTAAGAAAAATAGAGGCACTAAGCTATAACCAGGTATGCTAATGCCCCTGCCACAGCTCGCTTCGTTCTGCCGACAATGTCTATGTCATCCGCATATGCAAGCAATTGAACGGACTTTTGATAGATTGTACAGCTGGTGTTGACATGTGCGTTGCGTACAATGGCTTCAAGAACGATGTTGAATAGGTTGCATGATAACGCGTCGCCTTGCCTCAATCCTTTCTCAACATCAAAGGAATCGGTGGTGTTCTCACCAATTTTGACGGAGCAGCGAGATTTCTCCATCGTCATCCTGCACAGGCGGAAATCTGCCACGGGGCAAAAAATCTGCCGCGGGGCAAAAAATCTGCCTCTAGGCAAAAAATCTGCCGCGGGGCAAAAAATCTCCCGCGGGGCAAAAAATCTGCCGCGGGGCAAAAAATCTGCCGCGGGGCAAAAAAACTGCCGTGGGGCAAAAAATCTGCCACGGGGCAAAAAATCTGCCACGGGGCAAAAAATCTGCCGCGGGGCAAAGAATCTGCCTCTAGGCAAAAAATCTGCCGCGGGGCAAAAAATCTGCCGCGGGGCAAAAAATCTGCCGCGGGGCAAAAAATCTGCCACGGGGCAAAAAATCTGCCGCGGGGCAAAAAATCTGCCGCGGGGCAAAAAAACTGCCGTGGGGCAAAAAATCTGCCACGGGGCAAAAAAACTACCGTGGGGCAAAAAATCTGCCGCGGGGCAAAAAAACTGCCGTGGGGCAAAAAATCTGCCGCGGGGCAAAAAATCTGCCGCGGGGCAAAAAATCTGCCACGGGGCAAAAAATCTGCCGCGGGGCAAAAAAACTGCCGTGGGGCAAAAAATCTGCTGCGTGGCAAAAAATCTGCTACGGGGCAAACAATCTGCCACGGGGCAAAAAATCTGTCGCGGGGCAAAAAATCTGCCTCTAGCCAAAAATCTGCCGCGGGGCAAAAAATCCGCCGCGAGGCAAAAAATCTGCCGCGGGGCAAAAAATCTGCCGCGGGGTAAAAAATCTGCCGTGGGGCAAAAAATCTGCCGCGGGGCAAAAAATCTGCCGCGGGGCAAAAAATCTGCCGCAGGGCAAAAAATCTGCCGCGGGGCAAAAAAACTGCCGCGGGGCAAAAAATCTGCCTCTAGGCAAAAAATCTGCCGCGGGGCAAAAAATCTGCCGCGAGGCAAAAAATCTGCCGCGGGGCAAAAAATCTGCCGCGGGGTAAAAAATCTGCCGTGGGGCAAAAAATCTGCCGCGGGGCAAAAAATCTGCCGCGGGGCAAAAAAACTGCCGCGGGGCAAAAAATCTGCCGCTGGGCAAAAAATCTGCCGCGGGGCAAAAAAACTGCCGCGGGGCAAAAAACTGCCGTGGGGCAAAAAATCTGCCGCGGGGCAAAAAATCTGCCGCGGGGCAAAAAATCTGCCGTGGGGCAAAAAATCTGCCGCGGGGCAAAAAATCTGCCGCGGGGCAAAAAAACTGCCGCGGGGCAAAAAATCTGCCGCGGGGCAAAAAAAACTGCCGCGGGGCAAAAAATCTGCCGTGGGGCAAAAAATCTGCCACGGGGCAAAAAATCTGCCGTGGGGCAAAAAATCTGCCGCGGGGCAAAAAATCTGCCACGGGGCAAAAAATCTGCCGCGGGGCAAAAAAACTGCCGTGGGGCAAAAAATCTGCCGCGGGGCAAAAAATCTGCCGCGGGGCAAAAAATCTGCCGCGGGGCAAAAAATCTGCCGCGGGGCAAAAAATCTGCCGCGGTGCAAAAAATCTGCCACGGGGCAAAAAAACTACCGTGGGGCAAAAAATCTGCCGCGGGGCCAAAAACTGCCGTGGGGCAAAAAATCTGCCGCGGGGCAAAAAATCTGCCGCGGGGCAAAAAAACTGCCGTGGGGCAAAAAATCTGCCGCGGGGCAAAAAATCTGCCTCTAGGCAAAAAATCTGCCGCGGGGCAAAAAATCTGCCGTGGGGCAAAAAATCTGCCGCGAGGCAAGAAAACTGCCGCGGGGCAAATAATCTGTCGCGGGGCAAAAAAACTGCCGCGGGGCAAAAAAACTGCCGCGGGGCAAAAAATCTGCCTCTAGGCAAAAAATCTGCCGCGGGGCAAAAAATCTGCCGCGGGGCAAAAAATCTGCCGCGAGGCAAAAAATCTGCCGCGGGGCAAAAAATCTGCCGTGGGGCAAAAAATCTGCCGCGAGGCAAGAAAACTGCCGCGGGGCAAATAATCTGTCGCGGGGCAAAAAAACTGCCGCGGGGCAAAAAAACTGCCGTGGGGCAAAAAATCTGCCGCGGGGCAAAAAATCTGCCTCTAGGCAAAAAATCTGCCGCGGGGCAAAAAATCTGCCGCGGGGCAAAAAATCTGCCGCGGGGCAAATAATCTGCCTCTAGGCAAAAAATCTGCCGCGGGGCAAAAAATCTGCCGCGGGGCAAAAAATCTGCCGCGGGGCAAAAAATCTGCCTCGGGGCAAAAAAACTGCCGCGGGCAAAAAATCTGCCGCGGGGCAAAAAATCTGCCGCGGGGCAAAAAATCTGCCGCGGGGCAAAAAATCTGCCGCGAGGCAAAAAAACTGCCGCGGGGCAAAAAAACTGCCGCGGGGCAAAAAATCTACCGCGGGGCAAAATTGGTATCATTGGTAAGGTAGTTCATCATTGATAAATTAAAAGTCATTTTATGAGAAAAGTTGTGCCAAATTGAATTTTATTTTACCTAGAAATAATTTTTAAGTCAATAAGCTTTACTTTGGCATCAAAATAATCATTTATATTTTCTTCAAAATCTCTCAAAATTACCAATTATTATTTTCAATGATGGATTTTAATGATAGCCATTCGGCGTCAAAGTTGACAGTTTAGTTAAAATTCTTTTCAGTGTTAAACTAACCGAAATAAGTGGCCTATATATTAAAATTATATTGAAAATTTATTGTTAATAAAAAAAATTTCCATAGAGTTTGTTGAATCAGATATGTTCTTTATAGCAATTAGTTCTAACTCGATAATGTAGTAAAATTGGCAAACAAAATTAAAAAGAATGTCGAATTCTTATAAAAACACTAAAACATTTTTTAAATAACGGTACTTTTTGATTAGGCAAACATTAAAATTAGCTTTAAAGTGTTTTTCTTAGTTAAATCTATTCTTTACTCGAAACTGAAATTAAAAGTAAAAAATGTTTGCCTAAAATATTTCTGTGTGTTTATAAGTAGGTATGCACAATATTGAACCATTTTCTTTATGTTTAAAAGACTGTACACATGAGAGCGACCAAAGACCGACGAATGAATGAACAAATGGGATTTAAAACATTCATAAAGCCCAATTTTTTGGCAAAATCGAATTTTGCCGTCGACTTAACACTATTAATGAGTTTCTTTTCTGTATTAAAAAGAAAGTAATTAAAAGTACAAATACCTATACATGCCTATTATAGATATTGATAGGTAGTTCCAAAATGTTTGAGTACCTACCTAACTACCCACTGGTTTTGGATGTTTTTTCAGCGAATGACTTAGGGGGGTTTACTTAATATAAATCAAAATTATTTTAACTCGAACATAATCTTGAAATGTTTAACCGATTGCAAAAGTAATAGCCGACACTCTTTAAATATAAAACACGTCCGTTTTCTCTGATGGCTCGAATTCAACTGGAACTCGAATCTTTTTCTTTATTCCATATTTGCTTATTCTACTTCTTAACCTATCCGACAGCCAGTTTCCCCTCTTTCATATCACAAGTTTCTTGTTTTGTTTTCTTTTTATTTTTGACCGTTACAACTCGATCATCCTGACAATGTAATCGCCCCGACTTACGCCTAGTTGGTAAATTATTGTTAATCCAAGGTTTGATGTTAGCCACTTCCCATATACACTCATATGGGATTTGTGTCAATTGGAAACCTTCAACATCTTTTAACAAATACCTATAATTTTTTAAAACCTTAACCACCTCATAAGGTCCTTTGAATTTAGGAGCTATCTTCCTACATGCACCTGGAGTAGAGATAAAGTTCTTCACCACCACGTAGTCTCCTACTTTATATTCTTTATGAATCCTATTTTTATCTTTCATCTTTTTGTTTTATTCCTGTCCTTTTTCTATCTTTTGTCTGGCATCATCTCTCATTTGGTCTAAATTCCTATCAGTCTTTTGGTCACCCTCAGTATGTAAACTCTCTTTAAGGAAATCAATAACTACTCCTCTTTGGTCAACACCGAACAACAATTGACCGGGAGAGGTTCCGGTGCTTCCATGAACTGTGTTATTCATTGAAAACTCAATAGTTAGTAATACTCCATCTAGTGTCATCACTGCTCCTGCACTGGTCATTTTCGCAATCATTGGAGCGAGACTCCTATTCACCCGTTCCACCTGCCCATTTGCTTGTGGAGAACCCGTGGCAATCTTTATATGAGAGACATTGCTGGTGTTTAAGAATTGCCTGAATTCTTCAGATGTAAAAGCACTGCCTCGATCTGAAACAACTACTCTTGGGCGATACGAGTTAAAATAACTCTTCAAACAAGCAATAGCTTCTCTTTTATTGGTAGTCTTCACAGCGTACAGTCGGACAAATTTAGTTAAAGCATCAATTACCAGGAATACATACTTTTTGTTTCCACACTTCAGTGATACTGGACCAAAATGGTCAATGTGAATCGTTTCAAAAGGAACGCTTCCTTTGGGTATATTATGAAGCAGACCTTCATGCTTACCAAACTTGGGTGAAAACGTTTTACATTTTAAGCAGTTGCTGATGTGTTGCTTAACCTTCTCACTCATTTGAGGGAACCAAAAAGTATTGAGGATGTTGTTTAAAACTTTATCCCTACTAACATGACCTCGTGATATAACCGAAGGACATTATTTTCCATAGACTCTGGGACATAAAATAAAATTTGTTTTCCTACTTTCTTGTACACTAGTCCATTCCTCATTTCATACATTTTACTATCTCCTTTTTCAAGTTGTTGCCTAATTTTCTTTATACTCTCATCATTATTCTGTTGGATCGATAAATTCTGCTCAAAATTATTCTCTTCAAGAACTAATACATTTGATATTCTACTCAATGCATCAACGTGTTGCATTTTCGTACCATTTCGATGTTCCAATACATAATCGAAATTCTGTAACTCGAGAGCCCACCTTGCAATTCTTAGATTGACTTCTTTTTTATTAAGAGTCAGGGTTAGAGAATTACAATCAGGAATGATCTTGAATTTAAATCCATGAAGATAAACCCTAATTCTTCTCAACGCATAAATGATGGCCAATGTCTCGAGTTCAAAACTGTGGTACTTTGATTCATCATCTGTAGTTCGTTTTCAGAAATAAAAGATAGGATGAAATTTCCCATCACTCTTCTTTTGTAAAAGAATTGCACCGAAACCTGATGCAGTCGCATCACAGTGCAATTCAGTTTCATCCCTAGGGTTGTACAACGCTAAAACGGGGGATTCACTCATTTTTTGTTTCAACTCTTCAAAACGATCTAACTCCTCTTTTCTGAATTTAAAAACAGCGTCTTTTCGTATCAGGCTGTATATATGGTTGAGCAATCAACGAAAAATCCTTAATAAACCTCCTAAAATATGATCATAGGCCCAAGAAACTATGGACTGCTTTCACATTCTGAGGTATTGGGAAAGCCTTTATTGACTGTACTCCTTTATCGTCCGGTTTGATACCCTCATTTGTAATGTAGTAACCTAAATATCGTATCTGTAATACCATGAACTGACATTTATCCAACCTCAACTGTAACCTATTTCGTACCAATCTTTCAAAAACTTCAAAAAATGTTCTTCCTCAGATTCTGTTGCTATCATTATATCGTCAATGTAAATAGTTACCTTTCCTTTCCTTATTAGATCTTCAAAAACTTTATTAATATACCTTTGAAATTCGCATGGTGCATTCCTTAACCCAAAGGGCATTTTCAAGTATTCATATTGACCCATAGGAGTCACAAAGGCAGTATATTTTCATTCACACTAATATGATGGAACGCACTCTTCAGGTCTATCAAAGTAAATATCTTTTTATTAACTAACCCATCCAGCAAGTCATCTATCAATGGGATGGGTTAGTTGTCTTTTTGCGTTACCTTATTTAAAGTTCGGTAATCTACACATAGCCTAATGTCTCCTGTCTTTTTCTTTACTAACACAACTGGTGAAGAGTTGTCCGACCTACTTTCTCGAATAACTCCCTGCTCCATAAGCTCATCTAAAATAACTTGTACCTGCTCTTTTTCGAAGTATGAAAGGCTTTTCGTCGTTTAACCGAAGCTTAATATCGTATTCAACTTCAGGCACTTCGGGCGAGAACAGTACAAATAATATTTTTTTATAATTTGAAAAAATCTTTCTTTAGTTTTATATGATAATTCATCATTTATTTAATAAAAACGATACATTAATACTAAATAATTTAAATACAATTTCTACATTTCTTACGAATTCTTCATCGGAGTCCGAGTTAACATATCCGATGGCTGGTCTGGTCAATGGGGGTTTTCTTTTCGGGCATTGGGCCGCCAAATGCCCCATTCCCGCACAAACATGGCACGCTCCTTGTGGCCTCCTTTTTTTTGCATTCGGAAGCCATGTGCCCCATCGAATTGCAATTGTAGCACCGGAATTGTCCACTGCCTCCGGTCGCCGGTCGTACTGCTGCTGATGTTGTTGGTGCTGTCTTCTTCTTCGTTGGATTCTTAATAGATTTGAACGCCTCCAATAATTGTGCCTTCCTCTTGAAGCACTGCAGCCCTGCTCCCGACGCAAGTGTCTCATCTGGTATGCCCTCTATTAGGTGTTCAACCATCTCTTCCTCATCAATTTTTAATCTATTACCAAGTATGATTTTTTCTTGGTAATAGCTTTGGAAGGTCTCACCTTGTAGCCACTTCCTGGCTTCGGACAATCGTTTAAGTCTTAGTTTCGAAGGACGGTCATCAAAAATTTGCCTCATTTCCGTCATTAGTTCGCCAAACACTACTGTCGTCATATCCTCTCGTGAGTGGAACCATTTTTGTGCTCTATCTTTCAACCTTAATGATACGGGCACCCTCATATTGTTGTCGTCTAGCTTGTACATCATCTGAACATTTTTTAATTGACGTTCAAAATGTTCAAACGACTCCCCTACAACGCTAAAATATCCAACTAGCTCTTTAATTTGATTTAAATTTTCGCTCTGTCATCATTCATTTGTCGCTCATTTTTTTCCTTCTCGCCATGGTTTCTCTTCTTCAGCAACTCATTTTCTCTCTTTAGTAAATTCTTCTCTCGTTCGTTCATTTCCATTTCTTTCTTTAATAATTCGAATTCCTTCTTCATTTGTTCTTTTTCATATGTTTTCTCTCCAGTCTTTTCTGCTTGTCTTTCTGTCGTTTTTTTATACATCCTGGTACTCGTCTCCATCGTCGTCGTCAGCTTCGTTTCGTGTTTGCTCCGATACTTCCATCATTCTCAGCACTAGCTCCGCCCTATTTCCACTGGTTTTCTTCCCCAACTTCCTCAGCGACGCTTTCAACTGCGCAACATTATAATTTTTTAAATTTTCTGCATCTGTCATCGTGGTTTGGTTCATTTTTTTTGTTACAGCCAACTGACAAAACAGGCACAGCCACGAATATAGGAACCGCGTACACAGAACACACAAGCGCTGATGACTAAAACCACGTACACGTAGCACACACTGATGTTGGTTGAGTTTCTTTATTAGTAAACGGGGGTTGTTTTTTCTTCTTTTTTTTCTATTTATCAAACGAATATTTTTTCCGCGATGAGCTTATGTAATTATTTTTTTCGCTTGGCGACGAGTTCTTTCTTATTATTATTTTATTCGAGTAATCGTACTTTGTTTTTTTTTTTTTCATTTGGCGAGTTCCTTTTTTTCGCGATATGGACTTATGGACTTACTGGGGTATGCCACTTCTGAAATTTTAACCGATAGTAAAAGTAATAGCCGACACTCTTCAAATATAAAACACGTGCGTTTTCTCTGATGACTCGAATTCAACTGGAACTCGAATCTTTTTCTTTATTCCATATTTGCTTATTCTACTTTTTCCAGTTCCCCTCTTTCATATCACAAGTTTCTTATTTTGTTTTCTTTTTATTTTTGACCGTTACACCACCTATAGGTGTGTAGTTTTTTTTTGTTCTATTTATGGTATTGATTATTACAATTACCATTTCATTATCATTATTTCAACATTATACATTATATAATTTATTCATTTAAATTCTTGGTTTAGCGGCGATAAACCTGCTAACTGAGAGGAATCGCCACTGATGGTTAGTGCGTTGGACTGTCACGCTGAAGGTCTGGGTTCGCTTCCCAGCCTCGTCCACATAAAAACTAAAAAGTTTTTTTCAGGACTACTGCCTGGGCGACCTGCATCGTGCCTGATCGGGAAACTATTGATTGCTCAGAACTTGGTCTGGGTCAGTAGCGCAACAATCAGTCACGATGAAGTGCTTGTTTTACCTCCTCGTGGTGGTCCCCGGGCAACTATTTATGTATCCCAATATACATAAATAGGCCAAAATTACAAGTGCGAAAAGGCCTAGCTTTCTAGGATAGGTTACGGAGGTTACCTCCGTAACTGAAATCAACCCGCTACCGAAACCAACACTACGCCTCGGATAATTAATGATAACTCGTTGACGACTTTTGGCTATTGTACCCGGACAAAGATTGGTTTCTGGAATGTGAAGACGCTTCTTGACAATGGAAAAGAAGGTCCTCAGAATGCCAGATTCCTGCAACTAGAGAAGGAATTCATGCGGTATAGGATGGACATCTTAGGGATAAGTGAAGTTAGATGGCTGGGTTCGGGGAAGTTCAAGTCACCAACCCGTAACACTGTACTATTCTATTCCGGAAAAACACCTGGAAGCGCTCGGGAATCTGGCGTTGGATTGCTGCTTTCCAAAACAGCTCTCAAAAGCCTAATTTCCTGGGAGCCTTTAGGTGACAGGATCCTGAAAGCCAGGTTCCGGACTAGAGTACGTCGCGTCACCATCATACAGTGTTACGCCCCAACTTTGCTCTCTTCTGATGAGGAGAAGGAGGCCTTTTATAACCGGCTGAGTGCTGCTTATGATAGCGTTCCACGAGGTGATATAGTTATGGTGATGGGAGACTTAAATGCCAAGGTTGGCAATGACAACACTGGGCTAAGGCATGTCATGGGAAAACATGGTGTTGGTAACCGAAACGACAATGGCGAACGATTTGTCGATTTCTGCAACGCCAACGGCCTTGTTATTGGAGGGACCATGTTCGAGCATAAGACGTGCCACAAAGTCAGTTGGGTGTCGACTGACAGACAAGCAACTTCCAACCAAATTGACCACTTCGCGATCAGCCGGCGTTTTAGAAGCAGTCTCCAGGACGTCCGTAACAGAAGAGGTGCTGACATGGGAATGGCCCGGGACCACCATCTGATGGTTGCTACCGTAAGATTGCGTACAGCTGCAGTTCGGAGATCCCAAGGAAACACTCGAATGCCCAAGTTTAATACAGATAGACTAAAGGATCCTGCAGTGCGCCAACAACTAGGGGACCACCTTTCACAAGGATTGAACGCAATCAGCAGCACGGAAACCACATCCATCGAAAATCATTGGTGTGCTGTGAAAAATGTGTTCATATCCGGTGCTGAAAGTATAGTCGGCCGGGCGCAAGGAAGAAATAGTGCTTGGCTTTCCGACGAAACTTGGGCAAGGATCGAAGAAAGGAAACACCTTAAAGCTCGCATCGCAGCTACCCAGCAGCAGGAAGAAACGAGCTTGAGTCTACGTACCGCATGAAGATGAGGGAAGTTCACCGTAGTGTGCGACGTGATAAGCGTAACTACATCAACGCACTGGCTACAGAAGCAGAAGAAGCCGCTAGTAGGTGTGACAGTAGGACCGTTTACAGAATTACCAAAGAGCTCACTGGTGTCCAGAGCTCTAAACAACACCTGGTTAAAGACAAAAACGGATCCCTGCTAATTTCGGATGAGGACCAGCTCATAAGGTGGAGGGAACACTTTTCTGCGGTTTTAAACCGCGTTTTCGCAAGTGAAGTGAACCCTATTCCCACTGAGCTACCCGAAGTAACAATTTCCCGAATACGCACCGTACCCCCCAGTAAAGAAGAAATTATCACCGCCATCAAAGCACTGAAGAACAACAAAGCGGTTGGACTTGACGGTATTCCTGCAGAGCTCTTAGGAGCAGCCCCAACGACATCGAGCGAGCTACTGCACCCACTTATTAAGAGAGCTTGGGAAGCAGAGAGCTTTCCTGAAGAGTGGAAAAAAGGAATGAATGTCAAGCTCCCAAAGAAAGGAGATCTCACACAGTGCGAAAACTGGAGAGGAATATGCGTTCTGCCTGCAGTAGCCAAGATAATAGCAAGGATAATATTGGACCGAATTAAAGACCACCTTGAAGACACACTCGACGCCGAACAAGCAGGTTTCCACACTGGATCTTCCTGTGTTGATCACATCAACACCTTGAGGATCATCATCGAACAGTGCGTTGAATATCGATCACCACTTCACCTGCTGTTCATCGATTTTGAAAAGGCGTTCGACAGTGTCAATAGAGAATTTATTTGGCTTGCTTTGCACAGGAGGGGCATCCCAGATAAATTGATTGCTATTATCAAGGCTACATATGATGGATCCAGGTATCACGTTTTGCACAAAGGTAGGCTGTCAGAGGAGTTTGAAATCCAAAGTGGAGTTAGGCAAGGCTGTATACTGTCACCAATACTGTTCCTGTTGGTGATAAGTGACGTACTGCACGCAGCTTTGTCAAATGGAAATGGAGGATTTCAGTGGACTCTGCAATCTCACCTCAAACATCTGGACTACGCAGACGACGTATGCTTACTCTCTCATAGGATCATGGATCTCCATCAAATGACAACAAGGGTGGAGAGAGAAGCAGAAATCGTAGGGCTTAAGATCAACTCGGCAAAAACTAAAAGGATCAGCCTTGGAACTTCCTCATCAATCCAAGTAAATATTTCTGGACAACCGGTAGAGATGGTAGAGGATTTCCAATATCTTGGGAGTATTATCTCTACGGGTGGCGGAACTGAACTGGACGTAAACAGCCGAATCAGAAAAGCAAAGGCTGTGTTCGGAATGCTGTCCAAAATATGGAGAAACAACTCTTTTAGCTTAAAGACCAAGCTACGACTGTTCCGCTCCAATGTTGAATCCGTTCTGCTTTACGGCTGCAGCACTTGGAAAGTCACTGAAATTGTCACTAGAAAGCTGCAAACTTTCGTTAATAGATGTCTACGAAACATCTTGAGGATTTTCTGGCCCAACCGTATCTCCAATGCCGAACTTCATGCGAGAACGGGTCAGGAGCCCATAGACTCCATTGTACGAAGAAGAAAGTGGCAGTGGATTGGCCATACGCTTCGAAAAGGCGATCGGTGCATTGCATCTCAAGCAATGCAGTGGAACCCGCTCACACAGGAGGGAAGACAAGTGGGCCGGCCTAGAAGTACATGGCGAAGAACGGTCGAACAGGAATCGGCACGACTGGGGAAAAGTTGGAGAGAGCTGAAATATATTTCAAGAAATCGTACACGATGGCGCGTAGGTGTAGTGGAGGCCCTATGTCCCGTAAGGGAAACATCACGGACGTAATAGGTCCGAGGACCTAAGTAAGTAAGTAAGTAAGGACTACTGCCTCTTTCGAGGAATTGACAAACCCTCCAACAGTATCACTTGTCATGAATAAGTGCTTCTCGTCTAGCCGTTTGGATTCGGCATACAATTGTAGATCCCTTCCATTCCTGTCAACACGCGCACACAGGAATGGTTGCGAGTTGTTAGTCACTAAGTCCTGGTTCTTCACGACCGTTGGGCCACTTAATTTATTTATTTTTAAAATATTATGTATAAGATTGTTTATTAATTGATTCCAACAATTAATTATTTAATAAACTGTTGTAGATTGCAACTGAAACAATTACAGCCGTATAATTATTCTTGTCAACTATCTTTCTTAACATCCTCTTTAAAAATCTACTACAGAACTTATTTCAAGTACAGAAACTCTTTCTTTGGCCGCACTTAACAAATGGGGATTATTCTGTTTTATTTTCTTCCCATTGTAATATTTAAACATTTTAAACATTTGCATTTTCTATTTAAAAAGTATCTATTTTTTCCTCACATTTTCATATAAAATTTCCCTCTCATGTATAGCAGCTGCTTTTCGCTAAGATACAAGTTTTATTCCGTTCCGGGTGTTATCCTTGTTGGCGTAAAATTGTTAAAGTTTATACATTTCCGCAGCAAAAATTATTATAACGATTTACTCGTGAATTATAATGAAACGATTACACATTTTCCTTTAAAAATGTCCTTGCCTTTGCAAATGTTTTATTACCATGAAACATAAGAAAAGCAAGACGACATACATACAACTTTAACACATTGATGTAATAGCTGCAGTGGTGGGTAATAGACTTCTTGATTTATGAATTCAATTCAAAAAGGATATAAATCTCGTCAATTGTTATTGAGGGACTAAATTACTTTTGGTTGCCTCTCTCTTTTGTAATGCTTGCTGTAAGCTATTTTACAACAATGAATACTTGCGTATGTTTCTACATATACTCGTAGATGGGGATGTGTATACATCGGATATTATTTTAGTCTGGAACAAGGACATTGATGGTACGTACGTAGGACCTCCAATTAGAGTAGTTATGATGTACATTACTTTCATTTTTGATTGAGTGTATGTGTGATGTCAAAACTATACATACGTACAACTGTTATGAGGTTTTTAATGACATTTCGAAAGCACCATAATGTTGCAATTTATGGAAGTAACCATTTTGTTGAGAATGAATGAAAGTATTTCAATATTGAATTAGTTTAAAAACAAACATAGTACAAAACGATTTCATTTCTAATTAGGGCTGGCCACGAGACGAGACCCTGCGAGACTTTTGTAATTCTCGCTCGGTTTCGTTAAAATCGAAAATTTTCAGTCTCGTCTCGGTCTCGTATAATTAAGTCTCGTCTCGGTCTCGTCTCGGTCTCGTCTCCGAAAAATACGATCTTCGGACAAACTGTTGATTATTGGAATGAAATATTTTCGATTATCGTTTGAATATGTGCAGAAGAAAATAAATATTTAACTGAAATTGAATGTTTTAATTAATTAGACTCTCTGTAAATTTCGGTCCAAATATATAGTCTCGTCTCGGTTACTTAAAAGGCAGTCTCGTCTTATCTCGGTCTCGTCATGCGAGACCGAGACTATTCTCGTCTCGTAGCCAGCCCTAGTTCTAATACATAGTTTAAGAGGTAGTCTTGTATAATGTTATATATTTTCGGATGAAAAATGTTTCACATTTCAGAGCTAAATATTATTTCTATTTTAAAACTAATTTAAATCAAAATTTATTGATTGGCAGTTGTACAATGTGTACATATACTTTATATTTTGGTTTTACTTGCTATAGGTGCATGTTGCTAGGGGCATATTAATTTCATGTCAAGTAAAAAAGTGGTTTCTGTCCGCATCCGTCGGTTTATGCATTTGTTTTACTATTACTGTATTACAGGGACTGTTTTAAGAACAAATCAAAATAAGATAAAATTAAACATATAATTTTTGTTTTGATTTAGCTACTCCCTTATTCCCAAAATACATTTTTTTCACGAAAGTCTCTAAGACCCTTTAAAATGTAATTTATTGCTATCAACACATCCAAAACAAATTTGCATTCAAAGTAATTTTTTTGAGTTTGGTAACCTTGGCTATCTTAAGTTGCCTACAGTTCCAGCTTTTCTCCTTTAACTCAATTTTCGGAAAAAGTAGGCGTCGTAGTGCCTTAAAACTTTCATACTCTTTGGAGTTGAAAAGTTGGAGTTGAAAAGTTGGAGTTGAAAAGATGGAGTTAAAAAGTTTGAGTTGGAGTTGCAGTTGGAGTTGGAGTCTGAGTCGGAGTTGGAATTGAAGAGTTGGAGTTAGAGTTGAAAAGTTTGAGTTGGAGTTGGAGTCGGAGTTGGAGTTAGAGTTGGAGTAAGAGTTGGAGTTTGAGCTGTAGTTGGAGCTGGAGTTGAAGTTAGTGAGTGAGTTAGTTAGTTTATATAACTTATAAAGTAACTAAGTTAGTTAGTTAAATAGTTAGTTAGTGAGTGAGTAAAAATTAGATTTTCGTGGTGTGGGAAAATTCACTGTAACGTCGATGTATCACACCATATGGAAAACTGAAGTTGAAAAATCGATGATTTTTTTCTCTTTAAATGCGATTTTTGACACAGATTCGAATTTTACAACGAACAGGCCTTTGCGTTGTTGTTTAAAATTTTACTGATTTTATCAATTTTTTTTATTGATTTCCGAAAAAAAAGCATGGAGCTAAATCTTTTTTTTTTTTTTTAATTTTCTTATAACAATATAAGGAACGTTTTATTTAATATTTAGCTCCGTAAACTTTCTATTGGTAAAAAAAAAACATCTTGCACGTTGAATTGATGGCTTTTTTATCGACCCTTTCTTAGTTTTGTTTTTAAACATAATTGGGTGGCGCAACGACTCGTGAAGATCTAAGGCCTAGTGACTAACAACACGCAACCATTCCTGTGTGCGTGTGTCGACAGGAATGGAAGGGATCTACAGTTTAATGCCGAATCCGAATCCGACGAGAAGCAGTTATTCATGACAAGTGATACTCTTAGAGGATTTGTCAATTCCTCGCAAGAGGTAGTAGCCTTGAAAAAAAACTTTTAAGTTTGTAGGTGGATGAGGCTGGGAAGTGAATTCAGACTACCAGCGTGATAGTCCAACGCACTATCCATTACGGTACGGGCTTTGTTTTTACCAAGAGTAATTTTACTTCGCTAGCTATTATACTTTCCAGTAGAACACGGACAAAAAATAATTTTTGGAAAGCGATTCAACACTAGTTTTTGATTCGCTTGCTTAATTATTTTTGTCGCTGTTGAAAAATAAAGAAAAATGTTTTAAATTGTAAAATAGGTCGCCAAAATTTTAGGTTAATGTTAAACTTTCAATTTAAACCTTATATGAAGTCGTTAAGGCAACAAAACCGAGCGGGAAAATTCTGTGCGGTTGAGTTCAGGTTTAAAATACCTATCCGTTAAAAATCTTAGATCAGGTATGAGTTGATTAGCTTTTCTGTACTTAAGCCTAGTACGCTGCTGATGCGAAACGAAATATTTCTTTGGTCTCCAACACGACACGAAATGCTTACGGAAGCCACAGCGAACAAATTCCCTTTGTAAGTGTCATACCAATTACAAAAAAAAAAAAATTACTGGTAATAGTTTTCCACTTTTCTCTTTCACTGAAAAAACACCCGTTCACCCCAGATATTTGTATGGACTCTTTTGATTCTTGTGTCTTACGGAAAATGAGACAAATATTTTGAGCTCTTTTCTATATAAAAGTAAGATTTTTCTTAAAGGGGTTTTTGTTTTAGGAACATGAGCTTTTTCAAGTATTCTAGAAAATTTCTAAAAATGACTTGGTACCAATAAGTTTTAGCCGAACTCAACTTATTAAGCGATGTTGTGCGTTTCTGGTTTCTCAATATTAGTAGAAGTGAAGTTGGATATATGATTTATGGAATACCAGCATTACGTCTGAAGTTGAATTTCGCCATCGCATCGCACTGGTGGGTGGTGGGATCACATTAACAAAAAAATCTGGAATATAAGAAAATTCGACGTATTTGAGAAAGATATCTTATTTGAGTAATATTACATGTTTTAAATTTAAGGCAATATCTTTGGTTTAATTCTACCTTATGTTATTTTACAGCGGTTATCTGAAATTATTTAGCTTAATATGGATATAATGAAAATTTATAAATAGAGAATCAAAGTTATTTTTGTTCTTTTTTTTAAAATACTGAATTTTTGGCATAAATAGAATTTTGAAAAGCTGAATTTTGCAAGTACACCATTTTGAATATTCAGAATTATGGACATACAAAAGTTTTGAAATACAGAATTCTGAAACACATTCAGTATTTTCAAACAAAATTCAAATAGAATTTCGGACACATAGAATTTTGAAATCCACAATTTTGACCCACACTCTTTTAATATTTTTCCATTATTTTCAAAGGAGAATGCCCAAAAATGTATGGGCGAAAAACCCAGAGTCGATTAAGAAAAGTCATACATGGTTTGAAAGGACATTAATTGTAGATGACAAATATGGAATCATTTTCTAAAAAAGTTATCCCCGGGACTCGATATGACAATTTAAAATTTTAAAAAACACAGTGTTTCTTTATGTAAAAAAAGTAAAATGGAAATTAAATAGGTTAATCAAAAGTCACTAAAATCAGCAGACACAAGATAATTATGTCTTCATTCATAAAATGGCGGTTGTCACTCATACCGCTACTCAACAGCTTCGAAAAAAATAGTTACCTACCTAAGCATGCCGGACAACAGTTTTAGGAAATAGTTTGTGCGTAAGGATTAAGAACCACTTATAAATCATTCGCATACTGTTATACTAATGAATAAATAAGACCTGTCTTTTCGGTACTACATAAATATGTAATTTTATAACTCCGAAATGAAAACGACAAACAACATTAAAAGAATGCAACACTCAAGGCAACATTACTCCTATACCTCCTTATACTGTTGCTACCTCACATTCCAAAAAAAATATAGCGTCCGCCACGCTTTTAACAATTTTTTTTTCAAAACCTTGTATTTTTGAGCAGTGCCTTATGAAAATCAATTTTTTCGTAAAATAGTTTTCGAAGCCTTGTCTTAATAGAAACTTGTTTTACGAAACTTTTGCGAATTACCATGTGCCGAGTAGATATAAAGGTATGTTTTTAAGCAATACCTGTTCTTTTCTGTACTGCCCTCACCAATCTTGTATACATGAAAAAATACCTTGCTATTAAAAATAAATAAATTGTCATAGCCAGCCCCGGGGATAACATTTAAACATAATAATTTCATATTTGATACCTTCAGTCAATGCCCTTTCAAACCATATATGTTTATTTCTTATCGACTCTGGGTTTTTTTTGGGCACTCTCCTTTGAAATATTCAAGTTGAATGAATGTTTTCGAAAGTAAGCGCTGACAATTCTTTTTCGATACCTTATTTGTGCATGTTAAGGTTCACTGATTTGTTATCATACCACCCGGACTATAATGAAAACAGGATACAAATTCAGTACCTAATGTTCCCTCTCACGGTTAACATCTGGCTGAGCAACACTAGCGAGCTACATACATAAATGCTTTGCTTATCCAATTTGGTTTTAACTTCAATATTGCGTTGAATAGTCCATTAGTCCTATTTAATCGGGTCAGCAATTGTATGGCTGATTAGGCAACTTAATGGATAACAATTTTCCACAATTCTTACACATAACGTAACGATTAGTAATTCAGGAAATCATCTCAGGACTATTATGTATATAATTTTTATATATTTTTTTTTTTGAGAATGGTGAATCGATATTCGGTTGATAGGAATTCAAGGCATTTTCAGTGGTCAGTCAAAAGCAGGCTCTTATTTTGATCTGATAATAGGTAGGAGAGATATACCTACATAAGTGTTACACTATTGATAGAACAATTTCCTTAAGAGGCACTCGATGATACAGAAACAGATGTATGTTTTAGGCTTCAAAAAAACATTAACTTCAAATCATTCTCGATTTGTAAAACACACACCCTCACTATACTGTATTGATGTTTGGTAAAGGTTACCCATGTTTATTATAAATTCCTGCTTCATACCAATTCCAAAACAACAACAACATCAAAAAAATAGCAAGAAAGGATTAACTCTGGTTTCTAAAACCCATAAAGATTGAATAGTGTAGTGAATTGGAATAATGAATTTTGTTTGTTTTTGGCAGATTTCAGAGCAAAAACAAATCTCTGCATCTGACATTACGTTAAAGAGGGACCTGTGATTAAGGGTTAACTTATGGCCGTATTTACTGAATGATAAGTGTTATGGGCATTTTGTTTATCCGGGTGAATCAAAGAATTGAAACATTTTTTGTTTTGTTTTGAGAGAGAATTTATTTCTATATAAAGAGAACTAATCGATAATATTGAGAAATATATTGTTGTGGTTGTTAAACGGATTTAGGAAATAAATTTTCCAATATTTGTTTTCACTTTTTCAAAATAATATATCGCTGTAAACGTCAAATAGTTCTTTATATGTATTTTGTATGGGTTTTCTAATCGATGTGAATCTAGTTCGAAGTTAGCGAAAAGCGTTTTGAATGCAGTTGATGACTAAAATAAAAAAATGCGAGTATTTTGTTCCATATAAACCGGTCTTTAAAAAAAAAAACATATCGTCGCCTGAGAATTGATTTGTTCCATACGCCACTTTTTTCGTTTTTGAGTTAGGAATGGATTCTATGGTAATTTACTATAAAAAAAAAATAAATCGATTGGCACGACGGCTCATGAAGAACCAGGGCCTAGTGACTAACAACTCGCAACCATTCCAGTGTGCGCCTTTCGACAGGAATGCAAGGGACCTACAATTTTATGCCGAATCCGAACGGCTAGACGAGAAGCACTTATTCGTGACAATTGATACTCTTGGAGGTTTTGTCAATTCCTCGCAAGAGGCAGTAGCCCTGAAAAAAAACTTTTTAGTTTTTAGATGGACGAGGCTGGGAAGCGATCCCAGACCTCCAGCGTGACAGTCGAACGCACTAACCGTTACGCTACGAGCTACTACGTAATTTTCTATGCTCTTTCTAAATCTGTGATCCGATTCGCGCTATGTCTTTCCAATCCCGAGACATCGATTTTGTTCCATATCCACCAAAATCAACCGTTTTTAGAATTGTTTTGTGCCATAAACCATTTTTTGGCGTTTGGGACAACTTTTCCATACAATTTTTCGCAGTTTTTTTGTGAGAATTGTTTTGTTCCACGTGCATATCACGGCGATAAAAGACAGAGAAAATACTAAGAAAGTTGAGAATTGGTTTGTCCTACGTGCACTTTTGTTAAAGAAATGCTATGTATGTGGGACAATGATCGCAAACAAAAGTTTAGTATTGTCTTGTGCCACCTCCATTAGAGTTGTGTAGATATTCGGAGACGATTGTATGAAATCAGCTAGTTGTGGCTTGAAGTTGACTGCCAAGGTGAAAGGACGTGCGATCGCGGATGTTTTTGAGTTTTTTTGTTGTAAAGGACACTGTTTCATCTGAACCTCGTTCTGTGGCCAGCGGTATCCTTAAGTAAGTACCTGCTTATTTTTCCAATTTATTTAAATAAATAATGAATCTGAAACATATATTTTTTTTTCAAATTAAGCATGTTTGATGGCGAATTATTGCCCAAGGATCTTAGTTCTTCCTCTTCGTCGTCGGGATATTTTTCAAGTAATTAAAACTTACTCAGTTATTTCAAGGTAAAACATTCTATGCTAACTGTTATTTTTCCATAAGGTGATGATTCAAGAGCTGATCTAAATTTAAATTATTCAGCTGACAGTAGTTGTGACAGCGAAATCCCAAGAACGTCAAAAACAAGTCAACAAAGCAGTAAAACGGCTTTAATTTCAGTTGTTTTGTTTTTTTTTTTTTTTAAGAAGAATGTTAAGTGTTTATTGTTTATTGGATTTGTTAAATAAAAACTTTATTGAAAAAAAGAGATGTAATCGATTTTCTTTTCAAATTTTATCATCCATTTCCATGCTTTCTTGCCTTTCAAATATTCATTAGATGAGAATTGCTTTGTGCCATATCCATTTTTTTGTGTTCCACGTGTATAGAAAAAAAAACATTTTCAAAATGTAGGAGGTGGGACACAAGTCAAAAAAGTGGACTTTTATGCTAATTTACGTATCTTGTTAATGGCTTGGCAAAACACTTTGAAAATTGGTAGGTGAAATCCTCATAAGACTAACTTTAAGTTACACAAATAAATATCATTCAGTTTCGGAGTACCAAGTACGCAAACCTTTAAATGCGTTCTTCTCAAAAAAGTGCCAATGGCGTATGGAAAAAACCAATTCTCGGGTGACGATATAATGATTAATACTTTTTAAAAAACATATCTATTGTATATTAATACGCTAAGCAAAACCTAACGGTACACTTTTCTCTGTAAATACTCAAAGGATTACTCAAAGGAATACTCAAAAGGAACTACATACATAAATTTTATAACGTTGAAAAAGTTTTGCCCCACAGATGTGCAGAAACCAAATATTTTGTCTGTATGTAGCTGTTAAAGTATTTAATGGACATTTAAATTTTTCAAGATAAATGGTTTTTATCATTTTAAGGGTTGGGTTTAGAAGTCTGATATTTTGAGAGACCATGACCACTATTTATTTGAATTTTTGGTGTAAAATTTGTAATTCATGTTTTACCGTATGCATAGGAAATTAAATTTTTATATATATTTTTTACCAAAAATAGCTTCCATAAGATATACATAAATATTGAAGTACAGTTGACTAAGCTTTAAAATTAAAAAAATAAATATTTTGTATGTACGAGTACGTACTTATGTACTGTACATACATAATATTTGACAGTATTTGAAAAAACGGCGAGTTTGTGTGAAATGAAAGTTTATTTGTTATCGTTTTTATTTGTACTTATTTCCCAAGACTGCCAAATATACCATGTATAAGGATCTCTCAAACCAATGCGAAACATTAAGTGCGGCGGAGAAATATACGCAAGTCAAAATTTATTTACATATGTACATGGTGATAATTAAGAGAGCCCACATAAATGCGATGGAGAAACATTCGTCTCTCAAAATTTATTTACATGGTGATAACTGATAAATGAGAGTGCCCACACCAACGGTGAAAGTTTCTCTGCCGTTCCGAATGTTTCGCGTTAGCCTGGGAAAAAAAGTAAACAATCAATCCGTGCTTAAATAATTACAATCTGAGCTTATGCACTATCAAAGCACATTTTTGGTAAAATTTGATATTATTGCTGAGAGCAAACAAATGGTAAAACAGATTCCAAAAGAAGCATATTTGTCTGCACAAATGGGAATTGAATATGCCAGTGATTCAGGATGTTTACTTTCACTAAGACTCCAAAATAAGTAAATTCTAGAATTCAAAAATTTAAAATTGGTAAAAGTTTGAAATGTTGAATGTTTTACAATTTTTTTGGGACAGGATTTAAACTCCCTTTTTTTATCCTCTATCCCGCTCATGCAACTCATTTCAAGCTTAAAAAAGAGCAATGGTTGTTTGAATTTCTCGTACCTATATGTATATTTGCCAAAATAATTCAAATTTAGCATAATATTTGGTTTAACTAAAACTAAGGATAATGTTTGCTTGACATAATTATTGTATGCTTTAAAAAAGGCAACAAATCAGGTTAATTATATCCGTCCCTTTTGTCCTATTTTAAAGCTATACCATTATATTTAATTAAGATATTTAAAAAAAAGTACGTATACGCCAGAGTGGACGAAATCTCGAATTTAATTTAGAAATTCAAATTTTGATAGTTCAAGCAGAACAAAATTCGGTTAACCAAGGTCAATTTGCTGATACGAAATTTAAGTTCAACAAAAGAACTTATGTGGCAGTTTATGCTTAAGAAATGACTTAACTTGAACTTAAACATTTTTGTTTCGTATCAGCAAATGAGTCTAAGAGAATCATTAGTGTATTGTCAATGTGTGCTTTAGATGAATTAAGGTTTAGTGGTGAATAGTAAATGAACACAAAATTTAAAAAACTAACCAGCTGAGCCTTATTTTTTATTGTTTTAAAGTTCAATCATTTAACGAATGCTACATAAATTAACGTATCCGTGAATTTGTTTGTTTTTTAATTAACTAATTTTGCTTTTCTAACATATTCAAAATTGTCACCTATATAAATTAGTAAAAAAAAAAATCCATAACTTATCTATGAATTTGGTGTCTGTATCGCTGGCCGAATATTCGGCCACTGGCGATGGTAGATTAGATAGTAATAATTATTACTTTTTAACATTGAAAAAGTGGTAGCCCGTATCGTAATGGTTAGTGCGCTGGACTATCACGCTAGAGGTCTGGGTTCACTTCCCAGCCTCGTCCACCTAAAAACTAATTTTTTTTCAGGGCTTCTGCCTCTTGCGAGTAATTGACGAATCCTCCAAGGGTATCACTTGTCATCAATAAGTGCTTCTCGTCTAGCCGTTCGGATTCGGCATTCAATTGTAGGTCCCTTCCATTCCTGTCGACAAGCGCATACAGGAATGGTTGCGAGTTGTTAGTCACTAGGCCCTGGTTCTTCACGAGCCGTTGCGCCACTCAACTTATTATTTTATAACATTGAAAAAGTGAGAATATATTTTGCTCTATTTTGTTCTAAATCCGTTCTTGGAACCTAAAAATCTGGCCACAGTTTCACGATTTAATAAATTCATAAGGAAATTAATTTCGCACTGAATTATCTTCCTTTTTTACTTCCGACATTTTTATTCGTTCCCTGAGCAGTAATAACTTTATATAAACTCGTAGAGAAATCAACCTGCTGTTCAAAGTCTTGTTTTTGTTTTGTTTTTGTTTTGTGTTGTTTTCTTTAATTTTTATATTTAAATAAGTTCTTGAGTTAAAAATAATTCCTTGTAATTGTTTCATTAAAACTTCCATACGAATATAATAAAGAAGAACCTGCCAAATGTTTATTAAATAATCTGATACCCCAAGAAAACAACAACAACGAAATACACAAGAACAATAATAATAATAACAATTATAATTGAATCAAACTCAAGATTCATTAGGAAAATCATATACCCACACGAATTTAACTTTACACAACAAATTCCAGAAAATATCTATGGTAATTCAAATTGTAACATTCATTTAGAAGTCATGTAGCGAACAATTTGATAAAATTTCTGCCAAAGAATTTTCAAGCTAAAAATAAAAGTTATGTTTTATTCATAGCAATATTAAAACGTAGGTAAACTTAACTGTGTATTTGGATAATACACATTATTTATGTACATATGTACATGTACATATAGCAAAAAATCTGAGTGGAGCTAATTTTTGTAATAATTTGCGTCAATTCACCCACGCGGTGTCGTAGTCAAAAATAAAAGTAAAATCCATGAAGTTAAGCTTATGGTGACCATCATCTGTCAAATTCAATACAACCAGAAAGGGCCTTACCAATAATCAAAATTAGAGGAAACTTATGTCGATTTCTTTTCAACTATTGGAGATCAAATCTTTTTTTTTTGTTGTAAGGAACTCGCAAACAAAATAAATTGTTTTCTGTGATTGTATGAGTGTACTATTTGACAGGTCCGAACGCACAATTCTTTTTTTTTTTTTTTTTTGAAAATGGAAAATTGTAATTCTATCTACATATAGCAAATTTTATTTAATTAATTTTATTTTATTTACTGAAGAACGTGAACCTTATACTTTTACACCACGGATATAATTTAATTGAACCAATTGACTGAAAAGCCAAACGTAAACATAGCCAGAGGAATGTCAAATCTTCCTAGTTTGTGTGCAAGTCGGTGTAAATATTTCTAAAATTAAAGATTTGATTTGTTAAGAAAATTTGATCTTTTCTTCTAAGCAAATCAAATTTCCCTTTCACAGATTTGATTTTTTGTTGAAAGGAAATCCATATTAAATATTTAAATGAACTCTAAATAATGAACCGTACCAAAAATCAATTTAATAGTCAGCTTAACTTCACTTTAAATTTTAGAGTAAAGAAACGCATGTTTAAACTCGTGAGTACCTACCTTATATGTTTGTCGATTGCAATTGAATTCAATTATTGTTTGGTCGTGAATTTTTGTACTAATAAAACTAAAATAGGTAACTAAAATAAACACATTGATTTTTATTTGACTGTTTGTTAATTTCAAATTCAAACTGAATTCTTTTTTAATGCCGGAAAAATAAAGCTTGGTCGGTCCTCGCATTGGCACCAGTAGTGAAGCACTTTTCTGCTTTTGTAGATAGAAATTTATCGATGGAAAAATCCAAATTTCGTTCACCTAATCTTTGTCCAAAATATTTATATCATAAATAAATAATATTTGTATCATCAAAACTTATTAAAAAATTTGGATTTCGTGTTTCCTAAAGTTTATTTGTTTTTTGTTTAATTTTAGTAATAACACAATACCCAAAAAATTTCATTTCCATCCACGGGAGCTGTCTGTTTGGCAACAAATAATGTAGTAGATAACGTAATAGACCATTAATTAGTAAAAGGCGTGTTTAATTTGGTTATTGTTAAACACACAAAATAACTCGTATTTAATTTTTAATTTTGCGTTTGTCTAAACACGTATTTAGTGATTGTGTATTGGTAAATACCCATAATCCTCACATAATTTTTAGCACGAAGTTCCTTGAGAATGTACCTATTTGATGGATTTTTTTTTTTTTTTTTTTAAGAAAGTCAACAATTAATAGTCTGGCCACCCTATTCGGTTTATACCTACGTCTTCAAAAAAAATTATGAAAAATTCCTAAAATTTCTTTGAGTTTTGTTGAGTTTTTCCTTTTATTAGTGATAATAAGTGAAAACATTTTCCCACAATTTTCTTCAAAAAAACACCCACTCATTAGCGGTTGCAAGATTTTGCCATATACAGGGTGTCCCGTAAGTAATGGATAACCCTGAAATGCCGCATAGTAGACTTTATGACCACCCTGAAAACTGATAAAAAAAAGTTCTATCCCAACCACAAGAAAAGTTATATGCATTTTTTTGTTCAGTGCATTATTTTTTTTCTTACTTTACATTTTTGAATACCACGACTACAAGTGAATGAGTTCCATCATTTTTTTTTTGCAGGAATATTTTACATTACTTGTGCCAACACATAAGTAGAAGAAAATTATTATAACTGTTGGACTTCTTAGAGAAAAAAATTATTTAACATTGAATTTCAATGCAAAATGTGAAAACAAATAATTTTTGAAAAAGTTAATTCATAGCTGGTATAAAAAAAATGCATGAATACCTGAGTGGCCAACTATTTTAAAAATATGCGCGTTAAATGCAGATTTCAAAATGGTATCACTTATTATTATATCTAGAGTCAATAGCAAGTTATTGGTAAAAACCTGCAATACTAGAGTAAATTTAGCAAAAACAAAAGTTTTCAAAATTAGCACAGTAAACGTGAAAATAATACCAAGCGTTGAACATAGCAGATTTTTGATTTATTGGCTGTTTCTACGATGTTGTCCTAATGATAAATCCAAGCTTTCAACTTCTAGGGCCGAATGCATTATTGATAAAAATGTCAAAAAAGTGCAAAAAACGGTTACATTTTCGAGCTTGTTTTGAATTTTACCTGTTCTACTGGGCTTTAACAAACCCATCAAATATTTTGTTGGTTGCTATTAGTTTATTTGTTATTTTCTCTAAACAAAAAGTTTTTGAGCCAGCTTTTAATCACATGATCACTTAGTTAGAAAACAAAAACAAAAATAGATAATTTTTTAATTTTTTTTTTATTTAAAGCAAATGCTCAAACTGTTTTCCACCCACTCTTATACAGGTTCTGCACCTCCGAATAAATGAACGTCTTAGTGAACGTGCAAGGTTTTGCTCAGAAATTTGTAATGCAGCTGCCTCCACACGATTTCTTAGCTCCTCTAAAGACCTGATCGGCTTGCTGTATACGATTTCCTTAATGCATCCCCAATAAAAAAAATCAAGTGGATTTAGGTCTGGTGAACGGGGTGGCCATAAAATTGGTCCCAGACGTCCTATCCATCTGCCTGGATATCTGGCATTTAAATATGCCCGCACAGGCACAGCATAGTGTGCTGGACAACCATCATTTTGAAGCCAATGGGATTCCTTTAGTTCTTGAGGCACTTCTTCCAGCAAGGTTGGGAGATCATTTTGGAGGAACTCCAAATAACCTTGGCCAGTTAAAATCCCCGGCAACTCAAAGGGTCCAATTATTTTCCCATTGAGAATCCCAGTGCAATAGTTTATTTTGAATTGGTACTGGGACCTGTCTTCCCTCATGATGTTTGGGTTTTGTAGTGCCCAGAAGTGGCGATTATGGAGATTAGTGTAGCCATCTCTTTTAAATGTCGACTCATCGCTCCAAAGAATTTTGTCAAAAAACTGCGGATCTTCTTCAATTTTCATTATCATTTGTCGACAAAAACTCATTCTCGTTTCAAAATCTTGCATTCGGCCCTAGAAGTTGAAAGCTTGGATTTATCATTAGGACAACATCGTAGAAACAGCCAATAAATCAAAAATCTGCTATGTTCAACGCTTGGTATTATTTTCACGTTTACTGTGCTAATTTTGAAAACTTTTGTTTTTGCTAAATTTACTCTAGTATTGCAGATTTTTACCAATAACTTGCTATTGACTCTAGATATAATAATAAGTGATACCATTTTGAAATCTGCATTTAACGCGCATATTTTTAAAATAGTTGGCCACTCAGGTATTCATGCATTTTTTTATACCAGCTATGAATTAACTTTTTCAAAAATTATTTGTTTTCACATTTTGCATTGAAATTCAATGTTAAATAATTTTTTTCTCTAAGAAGTCCAACAGTTATAATAATTTTCTTCTACTTATGTGTTGGCACAAGTAATGTAAAATATTCCTGCAAAAAAAAAATGATGGAACTCATTCACTTGTAGTCGTGGTATTCAAAAATGTAAAGTAAGAAAAAAAATAATGCACTGAACAAAAAAATGCATATAACTTTTCTTGTGGTTGGGATAGAACTTTTTTTTATCAGTTTTCAGGGTGGTCATAAAGTCTACTATGCGGCATTTCAGGGTTATCCATTACTTACGGGACACCCTGTATTTTCAATGCCAGTGTGAGTTCTGGCTACATTTACATAGATAGAGCACAGAAAGTTACTCGCTATAGATTCTAGGAAGCCAAACAAAATTTATAAAAAGGAGCGACTTTGCCTCACTTCATCAACATACCAAAGTGAGATCTTAATTTTCTTTTAACAAAAATGTATCTAGCAAGAAATGAAAAGAAAAAAAAAATTCTATCATGATTGCATACCATCCATTCTTTAGAAATATTGCATCTATATTATATTCAAACGTGCTTTGCATCACTTTAAACTTGAAGGTGGGTAATTAGTTGCAGCAGCTGCGGCGCTAAGAAGATTTTTCAATTAACTTTTCTTACCTTTTCTCCTAGAATACTTGAAAAAAGGGTAATGTTTGTTAAGCAAAATAGTATTAAATAGCACACCCTCTGTGCAAGTGTAGATGTATGTACTTGTACAGTGTAGGGACTATACTTGCTCTGTGGATGCTCAATGCAATTCGGAGGGTAAACAAAAGTTCTGTGGAAATATCATGGTGACAGTTTTTCCATCATTATTTCTTCAGTAAATACTTTTCGATTCAATATTAATTGTAAGAATCAAGATCAAATCAAGAATCATTCAAGCAATAGCTACTTTGTGGATCAATGACAAACAACTGGAAAGTTAAAAGCAGACATCAGCTTTAAAAATTCTCTTTGTATTTGTATGTTAAGCAGTGACAACAATGAAAAATCATATCAATAACTGGTAAAACGCTGCATTGCGATTTCATCAATCAACTCTTTTACAAAAAAAAAACTTTTTTCAAAAAAAAAAAAGAATTAACTTTTTTACAAAAAAAATAACTTAAAAAAAATGATCTCTTTTACAAAAAAATAAATAACTTTTTTACAAAAAAAATTAAAAATTACACAAAAAATTAACTTTTTTACAGAAAAAAAAATAACTTTCTTACACAAAAAAAAAAAAATTAACTTTTTACAAAAAAGAAAACAGTAGGTAAAAAGTACAGTAACAGTAAAAAAAATAACTAAAAAAAAAATTAACTTTTTTACAAAAAAAAAGTTAACATTTTTACAAAAAAATTAACTTTTTTACAAAAAAAAATTAACTTTTAACCACTTTTCATAAACCTACCTGATGTTTATGCTTATTTATCTAAAACTAATATAATTATGTTACTACCTACTTTTTTCTTCTTAAGTAAGTGCTAATCACTTTTTCTTTTATGTATATATTTCTTTTTCCTCAGTAAAATAATTATTTTTATCATGTAAAACAAACAAATGTAAACTTTTTCCTGTACTAAGTTGAAAAATAAGTAAATTCAGATTCGAATTAAAAAAAAATTCCTTTTTTACAAAAATAAAAAAAAAAAAACTTTGGTAAACTAATTTTTTCCCAAAAAAAATGGGCACGACTGCACTCGTACCCAATAACTTGAACGTAGCTTAAATTGACAATGTGCATATACATAGTGGTTCTATAACATTAAGATATTATGAAAATTGATTCCTGCTCCTAAACGAAAAATCGAGAAAATGCAGGCAGTAATTAGGGTTGCCACTTTTCTAGAAGTAAGATAGTATATTAAAATCGGAAAATGGACAGGCAGAAAATAGGCCTTAACTAGGCCTAAATTGGGTAAAATTGCCATATATCTAGAAGTAACTTTTTTTTGAAAGTGAGGGGTGAAATTGTCAACTAAATTATATACGTGCATACATATTTACGCTCAGCCCTCACTAACCCTAATAACATAACATGTTTGACAGGCGCCTTTGGCGACCTGCAACCTACTAGTTATATAAATAACAAATAAAACTACACAGACAAAAGTTCGCTTGCGACAGAAAAGTCTTTCAATGCATCCTTCAACGCATTGGCAGTATTATGCGTTGACCATCGCAAGACTTGATGCAGAATTCGACGTCATTTTTTGTTTAAGAAAAAATCGAAGTCCGATGCCAAAGCAAATTCAATAAAATTGTGTATTTAGAATCCTAGATAGGCTGTCCTAGTAAAAGCTGAACGTGACCGCAGATACTTGAAAGCAACTTGTTTACAAGTTGCCTGCCGCCTCCCAGCGGGAAAAATTGAAAAATTCATTGAGGAAAGATCAGCTTTTTCCTTGAGGAATGGCAGCTGCACCGTCCACTTTTCAACTGATTCCTTTGATGAAATTAACATGGGCATGTCCTAGGCGGGAAGCACATGCTGAAAATCCGATGAAAATTCGCCAACGAAATCACTACTTCGTTGGAAGTTGTTTATTCACCGACCCAGATGATGAAAAACACGATGGTTGCATAGTTTGTGAATTCACTACATAAATGCATGTGGTTTATTCATCAGTTCAATGTTTTCGATGAAAATGGTAATGAAAATTCAATTATCAAATCACAAGATTAGTGGTAGTTGTTTATTCAGCAATTATAGTTAATTCAATATGAAAAATGTGAAGAAAATTAAATAAATAGTGAATTCATTACTCTGTTGTGTATGTGTGTTTTTTGTGATTGGTTAATTAAAATAAAATATAGAATAAAAACTTTAAATTTAATTAAAGTGAAATCACTAGGTCAGGGGTTGTTGGTTTATCACCACTTCATATGCGAAGTGGTGATTAACCAACAACCCGAAATACTTTGAGACAATCTGAGATTTCCTCATTTTAATAGAAATTCACAAGTCCTCTTATAATATTTACTGTCAGCAGATAATGTCAACACAGAGAACACAAAAAAAATCAACTTCTATCAAAACACACAATGGCGGTGCACACTTTTAAAGCATATGAGTGGACATAGACGATGAACTGATGAACTTCTACATGACTTTTCAACAGTTTTTTCATCTTATAATTTTCCATATCAAAAGCTATTTTTAATTCAACGAAAAAAAGGGTTGTTTTCACACAAAGCAGAAAGTGGGTTCAAATCTATGAACTGAGGAAACATTGCATGACTCTTCACTTACTAAATCATTACATGTCGTTTCCTTTTATTATCTGGCTAGTGAATTGATTGCTGTTGTCTTGTTGTTTTCTACACACAAAGCGAAAAGTGGGTTCAATTCTATGAACTGAGGAAACCTCGCATGACTCTTCACTGACTAAATCATTGCATGACGTTTCCTTTTATTATTTGGATAGTGAATTGATTGAAGAATTCAGCTATAAAATTCATTGGGGACGATATTTCCCGCTGGGCTACGTCACAGCAAGTTCACGTATACAAACTTGACAGTCAATCTATGTAGCCAACTGGCTTGCCAGTACTGGCTCGTGTAGCGTCCCGTATGACACTACAATCCTTTCTTCATTTTTAACTCATTTAAAATGAAACAATTTATAACTGATAATTCCGATATGAATGAATGCATACACAATAACCAAATGTCGTAAACAATGTATTAATATAAAAATGAGATATAATTTACATTTTTCAGATTCTGACAGCTTTTTTTTTTAATTTGAGAAATTTAAAAGTAAAAATTATTTCAAAGTACGCTGTGACCAAGATACATATATTACAGGTTCACTAGCGTTTTCATTTTTGTTCAGTTCTGCGCATGTTGTCAAAATCAATAGTAAACAAAATTGAATTTCAAACAATCACCACAAATTTATTTTTGCTACACAACGGGCAGCCATAATTTTTTTTACTGTGTACTTATACAAGGGGCAGCCATCTTGAAATTTGACAAGCTGCGCCTGATAATACCTTAGATATGTGTACCTACTGTGCGCTGTGACTACAAAAAAGTACATATATACTGGACTCATGAGAACACTAGTTTTTGGTGTATATTGACTTTTGTGGGATATTATAAGTGTGAAAACATATCGTCGTTCCTTTCATAAAAATACTCATATCTCTCGGCTGACACTTAAACAGGATTTGATGAATTAAAAATGAGAAAAAAAATTAGTATCATACCACAAAACACATATCTAAGGTATTGTACTGCGCAGGGTTGTCAGAAATTTAAAAATGACTGCCTTTGTGATTTTGAAGTAAAAAAAAAAAAACAAATTTGTGGTGATTGTTTGAAATTCAATTAGTTTTACTATTGATTTTGACAACATGCGCAGAACTGAACAAAAATGAAAACACTAATGATATTACCTGTAATAAAATCTTGTTATCATACGGGCTTTAGAAAGATGAAATTTTCTTTAGATAGCATAATTTATTTAACTAGCAAAAGATATTAAGCCATATCACGAATTCCATCGTAATCGGGGACTTTGTACGAATTCCTTAAAATCCCATACAAATTGCAAATACGAACGCAAATATACGAGTAAAACCATACATTTTTATTCATTTATTTATTTATAAAAATTAACAATAAATTTGAAACTTTTATCAACATAATTTTTAAGAACGCTAGCATCATAGGACATTCAGCTCTTTTATAAAATGGATAAAGAATGTACATACAAAATGAGTAATAATAATATCTGTGCTCAAAAGGCAAAAGCTCTTAAGTCTATTTTCATTGTTTTTCAGAAGGTGAATTTTAAACTTTAAATCTGTGTTTAAAAAAAGCTAAGAGGGTTATAAGGATACAATTTTCCGAACTTTATCTTTATATATACAATTATTTGAAAATGTGGCTAAAAGTTGGCCAAATAAAAATAAATCGGGTGAAGAACCAAGGCCTAGTGACTAACAACTCGCAACCATTCCTGTGTGCGCCTTTCGACAGGAATGGAAGGGACCTACAATTTTATGCCGAATCCGAACGGCTAGACGAGAAGCACTTATTCGTGACAAGTGATACTCTTGGAGGATTTGTCAATTCCTCGCAAGAGGCAGTAGCCCTGAAAAAAAACTTTTTAGTAATTTAGGTGGACGAGGCTGGGAAGCGATTACCATTACGCTACGGGCTAGTTGGCCAAGTGAAGTATTTAATGCATTTATTTGTGTTTTTTTGACTTAAGTGCTTTTTACCAAAACAACTATTGCAGTTTTTATTTAATTATGTCACCTAAGATATAAATTTTCTATTAACCAAATATAGTAAAACACCTTAAGTCTATTTAAGAAATTTTGTGTGGTAAAACATCTTAGGTCGACATAAGCGATCATACTCTGTTGATTAATATCGAACATAAACCCAACCTAAGATGTTTTACCAAAATAATTTCTTCGTATAAGTGAACAAAAATAAATTAATTGATACATAAGATGAGCCATCATCTACTTAAGTCATTTGACCTTTTGCAAGAACCTAAGAAGTAAACTTAAGATATTTTACAAACGGTTAAAACTTTCTTGTTTTTAAAGATTTATCAACAGGGGTAAGTGAAAAAATAGAGGTTGTGGACAAAATATGTAATTAAGCGATAAATAGCTAAAACCACTTAAGTCGACTTAAGAGCTTTTACCTTTTGAGCACAGATATATAGTTTACTACTGCATAAGTAGTTATGTTGTATAATGGTATTATTATGTAAGTTTTTTTTTGTAATTATATTTTTATTTTATGTTTTTGTAGTAATTTGTCTATTAAGTCAATATGGTTTTTATTTGGTTCTTGAAGAAGCTGTTGGATGTGGTATTGGTGTTGGTTGGATTGAAGAACATTTTCAGAAAGAAAGCAAGAGCCCAATAAATGAAATATGGTGATGAGTGATGACATTGTTGCATTTTGCACATACTGGAGGTGTTACCTTTTTTAAAAGGTGTTGGTGCGTTAGTTGAGTGTGCCTAATGCGCAGACGAATAAAGTTGATTATCTTGAATTGAGACACATTGTTAGGATAAACTGGCTTGCTTCTGATGGGATTAATTGTTTGAGAATGGTGTGTATAATTAGACCATTCCTATTGTCGAGAATAATTTATTTTTTCGATTATTAATCTCTTGAGGTATTTTCTCGTATAAGATTCAAGCATAATTGTTGGAGCATTGTGGGCTGTCTTTGCAGCTTGGTCCGCGAGTTCGTTACCCACAATATCAACATGACCAGGCGTCCACATTAGTTTAATTTTTGAGGGTGTTTTAATTAGTATGTCTCGGATCTTAGCAACTAGATTCATGTCTGGTGTTTTCCATTTGCCTCGAGTATGTGAGAATTTATTTACTGCTTCGTAGATGGCTTGAGCTTCAGCTGTGAATACTGAAGCAAGGTTTGGAAGAATTCCTTGAACAATAATGGATCCATCGTGCGATGTAACTTCAAAAGATGTACTATCAGCAGTTTTTGAACCATCGGTATAAACAAATGTCCATCCTTTGGAGGTAAGGTCGTAGAATGTTTCATGGAACAACTTCTTATAAATTGATTTGCTGGTGTTATCTTTGCGATATTCATGTATTTGTAGTAGGATGGAGGATGTGTGGAGGTTTTTTTTGTGAATCGTTTAAAAGGTATTTCAAAACTGTTAGCCATAAGTAAGGTGTTGTGTATAGCTGAAGGAGTCTTTCTTTGCCATTTACGTTTCATAGCTAAGTTTGAAAGATAACATGACAGTAAGTTTGAGTGCTATTTCACAATAAACAACCTGAATACCTAAATCTTTCGATTATTATAATTCAATTAAATAAAATTTCAAGTCCAATTTCAATAAAAACCCATTTAACCCAATTAAAATTATATTTATTTTTGTTTGAATTCTTATTGAAATTATAACATTAAATAATTGAAAATTTGTTTGACCGAAAGGAAAATATCCTTCAAAACTACTCGCTCGCAGCAATTATCTATTTTATACAGCTACAAACTAAGAGCACATCCGTATCCTTTTTAAATTATTTTATTTTCAAAGCTATCAACGCACAAAGCAAAATACATCTCAACAAAAATACAAAAATATATAATACCTACACAAAATTGTTGTAGGTACTCTATACAGATGATATCCCTTTTAAAAGCCAGCATAGTGAATCCTTATATTATCTGAAAATAACCAACAAATAATCTTAGATGAAAACTGGAAAACTTATGAATTTGTTGGATAATCTGTTTGTTTGAGCTAAAGTATAATATTATCTTCCTCTTCGTGCTGCTGCTGGTTCTGTGGATGGATTATAAGCTATAAGCAAGCTTACAAGGAGTGCAAAAATGAGATCCTTGAATAAAATAATTTAAATACAAATATTTTCTCTGCAGCGATACAAAAATTCAAATTAAAAACAAATGCATTTAAAAGCAAAATTAAAATGCCACAGAGCGTATCTGAAGTATTAAAACTAAAAATAACTTTCGATGAAGTTTTAATAGTATACAAAACAAGAAGATTGATGAAAAAAACGCCCTCAGTTCACTTCACTTGAGTACACATTGTTTTTTTTTTTTACTTCTTGTTGTATAAAAAAGTTATGCATATAAGTATCTATACCTATAGGTATGTACAATATGATCATCAATTTGATTAAATGAATTCAAAAGGAAAGTAATTGCTATTGCAAAACTAAAACATTTCCTTGGTGATTTTCTTTTCAATATACAAGCATTCATGCTTATGAGAAGGAGTTGGTTTGTTTAAACTTATTTTTTTTATAAAGAATCTTGAATGCTACTACTATTATTATTTTCGGAATATCGGCTTAACTGAACTCTTTAAAACTAGGTATTTATTGTGGAATTTATTATTCGGAGCTGTAATATGGATTTTTTTTTTAAAGAAGGAGTACTTTTTCAATATAATTACACTTGCGCTCAGAAGAGAATGAATGTAAAAATACTTTAAAAACACGGAAGAAAAAATTTCAAAAGCATTTGTTGATTAAATCCAAAGTTACCTCGCCAAATTTGGTGAATTAATTCGGTGTGAGTTAACTTAGTTTTTATTTGAATATTTACATTTTAAGAACTTTATAAAAGATACGTAGGTATGTTCTTCCAAGAATTTTATTCTTTTCAGGGTGGTTTAAAATTGCGAAGGGTACCTACATAACAATTTAATGTAAATGAACCTAGGCCTAGTAGAAATGCATTTGTACTCAAGGAAAGGTCATATAAGATATTTAAATTTAAATATGTAATTCAATAGAATTTATGTTTTGATTAAATAAAGGTTATAAAAGTCTCCTGTCATAAAGAACAATTTTGTCTTACTTTTAAATTTTTCGTTAACGGCTTCACTGATTTATAAAACAAAAATAAATTGGGTGGCGCAACGGCTCGTGAAGAACCAGGGCGCCAGGGCCTAGTGACTATAGCAACTCGCTACCATTTCTGTGTGCGCGTGTCGACAGGAATGTAAGGGCCTACAATTTTATGTCGAACAGCTAGACGAGAGGCACTTATTCATGAGAAGTGATACTCTTGGAGAATTTGTTAATTCCTCACAACAGGCATTAGACCTAGGGAAGTGGTGAACCAGCGAGACTGGGAAGTGAACCAGCGTGACAGTCCATCGCACTAACCACAAAAAAAAAAAAAAAATTTTCTCATCCGCTTTTAAACAAATATTTTTTTTTATACATAAACTAAAAATACCTATAACATTTTTAAATAATTTTTAGGAAAAAAATAAGCACGACTGGATGGCACGAACTAACTCTTGTATCTAACAACTTTGAATGTAGCAGAGATTAACGGTGTGTCAAGTAATGGTTCGATAATATTTTTATATCGTTAACGAGAAAATAATAAAAGCAAATTCAAATGTTAATTTTTTTCATTTGATTACAAAAATGCGAAAAACAAACAAATAATTGATTTTTTTGGTATGTTATTTATTCAACGAAGGATAATGAGCAAATTTGTATGAAACCTGGTCGTTCGACCAACACTCATGAAATTGGTATCAAATGAAAGGTGATATTGAGCTTCTTTCAATGCAATATTTTCAAAATCGTACATGGGAAATCCAATGTATTTGAGCTCGAAGTTGACGATTGCAAACACAATATTTCAGTTGTTTTCTTCGAAATAACTGTTGATAACTGTTCATATGAAGAACGTAGGAAAATTATTTTCACACCAAATGAAAGGTAAATGAAAGGTAGTTTTCTCATCTTTTAAATAATAGCAAAGTTATAATGCTACGTTTAATACACTTTGAGATATTAACTATTACAGCCTTATTTATTACATTTCACTAAAACTCGGTCCTACCTCGGACTAGGTAAACCGAGTCAAAGCACTTACACCGGGCTTACACCATGTGAAACAAATCCTTACGCCTGCCTTATGTCAAATATTTTATCAAAACAAAAAAAGAAATCACCAATCTAAAACTCTGGTTATTATAAACGTAAACAAACACCAGCTTTTAATTGTACGCATAATGTTGGTGCAGAAATTAACATTATATGTATAATAAAAATAAAAGAAAAGCTTTAAATTTTCAGATTACAACAGTTAAGAACAAATATATTTTTGTATGTTCATAAATATCTTACTGACACCTAATCATCTCTCAGTGTTATGGGATTTAAATAAGTTTTGAACTGCTTTGGCCTTCTCCTTCTTCCACTTAAATGTTAAACCGTTTAAATAATTTGAATGATTTATTAATGCAAAATAAATATAATATCCGTTATATCGTAGTAACAAAAACGAAAAAAAATTGTTTACACTCCTCTTTATAAATTTCACTCGATGTCATGTCAAAATGACATTTAGATACTAAAACGGCTTTACTCCGGCCTTTAACCTCCTATGAACCAGTTTTAACTTACTCTGCCTCTTTTGCTGATTGATGGTATATATATATTTTTTAAATAAGCTTTTCAGTTTTGGAGGCGCTGTCGGTGTAACTTTACGCCGTCTCTAAAACGAGCTAATAAATAGGGCTGTTAAAGTCTTAAATAAAAACTTTTTTAGCACTGCCTTTGCACACCAATATCTAACAAAATTCATTGCTGACGTATACCTTTTTTTGCGCCATCGAAAAGCTATTCTTACAACCTTTAATTAAATATACAGGGTGCCCCGTAAGGAATGGATAACCCTGAAATGCCTCATAGTAGACTTTATGGCCATCCTGAAAACTGATAAAAAACCACGACTACAAGTGAATGAATTCCACCGTTTCTTTCGTAGCAATATTTTACATTATTTGTGCCAAAACATTGGTAGAAGAAAGTTATAAAATATAATAACTGTTGGACTTCTTAGAGAAAAAAGTTATTTAACTTTGATTTTCAATGCAAAATGTGAAAGAAAATAATTTTTGCAAAAGTTAAATCACCACTGGTATAAAAAAATGCATGAATACCTAAGTGGCCAGCCATTTTCAAAATATGCACGTTAAATGCGAATTTTAAATTGGTATAGCTTGTTATTGTATCTAGAGTCAATAGCAAGTTATTGCTAAAAATCTGCAATACTAGAGGCAATTTAACAAAAACAAAAATTTTCAAAATTAGCACAGTAAGCGTGAAAATAATGCCATGCGTTGAACATAGTAGATTTTTGATTGATTGCCAAGCTTTAATTTTTTAGGGCCGAGTGCAAAATTACTAAAAATGTTGACATTTTTTGTAATGTTGCACTCGGCTCTGGTAGTTAAAGCTTGGATTTATCATTACGACAACATCATAAAAACAGGCAATCAATCAAAAATCTACCATGTTCAACGCATGGCATTATTTTCACGTCTACTGTGCTAATTGCAGACTTTTACCAATAACTTGCTATTGAGTCTAGATACAATTACAAGTTATAAAAATTTGAAATCCGAATTTAACGCGCATATTTTAAAAATAATTGGCCACTTAGGTACTCATGCATTTGTTTGTATACCAGAGATGATTTAACCTTTCAAAAATTATTTTATTTCACGTTTTGCATTGAAAATCAAAGTTAAATAATTTGTTTCTCTAAGAAGTCCAACAGTTATTATAATTTTATAATTTTCTTCTACCAATGTTTTGACACAAATAATGTAAAATATTACTACGAAAAAAAACGGTGGAATTCATTCACTTGTAGTCGTGTTATTCAAAAATGTAAAGTAAGGCAAAAACTAATGCACGGAACAAAAAAATACATGTAACTTTTCTTGTGGTTGGGATAGAACTTTTTTTATCAGTTTTAAGGACGGCCATAAAGTCTTCTATGAGGCATTTCAGGGTTATCCATTCTTTACAGGGCACCCTGTATAATAATGTGTCCTTTGCTCAATAAATACCTGTTTGAAGAAAAAATTGTTTCAAAATACACCTTATAGACTGGGAAAAGTAGATTCTAATAAATTAAAAACAAAAAAATTGTACAGTCAGACTGGTATCAACGTATAATTTCACTCTACATTTTAATAAACCTAATTAATCTACATACATTAATTGAATACAAATGCATTATGGTTCGGTCGATTAAGTCATTATTTATTTAAAAATCTAAAAAAAACATCAACCGAACCAGAGTGTATGATTTAAGTTTTTATGTTCGATGACCATAAATATTAAAATTGTTCTGTTTAAAATTTTGCGCCATTGTTTTTAAGCAAGATTAATGACTCATTAATTACACATGCTTATAAAATCAAATTTTTTTACTAGTGTTTATTTTTTCGAAGGCTTTTGATGCACTGATTTCAGGTTTTCCAGTCTAAACATGAAAATAACCGTTAACCAATGTATAATGTATGTATATAATAGTAGCTCAATAACATTATGATGTCGTTGTACAAAATATTATTTGATTTTTTATAAATTTATTATTAACATAGCTAAAAATACCACTTTAAATAGCTGGAACTCAAAAAAAAAAATTATGCTTTTTGTTTCGTTTGACAAATTTAAATTTATGGAAAGCTAATTTTAAAAATTTTTAGAGCAGTTTTCTTAAAAATTAATTTGTTATATTATGCAATATAAACAAAATTAAAAAAAAAATCATTGACCCGTTTTCAAGACATTGAATTTTCAAAAAGAAAACATTATTTTTTTAAAAATCCAAAACATATTTTTTGAAAATTTTAATATTTTTTTTTTAATTTTAATAATTTTAAAGCGATGAAGATTTTAACGAGTAATTTGAAAATCAAAAAGTTGGCTAGATGACAGGTACCGTTAACCATTATTGGCAACAATTTTTTACCAAAATATTGCCCAGCTTTAATAGTAATTCGAAACTTTTTGTCAAAATCTTTAGAGCAGTTTTTGACATAATTCCATTTTTGAATATTTGTTGTATTGCAGGTACCGTAATTTCTGGAGCTTAACAAAAATCAGTTTCCCTTCCAGGGAATAACTTCAGTAGATCAGGCTGCAGGTCAAGGTACAGACAGACAGACATACAGAATTGGAGGACACACTTTTTTAGTTTTCTCTATCATCGTAATGTTAGGAAAAATATCTCGATTTCGATATTTTTTAAGAATCCAAAATTTTCCCTGAAATTCACAAGTAAAAATTTTGACCTTATGACATCGTGTCTGTGATATTTAAAGTGATGGTTATAAAAAAAAATACATTTCAAGGTTTTGCAATGAAATTTACTAAACGGAAATAGGGCTTTTTGACCTATTCCTACAAACCTCGCAAATGGCTGCCCCAATTTTAATAATATTTCAGAAAGTTTAAATAATAAGAACAAAGGAGAATGGTCATTTTGGTCTACCTATTGCCCACGAATGAGATATTATATCGTTGGAAAGATTAACCGTAGTACATCATTTTTTTGTATGGGCACAAAGCTTTAAACCATGGAGCAAAAATTAATTGAAATAGTGTTCCATTGAAATGACAGTATTGATCACTTTCGATGAACTGAATAGACACCAATGTAAAGGAACTTTTATACCAATGGCCAATAATAGTTAATAATACCATGGTTGGCGAATAATTCGCTTAACAGTATGAAAATTCTACTTTTATTTATATTATTCGATTTAGCGAAATGAATGAATGGGAATATTTGTGCGTCTAGTGTCCACAATTGAGATTTACCACGTTGGGAAGCTTAATTCAAGAGCATAATTTTCAAGAATGAGTATTTTCTTAAGGATACTTCTGTGTCGGTATACCAAATCTGCATCAAACACCACAAATGACCACCAAATATTTACAGACAACAGTAAAGTCAAGTAAATGTAAATAAATGAGAAGACAGATAATGTACGTTAAGATAATCTTGATTCTTTTGCACAACTTAACTCACTTAGGTATGATGTCCTTTTATATAAATGTACATATATACATATATTGAATACTTTTATTTAAGTCATATAATATATTTACGAGTAGGTATACGAGTATGTATTAACTTTTGTATTTACGTAGGTTATCCTTTTGTATACATAATATTTTATTTTGCGGCCGGAAGAAGGATTGGTCTGTGTGAATGGAACAATGTAATTACATTATTTATATATCATATAATAAAGGACTATAAGGTTTGAATGTAGGTAGTTACCTAGCCTACAGAGGAAAAATATGTAGCGTCACTGTATTGAGGAAATTAAGTTTGCGTTGGGGATTGAAAATGTTCATATTAATTTAAGTAACTTATTTGTTGAAAAAAAGGATGGACACAAACAATGTCCATTGTTTAAGTTGTAGATTATATGGGGAAAATGTTGTGATTATTTGAAAATGTGCCATTGTTCATGTTTATATTTTTGTAAGGAATAATGGTAGATTTAATGTTTCATGTTTGGATTAGTATGGACTTTAGTGCAATGCATTAATAATATTTGCTAGATATTGTAAATGATATGTGAAAACATAATAGAAGCACTTCTTTTTTAGGCACATCACTGTACAGGTTAATTCACCTAATTTGTGACAAAAACCTAGAGCATGTATAAAATGTTAGGTCGATTAAATAAAAAAAATGGTATTGGATAGGGAGGGGTCGTCTAATTCATCAAAGTTCTGGCTAAAGGGGCAATTTCTAAAAACTTGATTTAAAACAGAAAAAAAAATTATTAAAATACAACGGTAACATTTAAAGTGCCCTATTATACATTTTTATAAGGTCAGATTTTTTTTTTTTAATTTTATATACGAACAAATAAGGGTGGTGCGTCATTCAAATAAAGGCAATGACCTTTATAAGGACCAACTTAATGTACATATATATGGTGAGTTAAAAAAAAAAAAGAGTGGGCACTTTCTGTAGTTATCTAGTAGAAAGTTTTCTTGACAGCTAGTGAAATCGTTTCTCTTATGAATAAATGATATAATTTTAATATATGTATTTTCAAAAAAGTGCCTGAATTTTAAATTATGCAAAACAGATTAATTGGTCTTATTTAAACACACTATAACATACATCATTTTTTTCAAAACAATTTCGGGAAAATAACGAATAAGCTTTTAAACAAAATCACCAACCTTGATATAAAAGAAATTTTTCGCCCAATTTAGAAATTAGTTTTGGAATACAGAATTTTGAAACACAGGATTATGGATTTACAGAATTTAAAAAAAAAAAAATATTGGATTTCTAGAATTTTGAAATACAGAATTTTGCATTTACAGAATTTAAAATTAATGAATTTTGGATTACAGAATTTCGAAAACCGAATTTTGGCACATACAGAATTATGACCAACCGATTTTTTTTTTGGTTGATCGCATAATGAGAAATTAGAACAATCAAAAATGTTTTTTTGGGATGGACCTATACTGCTGATAATATTTCAAAGTAATTTTTGTTTTCTTCTTAAAAGTTAATTTCAATGGGGCATATTCATAGTCGCAGATAGACCCAGGTTTAACTAAACTACAGTTTAAGACAATTTTGACTCAATGAATACAGACCGATTTTAATTACAAATTGTTTGTTCTATATTTTTATAAGATAATTAACTTGGTATACTACACAAAAAGCTTCAAATATTTTGAAATGATAAACTTAAAAAAACAGAATCAGCGTCCGAAAATTCAAACAAAGCTATGTTTAACTTAACCCAGGTCTAAAATGACTATGAATAAGCCCCAATATATGTATTAAAGAAAACACATATTTTTAATTGCTATTCACGGCAAATATTGATTTCGTTTCCAAACAAAATAATTCACGTCGACAGGACGTCCGTTAGTCGGTCTGTTTATCTGTGCGTCCTTATATACATATATCGAGCCAGAGCCTAAAGGGTTGGACGGATTTAATTTAAATTAGGTGAGAAGTATTCTTATGTGAATTCCTCGAGGAAGAATTGAAATTTGTGCCTTAGCCTAGGGCTGGCCACGAGACGAGAAAAGTCTCGGTCTCGGTATAGGTCTCGCATGACGAGATCGAGAACAGACGAGACGAGACTGCCTTTAAAGCATCCGAGACGAGACCGGGACGAGACTATATATTTGGACCGACATTTTAACACAGAGTCTATTAAATTAAAAATCCAATTTCAGTTAAATATTTATTTTCTTCTGCACATATTTAAACTATAGTCGAAAATATTTTGTTCCATTAATCAACAGGTTGTCCGGAAATCGTATTTTTCGGAGACGAGACCTTAGAGAACTTAGGTAGCCGCCATGCAACGATTTCGGTTGTATCAAGTTTTCTCAAAAATTACTTGAACGATTTTAATTAAATTTCGTACAAAACTTCGTATTTAACTTCGTACGTTCTCTAGACCAGCTTCAATAATATTGTCGTGCGAGTTTTTCACAGAAAAATTCGAATTAAAGAAATCAAGTTCTTGGGAGCAAATTTAAGTTTTTTTGCGAGACATTCCCAAATATTTGTTGATTGGTTTTGTTGCTTTTTTCTTCCGATATGCCATATGGGGTACTATATGGTAAGTTATGGATTCGTAAAAAAGAATTGAACCCGAGATAATAATTTTCCTTAACATAACGATGATAGAGAACGCGAAAAAAGTGGGTCCCGCATTTCTGTCTGTCTGTCCTTGCCCGTACAGCCTAATTGGCTAGAGTGATTGTCTTCAAACTTGTTATATAGTGTTTTTTGACTAATATGCCCAGGACCAAAAATAACGGTACCTGCCATAGAATTTTTTTTTCACCAAAAAGGAAAATAACATTTTTCTCAAAAACGGGTGCGAGGATTTTGTTATAAATTAAGTAAGGAAATGCTACTTTAATAATTTTTTTATTTTCATAAATTGAATATTTTGGGTACCTCCAGTGCAACCATTTTTTTTTTGGTTTTTGATTTTCTTGAAAACAGTTAAGTTGAAAATTTTCATTTTTTATGGAAAAACTTCTTAAAAGTATAAACATTATTGTGAACCAAAGTTAAAAAAAAACTTAAAATTAAAAAAAAATCAATTTTTTTGATAACTAAATATTTTGAAAACGACTTGGGCAATATTTTCAAAACTATGTGTAAGATAGTTTTTTATTATTTTGTGGAATACTTGAAAAAATCATCTTTCTAAATTAAAAAATTATTTTTCTCGAAAACGGCTCCAAGAATTTTGATAAAAAAATGTGCGTTTACTACCATGGTAATGGTATGGTCAATATTTTGATGAAAACAAAATTTACCAATAACGCTTAATAACGGCACCTGTTAAAGAATAGATTTTTTTGTTTTCATAGTTCTCGTGGACGGCTGCTCCGATTTCAACCGAATTTTTTTTTATACAAGAGCTCCTTCACACACAATTCAAATAATTTTGCATATAGAATTTTTCAAATAACAATTTTTGGATTTTTAAAAAAATATTGAAAATTTGTTTTTGAAAGTTCAGTATCTTGAAAACGGACTGATGAATTTTTTTTATTTTGTGTAAAATTGTATTTTATTAAATACTTAATGTTGGCAAACTAGATTTCATTTTTGAAAATGAGCGAAAAATTTTATAAGTAGGTATATACAAAATTAATTTTTAAGAAAACCGCTGCAACGATTTTTATTTTTTTCCATAAATTCATATTTATCAAACAATTCAGATGCCGTACTTGATTTTGAGCTCCTAATCTCAAAGCCATTAAAATAATAAATTTATAGTATCTACTTTATAGTAATAATTTATTTATTTTTTTTTTTAATGCTATAATAATATTTTTGAACCTATAGCTGTACTTGTACATCATCAATTTCTAGCTACGTTAAGGTTGTTAGCTACGAGTGCCCATTTGTTTTTTTAATTTTACGATTCGTTATTTCTCAGTAAGTAAACAATTATTGAATTTTAGATATGAATGAATAAATTTTATACGAACAAATAAAATGAAAGAAAAAATTTTGTTTTTATTTATTTTTATATTTTTTTTGGCTTTTTCGTTTTAAATAAAAAAAAAATTAGGTCAATCCATTTGTGCATTGTATTTCTTATCAATTATTGAAAGAACCGTGTTAAATAAAAACTTTTCTCTTCCACAATGATCCTCAAAACATTCGATGTGTCCCTAGCATAACTTTGTTTTCAAATAAAACTAATCAAAAATAATTAATGTCATACGTATACCTACTCCAAGCATTAGGTATAAATATAACAGTAATGTTTATGAACTCACCGCCATCGCTACCATAAAATTTCTTAAGTCCACATAAAAAACACTCAATTCAATAACGACAATATTTGTCGAGAGCCGCAAATCAACTTTCTCCTGATTTACAGTGTAATTACCAGAAAGACAAAGAACGTAAACACTCTCGTTAATAATCAAGCCACTCAATGCAGTGACGCCAACCTATTGAACCTTCTACCACAACAATAGCTTTTTCCATTATTGTCATTTCATTTATTACTATCGTATTCCTTGTTGTGAGGGCAACAAGTATGGTATTATTTCCTGGCGACGACGACGACGAGGGCGGCGAGAATGAAGACTACACACAAGGACTACACGCTGACAATGTCGTTGGATAACCAATAAACACCATAAATCACTTTCAGTCTTAATTGCAAGCTCGGCTCCGTGTCCAATTAAAATATTCAATTTAATATAATCCCTTCATCAACATATCCTACCAATTACATCTCATACCAAACTACACACTCGCAGTCACAGTGGAAAGAAATCCAACGAGGGAGATGGAAAAAAATATTTTTCCAACATATATTCCCCATTTAATGAGGCCATAAAGTCATTAACACCACACTTCCGGTCTTCTACATAGAACACAGAAAAAGTCTTGGGCAAAACTTGTAGTAATTTGCTACTAACAAGCGCTTCCTTTCGAACGGTCGGCTTACATAATCGTCGCTATCCTGCAAGGATAGGGCAAAGGCAGAAGAACCAGAGAACAAAATGAAACAAAAGCAAGCACAACTTGGCCGAGGTTTTAATCTTTATAGTTTCTGCAACAAAGTGTGGCGTGGTGGTCGGCCTGCCGGTTTGGTGCGACTGCTACTGCGGGAGATTCCACATCCTGTTTTGTGCAACTGCAACTGGAACTTCATCAACAAAAATAATTAACTCCTTGGTGCAGTTCATGATATCCGACAATATACATAAGGTCCGTCGATGGTTTGAAGTGTGTGTGTGTGTGTTCGTGTTGTTTGAACGTTTTTGCCTTTCACCCTCCATGTCGACCGTTATTAATTACTTACCACGGTCATAGCTATTTCTCAAACAGAACCACCAGTGCCAGCAAAACGTGCGCGATAAATGATGGAGTCTTCGACATCCGCGGGTGGTAGCCATTTTAATTTACAATCTATAGTTTCTTCATTTAACTTTAACGACTATAATGGTCACAGGCATAGAAGGATGTGAATTTTGCCAGAATATCGGATGAAGGAATGGTTATATCCGCCAAACAAAATTCAAATATACCTTTTTTTTGGCTAACAAATAAAGTAGGGATCTTGAAATTAACAACCCAAACATCAAAAAATTCCTATGCCTTAAGGGGCCAGTTATAGCTATCATTGAAAACCATCATTGAAAATATTAATTGTCAATTTTGAGAGGTTTCGAAGAAAAAATAAATGATTATTTTGATGCCAAAGTAAAGCTAATTGACTTAATAATTATTTCTATGTAAAACAAAATTGAATTTGGCGGAACTTTTTTCATAAAATTACTTTTATTTTTTCAATAATGAACTACCTTACCAATGATCATTGAAAAACTTAAAAGTTACTTTATGGGGAAGATATAGGTGAAAATGATTTTTTTTTGGAGGAGAAATAATTTTTAGGTCGTCAGCTATATTTCTGCATTAAAATATTCAATGATTAAACTTTCGAAGGGTCTCAAAATCAACAGCTTACTTTTTCAATGATGGTTTTCAATGATAGCTATAACTGGCCCCTAGCTGGTTATAGCGATCAGGAAAACGAATCAGGAAAAACTTTCCAATGGATTTCTTGCACTATTTTTATTTGATTAAAAACATAAATGCTACACTAATCGATGACAAATAACTCATAGAATTTTTTTACCAAATAAAATTTTCAATTAAAAAATTATTTTTTTTTTTAAATGTATTTATTTATTTTCCTGATGCAAATTCATTTTTCGCGCCAGCTGATCGTAATTTCTTACAAAATGGAAAAACAAATTCCAATGATTTGAATTCCAATTTCACTGATTCCACTGACAGGATTGCTGACGAAAAAGTTTTTCGTATGCATTTCAATCAGGAAAACTTGGCGGTAGGCTAGCCAACTGACATGTTTTTTCCTGCTCGCTATAAACGACCATCAGGAAAAAATATTCAATTTTATACTGTTTCAACTTTTCCTGATGTGTTTTTCTGATCGCTATAACTGGCCTCTTATATACCCCGTTTACATGAGGTATTCGAGCGAGCTTCAAGCTCGCTTCGCCCCTTTGTATACCTGCGTTGACTTGAAATGAGCGTCAACCAACTCGATTCCACTTCAGGTGCGGAGTCGAGTTGAAATTGTTGATAAAAAACCTGGGTCGATGAGTCGGTCTTGAGGATGTGTTCACCACAGTGTTTTTGTACATGTGCGAGTAAAATTATGTATTTGTTTTGATAGTTTTGTGAAGTATTTACTAAAATTCATTAAATTTGAACTGTTTTTGTGTAAAATAAATATATTGTTGCCATTCCATTAAATGTAATCTCAACACCATATCAACTCAACTTCAAATGGGGCTCTCAACTCACGTGACGAAACACCTGGGTCGAAAATCCGACCCTAATCCAACTCGAGTTCTCCATTCTGTTTGTAATCGGGGTAATAGAGCTAGTAAAAATGTGAGCAAACATTAAATTATCGGGGTTTTTGTTTTTGGAGAAAAATTTAAAAAATATAATTGATTTGGCTTTCGAAGAATTTACAAAAATCTCAATTAAGATGATTTAGAAGCAAAGATCAAATGCGAAATCCAACCTTTTGGGCATTTTTCCGAAGTCAAAGCCTAGTTTGAGGAAATTGATTTTTGGATTACATGACGGACGAATAATCGACAAAAAAATGTCGACTGTTCAAAATATGGTTTTGGAAAATAAAGCTGACGATAGTTTTGATCGATTTGAAACAAATTCGAAATTATAGGAAATTTCGACAACAGACTTGTAAAAAGTCAAGCATAACTTGCCGATATTTTGTTCACAAGAAAACTTTGAATTGGATACGATATGTCGACTTTTTAAGTATTGACTGTGTGTGTTTGATTTGCATAATCTCGACAGAAAAAATGTCGACGGGTTAAAACAATAGTTTAACTGGTGCTTGAATGAAAGTTGAAAACGGTGCGGAACCAACCAGTGAGAGATTTTAATAGTTGACTATAAAAATATGGACGTTTGACAAAATATCGACTATAAAAATCCCGACTGTTGAAGTATCTATCACTGAAATGTCGATTGCTATTGACATTTTGAAAACCAACATTTTCACATATTTCTATAGAGATTATGAAAATCGATATTGTAAAAGTTTTTAAATCGAACCCAGTCATTGGTTTTTGTATGGTTTAAATAAATTTTGTTCTGTGTATAAACAAGCGAAGTCATGATTTTGATTTTGGTAAACAAAAATTAAAAGGGTTGTCATTAAGGGTATATATGCATCTCTTTTGATTTTCGATCACCCCGTTAATGGCTTCATTTATTTAATTCAATATCTCGAAAAAACGGATGATTTTTTTGACTTAAGTGTTTAAGTTTTAGGTCAGATTTCAAAAAACCGAAAAAAACAAAAAACAAAAATTCAAAATTCCAAAACACTGTATGTACAAACTACTGTATGATCAAAATACTGTATCTTATAATACTGTATAACTATTCCTATTTACGTGACCTTTTTAATTAATTAAAATTATATGACTGCTACGTGACCTATAGCCCACGTAGCAGTCATATAATTTTACATAGTACTGTATCTCAAAATTATTCATCTCAAAATGCTGTATGAGCAAAACACTGGATCTCAAAATTCTGTATCTAAAAAAAATTGTTTATGCAATTTTTGATTATGATCAAAACAATTCGTGTAAAAATGTGAGAGATGTAAGAAGAAGAAAACGAGAAAGAGAAAATAAGAATAAGATACCGTTTATATTGTTTTTGTTTTAATAAATTCAAAGACTTATGAATTATCATAGGTACAAATGTACATGTTATTGTTTAAGGGAAGTATATCAGAATATTAGAGTAAAGAAAAATTATTATGATATATTCTTAAAAAAAAGTATTCTGTTTTCAAAATTCTGTATTTTAAAATGCTGTAAATAGGCTGAAAAATAAAAATCGTTTTGATAATGTAAAAAAGTGCCCACTTTTCAAAAATTCAAAGAATTCAAACAAAAACCAGATCCACTGATGAGTTTTATATTTATCTGGATTTTGGATTGGATTGGGGCCTACTTGTAATTGAAGCTTCTTATAAGAAATCGAAAATAAAAGAAGTGAAAAATACGATCTGAAGATATGGTTATTGAATTGTCACACTGACAATCGATAATTACTTCTTTTAAAACAAAAATATGAATTTCATGTTCAAAAATTAAATTTTCCAGGTTCAGTGAAATAAGACTACTAAGGCCCACTTTTTTAGTACAACATTGTCTACTACTACATTTTCTGAGTTTAGTTAAACACGAGCTAACTCCTGAAAATTGTTTTCTTTTTAGTCAATCTATAAATATACTCGATAGATTAAAAAAAAGTTAAAATTAGTCTTGCATCGAAAATGGATGCTTTTGAATTGAATCGGGTTCCATTTATTTGCGGGATTAACTAACTTGGTTTAATTCAATGAAATTTTTGTTCAGGAAATAAAAACAATTAAACTAATTGCAGCCAACAAAATATTTAATAGTTTTGTTAAAGCCCAATTGAAGAGGTATAATGCAAAACAACCTCGTAAATTCAATCGTTTTTTGCACTTTGTTGACTGTTTTAGTAATGTTGTACTAGGTCCTAGAAGTTAAAAGCTTGGATTTATCATAAGGACAACATCATAAAAACAGGCGATCAATCAAAAATCTACCATTTTCACGTTTACTGTGCTTATATTTAAAACTTTTGTTTTTGTTAAATTGCCTCTAGTATTTTTACCAATAACTTGCTATTGACTCTAGATGTCTAGATACAATTAGGGCTGTCCACGAGACGATGAAAGTCTCGGTCTCGATCTCGGTCTCGCATGACGAGACCAAGACGAGACGAAACGACAGTGCCTTTTAAACAACCGAGACGAGACCGAGACGAGACTGTATATTTGGACCGAAATTTACAGAGAGTCTAATAAATTAAAAAATCCAATTTCAGTTATATATTTATTGTCTTCTGCACATATTCAAACTATAATCGAAAATATTTCGTTCCAACAATCATAAGGTTGTCCGAAAATCGTATTTTGCAGAGACGAGACCGAGACGAGACTTAATTATACGAGACCGAGACGAGACTGAAAATTTTCGATTTTAACGATACCGAGACGAAACTTACAAAAGTCTCGTGGACAGCCCTAGATACAATACCAAGCTATACCAATTTGAAATTTGCATTTAACGCACATATTTTTAAAATGGTTGGCCACTTAGGTATTCATGCATTTTTGTTTATACCAGAGATGATTTAACTTTTTCAAAAATTATTTTGTTTCACATTTTACATTGAACATCAAAGCTAAATAATTTTTTTTATCTAAGAAGTCCAACAGTAATTATAATTCTCTTCCACTTATGTTTTGGCACAAATAATGTGAAATACTGCTACGGAAAAAGAAACGGAAGAATTCAATCACTTGTAGTCGTGGTATTCAAAAATGTAAAGTAAGTGGATTTTGAGACCCTTCGAAAGTTTAATCATTGAATATTTTAATGCAGGAATATAGCTTAGGATTTCAAAATTATTTCTCCTCCAAAAAAAATTAATTTTGACCCATATGTTCCCCATAACGTAACTTTTAATTTTTTCAATGATCATTGGTAAGGTAGTTCATCATTGAAAATTTAAAATTCATTTTATGAAAAAATATAGAAATAAATATTAAGTCAATTAGCTTTACTTTGGCATCAAAATAATCACATATTTTTTCTTCAAAATGTCTCAAAATTGACATTTAATATTTTCAATGATGGTTTTCAATGATAGCTTTAACTGGGCGCTAAGGTAAAAAGTAATGCACTGAACAAAAAAATGCATAAATCTTTTCTCGTGGTTGGGATATAATTTTTTGAATCAGTTTTCAGGACGGTCATTAAGGTACTATGAGGCATTTCAGGGTTATCCATTTCTTACGGGGCACCCTGTATAAGTATTTTTAAGAAATCGCCCGATAGTTGTTTTGGAAAGTTTAAGTTTAGATTATCCCCTAAACCTTTTAAAAATTAGTTAACATAAAATTTTAAAAACAAAATTAAAATTTTTCAAAACAGCTTTTTGAAAACGTTCACATGAATTTTTTTTCAAATTGGCGCGAATTTTTTTCAAATAAGAATTTTTTTAAAATGCTTGTATACGTTTTCAAAAAGTTGTTTCGAAAAACTTTAATTTTGGTTTTAAAGAGCCCCTGAGCATTTTAAAAATTAACCTTACATACAATTTCAAAATTTCCATTTGGTACAGCAGGGTCGGTCAAATGTCCACTGTTGATTTGTTGAGTTTTGATCGAATGTGTCATATGGTCAAGAGTCGCAAAGAAATATGGCCATACGACTTTTTAGTTTCTCAATGAAAAATTGCAGCAAATAAATTTCTAGTAGGGGGGGGGGATTTTAGACAGTTTCATATAATATAGCTCTACTAATGCTTTCGAAAGTTTTGTTTGCCAAATTCAACACTGAACTGAAGGAGGTGTTTTTTTCAAGATTCTAACATTGCTGCTTCTTTATTATTAAATATTTTTTTTTTTTAATTCAGTACAAGTTTTGCTCTACCTATTGTAAATAAGTTTTTACCTTTCAAATTTACGGAATTCTGGCCTTTTCAGGATTTTAGGTTTTAGGGATTTTAGATCTTCTAATGTTAACGGGGTATTGAGTTGTAAGGATTTTGGATTTCGAGATTCTGCTCTAGTCGTACCTTCTTAAAATTGGGCTACCAACTTCTTTGAATTTAAATGTTACAGAAATTTTATTTAGGTAAAAACCAAGGGTTTCGTAATGTTTGTTCAACAAACCAGACATACATAATTCTTTACTTCTAACACGATTTATTTAAAATTTTAATCGTATAATAATAATGCTTATTAAATTCCCTACCAACTCTAATTTTCACATTTTGTTCGTATAAACGGTTAGTTCATTTAATTACTAATCTTTAGGGCTAGCCACGAGGCGAGAAAAGTCTCGGCCTCGATCTTGGTCTCGCATGGCATGACGGGACCGAGAAGGGACGAGACTGCCTTTTAAACAACCGAGACGAGACTGTATATTTGGACCGAAATTTACATGGAGTCTTATAAATTAAAAAATCCAATTTCAGTTAAAATATTTTTTTCTTCTGCACATATTCAAACTACCTATAATCGAAAATATTTCGTTCCAATTATCAACAGGTTGTCCGGAAATGGTATTTTTCGGAGACAGGACCGAGACAAAACTTAATTATACGAGACTGACACGAGACCGAGACGAGACTGAAAATTTTCGATTTTAACGAGACCGAGACGAGACTTACAAAAGTCTCGCAGAGTCTCGTCTCGTGGCCAGCCCTACTAATCTTTAATTCTATTAATTTCTATTGACGTTTTTTATTAATCTAAAATTATTTAATAAACAAGTCACAATGTACTGTTCAAAGATTTTAAAACGGTTGAATTCACCTTGGCTAACAAACACACAATAAAGGAAATGGAAAACATCATGCTAGCTAAAGCCAACCATGTCGAAGTGAGTATATAGTACATCGACGACCCACAACGAAGGACGGTACACTACAAATGGTGGTTGGGTTGTCCAAGTTTATAAAAGGTTGGAACCCACTATAAAAGGCGATTGCTTCCAAGCATTCCTAAGTGTAAGTACCTAAATAAAATAACATGTTGGTGACTTTGTCAGCCTAACATGGGGTCTCTACATTACATACATTACTTATAAATCCCTTGGACACAATCAGTGAAGCTTGAACGTATAGATTCAGTCTACAGCACATGATGTAGCAGCATTTAATAATTTTTGACATGTTCGATGATTAATGAAGGGAAGCATATGTTATGGAGAAGAAACCTAAACATACAAAAACATAAATCATATTAGTTGGTGGATATTGGAGTAAGTATTGTTGGTGGTGAACCCTTCTTCTGGTTGGGTAGAAAATGTCTTAATTGGCTTAGAGGTATTGGAATTAATATACTGAAAGTCATCTTTATGTCGGAGGCGCTTAAAAAAAAAGATATAGATTTTTTGGTTTTGCTTAGAGGATTTTTGATTTTTTTTAAGGAAATTAATCATTTCGACTTCAGCGAAATCATATTTAAATAAAAATCATGCGATTGGGTTTCGTATAAGAGTTTACAAAATTTATAAAACCGTTTTTAAGGTTCTGATTGAACTCAAAAGGAAGAAATAGGGCTGGACACGAGACGAGACTCTGCGACAGTTTTGTAAGTCTCGTCTCGGTCTCGTTAAAGTCGAAAATTTTCAGTCTCGTCTCGGTCTGGAATAATTAAGTCTCGTCTCGGTCTCGTCTCGTCTCCGAAAAATACGATTTCCGGACAACCTGTTGATTATTGGAATGAAATACTTTCGATTATAGTTTGAATACGTGCAGAAGAAAATAAATATTTAACTGAAATTGGATTTTTTAATTTATTATAGACTCTCTGTAAATTTGGGTCCAAGTATACAGTCTCGTCTCGGCTGCTTAAAAGTCAGTCTCGTGTCGTCGCGATCGAGACCGCGACTTTTGACTTTTCACGTTTCGTGACCAGCCCTAAAGATTAATGGTAAAAAAAAGCTTAAAAAATCTAATTTCATTGGTACAACATCTACTAATAGTCGGTTAAAGGGAAATTTGGAAATAAAAATTAAAAACACTCTGGGGAAATATTACTGCTTTTTGGCGAAATTTGATCGGAGATTTTCAAAGGGTTAACCATATTTCCATTGAAGGTACCGGGAGAAGACATATCCAATCTATGGGTACCTATCTAACAAAAGTTTCATGTTCGCATGCTCACATGGTTGCATATTCACATGCTCATACGTTCTGATGTTTCTGATGTTTAGAAGTTCGAAAGTTCACATGTTTGCAAGTTCATTCGTTTATATATTTGCATGTTCAGTGTTCACATTTGCACATGTCCACATTTTAGCATGTTCACAGATTTACATGTTCCCATGTTAGCTGCCCTTTGAGTGGGGGCTTCCGCGTCAGCTTCCCCTTAATCATTACAAAAAAAAAAAGATTAAACTTCGAATGAAGTACTTGATTCTTTACTTTTATCAAAAAATCTATGAAGGTAATGTATTGCTTTTCAAAAATTCGTTCAACCCATTTCATCTAATATCAGGAGTTTATGTATCCACTTACGTTTTTTATTTTTTTGAAATTTCTGTAAATACAAATAATTACAATCAGTTTTAATTTATAGATAAACAAATCCACAAACACTTGTTTATTACCTAATTAAATTTACATAACTAATCTCTCTTTAAGCTTTCTACTCACCGCCACACTATAATACTTCCGCATTTCATTTTAATGATTTATATTGAATTTAATTATGCTAAAAACACATTTGAAAATAAATGTCCAACATCACACTTGGACTGTCAAATTAATCCTTTTTACAACAAAACACATACACTGCCATATTATAATGCATTTAATTAATTTCAACAAAATGCTAAAATATCCTACAAAAAAGTATTTTCGATTAGCTCACCATTATTTTCAATTGCTACGACATAGTGCAGCACTTAATACATTGTCATACGCTGTGTTTGCAAAAAAATACAAAAAAAGGAGGCAATGATAGGGTAACATACAATTGTTCAAACTTACAATTTGCATAAAATAGTCGGTGCTAGTAAAAGATACACTCTATCTCTATTGATCCTCCTCGCACACACAACCATAAATATTTGTAAAAACGAATTTTTATTTCCAAATATAGAAATACACCTGTACAACAGTACTGGCAAAATAATCGTTTTTTTTAGAGCTTACTAACTGAAGAAGGGGGTTATCTTAGCGGCTTCCTAGGATAACCCCTCACCGGATCTCAACCAGATCTTTGAAGTACTTAAGTATTTTAGAACTACAGTCTTCTCAAGTATAAGTACAAGTACTAGGTAGTGAAGGTACTTCTAATTCAACTTCAGTACCCTGGTCCTGGGACTTAAAAAAGGCAAGAATTGTGTTTTTTTTTTGCAAGCATTTCGTTACAAGTAGTATCAAGCACTTATGGAGTTTGATCAGTACTTCAAGTACTTCAGCAGCGTATATGTATCTTGCATCAGCAGTATTTCAAATAAAATTTGTTTCGATTTCAACATCAATTTAAAAAGGAAATTTATTTATGTATTTTTTTGAACTGAAGAACTGATCAAGTACTTAAAAGAACTTGTCAGGTATTTATTTTATTTATTTTTATTTTTATTTTATTTCGATATGTCTATACACATTAAGATATAATATCTTATAAACTAGTGCTAACCTTATAAGTTTAACAATGAGATTAATGAAATTAATGAAATGAAAAAAGAAAAGAAGAAACATGTTGTAGGCAAAAATATTACAATATTTATAATTTATTATGAAATGAAATGAATAATTGTAAAAAAGGAGAAAGGGAGAGAAAGAAAAGATAAGATAGGAAGAAAAAAGGAAGAGGTGGAGAAGAAAGGCTAAAATGGTATAGACAAGAAAAATTTAAGATAATTTAAGATACTGATAAAAATTGACGTAATTGGGTTTTAAATTTTGTATTGTTGGTTATTCTCTTAATATGGCGAGGTAAAGAATTCCACATACGTGTAGCATTAATAAAAAATTGGCGCTCAGATGTAAGGGAGGCATATCGGGGTTGAATCAACTGGTCAGACCTGACTGAAGAAGCCCTTCTTATTCTCTCAAAAAGATAGGGTGGTTGGTGTGTAAGCAGAACATCGGAAAGCATTGATAAGGTGCGAAACTGATAGTAGTTCTCGAGTGGCATGTTCAGTAAACTATTTGAGAAACGAGAAACTCTATCGTATCTACGAAGACCATAAATGTATCTGATGATGCTGTTGAAAATGACGTTAAGCTTTCTTTTGCAAGCATAGTTACATCTCGAAAAAATTTCGCAGCCATAGGCCAAAATTGGAAGAATTAAACTTTTCGCAAGCATTGCACGCGTCTTGATAGGTGTATATGACTGGGAAAACCCAAGCATTCGTAATACTCCGTATGATTTCCCAACTATAGCGTTAATATGCTTATCCCATGTCAAGTTACGAGTAAAAATTACTCCAAGATTCCGAGCGGAGTCCACATATTTAATAGGTGCATTATTTAAAATAATTTGTGGGAAGTATGACAAATCCAGCATTTTGTTTGATATAACTAAACATTTAGATTTAGATGGATTTAAGGTCAGTCCATTGATCTGAGCCCAACCAGACAGTTTTTCGAGGTCCTCATTTAAGCGGTAAGCACCATCTTCAATAAGACCAAGATGGCAGCGGAGATACATCTGTACATCGTCAGCATAAATATGTAATGTGCAGTTTTGAATGACGGAGGGAATGTCGTTTACATACAAAGAAAAAAGTAATGGTCCCAAAATGGATCCCTGTGGGACTCCACTAGTGGTTGAAAGAAAGTCAGACAACCTGTTACCTACTTCAACTGCTTATATTCTTTCAGATAAATAGGAAGAAATAAGTTTTACTGCATCAGGGGAAAAGTTATAATGCTGGCGAAGTTTATTTGCGAGTTTGCTGTGAACCACTGTATCAAATGCCTTTGAAAAATCAAGGAGGACTAAAAAATTAACTTTATCTTCATCCAGTGCTTGACGGAAGTCCTCTACGACATCTAACAGAGCCGTAACACAGCTATGCTTCTCTCGAAGACCACTCTGTCTTTGAGTTAAAAGATTATTCGCCTTAAGGAAGTCCCCTATTTGTTTTTTTCAGGATCCTTTCAAAAACTTTTGAAAGAAAAGCTAAAATTGAAATTGGCCTTAATTCGCTACACTTAGCATTTTTGGGTATAGGTATAACTTTTGCTAATTTCCAGTCAGAAGGAAATTCTCCAGTAGTAAGGATTGTGTTGAAGATATGCGTGATATACGGCAGCACAACTGGAAGTATAATTTTTAAAAAAGAAGGGTGCATTTCATCAATGCCTATGGCATTTGACTTTACTGAAAGTAGACTTTCAACAACTTCTATACTACTAACTCCTGTGAAACCAAAGCTAGAGGTTATATTTTGCACTGATGAAAAGTGAATTGGAAGCACAGAGTTAGATAAAGAAGCTGTCGGAGGAGTGCAGACGAATTTCCTATTTAAAAGGTTACCGTCAACATTCTCAATATGACTATGTTTTGATTTACCAACCCCTATGCTACGCAGATTACTCCACAGCTGTCTACTATTGAGGGAGGTATTCAGTTTACCCGAAAATATCCTAGTCTTGGCTGAACGAATTTCCATCACAACTCTATTACGAAGTGATTGATACATTTGTCTAAGTTCAGGTAAACGATAACTTTTCCACGAGTTGTACGCTGGATCACGTTGCTGCATTAAGATACGTATTTCATTGGTGAACCAGTTGGGATCCTTTGATCTATCTTGAATAGTTCTTAAGGCAACATGTCTATTAAAAAGTTGAGCAACATTATTATTAAAATACTCCACCTGCGCAGTGGACGAAGGCAAGTTGAAAATATGGTGCCAGTCTATATTAGTATTTAAAGATAGTGATTAAAAGAGTGCTTAAGACCTTCCAATTCCGCAGAAATGTGAGCGAAATTTTCATGTAGCCCTGCATAATCAGATGTTTTTTTTGCAAGCAAAATTTTAGTGTCTGCACAGTCGGTAGTAGCTTTGCAAAGTGACGTTTTAAGTGTGCTTAGATCATCTTTTATGAGCTGAATCTCAGAATTCGATGTGTTTTTAAATGATTCCAAGTGTACTTCTCGATTGTTTATATCATTAATGCTAGTTTTAATTTCATTAATTTCACGATCGATTTTGTTGGTAATTGCCTTTTCGGAATCGGACATTTTTTTTGACAAAAGAGAAATGATAAACTCACTTTGTTTTGCAAGCCTCTCGTCCATCTTATCCCAAGTATTGTTGTTGTCCTCCATGATGTTTTGAGCGACTTTGCGAGGTGGTGATGGGGAAGAGAGGCAGCTTGGCGGCGAATCCGTCGTTTTATTTTTCTTCGAGCGTGAGGTGGTCCGTTTTGCTGGATTAGGCATGTGGTGGTGATTGATGCGGTAAATTCAAATGAAAATTGTTGTGTGTGATGACTTTGTTAAGCGATCGAGTATGTGTGTTATGTACATATAAAAGTCAAGATGAGATCGGAACAGCAAATAAGCTAAATTATTTTTGATTTATTTCTAAATTTAATTTAACACTTTTATTTATCAACGCGTTAACATTAAAAAATTTAAGTTAAATCAGGAAATATTGATACGTGATGCGAAAATTTATTTAAATATAGTAAAAGCGTTTATATTTTGATCGAATTAGTAGATTAAATAAAGAGAAACTGCCAGTGTAAAATAACACGTCTATCCACTAGCTCTCATGGTTTGTACTTTAAGAAATACTGCTCAAGTGGGAAGAAGTACTTGGGAAATACTGGAACTTGGGATTTTCAAGAGTATACCAGTATTAGAGTACTGAAGTACAAATACAAGTCCCGTTATCGGTACTGGTACTTAAACTTGCATTTTACAGTCCTGGGTCTCAACAAAGGTGTCACTTAGAGTAAATTTTTACTACAGGGAAGATGAAACCCTTAACTACCTAGAGTCCTAGAAGTAGCTCCTACCAATAGCTTGTTCGTGCAAGTACTTAGTCTTATCTTCGTTTCATTCAAAGTTTCGCCTGTTCTTTAATCGCCACGCCTTGAAACCCAATATAAAGTTCATCTTGGTAGTGGCTGTTAACTCAGATCTGTTGAATTTAATGCCTTCCGGTTTCACGCCTGCTATGCACCTCTTTTGTTACAAATCGAAATTCAAGAAGTCACTTGAAAGCGCAGTTCCTAGAGCGAGACTCTGGATGGAATGAAGCTCAAAACTTAATTTACTATGGAATATGTGATTATTTAATTCATACCACCTCCTGTTTATGTTTGGACTAGTTCGGAAGACCTTTTTTGTGTTGCGCATTATGCATCTTGTCTTAACCTATGTCACACGGCACAACTTTATCATTTTATCGGAAGATGAATGGTGGGGCTGGACTTTGGTTGATCTTTTACAGACTAATCGATCAGCGATCTGTTGGGTCAGAAGCAATACTGGTACTTTAAAACGGTTTAAGACAATAACACAGTACGTTGGAAAGGATTTTATATGCCGCATTTACCAGTACAATGCTTGTGTAGTTCTTGCAAATATCGCCTTTTTAGAAGATCTAGCATAATATGGAACTGTTAGTCCACTGATCATATGCTTACTTTTACTTGATTGATTATAAGATGCATTAACTCTATAAATACCCCCCGTATTTTAAAAGCTCTGCTTAGAAGCCATCAGAATCGGCAGCTTTTTTAAAGCTTTTATCTTCCTTTTATCTACTGGGATGGTGAAAATTAGTCTTCATTGAATATGGAGCATATCCTGTTACTGATTCTACTCTTCCATTTGAAAGCTGCTGGAACCTGTAAATGCTGCTTGTGTACTCATCTCTGACCTTCAATTACTTACTGCTAACCAAATCTGTCCTTCGAGTATGATATGTTCCAGTTTTAAAACTAGCAGCCAGTCGCTTGGTTTTTGTATTTAAAAAAAAAAAACCTCAATACGTTGGCGTTGTTTCGATCGCGAGACTTTTCGATCATTTTCAGAGGTACGCCACATTTGTAGGAATAAATTTGAAAATAATCTAAGATATATTTTTTCAGCCAATTTCTTAATTTGATGAATTTATTTGTTACAAATTTATTTACCCTATAACCCACAACTCCATCCTGATGCAGTAAATTAAATAAAAACAAAAAATTATCGCATCCTTAATCGAATTAAAACTCATCAGCTGGAATATGCATTTTAATTTAATTTTGGCGCCCGCCAAACTGGAAACAATACACATCCTCCTTTTACATATTTGGATATCATTTAACTACATATAAAGCATCGATTAAGGTATGTTTGTTTGTTAAAAGACAATACTAGTATTTTCAGATCGAAAAACAATTTGAAAATGACAGCACAGTTTATCATTACACACAAAATCTCCCCACGTTGAATTAGTGAATGTGTAATCCGTTCAAGTCGACATACCATTTTCAATATAATTAATTAACAAAAAAAAATATATTTGCTGATATTGTGCAAATATGAGGAAAGATATGAAGCTCAGCGATTAAATAGATTTACGGATGTTCCCAGTTGGAAGTGTTTATGTTTGATTGTAGGTAGGAAATATAACTACACTACACATATACATACATAACATACATCTATTAAAATCATGACCCAGAAAATCGATTATAAAATTCAATTAAATTAAATTCTCGATACAAAAAAAAAAAAGGAATTTGATGAGATTGATGTTTATGCTTTTCTATGAAATTGCATTGAAATCAAAAAGTGATTTTCAAATAAAAGTATTCATTCATAGCAAATTTTGTATAGATAAATGGCGAAATGATGATTTGATTGGACTTTTAAAATATTTAGGTAATATAAGCAATGGGGCAATTATCATCATTTCTGATACTAAAACGAAACATTAAATATAATGTTCCTTCATAAGTATGATTAAATATACATACGTACATACAATGAGATGAACGATTTGTTTAGTGTACAATTGCACATATATAAAGTTATCATATTAAAATATATTATATTCCTCTGTTGCTATAAAAAAATGTTTTCCAAGCTCTAGAGGCGATGTTTTTTTTATCTTTTTTTTTTATTCGTGTTCTTAAGCCATTTAATTTTGCCTAGCAACTAATTATGTGCAACAAAACGAATAATTACGAAAAGGCCGTTTTTTTTTTTGCAAAAAAATACCGCTCGAATTTTATGATTGAAATTGTTAAATGGGTTGTATCTGAGTATAGACAAAAATCGGCGCGGCACGTCTCACAAAAAAACTTTGTATGATAGATAATTTAGTTATTTATTTATAAATAAAAAACTAAATTATCTTAATTTTTTTTATATTTTTTTTTTTTGAAGAAAGCCAAAAAAATTGAAAAATTATTTTTTAAAATTCGTATAACTGTGCTTCCCCACTGAAGCTCGTCTGCGACGAAGAATATCTAGCACACAAGCTGGCAAATCATTTGGGGTGATTGTTAAGTTTGTGTCAAAAAATTGTTAAGTATCTCCTATCGGTGACTGAATAGTTTCTGCATGTGCGCGCACTCATGGGATTCATTTTAGCAACCAAACTGGTTCGTGACTGAAAGTTGCATTATGCGCGCTTAGTCTAATTGTAATTTTGTGTGTACTATTAAGTTCAGAGAACCAAGGATACTTTATACAAAACCCTCATCATCCCGGTCCTGCTTTATGGGTCAGAAGCATGGATACTGAAAGATTCGGATAAAAGTCTGCTAGGGTGCTTTGAGAGGAAGATTCTTCGTGTGATTTTCGGTCCGGTGAGTATCGAAGGAGTATGGAGGAGAAGATTCAACGACGAGCTATACGGGCTATACAGCGACGTTGACCTGATCAGAAAAGCTGAAAATACAGCGGCTGAGATGGCTGGGGCACGTGGAGCGTATGGACAGCAACGCACCTGCCCGACGAGTCTTTGAATCCAACCCCGATGGGGTACGCAGCAGAGGAAGAACCCATAACAGGTGGCGCAATCAAGTGAATGACGACATCAAAGCACTCGTTGTGCGCAACTGGAAGCGGCTAGCTAGGGACAGAGCTGGCTGGAGGGGCTTGTTAGCTGAGGCCGAAGCCCATCCTGGGCTGTGAACGCCATCAAAAGTAAGTAAGAAAGTATTAAGTTTTTAGATTTTGATTATTTTGGGCACTTTTTACTGAGTTTGGTCCTTTTTATTTTTTTAATTTTGGTCACAAATTTTATTTCCAAGTGGCAAACGTGCGCGTAGGTCTCGACATGAGACCTAGACGATACCTTTACTTTGCTTGTCTCGCGGTCTGTCCTTCATTTAGTGGTCTTGGGATTGAGTACAAACTATTGCATACTATAAAAATTACTCCTATCATTTTTTCCCCCAAAAATGTAGTTTTATTATGCAGAAAATCCTCTTCTTCTAAAGACTAAAGTTCATTCGAAGTCGGATAAGTATTTTGCAGATACGGAATTCATTGAAGTGAAGTGTTTTAAATCAAAATTAAAGTTCTCGTCACGTTAACTTGATCGTTTGCCAATGAAAGTCGTTGTATGACTATGATGACGTTGACTCTTGAAATTTTACAGGCATCAGCAGATAACATTGCAGAAAAGCAGCAGTGGTCTGTCTTTCTTTAATGTATGTATGTATGTGCAAATGAAGGCTATAATGTTGTTCGAAGGCGCTCTGGGGTACACATCAGTACACCAAGTAACAAATGGCTTCATCGTGTCCATTTTGCAGTTTATTTGTTTTGTCATCCAATATAACATCTGTGAAGGAATAGGTTTAGTAGATAGAAGCATCATCTATGTATGTATGTATATCGTTGGCTTTATTTTCCACGTACTATACTTTTGTGTTGCGACCATTGTTGGGAAAGCTTCAAGTAACTTAACCATTTGGGATTGAACAGTACATGGTGAGCGCATACAGACTCTCCGATGTGTTCGCAAGCCCAACCATCACGTACTTGCAAGGCTTTCATAAAGTTTATACTCATACGATTTACATATACTACATACGGTTGAAGTTGATCTAGGTACGTACAGCTACAACAGGCACACACTTCTTCTTTGAGTTTAATGGTTGTTCATTTAATTTGCATAAATGTAATTTACATTCTCCTTTTTGATATTTTTATAATTTGCATTTGTGTTTGGCTAACCATTGTCTTTTATTGCATTTTCTAAAATAAAGATACAGCTAGCAGCCGAGCCGGTGATATAATTGATTCAAGTTTTTTTTTTCCAGTTCAAAACATATACCTACACAAATTTACTTTTTAATTACTTAAAGAATTTTAAATAAATGTTTCCTAATTCTAAATATAATACACGATTTGACTGGATCCCTTATATCGGGTTTTTCAATAAGAGCGCTACAAAAGTTTTTTTTAAATAAAGCAAAAACGGTTTTGGATATCAATGAAATTCTTTATTCCTATAAAAGTACTGCCATTATGTATGGAACACGATTACTTTTCCATGGCCACCACGGGCAAGCTTGCAGAAGTCCAGACGCTGAACCCAATTTTCGACAGTTTTCAAGCATAAATCGGCCGATACTGCTGCAATTTCACGTTCGATATTCGTACGAAGTTTATCAATCTCCGCTGGCTTGTTGGCATAGAGCATAGACTTGACGTAGCCCTACAGGAAAAAGTCTAACGGCGTCAAATCGCACGACCGAGGCGGCCAAGCGACTGGACCATTTCGTGAGATAACACGTTCTCCAAACTTGGTTTCCAATAAATTGATTGTGCCATTCGCTGTGTGGCTTGTGGCACCATACTGTTGGAACCACATATCCTCCAAGTCCATATAATACAATTCGGGCCAAAAATATTTGGTTATCATTGAACGGTAGCGATCCCCATTCACAGTAACGTGCCGGTCTTGATCATCACGGAAGAAGTACGGCCCAATGACGCCGCCGGCCCATAAACCACACCAAACCGTAATTTTTTCGGGATGCAATGATGACTCTTAGAGTACTTGTGGATTGCTGCTTGACCAATATCGCATATTTTTTTTATTGACGAGCCATTCAGCCAGAAGATGATTTTTCGATGAAAATCCGAATCATTTTCAAGTTGTTGCTCAGCCCAATTAACGAACATACGACGCTTCTGGTGGTCAATTTAATCTTGTAAGGATGTAGGCCAAGATCTTTTCACAAAATTCGCCACAACGACGTCACAGAGATGCCCAATGCTTGAGAACGACGTGTGAGAGACACATTTGGGCTTTCTGCAACTGAAGCCTCAGCGGCAGCAATATTCTCGACACTACGGGCACTTCTTTGTCTCACTGGCACGGGAACATTTTGTCCTGTGCCTGTGGATTCAAATTTATCCACTAGACGCTCAATTGTTGATCTGCTAGGACGATTATGACGATCATAAATTGGACGTAGCGCTCTTAACATCGAGGCCACTGACTCCGAATTTCGGTAGTAAATTTTAGTAATTTCGATTCGTTGTTGGCTCGTATATCTTTCCATCATAAAATGGCAAACCTTACTGAAGAGAAATGTCAAAAGAACGGCAAGAAACATGGCGGCGTTTGCTGTCCCTGTTGCTCTACTTTTGTAGCGTCCTTGTTGAAAAACCCTTTACATATATGTACTTGTTTTGTATGTGTATTACACTGATACACTATTACAGTTACACTGTGGTTTGAAATTCTGAATTAAAGTCTTCATCTGATTTTTAAAGAAATTTTAATTTAATTTTTTTTTTCGAAACATAGAATTTTAAAATAAATTTTTCAAAAATAATGTAATTAAACAACTTTTATTTCTGCTTTTAGGGAAAGCTAGATAAATTAATATATTGCAGGTTTTTCCGTTGATCCTTATAAAGATTATTTTAAATCATTTTTTTTTTAAGAAACTTGCCCCAATACGCTTCATAAACAGGGGGATTTCCCCCCTTCGAATACAACAATTTGTCAAAAATTTGATGATCCATTTCCTTGCAATAATTGTTAATAAATTCAACACATCTACCTATTCTTGGTGATCTAGAATGAAAATTCTAGTTTCTTATCTCAAGGAAATCATAATACAAAATCTAAATGCGAAACTGAAAATGAATCGATAATTTCTAGCTTTTTAATTCAGTGCATTTGAAATGCAATGTAGGAACTTCAAAGTCAGATTTTACAAAGGAGCTGAGTGCTCAGACATAGCTATTGCGTCCAAGATATTTTCTGTATAGAGCCAAATGTCTGCAAGACACACTCATTCAGTCTTTGAAAGAGTTTTCCTGACATTTGACCCCACCCCAAGAGCTGAGACTATTTAATTAAATTTAGTTTTCAAAGTTCATACACTTGGTGCCTGACGAGTTTTAAGACAATGCTGTATTAAGTACAAAAGGAGTAGTAGCCCGTAGCGTTATGGTTAGTGCGTTCGACTGTCACGCTGGAGGTCTGTGGTTCGCTTCCCAGCCTCGTCCACCTAAAAACTAAAAAGTATTTTTTCAGGGCTACTGCCTCTTGCGAGGAATTGACAAATCCTCCAAGAGTATCACTTGTCACGAATAAGTGCTGCTCGTCTAGCCGTTCGGATTCGGCATAAAATTGTAGGTCCCTTCCATTTCTGTCGACAGGCGCACACAGGAATGGTTGCGAGTTGTTAGTCACTAGGCCCTGGTTCTTCATGAGCCGTTGTGCCACCCGATTTATTTATTTTTTATAAGTGCAAAAGGCCACAAACCCGACACGCAAGACTTTAATATTTGCTTATAAATACATAGTAAATAAATAGCAGTAAATTGTTGCTGTCTCTCACACACCAAAATAGCTATAGTCTATCGGTCTATAGGAAAAATTTTGTTTTGAAGGTTAGCAAATATTACTATTATAGGTTGTTTAAAGGTTAGGCATTTACACAAAAATTCATTAAGTTCGGTTACATAGTTAGCTTGAAAGACGGAAATGACAATTAAATGTAAAACAAACCTAAGCCAATTATTTCTTTTAGTCGCATTTTTTGGCGAAAACCTGATATGTAGTCTTATTAAAGGTACATTCAAGCTGTTAGCTCAAGAGCAAGTTCTAGGGATAGATACATAATGATAATATAGAATGATGACGCGTTGCTGGCCAGGAGAAATATTATTAAAATAGTTTATTATGTAGAGAAGATTAATGTACGTTACAGAAAGAACTTTATTGAATAATTAATTAGTAAGAAGAAAGTTCAGAAAGAAATTCTATAGATGGTAGTCATCAGATATAAAAACAAACAATTTTTTTATAAATTCACTGTGGCGTATGAGTACTTTTTTATTTTTTTTTAAACATTGAACACACACATTTCACATTCCAGCTCGTTAATCAGGTCTTGTTAACCATTTACATTATAAGTACTTACCTTTCTGTCATATTTGTTTTTGAAAACGTTGCTTTTAGCAAACTAATTTGCTAAAATTCCTTCCAACTTTACGCCTTGATACAAATGTGGCATTATTTTGTCATCGCCATCAGCAAAACCTCATTCATGCAAATGACATGTTTTTGCCAAAACAACCTGTCACATCAACACACATACGAACAACCCCCCACGCGCTCATTCTCACACACTTATTTCGTTCATCACTTGTGGTTTTAAACCAAAATAATATAAATGCTTCTTGTCTCTCTGCAGCGAAATATACTCGTATATACAGACTATAGAGGATGCTTTGTCATAGAACACCATCAGGATGTTCTATGAATGCTTTAAGTTATATGTATATGTACGTTACGGTTTGCCATCGAAATTATTTCGAAAATACCAAACCATCATCGTCCTTGAGAATATGTACATTGTATATATCCTTAAATAGTCCTGCAGCACAGCAGCATCAGCTATGGCACCGTTATCATCGTCATTGACAAAACACACTATGAAACTTCACATCATCACAGACAATGGAAAGTGACATGCTCGCTCCGTTATATGGAAAAACAAGTCATTTTCCGCATAAAAAAAAAAACAAAAATGCCTCCTCAAAAAGTTTACCAAATCTGTCCGGATGGTCCGCAGATACATAGTTTAAGGGTAAACTGTAGATCGGAATGCGTAAACAAGCCAGCTGCTGCCGAGTGCCGAACTGCCGAGTCCGATACACAATGAATATGGAGCCACTATAGCGTAGCGACTCTGAGCGGAGGGGCAAACAACAAACCGCACACTCATTTAGTTTATTCACGAAAATGTGCTTGGGAATTTCATAAAAAGTATATAATGCTGCGACCACCTTTCTTTCTTTCTTTCACGATTCTTTTGGTTGATTTTTTTGTAAAAACAAATTTGTATGTCCATATGATTCATAATTATTATAGTTAGGGCGTCAAGGCCATATTTTAGGTCAAACCTTGCACTACGTTCTGACGGGATGAGCGTTGGTACACTAATAGTCCACATCCTAAGTTTACTTTTAAGAAGTGTTTCTACGGTGGCAACACTGGCAGACCGGAGATATAAGGGTTGCCTTCTGACCATGTTTTAACACGAAATTTCACATAAATTAGCCTATAAATCGGGAACCAGACATCGGTTGATATCGTGGAATGTCTCGTTGAATTAAGAATACTTGAAGCCATAGGGATATGTTCATTTTTTTACTCCACCCCCACCCTTTTACGTGGGGGGAGCAAAATACCCTCGGTCGATAAGGGTTTATATTTGTCAGAAAATAATGGTTAAAAAATGAATATTCCTAAAACTTTAAGATGAGCGTCGACGTAGAATTTCATACTCTACAGCATATCCGAAGTCCATTTTTATCCATGTATTAGATTTTTTTAAAATCGCTTTCAAAATGGGGGGAGGGGAAGGTGGAAGAATATCAAACCACTATATATTCGTCTCGGTATAATCTAAGCATATCGCACATGACCTTAGGGTAATTTTTAATGCCCAATCTTATCCAATCAAGATAATTTCAATATAATTTCCCTAGAAGAAGTTAAAACCTTTTTATAAAATGATGATTAAATTTTTAGTGAAACGAGCATAATATTACCAAATTTCAATGGTTTGGTGATGAAACTTGGCACACATATTTCATTTGCCGTAAGAAATAAGAATCAAAAGAGTCCATACAAATATCTGGTGCGTTCACATAATACGGCAGAGAAGATCTTGTAGGCGATGTTAAGGAGACTGATTCCTCTATAGTTTGCGCAGTTTAGAGGGTCTCCTTTCTTGTGGATCGGGCAAACAATGCTGAGATTCCATTCATCGGGCATGCTTTCCTCCGACCATATTTTACAGATGAGCCGGTGCATACTCCTTACCAAGTCATCTCCTGCTGCTTTGAATAGCTCGGCAGCGAGCCTGTCTGCTCCAGCAGCTTTGTTGGACTTAAGCTTAGATATTGCTATCTTCAATTCGTCGAGGTCGGGTAGACGGAATTGTTGACCTTCATCGTCTAGGTTGGATGGTGTAATCTGCTTGACAGCGGAATTAGATTCGTCATCGCCGTTACACAGTCCACAGAAGTGATCTTTCCATATTCTCAGCATCGACTGCGAATCAACTACGATGTTCACTCGCAAGTCTTTGCAGGCTTCAGTTCGGGCTCTGTAGCCCTGATAGCTCCTTTTTACTTTTTGGTAAAATTTCCCAACCTCATTCCTGTTATGACATCCCTCAATCTCCTCCATCTTGCGCTTCTCATGCTCCCTCTTTTTCTTTCCGAGAAGCCGACTAACATTTTCTTTGTGACATTATTTCCAAACAAAATAAATTAGAAAATATTATTGTTGGAATTATTGTCATTGTACAGTACAATAATAATCTTCGTAATAGTTGTCGAAAGACTGTTACCCTAATTGAAACTTTAAAAAAAGCATCAAAACAGAATAGCATCTCGTTTATCCACCAAATCATACCCATTTCTCTTATTATTTTTATTGTCGACCGGAGAAAGATAAGATGGCCGCGCGGTTTCGTTTCCTGCTGTTGGTACTATATAATAGCTGGAGGGGGAGATATAACTATTCACAAGCCTCGTCACCACCACCGACCTATATTTTAATGCAAAACAATCAATAAGGGATGATGAGACATGCGAAGCGTAAGGGGAGATGCTTACCTTTTTTGTTATTTATATTTAAAATATATAAATTTAAACAAGCCAGTAGCGAAAATTCGAGGACACGTTAAACGAAAACTAAAGCTCATGATGGGGTCGAACGAATTTGATGATATTCCGGTCTAACTAGTGAAGGCTCGACCATGACGACAAATTCAATAATTCTCCTCTATGGGATTTGGGCAGATCCCCTCTCGGTGAAGTAAAAGACGCATCAGATGACAGTAGAACAGACGAAACAACGCAAAACTTTACTAGCTAGATATTTATCGAACAGTTGTGTTGGAATCAGCTGTCACTGTAGTCTCCGGATTGACTGTAGTAAGAAGGATACGATAAATAAAAGTCTAAAAAAGGAAAATTAGTCGTAACTGATGAGGAGGCTAAGCAGTTAGAAGTAGTTAACGCGTTGCAGCTCGAAAAGAGAGGAATATTCAGCACAATATTCAGCGGAAATGGATATTTAAGTGACTTCTTCAACAAGAATGACAAAACGAGAAGTCAACTGTACGAGGACTCTTGGTGTTTCTTGAAACTAAATCTGGATTAACGCACAACACAATACCATAAGAAAGCAAAATAGAAGACGCTGCCGCGAAATAAAGCCATGTGAAATAGCCAACCTTCAAGAATTGGCCTTATTTCACTTTGCAAAAGCGAAATAGGGCCAATTTTCAGCAGTTGGTCTTATTACACTTTGACAATTTCGCGCGAAATTTTAAACTATTATTTTACAAAACTGCGAAAGTAAAAATGTATTTACATTTCATAATATTCCGAAAAAAATCATACAATTTTCGGAGTTTAATAAAATAAAAGTTTAAATTTCACGCGAAATATAAAAAAAAATACGTATGTACATATATGATTTATCATGTGGAAAATTAATTATAAGCAATTGCTTAAAGCCGCAAGTAGGTACAACATTGAATGTGCCATCCATTAGAAAGTAACGGGGTGCTGCTTCGGGTAACTTTCCAAAAATTTTTGCAATTTTCGAAGACATGAAAATTGTATATGAGAAATTATTTTCTAAAACTGTTGCGCGATAGAATGGTTCGCTGTCATAACGCGACTTGCCATAATCAGATATAACAAACAAGCAAGATTTCAATTCATTGGGGATACATTTTAGCATATGGCCTAAGTTCACTAAAATCAAGGCCAATTTGGCCCAATTTCACTTTGTCCAAGTGAAATAAAACCAACAGTTGAAAGTGAAATAAAAGCAATTTGGCATTATTTCACTTTGTCAAAGTGTAATAAGAACAACTGCTGAAAATTGGCCCTATTTCACTTTTGCAAAATACAATAAGGCCAATTTTTGAAATTTTGCCTTATTTCACTTGGCTTTATTTCATGGCACAAGTGAAGACTAGTACAACTGGGAATGAGTATGAATCCATCCGAAAGGGTGTACCGATTAAGATTCACCTGGAAATAATACAAGGGGAAGTGGAAGATATGGTAAGGGGTAGCTCCCTGAATTCTGAATAAATTTCAGGATGCTCCTTGGTAACAGAAACAAGATATGTCGCCCAGTTCATGGAAAAAGTACTCTCCGAGGGCTGTCTTTTTGGTTCTAGCTAGGCTAGGATATTTTCAAATAAAGTGGAGAAGCCCTCCTTCACCCTTTCATCTTGACACTTGCTCTACATGAGTCAGATGAATTCATGCCCTTTCTGTTTAAGTGGGTTCCCATTGAGTTCTTGCCTGTTAGAAACTCCATCAAGAGGGATTGTTGAGATCTGCTTAGCGTGAGTAAAGGCTCTCCCAAACCAATGCGGAACATTCGTTGCGGCGAAAAAACATTCGCATGTCAAAATTTATTTACATGGTGATATATGAGAGTGCCCACACCAACGCGGCGGAGAAACATATGAAATAATTTTGAGTGACGAATGTTTTTTCGCCGCAACGAATGTTTCGCATTGGTTTGGGAGAGTCTTAAATTGTGTTTTTTTAATCGAAATATTCAGCCAAAGAGTTCTCAAAGCCCGACAAGAGTGTCAATTAGTCACCACCTGTTGTTTGCGGCTTCGAGGAAGCTCTGATGGTGAATTCTTTTCTACCACCAGTGGCATAAGTACTGACGTTTCGGTTTGACTAGAATCAATGGATGACTCGTATTTCGCAAATTCTTCCGCCATTTAATTTCCCATATACATACGTTAAGTAACTTTGTTTCTTGCGCTAAGTAATCTGAGCTCACTGCAACTTTGTGATACCTGATAACTTAGAAAATGGCTTTGATGTCCAACTAGTTTTTTATGTTACATTATGGTTGCCACGGCTGTCTTAGCTAACCTAGGACAAAAAGTTTTAAAATCCCGGACTTTGGAGGACATCATCTATCTTAAAAAAGAGGACAAAAAGAAAACAAAAACTAGGTCCACGAATATAAATAAAAAAAAAAAACAAAAATTAATAACTTATATTTAAAAAGAAAATTTTATAAAGTACTTTTTATATTTATGTTTATATTTTATAAAGTACTTTTTATATTTATGTTCAGATTGAATTTTTTTATTAGTTTATTAATGAGAACATTTTCAGGTAAATTAAAGGTAAGATTATTTGAAAAGTGAAATTTGAATTATTTAATTCCGGTTATTTTTAAGAATTACTTTACCTCTAAAACTCAAATTTATTTTTTCAAAATTTTAGTTTCTAATGTGTTAATACAAAATTCGTGAGGTTCTGGTTGGCCGGAACATTTTTTTTTAAGTTGAACACACAATTCGTTTTTTCGGAATAAAAACTTTGGATTTTGGTAATGAGAATCCATTTGGACATCCACTTTTTGAATAGAAAAATTTGCTTCTACAGTTCTTTTTCTTTTAAGTATGTCTACCTACTTTAAAAGCATTTTTTTTCTTGAAGTTTAAATGATTTAATTTTTCTCTCTGGCGTTTGACCCCTGTGACCCTCCCTCTGGATCCGCCACTGATTTAGAGATAGACATCAGGGGAGCGATTACACTGGTGACTATGGCAGTGGCCTATGTCCTTAAGGCCCAACTATAATAGGCATAAGCAAACATAAGCTAATGTCAAAAAGCTTACGAAAATTTGCTTATCACCCCTATTGTGATTATCAATTACTGATTGATAGTTGATAAATATTGAAATTTTGCATTTTAGAAGGCAATTTATGCAAAATATAATCAACAATTCATCGATTTTTGCCAATTTTCTTGTAATTAACGACGGCCTGTATCATTCTCAATGACCAAAACTTTTAGCGGTTGGATTGTTTAATAATAAATTTAAGTATTTATCAACTATCAATCTATGATTGACAATCGCAAAAGGGGTGTATGTTTGCAAAATAACCCCGTATAGCCATAATGGACTTATGCGCGCATAAGCAAATGATAAAAAAATACCTCCGCTTTCGTCCCACATTCTATTTTCAGCTTTGTGTTTAGTTCCGCATTTTTAAATATAAATGAAAATGCGGCAACGATACAACAAAAACTTCACATACTCGTGCACAACTCGTAAATTGATTCACAAAACAGCTCTGGCTTTGTGTTTTTTGTAAAATGTACTTATGCGCTGAGCGATTGGGATCGCTTTTGCTTTTGCACGGTTGTTAAGTGGACGAAACTGAGAAAAATTGAACGAAACGCAGCTAGACTCCATTATGTTCACTCGCATTGAGATTCTTTGTATTTGCACATTGACTTATGAGCGCATATGCTAGCTTATGCCTATTATAGTTGGGCCTTTACGCATGAGATTCGTTTACCCAAATCCGATTCGAAAAACATTTTTTTGTTTAACTCAGTAGATTGCTGATGACAAAACAGTGTGAAACGAAGTTATTGCCTCGGTAGCCTGGATATGTTTTTGTGTTGACTTGTTTAAAATGAAAGCTTCCAAAACTTTTGATGTATCCGATCCCGATCTTCTGTTATTTAAGTGCATTTGAGATGTTATGGGGTCCTTGATAGCGTATTTTCCTTTGCTTACAAACTGTATGCAATCTGCTTCGGAATCATTTCTTCCTTTTCTAAATGAAGGATCATCATAATAATCACTTTCTTTTTTGTATGGTTTTAAAATGATCTTGTAAAAAATATTTGAGTAAATAAATTGAACCACCAAATAAAATAAAGTTTGATATTTTGCAACTTAAGGCTTAACTACGAAAACATGTTTATTTCACACTTTTGTACTTTTTGCAAAAAGTAGGCCTATGAAACTATTTTCTTGGTGAAAAGGGAAAAAAAAACAAATAACAGCAGCCGAACAAATGGGCGCGTTCCACTATATTTAGAGGGTTGACACACGGGAGTCAAAATAAGATCTGTTTCATTTTATGTTTTCTATCAGATTTGTATTGGCTATGTTTTTCTTTTAAATTCAGAGTTCTATGACTTTTTTAATTTCCGTAATTACTTGTTAGGGGAAAAAAGAGAACAATTTCTTTAAACGTTGGAGGACGTTCCGCGCCGGAGTAAAAAAGAGGACATGTCATCCAAAAAGAGGACGCATAGCAACCCTATGGTATATCAAAGCAAACAATGCTAGTTCATATGCGACCTTACAAAATTCGATCACCTCCGCTTGAAAGACATTTCAAGAGTTCGGAAGGTTTATTGATCTATTTACGGGTGGGTTTTCTGAAAAAAATGTCTGATCCTACGCCTTCTCCCATCTTGGAACCGTTTCTTAAATCGAAACATGATTTGAATTTATGACATAGTTTTCAATCCAGAAATCCTGTCTAGATATGTATATATATTAAGGCTTTCGGATTAAAATCCATGTGCAGTGTCATATTTCAGTAATTTTTGAATATGTCTATTTCAGTAATTTCCATAATAGTTCTATGACCAAACCAAACACTGTCTTGGTCATAAAGCACTTGACCGCCAAATCTTTTGTAAAAATATCGAGTAGGGCTAGCTGAGCTCGCATAATTTGGGGACAAGTTTCGATCGATAGAGTCAAGGGATTGCTGAATTGCATTATTTTCAACATTTTAAAAGGCTTCTTCTATGTCAAGGAAAGCACCCGGATTAAATTCTTCCAAGTGGTAATAAAGCTCGTGATATTTAAACCACAAATGCGACCTATTCTGTTCCAGTTATTAAGGAAAGATGAGGAAATAAGTTATACAGAAGTGAATAATATGAAACTCTAGATAATTCCCTTATACATAGCCGTAACTTCTCCTGAAGGGTCCAACGTAATAATAAGACCAATTCCTTACTTTTTGCTGATTTTAGAGCGCAAACATGAAATTTTTTCAAAAATATCAAAACTGTGTAAAAGTACGGGAACGCAAATTCCCACAAATTCCGTATTACATAATGTACCAGACAAGTACGGCACGATATATGGCTTTCATTCCCTTACTCTCAAAATGACATTAAGATGAACTGTTTGTCCGTTCCTTTACTTGAAATTTCTGTTATTTCCCGTGCAGTTGTGTAATCTTCAGTCAAAAGCCGTTTCCTTCCCATACTCAAAAATTTGGCAGTCTTTGACAAAAAGACAATGCTTACGAGAGGGTAAATAATTTCCCCTGTCTGTGATTTTCTGTCCGAGATATTTCTTCGGGCAGAAAATCACAGCGCAGCCAAATGTTACTTTGAGAGTAAATGAATGAAAGCCAATCATCGTGCCGTACTTGTCTGGCACATTAGGTAATACGGAATTTGTTTGAATGTGCGTTCCCGTACTTTTGCAGTTCTGATATTTTTGAGAATATTTCAACGTTGCTCTCCAAAATCTGAAAGTTTGTGAGTTTCTGTGCACAAATTAAAGGATCGCACCTTGTAATTTACAGTCCAAAGAATTTTTTCGCACAGAAAATCACAGGGAGGGGAAATTTATTACTCTCTCATGAGCGTTCTCTGATGTCAATAATTGCGAAAAATTGACAGAAAATTAAAGTAAAGAAACGGAACTTATGCAAAGGATGATGGGCAAATTGGTCGTTGATCCAACAGAATTAAAATATATCTCAAATGAAAGGCCTTCTCCAGTACTTTATTTTATTATATGGCGGCAAGAACCAAAACCACCGGAGAGCCGAGACATAGCCAGTAGCGGATTTAGGATTAGGCTGTGGGGGGGGGGGGCTTGGTAGATCCAGTTTGAGACATTAATGGTCAGTTTCACAAGTTAAACTACAATTTATGTTTAAACTTAAGTTCAGCACTTGATTCAGTTTCAAAGTAAACCTTGAACTTAGATTATTCTGTAGTTCTAGTTAAACGAATATATACTGCCATTTAAACTTCATAACCTTAGAGCCGGCAGCAAATTTTGGGAGTGGATTGATAACCAGAATATGAGTATGATGGTTTGTAGGTGCATATATCGCGGTATTAAAAACAACCGTCTCTCAGGTTTCTTTTTCAGCCTTTTGCGGGGGTGGGGGTTTGAAAATAGCTATTTTCCAATTTATTTTGTCAGAGGTATTACCACTTCAATTTAAAAAATATATTATGTGATGTTGTCATTAAGTCAAAACGTCATAATCTTGGCAATTCGACCAATAGAACTCAAAATATAAGCTTTTTAAGAGGGCCTTATCGTCTTTTTCTTGTAGAATTATAAAACACAAAAAATCAACAAAACAAAGTCTCCAAAAAAATCGATTAAGGTTCGCTTAAAAACCTTATATCTTGAGTTCTATTGGTCGCATTGCCAAGATTTTGATGTTTTGACTTAAACAAAATGACAGAGCATCACATTGTTTATTTTTTAAATTTATTGAAGTGGTAATACCTATGAAAAAATTAACTGGCAAATTGCTATTTTCAAACTCCCACCCCCGCCAAAGGCTGAAAAAGTAACCTGCAAGACGGTTGTGTTTGATACCGCGATATATGCACCTACATATCATCATACTCATATGTTGGTTAGCAATCCACTCCCAAAATTTGCTGTAGGCTCTTGGTCTATCAGTGCAGCGTTCAGAACACTTGATCGTAATAATAATTCTAAAATCTTATTGATAACTGCCATTTTACAATAATAATAAATTATTATATTTCTTTCTATTTGAAATTATTTTTTTTTTGTTTTCGAGTTACGAGGAAATGTAACATTCGTTGTGAGAGTGAAAAGAGAAAAACGCTTCCCTTGAAGAACAAATTATTTTAACTATTGTGACGATGTTGAATTTATTTTATAATTTATATATTTTTATAATTTATACATAACTAATATAAAAAAGTTTTAGTTAGGTTAAAGGTTTCTTGTGAAAATCTACAGTTATATAAATAATTGAATTTTGGCAGTTATATAAATAATATAGTTATATAAATAATTGAATTTTTCCCACTTTTCCTTTTAGAATAGCCTTGTTTTTTGTGCATTTATATCAGCTTCTATCCCCGGTTTAAAATGATATCAATATTACATACAATAACATCTATAGTAGTAAACCTTTAAAATATTTTTAAGTGGAGATAGAAAAAAAATTTTCAGCCACGTCAAGCTTTGAACTACCAGAAGAAAAAATCTGTCAGTAAATTTGTACACGTCAGTCTAGAGGGACTGCAAATATTCACACGCATGATTTTCTGAGTGCCCAGAGAAAACTCAGATTTTGATTTGTTGTTCCCAAATTCTTCACGGGTTTTAGCCCCAATTTCGTTTTTCTGCAAAGTTAGCGAAGTTCTTTGGGTGAATTATTTTTTCGTTTGGCATGTTAATTGTTAAGCCCCGACCCCGTTTTTTTTTCAATTATCTCTTTAAGCTTTAGCCCCAACTTTGACTTGACAGTCCCTTGAGTCAAGCGCAAAAATTTTCTGGAATAAGGTAAGTTTTAAAGGAATTATTTGCTTAGCCCCGACCACGTTTTTTTGTCCAATTCTTGTCAAGCCCTACTCGCGAGCTGTTTTTTTTGTTCTTTCCAATTTTCAGTCAATTATCCGTAGCCCCGAACTTGTTTTTTTGTACAATTCCCTTCAGAATTCAGCCCCAAGCTAATTAATTTGGGGCTTAGAAAAAAATACGTAGCATATAAATTGCGTAGCCCCAGCCTCGTTATTTTTTCTGACTCCTGATACTGATTTCTATATTTCAATCAATTTTAAGAACCGCCTGTGGGGGGGGCTTTAGTCCCTATAGCCACCCCCCTGGATCCGCCACTGGACATAGCCACTTGAATTTGAGTATTGCAAACACCATATTTCAGTTTTTTTTTTTTGGAAATAATTGTACATAACTTTTTATATAAAGAACGTAGGAAAACGACATTGATATTTAATAAACGGAAGTTTTCTCATCTTTCAAATAATAGCAAAGTAATTATTCTACGTTTTATACACTTTGAGATATTAAGTTTTAAATTCTTGAATAAAAACTTTTTTAGCAATGGCTTTCCACGCCAATATCTTAAAAATTTCAGTGGTGACGTATACTTTTTTAAGCACCACCAAATAGCTATTTTTGAAACCTTTAATTAAATATATAATAATGTGTCTTTTGCTCATCAAATACCTGCTTGTAATCAAAACTTGCTTCAAAAGACACCTTATTATGCTTATAGACCGGGAAAAGTAGATTCAATGTTAAAATCAAAAGGAATTATACAGTCTTAGGACTGGTATCGACGTATAATTTCACTCCTGATTTTAATCTACCTAATTAATTTAAATTAATTTAATACAAATACACTCTGGTTCGGCCGATTAAGTAATTATTTATTTAAAAATCTAAAAAAAAAAACCGGACCGGTGTGTAGGGTTTAAGTTTTTATGTTTGATGAGAATAAATAATATCTCTGTGACCAAATAAGGTATGCAACAATTGCCTCCGCCACCAAGGTTCGCTACCAAGCGGGCGCCGCAAGTGGTTTAGCCACTACTAACTAATATAACTTGTTGTTTGCCCGATGCATTATGTTTTTTTCGATATCGTTTGCTAATTGGGACCTTTGGTACAAACATATCTTATATGGTAGCAGAAATATGTATGGCCATCAAAAATAATAAGGTAAAATATACGGTCCGGTTCGATAGGTATTTTTTTAGTTTTTAAATAAATAATGACTTAATTGACCGAACCAGAGTGTATTTGATTAATTTAAACTTATTAGGTAGATTAAATTGTAGAGTGAAATTGTACTTCGATACCAGTCTTAAGACTGTATAATTCCCTTGCTTTTAATATTGAATCAACTTTTCCCGGTCTATAAGCATAATAAGGTGTCTTTTGAAGCAATTTTTGATTATAAACAGGTATTTATAGAGGAGAAGACACTTCCTGATGTATTAAATTAAAGGTTGGAAAAATGGCTTCTCGATGGTGCTAAAAAAGGTATACGTCACCACTGAATTGTTTAAGATATTGGTGTGCAAAGCCAGTGCTAAAAAAGTTTTTATTCAAGACTTTAAAACTTAATAACTCAAAGTGTATAAAACGTAGCATACTAACTTTACTAATATTTGAAAGATGAGACAACTAACTTTTTTTGACACTTAAATTATTTTCATACGTCTTTTATACGAAAAGTTATGAACAGTTATTTCGAAAAAAAAAACTGAAATATGGTGTTTGCAATCGCCAACTTCAAGCTCAAATATATCGAATTTCCCGTGCACGATTTTGAAAATTAAGAAGCTCAACATCACCATTCATTTAATACCAATTTCATTAGTGTTGGTCTAACGACCAGATTTCATACAAATTTGCCCATCATCCTTTGTCTTGAGCCAAACTAATTGAAACTGTCAAAATAGAAAAAAATTATCGTTTGCTCCGTGAGATATAGAAAAACAGATTTCTTGTTTTCCTATTCAATTCCTGAAAAAATCTTTAGTCTCTTATAACTTATTTCTTCGATAACATAACACACCCCTTAAAGATTATCTTTATTTTATATGCCTCCCTATATGTCGCAATTTAAACAACAAAAAAAAGCCATATTAAGGAAAAACGTATTCGGTCGGGAATTTTTCATCTGAATTGGCCCAATAACGAGATGTTTCCGGAGATTTTCGTGTTATATACACACGCACCTTGTATAAATGAAGTGAAACAAACAAAACGAAAACGAACCTTGTAATCCAACAGGCAGCTTACAACAGAATTGATATGATCACGATTATATGGCAAGGAAATCGAATTAAATTGCAATTCATCTTGTTATCAATGTGGGCCATCCACCAGGACCAGGATATTGTTTCATTTTTTTTTTTTTCATTCTGTTTGAAAAGTGATTATTTGTAATCAGGAATCGTTCGTTATCCATTCTCAATGTTGGCACTGAGGTAGGTTTACAATATTGGATATTTGTTGTTGTTGTTGACTGCGGGAAAGCAAATCGGCTTAGTAATCGATTGGAAGATTTATACTTTGTTGGGAGAATGCTTTGGTTTTCATGGCAATTCAGCAGAGTGTAGTGGTAGGGAATATATAACTAGAGGTTTAGCTTTTCAGGAATCCAATCAAAAATTAAATGAAATAAAAAAAAAAATCAAAGCAATGCATGGTTTTGTATTTAATAAATATTTTTTATCTTTAATTGATTTTATTAATATCAATTAACATCATGATAGAAGATACAGGAAGCATGAAGTTGTTTCAAACAGCGTATTTGAATAATTTTGTTTTAATGGGGCTAATGGAAACCTCGGTGTTAGCTAAGCTTAGCTAATAGCCTAAGAGCCCACAGCAAATTTATGGGTGTGAAAATGAACCAAACAAAAAGTATATGAGTCGAAAGGTGTGGTAATGCTTATGAAAGAAATGCAAGTCTTACAGTCCCTGGAGGCGGCTTGAGATGCGTTATAGCAATTTGAAAACCTAAAAAAATCAACTTTGAGGATGATTGCATAAACCAAAAAAAAAGTGTATCCATCCCTTGGTATTGAGCCCCTAAGTACAGATCCGTATGTCCAAGACCGGTTGGAGGCCAGACCGTTTGAAAAACCGTAAAAATCAACTTTAAGGATGATTGTATGAACGAAACAATTTTGTACCCATTTCCAGGTATTGTTGGTTCACCACACACCCCTAAACTTGCTGTGGGCTCTTGGTCTATACAGTTTCAGTGCACAGGGCTGAACTTCGTAAAATTTTCAAAGAATATGCCCGAGTCTTAAAACAAAAAAATTTTTTTTTAATTTTGAGGTCCAATAGTAATTAATTACATATTCAAAAAGAATTTACCTACTTAAACCATTTTCATTTAAAAATAATAAATAAGGGTTTGTGGGCTTAAACAAAATCTAATATTTAAAGTGTTTGTTAATTTTTTATATATTTTTTTTTTAATTTCCCATTGGAAGTTATTGTAATTGGTGTAATTAGAAATGAAAATGTTGACATATCTTCACGTTTTGAGGTCTCTAGAATCGGAATCCGTCGTTTTTAGCAAGATGTCTGTATGTGTGTATGTACGTACGTTCGGGGTACTTTTTTCGTCCACCAAATCTCGAGAACGCATAAAGATCGACCTCAGAAAAATTTTATTTTACAGATAATATTTTCATAACGTGCTGAAAAGGTTTTCTACCAAATCCAATAAACCGAGTTTTTACTACAACAATTTAAAAAGGAGTTGTAAAATGTTATTTATCTGGAATATCAACTCAAATATTTTGAAAAACAAACAATGATATCAATTTCAAATTTCTACCAAAAATATATACCTATACCACCTAAATGTTATGTAATTTTGAGATTTTTAAAACTACCCTTTAAAAAGCTAAAAATCAAAATGTTGGAAGAAAAAACTTTTCAAAAATGTTTTAATTCGAAAAATTCTTGCACTCAAAATCGCTACAAAAACGAAATTTTGCATATGCACTTAATTTGCCTTTTTGTATTCTTTGAAACCATGTTTTTTTTAAGTACACTCCCCTGATTTTTGGTATTTTTTTTAAGCCAATAGTCTGTTTTAAAATAATTGGCTTAAATAATTAAATCCTTCATACCGAGAAGAGTTAGGAAAAAAAAGTTTTATAAGTAAGATTCTTAGAATTTTGTAATCTATTTACAAAAAAATATAAAAAAATTTACTATTATAAATAGCTAAAGTACAAAATATAAGTAATGCCACATTTTGCTCTGTATCTCTATATCTTATCTATACCTACCTATATACTAATTATGCAAAAACCCAAAGATATTACACTATAAAATATATAATTCCTTATATAATATATACTCTACCGCCCACCACTTAGGGTTAATATATAGATACATATGTAAAGTATATGGTTTTCAAGTGCACCAATGGGAAGTTACTAGTGTGGGTCGACCCCAGACTCATTTTTTAAATAACAATTATAATGGCTAAAGCATATGTGCAGCCAGTCTGCACGCATCTATGCATGCAGAGCTGCACACGAAACACATGTGCATAGTTTCTGACATTCTTCGTTGGACGATAGCAGGATGGCAACGCCGGTTTCATGGATTCTTAAAAAAAAATCACCAACATAAACAATTTCTTTGAATGAATGGGAGGTGATGTCAATATGAGTTATGCCAAATACCAATTATTTAAGATTTTTTTCTTTGCTGTTGTGGCTGCAATGATGCTGCGCAGCAAATTAAGAAATAGTGACATCGTGCAGCGCTGCGCTGCATGCAGCTCTTGAGTGAATCTGCTCCCGTAAGAACCATTGTAAATTATTTTCGATGCATGGAAAAAGCTGCACATCTGTTACTGCACTTATGCACTTATGGGCTAATAAGTGAATGTTTTTAGAAATCCCCCACCAACTAACCAGAAGGAAATAGACCCCCTCTTTTGTATGATGTTTTCCTTGTCTTGGGCCAACCTTACACGCTCTAGTTGTTTTCACATTAAATGCGAACCACCCTGTTATCAGTTAGTATGTGATCAGATACCAAAAAAATAAACCCTTATTTTCTCTCAGCTAAATCTAGTATGTATTAGTGGTTATTAACATATTAATCTTCATTTAAGACTAATCATAATTTATTTATCTTAACATTCTAACTAAACCTTTGTAAGTTATATTAGATACAATAAATCATAAATTCTTAAAAAAAAAAACAATGCCAAGTGTAGGTAGGTACCTTACCTACATAACATAATGTATACGTTTAGTAGATAAATGCTCCACAAACCTGCCAGATTCAATGTCATACCCAAATTCAAAGCGAATAAATTGATTTATCATTCAACCACGCTAAGATGAAACAAAAATCGTCCAATTAACATTCATTAAGCAACAATTCAACTCCTCAAATAATTTGTTTTCGTTTTAATTAATTGAACGTGCAGATGAATATTAATACATACATTTGAACTTGCATCTACATAATTATGTATGTATGCGCGTATCGAACACACATTGACACATTTCAGTTGTAATAAACTCGATGATACTCCAAAAATACTCAACATGAAAATAAAAAAATCCCCCTTATGGCTCGTATAGAGATAGTAGGTACATTTATGATAAACATTGGTAGGACATATGCAAGGAAATAGAATAGAACATCCATAAAATAATCGAAAATAAACAACAACGAGTCCCCTAAATCAATAGTTCAACTTCGGCCTTAGCCCCAATGAATAGGAAAAAATGTCAAATTTATCCATTTTTATATAATGGGGATATAGGGAAGATGGAGTAAAGGGATATTTATATGTTATGTAGGTAAGATACATATGTATACATACCTACTTAGTACGACTACTTAGTGTCGACTCGTATTCTTTTGAATTATTTATCGAGTTACGTACCATGCATGTGTTAATGAGGCCTCTAGCTATGTTTTACAAATTCGATTGAATTTATTTGTAAGCGAAATTTGGGAAAAGGTTTTTTTTTGTATGTCACTGTTGATGGGTGACAGATGATGCAGTTGAAGGAATAGCAGGTGAAATTTTTTGTCTGAACATCACAAATAAAGATTAAAGCAACAATCTCCTCCTACCTCCAACGATTGGGAGGGGGGGGGTGTGGTCGAAGTGACATGAAACAGTATTAAATAAAACAGTATTAATTTTCATTATATATTGGTTTCGTATCAAAAACAGATTTTGTCAACGCCCACCGTTGACCGAAACGTTGCTCCCAGCCTAATTTTCGAAGAAAAATGGTGCAATGATGCCACCACTCCACAATCCGCCCCAAACTGTCCGCTTAGTGCTAGTTTTCTTATCCTCAGATTTGCCAATTTTTCTAACATTGCAGGCTCGCAATGGGTGCTTCATTTCGACCAAAACTTCTTTTCAGAAAACGCATTGTTTGGGCTACACAGCACTCGCTTTGGAACCGCCAACCCCCCCCCCCCCCCGCGTTCGCGCCTGGAAGGAAGCTTCATCTTAGTTCATCGCGTAAATGTTTGGTGAGATCCAGAGTTTCTTAGATCAAATAAAAATATCACTTTTGAAGTGAAATTGAAATCAATTTAAGTTGGTAAGCCCCAGGTTCATAACTTCGAAACTATACCTATCGTCGTCTTTTTTATTTCATACAGTATTTCGTAGACAAACGGGAATAACTCACGAAAATTATCTACACATACAAAAAATAGAACGCGTACGATATTTACAGGAGAGCTCAGGCTTAAGTTCCAGTTGCGGAGCTCGGCACGAGTACGATAACTTGGGCGCCGACAATTGATAAAGGATTTTTGTAGAGGGCTAAAATACAAACATTTTGTACCATGGGTGTGGGGGGACAATTTAAAGAAAAAAGTATTAAAAATGGAAAAAAAATCATTAAAAAATAACTGTAATACCTACAATTAAGTATTATATCTTTTTTAAAAGCCAATACTCTATTTTATTAGCAAGTTTTTAAATCAAGTGAAATCTATCCATAGTTTTTGAAAAATCTACTTTTAAACTCAAAATTTGTGAAAAAAAATGTTTAAAGTGTAATTTTTCAAAGCTTTGAGATTTTATATTATATTTTTTTTTTTCTTTGAAATATATATATACATATATATTAATTCTTATCAGAAATCGAAAACAAAATGATTTTATATCTTCTAGTTTTCGAGAAAATTAAAAATTACCAAAATTACTATTATTTTAATTTTTAATTAATTTTTTTTTTGCTTGAGTACTTACGTGGCCTTATTTTGATAGTAAAAATAGAACATCGATTAATTCTTAAACAAATTGGGGCATATTCATAGTCATTTTATACCTGGGTCTAAGTTAAACATAGCTTTGGTTGAATTTTCGGTCGTTGATTCTATTTTTGTAAGGTTATCATTTCAAAATATTTGAAGCTATTTGTGTAGTATACCAAGTTAATTATCTTATAAAAATATAAAACCAACAATTTGTAATGAAAATCGGTCTGCATTCATTGAGCCAAAATTGTCTTAAACTGTAGTTTAGTCAAACCTGGGTCTATCTGCGACTATGAATATGCCCCATTGACTCCTAATTATCATACTTTCCCAACACCCATCCTTACGGCGTATAAACAGTAAGGTATGTTTGGGGAGGCTTGATGCCCCCTGCGACCCCCCTGCTCGGGCTCACTATAGGATTTTGGGTATTTGCGAGGTTCGGTGTTTTCAAAATTGTATGTTTAAATAAAGTGCTACTACCCATCATTAGGCGGGCATTTTAAAAGCGAGGTGTGTATGGGGGGGTATGTGCGAGGTTCGGTGTATACCATATTTCGTTTGCATTTAAGGAACTTTGAATGTATTCTCTGTTTCCAATGTCAACACTCAATGTCAACAGCTACATAATGATAAATGTAAATGTATGAAAAGTAGTAAGTACTTCTAGTAATTTTCAATTTCCTCAAAAACTAAAGGACATAAAAGCTTTCGGTTTTCGATTCAAAATTGATATGAGCATGGACCACAAAAAGAAAATTGATCCAATCATTTTATTTTTGCGTTTTTATCAAAATTTTGAGTTTGAATACAAATTTTTTGAAAACTGTTGACACAAATAATTTAATTTAAGTGTAAGATTAAATATCAGACTTCTGGCTTTTAAAACCTTTATTGTTTTGCATTTTACGTATTGTTGTTGCTTTTTAATATTTGTTTTTCCATTTAAGTCGTTTTTATCGAAAATCGCCCCTACCTCCTAAACGGGGCAAGATAGACCCCCCTCTCATAGTCAAAAATGCTTTTATTTAAGCCTTCTACAAAAATCCGTTTTCAATTTTCGTTATCTCCCCCGGAGCTCTATTGTCTGTCTCTCCATTATATAGACATATAAAATACCAAGAACTATGCCGTGTACCTATGCATGTATAATAAACATTCGATTGATAGATGATATCTTTTAATTCAAAGCATTCCAAGCAACCAATTGCAATAGTTATATGGGTATTATATTTGCTGTTGATGTACTTTTTGTTTTTGCGGTTATCCTGTCAAGTGAGTTATTTTAGCTTTTATAGATTAATTTATAATCGTCCCAATTATTTTTTTCTTCCATAAACAACGTTTTAATACACTTTTACCGCCAATTAATCGCGATTCGATAATAAGAGAAAACAGGAGTGGCACCGTAATCGATTTTCGCATTGAAGGTAAGGTGGCGTCCAACAACCGCTTTGGGCATTAGTATTAAGTTCTTAGGCAAAAAATCACGGAACCCAAAATAATAATATTTGCCCATTTAACGAGTTTTTGCCAATCAAAATTCTTTCAAAAATATTTGGTCAACAAAAATGTACATAAATCCATTTTAATTTTTTTTTTTGTTGAGGTCATCCCTCGTTAAATATTACAAATACCTATGCAAAAATACAATGTTTCGAATATTCTAGGCAAAAATGTTAAACAACTGGTTCATATATTCGTGAAGAAAAGAAAACGAATTCAGATTTCCTTTTAAAGTTCGGCACATAATTTCTATACTTACTTTCTTTTAAACTCTAACCTACTCAGTTCGAGCGTAAATGAAATGCTCATTCAAATCATGAAATTTTTAACTCTACATTCCACAGCTTCTATTTTAAACCGAGGAATATTGATTGACAAAAATGTAAGATTTCTCCACGTTCCGTTAGATATTTCCCTTGATATCCCATACTCAAATAAGTTATACATGGCCAGAAGAAAATTTTACTAGGCTTTAAGGAGTTGAAGCACCGCACTCAACTTATAAAAAAGAATATTTTTAATTTATATATGAGAATCAAGAAAAAAATAACTTGTTTATTTTATTACAATGAAAGTAAGTAGGTATGCGACAAAATAGTTTTTTTTTTCCGCATAAGCTTTGTATATGTTTATTATGTTAAACTAAATACGTATACATAGCTCACGATTCCAAAATTGAAATATCATAGACAGCTGAATAACAAAAAAGTTTTGTTTGTTGTTTATTTGGCAAAATTGACAAATATTGCACACGTCTCGTTGGGTTATGTAGCCGGATTATCTCCTATAAAAGGTGTGAGTTCCCTGGTAGAAGGCATCAGTTAATTCCTTTCTTTCAAAGAGTCTTAATCAAAAACAACAAGCAACATGTTCAACTACATTTTCGCCTTATTGGTTGTTCTCATCGCAGTCATCTCAATGATTGAAGCCAAGCCCGAACCACAACCACAACCAGAACCAATCACGGATCTGCTGAACGGCCTTCCAATTGTAGGTCCTATGCTATCAGGAATCATGGGTTAAATTAACTGGAAGATTTAAAAATACATTGTTAAGTTAATCTGACAATAAAAATTTAAAACTTAAAACTTTAACTTGCGTTTTATATTATTAATTTATACAAAATATTAAACATTAAAACTCTAACCCAGATGCATTTGTAGCTCAAAACTATTTTCAGGTGACAATTAAATTGTCAGGAGTTAATCAGCTAGACCACTTCACTTGAAAATCAATTAGATTCACGGATTTAGGTCGTTTGTTATTGCTGAAACAAGCAGTTTTCAGTTTTCTTGAACAAAAATATTTGTCATTCAATACCGATAGTTTGACTTGAGACAATCGATTTTCAGAGTTAAGGAAAAATCATGGTGGGGCAGCGCTGGGAACAAGCACTTATGCAGGGGGGCTTGATGGGCTGAAGCCCCTCCCGAAACGATTTCGAATTAAAAAAAATATAAAGAGTTTAATCTTTTTGGTATAAATTCAAATCCTTAAAAATAATGAGACCATCTAGTTAAAGTTTAATGTTATAAAAACAAGAAACTATTTAGGTATTACGCATGTTATTTACTACGTTCACTTTATGGATATTGCTCTCGAATCATTACGCCTTCTTCTTTTATGATGACGGTTCAGAAATTGCTCCTCTTTCCTCAACAAATTTGTTGTAACAATTTTGTCAACGATGAAGAGTAATTTCTGAACAGTCTTCACACAGAGAAGGTGGGGTAATGAAGTCGAGAGCAATATCCTATTATGATATGCACTCCCCCCCTGGCTCTGGCCGAACGATCATACTAGTTCTATTTTTATTATTAACTAGGAAACTATCACAGAAACGACTGTTTAAATTAATTTTTTTGTCAGTTTCTATGGTTTTCATCCCCCTGACTCTGAGCCAAGCCGCTTTCATTTTATTCTTTGTTTCGTTCTGAAATGTGATTATTTTCTTGGCAGCTTTGTTTCCAGGTCCATGGTTTGCCTTCGGATTTTATCATTATCAGGGCTGGAATCAATAAAATTGTGTGATTGTCGATTTGAAGATAGCTGATGTCTTTATCACATCTATAGGCAAAGATAGAGCGAGCAACCATCAAAACGACAATCAACACATTTATGATAATCAACTACTACCTTAGCTGATTCTACCCCTGATTTTTTGAACAACCAACAAACATGCCGTCTTAGATTCACTAATAGAAATTCGATACAAAATCAAAAATAGACCCAGAAATAAGTGGGTATATGTATTCAATTTTGGTTTCGAAATTTAAGTTCCAAAAATTAGTTCGAAAAAAGTTCTACTGACTGCGACCTTACCTTTATGTGAATGAATAACTCTGGACACATTACTCATCGATGCTAGAACCCCTTGCCAACATTCATTCACCCAAAGTATATCAAAACTTGAAGATAGTTCTTTAGCGGGTCCGGATGGTGTACCATCCACTATTTTGAAGAAATGTGTCTCTTATTTGTCGTATCCGTTATGTGTTCTTTTTAACGAATTCTTAAAAAGTTCATCTTTTCCCAGCATTTGGAAAAGTGCATTCATAATACCCGTTCACAAGAAGGGATTGAAAAATGAAATAATTAACTACCGACCAATTGCTAAATTATTTGTGATTCCTAAATTGTTTGAGTCAATTGTTTGTACCGTTCTATCCTTTCACTGTAGTTCAAGTATTTGTGATAGTCAACATGGTTTTGTCAAGAAAAATTCAACCGTTACTAACTTGTTTGACTTCACGTATTTTTGTCTAGATGCTTTTGAAGATCATGAACAAGTTAGTTGTGTATTCACTGATTTCAACAAAGCTTTTGACAAGTAATGTCAAAAGACGCTGATAATGAAATTGAGTAACAAAGGTTTTAATAGCAATTTTTTATTATGGATTTCGTCGTACTTAAAACAGATGTTATAGTGCAAATTTTCGTAATGAGTGTTCTGTACCAATGATCTTATCTTGAATGTTGATAAATGTAAATCCATGAGATTTACACGCAAAAAAGTACCGTATACTTATAACTACATGATTGATTCATGTCCCCTTAATAAAGTATTGGTTTTTTTTTGATTTAGGAATAATTCTAGATCCCAAATAAACGTTTAATGATCACTTAAATTACATTATTAAAAAAGCAAATAAGGTTTTAGGATTTATAAAACGATTCTCGCGTGATTTTCGTGATCCTTACGTACTTAAACTTCTGTTTGTTTCCTTTGTGAGACCGATTCTAGAGTACGGATGTGTGGTATGGGCACCTCACTACTCTGTACATGTAAGTAGATTAGAAGCCGTTCAGAGAAGATTTATGCGTTTCTGTCCTCGATTTCTTCCATGGTCACGAGGAATAATTCTTCCCCCTTACCTCCAAATGCTTGCATTAATAAACCTTCCATCGCTAACAAAACATAGAAAATGTCGTCAATTTTGTTTTATAACTGGGATTATAAATGGTTTAATTTCATCTCCATCAGTTATGTGCAGAATAAATTTAGATTTTAGCCGAACAAGTGTAAGATTACAACAACCTTTGATCCAATTATTTAGTAGATCAAACTATGGTGCAAACAGCCCTCTTAATTAATTAATTTAAATTTTTAATACATATTATTTTCTTATCTGCTCTTTAAATGACAATTTTAAATGCATTCAATTTAAAGCACTATTTTGTGTCTATTAAATAATATTATTTAGGATTGATATAAGATATTTTTGTTACGTTAGCATTTAACGATCTAATAAATTAAATTAAATTAAATTAAATTTATTTTAAAAGCTTGGTATTTCTTCTTAAAATAAAAGCTTAAACGAAGTTTGTATTATAAGTACTACCATCACAATTACCGTTAACATGGGTCAGGGTTAACCAAAGTAAGACTTTTCTTAAAACCCTGATAAATGATATAAAAATTAGAGATAGGCCCTTACTGTAAAACAATTTTTTTCTTAGAATATACCCCAGAATCATGCCCTGAAATACTATTGACGAATTAATAGACACCCTTTATTAGGGTGCTTCTTATATGATCGAAATATTTTTTTTCCTCAGGGCATTTACCATTTTTCGTTTAGTTCCGGGTCTAACATTTTTGTCGAAAAAGGAAAAGGCGACAAGTTCCTCTGAAAGGTACCATAATTGACCAAGAAACTTCTTCATCGCTGTTTTGGATATTGGAATATTCAAAAGTTCGAATCTTTTTAAATCTTCAAGAAGCTGAAGATCGTTTCGGGGGGCGTAAGATGCTGAAGGTGATTCGTACCAATATTTCACGTATACGGCAACTGTGAATAGACAAATATCTAAAATTCCTCTTTCTTCTTTTTTCGTTAACTTTAACTGTCCTCTGAATAAATACAGTTTTAAAGAATAAATTGATTTTGCCATCCATCGAGCTCGGTGAAGTCCAGCAGGGGCACGGAAAGATATTCCTTTCTCAGGAACACCTCCTAGGAAGATGATGGTTAGATTTAAAAGCTCATTATAATCATCTCAAACTTGAAATTGGTTGATTTGATTCTGAGCGAAAGAGATGATTTCAGAAGCAGGTATAGTTTGTTCGCATTTATTTAAATCTTCATTGCTAGCTATTTGAAAATTATTCAGCTGAATTCGAGTCCAGTCATTTTTAAACCTTTTAAATAGTAAGATATCTGGTCCAGATGAGCAACCAATCGACTGAATGACTACAGCTTCCAGCATTATTTCCATAACGTGATGGCGACAGGCCAGCCAAAGCATTTTCTTATCCATTTTTTGTTCGAGTAGAATGCAAGCTCCATTTCTTGGACCAGTATTAACAGCCGTTGTATCGAAGCTCATGTATTTAATTTGTTCGGAAAGCCCCCAGGAATGTATTGCTTCACAAAGTGGTGTTGCTTGTGCTACCCCAATTCCAGAAACTAGTTTTGGGACTGCAAGCAGCTGGTCAACATTCTTGCCAGAGACCAACATTGGAAGCCGATCGACAGTTTCATGGCCAACAATGTCTTCAATCATTTTCCCATCCCAGTTAATCGTAAGGGGCACATTTGATACAAAACCATTTTTGAGATTCACAGCAAGTTTCTGTCGAGTTAAAATACGTTGACGACGTATTGAAGATGAATTAACGTTGTATTTTGAAGGGTCACATCCAAGGGTCTTAAGAGTTGTTGTAAGAACTAAAGTCGCTTTCCGGTGACTTATTTTAGCAACATCCAGAGAAACTAACAAATCATCGCTAAAAAGATTCTTTCTTCCTCTTTTTGTTAGTGGTGCTTCTTGATTTGTATAGGGACTGGATAAAAAGATGCATCGCTTTCAGATAGACTTTCTTCCTCGTCTTCTGTAGAATATACTCCAGACGGAACTAAAGGTTTTTTAGCCACTGTGAATTAATTTTTTTTCTTCTCATCTTCTTCTTCCTTTTTTAAGAGTGCCTTATCTACGTTACCAATTTTACCTGGTCGACCTTCTCTGCGTTGTGCAAGCAAAAACTCTCTGCCCTCTTGAATACAAATAATTTCAAAGGCGTCGGTGTGGGCTATATCAAAAAGGTGCTCTAGACTTTTTTGCCAAAGTTCTTCTTTTTGCTTCAAACACACAGACCGTTTTGAATTGTTTGCCTTATTTTTTTTTAAGTTTCTGCCACTTCTCTAAAGAGGGTTTCTATTTTATCCACAATATGTTTTTTTAATTTCGTCGGTATTCTACATTTTTCCCAAATACTAAGAATTGCGTTTGCAGTAGAATGCGAAGATTCTCTTATATTTAGCTGGAGGTCGTCTTTGCAATGAAAGAAATATGACAGTACTTTTTTTCTTGATGGTAATTTGGTCAAACCGAAGGAAGGGGATTTCTGGCCGATAAGCCAAACATTCGTCTTTTTCTTTTAGAAACAACTGAACTACTTGTTGATGCCATGGCCTAACTATAAAATTTCTTTTTAAGAAAACTACAAAAAAACAAAATATTTTGGACTTACATGCTGGTGCGGAGTTTCAAAATTTCAAAATAATTGATTGAAATCCTTTGACTAGTTTAATATTATTTAGTGACACTCTCTTACCGCTTGATAACAATAAAGAAAACAGTAACAAAACAATTGAAAACAAAATTAAATGGCTCTGTTTAGATATAAATGCTAAAAAATTTAATCTCTTTCAAATAATGTATGATAAAAATTACATCGGTAGCTACGTTTTTTTTAAATTTATATCCTTTTTTTTTGTGATTTCCGTTGTTTTAAGATTTGAAAATATTTCATGGCAATCTGATTACCAATTTTAAATTTGTTTGACCAAAGTGAAAATTGTATGTTCTTATAAAATTTTAAATTGTGGTAGCGACCCCTAAAACTTGTTGAAACATGAACAAATTTTACCCAGTTTGTATTTGAGGCATGTAGCACAAAATAAAAGGGTGGCCCATTAGAATTTCAAACATTGAATTTTAAGAAGCACCCTACCCTGTATATGTAGGTGTTAAATAAATAAATAAATAAAAAAAAAATCGGTCTCAATATTTTGGTACCCATAATTTCAATTGAAATCAACTTAATGAAATGGAAAGAAAAAATTTGTTATGAAGTACATGTATAATGCATATTTATTAGGGACGAGGTCATGAATAAAATAATCTAGTTCGTTAGGAATTTCTACATAGATTTTTTTTTTGATTTTAATAAAATAAAGGAAAGGATAATTCCATAAAGGGTTAAATATTGCCTTTATTTGCCATTTCATCCAATTCCTCAAGAAAACCCTCTGCTCCAACGAGACTGAGAATTTTTGATACTCTTTGTTTTTCAGTCCCTTCCTTAGAGATAAGGATTTAACAAATTATGAGTCTTAAGACGCTCAACTGCGTATAATGAACCAAAAAAGACTTTTCTGGTATTTTCGGTTAACCCCATCGACCGTTATAATTTTCTAAAATATTTAATTTATCCTTTACAGTTGGGATTTTCACACCCGCTGGGCCATTTTACTCACATATCGTACGAGTATCTATATTTGTATAAATGTAGAAAGTCTCATCTGTTCGTTGTTCAACTAAATCAGCTTTGAGGGAAAAGAAATAAAAATTGACTGTGTGTATTTTTGTTCTATTGGCAATGTTAGCAATGCCAACATTCATTTCCTTGTTTTTGTCAAATATTTGTTTGTTTTGTTGGTAGGTTAAATTTTTTTTTACGATGGCTCTATAATCTTTAAAACAAGTATTGTTTTTTTTTGTAGGAATTTTCCTACAAAAGGGGGAGGTGAAAGTTCACGACTCTGACAAAATCTATTTCGGTACAATATAAAACCTAATGGCACATAACCAAAAACAAGACAATATACAGCTGTGTCGTAACACAAGTTGCAGTAATTTTTATTCAATGTTATGTTATGTTTATAAAAGCTGCCCTTACATATACATATATGAGAATGTTCCTTGATTAGACATAAAAACATAGATATATGTAGGTATGCACTTTTTATCCTTGGATATGACTTTTGAAACATTTTAACCAAAACTTCGACTACGCCTACATCTAATTTTTTTCAAAGGGTTTTTGGTAATAGTCCCATACTTACCACTTTCAAAAGAACACATTTACAACGTTGATATTGCGATCGGCTTTTTTGATTCTTGCTTTCGTAACATTTATGGATAGTTTTTTTTTTTTATTATTGAAATTATTTATTAGTTCTTAGTGCAACATATTTGTATTTGAGGCCGTTTTATGTAGTATTTTGGTGTTTAGTTTTCTCTCAGTGTACAGAAATCTTGTAGACATGTAACATGTTATATTTGTAAAAACATTTTCTTCCGAATATATTATGTCAATAAATATGGTATAGACTACCTTGTTTATTCAAAAAAAAAAAAAACACATAAAACTGCTAGGCTAACAAAAATATTTTTCTTATATTCAGCTGTTAAAATAGCTGGCTAAGATACACATAAGACGAGTTGTACCTAGAGTAGGCATACAAATAATTTTTGTAGGTACCTATGCTATGTACATATGAACATATTTTTAGTGCTGCTGCGAACTGAAACTACCACTTAGTTCTGATATATGTTTAAAAAAAAATAACCGAACTGTTAATTCAGATAATTATCGATTTGGAAAAATAAATTTTCTGGCGAATTTTTTTTGGCTGTTTTTCATTTCGCAATTTCTTGTTTTGCAATTTAATCACTTCACAATAAATTGTTTGGCAATTTTTGTTTGGAAAGTTTTTTTTTTTTGCTACGTTATTGCTTCACAAAATAAACATTTCCCATATTTCACATCGCAATTTTTAACTTGATTGTTATTTCGCATTTTATTAATTCGCTTATTATTATTTCGGTAGTAGCCCGTAGCATAGTATAATTAAATAGCCATAAGATGAAACGGCCAGATGATGAAACAGCCAAATAACGAAACTCGAACAAAAATCTGAATAAAATCTTGCATTCCGATATAAATAACCGCGAAAGAATTGAATTAATAATGATAATTTGTCCAATTATTTGAATGTTTATGTTAAATCGGGCTTTTTTGGTCACTTCCTTCTATATGCAAATACAAATATTGTATTCCATACTTAAGAACTTTACGAAAAAACTTTAGCGAAATGATCGGTTTGCGGGTTAACTCAAAGCCAAAAGAAAATTTGCGAATTAACTTTTGCGAATTGATTAAAATGTATTTTGGTAATTGCGAAACGATATCCGTCCATACGGTCGGTACCCGAAATTTTCAAAACCTATAAATTAAAAAAACAATCAAATGAGTTGTTTTTAAGAATAGAATATAATATTTCTTGAGTTTGAGTGTTTTTTTGACGAATCGCTTAAAATGTTTTTTATATACCTAAACTTCCCATCACTATTGTTTGAAGCAACTATTTTCCCAATCTTTTTTGCGATATATACCTATAAGAATATTGATGTGACACATAAGGCGTGTTTTTTTGTGCCCCCTATGCTAGCTTAAGAAATAGTGGCACAAAAAAACGCTCATAATTGCTTCAGAAAAGAATTTGGCAGCACTGATATAACCATGACATTTTCTTACATTTTGGCTGTCAAATGTTTGTCAACAAAAAAAAATGTTAGCTAAATTTCGTTAAAATTTTGATAAATTAAAAGAAACGTATCCTCCCTCGACCAATTCTTTCTTTTATTTATTGGCAAGTAACATTTATTTTAAATTAAAAATTATATTTTAACAAATAAAACAATTTTCGGTTTTAACCTTTCTTTCTTTTATTTTTTCTCGATCATTCGACCCGTGCATCAAGATCCATCTGCCAAATTAATGAATTTTTGGATGAATTTTTGAAATTTGTTGAGAATTCATCGGATACGCTTAGAAAATTGTGTATAGAAGAACTGTTTTTATTTTGGCTTAATTCTTAAGCAGAGATGTTTATCGCCGCGAACTAAGCATATTTGTTGTTGTATTTTACATGGACATTTTTTGTAAGCTAGATAACATAGAGGGCACTAAAAAACACGCCTATTGTAGCTCTTGTGTGTAACATGTAACATACTCTTAGCAATAAGTAATTTAAAAAAATGGCGACTTCCATTACAATCTCCGTCCGGAACGTATGTCCAGATATTGACTCATTACTCTTATTACTCAATTATTAATTGTTGTCCTAAGTATATTAACGTCACAATCGATTTTAAAAATTAATCAAAAGTCGGAACAAATCAAACTACAATTTTTGCTTTGATCATTGCCAACCCATATCGTTCAGAATGAACTTCAATATGTAAATTCTTTGTTTTTAAAATTATGTATGCACACAAAAGATATATATGGACGTTCTATCCGTCCATATGGTCCGTCAGTCCATAAGTCCGTGCGTCCATCCATCCTTCCGTCCGTCCATCCGTCCGTCCATCCATCCTTCCGTCCGTTAGTAAGTCGTTAAATAGTTATAAAAATTTCGAATTTGTCATTCAATGCCAAAATAGTTAGCAAAGCAGCCTCTGAAAAAGTGGTAAAAACTCTTTATAGTGAATGGCTTTCGTATTTCATAATTTTTGAGGTTGACATTAGGACTGGCCAGACTCTTGTAAGTCTCGTCTCAGTCTCGTTTAAATTAAAAATTTTCAGTCCCGTCTCGGTCTCGTATAATTAAGTCTCGTCCCGGTCTCGCCTCCGAAAAATACGATTTCGGGACAACCTGTTGATTATTGGAACGAAATATTTTCGATTATAGGTTGAATATAATAAATATTCAACTGAAATTGGATTTTTTAATTAATTAGACTCTCTGTAAATTTCGGTCCCAATATACAGTCTCGTCTCGTCTCGGTTTGCTATTTTGCTAATTTGATGTCAAGTTAGCAAAGCAGAACCTCAAAACGGGGTAAAAACTTCTTATATTGAATAGTTTACTTTTTGTCTAGGATTAGTCTTTAATATTGTTGTGACATTTTAAATTTAAAATAAAATAAATTTCCCAAATTTGGTTTTGAACTTTCATTGGGCTTTATTTGATGGCACCCGTGGTCACCTTGTATTCCACTATCGAACTGAACTTTAGAACTAATTACAGTGAACGGAAATAGCTTAATACTGGATGCTGGAATGGGCATTTACGAACCATAATAAGTTTTTGACCTTTATCTACCTTTGATTTTCCAAGAAGAATCAAGCCCTATCAACACTTTCTGGGTATTAATATTAAGACTGTAAAAATGGATCATTTTCCATGAACTGTCCACCCTATTTAACTGGCAAAATATGTACTCATTAATAAGTAATAAACGGTTTCAGCAATTGACCATAAATGACAAAGATTTAAGATTGATGCGACTAACATCCAGTGATTGCCCTTCCGACATATTAATCATATTAATTCTCAATGCACAAGCCAGACGCACGGAAAATTGAATACGCTTAACGACGAATTGCATCTCGCTAAGAATAAGCGGAATCCGCTGAATGAAAACTAATTGCATTTTCCCCTCAAAATTGTCAACATAAGATTTGATTTGAAAGTCTTCACAATCAAATGCGTTCTGTTACAAGGTTTCGGAGCATCAATTTCAAATTGTGTGGCGGTAGCAAGCCTGGATATAATTCAAAAATTCCGTGAGATAGTTGTGGCTTCGTTTTCATAAACAAGGAGTCGACGGATTTGTATGAATGCATTTTCGAAACCTTTAAATTCACTACCAAAGTTGCTTACAAAAAAGATATAAATATTATATCTATATTTTATGATAGTTAAGGGTTCCAAGTACGTGTACAAAAATCAGTGCCAACTTGAGTGTCCTACTTTGACCACAGCAATGATGCAAACATTTCTTGTTGCACTTAGTTAACGTCATGTATCTTGCAAAAACTATTTGACCGATTTGGATCGAATTTTCGAATTCCATCTTGTAATACTCTAGACTAGACACGAGACGAGACTCTACGAGACTTTTGTAAGTCTCGTCTCCGCCGCTTAAAAGGCAGTCTCGTCTCGTTTCGTCTCGGTCTCGTCATACGAGACCAAGATCGAGACCGAGACTTTTCTCGTCTCGCGATCAGCCCTAAAAATGTTTGACATATTTCTTGAGTGCTTCAAAATTACTTAGTTTTTCAGATTTTTTGTTTTGATTCCTGGTTAGATAACAACGCAAATATACATGCATGAATTTTAAATTAATGTGGTCTTGTAGAAAATTTTATAACAAACAAGTTTATAGTGGATGGCTTTTTCCTTAGTTGCATATTTTCAAAGTTATAAAGGAAAATGTCGGGACCAAATGGGGTGATTTTAGCGTTTTTTTCAATGTTGCATTTTTCCTGCAGCGAGCACAGGTTTTTCGAAGTTGCAAACTTGGCTATAGACGACTCTAACATGCCCCAACAACATATCAAAAATACATAACTACATCGCGCTTTGCAAATTTAGCACTTTTTTTTGGTAATTATTGACTGGGCTAATATGTTAGTTTTTATTTCTATACGTACATTATAGTTTATGTTTAAAGTTATTTTACTTACACATTTATTAGTCGTATACAAAAAATTAAATTAAAACTCATTGGCATCTACTTCGTTCATATGGTTGTCTTCGCTTCGCGAAGGTATTATTGCAGGATGTTCCCTGTCAGGTTCCACACATCACTGCACATAACATTCCTGATCGCCTACATTCACATCTTGTTGTACATTGTGTCCGACAGTTACAGGGTATTAATAAACAAATGTTTTATGTAACTCTAAAAATGAGGATTTCTTCGCAATTGGTTCTAAAGGTGCAAATTATATAATTTTTTTTTTGTTTTAGGCTACGACAAAACCAAATTAAACCAACCTACATTACGACTTTTTTTTTTCAAAAATTTGACTGTTTTCGTATTTTTAAAAAGTTTTCATCGCCTACATATATATTTCATATTATGTATATCTGATTATTTAAGAAATTATAATAACAATAATAAGAAATAATCAATTATTTGACGTGCTAATCTTGTTTCTAAGCCAATTATATCCAGAGATACAGCCATTTTTATTGAAACGAAGAATTCTAAAAAATAAAAAAAAAAAATCAGACTAAAATCACGTAATTTTTTTTTTTTGCTCAACGGCTACAGTCGGGGATATTTCTGAAAACTTGTATAATAGTATTAGGTACAATATATGTAAGAATCAAAGCTAATACCAAACTTTAGAAACATATATTGAGCCATGTTTTTGTTTCCTGGGCTAATAGTTTTATATAGATGAGATGAGAAACAGAAAACACATTTTATACAGGTTTTAAAAATTTTAATAATAACTATTTATTAAAAAAAAATTTGCTCTATTTATGATTATTTATTTTAAACCTTTTTCTTGCGTTTTATTTTTAAAAATTACATGACGTAATAAGTTTAAAAAGTTACGTTATAATAATTTCGCGGAAATTTATTTTGTCATTCTTCTCAGGTACATTTTGTCTGTTTTTAAATTTGTAGTTAAACCACTTGAACTATTATTATGTTTATGTCTAGGATTAAGAGTATAAACACATTTACCTTTGTTCACATACTTGCGCAGGTTTCGCTTAAAACTTGCGTCTATAAAATTATGTATTTCTCTATTCTTACATGTGATGGAAACTTTAAAATAAACAACATAAACTGAATTTTTAAATATTTGACTTGAAGACAGTTGAATAAGCCAAACGTTTTGTTGATTTTTATTGATAAAATTGAAAAATATTTACATTATTCAATAGGGCTAACCACGAGACGAGAAAAGTCTCGGTCTCACATGACGATACCGAGACGAGACGAGACTGGCTTTTAAGCAACCGGGACGAGACCAAGACGAAATTGTATATTTGGACCGAAATTTACAGAGAGTCTAATAAATTAAAAAATCCAATTTCAGTTAAATATTTATTTTGTTCTGAACGTATTCAAACTATAAACGAAAACATTTCGTTCTAATAATCAACGGCTTGCCCGGAAATCGTATTCTTCGGAGAATCAACGGGTTGCCCGGAAATCGTATTTTTCGGAGACGGAGACGAGACCGAGACGAGACTTAATTATACTAGACTGAACCGAGACGGAGACGAGACTGAAAATTTTCGACAAAAGTCTAGCAGAGTGTCGTCTCGTGGCCAGCCCTATTATTCAAGGCCATAACAAGAAATTTGGTCCTATAAAAAAAAAAAGTTTTTTAGTTGAAGACATCAGTTTCTTCTTATCTACCGAAAGGTTTAAGTTTAAACAACATAACAATGTACAAGTACAGCTCTGCCCTTTTGGTTGTTCTCATAGGTCTCTGAACTGAATGGTTCAAGCAAAGCAACAACCCTATACGAACAATATTACGACTACTACGAGTATCAGAGCGTGGGTGGACAGCAAGAGGAAGTCGGTGGCTCAGTTGGCGGTAACTTAAATGAAGACATCGGTGGAAGCAAAGGGGGATTCGGTGGCTCAGCTAGCGGTTTCTTAAATGGAGGCATCGGCGAAGTCTAAGGGGGAATCGGTGGCGCAGCTGCCGGTATCTTAAATGGAGGCATTGGCGAAAGCCAAGGGGGAATCGGTGTCGCAGCTACCGGTATCTTAAATGGTGGCATCGGCGAAAGCCAAGGGGGAATCGGTGGCGCAGCTACCGGTATCTTAAATGGAGGCATCGGTGGAAGACCAGGTGAAGTCGGTGGCTCACCTCTTGGTTTTTTAAATGGAGTCATTGGCGGAAGACAAGGAAGAGTCGGTGGCGCAGCTGGCGGTTTCTTAAAAGGAGGCATCGGCGGAAACCAAGGGGGAATCGGTGGCTCTCTAAGCGGTATCTTAAATGGATGCTTGAGCATCTTGAAAAATGTTCCCTTAATAGGATAAATTTAATTCTGGGTCATAAATTATTAAGATTTGTATTTCGTTTCTTAATGAATTGTTATGCCTGCATACATACATACTATAGTTTAGAGCTATAGCTTAATTTTGATTTAATAAATAAATTTATTGATTGATGAATTGACTTATCTTACTTATAACTTACATACATATACATATATGTACAGTATGTATAATATACATAGGAGTATATTTACACTGAGGTTAAAATGTATATAACCATCAGCCATTAAATGTGTTGACTTAACGCATAAATATGTTGTCACACATAACTTTGTTTACTCATCGTCAGTGGTTCCCAAACTTTTTAAGCTGTGGAACCATTAACAAGGTCCAAATATACCCTTATCGATATTCGATAGCAAAGACTGAAAAACAAATAATTTTAAAAACATTTTGCGACAAAATGATTGTAATTAAATTACGTAACGTGAAACTGGGTGAAATTGCCCTGGTTTGGTGACTTTGGATATAGTTAATTGACAATTTGTACTGCGGAGGACTTTTCTAATCTTTTTCAAATTTCCAAAATGTGGGATTTTCGTCAACACGTCCGTTGATCTGTTTGGCTGTGTGTATGTGTGTCTGCGCCTATTTGTCCTTATGTACGCATCGAGCTAGAGCCTAATTGGTTCGACGGATTTGCTTCAAATTTGACGAATATCGAGCTATAGAGGCTTAACGAATGGACAAAATTGCTTCAAATTTGGTATGAACCATTTTTTGAGTATATATAATATGGAGTGCTCGTTCCTATCCCTAATACATTGTATATGTATAGTACTTGAGCCTGAGATAGGGGGCGTGATTTCAATATAGAGATGGTATTTTGACAGTTGGCAGCTATGATGGTGTTGTTGTAAACCCTATCTATATTGAGAATTGAATTACCGCATAGATTACCGCGTTTTTGGAATGTAAACGAGCACTCCATATTATATATACTCAAAGGTGATTCCCAAGACCAAGAGATTAAATTCGAATTTTACCTTAAGCTTATCTGTAACAGTTAGCTGCCACACAATGATTTCGGTATATTATCACGATTGTTTGAAAATGGCTCTTACGATTTGGATTAAACTTCGTGCATATAGTTTCTAGAATATTTTTAATAATATTGCATACCACATGGGCTGATGCCACACCCCCTGAATGGAAAATATCAATTTTCTATACTATAACAAATTTCATAATTCTGGGAAATTGAGAAGATGCCACACCCCATTAAATTGAAAATCTCAAAGACATAACGTTGTGCGAAAGTTACAAAATTCTACGGCGGCGTCGGGAAGTTCAAATTTCGATTTAGTAAAATAGAGGTGTAGTGCCTGAACTTGACTGGGGCAATACCGTGCCCTTTGATCCAAGGAGTATGCCTGGTTCTATGAAAAACTAGTAATCTGATTCTAAAATCTAGAGATTTTAAGATCTATTGTACTCCCGTGTAGAACTAGGTAAGCTCTTTAAACCTACATATCTTCTTCTAAATGTGTTTCTTTTGGATAAACCTAAGTATCCGGAATACTTTGAGAAATGGTAGCTCTTCTATGTGGGGACGTCACATATATCTATGCCTCCGAGGGGCGAGTGCAATCACATCTGCCTAATACGTGGTCCAGTGCTAACACCGCTCACCAGGTCAAAAATGCTGAAGTTTTTTTTTTAGCTTGGAGTGACCATAGTGAGAAAACCTGATCGTTGTTATTCTGAGGATGTTTCTGCTCAAGTCGGTACAAGATGTCATTGTGTTACTGACAATCAGTTTGACCTGCCAGAGTCTTGGTTGTTCTATCCATATTTTTGATCTTTTGGCTTCATCCTCTGTTTTTATTTTATTTTTAATAACATTTTATATCTTTCTGCCAAAGGGTTCAGACATCAGACTCTATTAGGCGTGCACCTAGTTGCTCCTATTTTCGCCAAAGAGTCTGCCTATTCATTTCCCTAGATATTCTAAATGGCCACCCGGAATGACTGCTCATACAGGAAATATGTAGAGGCGGTTCCGCTAACCAGCCACGTCTGACGTAGAACTGTAGAGAGTTGACTCTTTTATTATAAAATCGAGACTTGTGTCGGTCGTCATGCACGCACAAGGCGAAGCAGAAAAGCACCTTCGTTTCAATAGTAGCTATACATGTATGCAAAAATTCTACATTCGTTTCTAAAGCATGGGACATTGGAGGGCGAAAATTTTCCTGTCGAATTGCTATAGTATAATGAAAAAAGGGGAATCTCGTGGTTTGCGGCAACCGGAAAGAGTCTGTGGCTAAAATAACAGAGAAATTAATCTTAGAACGAATCAAAGAGCATCTTGATTATACTCTCAACAGAGAGTAAGCGGGGTTCCGGACAGCTCCATTCTGTATAGATCATAGCAACACCTTAAGGATCATTAAAGAACTATGCGTGGAATTCCGTTCGTCTTATGCAGGTGAGGTATACCCGAGAAGCTTATTGCTATTACTAAGGCTACACTAGGTATCTGTGGACTTCAAAATCCATAGTTCGATGGGTTGTTTCCAATCACCATTGTTTTTTTCTGGTTGTTATTGGAGTTGTCCTCCATGCAGCCTTAACCGAACAAGCAAACAAAATTGGGCTGAGAATAAGCTCTGGACAAACGAAGATCATTAATATTTCTGGTAACTCCGATGCTCAAGTTGTCGACGACGCGACATTGCGGGACAGCAGGTTGAAGCGGTGAAAAAAAACTTTTTGTACCATTTAGGAAGCGTTGTCGCAAAATACGGTGGTGTTGCAGATAAAGATATTAACTTCCGAATTGGCAAAGCTAAAACAGCTTCTGGCGTGCTGTAAACAGTTTGGAAGAACAACATCTAAACCGCGAACACAAAGCTGCTAATGTTCTGCTTCAACGTGGAGTACGTGGAAAGTGACCTCCTCTGTCAAGCTGCAAGCTTTTGAGAATAAATGTCATCGAAACATCTTTAGAATTTTTATTTCTAATTCCATAACCAACCATGAGATCATTCGGAGAGCTGGTCAACATTCTATCGATATCGTTATTCGCAAAAGAAAGTGGTGTCTTTTGGCCGGCACGCTTGGTGAAGATTCTATTCCGAGACACACAATACAGTGGAATCCTTTAACCCAAGAAGACCGGGGCCAGAGAAAAACTTGGCGTATAACAATCGGAAAGGAATCCCAGAAGCTAGAAAAAAGTAGGGGAGAGCTCTTACACATTTCCAGAAAAAGAACATGATGGCGTGTAGTGGGTAGTTGACACCCTTTGCCCCATAAGGAGCTTAGTAGTAAGCAAGCAACTATGTTGGAATCCTAAGATGGTACCATGGAAAGTTTTTCTTTTGTGTTGTTGAAGGTATTCTAGATTGTTCAATAAGATTTTCTTCATTGTTTTGATACGGCTTTATTCTTGAGTGTTCTGCTAAACTTTTAATTGGAAGACTGATAGTTTTTTTTTATTTCATTTAGTATGGAGTTAGATTGAAATAAAAAAGTATATATATTGTACAAAGGTGGCGACCTACGATGGAATGCATGCAAGTCATAACATGTCAATGTAAGCTGTCAAGGTTGACTTAACAGAATGGCTGCATTAAAACATCATACAAACCATATAAACAAATCTTATTGTTTAAGTTCTCTGTTAAGTTGTTCTTTTTTCTCTTTGATAGTTGGCCTGAACGTTAGAATAAGTCCCCAAAACGAGTCAATAACATTGAAATTATTCATTATTATTTCGTACACTTTGGGCCTCTTATGCCCTATGTATGAAGGTTGCAGTTCTCAGTGTATGCTAATCTTGTTGATATTTTATGTTACATTCCTAAAACTGTTTTTTCCAAATTTATTATTTGAATAAATAGCTATACTGACTTCCGTGTTTAATAAAAAAAAAACCAAAACTGCTAAGCTAACAAAAATATTGTTCTTTATTATTCAGCTGATGTTAGTGCTAACGTCAGAGTTGTTGTGCAAGACGCTAAACATACAAAAAATAAATTCTATTCAAACATTTTTTGTTGTGCTGTTAACTGAAACTACGACTCAGTGATGGAATATGTTTGAAAAAATTACCGAACTCTTAATTCCATTAATTTTTGTTTTCGAAAAGAAATTTTCAATACCTAAACTATAAAAAAATCAAATAAGCTGTTTTTAAGTTAGCATTTTTAAAAAAAAAAAAAAATTTGGTTGGACCCACACCTAGAATATGTGTTCAGTAAGAGTGTTTTTTATGAATCGTGAAATTTTGATTCCATGATCATTCATAAATAAATAAATTGGGTAGCGCAACAGCTCGTGATGATCCAGGGCCTAGTGACTTACAACTTACAACTCTCAACCATTCCTGTATGCGCGTGTCAAGAGGAATGGAGGGGACCTACAATAATATGCCGAATCCGAGCGGCTGGACGAGAAGCACTTTTTCATGGCAAGTGATACTTGTAGATGATTTGTCAATTCCTCGAACGAGGCAGTAGCCCTGTAAAAAACTTTTAAAGTTTTTAGTTGGATGAGGCTGATTATTGAAACCAAAACCTCAAGCGTGACATTCATTCATATTTTTATTAATATGTTTTATTTTTTGCGTTCAAAGGAGAACCGGCAAAAATGTATGGAAGCTGGTCTAAGAACCAAAAACGGGAACCCGACTAATCTTCGCAAACAACATCGTCGCACGACGGATTAGGGGGGGGGTGATTTTATGTGATGGTAAATTACATATCCATGAGGAATTAGTACGGTCAAGTTAGACTTTCACTGGGACCTAAATCCCCGGTCAAGTTTGACCTCACTATTCGATAGGGTATTGGTTTACGAGTCTTAAACCACATTTTGCACAACTGTACCTAGAGTCATTTGACCGCCATTTTGTTTTTAATGTTCATTTTGATTTTTGCTTATAACTCGCGCGTTTTTGATCTAAGAAAATAAAGTTGTAGTACAAACTTGTAGAGAATTTAATTTTCTACGAAATATGTTAAATAATTTTTTTCGCTAATCACTCTTGTTTCCCATTTAAAAACAAAATAAAAAAAATTTTTTTGTTATCGCTTATAACTTTTTTTTTGTCACTCAAATCAAAAAAATACCATAACAAAACTTATAGAACTATTATGTTTACTTTTACAGTTTTTTAATTGAAATAACGGTTCTCGCTCTGGAGCGAATATACGCTCGAGCAATCCGCACGGAAAAACTTTTTTTTTTTATTTATTTTTTTTTTTTTTATTTTAACACAATTACTACAGCAACTATATACATTCACGTATGCGTCAAATTTGGTATTTCTGATTTTTTGCTGAGTTGTTCAGGATATTGGCCTAGTAAATAACCTAAGTTTTCGACCTCGAGCAGCGACCGCTTCATGGTCAAAAATAAAAAACGCGATTTGTTCGCGCTTTTTCCAGTTATTGGCGATTTTAGTCCTAAAGAAGTAATAAATAGGACAATCATACCGGAGGGGGGATTATATACCCCCGTTAAGATGGGAGGGGCAATTCTCTAGAAAAATTACTTAAGGCAGAAACAACACTATTGGAAAACAATGGTAACAACCACAATATTCTCCTCTAGCTTATCCCAGAAACCCATTCTTGAATTTTTTTTTTAATAAAGTTATTTTAATCGATAATTTTGAAAAAAATAAATTTTTTAACTCAAAACTTTGAAAAAGAATATTCTTCTGTTTACTTATAAGAAATAGGATCCTTGGCGCAAAGAAGAATGCGCATTTTGGTCTACCTATTGCCCAGGAATGAGATATATATCGTTGGAAAGCTTAGTCCAACGCACAAGGCTGTAAACCATGGGATTTAGGCAGATATGGCAACAAAGATTGCAATTAGAGCAAAAGTTAATTGCAATAATATCCCATTGAAATGACAGTATTGGTCAATTTCTTAGAATTGAATAGACCCCAAAATAAAGGAACTTTTGATTTTTTATTGAAATTTTTAGATAATTGATGTATGCCACCAAAATGTATCGCAATCGGAAAGTCTTGACTACTCTGGTAGTCAAAAAAAATTAGTTTTTAGTGTCATCCAACAGCTGGAAAGGCGCGAAATAAATCGCGGATTTTTTAATTTATTTTTTTTAGTAATATGATTTTGAGGGAACCACTTGAAATGTATCCCGATTAAAAGGTCTTGACCCAAACAAAATTGAAATGTAAGTGAAAGACGTTTGAGAGGCCCCAAACAACTGAAAGCTGCGATATAATTCGCGGATGTTATTATTTTTTTTTTTTATTGTATAACTATTAGTAGTAGCTTCTTCAAATGTTTACCAATTTAAAGGTTCTGACTCAAGAAAGTGATTTTATAAGTAACAGGCGTTTGAGTTACGCCAAACTGCTGAAAAGCGCGATAAAAGTCGCGGATGTAATTACTAGTTTATCAACAAGATTAAAGATACAAATATCTTGAAATGCATATCAATCTAAAGGGCTTGACTCCCTGAGTTGCAAAATGTAACTGACAGACGTTTTGAGTTACGCCATAATGCTGAAAAGCGCGATAAAAGTCGCGGATGTTATTACTAGTTTATCAATTAGATTATCAATACAAATCTCTTGAAATGCATCTCAATTTATAGTACTTGACTCCCTGAGTCGGAAAATTTAACTGACAGACGTTTTGAGTTACGCCAAACTATTGAAATCCACGATATAACTCGCCTTCAAATATTATTAGAAATTTTGAAGGAAACACGTTTTAAACACACCAAACCATTCAAATAAGCGATATAAGAAAGCTATGTCGTAGCAAGCTTACTACAATTATGAAAACGTGAACTGAGTGTGAGTGCGATTTCACATTTCATAAACAAAAGAATATGTATAAGCCACTTATATCGCTTATTTGATTGGTTTGGTATGTTAAAAACGTGTTTCCTTCAAAATTTCTTTTTCAGCTATAGTCAAAACCTTTTAATTAAATCAATTGAAATATTTGAAGGCAGGCGCGAACGCAGCGGTGGTTTTGGGGGTTCAAAAACCCCCCCTACCCTACCCCGAAATGTATGAATTTAACTTCCTCGCCATACAATTTCACTCTTAATTTTTGAGTTTTCAGTCTTTTTTGAAATGGTTTCCCACCCGATCTAATTTTCAGACAAGTTGTACTTTTGATGCACTTTTACGTGGTAACGGGGCCACTTCATACTGGCAGACGAACGTATTCTGTATCACCTTCACCAGGACTACCTACTATTAAAATCTTTTGGTTTCCTTTCACGACCAAAATCTGCTGCCAGCTCTCGGCTTATAACTTTATTTAAAAAGAAAATTCAAGAATGGGTTTCTGGGATAAGCTATAGGAGAATATTGTGGTTGTTGCCATTGTTTTTCAATAGTGTTGTTTCCACGTTAAGTCATTTTTTTAGATAATTTCCCCTCCCATTTTAATGGGGGTATATAGACACCCCTTCCAGTATGACTGTCCTATTATTTTGGCTCGGCCTACACGCTCCATTGCTTTAATGCATTTATGTCAACCATTCTTGTTTTTCCATTATACTAATTGTTAAATATTTTTTTATCGCTAAATTTTGAAATGCTGAAACCATTCGGTCTACAGAGATGATTTTGGGCTCAAATTGGAGCAAAGTAGGTTACTTTGAAGTCGTAGAACAATCTTTTTATTTAAAATTACTTCTTTAGGACTAAAATCGCCAATAACTGAAAAAAGCGCGAACAAATCGCGTTTTTTTATTTTTGACCATGAAGTGGTGGCTGCTGGAGGTCGAAAACTTAGGTTATTTACTAGGCCAATATCCTGAATAACTCAGCAAAAAATCAGAAATACCAGATTTGACGCATATGTGAATGTATATAGTTGCTGTACTAATTGTATTAAAATAAAACAAAATTAATAATTTTTTTCTAAATGTGATGTAACTTTTAAACAAGCGTGATAAGCGAAAAAAGTTGTTTAACATATTTTGTCAAAAATTTAATTCTCTACAAGTTTGTTCTACAACTTTTTTTCTAAGATCAAAAATGCGCGAGTTATAAGCAAAAGTCAAAATGAACATAAGATAAAATGGCGGCTAATTGACTCTAGGTACAGTTGTTCAAAATGTGGTTTTAGACTCGTGAACCAATACCCTATCGAATAGTGAAGTCAAACTTGACCTCGGATTTAGGTCCCAGCGCGCCATCTATTGAAATCTAACTTGACCGTAGTAACCCGTAGCGTAATGGTTAGTGCGTTCGACTGTCACGCTGGAGTTCTGGGATCGCTTCCCAGCCTCGTCCACCTAAAAAACTAAAAAGTTTTTTTTTCAGGGCTACTGCCTCTTGCGAGGAATTGACAAATCCTCCAAGAGTATCACTTGTCACGAATAAGTGCTTCTCGTCTAGCCGTTCGGATTCGGCATAAAATTGTAGGTCCCTTCCATTCCTGTCGAAAGGCGCACACAGGAATGGTTGCGAGTTGTTAGTCACTAGGCCCTGGTTCTTCATGAGCCGTTGTGCTACCCGATTTATTTTTATGTACTAAATCTATAACAGATCATAATGAAAAGATGGAGTCGCAATAGGGGTGGTATTTATGCAAGTGCTGGGCCGCCCTATAAAAATTGCCAATTCGGTTGCATTTTTGGCTTAGGGTACCTAAACCATGATGGATTTATATAAATGGGGTATCAAATGAAAGCTTGGACTGTCTTCTTTTCAAAACCAGTGGTCGGACAATCTTCTGTTGGTTTTTACGGCGAGTCCGACCACGTTTGCAAAAAGAACTTTTTTTTTACCTTTGCATTTAAAATGCATTTAAGTGGTAAAAGCGTTTTTCTAGGCTATATGAAATAGTTTTGCATAGTTGTCTACCTGTAAAACGCAATGGATACAAAAAAAACTGTTTTTACAAAAGTGGTCGGACTCGCCAGAACTACAAACAAAAGTCTGTCCGACCACTGGTATTGTAAAGAGGGCAGTCTAAGCTTTCATTTGATACCCCATTTATAAAAATCCATCATGATTTAGGTATCCTAAGCCAAAAATGCAACCGAAAAAGTGCGTTTTCTACCCATTGGCACCTGAAAAACCTTGTCCCACCATCAGCGGTTTTGTTAATTTTAAGACTAAAACTATGAATTGGCATCATTCTTTTTTGAAGACGCGATGAGATAGGTAAACCTACGGTAGTCTCCCGTACTACATGTTTCTATTAAATAAAACAAATTTTAAAATTGCTTTTTTAACGTGTCTTTGTTACTTTCTAGTTATTAACAATATAAAAATATAAGCAAACCATAGCTTTATTTACACCGTCAACGTCTATCTTCAATCTAATTATTACAGCTACGAAAGCAAATTCGTGCAATCCATTCGAGCTTATTTCTTATGATATTCTATAGCATCATTAAACGGCACCCTTAACATCACAATACATTTTGTTCAAATTTTCCACACAGTTCTCCTCAAAAGTGATTATAAATATTGCATAAGAATTCTTTTAAATAAAGGCCCTCGAATTTATTCGAATAAAGCCTAAAGTCGAAGCTGTGTGAAGTGGGAACCCCGAAGTCAAAATTTGTGGGTGGGGTTTATCAGAATCGTTTGTCCATCGTATTTCCACCCTCAGGAAAATAGTTATTAAGCTTTTCTTTTTGATAACAACTCTCCAAAATCAAAGAAAAGTCATCTACTGCCCCCAATAGATGTCTCAGGAAGATGAGACTAAGTGCGTTTGTTTGTCCACCGGCTGTTTAAGATTATTCACCAAAAATAATCGTTTTTCCACTCTTAGTTCAAAAGTTATTCGAAATTTATTTTTACCAAAATCGTTTTAAACCCAACCGTTTGTTCACCGTTTCCAGCAAAAAAAAATATTTCTAGATCTTCGTTTAAAAGTTATTCAACATTTCGTTTTTATAGCAAAACCCCCAAAGTCAAAAACGAAATGTTGAATTACTCTTGAACGAAGGTCTAAAATTATTTTTTTTGCTGGACTTACGTGGACAAACAGTGGACAAACGATTAAGATTAAAACGATTTTGGTAAAAAAAAATATTAAATTTTTTTGGGGTTGCTATAAAAATGAAATGTTGAATAACTTTTGAACTAAGAGTGGAAAAACGATTATTTTTTTTGGATAATCTTAAACAGCCGGTGGACAAAGTAATGCACTAAGTTTCATTCGCGTAAGTTATCATTTGGGGTGTTGGTCAAGCTTTTTGACTTTGGGGGTTTTGCTATAAAAACGAAATGCTGAATAACTTTTGAACGAAGATCTAAATTTTTTTTGTGCTGGGATTAAAACGATTTTGCTAAAAAAAATTTTTTTTTCGTATGGTGCTGCTATAAAAAAGAAATGTTGAATAACTTTTGAACTAAGGGTGGAAAAACGATTATTTTTGGTGAATAATCTTAAACAGCCGGTGGACATCCGAATGCACTTAGTCTCATCTTCCTAAGTCATCTATTGGGGGCAGTAGACGAGTTTTTTGATTTTGGGGAGTTGCTTTAAAAAAGAAAAGCTTAATAACTTTTTTCCTGAGGGTGGACAAACTTTTTTTTTGGCTCGACAAACGTGGACAAACGATGGACAAACGATTCTGATAAACCCCACCCAAAAATTTTGACTTTGGGGTTCCCACACAGCTTAAAGTTGAATTTTACTCATACAAAATAATGGAATTTAAGTTAAATTTTACTCTTAATTCGTTTATTACTACTTTTTATTATAAACAAAAAATAAGTAGATAAATTCTCACATTCATGTAACAATACAAATAAATAAACTAGTTTATCCCTATGTCTACAAAGCTAGTAGCGCCAATTCATGCGATTTAGTAGTGCATTTGTATTTCTGGGTGACTTAGTCTCAAAAACTATTTCTCTGGAAAAAAGCGTTTACAATTTTTTTTTTGTAGAATACTACAAGCTTAAATTTTTAGATATATATTTGTTTTTAGAAATAAAATGTAAGAATGGTCTCTTTTGATCGCAAAAAAAAAATAAAAAAGCATTTCCATGATAAGGCCCTTTCTAATTGTAGACACGTAGGTATTTGTAGTTTTAAAAAATGTAAATAATACAAATTATTAAAAAAAAACGACTCTAATAAATGGTTTCTAAATACAGTTATCCAGGAATTCATATTTATAAACTTCATATTGCGTGTACTTCGTTTTCGTTGTGCCCCCAAAACTTTTTAAAAATTATGTTAATGATAATAATTTCGATAGTTTAATTCTTTTAAGGAAGGTGTATTTTGTCTAAGCCCCTATTGTATTAAGTTTGTTATATCTAGCTACCAATACATTATACATATGTACAAACTGCTATGTATACAACATTTTGTGCAGGTTTTGCTTCAACTTACGTCTATTGATCTAGGTGTAAGATTTCTCAGAAATATAAATTATTTGTTCTTATATGTTACGAAATCATAAGCAAATAATCAGTATTGATAAACTGAATTTGATGATATTGGAATGGTACCTACACAGTTGAATAAATGAATTTTCTTATTTGTTTTTCTTTGGTAAAATTGAAAAATATTTACATTATTCAAGGCCATAAGACGAAATTTCTACTATAAAAGGCAGGAGTTTTTCAGTGGAAGGTATCAGTTTATTTCTTCTTTCTATCGAAAGGTTCAAGTCAAAACAAAAACACAAACAAAAATGTACAACTACACTTTCATCACGATTTTGGTTGTTCTCATCGGACTCTCACTAATCGAAGCCAAGCCATTTATAAATAGTATGCTAGGTGGTCAAGAGGGTCAAGGTGGTGCAGGTCTTGGAGGTGTTCTTCAAATGCCAACGCAATTGCTTAGTTCGTTGATGGAAACGCTTCCAATAGGTTAACTTTAACTCATTCAATTGCAAAATTTTAAAAGTATATACATTTTACTGTATTGTAACGCTTAAAAATTGAATTCCTAAAAAAAATGTATACTAATTTATATTTAAAGCTCTAGTTTGTTTTTTATTACATGAATTATTCAAACAAAATATTATACAGCTGAACACGGGTAGAATTGGATTCTTCTTCTTCATTTTACCGGCGATTGACATGATCTCGAGGGGGACCACAACTCTCCCACTCAACTGCTTCGCCTAAGGTTCCACTTGTGGGGTTTGCCGGGTTGACCTCAGAAAACGTCGACAGGCCTCCCGGTTTTGGATTGTTCTATGTCTGAGGCCAACTAAATGCAGTTTTCGTTGCATTTGATTTACCCAGGACTTTTTGCGCTGCCTTTCTTCCGCGATAGTGTTGGAACGTCTAGTGCTATTGCCTTTTGAACTGGGTTCTCATGGCATATTCTTTGTACATGACAGTACCATTTAAGTTGGTACTGCTGTATTTTGTCCAAGATCGTATTTTTAACGTGAAGGCATCCTCGGATTCTCTTGCTTCTTATTCGATCACGCTTTGTCAATTTACTGTACTCGACTGCTAAGACTGAGCAAATCTGATATGCGTAGGTTCGAATCCTATGGTGTGCATAAAAAAAGTTTTTCAAATAAAATTGGATTAAAAGCTCAGCACCACAAAAAAGGAGACTAATGAGTGCAAAAGTGGCAAAGCACGAAATAGCTATATCTCTAGCCAAACAATTGGTGGTAGCGCCTTTAGGTTGTTGTTGTCATTCAAAAATTCAAGGTAATAAATGTTTAGTGATTATTTCAACAAAAACCACTCTAAAATTAGTTTTATTGATTTATTTACCAAAAAATCATGCCTTTTCAACGAATTTTTTTTTTATAATTTCACCACGCCCATAAAATATTTTCAAATTTAAAAATTATAATTCCTGAAAATCTGATAAAAATTTTGATATATAAAAAATAAATGCGCTTTGCTCACAAGCTGCACAAAATAATTTCAAATATTAAAATTTTACATTAGAAATATTTTTTACAGATAAAATCCAGAAAACATTTTAAAATAGTCAATTTGTCTGCATAAAATAAGGCTAGAAATCGGAAAGTATGAATTCGAATTTCAAAATTAAGATGTCGATGGAAAGGTCATTGTCTCACTATTTAAATTCATACAAAACATTAATAGTCGTCCATACAATTTTAAAGACTGTTTTTGCGAACGATTGCTGTTCTCGCGCACCCTAAAACCAACTGAATCTGTCAAAAGATACGTAATTGAAATGCAAGAAATAGCATCGCATGCCAATATTCCTGAGGCAGATGTAAAAGAGTGCATAATTGAGGGTTTAAATGACCGCACTAGTTACGTTGCCATATTGATGAGTGCAACTTCTCTTAAACAGTTTAAGTTGCTTTTGGATCGTTTTGAAAAGAGACGAATGCATACAAGTAGCCTGCTGAAAACTTCTGTTCCTGCCGTTCAAGTTCCTGTATCCGCTGCCTCGTCAAAGAAAACTTATGTTCCTGTTGTTACTAACAAATCGTTAAGAGACAGTCTCGAACAAGTTCGATGCTTCAATTGCTCTAAATTTGGTCATTATCAAACCCAGTGTCCGAAGCCCAAACGTCCTCCTGGTTCGTGTTTTTTATGTCATGAAGTTGGACATTTTTATCAAGACTGTCCAAAGAAGAAATCCTTTGCCGCTAATATTGACAACAGTTATAAAGAACAAGATATGATCATGACCCAGAAGCCTACAGATTTGAAGAAGAAGTAGAGGAGATAAAGGCGTTCCAAATGGTAAGTGTTGCCTTCCTTGATCATAGAAATAAGTGCACTGAGATAAAGACTTGTCTTTCTCGTTTTGATACCGGAAGTCCTAGTAGTTTTATACGAAGATCCTTGGTACCATTCGTTTTCCAAAAGAAGAAGCTCACTTTGTTCCGTGGTATGGGTAGTAAATATTTGTCTACGTATGGCACAATGGACTGTAAAATTGAATTTCGAGGAAAGATGATGATGCATAAATTCATTGTTCTTCCAGATGATGAATCTGTTATACCTATGCTTATCGGTCGTGATGGTTTATTTAAATTTAACGTTTACTTATGTCGTTTAAAAAGAATTTATAATATTGGTTTATTAATGAAATTAAAAGAAAATAAATTTGAAAATAAGTTAATAAAATTATCAAAAAGAACACTTAGTGCACTTATGTCTTTTGATTTGTTAAAAAATCCAAACCAAGTAGTTCATAGTAGTGAGGTCTACTCAGATGATATATTGAGAAATAATATTGAGGAAATTAAGAATTGTAAAGTTCCGACTGAAGAAGATTTGCCTATTTTTGATACATCGAAATTAGAATTGATAAAGCTAAAAGATGAAAAAGAGATGAACGATTTTGATGATTTAGATCTTTTGATAAACGCGGTTGGGGCCTATCCCTGTAATGTGCAACATTTTCAAATAAATATAAACGAGTTTTTGACTTCAACTCATTCAAATGCTATTAAGATTGCTCTTGACGAACACTTTTCCAAGTTCAATGTAGAGACAAAAGTGACGAACTATTGCGTGAAGATAAGTTTGACAAAGGATGTATGTACCCATGTATTGTCGACCTCGCCGAATTTCTTATCGTGAACGCATTGAAGTTCACAACAAAATTGACCAACTTTTGGAAAAGGGTGTAGTAAGAGAAAGTAATTCACGCTATGCATCAGCCCTTGCGTTATTTAAGCCTAGTACGCTGCTGATGCGAAACGAAAAATCCCATACAAAAATGACATGACGAAATCATAAACGAAAAAATTTCGTTGTCCTTTTCGTTCTGTGGTACGCTGTTCGACCAGCGAAATTGATGACTATACCAGATTGTTTTGACAAGTCTCCACTCTCTTTTCGCAATGAATTAATTTCTCGGACCATTAATTGTGTGCGGAAAAATGACATTTGGGTTTGTTTGTGTTTTTTATTTTTTGTTTCTTTCATTACAGCACTGTTTTTGTTTGATTTTTTCGTTAAATTTCTATTTATTTATTTGCAATTTATTTAATCTCTCCATGAATATTTTTCGCTAGACTTAAAATATGGACTTCATCATATTAAAATTTTTGAAGAATCTTTAATTCATTGAACATAAAATAAAACACGTTGATTTAAAAATATGAATATTATAATAAAATAAAATAAAATTTTTGTAAATTTTCTTTATTTATTATATATTATATTCTTTCGTAGAAAGTTCTTCCAGTCTGTCCTATGTAAAATTTTTCACAATCGTCACAATTAATTTTGTATACTCCTGTGCATTTTTTAATTTCTCTTTTTGTTTTTTGTTGTAGTATTTTTTGAATATTGTTTTTAGTTTTAAATGATATGTTAATGTTTAGTTTTTTAAATTCGTATTTTAGAGTTTGTGGTAGTAAGTTAGTGTATTCTATTGCGATGTATTTATTAATATTGTGGGTTTCTTCATTAGTTTTGTTTTTGTTTTTGTTTTTTATTTTCTTTTTCTTATTGTTAATTAACTTGTCTATTATATCTGTTTTGTATCCATTTGAAAGGGCAATATGTTTTATTGTATTGACTTCATCTTCGTAATCTTTCTGGTTCATGGGAATATTAAAGAGCCTATTTATGAATGCAGTATATGCTGCCATTTTTTGTGTATGTGGATGGTGTGAATTTTTGTTTATTGTAATGTCTGTTGTTGTTGGTTTTCTATAGATTTTGTAATATAGTTTGTTGTTGTTTTTGCTTATGTTTAGGTCTAAAAAGTTGATATTGTTGTTGTTTTCTATTTGAATTTGATTTTATTATTAATGTTGTTTATATATTTCTTTAGAATGTCTATTTGTCTGTATGTTCCATCGAAAATTACGAAGGTGTCGTCTACGTATCTGGCATAAAAAATGATTTTTTGGTGTTGTGTGTTGAGTTTTGATGTTATATATTTATTTTCGAAGTAGTTAAGGTAGAGGTCTGCCATTAGACCACTCAAGGGGGATCCCATTGCGAGTCCTTCTTCCTGTCTGTAAAATTGATTATTGAATGTGAAGTAATTTTGATTGAGTGTTATTTTTATTAATTCTATTATTTCTTCTATTTGTTGTTTATTTAATTTTGCGGTAGTTATAAGATTTTCTTTTAATATTTTAATTGTTTCCTCTATTGGTATGTTCGTGTACATGTTAGTTACGTCGAATGATATGAGTTTATATTGCGGCGAAATGTTTATGTTTTTAGTTTTTTCTATGAATTTAATTTGTATGTACATATTTCGGCATATTTACATCAGTGGCGATTCCTGGTCCTAAGGTGCCAATTATAGCTATCATTGAAAACCATCATTGAAAAAGTTAACTGTTGATTTTGAGACCTTTCGAAAGTTTAATCATTGAATATTTTAATGCAGAAATTTAGCTTACGACTTCAAAATTATTTCTCCTTCAAAACAAATTCATTTTGACCCATATCTTCCCCATAACGTAACTTTTAATTTTTCAATGATGAACTACCTTACCCATGATCATTGACAAAATTAAAAGTTACGTTCTGGGGAAGATATGGGTCAAAATGAATTTTTTTTGGAGGACAAATAATTTAGAAGTCGTAAGCTTTATTTCTGCATTAAAATATTGAACGATTAAACTTTCGAAGGGTCTCAAAATCAACAGCTAACTTTTTCAATTATGGTTTTCAATGATAGCTATAACTGGCACCTTAGGACCAGGAATCGCCACTGATGTAAATATGCCGAAATATGTACATACAAATTAAATCAACGTGTTTTATTTTATGTTCAATGAATTAAAGATTCTTCAAAAATTTAAATATGATGAAATCTATATTTTAAATCTAGCGTTGTAAATATGTTCTTGTTGGCAAAATATTCTAAGCAATCTTCAATCAATGGCAAAGGAAAATTATCCCTAACTGTGTGTTTGTTCAAACCACGATAATCAACACACATTCTGATTTCACCATTTTTCTTTCTAGAGCCTAGTACGCTGCTGATGCGAAACGAAATTTTCCTGCGGTCTTCAAAAACACAATGAAATGCTTACGAAAACACAGCTTACGACTTCAAAATTATTTCTCCTTCAAAAAAAAATAATTTTGACTCATATCTTTCCCATAACGTGACTTTTAATTTTTCAATGATGAACTACCTTACCAATGATCATTGAAAAAATTAAAAGTTACGCTATGGGGAAGATATGGGTCAAAATTATTTTATATTATATTGATATTATTTGAAGGAGAAATAACTTTGAAGTCGTAAGCTATAGTTCTGCTTTAAAATATTCAATGATTAAACTTTCGAAAGGTCTCAAAATCAACAGTTAACTTTTTCAATGATAGCTATAACTGGCTATAACGGTCTGGGGAAGGTTAAAACAAAAAAAAATAATAATTTTTTTAAATTTTATTGATAACGACAATTAATAAAAAACGTTAATAAATTATAGGTATAAAATAAAAGTTTAAAAATTTATCGATACATAAATTCGCTTCGTTGTGGTCAAAGTAGGACACTTAAGTTGGCACTGATTTTTGTACACGAACTTTGAACACTTAACTATCATAAAATATAATGTTTATGCTTTAGGTCTATATTTGTATCTAAGTATCTAAATCAGACGACATTTCAAACGTGGTTACGTTTTTCTTCAGGTCTCAAAAACATAGTTATTAATATTTTATAGCTTCAATTTTTATAAATTATAAAATATGTACTTCCAATTTTTTTCTTATAAAAATAAAATCAAGGTTTAATCCTCTTTTAGTTGTATTTTGGTTTTTGGTTTCTTTTTAATATTAAGAAATGTCTTGAAAAAGACGTGTTTTTTAAATCAAAAGTTTGAATAATAATAAATATTTCAAACAAAATTTATTATATTTTAAATAATAATTCAAAATATTTTAAATAATTCTAACCTACAAAACAAGTTAAATATATATTCTAAGTTTTAGTTTATTGCCTTTCAATGAGTTGGCCATATATGCTGCTAAGTCACGAAGAGGGAATAATTATTATCATAAAATATAGTTATAATATTTATATCTTTTTTTAAGCAACTTTGGAACTGAATTTAAAAGTTCCGAAAACTGTTCACTTGGCTTAAAAAAAGATGTAAATATTATAACTTTATTTTATGATTTTATGGTTCTAAGTACGTGTACAAAAATAAGTGCCAACTTAAGTGTCCTACTTTGACCACCGCAATGTTTGCATCATAATTGTGTTGCACTTAGTTAACATCATATTTCTTGCCAAAACCATTTCATCGATTTGAATCGCATTTCGTCTTATAATAGGTACTCTAGGGTCTAGACTATTTGATTCCAAATTTTTAGAAGAATTGGACAATTTTTGACCTATTTTTTGAGTGCTTCAAATTTACTTAGTTTTTCAGATTTTTTTTAATTCGTTGTTTTGTAGATAATTTTATAACAAACAAGTTTATCGTGGTGCTGGACGTTTTTTTCCTAAGGGGCCGGTTATAGCGGTCATAAATATTTGTATCTAAAAAAAGCATTTTTTAACTTTCTTGATGTAAATTCCGTACAGAATTTTTTCCGTACGGAATTTACATCAGGGAAATTAAAAAATGCTTTTTTTAGACACAAATATTTGTTTCAAATAGTTTTTTTGTATGAATAAATTATTTTAGGTAATTGTTTATTGATTTGTACCCTTTTTATACTCCAAATCCAAATAACAAAAGTAATTTTTTACTTATGCGTTTTCCTGATCGCTATAACCGGCCCCTAAATGCATATTTCTGAAGTTATAAAGGAAAATGTCGGAAAAAAGGGGTGATTTTAGCGTTTTTTTTTTTACTGTTGCATTTTTCCTGCAGCGAGCACAGGTTTTTCGAAGTTACAAACTTGGCTATATACTACTCTAAAATTAAAATGCCCCAACAACATATCAAAAATGAAGAACTACATCGCGCTTTGCGAATTTAGCACTTTTTTTGTGTAATTATTGACTGTGCTAAAAGAACTCAATCTCAATGTTTACTCATATCAATCAAAGAACACTAATAACAAACAATGCATTCATCCTTCCTACCGCATTTTGCTAGAAACATATACGAAAGCAAAAAAGAGAATGACAAAAAAACGTACCCAAAATGTAGGCATTGTATATATACTCAATGTATATATATACAATGATGTAGGTACCTGGAGCCGCATGCATACCTAATGTATCGTGCTTTATCGCATGATACTTACGCTTACGCTTTCATTTATTTAGCTGGGCTTTGCTTAGGACATTGTGTAGTAAAACGCTCTTGTATTCTAGATTGTATTGTATTTGTGTTTGTATTTATAGTTTGTATAGATATTATTCAAAATTGTATGAAATTGTGCAGCGCAGATGTTGCAAGCTAAAATGTTTCAAGGGAGACTTGTTGTTGTTGTATGAGAGCTTTATGTTGTGTGTCTGCGGGAAAATATAATTGAGAACAATATGGGTACTCTCGGTATGGGTAAACTTGAAAGAGGAAAGACAAAATTACGGATAAGGGCTCAGTTATAGCTATCATTGAAAACCATCATTAAAAAAGTTAACTGTTGATTTTGAGACCTTTCGAAAGTATAATCATTGAATATTATAATGCAGAAATATAGCTTACGACTTCAAAATTATTTCTCCTTCAAAAAAAAAAAATTCATTTTGACCCATATATTCCCCATAACGTAACTTTTAATTTTTTCAATGATCATTGGTAAGGTAGTTCATCATTGAAAAATTAAAAGTTAAGTTCTGGGGCCCCTTAGGGGCCAGTTATAGCTATCATTGAAATTCATCATTTAAAAAGTTAGCTGTTAATTTTGAGACCCTTCGAAAGTTTAATCATTGAATATTTTAATGCAGAAATATAGCTTACGACTTCAAAATTATTTCTCTTCAAAAAAAAATTCATTTTGACCCATATCTTCCCCAGAACGTAACTTTTAATTTTTTCAATGATCATGGGTAAGGTAGTTCATCATTGAAAAATTAAAAGTTACGTTATGGGGAAGATATGGGTCAAAATGAATTGTTTTTGAAGGAGAAATAATTTTGAAGTCGTAAGCTATATTTCTGCATTAAAATATTTAATGATTAAACTTTCGAAAGGTCTCAAAATCAACAGTTAACTTTTTCAATGATGGTTTTCAATGATAGCTATAACTGGCACCTAAGCCACCATCTTGTTTATTTAGATTTTTAACTAATGGATGCGAATGGTTCGTGCATTGAATAGAGTAAATTGAGATAATGTGGTAAATGTCGGTAATGTGGTTGGGTATAGTAATACACCAACGACACCAACCAAGCCAACGGCTTGTGCATTAAATAGTGTCGGGAAAATTATCATCATCATATAATTGTGGAAAATGCAATTTTTTAAGGCATGGTGCAACTGTTATGATTTTAAGGTTTAAATTGGTGAGGTTAGAAATAAAATTAAATACATATTTACGCTCAGCCCTGAATCACATGAAATAACATAACATGTTCGACGGGCGCCTTTGGCAACCTCATCAGTTTACTATATACTGAAAGCTATAGTATAAACTATATACTACACTGATGTTTACACATCATCCCCTTGAGTCCCGGTACTCACACATTTTTTTTATTATTATATCAATGCTCTTTGAAGAGAATTTGGTTTTGGTATCGCATATTGTAGCGCTGAGGCAGATAGGAATAGGAAGATGGGAGTTTTGTGTTGTGGGAAGGAAAATATGATTTGAAAATAGGTAGGTAGGTGGGTAGTTTTTTGTATTTATCGTACTGATTATTGTAAGAAATCATTATCATTATTTTAACATTGCCATTTGTTACTTTTTGAAAATAATCATATAATTTATTCATTTAAATTCTTGGTTAAGCGGCGATAAACCTGCTAACTGAGAGGAATCACCACTGATTTACATGCCATCTTCAGCAAATTATTTTATTTTTGTTGACTTTAAACTTTTACTACAATTGCACATGCCCTTGAATTATATATTTCCCCTGAGGCTGAGGGAGATTAAATATTATTTTATAAGAATTGATATTGACCTGAAATTCAGTGATCAAATTAACTTTATTTCGTACAATCCCTCCACCTAAGATTAAATTGGGAAGTGGTACCTTTCGTTTGCTAGAAAAAAGAAATAATGAATATTTTTTGTTAAAAGGATATACAAACGATTTTAGTATGAATTTATTTTAACAGGTGGTGGAAAAATGGACTCTAATATTTCATTTGGGGGTTTCTCTTAAGATTTTTGAATTTTTGCTAAAAAAAATAGAATTATTGAATATTTTCCCCCTCAGGATAGACAATTAATTTTGTTAATGGATTGATATTGGAAATAAGGGGAAGGAATAGGTGCATTAACCTAGTTGCCCCCAGTGGCGCACTAAGCTTGTTGGGGGACCGGGGCGGCAATACTAAATGGGGCCCCTTGTATGATCAGATATTTTTGTATTCTTAATCTTAGTCAGCTCTTACGACAGAGAAAACATAAACCATAGTAATTATAATACACTCTTTATTCTAATCTTTATTCGCTATTTATATTGCATACAATAGACCCTGTTTAGATTGGGAAGATTGAGTACAGACTGGTGAGTACCATAGTGATTACATTACAAACTGTGAGGCGCCTCAAAATACATGAAACAACAACAACATCAACAACTTCCACATTGAAAGAACAACAAAGCAGACTCATGAGTCCGGTGTTTATATTATCTACATGCCTCACGAGATCTCTTACCCCGCACTTCTCTTGCCTACAAACTGGCGTGAGTCCGTACACAAACTTCCCAATCTAAACAGGGTCATAGATATCTACTAAACAAATTGTGTTTCAAAATAAATTTACTAGTTGTGGGTACATACCTACATACCTAAAAAGTTGTGTCACTTGCTTGAGGCCACGGTGAATTTCGCGTTTGAAAATTTAACGGAATGAATATTTTCTAAAAGGGCAAACAATTATATTTTGTAAAACAATTATATTATGATCGTGGAAATGTCAAACGAGTAGAACACACGTGTGACTTCTTAGCTGCTGCAATTTCTTATATTTAATTTACTAATTGTCTTTAAATAATTAAACTCGCACTATAACAATTTTATTTAAACCTTAAATAATCCCTACAGTGATTTAAATAGATTTTATTTTTATTATCTTGCTAAAATGTCGGTAACAATGGAGGACATAGCCAAAAGTATACAAAAACTGGACATGAAATTGGATAGTCAAATGATTGGCCTTAAAAAGGAAGTGCTTGATTTTAAAACATTAGTGAACAATAACATGACTAAACTAACAACAAAAGTAGATAATTTTATGAGTGATATTAAAAATGAATTGAGTGTATTAAAAGTGAAGATCCAGCAAAAAGTTTCCAAGCAACATTACATTGCCGAATCTAAACTTGTAAACGAGAAAATTAACAAGCTTGAAAATGAAATTCGTAAATGTGATCTAATTCTTACGGGAATCCCTGAAACTCCAAAAGAAAACCTGAAAGAAATATTCAACAAAATTTGCTCTTTCATCAAACACGAGGTTCCTTCTTTTGACATTTTTCGACTCAAACCTAACCTTCAAAAGCGCGCAATGATTGTAGACCAGAACACTGGAGCGACCAACTCAAATCATAATGGAAATTCTCCCAAGGAATACACACCACCAGTTCTAGTTAAATTCTCATTACCATATGAAAGGGTAATGTTTCTGCGTCTCTTTTTTGCTGCTGGTGCTGTCACCCTAGATAATATAGGTTTTGTATCTAAAAGGGCTATCGGGGCATTTGAATGCCTCTCAACAAACTCAATTAAAATCCGAAAAGCTGCAATGAAGCTAAAACTAAACAACATCCTTCATTCTGTGCATTCATTTAATGGGATCATCACGGTAAAGATAAAACCTACAGACAACTTTATAAAAATAAATTCCATAGAAGAACTTGTAAAATTGCAATCAGCTTCTAACACAGATGTCAACAACAATCAACAATAACAAAAAGCGTATGCGGTTATACTTATTTGATCAAAATTCTTTTCGTTTATTTTGTCTTATCAGTTCTCTTTATTATAACTATTATTATTACTTACTATTCTTTGCTTTTGTTTTCAATTACTATTGTTATTACAATTTATTAAACTTTATATTAATGTATAGAGCTATTTTAAATTTTGTTATGAATTCTAATTTAAATTATAATTACCTTAATTTCCAGGAGATGCATTTCTTTGTCTGTTATTTGTGGATGTGGATGTTCTTAGAGTTTCTTGGTTTTCCATATAACTTACTTTATGAACAGTAATACAAGTAGTGGATTTTCTTTTGGCAAATCTAATACAAATGAAGACCTATCTAAAATAATGCTAAATATCTTATCTTCGCGGTCTGCGGGCTTGAAAGTTTGCCACGTAAATGTATGTAGCATTTTATCAAAAATTGATGAATTGAGGATTCTTTTTTGTTCGAAAACCACTGATATTATTTGTATATCAGAAACTTGGTTGGATGCAAGTATAAATGACAATATGATGTTTATTGAAGGTTATCGGATTTTTAGACTGGATGGGGTTGGCCGTGCTTGTGGAGTTGTCATCTATGTTCGTGACGGTATACCGGCTAGATGCTTAGATTTTTAAACCTAAATGATATTCAATGTTTACTTATTGAATTAAGCCTACCTCATGAAAAAGTATTAATAAATGGAATTTATAGGCATCCAAGCAGGTTTCCTTTCAATGATTTTGAAGCATTTTTGTCAAGACACAGTGCTTGCTATGAAAATATCATCTTATGTGGTGACTTGAATATAGATATGAGTGTGATCAACAGTTTCTCTACCAATTTACAAAATCTGTTCGACTCCCATGGTATGAGTGTGGTTAGTTACTTACCAACAAGAATTACTAATCATAGTGCCACCTGTCTTGATTTGTTTGTAGTCTCTTGTGCAGGCAAAGTATCGTTTTTTAACCAACTAAATGGTGTGGCCGATCATGATTTGATTTTTCTAATTTATGATGTGAAAGTTGAGTCGACTAGTACCGAAAATACTTACTTTTATCGTGATTTCAAAAATGTTAATGTGGATGAACTTCTAAATGAATTATCGTACATAGACATGCTGCCATTTATATCCTCCACATCAGTCAACTTTAAGGTGGATTTTTTGAACAGCATGATAAAGTATTTGTACGATAAATATATTCCACTGAAGAGGTATAAAACAAGCAGAAGTTGCCCTTGGCTAACGATTAACATCCAGAATCTTTTGTGCGAACGAAACTTTTTGTATAATGTGTTTAAAAATACGAGGTCTGATCGTGATTGGGAAAGATACAAGTTTTTTAGAAACCTTACCGTGAAAGCAATACGAGATGCTAAAAAAGTAATGTATTTCAATTTATTAGATGCCTCAAATAATTCAACAAGGATAATTTGGAATAATTTAAAAAAGATTGGTGCAACTAATAAATCTAACCCTGTATATAATGCTGATCTTGCTTTCGCCAATAGCCTCAATGCCTTTTTTGCCTCGACAAGCACGCCAAGTTCAACAGCCACCACCCATCGACATGTGGGCTTAAATGGGTCGTTTTACTTTAATTGTGCTTCAATGGATGACTGCATATTTGCACTCTCTTCAATTAAGTCTAATGCCTTGGCCCTTGATGAAATTTCTCCTAAATTTGTACGTCTGATTCTACCATTCATCTTACCGAGCATATGCAATATTTATAATGATTGTCTCATGGAAACTTGCTAAAGTTATCCCTCTTCCAAAAAAAGGTTCTAGTCAGGATTTATCAAATTATCGGCCCATTAGCATTCTACCGTTCCTTTCAAAAGGATTGGAAAAACTTATGCTGAATCAGTTAACTGCTTATCTTGAGTCCTTCAACTTGTTATCTCCGTTTCAATCGGGTTTTCGTAAGAAACATAGCTGTGTGTCTGCAGCATTAAAGGTTGCCGATGACATTCGATTATCTATTGATCAAGACAAGGTTACAATTTTAACCTTACTTGATTTTAAAAATGCGTTTGGGTCGGTTGACCATTGCATTTTGCTTGAAAAGTTAAAGTTGAAGTTTGATTTTTCAATAAGTGCTGTTGAAATGATTAAAAGTTTTCTATCCGATCGCCAACAAGCTGTTTTTATTGGTTCTGTACTATCGGATACAGTAGCCTTGAGGTGTGGTATCCCACAAGGGTCATTACTGGGCCCTATTTTGTTCAGTATGTTCATAAATGACATTAGTGATGTAATTAAGTACAGTTCATGTCATCTTTATGCTGATGACCTTCAAATTTATGTATCTTTTCGTTTGGGCCTACTCGAAGATGGAGTTTACAGTATTAATGATGATTTGAATAGTATATATAATTGGACTTTGAACAATAACTTAACCATAAATCCTTGTAAATCTCAAAGTATTGCAGTTTATAAAACAAACCTAGACGACTCTTATTTTCCAAATATTATTATTAATGGGCAAGTTATTCCTTTTAAAACTTCAGTAATGAATTTGGGATTTTTATTTAACAAAACTTTGACTTGGAACAATCACGTTAATAAAATTATAGGAGTCATTTACGGTTGCCTTAGACGTTTGTGGAAAATCTCATATTTTATACCTCTAAAAAGTAGACTTCTGTTGGTCAAAACCTTACTTGCACCAATTATATCATATGGGGCACCTTTATATGCTGGCATGGACTCAACTACCAAACTAAAGCTTAATGTTGCTTTTAATGCATGTGTGCGTTTTGTCCACGCGTTAAAAAAGTATGATCATGTATCTCACTTAACGAATTGTATCTTCGGTATTCCTCTTATGTCATACTTTGTAATTGAAATCTGCAAATTTATTTTTAACTTAATTCATCAAAAACAGCCTCTCTATCTCTACGATAAACTTCAATTTTCATCATCGTTGCGCACTAAAAATTTAAATATCCCTAGAGCTTTGGTATTACAAACTCGTAGGTCTTTTTTTGTCTTGGGTGCCAAAATTTGGAATAGTCTACCTGTTGGTTTTAAAAATATTTTAAATTTAAATGAATTCATCTCCTCTATTAAACACCATCTGCAGAAACCAGACGTAGCATTGCATCTCCACTCTATTTTCATCAATTAAAAACAAAATTATTATTATTTTTGTTTTATTTTTTCAATACATATATTTTTGAAAACGAACTAAATTGTTAACTTAATCAAAATTTCTTTTGTGTATCTACTATATGGTTAAGTTTGACATGTTTGTTGTTATATAATAATAAATTTTTTCGAGCCAACTAAAAAGATCTGATCTTAAGGCTTTATTGACATGAATAAAGAAAAATATGAAAAAAAAAAGAAAAAAAATATTCTTTAAATAAAAGTGAAGTTTAGAAAAACGTTTACGGAAGCAGGAAAAGTAAAAATACATAAATGCGTTCAAAAAATTTAACTCTTATGCTGAGAAAAATCAACCAAACTGAAAATAAGTTACAAAGTTTTTTAACAATTATCTTGCGGATACCAACAAATGCTGCAAAAAGAATGAAAAACTTTCACAGCGAAAGAAATAAGATAGGGACGAACAAATGAGGTTGAAGCTGTGGTCTGCCTCAAATTACATTCTTAGTCCCTTAAATGACGTCAAAATTGACGTTTAAGCCAGTTTTACGACACCAAAAATGGTATGCAAAAATACCTAGCACCCACAATTTAAAAATGCTAAGGAAACCATTTCAAAGTCAAAGCAATATGAGATTGCCAATGAATTTTCCTATTGATAATGTCGTTTCGAGTTACGAATGAAAATATATTGTCTTTTCTGATTTTAAATTGTTATTTTTAATTTTAATATTATATAGAAGAGAAAAACTTTATCCATTTAGACATCACCGTCTAAACGCAGATAATACATCTAGTTATTTTTATATTCTTCGTTATAACCCAACATGGCGATCTCGAATCGAAATTTAGAAATTTAGTACTACAGAGATAGACCAAATTTAATTAATGTTTGCTGAAACGTGCATTTTCCAAAACTTACTAATATTTTTAGACTTGTACCTTTGATGTTTCAACAAGGCTGCGCCCCTTTCCACACTTCCAAGTCAGGTAAAATCTAGATTTAGAATACAAAAATGGAACTTTTACCGTGACCGCCCTTTAAATTTGGCTTGAACTTCGTTGAAAACGTTTGGACCTGGCTATTTCAAAAAAGTGTTTGACCTCAGTAGACATTTTGAAGATGATGACGTCTTAAAAGAAGCTTTCAGTGATGACTGGGTCGAGATCGGTCTCGATTTAAAAAAAAAATCTGAATCATTCAATTAAGCCTAGATTTTGTCACAAAATGGTGGCCATACTCAAATATTCAACAAATATTGAAATAATTTTTTTATACATATATACAAAAGTAAATATTTTTTTTTAATTTTTGTCTTTCAATGAAGTGAGGCAAATATTTATGCCCTATTTTTGCAGTTATTTTACAGAGGCCGGCAGATTTCGATGGGGTTTTCTGGTTACCCCTTCAATTTGATGTCATTACTTTAGCAAAATGCGTTCTTAAACATAGCTTGTAAACATTTCCGGGAAAAATTATCCAACAAAACATTTTGGCGAAGAAAATATTGAGAAAAAAGTGCTACTAGAACGGGCACCGAAATTAGGACAACACATTAGAATTTGAAGGCACACCAAACAAAATGTAAAGTGCAAAAATCAACGAAAAGATAACAAAATAAAAGCTTTTATTCAAAACTGTCGATCCAGTTGGGATAATCTGATGATTTCCTGAAAATTTAATCAAAATCGCAATAGAATATGCAAATACATAAATGTTTTATGAGTGGAATGAGTGCTCCCGTCAAAAAATTAAGTTTGAACAAAAAAAATTTGAGTTCGAGATGGGGGGCCCCATAAAATTTTTCTTCATGTGTGATATAGAAATATTACGAAAAAATATATTCCTATGCATGTATTGTACATCCATTCTACACATATTTTGTTTCATTGTTCAATGAACAGTCATGGAGGTTGAATTGGATTTGGGGGCCCCCGGACACCGGGGGCCCGGGGTGGACGGCCCCCCCTTCCTTACCTTAGTCCGGCAGTGGTTGCCCCCTTCCCCTTTAAGACTTCATGACTTCGTGCAAGAAACTTCTTTGTTTGCTATATAATTATTTTGGAAAAACGGTTTGATTCATACTGACATTCGGTGGGCAAAAGAACCTGCTAACAAAAATATTTGAAAGTATTTTTGATTGTTAAAGATGTCAAAACAAAAAGTTCTATTTTCGTTTTATTGGGAAAATAAAGACTAGCACACATTCTATTTAATTAAAAAAAAGTTAGAAAGCAGGTTGTAGATGAGGTTTCAATGGCTTTATAATAAAAAAAAAACATGTTTTTCATCAACATCGCTTCGGCACCAAGTTGAAACCACAATATTCACCCACACCCTACCCACATACATGCCAAATACCTACCTAGTTTCATTAGTTAATTTTATATTAAGCATGTCTTGCAGAGCATTTTTGGTTATGGATGTATCCATTAACAAATATAACAACTACCATACCGTTTCTATAATGTTTTGCAAACTATGCACCATGCAATCTGCATAACAAGGAACAAATATCTCCAAAATATGTTTTCATAATTATTTAACTTCCTTGCTTTGTTTTGCATATTTTAACTTTTAACATAATTTAAGTCTATAGCTAATGTTCAACTACACAATAACCTCATCTTCTTTTGAACGCAATAAAGCTTTCTCTCTCTGTGGTTGAGAGAAAGTTAGGAAACTGAATGCTGAAATATTTTAGAGAATATTTGTTTTAATGCTAAGATTATCCAGGGTTTAAAGTGTTTAACAAGCTAAACATGATTTGAAATAAAGGAAGTTCATTAATTGTCTAGGAAAATTAGATACAAAAATGTCCTTACTTCGAAAAAATGCTGACAAAGCTGAATTTTGGTGGAGCTTCATTTTTTTGTCCTAAGCATTTCCTGAAAAGTACCCTTAATTTGGGTGGAGCTAAAAGTTTAAGATGGGGGTGGGGGTAAAGGGGGTAAAAGGCACTTTTTTCTTAATTACTCGAAAACTGTAGGTTCTTTTTGGAGAAAAACGGTCGAAAACCTTTTTGTACAGTACATTTAGTCAAAAAATGTAATATGGGAGGGTATTTATTGTATTTTTGAATGGGGAAATTTTGTTTAAGATAATGTTTGGAAAAATATTTTCTATTAATGAACAGAGTTTTGAGAGTGGTACCGGAAGGGAAATGCCGCCATCTTCAACAATTAGACTCTTCTTATTTTGTTTAATAACTCCAAAGAATATTATTTTTTAAACAAAATGATCTCACAAAAACTTGTAGACAGTGGGCCCTACCAATAATCAAATTTAGTAACGACTTTAATATTTAATGAAAATAAACCATAAGGTATGGACTATAAAAAGTGAACCATACATTTAATTTTTCATATTTCAGAGCCCATACCATACCATGTAATATAATAGTACTTATTCAGGGTCCGACTAAATATTTAAGTCATACTATGGTTGGTTTATTATTTAGTGCCCATACAATTATGGTCCATTTTACTTAAATATTTAAGTCGTTACTAAATTTGGATTATTGGAATTTGATTATTTGACCTCTGTACGGCAATCATTTCTTAAGATATGGCAATGAGACTGAAGAAGAGAAGAGTTGCAGCGTTTGGAGGCAAACTGAATGGGAATTTTTCATGCGAGATCTACCACCTCTCCGGAAGCACCCATACCATCGACTTCAAACGAGAGGCAACAAAACAGACGATTAAACGTACGCTATGAACGTTTGGCGTTTAGATATAATACAACAGTCGATTACGACGGCGATAAATCGGTGGATTTTGAAACAATTAGCACTTTTTGTCAATATTGCAATGTTTTGATATGTCGACTCGAACCGCCAGGATTATTTTGTTGTAAGCAATGAGAGCAAGTTCGTGCGATCCAGTCGTGCATATATTTACTTGCGATTAACGTAGTATACGGCAAGTTTAGGATTTGTGCAAGAAACAGAACTCTAGATAATAATTTTCCCTAACATTACGATGACAGATAACGCAATTCTGTATGTATGTCTGTATGTCCGTCTGTTCATCTGTCTGTCTGTACCTCGCACTGCAGCTTTAACGGCTAAAGCGATTTTCTTCAAACTTTGGACTTAAGGTTGTTTGGGGATTCCCTAGAGGGGAAATTGAATTTTTTTTATCTGAAAAAATAACGGTACCTGCCATACAACCAATATACAAAACTTGATTTATTTCAAAAACGGCTCTAACGATTAAGAAAAAAAAAAAACTACGAGGTAATATTAGGCGTGTTTTATTCCAACTTAAAGCAAGAGTATATACTATACAGTCTTAAAAAATATTTAAATATAAACTACAAAACAACAACAGTTTAGTGTGAATACAAAAGATTTTATTGAAAAATAAAATAAAATTCTATATAGCAACGAGGCTATCGTAAGACTGGATATTCAACCAGGCTTACGATAGCATCGTTGCTATAGCATTTTGTTTTATTTTTCATTAGACTCAATCAATCGAATATTTTGTATTCAGAATAAAGTGTTGTTTTTTTGTAGGTTATATTAAAATATTTTTTAAGACCGTATATTCTTGACTTCAGGACAAACAAAACACAGCTATTATTACTATAGTGCTGGGATCAGTGCTGTCGTTTCAAAAATTCCGAGAGTAGCACTTTCTATGATATTTGGGGAGCATTTTGGGAAGTTGGGGAGCCTCGTTTAAAGGCTTTCCCTAACCGACGCGAAAGCGGAGTGGAACATTCGTCCTGCAGAAGGTGAATGATTCACAATGATAACAAAAATGAGAATTAAACAATGCTAAATAACAACAGAAACTGTCGTCGGAGAATGTTCTACGCTGCTTTCGCGTTGGTTTGGAAGAGCCTTTATTTTTCAAACACGGCGTAGATTTAACTTTTTGCACCAGTTTCAGCGAAGGAAATTCATATTTTATCTCTTCCTTTTGTGGTTTTTCTTCTATTTCAAACTATTCTCTATGAATCTCACATAAAAAATGCAAAAGAAACACTAAAATACAAATTTTCAGATATATCAGTTGTTCAACTAGTGTTCACAATAGCTACAGCAGTCGTTCGACCGAGCAAAATATCAAAAAAATTGAAAAACTTGCGACAGTCGTTTAACTTGTGTTCACATTACAAATTATGTGACGTTTCGACACGAGTTGAAGAACTTGTCGATTAGTGTGAACCCCCCTAATATGACATTTTAAAGTTTAACAGAGATGTGAAATTTTTAATAGGAGCAGGGATGTGTGAAATCAGGATTTAAAAATATTTTCGAACTGCAAAATACGTTTTTCATTAAAATTTTCCATGTGGAGACCTGAGGAGCCTTTTTGAGACATGGGTAGCACAGTAGTCCTTTCCACAGTAAAGGAGCCATTGCTACTTAGTAGCCATTCCAACAGCACTGGCTGGGATACGCGAGCGCAAAAAAGAATTAATTCACGAAAGAGAACGGATTGATATTTAGAAAGAAAGACAAAAACTGAAAAAATGGAATCCCTTTCTTTCTTCCTAAAAATCATCCCTTCTCTTTCTTGAATTAATTCTTTTTTGCGCTCGTGTGTCGTGTATCCCAGCACAGCACATAGTAAATATTTTAGTAGAAAAGAAAATATTTAAAACGGTTATTAACGGTTCATGTCATAGAACCGATTTTCTTATTTTAAAATTTCTCGTTAATAAAATAAATGCGGTTCAAATTCACGTGAACATTCATTATGAAACCATAATTTATTCTCCACGTGAATTTTCAGTTCTCAGTTTTATAATATTTGATACTCACTTTGAATGAAAAAAATATTGATTTTGATGACTGTCAAATTGAAAGAATTTTTAATAAAAAATAACGAAAACTGTATTAGATAATTCCAAAGTTTTTTGATTTTGGCCTGTCAGTATAGCACTAGCGATTCAAAAATAAGTCATTGTCAGATCCAAAATAATTCCTTCGATTTTTTTTTTTTAATTTATTTTAAATTTTATTATCACCAAAATAAATTAATAGACAAATGTCACACTTTTCCACACTTTCATTTGTTTTTCCTAGTGGTCGTACATTGGGAAATGAAAATTATGAAATGAAATTAATTTTTAACCGGTTCACATTTCATTTTCAAATTTGGGTACTCACATCTCGGTTCGAATTCCATCGCAGTAAAATAAGTGTCACTTTTATATATACATTTCATTTACACTCGAGCTGAATACTAGGCTTTAACGGCTAAACCGATTTGAACCAATTTGTTTGTACATAGGTAAGAGGCCCCTCACAATTTTAACAATTCTACATATACAATTTTTTCTAAAAAATAATTTTTGGATTTTTAAAAAAATATAGATTTTTTTTTGAAAATTTTATATCTTCGCATACTTTTTTGAGCTCTAGCTGTTTTAGCTATGAAAATGAATAAATTTATAGTAATATATAGAAATTATTATTTATATTTTAACTTGTTTTTTTTTTAAACTTTTGTTAATGATATCATAATGTTATGGATTCAATACATACATAATGTACATACATTGTTCATTTCAAGCTACATTAAAGTTGTTAGCTATGAAGCAAGTTTGTGCCCATTTTTATTTGCGATATACGTAGTATAGGGCAAGTTTGGGATTCGTGCAAAAAAAAATTCAAAATAATAATTTTCCCTAACATAACGATAATAGAGAATGCGAAAAAGTAGATCTCGCAATTCTGTCTGTCTGTCCGTTTGTCTGTCTGTACGTCGACCTGCAGCCTAAACGACTGAAGCTATTTTCTTCAAACTTTGGACTCAAGGTTTAGCTCAAAAAATAACGGTAACCAATATAGAAAAAATGATTTATTTCAAAAAAAAAAAAATTGAGAGCTAATATATATTACTACAGTTTATATTTTGGTAGAAAAAAAAATGTATAACGGTTATTAACGGTACCTGTCATAGAAGCGATTTTCTGGTTTTCAAATTTCTCGTTAACGGCTACATCGATTTCAACCAAATTTTGTATGTAAGAGGTCCCCAAAAATTTTAACAATTAAAAATATACAGTTTTTCAAAAAAAAAATAATTTTTGGATTTTTAAAAAAATATTGATATTTGTTTTTTGAAAATTCAATACCTTAAAAACGGGTTAATGATTTTTTTTTTAGATTTTCTGAAAAATTGTATTTTATTAAATACTTAAAGCTGGCATACCAAATTTAATTGTTTTTAAATTTTCAAAAATTTTTATATGTATAAAATTGTTTTAAAAAATCCGCTGTAACGATTTTTGATTTTTTTTCATAAATTAATATTTATCAAACAAATCAGATAGCATACTTTTTTTGAGCTCTATCTGTTTTAGCTATTCAAAAAAAATTATATTTATTAATAGTAATAATTTATATTTTAAATTGTTTTTAAAACTTTTTTAACGATATCATAATGTTATAGAACCATCACATATGCGTTGCCAATTTTAAGCTAAGTTAAAGTTGTTAGCTGCGAGAGTAAGCTTGTACGATCCAGACTTGCCCATTTTTATATCTAGCAATTGTAGTATGAAGAGAAAAAAGTTAATTAATATTTTTTGTGAGAAATTTAATGTACTACAATTTTTGTATACAATTTTTTTTCTTAGAACCGAAAATACGTAAGTTACTCATGAAAAACAAAATTACCGTTATAAATATGATGGCAGCATAAAGACACTAAAGGTGAATTGTAAAAAATATGGTTTTCGGCTTATTTTTATTTTTGTTTCCAATATAATTATCATTTTTCAACTTGCGCTCTTGTGAGGCTTTGAAGTTCAGTCTTTGGGCATCCACTCGAAGCTTATTTTAACTTCTGGTATTTATTACACAAGATCTTTTTTTTTAATCAACTCTAATATTTTCACTTAAGCCGGTGGCTCAGGTTGTTAGACCATCTGTCCTGGGTTTTTCCGAGTTTATCTTCGCGGGTTGAAACCTCACTTGAACATTTATATATAACTAGTTTTTTTCACCTTAAATTTCAGTGTCATCATTCTTTGTTAATTTACTATTTAAATAATAAATGTTCTTCTGATAAGTGTATTGAATCAAAAATGGGTGCGCAAACTTTCAAACGTTTTGGTCCTTGTGATAAATCCTTCCACGAAAAATGTGTTGGAATTCCAGTTTTGACTATAGAGAAAGTAAGCAAGAGTGAAGGTGCATATTGGTTTTGTAAAACCTGTAAAACAGGGATGACAATGCTGAGCCCAGAAAGTAGGTTTCAAAAATTTGTAGTAGATAATGAAAAATTAAAATGTATATAGAAAAAAACGTTTTTTTTTAACAATTTTATGCGTTTAACGTGTTATACGTTAAACAATGACTACGTTTTAAAGAATAAGTTTCACGTCGCTGCTACGTAGTTCACGTAGTTGCCACGTAGCAGATGCAAAAAATAAATAAATGTAGTAGAAATACTACATATGTAGTAAATAGTCATCTCTGCTGTAGAAAAATCTCCATCTCTTCACTTGCGTTTAAAATGTCGATCTAATAAGCTGAAATTCTATTTGTATGTCCTATTGTACCTGTTCAAATCACAATCGGTAAGATTAAATAAACTGTTACATCCATGCAACACTCATTGTTATTCCATAGCAATCTGCTCAATTAATTTTTTCCATGCATGATGTTAGAGGGTATTTTGAAAAAAAAGGTGTTCTCCCAAAAGAAGCATTCTCACATTAAATTTGAAATTTCACTCTTAATCAACAAATCCGATAGTGAAAATGCATTAAAATTATCCTGTGTTAAATTTGTTTCCTCCTCAACTCTATCATCTGTACATATGCAAAGTCCATGTTCCATAATCGACTTCTATACCTATCTACACATATATTCTATGAAAACTCAATGTTCCTTCGATTGAACGATAGATGAAAACCAAAAATCATTCTAAGCATCTGGGTTGGTTGGTTGGTTGTCGTTCGAGATGTTACGCTGCTGGGTGATTTGATGGTTAAGCTTACAACTCCACTGTTTCCAAATTCACGCATCAGCAGTTTATTTGAAAATATTCCTCTCCATCCATATATTTGAAGAGTATACGACTACCAACTTGCCTGCCAACAATAAGGAGTGAATTTACGTACCGAGCTGATATTCTTCCTTCTTCAAGGATTGAATTCTATTGCTTTTAGTGCAATAACTGTGTTTACTCTATTTCTACACACACAATAGTGCAAATCAATAACAGATATCTAAATATACTCTATCACTTTGCTGCTCGTAAGAGCGTACAAAATTGCTAGTATTGCTGTATCATCCTTTTTCCGTTGAAAACAGATTGCACTTGAACGGTCGCAGGACATTCGTTCGTGATATTTTGGTGGCGACGACGACGAAGCGGCAACGGAGTAGTTGTGGGTGGTGCATTAAGTCGGGTGGATATGGTTGAAACAGTTTGCTGCCGTTGAAATAGGCGGTTAGGAATTTTTGGGAAATATTTGCTCGTTTGAATTGTTGATTGGCAGTACATAAATCGTTTTTGACGCAATTCGAGCAGAACATGCTATTAGTGGGAAAATCTCTCTTTGAAATCCCATATATGTAGCTGATACTTATCAGATAATTTTATTTTTGATATAGATTTCTGGATGCTGATTTTCAGTTCTCTTATATTCGATTCCAAAAAATTGGGATTGGAAAATATTTTTTAAGTAAATTTTCTGATTCATTTAAAATGCAGTATAAAATACTATAGTTATATGCTATTCAAGACAGCATATGAAATTTTCCAGCTTCCGACGGAAGCTTAGAGACTTTTATAAATGGACTAAAATGTATGTGTGTTCAACAATTTTTTGTGGCGTATTTTTTTTTTTTTTTTAGATATGGAAATGAATTTAAGATGTATGCATATAAAATGGACGTCCAGTATAACGAATACCCCTTATAACCTCATAACAACACACTCAAAATAACACTAGTACAACTTTTAATAGCTAACGGTTTTAACCATTTTGTGTACAATATAACAAACTCATAAAGAAAATTAACATACAAAACTCTGATATTAATAATTTTTACTAAAATGCTGATATGGCTTATGTGTTCGTGTTAAGTCGGATTAAAAAAAAAAAACGTTGAATTTGAAATACCAAAGTGCAGAAAAATAAATTTTTATCGAAGACTTTCTTTTTCAAATAATAATTTACGCAAATAATTAATTTCTATTTAAAATAAATAAAAAATTTGAAAATCGAAAAAAATACTTGCTAATCTTGTTATTAATGTTGATAAGAAGTATTTACAATGAGGGAAAAATGTATGCACTCAGCACATAAATGTATGTACCTATCCCATAGATTTCTGCACAAATAACATTATGTACTCCCGTGAAGTTAGCCCCAAAATTTTCAAAAAATTGTTTTTTTTTTTAGAGTTCTGGGTAGATTTGAAAGAGTTCTTGCCTAAAAATAGCAAAAGTTCCCGGTAATCTTGGCCAGAAACAGAAAAAAAACTATATTGGGGGCCAATTTCACGCGGCCCCCCTTTTATCATTAAAAAGAGTTCTGATAAGAAATTTCTGTTCTTGATAAAGAGTTCTGGAGTTCTCAATGGGTTTTGGAAATAGTTTTGCAAAATTAGAATTAGAAAAATTACAAATGCAGGGGGGGGGGGGCTAACTTCACACTTAGTTTTTTCTATTTTGCCGGAGTTCTGTGGAGTTCTGTTTAGAGTTCTAGGTAGCCTTACAAGAGTTCTAAACAGAACTATAACAAACTTTTTAGTCCGACTTATACATACAAAGGTATAGGCTTCAACAAAGTACCAATTCTTAAGGGGCCAACTCGAAATGTACGTACAATTTCGATTTTGTTGCTTAATATTTTGTTTTTATTTTGCTAGGTTAGGTTAGGTTAAAAGGGGTGATGAAGCGGCAAGCCGAAACATCTCACTCGGATCTCAGTGGATCCATTGTGCTCCCCGGGAGCTCACTTGGGTAGGTAAGGAGAGGTTGGTGGGCATCAGAGAGGTGTTATGGTAGGAGGAGCCTCCCTGAACCATCCTGAAATATGGATGAATTTCATGATGTTTGCAGGTGGCAAAATTCAGAGTCTATCTAATTCGTCGAAGAAGTATTCTCCGAGAGTTGCTCTTCTTATTTAAGCTAGGCTGGGGCACTCGCAAGGGAAGTGGTATGCGCCCTCCACCGCCTCTTCATCTTGACACCCTCTACATAGGTCAGATGAGCTGATGCCCATTCTACTCAAGTGGGTTCCCATGGAGTTGTGACCCGTGAGAGTGCCAACTAAAAGGGATAATTGGGGCCTGCTTAACTTAAGTAAATAGTCTGTTTTGTTCCTAGAGAGTAACGGCCACAGAGTCCTTGAAACCCGACAGGTATCAAGTGTTGACCACCGGTCGTTCGCGGCTTTTAAGAAACTGTGGTGAATTCTACATTTTTCTTGTTCTAGAGGCATAAGTACCCAGGGTACGACTTGGCTCGGTTCAAGTGTTGCCCCGTTTTTGGCCAGTTCGTCCGCCCTTTCATTACCAAAAATGTCACGATGTCCTGGGACCCAACGAAGGGTAACTGTATTTGCTGCGCCCAATGATTTTAGTTCACTGCGACAGCAATCAACCAGTTTGGATTTTGTAACAATTGATGATATGGCTTTTATTGCGGCCTGACTATCTATGAAAAAATCAATGTTCTTACCCGTCAATTCAAGCGCGTAGAGAAGCTTTGCAGCTTCACAAACTGCAAGGACCTCTGCTTGAAAGACGCTACAGTAGTTAGGTAGTTTTATCGACTTATTTATGGCTGGGTTTTCTGAAAAGATGCCAGACCCTACCCCCTCGTTTGATTTGGACCCATCAGTGAATACCGATACATGATCTTCGTTTTTGACCCGGTTTTCCTTCCAGAGTTCTCTAGATGGAAAGTCTGCAAGTACAACTGGGTTGAAATCAATATGCGGTCAGTTCGAATATTAATATCAGTGAAGTTAATTATAGTCTTATGACCATAATGGCCCTGTTTTCAATATTTGCACTCTTTTAAACGGAGAGCGCTCTTGGCCGCCAGCTCTTTTGTAAAAAGATCAAGTGGGGCTAGCGAAAGGAAAGTTTCTAGGGCTGCGGTTGGTGTAGTTCTCATGGCACTTGTTGTACCTATACACGCTAGTCTCTGTATTTTTGTCATGTTCTTGAGATTGGTGGCTTTGTCAAGTGCTGGCCACCAGACCAAACATGCGTATGTTAGAATTGGCCGTATGATGGCTGTATACATCCAGTGTATGGTTTTAGGGCTAGGCCCCCATCTCCTACCAAAAATTCTACTGCAAGTGTAGAATGCTATCGACGCTTTTTTCTCACGTTCTTTGATGTTTTCTTTCCAGTTTAGTTTACGATCAATCACCAGTCCAAGGTATTTTGCCGTGCCCGTGACAACGGCGTATACAGGGGGGGGGTCACGGGGTCATGTCCCCCCCCGAGAACTCAAGATAATTTTGTTGATCTGAAATAATTATTTAGTAGCCACATCCAAAAAAAAGCAAGTTGGTTACCTAGAAAGCTAATATAATATTCGATTGGTAAATTCAGAATTCAATAGAAAATTTGAATGTTGGTAACTTGGATTTCAATAAGGAATTTAATTTTCATGGCAATGAAATACCTACCTACCATATTTTGTATTCAATTGATGCAACTTAGATTTTCTTCCTCGTACCTCAAATTTAAGATAACAACAAACTTCTCATATGATAATACATTAAAATCTTAAAATATATGCATAAACAATCATAGGTTCCGTTTTAAGATGACAGCCAAAACCTGTTTAACCAAACAGAAATTAAAGACTGTAGTTGTTTCCAAATGTTCACTCAGTAAAGTAAAACCAATAGGATTTTGAAAAAGAACATTTTATATTTCTGAAAATAAAATCTTTAAACACATTATAGAACACCATATAGAAATTGTTTTATTTGATTTCTGTATGACAGAGTAGATTATTTTTAAAAGCAAACAAAAATATCTACATAATGTGAGTGACAACTTTCGATTTATTGTTATTCTAACCAAAAAATGTTAATGTGAACGAGAAATAGTCATAAATATATAAAACTATGATGAAAACCTATTATGATATGATTTTGTTTGCACTTATTCAATATTTATGATCGAAAAATAATGTTGTTAAAATGCATGTGGATTATTTTTACAAAGGAACCTATGAATCCCGTATCACTGAGGGAAAAATTGCGATTTAAAATTAAATACGACCGTATTTGATCTAAAGTATTTTAAATGAAGTCGTGCATTTTTATTTTTACGTTGAAACAATGTTAATTTTAATATGCGACGTAATTTTAAGAGATTCAACCTAGTTTCAAAGTAAAACATTTTTATTTATAAATTGAAATCAACTTTTGTACATTTACATTCCGTTCAACGTTGTTTTAAAGTGAAACGTTATCATTTTTACATTGAGATCCACATTTAAAGTGCGCTCAACCTTGTGTCAAAGTGAAACTTATTCATTTTTACATTGAAATCCACATTTTACATTACGATCCACTTTAATGGCATTTAAAGTGCCATCAATGTAGTTTCAAAGTGTTGCATAGTCAAGTAAACCTCAATTTTTTTGTATTTGTAAGCTTAATATAAAGAATTTCGAGAGCGCGTTGTTGTTTTTCGAGGTATCTCCCTTACATTTGTGAACAAATTAAACGCGCACTTAAAATTCACTTTCATATAATCGAAAAACAATATTTAATTACTTTTCCTATATTTATTAATATGAAATACTCATAGCATTAAACGATTCACTTTAGCGTGGCGTGGGTAGCCATTTTGAATCAATACCTAACCAAGCGAAGTTCAATCTACGTTGATTCGAAGTAGATAAATGTTGTTTTAAAAGATGGATGAATTTGATTTAACCTTGATTCCACTTTAAATCAACATATAAACGTAGTAAAATCTAGTTCGTTTTCAAGTATGAAATCACTTTGAAATAAAGTCTCTCCACTTTGATTTGAGAATTTTCGGCGTTGGCGCCAAATCGTTCCGAAAAATATTAGAATCAAAGTTTTTTGCTTTGATTTTACGTTGTTTTTTTCTCTGTGAATGCAAAAGTTTATAGCTATGGTAAAGGCGATTTATTGGAACTCCTCCTTGGTGACCGTTTGACCAGTCAAATGGAATCCTTGACAAAAACGCGACAAGGTTTACAGAATTTAACAACTTTGTCAATTATTTTTATCAGAAAGGCTTTACTGGTAAGAAAGATAAAAAGATTAGGTATATTTGTTGTACATATTTATTTTGCCTTTCACTTTGCCATCCTGACAGTCTTAAGCTGGCCATACACGACCGAGCCGAACAGCTCGGAGCTATTTGGTTCCGGTCTCTCATGGAGAAAATAAGACAATTAGATGTTTTTTGTGAAAATTGTATTCTACAATTTAATGAGAAGAGTGAGAAAGTAGGATTTTATTATTTAGTAACGGTGCGGTGGAGCGATTGGAAAGTTGGAAGCAAACATAACTGCTAGGCTTGCTGATTCCCCGCAGACGATAGAGCCGAACATTCGAAGGTTCATGTTCGTGGATTTTGGACTGGCTGAAAATCCAAATTCTTCGGCCGAACCAAACGAAGCCATCTGAGTTTTCCCACTCACGGGCAATTTTGGTTCACCTCCGGGGCGTTCGGCTCGTTGGTTCGGTCACGTATGGCCAGCTTAGAAACAAAATTATTTTTTTTTTCAAATCAGAAGCATATACAAATCACTCCTGAACTTTTTTCACACTTTTATTGAAAAGCAACGAAAACGAATCTTTGTATTCAATTAAAATACGAATTTGTAATGTATTTTAATTTGTCCACTATTGTTATTGTATAAGCAATTTGCCCAAGTGGTCATTTTTGAAAATCAGAACTATTGTTTTCATTTTCAGTAGTGAATATTTATATTTAACTGTTTACTTAAATTTCAGAAACAGAAAAGAGAGTACCTAATGTTATTTTACTAATATTTCCTGCAACTTCAATTCAAATTAGAACTAGCTGAAATAAAATAAATTCTGAACAAAATTCAAAACAAATGACCCAGCGAATCCAATATTTTTTCCTCAGTATTTTGATTGCTAAACTCAGATTTGTTGCTCAGGCAACTGGAGACTGCTGTATGCTGTTGCTGAGGTCCTCCAAAACAAAAAATGTAGGGTTGGCCACGAGACGAGACTCTAAGAGACTTTTGTAAGTCTCGGTCTCGTTAAAATCGAAAATTTTTTGTCTCGTCTCGGTCTCGTGTCGGTCTCGTATAATTAAGTCTCGTCCCGGTCTCGTCTCCGAAAAATACGATTGCCGGACAAACTGTTGATTATTGGAATGAAATATTTTCAATTATCGTTTGAATATGTGCAGAAGAAAATAAATATTTAACTGAAATTGGATTTTTTTAATTTATTAGACTCTCTGTAAATGTCGGTCCAAATATACAGTCTCGTCTCGGTTGCTTTAAAGGCAGTCTCGCCTCGTCTAGTCTCGGTCTCGTCATGCGAGATCGAGACCGAGACTTTTCTAGTCTTGTGGCCAGCCCTAAAAAAATGTTGTATTAAGGTATAGAAACGAATAGCCCGTTATACTAATACTATACGTTTCACTGGGCCAAATGAGGTAATTTCGTTGAAAATTTCCAAATGAGATCCGAATGTACATCATTTCCCATACAAATTAAAATTTCAAAATGAGCTTATTTCAACCAATAGCGTAATGGTTAGTGCGTTGGACTTTCACGCTAGAGAACTAGGTTCACTTCCCAGCCTCGTCCACCTTAAAACTAAAAACTTCAGGGCTACTGTCTCTTTGGACGCATTGACAAATCCTCCAAGAGTTATCGCTTGTCATGAATTAGTGCTTCTCATCTAACCGTTCGGATTCGGCATAAAATTGTAGGTCCCTCTCATTCCTGTCGACACGTGCACACAGGAATGTTTGCGAGTTTTTAGTCACTAGGCCTGGTTCCTCACGAGCCGTTGTGCCACCCAATTTATTTTTTATATAAATGTATTATAGTATAGTTAATTAAGACTTTTTCCCTTTTCTTGTTTATACTCACAGTAAAATATAAAAAAAAAAAATATATGGTACTTGACTTTTTATAAATAGTGCTTTGCATTAGTATAAACGCACCTGTTAAAATGCATTTTATAGAAAACTGGAAATGGAAGCGACACCCTACTATTTTTTTATTCTAAATAAGTGAATTGAGCAAAAAAAAAAGGACCGTTATTTTCCCTAGCGTTGTTTAGAAAATAAAAACAGATTTTTTCGTATTGCAGAAGTATAAACGCACTATGCAAATTTCGTTTAAGCTTCATTTACTTATGAGTTTCGAAATGACAAACAACGAAGCCGCGTGGTATACATTTAAGCGATACGGAAAAGGCCAAAATTCAAGACTTTCGTGCAAGTATCCTAAGATGTAGGCCTATTCTTAGGAAAAATTTCGAGATTGGGTCGTTTTTCCCTAATTTTATACAAGATCCAGAATCTTATGGAACGAAAATAAAACCCGGGGGTCCGCAGATGCTGACACGTCGCGATAATAACCGAACAATCAATATTACATATAATTCGGTGCATTTTTTGAGTGAAATTCGTTACGAATTGGGGTTCGGCGTTTCATTTTCGACAGTTTTTCGTACTTTAAGAAGCAGTGGAGTGATTGTTCGGGGCAAAATGGCGCCAGCTCCAAATCTGACAAACGCCCACAAACAAAAGATATTGGAATTTACCCGTCAAAATATGGGCCGCTATTGGAAAACCGTACTTAACATTTTATTATTTAACGCTTTAACTCTTCTTATTTTAAAAATGTTTTAATGCCACAATTTAATGCATTTTTTGTGCCAATAACCCGTAAAACTTTCTTGCCCATCAAGGCTTAACTACTTTTTGTCACTGAAAACAATCTTTGTAAAAAAAAATGCACTAGATTGTGGTATTAAATTAATTTTTGAAATAAGAAGAGTTAAAGCGATAAATAATAAAATGTTAAGTACGGTTTTTCAATAGCGGTCCATATTTTGACGGGTAGATTCCAATATCTTTTGTTTGTGCGCTGTTGTCAGATTTGGAGCTGGCGCCATTTTGCCCCTAACAATCACTCTACTGCAAAGTACGAAAAACCGTCGAAAATGAAACGCCTAACCCCAATTCGTAACGAATTGCACTCAAAAATTGCACCCCATTAGATGCTACATTGATTGTTCGGCTATTATCGCAACGTGTCAGCATCTGCGGACCCCCGGGTCTTATTTTCGTTCCATAAGATTCTGGATCTGGTATGAAATTACGGAAAAACGACCCAATCTCGAAATTTTCCTAAGAATAGCCCTACATCTTAGGATACTTGAACGAAAGTCTTGAATTTTGGCCTTCCGTATTTCTTCCGTATTTCTTAAATGTATACCACGCGGCTACGTTGTTTGTCATCTCGAAACTCATAATTAAATGAAGCTTAATGTAGATTTGCATAGTGCGTTTATACTTCTGCAATACGAAAAAATCTGTTTTTATTTTCTAAACAACGCTAGGGAAAATAACGGGACTTTTTTTTTTTGCTCAATTCCCTTGTTTACTGATGCCATTAAATAAAAAAATAGTAAGGTGTCGCTTCCATTTCCTGTTTTCTATAAAATGCATTTTTACAGGTGCGTTTATACTTATGCAAAGCACTGTATAAGTTTGTGTTATTTTTTTTTTCGGCGTGACCCCCCCCAAGAAGTAAAGCTGTATACGCCCCTGGCCCGTGATATGGAGCGGTGTCCCATTTATAGTGGGAGGGTTAATTGTTGGAATGTTATGTTTTCTCGTAAACAAAACTAGTTCAGTTTTAAGTGGGTTGACATTAAGTCCACAGTTATTGGCCCAATTTATTTTATTTTGCTAAGATCTTACCGAACCCAATCATGTATGTATAAGTCGGACTAAAAAGTTTGTTAGAGTTCTGGTTAGAACGCTTGTAGGGCTACCCAGAACTCTAAACAGAACTCCCCAGAACTCCGACAAAATAGAAAAAACTAAGTGTGAATTTAGCCCCCCCCCTAGCATTTGTAATTTTTCTAATTCTAATTTTGCAGAACTATTTTCAAAACCTATTGAGAACTTCAGAACTCTTTATCAAGAACAGAAATTTCTAATAAGAACTCTTTTTCATGATAAAAGGGGGGACGCGTGAAATTAGCCCCCAATATATTTTTTTTTCTGTTTCTGGCTAAGATTACCGGGAACTTTTGCTATTTTGAGGCAAGAACTCTTTCAAATCAACCCAGAACTCTAAAAAAAACAATTTTTTGAAAATTTGGGGGCTAACTTCACGGGAATACATTATGTACTAGTTAAATATTGAAATCTTTACTGGCTAAATTAATTCTGTATTAGCACTTTAGCTAATAAAGAATTATATGGACTCATTACACAATTTTTTTTTCGAATTTTCGCGGTTTTGACCCTTTTATGAAGTGGGCACAGCTGATATGCCCTAACCCATGCGCGAACTCAGGAAAAAATTTCGCGGGGGGGGGGGATGGTTGAACAAATTTCGGGGGGTTTTTAAACTAAAAACTCAAAATTAAGATAGAAATTGTATGGCGAGGAAGTTAAATTCATGCATTTCCCCCTGCGTTCGCGCCTGCCCTAACCATATAAATATTAATGCAATTTGGTCATAGTACATATCGATCCGTAGGTTATTTGTGATGAGTCAATGATTATTGTAGTGAGTATAGTTTCCAAGCCCGTTGGTCATCCCCGATTCTGAATTATTATGCCGTAGGTACAGATGCTATGCCCTCATTATACAAATATAATTCTCCTATGGACTTATCACAATTCGCAGTTAATGATTTTGTAGTGAGAACAGCTTCTATGTACTCAGTGAATACATATAAATATGAAATTGATTAAATAAATAAATAAATGCCAGTTTTCTGCGATGGCTAAAGCGTCTATGTAGTTTATGGATGCTTTAAATAATGAAGCATAATGAAGTGATGAGTAAACAGATGATTTAGTGGGTAAATTTGCTATGTACTCAGAACATAAAAATAAATGCATGGATGCATTAAATAAATATGTGTTGGGTGCTTGTGATCAGTACAATGATAATGTAGTGGGTAGAATTGTTATTTACTCATTACATAAATATAAATACTGCATTGACAAATTGAATAAATTAGGTCTGGATGTTTGTGCTGAGTACAAGGAAGATGTTGTTGGTACAGTGGATATATACTCATTACATAAAGATATGTACTCAGTACATAAATATATGTACTCACTACATAAATATATGTACAGTGAAATCTCCCTTTGCGGACACCTCCCTTAGGCGGACACCTTCATTAGGCGGACACATTTTTTGAACGGAAATTGCTCCATATAAGTTTCATTATATTCAGTTTCTCTTGAACGGACACTCCCTTGGACGGACACGGACAGAAATTTCACGTATGAACGACAAAATATTTTCTCTTAGACGGACACCAGAGCAGGATTGAACATGTATCACGCTGATAATTTTGGCAACCGTTTTTTTTTAAGTTGCAGTGTACAGCGAGCATCAAATTCTTTTCACGTAACGGAAAAATACATGCATGCTCTATTATTTTTATGTGTGAATTTGAATGTGTTTTGAAGGATTGTAGGTATCTATTGGATCATTTTGCATTTTTATTCTTTGATTCTCTCATTCATGTGGTGAAACTGATTTTGTTTGGACGTAAAAAAGGTTTATTTTTGGAGTTTCAGATTTTAGTTTTTTGCGCTCAGGTAGTTTTAAATTCTTTTAATTATTTTTACCTACTTGATTTTATAGAAACATTTTTTCAGGATGCCACAAAAAAAAGGAAAACTTTTACTTTAAAGGAAAAGGTAGACGTAATCAGCTTAAGCCAAAAATGAATATCAACTCATAATTTTTAAAATAAGTATTTTTGTTTGTTTTCCCTCAAACGGACAACTCCCTTAGGCGGACAAAAATGTCTGCACCATCGCTGTCCGCCTAAGGGAGATTCCACTGTACTCATTACATAAATATATACACATATACATAAATATATGTACTCAGTACATAAATATAATGTACTCAGTACATAAATATATGTAGTACATACATTTATTTACTCAGTACATAAATATATATACTGAGTATATATATGTTTATATACTGAGTACATATTTTTATGTACTCTTTCACAATGGACTTATTTATAGTTTTATGCAGCAACGTCTATAGCTGCTGCGCTTGCTATCTTCTGGTTTGTAGTCCATCTCTTCTGAAATTCTCTTCTCTTCTGAAATTCTGAAATTATATTAATTTATTTTATTTTATTTTATCTGAAAAAATGTCAAGTTATACTTTACCTGGATTTGAACTGGTATCTTTCCGTGTCGAGAGCGAGCATGCATCCACTGAGCTAATTTCCAATATATAAATCTTCGGCAAAATGTTAATCAGTTGAAAACTTTACACCGTTTCCTTTTATTTAGTTGGGCAGAGAGAAATATGCTGAGTTTTTAGCGTGGTACACATCACATGTCGCTTGTACCTGCCACATAACTTGGTGGTGGGTCTTTAAATAAAATAGCAGATAGAAATGTTTTGAGTCTATTGACACTTGGTACTACGGCACCTAGCAGTGAAAGCGTGAACACTGTATGTGATATACATTTTTTTTTTTCAATTTCGCATTCAATGTATTTCCCATAAGATTAATAACATTACCTTTTCTAAATATTTTTATATGAAAGGGTGTTCATATTATAATTGCAATAGAATAATTAAATATGTGAGTTTGTAAATCAAACGTGAAATATATCGAAACCGATAAATAAAATGCTTTACTTTGTAGATGAAAAATGTAAACAAACTACTTTCACAACGATAAACAACAACAATAATGCTTGGTTACACAAAAATCAAGACAGAGGCGTAGTTAGGATTATTAATAATTTATGTGAATTGTTTGTTTCATACATATTTTTTTAGTTTTTAAATGAAGTTATGTATTTGAGTAGATGAAATTTTTTTTCGCTGCAGTTTTTGCAATGAAACAGATGAGCGTAATCTTGGTTTCGAGTTGACGGTTTGGAATTACTCCTTCTACTCCAGATTTTTAATATTCGATGGGAATGCAACAGAAACAATAAAATAAAAGAGTAGCTCTGCACTACCAAATTAAAACAAAATAAATATTTTGTTCATGCCAAATTTTTCTTTCATGCAAAGTTTGCATACATTTTTGCATAGAGGTACAAAGACTTTTAGTGCAAATTTGCGCATTTTCTTTTGGAGATAGAACGCATCGGTTTTTTACTTTTCGCCATAATCTATTAACTGTTAAAGTGAAAGGTGTGATTTTGCGGACTATCCACAACTGTCAAAGTGTCGAGTGGGATTTTTTCGGTTTCCACTGCGCTTAGAGTGCTGGCCGTGACAGTAGGTAAAATCCACCAGGTAAATCGATTGGCGCCCTCAGATTTGACATTTCGACACTTGTCAAATTTCAAAGTGAAATTTCTCAGTTTCTGTTGGTGCTAGAGCGCTTGTCGAAACACTAGGTAACACAACCCTTCTAAATCGATTGGCATCCTCAGATTTTGACATTTCGACACTTGTCAAATTTCAAAGTGAATTTTCTCGGTTTCTATTGGTGCTAAATCGATTGGCATCCTCAAATTCTTACATTTCGACACCCGACCCGAAACCCACAGAAGAGAGGAGTTTTAATATTAAATATTTTTTTTTATTATAAGGGCTACACCATTTAAAAAATCTTTTCGCGCGACCGCTTAGTGCATCCACCACAATTCTTCTTCTTCTTTTCCTGAAAAAAATATGTAAAAATAAAGGGAAATATTTAAAAATAATATTTCATTTAAATCCATGGGTAACTCTAGTTCCCTGAAAGCCCTTCCCTCTACGCACATGATATCATTTTGACGGTGACATTCATCCCTTTTAGAAAACAACAGCAACAACACAGGTTTGTTTACATTTCTATCTGCAAAATACAGCAAATAAGTATTAAGTTTCGATAATATTTTCCTCTTGATTTACAAACTTACATATTTTATTATTCTATTCTAATTGTGTTTTGTATGCCCGTTCATATAAAATAATTCGGTAAAACTAATTTTTCTTAGAGCTGTTTTTGGTTTTCTCTTATGGGAAATGCGTTGAAAGCTAAATCGAAAAAAAATTGATATCACATACAGGGTACTCTTTGTGACATGCAGACGGCGTTGAACGCAACTTACCAAGTCTCAATAGCACGTGTGCCCAGTAAACGTAGGTGATACCTCATGTAGCTTGACCTGAACACAACTTGGTGGTGGGTTTTAAATTGAATAGCAGATAGTAATGTGCTCAGTTAGCCCAGTCGGAATGAGCATTTGCAGGAACAGTCGCTGTTGTAAATATGTTATTAAATAATTGCTTTAGTTGGTAGTTTAAAGCTGGGCAAGCATATTTGAAAAATTCGTAGAGTATACCGTCTTCACCAGGTGCTTTTCCATTTTTTGCTTTGTCAACTATAGCTTGGATTTCATTTTTGCTTATTTCAGAGTAGCGGTAGGGGAGATGTTCGAAAATTTTATCAGAGGGTGAAGCGATCCACCCAAGGATTCAAGGCTAGAACGGAAGCCTGCCGAGATGAGAGTGGGAATATGGAAGTAGACACACAGTCAGTGCTGAGGATCTGGAAAGAACACTTCTCTAGACTGCTTTATGGCGAAGACAGCCAAATGCCGCTAATAGGCAGAACGCTCCATTCAACTTGGACGATGATGGCTAGAATGGGATTGGCGGTTAATGAGGACAAGACGAAGTATATGCTGTCATCGAGAGAGGAATCTCAACATCGTCGACTCGGGCAAAATATCACGATGGACAGATATAACTTCGAAGTTGTCAAGGACTTTGTTCCGTCCACCCGACCTAACCGAAGTGCGGCTGGCGATATCCAAACTTAAGTCGTTCAAGGCTGCTGGTGCGGATGGCTTACAAGCCGAACTATTTAAATCAGCGGGAGATGAATTGGCTAGGAGCATACACCAGCTCATCTGCAAAATTTGGTCGGAGGAAAGTATGCCCGATGAATGTAACCTCGGTATAGTGTGCCCCATCCATAAAAAGGGAGATGTTCTGAAATGAACCAACTACAGAGGAATTAGTCTCCTAAACGTCGCTTATAAAATCTTGTCGGCCATCCTGTGTGACCGCTTAAAACCTTTTGTCAACGATCTGATCGGCCCTTATCAGTGCGGTTTTAGGCCAGGCAAGTCAACCGTCGATCAAATGTTCACACTCCGACAGATTTTAGAAAAATCCCGGGAATTCCAGATTGATACACACCACCTTTTTATCGATTTTAAAGTCGCGTATGATAGCGTGAAAAGGGACGAATTATACAGAGCCATGTCGAGTCTCGGCATCCCTGTCAAACTCGTCCGCTTGTGCAGGATGACGATGGAGAAATCTCGCTGCTCCGTCAAAATTGGTAAGAACACCACCGATTCCTTTGATGTTGAGAAAGGATTGAGGCAAGGCGACGCGTTATCATGCAACCTATTCAACATCGTTCTTGAAGCCATTGTACGCAACGCACATGTCAACACCAGCGGTACAATCTATCAAAAGTCCGTTCAATTGCTTGCATATGCGGATGACATAGACATTGTCGGCAGAACGAAGCGAGCTGTGGCAGGGGCATTTGCGAGCATTGAATCGGAGCCGGCTAGAATGGGATTGGCGGTTAATGAGGACAAGACGAAGTATATGCTGTCATCGAGAGAGGAATCTCAACATCGTCGACTCGGGCAAAATATCACGATGGACAGATATAACTTCGAAGTTGTCAAGGACTTTGTCTACCTGGGCTCCACTATTACATCGCAGAATGACATCAGTGCAGAGATCAAGCGAAGAATTACTCTTGCCAACCGCTGTTTCTTCGGTCTAAGAAGGCATTTAAGTAGTAAGGCCCTCTCTCAGAGACTTTATACAAAACCCTAATCATCCCGGTCCTGCTTTATGGGTCAGAAGCATGGACACTGAAAGATTCGGATAAAAATCTGCTAGCGTGCTTTGAGAGGAAGATTCTTCGTGTGATTTTCGGTCCGGTGTGTATCGAAGGAGTATGGAGGAGAAGATTCAACGACGAGCTATACGGGCTATACAGCGACGTTGACCTGGTCAAAAAGCTGAAAATACAGCGGCTGAGATGGCTGGGGCACGTGGAGGGTATGGACAGCAACGCACCTGCCCGACGAGTCTTCGAATCCAACCCCGATGGGGTACGCAGCAGAGGAAGAACCCGTAACAGGTGGCGCAATCAAGTGAATGACGACATCAAAGCACTCGGTGTGCGCAACTGGAAGCGGCGAGCTAGGGACAGAGCTGGCTGGAGGGGCTTGTTAGTTGAGGCCGAAGCCCATCCTGGGCTGTGAGTGCCATCAAAAGTAAAGTAAGTAAGTAAGTTATTTCAGAGTCCAATTTTTGGTCTACGATAAACGGTTCAGCATATGCAAAAGATAAACTAGTTTTATTGAGCAGTAGCTGTTTGAAGTGTTCAGCCTAAAACGTGCGCTTGGTTATTATGATATCCAACCTTTTTAAGGTAACATAGTTTTTTATAGTTGGAGTTTGATTCTAAATTCCATCGTTTCAATTCGTCACTGTAGCAATTACGACGTGAGTGTAAGAGAGAGAATAATTTATTTCGCGCTTTAATGCATTCATTATCGAACCAATTCTGTTTAAATTTTCTTCCTATATTTAGCGTTTGGATGCGTGAAGATCTTCTTATGCAAGATGTTATTTGGTTTGAGAGTTCTTCGACTGAATTAAGGTGTATAGTCCTTTCTGATAAGTGTTGACCTAATTTGCTTGGATAGAAACACACACATCCTCATTATTCCATTTTAGCTTTGGGAGAAGATTAAGTTTTTTTTGTTGTGTTCTAGTTTCACTGGCCCATTTTACCACTAAGGGCATGTGGTCGGAATAAGTTTTGCACTGAACTTCAAACGATGTGATCAAATCTATCCAGTCGCTGTTTGCTGCACAGTAGTCAATCACCGATTTGCCTTGGCCTCCAACAAACGTAAAATGCCATTCAAAATCTCCATTAGTGCAGCCATTTAAAATAATGCAATCGTATAATTGGTAGCATTTCTAGAAGATTTGTTCCATTTGAGTTGCATACATCGTCCTTGGACATCCTGGTTTCCGGAGAAATTATCGGATTGATTATTTTATTAATCGTAGTTATTTGCACTGCTCATATATGATTCATTGGACAGCGAAGTTGTAAAAAACAACATGATGCTTTGTCACTTTTCCTAAGTCCTAACACCTTAATCAATATGATCCGACTAATAGAATTCAAGATACTATCTTTTTAAACAAACCTTAATCGATTAGTTTTGGAGACTTTGTTTGACTTATTGTTTTCGTTTTATAAATCTCCAAAAAAAAGTTAATAAGGTTCGATTAAAAAGCTTTTATCTTTAATTCTATTAATCGGATCATCAAGATTAAAATTTGGCCCTAGGAAAAATAACAGATTATCATTATAAAAAAAGAAATTTAGAAAAACTCTCTTATCAACCCCCTCCCCCGCCAAAGGCTGAGAAAAAAACCTGCAAGAGTTCTGATTTCGATATCACAAGTATGCACCTCTAAGCCCTCATACTCAGATCTTGGTTATTCATCCACTCCAAAAATTTGCTATCGGCTATTAAAAAAAAAAAATTCAAAATGTCCGTTTATTGACCAAATTCACCCCACCCACCAGATAATTTTTACCCCAGTAAAAAAGCAAACAAAAATGATACAACAACACTCACTTTCCAAAGAAAAATACGAACACTCACATGAAGTATAGACAAGAAATTGATTTTGAAATGTGATTGTGTTGTTTTTCATTTTATGCTATGGGTAAGAGTGGGCCTTGTTAAGGCTTCCAAAGCTTACAAAGTTTGGGAACCACTGCCCTAGAGGGTCAATTCGAATTTTTGTTTTAGCTCACCCAGAACAAGTAGCTGACATAAAACGATTTCGGTTTTATTATTGTATTCTCTAAAACGGCTCTAACGAATTTAAAAAATTTCGTACATGTCATCTCTAGAAATTGTTTTATAATACTCTTTACAAAAAATTCGAAAAATGAAAATAATGATGTTTTTTTTTTTAATTGCATTTTTATATATGTACAAACTTATTTAGGTATATTCCAGCATAGCTCATCATCGGAAACGTTGATTTTAACAATATTTTGTAGTTTAATAATCATAAATTAATAAATATTTTTTTTTACAACGAATAAAACAAAGAAAATTTTTTTTTTGTTTTTTTTAACTTTTTTTCAAACATGTTTCTATTAAATAAAACAAATTTTAAAACTGCTTTTTGAACATGTTATTATTATTTTCTCGTTAACAATATAAAACTATTACCAAGCCATTGCATATATCTACACCGTCAATGTCTAGCTACATTCTATTTGTTATAGCTACGAAAGCAAGTTCGTGCGATTCAGTCGTGCATATTTCTTAAGATATTCTATAGCATCTTTAAATGGTATCATAGTACATTTTGTACAAATTTTCCCCACTGTTACTTCTTCTGAAAAGCGATTATAAATATTGCATAAGAATTTTTTTTTAAATAAAGGCCCTAAGTAATAAACGAATTTAGTCGAATAAAGCCTAAAGTCGAAATTTACCCATACAAAATAATGGAATAAAAGTTAAATTTTATTCTTAATTCGTTTATAACTTCTTTTAATTATAAACAAAAAATAAGTACATAGACAGGTTTTCACATGCACGTAACAATACAAATAAATAATCTAGTTCATCCTTATGTCTATAATACTAGTAGTGCAAATTTATGCGATTTAGTAGTGATGTATGCGCCTGGGTGATCTAGTTTCGAAAACTATTTTTCTGGATAAGAAAGCGTTTATAATCTTTTTTTGTGGACTACCACAAGCTTACATTTTTAGATTTACATTTATTTTTAGAAATTAAATGTATGGTATGGTCTCTTTTGGCAAAAAATTAAACATTTTCATAATAAGGCCGTTTCTAACTGTGTAGTTTAAAAAATTTAAATAATAACAAATTATTGAAAAAAAAAACGACTCTAATAAATGGTTTTTTTAAACAATTGTCCAGGAATTCATATTTAAAAACTACATATTTGAAAACTACTAACGCGTGTACTTCGTTTTCGTTATGCGTCCAAAACTATTTAAAAATGATGGTATTTATAATTTCGAGAAATGAATTTTTTCATTCTTCTTCTTATGACAGACAAAATACACCTACCTAACACCCCGACTCCACAGGCCATGAACGATGTCCATAATCCAATCCACAATTTGATTTGTATGGATATGTCACTGCTTGGACATGAATTTTTGTTCCATAATCCGGCCATCGTTCATGGCCTGTGGAGTCTGGGTGTTAGGTAGGTGTATTTTGTCTGTTATAATTTTGTTTAGGCCCCTTGAACTATTATGTCTACATTGTATTAAGTACATATTTTATACCTAACTACCAACACATTATACATACATACATACAAACTGTTATTTATGCAACATATTTGTGCAGAATTTGCCTCAACTTACGTCTATTGATTTAGGTGTAAGATTTCCCAAAAAATATTAGTTTATGTATTTGTTCGTATATGTTACGCAAACATAATCATAAAATCAACATTGATAAACTGAATTTGATCATATTGGAATGGTACCTACCAGTAGCGGATCTAGGATTAGGCTATGGGGGGGGCTTGGTAGATCCAGTTTGAGACATTAAATGCCCGTTTCACAAGTTAAACTACAATTTATGTTTAAACTTAAGTTCAGCACTTGATGCGGTTTCAAAGTAAACCTTGAACTTAGATAATTCTGTAGTTCTAGTTAAACGAATGTATTCTGCCATTTAAACTTCATAGCCTTAGAGCCGGCAGCGAATTTTGGGAGTGGATTGATAACCAAAATATGAGTATGATGGTTTGTAGGTGCATATATCGCGGTATTAAAAACAACCGTCTCTTAGGTTTCTTTTTCAGCCTTTTGCGGGGGGGGGGTTTGAAAATAGCTATTTTCCAGTTTATTTTGTCAGAGGTATTACCACTTCAATAAATTTAAAAAATATATTATGTGATGTTGTCATTAAGTCAAAACGTCATAATCTTGGCAATTCGACCAATAGAACTCAAAATATAAGCTTTTTAAGAGGACCTTATCGTCTTTTTCTTGGAGAATTATAAAACACAAAAAATCAACAAAACAAAGTCTCCAAAAAAATCGATTAAGGTTCGCTTAAAAACCTTATATCTTGAGTTCTATTGGTCGCATTGCCAAGATTTTGATGTTTTGACTTAAACAAAATGACAGAGCATCACATTGTATATTTTTTAAATTTATTGAAGTGGTAATACCTATGAAAAAATTAACTGGCAAATTGCTATTTTCAAACTCCCACCCCCCCGCCAAAGGCTGAAAAAGTAACCTGCCAGACGGTTGTGTTTGATACCGCGATATATGCACCTAAAAACCATCATACTCATATTTTAGTTAGCAATCCACTACTAAAATTTGCTGTAGGCTCTTGGTCTATCAGTGCAGCGTTCAGAACACTTGATCGTAATAATCATTCTAAAATCTTATTGATAACTGCCATTTTATAATAATAATAAATTATTATATTTCTTTCTATTTGAAATTATTTTTTTTTTTAATGTTTTCGAGTGACGAGGAAATGTAACATTCGCTGTGAGAGTGAAAAGAAAAAAAAACGCTTCCCTTGAAGAACAAATTATTTTAACTATTGTGACGATGTCGATTTTATTTTATAATTTATATATTTTTATAATTTATACATAACAAATATAAAAAAGTTTTAGTTTAGGTTGAACTGCACTGCAGCGGAACTGCGATTCAAAATAATAATTTTTTTTTGTGAAAATCTACAGTTATATAAATAATTGAGTTTGACTGACTGACTTTTCCTTTTAGAATAGTCTTGTTTTTTGTGCATTTATATCAGCTTCTATCCCCGGTTTAAAATGATTTCAATATTACATACAATAACATCTGTAGTAGTTAACCTTTAAAATATTTTTAAGTTGAGATAGAAAAAAAATGTATATACCTTCAATTTTCAGCCACGTCAAGCTTTGAACTACCAGAAGAAAAAATCTGTCAGTAAATTTGTACGTCAGTCTAGAGGGACTGCAAATATTCACACGCATGATTTTCTGAGTGGCCAGAGAAACCTCAGATTTTGATTTGTTGTTCCCAAATTCTTCACGGGTTTTAGCCCAATTTCGTTTTTTTGTAAAGTTAGCGAAGTTCATAGGGTGAATTATTTTTTCGTTTGGCATGTTAATTGTTAAGCCCTGACCCCGTTTTTTTTTTTTATTATCTGTTTAAGCTTTAGCCCCAACTTGGACTTGGCAGTCCCTTGAGTCAAGCGCAAAAATTTTCTGGAATAAGGTAAGTTTTAAAGCAATTAATTGCTTAGCACCGACCACGTTTTTTTCTCCAATTCTTGTCAAGCCCTACTCGCGAGCTGTTTTTTGTTCGTCCCAATTTTCTGTCAATTAGCCCCGAACTTGTTTTTTGTACAATTCCCTTCAGAATTCAGCCCCAACCTAATTAATTTGGGGCTTAGAAAAAAAACGTAGCATATAAATTGCGTAGCCCCAGCCTCGTTATTTTTTCTGACTCCTGATTCTGATTTCTATATTTCAATCAATTTTAAGAACCGCCTGTGGGGGGGCTTTAGCCCCTATAGCCACCCCCCTGGATCCGCCACTGGTACCTACACAGTTGAATAAATGAAAATATCTTATTTGGTTTTATTTTTATATTTTACATTATTCAAGGCCATAAGACGGAATTTTCTACTATAAAGCCAGGAGTATTTTAGTGGAAGGTATCAGTTTCCTCCTTCTTTTCTATCGAAAGGTTCAAGTCAAAACAAAAATGTACAACTACACTTTCATCACCATTTTGGTTGTTCTCATCGGACTCTCACTTATTGAAGCCAAGCCATTTACAGATGCTGTGACGAATGGTCAATTTGGTGGTCAAGGTGGTCAAGGAGCTCAAGAAGTTCAAGGAGGTCAACAAGGTCAAGGAGGTATTCTAAAGGATCTAATTCCTGCACTCATATTCGGCTAGGTTTTATTAGGTTAAATTCAACCTATTGAACATTTTGAAAGTGTATAAATTTGACTATATTGTATGCTTAAAAGTTGTATTCCTAATAAAATTATATACCTACCTACTTAATTTATATAAAGCTCTAGTGTGTTTTTTATTGCATGAATTATTAAGACAATATATTATTAAGATTGGATGATACAATTAGTCCAGGCAAATTTGGATTAAATTTAAGCATACTCTTATTTGGGTGTAAAATAGTATCTGTACCTAATTATATTTTTGTGAAATTCGGTCAGAAGAAACTAAAGATACTTTTCCAAAAATACAGAACAATGTTGAAGCATGGCATTGTCGACTTAAGGTGTTAAGCCGGAACCGCACCTGTATCGTGTGTTGTGTTGTGGAGGCGTGTGTCGTCGTCAGTTCATATATTTTATACGCCGTACAGCAGCACAACACAAGAGACAAATCTGGTTCTACGTAGGTACATGAAGTATACATTGTAACGATAGCGATAGCGACACAACACACCACAAGTGTGGTTCCGGCTTTAAGCCTAGTACGCTGCTGATGCGAAACGAAATTTTCCTGCGGTCAAGAAGACAACGAAATGCTTACGAAAACACAGCGGAAAAATATTCATGGAGAGTTTCAATAATAAAAATAAAAAATTGCAAATAAATAAATGGAAAGGAGAGTGCCCAAAAAAAACCCAGAGTCGATAAGAAAAAAGCAAATATGGTTTGAAAGGGCATTGACTGTAGATATCAAATATGAAATTATTTTCTTCAAAAGTTATCCCCGGGACTGGCATGCAACATTGGTGAGGGTGTTACAGAAAGAATAGGTATTGATTAAAAAACATACCTACACCTACATATCTACTCGGCACATGGCAATCCGCAAAAGTTTCGTAAAACAAAGTCTCTATTAAGACAATGCTTAGGAAACTATTTTTCGGAAAAAAGAAAAGTTGATTTTCTCAATAATACAAGGTTTCGAAAGAAAGCTGTTTACAGGCGTGGCCGACGCTTTATTTTTTTGGAATTTGAGGCAGCAACAGTATAGGAAGGTATAGGAGGAAGTACATGTGACTTGAATGTTGCATTCTTTTAATGCGAAAATGTGTTAACTTTTATAAATTGGTACATTACTAGTCTCGTCAATATATTAAAAAAACTCTTATCCAAGAAATCAATTAACAAATTCCGAAATAAATTATAAAAACAAAACATTTCGGAGTTTTACCACTGCCGTTGAAAAATTCTTAATTTTTCCCGTTTTTATTTTCATTTCGCAGTTTTAAAGTTACTTAGTAAGGAAAAGGCAGGTCTTAATTATTCATTAGTATAACAGTATGCGAATGATTTATAAGTTGTTCTTAATTCTTACGCGCAAATTTTCCTCAAACTGTTATCCGGCATACTTAGGTACTAGGTTACTATTTTTTTTCGAAACCGTTGAGTAACTGTAACGGTGATAGCCGCCATTTTATGAATGAAGACAGAATCATCTTAGTGACTTGTGGTGAACCTATTTAATAACATGAATCAACCACAATATGAAGATGTGCCACTTTTTAATTTTTGTACATGAAGAAATACTTTGTTTTTAAAAATTTTAAATTTATATATCCAGTCCTGGGGATAACTTTTTAAGAAAATAATTTCATACTTGTTATCTACAATTAATGTCCTTTCAAACCAAGTATCACTTTTCTTAATCGACTCTGTGTTTTTCTCCCATATATTTTTGGGCATTCTCCTTTAACGTAAAAATCAAACAAAAACAGTGCTGTAATGAAAGAAACAACAAATAAAAACACGAACAAACCCAAATGTCATTTTTTCGCACACAATTAATGGTCCGGGCAATTAATTCATTGCGAAAAGAGATTGGAGACTTGTCAAAACAATCTGGTATAATCATTAATTTCGCTGGTCGAACAGCGTACCACAGAATGAAAAGCACAACGAAATTTTTCGTTTATGATTTTGTCATGTCATTTTTGTATGGAATTTTGCGTTTCGCATCAGCAGCGTACTAGGCTTAAAGCTGAATCCGGAGGGCAAACAATATAGACAAAAGAAAAAAGAATTTTAAGAACCACAGCATCACTAAGCCGTATTGGGTTTCTGAAGCGAGTAGTTAGTAGCAGTAATTTAATAGGTCTCTGTGGCTTTGCTTGGATGTTTTGTAATTTTGCAATTAACTATGTATTACAACAACGATGTATTGTTTTTTTTCTGTTGTTACATCCTTAATGAATATTTCGTACAAAAATCCGAAAAAGTAGAATTTTATGTCTCTATATTATACTTGTCAGTATATTTTGAAAAGCAGAATTTTATAAAACAGAACGGAAACAAAAAGCTGAATTTTGATAAGCAGAATTTTTTTAAGGATAGGCAGAATTTTGAAACCAGAATTTCTACCCGCTGCCATGTTTTAGTATGGAACTTAAAAATATGCAACGTAGGAAAAAAAAAAAAAAATACCAAATATATATTTATTTGCTATAAAATTCATTTCATTCATTTCATTTGTTTCAAACTCCTAGATGTTACATTTTCGGTGGAATTTATAAATAAAGTCGAACAAAAAGTGATTAATAACAGAATGGTTCTGAAGCGCTAAACTGATATGTTTTTTTTTTTGCCATACAAGTTATCAGTTCCAAGTTATTTTTACTTTAATAGGGAAAAGTGTCGAAAAAACGGGTTTTGGGACAGTGGGGGTGGCTACAGGGGCTCCCCCACAGACGACTTTTAAAATTGATTAAAATATAGAAATCAAAACACTACAACGTGAAAAGTTTTACCTATATTCGTCTAAAATATTGCTAAGCAGCGAGATTTGATAATAGTCAGACAAAATAACGAGGATGGGGCTAAGCAATTTGTAAGTTAGGTATGTAGGTATTTTTTTTTTCTAAGTCCCAAAGGAATTAGGTGTTCGTGTTGGGCCTTAAGCTTGAAAGGAATTGTGCAAAAAACCAAGGTCGGGGCTATGAATAATTAAGAACGACAGAAAATTGAGTCAAAAAAAAAAAAAACAGCTCGGGACTAGGGCTTCACAAGAATTGGATTAAAATACGTTGTCGGGGTTAAGCAAATAATTCCCTTAAAACTTACTAATACGATTGTGGGTTTTAATTTCAATTCTTTAATATAAATTCATTAATTTATTACTAATTATAATTTTGGAATACGGATAATTAAATGGTAAGTGATGGAGAGATGTTGAGACTTGAGCACAGATAAGTCCACAAGGAAAGCCAAAATGTAAGTGACCAGATTAGCTGCGGGCGGAAACGATGTCCAAACGTCAAGTGTCATCGTGGTAGCCAAACGGAAACTTAAGTGGGCGACATCTAGATGTTGGAAGGCAATTGAAGATATGTCATATTAACTAGCACCCTCTTGTAGACACAACAGTTTCCTCCACGCTTATTTGGAGTTTATCCTGGTTCGCTTTTTCTTTAAGCGATTGGAACGTCTAAGCTTTGGTGAACTAGGAAGAGAATTAAATCTGACTCGCTTTTTCTTTAAGCGTTATGAACTACTAAGCTTGTTTGAACTAGGAGTCTTTGAAAGTTCTTGGTGATTTCCTTGAACCAGCATGACGGTGGATCTTCATGGAAGGGATTTGCTTCAACTCGATTACTCTTTGTTATTGGTTGTGTGTCATCTGGATTAAAATAAAAATTTGGATAAGTCAAAGTGGATTGTTTACTTGCCTGGACACTAGAAGGAATTTGCTGATACGTGGAAACTTCTATTCGCCGAATTTGGTTTTGATGTCGACGCCAAATAGTTCCAAGTTCAGTTTCAACTCTGTACATTCTGAACACTGGCAGACGGTTTGATGAATCGCATCATCCACTCCAGGCCACCAGCAATAACGACGAGCTGCTTGCTTCATCCTTGTTTCACCCCAGTGACCTTCGTGGAGCAAGGAAAGCACCTTTGACTGAAAACTGTGTGGAACGACTACTCGGGTATGGTCCGTCTGCAATAAAACAATGTTAGTACATATACAAAAGCTTAACCTGCATCTAAAAAAAGGAATTAAAGTAGTTTCACTACTCGGCAACTGTCTTGGCCAACCGTTTTGTATGTACCATACAACCCGGCTAAGAATTGGATCCTTTTTTGAATGGTCAGCTATAACTGAGGCGTTGATTGGGAAGTCATCGATCAATGAGTCATACATACTGTCTATAGCAAGAAATACTTCCGATCTGTCAAAATCCTCGTCCGGTCCGACTAGCAAACGTGAAAGACAATCAGCATTGCCATGCTGCCTTGTCGGTCGTTATCGTATTGTATAGGTATAGCCCATTAGCGTAATTGCCCAACGCTGCAGTCTTTGAATCGTTCTTTGTGGCAATTTTTTGCTCGGATTAAATATCGTGACGAGGGGCTGATGGTCAGTGATAATTTGGAACTGACGCCCATAAAGATACTGGTTGAATTTCTTAACGCCGTATATGAACGACAATGCCTCCTTTTCGATCTGACTATAGTTTTTTCGAGAAACTGTCATTGTCTTTGAGGCGGAAGCAATGGGCTTTTCGGATCCATCTGGATACATATGTGATATGACGGCGCCGATGCCATGAGATGACGCGTCTGTTGCCAAAGAGATGGGTAAATCCTCCTTATAATGGACCAGCTTTGTTTCGTGCATGATTTTTTCTTTCAGATTGTTGAACGATTTTTGTTGCTCTTTGCCCCAGATAAATTTTACATTTTTTGCGCGCAATTTGTTGAGTGGACCTGCAATCTGTGCAAAGTTATCAATGAATTGATGATAATAATTTTTTTTTCCCAAAAACGCTTCTAAATCTTTGAGATTGTTTGGACTAGGCAAATTTCTTATTGCCTGCAGCCGTGACTCTGACTCAACTTCTTTTTGGGCAAACTGGCATTTGGCGAGGTTGTACTTAAGCCCGTGTGTTTCAAAACGTTCTAACACTGTTTTGAGGTTTTCCAAGTGTTCATCTGAGGTTCTACCTGACACAATGACATCATCAATGAATGCTCCACAGCATTTTAAATCACATGTCGACTGGTCTATGAATCTCTGAAAAATTCCGGTGGAGCTGAATGTGCCGAGAGGCAACCTTTGAAGCTCGAACAGTCCGAATTCAGTTGAGATTACACACATTTTTGTTGTTCTCCCCCTTGAATACGATGAAAAAGTTCCTCTTTCTTCGGCATTGGATGGCGATCGACTTCCAGTTGTGGATTTATGGTCACTTTGTAGTCGCCACAGATGCGTATTGATCCATTTGATTTCCACAGGCCGTAGAATATCAAGCTTAACCATCCGTTCTATTTCTTGCTTCACAATAGGCTTCTGAGCATATGGCACAGGACGATATGGCACGTAGACAGGGTGAGAGCCGGCTACTGCCAATCCAGTCCCATAATATTGGAACCATGTTCACTCTTTACGATAAGTTACGGCAGTAAAAGTGTCTTTTGCTTCCATGTTACGTTTACCTGGATTATGCCCTTGACTGGTACCTCAAGATTTCCGTAGGCTCGTAATTTCTTTTCAGTACGCTGACACGATGGATAACCTAGTTCCCTGTAGCCTTGCAAATCTATTAATGAGCAAGATGCCCCTTTGTCTAGCTGAAAATTTAACGGGGAATTATTGATAGAAAGCAACATCATTAATTTTTTGTTTGCTGCAGTATTCTCGATTGTACCTGAAAGTGTGCAAACCTCTGTCTGGTCAAGCTGATAAATGGAATGAGCGGTTTCATTTGTGTTCCAGTTATGAGTGTTTTTGGAAAAGTTTCGACGAGAGTTTGTGTTGTTGTGTGAATGCGCTGAGTTAGACGAGAATACCTACGGCTCTTAGAAAAATCTCTTTGATGACGTCGAAAGCGTGAACCTGACTGTGAGGTTGTGTCTAATTTTCTCTTACTTGCCATACATACGCTATGTATGTGTCCCCTACGCTGACATTTTTTCACAAACTGAATCTTGATGCTTACATTTGCTTCGGTCATGGCTCACGTGGCAATCAGGGCAAGATTTGCGGTTTAAAAAATTTTGATTAGACTTACTTGAGTTAGAATATATAGCGTTGACCTCTGTTGTGGCTGCTAAGCTTTTGTCACTACCTTTTAAAATCGATGAAGCTATTTGCGATGTCTCACATCCCGCGATGATTTCTTGTAGTTTCTCTAGTGTTGGATCTTTGTTTTGAGTCGCTGCCAGTCGGACCTGCTCGTGTGGGGTGTAGAAAGCAAGCATATCCCGGATCATGTAGTCGGCGTATGATTGGTTGCATCCATCTTTTTTGCAGACAAATGCGCAATCCTTTGCAATTCCTCTAAGATCGGTGATCCAGTCACTATAATTTTGATCCGGTGACATTTTATGGCGGAGGAATTTGCACCTCGACGCGAGTATATGTTGATTAGATTGAAAATGTTGCGTTAAACACGTGGTTAGCTTACAATATGTATATGTATTTACGTCCATTGTCTCGCACAATTTTTTAAGCAGATCTAAAAGGTAATCGCCGCATGATGATAAGAAATATGATTTCTTTATGTTATCATCTGTTACGGCATGAGTCTGGAAATGCTGCTCGAGTTGGAAATGATAGTTTTCCCAATTTGCCTTGGCTGGGTCGAAGGCTTCGAAACTTGCGATGAAGGTGGGCGATGCACCGGTGAAACTTTTTATCATTTCCTGCATGCTTTCCATGTTCTTCTGCATCATCTCTGCAAACCACTGCTGCTGCTTTTTTATTAATTTATGCGCCTCCATCCTCGTCGCCAAGTTATACGATTGTGGGTTTTAATTTCAATTCTTTAATATAAATTCATTAACTTGTTACTAATTATAATTTTGGAATACGGATAATAAAATGGTAAGTAATGGAGAGATGTTGAGACTTGAGCACAGATGCGTCTACGAGGAAAGCCAAAATGTAAGTGACCAGATTAGCTGTGGTAGCCAAACGGAAACTTAAGTGGGCGACATCTAGATGTTGGAAGGCAATTGAAGATATGTCATATATTAACTGGCACCCTCTTGTAGACACAAAGCTTACCCTATTCAAGAAAGCTTTGGGGCTTGAATCTAGGGAATTTCAAGTCCAAGTTTGGGCTTAAATTGAAGAGATAATTCAAAAGACGGGGTGGGGCTTAACAATTAACATACCTAACGAATCAACAATTTACCCTAAGAACTTAGCTAATTTTGCGAAAAAAAGGCAATTGGGGCTAAACCCCAGGAGAATTTGGGAACAGCAAATCAAAATCTGGTTTTTCTCTGATGCGCACTCAGAAAATCATGCAGGTGCATGTGAATATTCGCTATCCCTCTTGACTGACGTGCAAATTTATTGACAGATTTTTCTTCTTGTGGTTTAAAGCTTGACAAGGCTGATTTAAGTTACATAATAAGCTTAGACTATATTATTCTATAAATACATCCTTTATATTCTTTTTCCGCTTTAAAATATTTTAAATGTTGAATACGACAGATTTTATTGTACTTAATATTGAAAACATATTAAACCGGGGATAGAAGCTGAGATGCACAAATAACACGACTATTGTAAATGGAATAGTGGGAATAATACGCGTTTTGTATATTTTTCACATTTTGAGGACAAACAAATTAACTTACTTGATGTCTCAAACTGGATCTCCCAAGCATAAGAATGCATTGATAATTTGATTCCTAAATGCCATAATTCGTATGATATTCGTTATTAAAAAAAAACGTCCAGAACAGGACGAGGAAGAAGATGAAATAACTTTTAACTATACCAAGATCAATGTGAAAAAAGCCTTTGCAACTACCGCGACTGAGTCTGTGGTTATAAGGCAGAGAAGTCAAAGCACATGGCTCTCTGCAGATACATGGATTAAGATTGAAGAAAGGTACGCGATTAGATCCCAACTTGTGGCTCCCCAGTAGGTAAGAGATTTAACATCGAGTCTCATTACCGTAGGAAAAGGAAAGAAGTGCAGCGTAGTGTCAGACGTGACACATAAATGTCCTCGCAGAACAGGCAGAAGAAGCAGTATGTACCTAGGTACGACAGTGGTACCGTCTACAAGATAACCAAGGAATTGGTTGGAAACAACAACTCCCCTAAACAACACCCCGTCAAGGATGTAGATGGCACCCTGCTAGTTACGGATGAGGATCAGCTCAGGAGATGGAAGGAACATTATGCTAGCGTGCTCAACCACATACACGATAGCGGAGGTGTTCCAGCCCTTAACCCAAATGAGCTATTCCCAGCAACTAGTTCCCGTATTCGCACCTACACTCCCAGTTTAGCCGAGATAACATCATCAATCAAATCCCTCAAGAACAACAAAGCGGTAGGTTTTAACGGCATTCCCGTTGAGCTCTACCACGGGCATGGGAGAACGAAAGTTTCCCCGTTGAAACTTCATCTTCATCGATTTCGAAAGGGCTTTCGATAGTTTGAATCGAGATTTCAATTGGCCAGCTTTACGCAGGAGAGGAGTACCCGAGAAGATTATCGCCATTATAAAGGCGAGGGTGCATCGTGGCAGGTCTTACACAACGGAAGGTATCAGAGGACTTCGATATCCATAGCGGAGATCGTCAAAGATGTTTGCTATCTCCACTACTGTTTCTGGTGGTTATAGGGGATGTCCTTCATGCAGCTCTTGCCGAGCAAGCGCGTGGAATTCGATGGACGATGTTTTCGTTCCTGCAACATCTTGATTACGCTGACGATATTTGTTTGCTCTCGCACAACATTATGGATCTTCATCATATGGTGAGTAATCTGGAATGCGAGGCAAACAAAGTTGGTTTGAGGATCAACGCCGTGAAAACAAAAATCCCCAACATTTCTGAATCTTCTTCTCAAGTTGTCGTTGCGGGACAGCAGGTTGAAGCGGTGGACAACTTCCTGTACTTCGGTAGTGTTGTCTCAAAAGACGGCGCGCGGTGGTACATATGAAGATGTTAAGTGCCAAATCGGCAAAGCTAAAGATGCTTTCGGCATGCTGTCTAAAGTTTGGAGGAGCAACGTCTACAGTACGAAGACCAAGCTGCAACTGTTCCACTCAAACGAAGAGTCAGCACTACTAAATGGTTGTAGTACATGGAAAGTGACCGCCTCTGTCACAAGGAAGCTACAAAATTACGAAAATAGATGTCTTCGAAACATCCTAAAGATTTTTTGGCCGAACAACATCTCCAACCAAGAACTGCTCCGGAGAACGGGCCAAAGTCCTATTGACATCGTTATTAGAAAAAGAAAGTGGCAATGGATTGGTCACACCCTACGTCGTGGTGCAGACTCTATTGCAAGACATGCAATGGAGTGGGATCCTCTCATCCAAGATGGCAGAAGACCTGGGGGCCAGAGAAAATCTTGGCGCAGAACAGTCGACAAGGAATCACAAAAGCTCGGTAAAAGTTGGGGAGAGCTAAGATACATTTCCAGAAACAGAACGAGATGGCGTGTAGCGGTAGTTGACGCCCTGTGCCCCTTGGAGGGGTCAAGGATCTAAGTAAGTAAGAAAATATAAAGTTGATTTTTATTTTAACTTTACTGTACTCTGTACAGTTTCAGCACTTGAGAGTTTGAGACGCCTTGCGACCGTCCTTACAACATCCTTTTGCGCATTCACATGAAATAATTTTAGTCTTTTGATCCCAATGCATACCATTAATTATGTGATCATGTATTTTACTTGAAACTTTCTTACCAATTACTTAGAAATTTTTTATTTTTATTAAATTTTTTGGATTGAAAATTGTGAGTCCATATTTTGGGTTTTCATAAATAAAGGAGCGATTCAGTTGTGCATTTTAGACTGCTTTCACACAAGGAAACTGAGTTGGTGGCAACTGGGAGTTTGTTGGCGAGGAGGGCGTAAGGGAAAGAAAAAAAATCTCCCCTCTCACCTTTCTCGCCTACAAACTAGCTAGTTTGTGGCAACTCAGTTTCCTTGTGTGAAAGGGGTCTTATTTTCCAACTTCCCTTGAAGTATGCAAGAAGAAATATGTACTTATAAGTAAGTTTAAATGTGCTCATTGAACGCGGCTGATTTTTTTTTTGTTTCATACTCAGAGGAGTACAATCATGTGAAGATTATTTTGTTTGTTGTTTTTTTAGTTGGTATTTTGAAACTCAGCACGATTGCCAGCTAGGGACAAAAGTAGATTGCATTTTATTTCTTTTTTTTTTACTATAGTTAACTTTTTTTTAAAGAGTATAACGTTGGGCAAAGCTTTTGAGATATTTGAATTCCGCTATAAATCTATTTTTCTTATATTTGAATTCTGCTATAAAAACTGAATTGTTGAATTATGTATATATATTGCCCCTGAGGCCGAGGGAGAACAAATAATTGTTTAACAATTGATATGGACCTGAAATTCAGTGATCAAATCAACCCTATTTCGTACATTCTCTCCACCTAAGATTAAATTGGGAAGTGGTACCTACCTTTCGATTGCTATAAAAAAGAAATAATGAATATTTTTGTTTAAAGGATATACAAACGATTTAAGTTTGAATTTATTTTAACAGGTGCTGGACAAATGGACCCTTAAGATTTTTGAATTTTGCTATAAAAAAGAATCATTGAATATCTCCCCCTCAGGGTAGACAATTTATTTTGTTAATGGATTGATATTGGAATTAAGACTTCATGGCGTAGTGCAAGAAAGTTCTTTGTTTCTTATATACTTTTTTTTTTTGGAAAAACGGTTTAATTCATACTGACATTCGGTTGACAAAAGAACCTGCTAATAAAAATATTTAAAAGTATTTTTGATTGTTAAAGATGTCAAAACAAAAAGTTATATTTTCGTTTTGTTGGAAAAAAAAGACTAGCACACATTCTAGGAAGCAAGTTGTAGATGAGGTTTCAATGGCTTTATAATAAAAAAACATGTTTTTCATCAACATCACTTCCGCTACAGGTTGAAACCACAATATTCACCCACTCCCTACCCACATACCTACCAAATACCAACCTAGTTTCATTATAGTCCAGTATAAGAATAGACAAAACAAATTCCAAAGAAAGGAAAAAATTAGTTCGAGGCTGAAATTTGGTGTGATCATTGGTATATGTAACTCTTTATAAACGGATAGAGTTCCTCATCAATCCGATGACCGCTAGGTCAGTAACAAGGGGTCAAAGGTCATGAAAATGGGTTTTCTGAAAATAACTGGAAAATGTTTTGATTTAGAAAAAAAAATGAATGCTAAAAACTTGTAGCTGAGTTAATTTCCCACAAAAATGATTATATACATTTTGTCCATAGCACTTACCATTAAAAAATTTTAGCAGTTCAAAGAACTGCCTTGGTACCAAAATCCGCCATGAAAGTGTGTTTTTTTAATGAAACTCAAAAACGGTTTGGCGATGGCTATAAGGATCAGCGAAACAATATAAAAGCTTCCGAGCAGCATCGTCGCAGATATTTTGTTTGATGCGTCAACTTCCCAACAACAATTTCTCGCTAATTCAAACAACAAAAGTCGACTCATTGCTATGCTTTCTGAAAAGTTTAAGGCTGCTAACATCCTAGTGAGGCACGCCAAAAATGATGCTGACGTTTTGATTATCGAAACGGCCATAGATTGTGCTGAGAAACGCACGAGTATTGTTGTAGGAGAAGATGTTGACTTTATAGCAATACTTATAGCACGGACTCCTGGAGACAAAAAGATTTACTTTCAAAAACCAGGTAGGCGTGTTTTATTGCAAAATCCATCCATAGTACAGTACGATTTTACATACATTACAAATAAAACATCGCCAGTAGCTCTACAGCCGATAAGAACTAAAGTAGAATAGAGGTTCGACGCTCGAATAAACGTCAGCTTCTTTACGGCTGTAGAGCTACTAGCGATGTTATATTTGTAATGCATGTAGAATCGTACTTTATTATAGATGGCTTTTGTAATAAAACACGCCTATTGTACTCAGAGTGTAGCCACTTACCCAAAATGTCCACATCTTTTTTGCATGCATTTACTGGTTGAGATTCAACTTCTGCTCTCTACAACAAAGGCAAATTAAAGTTCTTCAAGCTTTTCGAAAAGAGTGACGGTCTCTTAAAATATGCCGAAGTTTTTTCCAGAGGCAATTGCCCTCGCAATATTATTTATGAAAACGGTATATTTCTACTTCTAGCATTTTACAAAGCACCTTTAAAAGAAGATAATATCATTGCACTAAGATATTCCACATGTCCGATTGACCAGGCTCAACAAGGATGTGCAGTTATCTTCCCTTCCTCATACATCTACTGCTACTCAACAACACCTTTATAGAGTTTGATATCAAGTTCAAACTTGACTGGGAAGATATAGTACTAATCCTGAGAGCTGGGGATTGGTATCGAGAAATAATGTTTTAGAGCCTATTACCACTCTGCTGCAACCAGCACCTGATGAACTTCTTACAATAATATTTTGTAATAATTGTATAGTAAAGGTTGCGGTTCTAATTGTAGTTGTCGAAAAGTGGGGTTAAAATGTTCAATATTTTGGTGGCAATGTCATGGACAGAAATGTACAAACTCAATTCAAATTGATCCGTATGAAGAAGGCATTAATGATGGTTTGCTTACCACGCCATAACAAAACAATCAGACTTTCAAACATTGATAAGTATCTAATGTTGACTAAATTTAATTAGCAAAACACAGTGAAATAGGCCTCCTGGGGATACCAGATTAAAAAAAACGCACCTGGGCACTTGACATCTATGGTGGTGCAAAATTATTGCAAAAGTACCTAATTTCAGCCTCGAACTAATTTTTTCCTTGTAAAAAGCTAATATTCCTGGACTATCAGTTAATTTTGTATTAAGCATGTCTTGCAGAGCATTTGTGGTTATGGATGTATCCACTAACAAATATAACAACTACCATAGCGTTTCTATAATATTTTGCAAACTAGGTGTACATCATGCAGTTTGTCTCGATGATCCCATAATTTATTAACTTTCTTGCTTTGTTTTGCGTACTTAACTGTTAACATAATTTAAGCCCATAGGAAATTTTCAACCACACAATAACCTCATCTTCTCTCTCTGAGGGAGAGAGAAAGTTTGAAAACTGAATGCTGAAATATTTAAAAGAATGTTTGTTTTAATGCTAGTAGATGATCCCGGGTTTAAAGTGTTTAACTTGAATATTAGAAACAAAAATGTCCTTACTTCGAAAAAAATCCGACTGGTGAAGAGCTTCATTTTTTTGTCCTAAGCATTTCCTGAAAAGTACCCTACTTTTGGGGTGGAGCTAAAATGCACTTTTTCTAAATTGCTCGAAAACTATTGGTTCCTTTGAAAAAAGTTGTGGGTTCACATTGTAGCTCATGAAATTTTACACAACAAAAAGATTACAACAGTTTTTCTGGTACAATTGATAGATTTGGAGAAAAACGGTCGAAACTTTTTGTACAGTACATTTAGTCATAAAAATGTAATATGGGAGGATATTTATTGTTTTTTTATATTTATATTAAGCGCGTGCAAAAGGGGTTGTGACTACCCTTAAGATGATATACACAGCACGAGCGATTAGGTAGATTGGAGGGGATTTAAAAGGAGATACCGATGCACATTGGTTTTGAACGTCTGTAGATCACAATGGGAGGGGAAAATTGAGCTGGGTAGAGCATTCCACATTCGAGTAGTGCGACTAAAGAAAGAATCTCTGTACTTAACAGTACGTCCGAAATTGGGCTCAAGGGTAAACTGATGGGCATTCCTAAAAGCGCGAGTATTACGGTTGAATTGTTTAAGGGGAGGAATGCAACTGGCTATTTCACTAGAGCATTGTTTATGGAAATAACGGTAAAATAACGAAAGACATGAAACATTTCGACGGTGCTCAAGAGATGAGAATGTTTCCGTTATAGTTCTTTCACCTATCATTTTAAGAGCTCTCTTTTCAATTCTATCCAATAAACTCAAGTGGGTTATTGGAGCACCTGCCCAAATGTGAGAGTTATACTCAAGTTTTGGACGAATAAAGGCTTTGTAGATCACAGCCAGATCAGAAGGGGAGAAAAATTTCTTGCATCGACGGAGAAAACCTAAACACTTAGCAGCATTTTTAGCGATGTCGAATATGTGGTCGTTCCATAAAAGGTGGTCTGTGACACACATACCGAGGACTGAAAGCTTTTCGGTTTCCTCAATGCAAGTGCCACTCATGGATAGTGGCATGGGGGGTGGGTTTTGTTTTAACGACAGTAGACAGCATTGCGTTTTTGAAGCATTAAATTCTACACGATTTTGTATTCCCCATTGGACAATGCTGTCGAGATCAGAATTTAATGAGCTTATCATACGCTGCCGTTCAAGTTCCACATCCGAAGGACATGGATGTGAATCTAAGAACGAATATGAAAAGCTGAGGGTACTGTCGTCAGCGAAACAATTCAATGGATTAGAAGTTTCAGATAAAAGATCGTTTATGAATATAAGAAAGAGAGTCGGAGACAGAACGGAGCCCTGGGGCACACCAGCATTTATTTTGTGAATTTTAGACTTGAAACCATCCAATACAACTTGTATTGAACGGTCCAAAAGGTAATTTCTAATCCAACGAAGAAGAGATTCATCGATACCAAATGCACGCATTTTCGATAAGAGAGCTTGATGCCAAACTCTATCAAATGCTTTAGAAATATCAAGCGCAATAATCTTACTTTCTCCAAAACGATGTAAGGATTTGTGCCACTGTTCGGTGAGATATACCATCAGATCACCAGTGGACCTATTGCTACGAAAGCCGTACTGCCGGTCATTAAGAAGCTTGCATTCTTCGAGATATTTCTTTAGCTGAAAATTAATCAGCGTTTCCATGACCTTGGAAAGAAGGGACGTAAGCGCAATTGGCTGATAGTTGGAGGGGGAAGAAGACACGCCTTTTTTAGGGACAGGCTGGACAAATGCTGTTTTCCATCCACTCGGAAAGAGACCAGTAGAGTAGGACAGATGGAAAAGCTTACGCAGTGGTTTTGCCAGCGGTGAAGAACACCACTTCAGAACAATGGGAGGGATACTATCCGGGCCAGCGGATTTGTGTATATCGAGATCTTTCAGAACTCTGGCAACTGCACGAGTGCGGAAGAAGATTTGTCCCATAGAATCATTTGCGCTCTCAAGTACAGGAGGAGTCATAACACTTTCAGGCAGCGTCGAATAAACAGCAAACTGTGCTGCAAGCAAATTGGCTTTATCTTGCGAGCTGACAAAAGGAGTATCATTGAAGACGAGCGTTGGAACCGAGGACGAGGTGGTGTTTCGTATGTTTTTTACAAATGACCAAACATTTTTACTACCTTTGGGATATTGTAGTATTTTTTGCCGTAACTTTTGATCATGTAAAAATTTGGTTCGTCGAATATGAACGTTACAGGTCTTTCTAGCTTGTTGAGACTTTTTCCGGTTTTCCTCAGTAGGGTTGGCTTTATAACTTCGGAAGCTTACTTCTCTAACACTAATAACCTCTTTACAGCTCGAATCAAACCATGAGTTTTCTTTGGGTTTGATAGGTTTCACCCTATTCGGGATAACATTTCTCTTTCCACAAAGAATTAAGTTCCTGAAGAAAACATTGAGACCGTCCCAGTTGGCTTTCTCATACTGCCAAACGGTTCTCTTGGGAGTTTTTTCTTTAACTGTGTTTTGGTGGCACGAGAAATTCGCAGATATGACACAATGGTCTGATGTGCCTAGAGGCGATAATACACTTATAGTGTATTTATCAGGGTCAGAGGTAAGAAACAAATCTAGAGTGTTGGCGGATTGACCTGCAACGTCAGGAATCCGAGTAGGCTCGTCGACCAGCTGAGTTAGGTTGTTTATCTCAGCAAAAATCTCGACATACCTTCCTTCGGGTGTTGTCTGACCCGAATAGCGTAGCCACGAAGAATTATGTACATTGAAATCGCCGGTAACAACGATTTCACTGTGCGGAAAATGGGAAATAATTCTCTGGATGGAGTCGGATAGTGCACCGAATTCGTTGGAAGTCGAATTACGTATTTTTGGATGGGGAAATTTTGTTTGGGGTTATGTTTGGAAAAATATTTTCTATCAATGAAACAAGTTTTAAGAGTGGTACCGAAACGGAAATGCCTCCATTTTGAAAAATTCGATTTTTCTTATTTTGTTTAATTACTCATGAGAATTTTATTTTTTAACAAAATGATTTCACAACAACTTGTAGACAGTATGTACCTACAAAGTGACATATGAAAGACCTCTGTACGGCAATCCATTATTAAGTTCTGGCAATGAGACTGAAGAGGAGACTTTACGACTACCAACTTGCCTGCCAACAATAAGGAGTGAATTTACGTACCGGGTGTTTCGTACATCCCTATAGGGCTGATTTTCCTCCTTCATCGAGGATTGAATTCTAGTGCTTATAGTGCAATAACTGTGTTTACTCTATTTCTACACACACAATAGTGCAAATCAATAACAGATATCTAACTATACTCTATCACTTTGCTACTCGTAAAAGCGTACAAAATTGCTAGTATTTCTTTATCATCCTTTTTGCGTTGAAAACAGATTGCTCTTGAACGGTCGCAGGACATTCGTTTGTGATGTTTTGGTGACGACGACGAAGCGGCAATGGAGTAGTGGTGGGTGGTGCATTAAGTCGGGTGGATATGGTTGAAACAGTTTGCTGCCGTTGAAATAGGCGGTTAGGAATTTTTGGGAAATATTTGCTCGTTTGAATTGTTGATTGGCAGTACATAAATCGTTTTTGCCGCAATTCGAGCAGAACATGCTATGAGTGGGAAAATCTCTCTTTGAAATCCCATATATGTAGCTAATACTAATCAGATGAATTTTATTTTTGATATGGATTTCTGGATGCTGATTTTCAGTTCTCTTATATTCGATTACAATTGGGATTGGAAAATATTTTTTAAGTAAATTTTCTGATTCATTTAAAATGCGGTATAAAATACTATAGTTATATTTATGCTATTCAAGACGGCACATGAAATTTTCCAGCTTCCGACGGAATTTATTCATGGATGGCTTACAGACTTATAAATGGACTAAAATGTATGTGTGTTCAACAAATTTGTGGCGCATTTTTTTGTTTTTTTTTTTTTTTAGATATGGAAATGAATTTAAGATGTATGCTTATAAAGTGGACGTAATTCACTGCCAAAAATTTTTTTACACGGAAAACACAAATAAAATTCTTTATAATAATTAGTTTTGTTATTGTTTTGCGTATAAAATGTTTGCTATACACTCTCTATCAAAAAAAAACGGCTATAACAAAGTCCGATGTAACAAAGGCCGGTTCACCGGCCATAAGATATCAAAAATTTTCTTCAGTTAATTTGACTAGGCTGAACAAAATTTATTTTCAGAACACCCTTCATCACATTTATAAATTGATCTAAATTAAATAGCGACAAAATATTATTGAACGAGCGAATCCAAAAAAAGTGGTTTCAAATTTTTGACAGAAAAGTTCTGGAATTACGTTGAGAATTTTAAAATTGCTGAGATCTCAGAAACCTGAACTCGTTAAACTCGCATTCTAAAATATATTTGACAAACAAGGTTTGATTGACTCAAATTTCGAAATGTGAACGCTCCATCAAACGGATTGTCAAACACGTTTGATAACCATCAAAATATTTTGATATTTTGCTGGTTTGACAAACCAGAAGAAAATTTCATTCTAAAAAAGTTTTTAACCTGTGCGCCTTAAAGGAAAAGGAAACAAGATAAGAAAAAAAAGGTATGTAGCTGTAAGCGAAAATTTCGATTTTTGGAGAGATTTTTTTATAAATATATGGAAATCTGCATGGCAGATTAAAAGCGAAGAATATAAAACCAAAAACACACAAAGCATATCTAATTCTTTTGGACAAATTCTAAGAAATAGAGCCAAATGCAAATATGGACTGATTTAAAAAGAAAATTAATTCAATTCGAACACAGTTTTTGAAAAATCTTAAGAGAAATGATAGACTGAGAGCCCACAGAAATGTTTGGATGAGAACGATAGCAAAAATTCCTTTTGTTTTAAGATAGGTCCATACTATTCATATGCAAAACTGAAAGTCTGGCATGTCGGGGTTGGGGACTTTGTACATAATGCTGCATTGAAAAGCCCAGGTACCAAGGGTAGGAACTTCAAAATGTTATTTAATTAAAGAGCTGAGCGCCCTAGATATACATATGGGGTTCAAGACCTTTTGTCTGGGTCCAAATGTCTACAAGACGCACTCAAAGTTTGAAGCTTTAAGTGCGTCTTGCAGCCATTTGGCTCTTCGGAAAATATTTTGGACTCTATCGGCATGTCCAGGGCACTCAGCTCTTTTATTAAATATAGCTTTGAAGTTCCTACACTGAATTTGTTATGAAATGCATTTTAAATGCAGTATTGCACACAAAGGCCCCAACCCCGACATGCCAGACTTTCATATTTGCATATGAATAGTATGGACCTATCTTAAAACAAAAGGAATTTTTGCAATCGTTCGCTGTGGGCTCTTAGTCTATGCATGTTTGACACATTTGAATGCAAATGGCTTCAATCCATCAAATATACATTAAAACATATTTTTGTCAAATATATTTGAGAATATGAAACCCCCTAAATAAAATAAATGTAAAATTGGCATTTTTAATTTCTTAGCGCGACTAATGGGACATTAAATCAAATTACGGAACATTATTTCCTAGCAGGACGCTTGGGGGCAGAAGTCAATATGCGTGACTATACCGTACATCGCGGGATGTCTGGCATCCCTACCTATACATATCAATTTACTTTTTTTGCAGCTTAGAAAGCTATGTAGTAAGTAAACTTTTTGTGGGCTTATTAAGAGAACCGATGAGTAATATTATATTTAAAACAACCTTTCTTAATCAATTCTGTAAAATTCTAACTATTATTTTAAGAAAATCTGAAAAAACATGTCCAGGTCGCTTATAAACCCAAAACCATTGCATTTTTTCGTACTAGATGAGCGTCAACAAAAATTTTAATATCTCCTCTAGGACATGAAACCAATATATAATGAACTATTTCACATTCATAGAGAGGTAAAAATCAAAAATTAGTAATCAACGTGGAGAAAATAAAAATTAAATTCTTACAATAGTAAACTAGGGCGTATACGTAATTTTCTTATTTCATTGAATTTTAAAAACTTTTTTCCAAATAAGTAATTATATTCTTAAATATTGACTACAAGAGAAAACGTTCCCTATTTTTATTTCATTCTGTATTTAAAAAGCAAGATCGTTTTTAAAACATTTTTGAATACAGAATTTTGAAACACTGAATTTTGAAAAATAGAATTTTTAAACACAGAATTGTATTAACCTGTGTATAAAGAATTTGGCTCATACACCATGCAGAATTTTTTGTTTTTAATTTCAAAAAATCGAATTTTCGAAAATTTCGATAGGCAATATTATTTATACTTTTTAGAAACTGTATAAAAAAAGAATCAGTCTTAGCTAGAAAATATTAAAAATGGTTCTTACAATGTTAAGAAAAATAGTTTTTTCTCAAAAAAATATTCCAATAATTAAAACACGCACAAAACTTATTGTTGGAGCCGTTTTCGAGAAATAAGATTTTAACGGGTTTTCAAAAGTTGTATAGTGTATTGGGATCTAGGAACATGATTTTTGTCATTTCTTCTAGAAAATGTTGAAAACTCAATTTGTATTAGATTCAACAAAATTGACCTGGCGTTTTTTTAAAATATTGAGTTTTGAGAAATTTTTTTTTTTTTTTTATTTAAAAAACTGTTTCTTTTTTTTATTTTGCCTTATAATACTATTTGTACCTACAGTTCAAGAAAAAAAAAATTAACCGAACCGTTTTCCAAAAAAATCAAAAACCAAAAAATGTAATCTACTTACAAAATAAAGTGTGAGTTGTCCAAAAAACGCTATTTACAAAGTTTAAAAAAAAAATCCGTTAAGACCTTAGCCGCGAATACAGAAAAACTAACATTATTGCGAGACTTCCTTTATTTTGTTATCTTTGGTATCAACGTAATAGCAAGTTTTATCACAATATGGTATTTAAAAAAATAATTAAAATTTCATTATAGAAAAATACACTCCAGGCAAAAAAACAGATATTCGAGAAAGTTGTTTGTGTTTTTTCCAAACAAAATTTGGCTTTCCGTTTTTTTTTTTTAAATCATATTCATTGTTTTTCTGTCGATCTTAAAAGTCCACTTAAGAAATCATAATTTTATTTAAATAATCTACATATATTATCATAAATTAAATCGACACTTAAATGCCTAAAACTAAATTTCAAAATGAAAGTGAAATAAAAATTACACAAAAACTGTATGAAAATTCGACAAAAATGAAGCTAAAAACAAATAAGAATACAGCAATATAAAATTAAATGAACTGCTTGGGAATCTCATAATAATAATAAAAAAAAAACAGCAAAAATAAAATGTAAAAGTTTGTAAATGATATTTTTCTAAACAAACCGTCCAATTGCAATTGGAAATGTTAAACAAAAAAAAACACACACACGATTTTATTTCATTCGATTGAGTTGGATTTCTTCTTACCTCCTCCATCATCTCCCATAATTGTTTTTTTTTTATTTTTAAAATCTTTGGGATTATAATGTTTTAAGGCTTACATTTTTTTTTGATGTCGAGTAGTACATAGGAACATTAGATTCTTCAACCAAAAGCAATTTTAATATTTTTAATTCCAAATTACGTGCACGATAGGGTAGAGGTGGCACGGTTCGACACCTTAATTTAAGAGTTGCATTATAGAATTAATTTTTTTTTTTAATTAAAATGCCTTATTTTGAACTATCATTATTGCAATTTACTGGCTGAGATTGAGATATTTTTCAAATTTTTTTGAAAAAAAAAAGAAAAAAGTAGTTAAGTGTCGAAGATGCTATAACACGCGGCAGCTCTGACAGACTGCTGAAATAATTGACGTGTATTTAACATAAAACCTACTTTCACCATTTGTTTTTAATTTAAAAAGGTCACCACGACAAGGTGCCATATGTGTCGGAGGGTGCCAACTCTACCCTATATACTCGTATATTGAAATTTATATCAAAATCAAAACCACAACAAAAAAATCTCAATTTCAAAACAGATTTTGTTTTGTTCCCAATTATTTTCTCGGCTGAGAGTTTTCCACTCGTGTTGTCCTCGCATATCGTCGTCGCCACACCGTCGTCGTCGTATTTGTTCCAGCGTCCAGCGAAAATATATATTTTATCGCTAGTCAGTCGCTGTTCGGTTTGTATTTCCAATTGATCATTCGACTGTGTATATATTTTGTTAGCAAAGCTGATTTTTGAAATTTTCCAAATATTGAAATTATTATTATTCTTGCGAAAAGGCACCGCTATTTTGAATTAAATTTTTTGACAATGAGTTAAAAAACACTTCATCACAAAAGGAATTTAGAAAATTCGGAAATTATTCAATTTTATTTTAAAAAAGCCTGTGATTCTTCTGTTAACGATTCTTTTGGCTTTTTTTGATTTATTTATTTAGCCATCAATGTACAAAGTGGTTGTTATTAGTTTTGTGTGTTTTTTTATTTGCTTTTAAAAGATATCGCGTGAAAAATTATCTGCTGAGTGATTTTTTAATAATTTATTGTGAAACACAAAATTTTACAAACAAATATCTTGCAGTTTTTTTTGTGTGGTTGCCAGTTTTAAGCAGTAAGGTCAAAGGTTAAAAATTCATTCAGAAAAAAACATCAATTGAATATAATCCATCCTCAGTTTTGGAAAATAAAACAAATTGTTACTGGAGTAAGTAGTTCCAATTATTTATAATTGTATTTATTTTTGTCTTAGGCCATTCTGTTTCTATATTTTTGATGGATTACTAATTTATTCTGATAGGTAGGATTTTTTATTTTGATGAGTTCTTATGTTTAATTTAACATACTTAAATAAAAATTATTTTTGATGTTTACTTGTGGGATTTGGTTTAATAGATTGCACAGATCGTTGTTATAGATGCAGTGTAGGTGGCTGATTGTATTTGTGTCTTATGAGTAGGTACAGACTAGTCCTGTCTTATATGATTTATTTAATATATTTGTATACTAGCTGACTCAACAGACATATGTAGGTAGGAAGTCTTTTCCAAATAACAATAAGTTCGTTTTTGTCATATTAATTTTTGTAAAACAAATGTGAAAACATATTAAAATGACAAGGATCCTTTCTTCAATCAAATAGAACACACGTTCATCGGATGTACGGCCGTTTTTATGTAATGCGCTTTCTTGATTATTTGTAAAGAAAATAGAAAAATTGACCGGAGTGCATTTTATTGGTAATTAATTGTTTAACTTACGTGACATTAAACCAAAATAGCTTGCTCAAACAAAAATGTATCAAATTTTGTTAAAATAAAATAAACAAAAAACAGTGCGTATACGCCCGAGTGTACGTTGTCCATCTTATAGAGAATACAAATACGCCATCTTTAGGTCATAATTTTGTAGTTTTTTTTTTGTTGCTCTAGGGTCGATCATTTATTATTGAACTTCCTTGACACAGAATCATAACAAAACATGTATTCTGTGTAGGTACATATTTATAAATCATTTTGAATTTTTGATCTGTATACAAAGCAGTGGCGATTCCTGGTCCTTAGTATTGGTTTAGCTACGTGGTCTAGGGAAGGTTACAAACAAAATCATATTTTTTTTTTTAATTTTATTGATAACGACAATTAATAAAAAAACATTAATAAAATAATATAAAATAAAAGTTTAAAAATTGGTCGATACATAAATTCGCTTCGTCGTTGGACGGAAACAAAATTATCGATGACTTTATCATAAAAATCGTCACTTTCTATAACAATTATATAAATATAAATATCTACATCCTTTATTTTATATGATTTTGTGCTGCAAAAAATCTTAAATTTAACCTTACCTACCCACATTAATATATGAAGGTATGTATGTACCAGGTACCTATCTATTAAACAAATTAGTTCACGTTCAAAGCTATGTAAGCAAATTTCATGTTAACGGTCAGCCAAAAATAGCTAGTTACTTCTGGCGACTTTATGCCAAAAGAAATTTACGATTATTTCACTATGATCTATTTTATTATAATAATATTATTTCTAGGTTCTAGCATAGGTATATGAATTTACTTCCATCTCACTTCTCAAAAAAAAAAAAAATAAAAACAATGTCGCACTCTCATATTTTAAAGCACCACAATCCACAAATTTATTTACTCACAGTTAAAATCCACTCAAATACAAAATAATTAATTAATTTCGCACTTTTAGGATTCAATACGAATCAACTGTTTATGTTTATTTCGCAAATAGCCCAGTCAATTCGACAATAAATTCGCAAAGCGCGATATAGTTCTGCATTTCTGATATGTTGTAAGGGCATGTTAGAGTTGTCTGTATCTAAGTTTGTAGCTCGAAAAAACTGTGCTCGCAGCAGGAAAAATGCAACAGTGACAAAAAACGCTAAAATCAGCCCATTTTTTGCGACATTTTCCTTTATAACTTTGAAAATATGCAACTAAAGAAAAAACCGTCAATTATAAACTTGTTTGTTATAAAATTTTCTACAAGACCACATCAGTTTTAAATTCATGCATGTTATATTTGTGTTGCTATCTTATCATGAATTAAAAATAAATCTGAAAAACAAAGTTATTTTGAAGCAATCAAAAAATAGGTCAAAAATTGTCCAATTCTATTTAAAATTTGGAATCAAATAGTCTAGCTCTAGAGTATTACAAGAAGAAATGCAACACGCAATGTTTGCATCATTGTTGTGGTCAGAGTAGGACACTTAAGTTGGCACTGATTTTTGTACACGTACTTGGAACCCTTAACTATCATAAAGTATAGTTATAATATTTATAACTTTTTTTAAGCAACTTTGGTAGCGAATTTCAAAGTTTCGAAAATATTCACGAAATTTCATATTTAAAATAAGAAGATGAAGAAATTTAAATATTCAAATATTGAAATTACTTCTGTTTTAAGTGGAGTGAATGAATAAATTTCAATTAAAAAGTACAAGTGACCTCAACTCCAGAAATAATTGTGTTTCGCCCAAGGTATAACAGTGGGCTCTTCAGTCAGTCTGTTATACCCTAGAATAATAAAATTCGCAGTATCTTTTTGCTGTGATTTTTATAAGAGTCGGTAAACATCGACCAAAATTTGTGTCTTAGTAGGGTATAACAGACTGACTGAAGAGCCCACTGTTATACCTTGGGCGAAACACAATTATTTCTGGAGTTGAGGTCACTTGTACTTGTTAATTGAATTACATATTTAAATACCAAGTGTACAGTTTTCGGAAGTTTTAAAATCGATACCAAAGTTGCAAAAAAAAGATATATATATCATAACTGTATTTAATCACAGTTAAGGGTTCCAAGTACGTGAAAAAAAAATCAGTGCCAACTTAAGTGTCCTACTTTGACCATAGCAGTGATGCACATTACTTGTTTCACTTAGTTAACATCATGTTTTTTGCCAAAACTATTTGACCAATACTAATAATAATAATACTCTAGACTCTTTGATCACAAATATTTAGCAGAATTGGACAATTTTGGACCTATTTTTTGATTGCTTCCAAATTACTTAGTTTTTCAGAATTTTTTTTTAAATTCATGTTAAGATAGCAAGACAAATAAAACATGCATGAATTTAAAACTTATGAGGTCTTGTATAAAATTTTATAACAAACAAGTTTAAAAATGGACGGTTTTTTCCTAAGTTGCATATTTCCAAAGTTATAAAGGAAAATGTCGGAAAAAATGGGATGAATTTAGCGTTTTTTTCACTCTTGCATTTTTCCTGCAGCTACTAACTACTCTAACATGCCCCAACAACATGTCAAAAATACAGAACTACATCGCGCTTTGCCAACTGATCGCTTTACACTAATAATAAAACCATAACACGCATTCAATCTTCCTACCGCATTTTCCTAGAAACATAATACGGAAGTAAAAAAAGAGATGACAAAAAACGAACCCAAAATGTAAGTAGGTACCTGGAGCTGCTTGCATACCTGAAGAATCGTGCTTTATCGCATCATACTTACGCTAACGCTTTCATTTATTTAGCTGGGCTTTGCTTAGGACATGTGTAGTAAAACGCTCTTGTATTATAGATTGTATTGTGTTTGTGATTGTATTTGTATTTTGAATAGATATTATTAAAAATTGTATGTAGTTTGGTAGCGCGGATGTTGTAAGCTTTCAAGGGAGACTTGTTGTATGAGAATTTTGTGTTGTGTACTGTGTTAGAACAATGTGGGTAGGTATCTATTTTTTTTTATTATTATATCAATGCTCTTTGTAGGGAATTTGGTTTTGGTATCACATATTGTAACGCTGAGGCAGATAGGAAGATGGGAGTTTTGTGCTGTGTGAAGGAAAATATGATTTGAAAAAAGGTAGGTAGGTGGGTAGGTTTTTTGTATTTATGGTATTGATTATTGCAATTAATCATTATCATTATTTCAACATTACATTATATAATTTATTCATTTAAATTCTTGGTTTAGCGGCGATAAACCTGCTTACTGAGAGGAATCGCCACTGATACAAAGGAACCTATCCGGTTCAGCTTTTGTAACATAATGTATGGGATTAAGTCAACATAATGTTTTTAAAACGTCTCATTCTGCTCCATTATATATTTTTTTAATAGCTCGACTACAACACCATCTACATATTTTGTCCAGATTCGTTTATTTTATTTTTGTGACGCAAAATTAATTTATGTTATGGTTATGAATATTCTTCAATTTTGTTCTATAAATAAATAAATATTGAATTTGTTAAAAACATCATTTGAGTGGCAGATCCAATCTAATCTTAACTTAAGTCACTCCTGAGAGTAACAAAAATAAAAAGGAATCATCAAAATCAGTCGAGTTTCCGACGGTGATTGTTTTTTTTTTTTATAATCTTCCGGTGATTATTAAAGTGGACAAAGAGTGATGTAGTAGCCCGTAGCGTAATGGTTAGTGCTTTCCGCTGTCACACTGGAGGTCTGGCTTTGCTTTCCAGCCTCGTCCACCTAAAAACTAAAAAAGTTTTTTTTTTTCAGGGCTACTGCCTCCTGCGAGGAATTAAAAATCCTCCAAGAGTATCACTTGTCACGAATAAGTGCTTCTCGTATAGCCGTTTGGATTCGGCATAAAACTGTAGGTCCCTTCCATTCCTGTCGACAGGCGCAGACAGGAATGGTTGCCAGTTGTTAGTCACTAGGCCCTGGTTCTTCACGAGCCGTTGTGCCACTTAATTTAATTTATTTTTTAACAGTGATGTTATTGCTGGAAGTAACTAACATGTTTTCGAGTACAATGTGTTCTTTGCCTGCATGGGACATCCAAACAAAATGGGAAAAAAGCTCTTTTGCTTATTTGAGGTTCATATTAAAAAAAAAAAAAAACAAATCAGAATTAATGAATAACCCTTCTTAATTTCCTTTGTATTTCACTATTCTGTTTTGGAACTGGCATAACACACCTAATCAAAAACAGATCGGTTCTTCCCGGCATTAAAAAAGGCCTGTGTTTGAATTAGTTGAGAATCTAGTAGCGTCACACAAAGAGTTTCTCATGCCATTACGAGTTTCATGGTTAATGTCAATAAAACTGTTATTTTCATGCTTAGGCCGTATGCACATTGCGTTAAAATTTTGGTAAAGTTTTCTATCACGGTTAAATTTTGACGTTTGTTTTAAAAAGGGATCAAATTTAATTGTTTGCTGTGCGAATTGGATTAAAATGGGTTAAATAAGACATTTTTTGACACTACTTTGATTAAAATTCCCTCAAGATAAAACAAGAAGTAACCCGTAGCGTAATGGTTAGTGCGTACGACTGTCACGCTGGAGGTCTGGGATCGCTTCCCAGCCTCGTCCACCTAAAAACTAAAAAAAAAAACTTTTTTCAAGGCTACTGCTCCTTGCGAGGAAATGACAAATCCTCCAAGAATATCTCTTGTCACGAATATGTGCTTCTCGTCTAGCCGTTCGGATTCGGCATAAAATTGTAGGTCCCTTCCATTCCTGTCGATAGGCGCACACAGGAATGGTTGCCAGTTGTTAGTCACTAGGCCCTGGTTCTTCATGAGCCGTTGTGCCACCCGATTTATTTTTTTTATTTTTCAAGATAAAACAAAATTACCCTCAAAAATTGGTTTTTCCTATGTTCAATTAATTATTTTTTTTTAACAAAATCCAGCTGAAAAAATATTAAGTTAAATTGGCTATTATGAAAATGTAAGAAATTCTCAATTTCACATTTTTTTTTTTTGATTATTATCGATAATTTTCCACTTCATTATGATCAAAAATACCATTGTGATAATTTGTTAATTCAGTCTTCAAACACCAATGCATAGTTCACAGCTGTCAACAAAATAGAAACAAAAATTAAAAAATTAACAATTTTTTTTTTTTTTCAAGTTTTGTTTATTCACTTAGATCTATTACAATAATTGTTAGTTATAGCCTAAATAAACTTAAAAACTATTACATATTTGTTTGATATAAGTAAATGACCTTTACGGTTCGCATTTCATGATTTTAGTATTATTTGTTTTTGTAATGTTATTTCATAATTTTTCTATCCTAATTTATGTGTTTATAGGGAAAAGTGAAATAAAACCTATAGGACAGCCGTATTTACATTTTTTAATTTTAATTAAAACTTAAACTTAAACCTAACTTAATCTAGTACCAGGCCCCGTCATGTGATCGCTGGTCCGCCGACGTGCCGGGAGGAATAGACGAATGCCCACCCCTGCCATCGTCAGATCATAGATCACATGTCGGGGCCTAGTTTTGCCTAACCTAAGTTCTGGCTTCAGCCGAGTCTAGCCACCAAGATTTGATTCTATTAAATCGATCAGAGTTATTTCTGTCTCTTTCAGGTATGCTAATGCAGTATCTTAGATAATTATCCCCACCCCCCGAATCAAAAGGCTCATAAAGGATTCTTTTTTCTGTTGCTCTCCTTGCAGCATGGTATATTATTGGTACATTCGTTGAAGCCGATAAATAGCCCTATGCATCCAGAAACAAGAATGCCTCAGGTGGGATGTATCCAGTTTCCAATGTATTTCTGAAATACAGAGGGTTCGGGTAAAATAATCCCGAAATAAGCTCGTTTTCCATGTAGCCCGCCGATCGTGCAAAGTGATTCCTGCTAAGATTTAGTATGACGTTGTCAATTCTGGACACTCCAGAAGCATCCAATAATTTCTTGTTAAAAACTTAATGGCGAAAGGCGGAATGTGCACTTCTATACATCCGCTTTCAAAAATAATTTCAAATGTAAACTTCTCTCTTGAGAAACATCAAAATTTTAACCACTAGTGTCATATTTTAGCCTGCTCCGCACCTAGTTAAATTTTAACACATTTTATTCACCACCATAGAGTCAAAATTTAACCAAACGTCGAGTTTTAATACACATTTAAACGCAATTCGAACACGGGCATAGACTAGAATATCCGAAACCAGTGCAAAAAAGCCATCGAAAAAATAAAACAAAACTCACACAACATTATTTTTTGTTAACCTTTAAACTATCATAGAAATTTAAAGAATAAGTTTTTATTGATAAAATACATAACAAAGCATAACATAAATAAATTAAACACAAACATACATTATGTAAGTTAGAGCTTTCGGTACCATCAGGGCTTCAAGCAGCAAAAATAAACTAAAGGATTTATTTACTCATATCATTTCATAACCTACATTAATAAATTTGCTTGTACCTATAGCTTAAACCAAAATTAACCAACTAAAATTAAAACACTTTAATAACTGAAAAACAATTTAATTAGCGGCTTTCAACAAAGACCACAAGTCACCACCACCCACACAAAATATATTTGTCTGCCACTGGATTACCCCGATCATAATAAATACTCAGTTCGCCTTCGATGTCGTCGCCACTCATAAAAACATTTTAATTATTGCATTTTGTGTCACGTGTCGTCAAATTTTGAACACAAACAATCAGTTTAGTCCAATTTCATCCAATGTGGAAGCACTCATTATAAATTCCGAATGTCACGGTGACATCTTGTTTTGTCTCATCTCAAAAACCACTAATTCCAATAAAACTGTCTAACAATAATATTTTCTTAAATTCATTTTTAAACGCAATTTTCTAAAATATATTTTTAGAAGACAAAAATTCATAATATGCGGAACAATAAATATTTTGCCTCAGGTGTAGGTATAACAATCTTCCCGTGTTGCATGTTGCTCTTAAAATATATGATTGAGATCGAGAATACCAATTTACGAGAAAGTAAGTTCGAGGTTTTCAAATGAGTTTTTTTTTTAAATTCAAAATATCGAAGTATCACTGGAAAATCCACCACTATAGAGAGGTTGAAAACGCATTGCGCTCTAAATTTTCTCGCCCCCAAGAGAATCACACGGAGATAGGCAATAAAAAAGCACAGTCAGTACCTTCGGGTTTCGTATGAGAATATTGTTTGACAGGTACTGTCAGAAACGTTCGGTTGATCGCACGTCAAGCACGAAAATCACTATAGCGGTTGAATTTTGAAAACAAAATTGAGAAAACGTCAATTAAAAAATCGGAACTGCGAAACGGTCGGGCGCGGGCTTTAACAGGAGTCTATTAAATATACAAATATTTTATTATTATAAAAAGTTGTTGTTTTTGGTGTTTTTGCGGGTTTTAACAAGTTAAAAAAAATTAAAAAATGGATGACTCAATTCAAGATATCACAGATTTTCGTAAGTTCTCCATGAAAAACGGAATATTTGTTTCCCACAAGCATAACATTAAAAATCTCATATTGTCTTATGATGAAACTAAATTTTACTCTCGAAAACTACAAATTAACACTGCAAATGATATTTTGTTTATTTTTTTCTTGACGCGTTTTTTTAATTCTCTGTTTATGTTCTATTTTGTGTTTGTGTATTGCATAGCGGCACAGTAGTGGGTTAAATAGAAACCATTATTTATACAAAACGGAACAATATTTTCCTTCTTTATGGGTGATTTGTGTTAATTTGTTTGGAGAAGATTTATTTCTGAAAATTAATGACTATTTTTAGTAACAGTGCGCCGTGGATGAGTGGTGAAAATAGAAATAATGAAAATTGAGTGCAAGATTTAATTATAATTCTTATAAGCTCTCAGACTACTTTGTTTACCTTATAACTTTGATAATTTGTGTGGTTTTGCCAGTCATGGCTTACAGCTCAAACCGTTGATTTTTTGAAGAAAATTTTGTCAACAAACACATTGAAAGATTTATCAGTTCCAATAATCATGGATTAAAGATAATTAGCTGTGAGCAAACTGGCCCTTAGTGTGCCTTCTAATGTGTGATTTGTTTATGGGAATTTTGTGTGGCCTAATTTTTTCAGCATTAAAAACATATGAAACGAATGTTGCTTTTAATGGCAAGGCAAAATAAAGTTAACAGAAAGTTGCTGGGAAACATTCTGACAGCTAGATGTTTTAACCCCACTCACAACCGGCTATTTAACTCAGGGATGTGACCCGGAATTAAATTAAACGTTAAGTTCCGGGCCGGACCGAAACCGAACTCATTTGTTAGAGTCGACCCGAAACTAAATTTATTTTAAGAGTTTAGTTCCCGACCGACCTGAAAGCTGAAACTAAACTCTTACAAATGAGTTTAGTTTCGGGACGGCTCGAAACTAAACTAATTTTTAGAATTTAGTTTCGGTCCGGCACGAAATTGTTAGAGTTTAGTTTCGAGACGGACCGAGTTTCGGGTCTTGTTTTGTACCGAGTTTCTGGTCAATTTTCATTTTGACATAGAATTATGAAAGGAAAAATAAAAAAATAAATTTAGAATTTGGGTGGTTCATGTTTTGCACATGGTTAAAAAAAATGTTTTTTGATCGGTTTCAATGAAATTGATGATGATAGCAATTATGATAGACATATATGAGCGATTTCAATAAAATTGAGACAGGTTGCAGTTATGGAAGAACTATATTTTCACATCAGTGTGGTTCAAAAAAATGTTAACTAAGTTGTTTCTTGAACCATTTCAATGGAAAATAGCTTGCAATTAAAATAACATTAAAAAGAAAATAAAAATCGTACTGGAGGGAGGGTCTTATCGGTAGTATACCCACATTTATCTCTACGAGCTTTCAAAAACTGTACTTGCTGTGCCAACAACTCAAGTCAGTGCTGAACGGTCGGCCGTTTTCACAAGTAAAGCAAATGCTCCCAGTCTTGAGATATAATTTAAGGTCTGATATAATGAATGATATTCTTCTTGTCCAAAATGTAATAAACAATTTAAAAAACAACAAGTAGGACAAGGCAAATAACATACCTAGATCAAAATTAAGGTTGTGAATATTTCTTTAATCTTTTAATCCTGTTATCGATTGTCGGAAAATAATCCCGACCATTTTCTTTTAATTACGCCTCATAGCTATAGCATATCGGCATTAAAGGGTTTATATGATGAAGTGTTTTTTTTTTGAGTAAGTACATATATAATATGTATGTTGATTGTTGATACTGATTTCTTACATAAAGGAAACATTAATTCTTAAAAAGTCCAGATATAACATTTTTTTTCTTCCATAATTTCATCATAACTACAACTTGTATCAATTTCATTGAAATCAGTCACAAAAAAACATTTTTTTGAACCTTCCTTATTTGAAAATATTTTTATTCCGTGTTTGAATCCCCACTTATTTTTTGTTATCTTCAGTTCAACTTTCACTTTAGCGCCACTTAAGTTCCACTTATACCGTATGTGAAACTGTGCCTGACCCCTTATAATTTAAGTCCAAAGTTTGAAGAAAATTGCTTCAGTGGTTTAGGCACCACATCGAAGTCAGGCGGCGCACTTTCGGTTTTCGGAATAATAAAAATGCCAGTCGATGTATCCCTTATTGTACACTTGATTAAGCAAAAAAAAAATGTATGAACCCCCCTGTTTTTTTTTTTTAATAAAAAAAATAACTTTGTATGGAACTTTGAAACGCCCATATCTCCTTTACTATATCGAATATTTTTATGTACATGGGTCAAATCATTCGCCACTTTGGAAAAATGTATGTACCTACCACATTTTTTTTTAGAACTCCCTCCAATCAATAAATCGATAATTAAAGTTCGCAAGCGAAATGCTTTACTGTGAAAATCTTTATATTACCAAACTAGCCTATGATATATAATATTTACCGCAGTCTGTTGGCAGAGTTCCCGCCTATGACTCCAACAGTCGAGAGTTCGAATCCGAAATTATTTAACATTTTTGAACTTTTCCGGAAATTTTTATCTCAACAATCCACTACACCAAAGTATGCCTAGACATTCATTCAAATCTTGAAATTATTGTTAGTTTTCTATAACAAAATGTCATAACGGCCCTATTATTCCGTTATGAGTCTCACAGGTCACAATTTTTTGTGAGTTTGTGTATGTAAAAGGCGCTCACAATTTCGTATTCTGTGGAAGACCTCATAAGAAACCTCACAAGTCACAAGACCAACGTGAGTTGTGATCTGCCAAGAAGAAGAAGAAGAAGATCATAATTTTTAAGTTTTTATGAGGCGAGTTCACCACGAGTTATGAGGTCATTGTGACTTTCGAGGCATCAGTGAAGTTGCCAGAATAATGCCAAATTAATAACTTCGAACAAGAGTACCATAATGTGATTTTTTTTAAAGAGTTTTTATTTTTTATATTATCATTATATATATATATATATATATATATATATATATATATATATATATATATATATATTTATTGAACAAAATAATATTTACAATTTGACTTATAACTAGTTAGATACGATGATATTATATATACATTTATTGGGACATAGGGGGCCTAATCTTATACTTTGTCTTAAATTTAAAGGATTATAAAATATAAAATACATGTCAAAAAATTAAATCTAAAAATCGGCTGACTTTATGGTCCTCGGGGTGTTCCGTCCCGGTTGTCAAGTTGTGGTTTTGGTGGGGGGATGGGTTGGCATTTAGCCGCGGTGATATGCTGACACTGTGTCAGCGTAGAACAAAACTGCTGGCTCGTTGCACGTGACGATGTTGTCAACCAGGATTTCCATCGTACTGAGGTATCTCGGCTCGGAGTGTCGCTGCTGAGTGGCCATCCTTCTCATCAGTTGATTTGGGTGACTGTAAGTGAGTCCCACAAGCTTCTTTGCTTGAAGCAGTAGGCACCTGTCCAGAGGGATGATGCTCGCCTCTGTGTAAAGACGCTCGTTGCTGTGATGTCTCATTCGCTGCCGATCAAAATGTAGTCCGGTACAAATCCTTAGTAACTTTCTTTCGAACATTTGAAGTTCCTTAATGGCCGTCTTTGGGATGGAGAACCAGGCTGGGAAGGAATAGCTGATTACCGGCCGCAGGAGTTGCTTGTACATAAGTATCTTCGTCTTCTGGCTAAGACACTTATGTACAAGCAACTCCTGCGGCCTATAATCAGCTATTCCTTCCCAGCCTGGTTTGATGCCATTAGATTCAGAATTGAAAAATACCCTAAAATCATGTATCATAAGTCCAAATTGTATCAACATAATTTTTTAATTTCCATAAGTCATACCTCCCCCTTTCCCCCTCCAAAAAGCACCCGCGGGATACAGATATTTTTATGGACTCTTTTGATTATTTATTCTTTTGGTTAATCCGATATTCCCACCAAGTTTCAAAAATGTAACAATTTTTTCCGCATGTTTGTCCTATTTTAACTGGTTGCTGAAATAATAATTTAGCCGGATTTGTCTTATTTTTATGAAAAAGCTGGTTTACTTTTTTTTTTACTTTTTAATATCTTAAAAAGTAAAAGTCCTAGAACCATCCGGTTTTCAGTTTTTGACTAAAAATTGATAAGGGCATTGAATTTTGTAAACAAAAATTGTACTTAACTACGTGAAATTTTGCGAAAATTATTAATATTTGAAAAACTATTCATTAAAAGAACTTTATTTAAAAAGGAAGTTAAAGAAAGGACTTCTGCCTTTCATTAAAATATAACAGGGCATTGTACATGTTACCGTTGTCTATTAATAATCTTTTTTATGTTTTAAGTCAAATTTTTAGAAAACTGCCCCTCCCACCTTCAGCCGCCACCAGGGACTGCCAGACTTGCATTTCTTTTATCAGCCTTAATACACCTTTCGACTCATATAATTTTTTTTTGGTTCATTTTCGTACGCCAAATCTGCTGTGGGCTCTTAGACTAATAAGTTTTTAGAAATATCCAATATGATGATGATGATGATGATTCGAAATCATTTTTGGCATTCAAGAATGCAAAAAATAAAAACAAGAATGCCAAAAAAGCATAGTTTTAAAATTTCATAATGCTTTTTTCTTCTCTATAATGCTAGATCTAGCATTAATAATGCCGTTATGGGAACACTGATTAGGACATGAAGTGAAATAACATACAATTAACATATAATTCTTGAGAATCGATTCTTATTAGTCAAGTTTCAATGCAGAATTAATAGCTCGTCACAAGAAACAAATCGGAAAGGGAGGAGTAATAACACCGAATTTTAAAGAAACAAATTTGGAAGTTCTAATTTAAAGCAATTTTTAATATGCAGATATAAAATTAATTTTAAAAAAATTTCATTTCAAAATGATTTTTTTTTAAATCAAACAGAAAATTTTTGGAAAATTTTGATATGCAATATTTTGTACATTATTTAGAAAAAAAAATAATTTTAAGGATATAATCTGCCTGGAGCTTTAGGGTGCTGGTAAATAGATTTGGCAAGCCTGTTTCTAAATACGGCTCAAAGTTCGGTGTTCTCTTTGGTAAGTTGAACAGCTTTTTTACGAAATTTCTTTGAAGTTTTTCTACTTCTTCATACTCATCTATTCCCCAAACCTGTGCAGCATACAAGAGTGATGTTTTGACAACACATTCAAATATTCTGTACTTTGTAGACAATAACACATTCTGATTTGAAAAAATATTCTTCCATGTCATGTTGATCAAACTTTGGGATGAATTCGCTTTTTCTTTTAAATGGTATTTGAAATTTAATGTTGGGTTTAGTATCACTCCTAAATACTTATATTCTTCTGTAGTTTCAATGTGACTCCCATTAAAAGACAAAGTATTTCTAATTTGACGATGCGAAGTCCGTGAGAAAACCATAGTTTTAGATTTTTCGACATTTATTGTAAGTCCCCATGTCTGGCAATAAATTGACAACCGGTTTATCATGAGCTGTAAGTTTTCTGGTGACTCCGACAGTATAACAAGATCGTCTGCGTAGAGAAGAACATTGACAATAGTATTGGTGATCCGAATACCACCGGGAAGATATTGTCCAATATCGTTGATAAACAATGAAAACAGTAAAGCACTAAAAGGGCATCCTTGCTTAAAACCAGAATTCGTATCAAACCATTGTGAAATACACGCTCGATCCCAAACAGCCGCCACCGAACCGGTGTACATATTTTTAATAACATTTAGGAATTTCGAGGAGACACCAAGTTGAGATAAATTTATATATAAGTGCGTTTCTATTCACAAGATCAAACGCCGCTTTGAAGTCAAAGAAAAACGCGTAAATCTTCTTGTTTCTGGCATGGAAAGCATTAACTATCGAAGTCAATACGAATATCTGGTCCACAGTTGAGTAGTTTTTCCTGAAACCAGCTTGGAATACAGTTAAAATATAATTGACATCAACCCATTTTTCTAGCCTATTTACGAGGACACCGCAAAATATTTTGGCCATGATGTTCATGAAGGATATTCCACGATAATTTTCAACGTTGTTCGGATCACCTTTCTTATAAATAGGGAAGATTATAGATTTTTTGAACGCCGAAGGGATAGTTCCAGTTGAAAAAATGGAGTTATACAGTTGTTTCAGCTCATTAATGAGAGTTGGAGTTGCATATTTGTAATACTCATATCATATGGAATACTGTCTTCTCCTGGTGCCTTCCGTTTTTGGCTTTTTCAGGAACGATTTTCATTTCATCGATGGTTATTTCTGGGTCCAAGACTGCATCTGTAACTTGAGGCTCTGCATATTTAAAAGATATATTTGAATTGTTAAGTAACAGTTTTTTGAAGTAGATAGACAAATCATCTGCGGATACACTTGTGCCTACACAAAACTGCTTCCATTTATTTCTTTTGCTATCTTCAAGAAATCATTTGAACTTTCGGCAAGACTAAGAGAGTTAGCGTGTGCATTTTCGTATTCAATTTTCTTTGAGCGGCAAACTTGTTTGTATCTAGAGTTTGATTCGATATAACACCTTCTTAGTTCTTCGGAATAGTGGTTACGTAGTGCTTGCAAGAGTGCGAACGATTTTTTTCGGGCATTCTTGCACTCTTTATCAAACTACTTTTATTTGAATTTTGTAACATTTCCTGGTGATTGATTTCTTGAAGAGTTTTTGATACATCTTCTAATTTCAGTTGAAAACTCCTCAACAGATTGGTTAGATATTACAATTCCTGAGATAGAGTAGTCTAAATTTGTTTGGTAGTCAATCACGTTTTCGTTTTTCCATTTCCGCCCTGTTAGTAGATTGAGATTTTGTTGTTGCCCTGCGTTTTTACTTGTCCATTCAACCACAAGAGGCATATGACCAGAGAATGATTTGTATTCGATTGATTAAATATAAGAACGACATGTCTAGTTTTCAATATTTTTTAATCGGATTTATGGTTTGAGATTTTGAAAAAACGCCCACATCGATTTAAAAATATCGGCCATGAAAACTCTGAACACCTCTGAGGGTATGCCAGTTGGTGTGCTTCAGTTGCAAGTTGAAAGCACACCAACTGACAAAATAAGCGCCTGCCTGGCAACTGACCGTACCCTTAGTAAAGAAACGAAGTATTATGCAAAATAATTCCGGCGGTTTTATGTGAGAAACAATTCCACAAAATTAAAGGTGAAGTATATTCTCGTTCTCCCGCTAAAAGTGAAATAAATTCCAATCTCGAGCAGATTCCCGTGGAATTATTTCCCTGCACCTATGGATTATATTACTATAGTACGGTAAAATAGCCATTTGGTGATTTTTATTTTATTAAAATGTTAGGAGAAAGAGCGATGCTAAACTCGTTTAAAATTAGCAAAACACAAAACACATGTGTCGTATTCATCATAACTTTAGAGCTGTGTCTAAGTTAAACATAGTTTTAATTGAATTTTTGAACGTTGATTCTATTTTTTTAATTGAAGGTTTTGAATGAACAACAACCACCTGTGTTCGCTACCACCAAGTATTACTATAGGCTGGAATTATTGCAATTTCACGGCTGCCACACCAATCATCTGATTCCTTTTAAGTGGTGCTTAGTATATAGTTCCAATTTCAATTAATAAATTATTTTGCCGTCAGCTGTATTTGAACCCAGACCAAGCTACCTCAGAGGCCGTTGCAGATTGCACTACGCATTGCACCACCGAGGTCACTTGATCGTGCCCATCCAGATGAAGGTTTGTCTTATTTACAATTGTATTTGGACGACTAGCATTTTTACTAGCCACACACAAGTTAGATGTTGTTCATTCGGGTTCTTTCTTTTTCTCCTCTCCGTTATCACCGCAACAATTCGTTGCATGTGTGTAAGGAGGGAAACTGTATGAAAGATTTAACACTGGTTAAAAATTAAATTTCATTCAAAGGTGTTTTCTCGTGATAACACTAACACAGTTAGGCTGCATAGACCCCTTTCACAGAAGGAAACTGAGTTGGCGGCAATTTTTAGTTTATAGGCGAGAAGGGCGTAAAAGGAAGACAAAAAATCTCCCCGCACACCCTTCTTGCCTACAAAGTAGCTAGTTTTCAGCAACTCAGTTTCCTTGTGTGAAAGCGGTCATAGCTTTCGCTCAGTCATATTTACATTGAAGATTTTTTTAAGTTTATAATTGAAAAAAAATTGAAGCTATTCGTGTAGTAGGTAGTTAATTATCTTTTAAAAAATATAAAACCAACATCTTGTAATTAAAATCGGTCTGTATTCATTGAGCCAAAATTGTCTTATATTGTAGCTTAGTTAAACCTGGGTCTATCTGCGGCTTGAATATGCCCCAATGCTTACCTGGTAGAATGCTTAAAAAATGATTTAACAGTGCACTTATTCTACTTAAATTAAGAGCCAATATTTTTTTATTAACTTAGAGGTACTAAATTGCAAAATTATAGCTTAATCAACCAAGTCAATGAAGACTGACGAGATTTTTGGGAATATTCCATAAAAAGTAAAAATACGACAATTTAATAAAAAAAAACCCAAACAATATTTCCGTCGTTCAAAATACACCCAACTAAATACATTAAAAATCTATTAAACACAAGCTAAACATTTTCTGTATAATTCTTTATTATAAAAAAAAAGAAAAAAAGCTTCGAAGCTTTATACAAAAATGTATGAAAGTTATTTTGAAGTTTAAACTTAAATGCGCCAATAAATTTAACCCCGAGCAGCAGCTTCAATTGCAGACATAAAACCTGCTAATTGTGGTTCAGGCCTGGCCTCAATCATTGAGACTCCGATGAGAACAACTAAAACGACCAAAGTGATGTACTTGTACATTGTTATTTGCTGTTTTTGACTAAGACTTTTTGTTTGAAAGTAAAGAAAAAACTGATGCCTTCTACCAATGAAACGTCTACTTTTATAGGAAAAATTTCAGTCCCAGAGTCGCTAGACGTATGGCCGAGGCACGTGATGTAGATTTTTTTTTCTATTTGCCAAATAAAAACATATAAGACCAATTGTGCAAAAATATTCATTTTTGTAAAATTTTTATCTCTATCAAATAATAACAAAACCAAATATTTTTGATCTAGGACATATACATATGTATATGCAGTCACATGATGGGTACCTATACCTAAATGTACCGATAACTGGGTAAATATCATGCAACAATGTGCATTTGTTTCAACTGTTTTTTGAAAAAACCCATAACATTTTGTTTATTCAGCTGTATGCACCTAGCTTCATTTAAATTGCGCACAAGTTCAGTATTGTGAATATTTTTGATTTACGTATTTATGCTGGTTTACAACAATCAGATGATCGGTGGTAGAAATATACACCGATGGATCGAAGATTGATACGGGTGTACGTGCGGGATTCTTCTCAAAAACCCTCAATTTAAACAAGTCTTATAGACTCCTCTACTACAGCAGTGTCTTCCAAGCGGAGGTTCTGGCGGTGATTAAGGGTGCCGAACAAATATTAATGATGGCGATATCACGAGCTGATATGAATCAATTTTTACATTGACAGCCAGGCAGCGATCAAGGCCATCTCTGCCACAGATATTAAATCCAAACTGGTTTCATGCTGTCGTGAAGAGCTTAGAGTTCTTGCCACACAACACAACATTAGGCTCTGTTGGGTCCCTGGACACTGTGGAATTGAAGGTAATGCAAAAGACGACGAACTGGCAAGGACTGGTTCATCGTTTTGCTCACAAATCTGGGTGTGGGACTTGATCCCGTGATTTTCTGATGGTTAGTCCAATGCGCTACTTACTGGGCTGACTCACTATACAAACATTAAATGTCGAAGGTGAAAAAGTTTCATACTCTAATTATTGCATACCATACTACATACCAAATACATACTGAATATAGAAAAGGATTTTTACAGAATTGTCGCTCTAAAAGAAAAATTTTTAATTTTTTCTGTACCATTAGGTTAATTTAAAAAATTTATGAAAAAGGTGCAAAAATAAAAGATTTCCCAAACTTAGATAACGTAAAGTATAGTTTTAAAAGTTTTTTGGCGGCAGTAGATATTTGCTTTAAATGTTTTCATTTATTTAACTTAGAGTATCCAATAGCATGCTCCCCATTCTGGACATTTATTGAGCACCGTTTTTATGATATTCAAATATAAAAAAATAAAACATCGAAAATGTTTCTTCTTTCAGAAGAGCTTAAAAAAATAATTTTTAGTATAATATTTTTGTTTTTAAAATAAGATTTGAAAAAGTACGGTTTTGTTTTTTTGTAAGTTTTATTATCACTAATATAAAAATAAAAATATTGTTGTAAAAAAAAAAAATTATCAGTTTTTCTGTTTTAAATGAAGTTTTGGAGTCCTAGTTGGGTTGTTGTTTAATGACGATTTTTTATTGAATTCCAGCTGGATTTTGTTTTTTTCTTCTAGTTTTTTGGGACGAGATTAATTGCAAAGGTAAAATAATATTAATAAATACATAAAAAGTTCATATGCATTATAACAAAAAAAATTGAATATACATATGTATTTATTAGTTAAAAGAAATGAATGTTTTTTAAATTATGTAAAAATTCATAAAATAAAGGAAACAAACATAAAAGGTAAGAAAATAAATTATTAAATGAATGAAAATATTTTTACATTTCATGAATTTATTCTTAAAATTTAAGAAAATCTTAATATGTAGTTATATATATAGATATATATAGATGTGACTTTTTTCTTACGTTTTCTGCACAATTTTTGAAAAAAAAAAAAAAAAAACTAAAAAGCAAAAAAAACCATTAAATAAATGCAGAAATTCATACATTTTATGAATTTATTTTTAAAGTGTAAGAACAGCTTATTAAAATTAAGGTTTAATTCATAAAGTTTATATATTTTTTACTAAGTACAAAAATCCTAAAAAGTAAGAAAAAAACTTTCAGTAAATGATCAAATTCGTACTTTTTATGAATTTATTCTTTAAATTTATGAACAGCTTCTTAAAGTTAAGGTTTAATTCATAAAAATTATGAATTTTTTCTTACGTTTCCCGCTTACATTTTTGAAAAAACCTAAATAGCAAGAAAAAATCATTAAATAAATGATCAAATTCATACGTTTTATGAATTTATTCTTTATATTTAAGAACAGGTTCTTAAAAATAAGGTTTAATATATAAAAGTTATGAATTTTTTCTTACGTTTTCCACTAAAATTTTTGAAAAAAAACCTAGAAAGTAAGAAAGAATCATTAAATAAATGAAAAAATTCATACGCTTTATGAATTTATTCTTTAAATTTAAGAACAGCTTCTTAAAATTTGGGTTTAATTCATAAAAGCTATGAATTTTTTCTTACGTTTTCTGGTATTTTTTTTTTTAATTCATACGTTCTATAAATTTATTCTTAAAATTTAAGAACAGCTACATAAAGTTTAATTTTAATTCATAAAAGCTATATAAATTGTTAATGAATACAGATCTTAAAAATTACGTAGAAATTCTTAAATTATAAGAATTTTTCACACCCTTATGAATTTTTTCAAAAAAGTATGAACAACATTCCTTAATTTTTAAGAATTTGGTGTTTGAACCATTTTCCATGATTTTGTACATTAAAAATATGTCCAAATTCATTAATTTTAAGTACATTTTTGGTTCAGTGTAGAGAAACCCTTTGTTTTTTGAATTTCTAAAAAAAAAATATTTTTGTAGATACGAAGTTTAGGAAAAAACGGGTCGATGTCTTTTAGCTGTTTAAATACCTACATAAAGAATTCATCAATTATCGACATACCATTATCAATCAGTTAGTACAACAATTTGATATGTTTGTGTGTGTGTTACATTTACAGGAGCCGAAGCAAACAAGGAAGTGAGCTGACGTTACTAAAATACATTGAATCGAGAAAATGAATGATTGGTAGTTTTTAATTTTTATCGGAGATCATCGTGTCCCACAAATTCATCAACAGCACACTTTAAGTTTAATATTTCACTTTCGATCCATACTAACATAAGTTCGATTTATTTGAGATCTACGCCTGGGTGTTTTCATCGATGATTAAAACATTCAAATACAACAACAATATATTCGTTTTTTTTTAACAACAAAAATATTCACTAGAAAAATTTTCTATGGCAGAACAACGTTTGCCGGGTCAGCTAGTATCTTTATATAAATAGCCCTAAAAAAAGTTTGAGGTACCATTTTCTTAAAAAGTATCCACCCGATTAAGATAAATTGTATATGGTTGGAAAGCCATAGGTGCGGAGTGTGGTGTTTGCCATTTTTGGTATTGCACTGCCGATCACTGTGCGTATTAAAATTTAAAACTAAAAATATATTTTGTGAATTAATTTTCAAACAAATAGTTTGACCCTAGAGTCAGTGGGCCATCACACACGGGCTCATTTTTGAGCTGTTCTAAGTCCAGACTAACTTTTACTTCAATCGCACACGGGGTGAGGAAAGCTGGCTGAAAGTTCTGTGTACATGAACCGGCCTTAATTGTATTAGTGCTTTCAGTGTGAGAATCGAAAAAAAAATTCCTTTAAAATTTTCAGTTTTTCATGACAACAGATTTGTATTTATTTTGCCTAGATACGAACAACTGTGTATGGATTAGTAATTAAACTTTGTTAGTCCGCTCGAAACAAGGATGAACATTTTAATACTTTCATTCCTCACTCTACACCTCCCTCGCCTACAAAATTTCATTTCCCCAGTTTAGTCCAGTTAGTGATGGGCCAGTGAATGTGAGTTTTGGGTATGGACGAATTTCGACCAGTGGGGCAATACTAGTATACACATATATAATTAGCAATAAATTGTCAATTTACGTTTTCTTTTATATTCATTGGGGCATATTCATAGTCGCAAATAGACCCAGGTTTAACTAAACTACAGTTTAAGACAATTTTGGCTCAATGAATACAGACCGATTTTAATTACAAATTGTTGGTTTTATATTTTACAAGATAATTAACTTGGTATACTACACAAATAGCTTCAAATAATAAAAATAATTTGGAATGATAAACTTAAAAAAATAGAATCAACGTCCGAAAATTCAACCAAAGCTATGTTTAACTTAGACCCAGGTCTAAAATGACTATGAATACGCCGCATTATGTATACGCAATTAACTTTTCGCGGTTTTAGCATTGGTTTTTTTTTTTATATTTTTAATCTTTTTCCAAGATTCGTTTGGCAATTTTCTGTTCAGTTTTTTTTTGTTATTTTTGTTTTGGAAAACTTATGGATTTTTCAACATTCAAGGTACTCGTACCAACCCAACAACATATTTTGTATATAAAAATACCAAACTATTAGAATGTTTGTAGGCATTAATGACAATTTTTGACCGCACTATGATACATTTTTTGTATTCAATAGCTAATTTGTTTAATTATGTAGTTGCTTACTTGTATAAAACACAATACCAATAAAAGTAGTTTTAAAGATTAATTTTCGTGCTTAAAATTCAAATAAGTGAGTGTATCTATATAAAATTAATGCTCGTTCTTATGTTAAGAAGATACATAAATCAAAAAAATTCAAAAAATTGAACTTGTGCACAATTTAAATGAAGTTAGATGCATACAGTTGAACAAATATATAAACATTGAATACTTTTGCACAATTGTTTTTATTTGTTTTTTATTATTTGGCACATAGAAACAAATCTACATCACGTGCGTCGGCCACGTCTAGCGACTTTGGGACTGGAATTTTTCCTATAAAAGCAGACGTTTCGTTAGTAGAAGGCATCAGTTTGTTCTTTACTTTCAAACAAAAAGTCTTAGTCAAAAACAGCAAATAACAATGTACAAGTACATCACTTTGGTCGTTTTAGTTGTTCTCATCGGAGTCTCAATTATTGAGGCTAGGCCTGAACCACAAGCATTGATATGGGCTGCAGCGGCTGATGCCATACGCAAAGCTCAGGGTTAAATTTATTGACGCTTTAAGTTAAAACTTCAAGATAACTTTCATACATTTTTGTAAAGCCTTGAAACTTTGTTTCTTTTTCTTATAATAAAGAAGTATACATAAAACGTTTAGCTTGTGTTCAATATTTTAATAAATTAATGCAAAATATTTAAAAAAAAAAATCCTATCCTAGATACATTTGCAGCTGAAAACTATTTTCAGATGACAATTATTACGCCTGTCAGCAGTAATAAAGTCATACCTATATCGACCAGAAAATCAAATAGTTTTGTATAATATTATAATTTTTTGAAGAAATCGTATGTCAATCTTTACAAAATAGGGTTTGATACCATAAATTTATAAATAAATAAATAAATAAATCGGGTGGCACAACGGCTCATGAAGAAACAGGGCCTAGTGACTAACAACTCGCAACCATTCCTGTGTGCGCCTTTTTTTTTGAAAGGAATGGAAGGGACCTACAATTTTATGCCGAATCCGAACGGCTAGACGAGAAGCACTCATTCGTGACAAGTGATACTCTTGGAGGATTTGTCAATTCCTCGCAAGAGGCAGTAGCCCTGAAAAAAAACTTTTTAGTTTTTAGGTGGACGAGGCTGGGAAGCGATCCCAGACCTCCAGCGTGACAGTCGAACGCACTAACCATTACGCTACGGGCTACTATATTTATACCTTATATTAATTATAATATTTCAAAAGTTTTAATTTGAATTACAGAAATATTGTTTTGTGTTTTTTTTTTTTTTATTAATTTTACGCTCTTACAATACATACAAAAAAAGTGAGGCATCGGTACACTATTGATTTTTACTGGAGATAATCAAATCAGAGTAGCTGAGCACAAGTACGTCTGCCAGCGCGATTCAGAGGCTTATTGGGGTGGGTGGGGGTCAAAGTTGTGTCAAATTTCGGTGAACAAAATTATTAGGTACATGGATTCTGATAACGCCAATATGTCACTCACACTCTGCGAGACTTTTGTAAGTCTCGTCTCGGTCTCGTTAAAATCGAAAATTTCCAGTCTCGTATCGGTCTTGTGTCGGTCTCGTATAATTAAGTCTCGTCGCGGTCTCGTCTCCGAAAAATACGATTTCCGGACAACCTCTTGAGATAGGAACAAAATATTTTCGATTACAGTTTTAAAACGTGCAGAAGAAAATAAATATTTACTGAAATTTTCAATTTATTAGACTCTCTGTGAATTTCGGTCCTAATATACAGTCTCGTCTCGATCTCGTCTCGGTTGCTTAGAAGTCAGTCTCGTCTCGGTCTCGTCATGCGAGACCGAGACTTTTCTCGTCTCGTACCGACAAACTTCGTAAAAGTTGTCAAATTTTTGTAAAAAAAATCATAAGGTACCTGTATACCGATTTTTTATTTTAATACTTATGAATACATGTAAAGCGCAAAATCCAAAATGGCAGACAAAAAAGAAGAGGCTAACTCCGCGGCAGACGTGTATGAAAAGTGCACTGTTAAACCGGGAAAATTTTATTATTTCTGCCCCAAAAAATCCAAATAAATATTTTGAAATGATGCAATTATCTTTATTTTAGCATGCAAAATAAAGTTGGAAAGTTCATTGCCAAATCGCACACCCACCAATAGTTATTCAAGGTTGAATTTCAAAAATATCGGGTTTTCACCTATATAACTCAGAAACGGTAAGTGCTATCGAAAATCATTTCATGCAAAACAGCTGACCTTTTTTTTCCTACGACTGACCGTTAAGAAGATATCGACATTTAAAAAAACCTAAAATGTCGAAAAAGTTCTTTTTTTCACGTATAACTCTTAAACTCATATTTTCGAAGACATATGAATACAAAGTTTGTGCATTGATTGACCCCCTACCAGAAAACATTATTATTTTTTTCTTAAAAAACAAACATTTTAAAGATATAATTAATTTAAGAGTTTCAAAAAGGTCTAAATTTCTGTTTTTTTTTTTTTCCTTTTTACTCTTAAATGACAAAATCGAATTCAAAATACATTTTCAAGTTCTTTCCTAATCTATCCTTATTCATTGATCGCCGAAAAAGTTTTATTAGACTTTTGGATTGAATATTCAATTAAATACGTTTTTCTCCTTCTTTCCCTTCTTACTGCGTTGGTTAAAAACCCCAAATAACTTTCGCATACACAAAAAATTAAAATATAAACATAATTTAGTAATGAAATAAAACATTGAAATGTCCGAATTTCGTTCTATCTATAACTAATGGCCACGATCTAGTACCTAACACTGTGCATATCAGTATCATCAAGTATCAACATCTATAGAGAGTTGTAGGGCTGGCAACAAGACTGCTAAAGTTATCCTGCGTCGTTTTGGTAAACCGAGACGAGACAAGACGAGACGAGACGAGACGAGACGAGACGAGACGAGACGAGACGAGACGAGACGAGACGAGACGAAACGAGACGAGACGAGACGAGACGAGACGAGACGAGACGAGACGAGACGAGACGAGACGAGACGAGACGAGACGAGACGAGACGAGACGAGACGAGACGAGACGAGACGAGACGAGACGAGACGAGACGAGACGAGACGAGACGAGACGAGACGAGACGAGACGAGACGAGACGAGACGAGACGAGACGAGACGAGACGAGACGAGACGAGACGAGACGAGACGAGACGAGACGAGACGAGACGAGACGAGACGAGACGAGACGAGACGAGACGAGACGAGACGAGACGAGACGAGACGAGACGAGACGAGACGAGACGAGACGAGACGAGACGAGACGAGACGAGACGAGACGAGACGAGACGAGACGAGACGAGACGAGACGAGACGAGACGAGACGAGACGAGACGAGACGAGACGAGACGAGACGAGACGAGACGAGACGAGACGAGACGAGACGAGACGAGACGAGACGAGACGAGACGAGACGAGACGACACGAGACGAGACGCGACGAGACAAGGCTAGCTCCAGATCATTTATGAATTCAACAATTTAATTTAAATGCCTCGATACCGAGACGCTACAACGTTTAACGATACTGAGACGAGACTTAAATTCGTCTCGTCATTTTTCGTCATTTTTCGTCTTGTCTCGTCTCGTCTCATGGGCAGCTCTTGAGTTGTGATATTTTAATGTTTTCTCTATTCCATTCCAAGCTATAAATACTTTTGCAACATACAAATACCTACCTACATTATATACCTTATTTATTTTGCCCTTTTCGACTTATAACGGTTTTTATTTGATCTTTTTTCTTTTAACTAGCTCTAACTTTGACAAACTGCACCCGAGTTGTTTGCTTTATTTACACAAGGAGAGTAAGCACCAGGTATAACAGTGGGATCTTCAGTCAGTCTGTTATACCCTACTAAGACACAAATGTTGGCCGATGTTTACCGACTGACTGAAGAGTCCACTGTTATACCTGGGGCGAAACACAATTGCATATTTGTGCTCAGCTACTATGAATGATTCTCTCCAGTAAAAAGCAATCGCCGTGTTCCGATGACTCACTTTTTTTGTAGTCAGCTCTTAGACTAGTATGTATGTATATCGCAAGTAAAAACGATAATTTAATCAAAAACCACTGAACAATATTTCTGTCAGTCAAATTAAATGTTATGAAAAATATTATAACTAATATAAGTTATAAATTTATGGTATCAACCCCCATTTTGTAAAAACTGACATACGATTTCTTCAAAATATTATAATGTTATACAAAACTATTTGATTTTTTGGTCGATATAGGTATGACATCTGAAAATAGTTTACAGCTGCAAATGTATCTAGGATAGGATTTTTTTTTTTTAAATATTTTGCATTAATTTATTAAAATATTGAACACAAGCTAAACGTTTTATGTATACTTCTTTATTATAAGAAAAAGAAACAAAATTTCAAGGCTTTACAAAAATGTATGAAAGTTATCTTGAAGTTTTAACTTAAAGCGTCAATAAATTTAACCCTGAGCTTTGCGTATGGCATCAGCCGCTGCAGCCCATATCAATGCTTGTGGTTCAGGCCTAGCCTCAATAATTGAGACTCCGATGAGAACAACTAAAACGACCAAAGTGATGTACTTGTACATTGTTATTTGCTGTTTTTGACTAAGACTTTTTGTTTGAAAGTAAAGAAAAAACTGATGCCTTCTACCAACGAAACGTCTGCTTTTATAGGAAAAATTCCAGTCCCAAAGTCGCTAGACGTTGCCGACGCACGTGATGTAGATTTTTTTCTTTGTGCCAAATAATAAAAAACAAATAAAAACAATTGTGCAAAAGTATTCAATGTTTATATATTTGTTCAACTGTATGCATCTAACTTCATTTAAATTGTGCACAAGTTCAATTTTTTGAATTTTTTTGATTTATGTATCTTCTTAACATAAGAACGAGCATTAATTTTATATAGATACACTCACTTATTTGAATTTTAAGCACGAAAATTAATCTTTAAAACTACTTTTATTGGTATTGTGTTTTATACAAGTAAGCAACTACATAATTAAACAAATTAGCTAATGAATACAAAAATGTATCATAGTGCGGTCAAAAATTGTCATTAATGCTTACAAAATTTCTAATAGTTTGGTATTTTTATATACAAAATATGTTGTTGGGGTGGTACGAGTACCTTGAATCTTGATAAATCCAATAAGTTTTCCAAAATTTCTCAATGAATCTTGCAAAATGATTAAAAATATTTAAAAAAAAAAAAAAACGAATAATAAAACTGCGAAATGTTAATAGCGTATTGACTGAAAAACATAAAAGCCCAGTCAATAATTACAAAAAAGAGGGCTAAATTCCCAAAGCGCGATGTAGTTCTGCATTTTTGATATGTTGTTGGTGTATGTTAGAGTAGTGTGTAGCTAAGCTTGCAACTTCGTGGTTTACCACGATATCTAGAAACCAATAATCCAGAAAGCAAAAATCCCGAAAGTAAAAATCTCGAAAAAAACCTAGAATTGAACAAATCTCGAAAACAAAAATCTAGAAAGCATAATCTCGAACTGCAAAAATCTAGCAAAAAAATCTAGAATGCAAAAATATAGAATAAATATTATTTGTTGAGACAATGAATGGTTAAAATTTGGGCGCGCGAATTGTAACCATTCATTGTCTCAACAATTTATATTTATTCTAGATTAGGAAAGTCTCCTTAAGAGATTCAGTAGACTGCACATGCACCCATCCAACTATGATGACTAAATTAAGTGTTGCTAGGGACAGTCTCTTATAACAACGTAAGTTGTCTGGTATGTGCTGACCAAATGAAACAGAGCTTATACATAGAACACAAAACAGAGTTGAGTCCTGGCATAGGAGGCTCAAGGTTTTAGTTGGAAGGCCACATGTATGGACTTTATAAATTAATTGAAGTTTTTGCTAGTGAGTCAATTCAGGTTAGTTGTGTGGTTCAAAAAATTCAAATTGGTCAAGAAACTAAGTTAAGAATGGAGTATTTAAAAAATAAAAGCAAATCTTAAAAATACTAGACGAAAAAGAAGAAAAAAGTTATGGAAGCTTCCTTAAGAGTCTTGCATATAACTCCAGTTTAGGTTTGGCCACGATACGAGACTCGGCGAGACTTTGGTAAGTCTCGTCTAGGTCTCGTTAAAGTCGAAAATTTTCCAGTCTCGTCTCGGTATCGTATAATTTAAAACACTTTCATGATTACATATATCAAATTGAGAGAAATTATTAATTTTGTTAAGTCTTAAACAAAATTTCTTTTTGTGGATACATTATGTAGGTACACTTATTTTTAAAGCAGAAATGGGATGATATTTTTCTTGTAAATTAAAATCACAACAAAAACATAAATGTCAAAAAAGTAGCCAAGTTCTTCTAATACAAAAATAATAATTAATTTTAAATAAAAGGATTGTTCTACGTATTCAAAACAACTTAATTTGCTTCAACTTGAGACCGAAGCCAACTCTGTATAAACAATGGTTTCCAAAATACAGCAATTCAAAATTTAGCGATTTATAGGAATAGGATTATCATACCGGAAGGGGGGTCTATATACCCCCGTTAAGATGGGAGGGGCAACTATCTAAAAAAATGACTTAAGGTTGAAACAACACTATTGAAAAACAATGGTAAAACCCATAATATTCTCCTATAGCTTATCTTAAGCCAAGAAAATCATTCTTGATTTCTCTTTTTAAATAAAGTTTTTTTAATCGATAGTTTTTGAGAAATTAATTTCCAAACTCAACATTCTGAAAAAGAATTTTCTACTTTTTATGTACTAAGTAGAAACAGGATCCTAAGAGCAATTTGCTTTTTCAATATTTTGCGTTTGAAAATTGATTTCTCAAAAAGTATCGATTAAAATAACTTGGGAATGGGTTTCTGTGCTTAAGATAAGCTATAGGAGAATATCGTGGGTGTTACCATTGTTTTTCAATAGCGTTGTTTCTACCTTAAGTCATTTTTTTAGATAATTGTCCCTCCCATCTTAACGGGGGTATATAGACTTCCTTCCGGTATGATTGTCCTATTCTTTTGGCCCAATCTACAAGCTCCATTGCTTTGATGCATTTATGTCAACCATTCTTTATTTTCCATTATACTGTTTGAAAACACTACTTTTCATATTAAATTTTTTATCGCTAAATTTTGAATTGCTGTATTTTGAAAACCATTGCGTGTAGAGAGTTGGCTTTGGTCTCAAGTTGAAGCAAATAAAGTTATTTTGAATTCGTAGAACAATGCTTTTATTTAAAATTAATTATTTGGGACTAAAATTACCAATAACTAAAAAAAGCGCGGAAAAAGCGCGGTTTTTCTGATTTTTTACCATGAAGCGGTCGCCGCTCGAGATCGAAAACTTAGGTTATTAACAAGGCCAATATCCTGAACAACAAATCAGAAATACCAGATTTGACGCTAACGGTGCCTTCCATATAAACGACAAGGTTACTGGACTATTAATGATTACTGACTTAAATTGAGTTGGTTTACAAGTCAAGCTTTCATTTCAAAATTGAGTAATTAGTTAAAAAAACAAAACTTGCCAAGTTAACCAACTCAATTTAAGTCAGTAGCCATTAAGTAATAGATGTCTCTATTAATTTTGAGGTTCTTCGATATTACCCTACTTAAAATATTTGATGTTTTACATTAATAAACTTAGAACTTGGCGTACTTTTAGATCTCATTACATTTTACGGCTGACTTGTTACGCAAAGGTTTTTGTATTAGAATAACTTTGCTACTTTTTTAACATTTATGTTTTTGTTGTGATTTCACTACTTTTTGCAAAGGTTCTTGTTATCAGGAAAAGTGGGAGGAATAAACGCCCAATGAGAGCCTCATAAGTAAAGTAAGTTTTTAATTTATGCCTTTTGTATATACAACAAGTCCTACACATCTGCCAATTTTAATAAGTTAGAAGTGCTCCATTGAAATAATAATAATAATTGATAAGAAGTGGGTGGATGAAACGCCCCTGCATGAAAAATATTAAGATCTCAACTTTTTCTTTGTATACAACTGAAAAAGAACCGCTTTACCAAATTTCATAATCCTACACCAATCGAAAGTGCTCTCAATATTTTTAATATTAATTCTGTGAAAATGGGTGGTTGCCACGCCCACTGAATGTTAAATCTTAATTTTTTGTTTTCCCTTTGCTTGCATGTATATCGCTCTGCCAAATTTCATCATTCTACGACAACCAGAAGTGCTCCATAGATAGATAGATAGATAAATAGATACAAAATTTTATTTTCCACAAAGTTATTTACAAATGGTTGGATTTCATTATAATAAAATTAAATTAAATGACAATAACTTTTTAAGTTGCCTGTCAGGTTAAAGTGTTGACTATATTAAATTTATTTAAGCTTAGCTATGGATTTGTTTTTTTTTTTAAGAATATTCATTCATGATTAGATTTCGATATCTTAGAGCGTTTTTTAAGAAATTGTAAAGTTGCGTATAACTTCGTCCGTTGAGAATTTCGAGGAACTGGTCACGGTTAAGGCTTTCACGTCCAAAGAACTGTCTTCTGTATGTCCGAAAACAAGGGCACGCTCCTACAAAGTGGTATGTATTTTCAGTAACATCAAGGTTACAGATCGTACAAATGCCAACCGAGTCTCTTCTAAATGCTCTTGCATTGGGATTAAGCAATCCGCACCTGGCCTTTAACACCATACTTATCATCTGGCGTGAGTTACTGTCTTCGAAGTAGTTTGGCACCTCGGCATAGTTCAGGTTGCAATACTCATCGTGGAAGCATGATTGAAGAGCTCTGTTTGTGTGTTCTACCCAGTGTCTTTCCATGAGTTTTGCGCAAGTTTCTGTATGCAATGCTTTCCACTGAGACTTTGTAGACCAGTTAAACTCGATGTTGACTTCATTAAAGAGTTCTGACCATTCATTAGCCCAGAAAATTTGTTTTCTCACAATGACATCTGAAAGTTGTCTCGGCAATCTGTTTAAGGGAAGGGTGCTTACTCTTTGGATGTATTTAAAATGGAGTTCAAGTGTTGAAAGGAAGGCTTTTGGAAGTCCTGTTTCTAAATTGAGTACGTAGTTTGGCGTGTTACTAGGTAGGGAGAAACATCTTTTAAGGAAAAACCGTTGCAATTTTTCTACTTCGTTATACTCGGAATATCCCCAAACTTGAGCACAGTAGTTCATAACTGATTTTGAAGCAGCTTCATATACATATCTTCTACTTAGCTGAGTGTTGTATGTTTTTGTTTCTGATGAAGTTTGACCAGGTAGCATTTATTGAATTTTTTGAAATTGCAAGTCTCTGCGTAAGATGCTCTGTCCACGACATATTGTAAGTCAGAGTAACTCCTAGGTACTTATATTTGTTTGATATTTTGATTTCATCGCTGTTAAAAGTCCATTTTTCCTCAGCTGCCCGGCGTCCACCGTTTCGAAAAATCACTATTTCTGATTTTGCTAAGTTCACAAGCAGATTCCATTTTATACAATAATTTGCGAAGCTATTTATCATTGCTTGCAAAGAAGCGCGATTGTCGGATAGTAGCACAATATCGTCTGCATAAAGTAAGACTTTTACTGATATGTTTTCAACAGTTACACCTCCTCGAAGATCAGAGTCGAGGTCATTCAAAAACAGGATAAATAGCAGAGCACTGAGAACGCATCCCTGTTTAACACCTCGATTGATAGGAAAGAAGTCACTGATAAATGATCCATTCCATACTGTTGCAATGTTGTTGTGATAGAGAGCCTTAATGATTGCAAGCATTTTTGTGGATATTCCCAATAGTGTTAATTTGTGGAACAAAGCGTCTCTGTTTATGTTGTCAAACGCAGCTTTCAAATCTATGAAAAACGCATACATTTTCTTTCTTTTGTTGAGTTGTAGCTTTATAAGGCAAGAGAGATTGAAAATTTGGTCCAAAGTTGAGTAGTTTTGTCTGTATGCAGCTTGGAATTCCTTCAAAATTTGGGTTTCTTCGACCCATCGATTAATGCGGTTCAAAAGAACAGTTGTGAACAGCTTGTATATAGTGTCCATAAAAGATAGAAGTGCTCCATATAATTGATATTAATTCTGCGAAAATGGGCGGATGCCACGTCTTCTGAATTTAAAATCTCAAATTTTTAAATTTTGTATTTGCTTGCACTTCTAGACCTACCGTTTTACCAAATTTCATCATTCTAAGACAATCAGAAGTGCTCCTCATAATTAATATCAATCCTATTCATATGGGCGGTTGCCTCGCCCCTGAATGTAAAATATCAAATTTCAAAACTGTTCTTTTGCCTGCACTCTCAGCCCTACCGCTGTACTAAATTTCATCATTCCACGACAATCAGAAGTGCTCCAAATAATTTAAATCAATAATTAATATAAATTCTATGGAAATGGGTGGGTACCACGCCCCCTGAATGGAAAATCTTAAATTTCGATTTTTACCTTTGTATACACCACAGGGCCTACCGTTGTGCGAAATAACAAGATTCTACGATGTCGGGAAGTGCTCCATAATTTTGATGATCTGTCAGTGAGTCAGTCAGTCAGTCAGTCAGTCAGTTACGGTTTTTGCGATTTTTGCAGTCTTATATCTCAGGAAACCCTAGTGCTAAAGAATTCAAATTTGGTGAAATGCTGCGAGTTTGAAGTTTCTGACTTTATTGGTTTTGAAGTAAGAGGGGGGTCGAAAATCGCCTGAGTTTGATCCTGTAAGAAGGGTGTAGTGCCAGAACTTGGCACATATTTGATAAATAGTCTAAAATTTTGCACGCATTGTGTTTTGATACTTAAGTTATTTTGCAGGCACTGCCTCGTGAAACTTTTATTATGCGGACGTAGCCCCATCTGTCTTTAAACAACATAAATAATTGCGTTTAGAACAACGCAACGGCTAAATTATGTTTGTATGAACAATAAATACGAAAATTTAAAAATCGCGATTAAAAAATGGGTGGTTCGTGTAGGAGAGTGAAATGTTTGGTTAAGAGGTATTTTTTGATATCAAATCTAAAAAAAAAATTAAAAAATTTTTTTTTCAAAAAACTAAAAAAAATATTTTTGGATAGGGCCACCCTAATCACCTATCGGCATGAAGTATACTTCTTAAAAAACCGATTCTCATACCTACCAAATATACCCACCAAATTTCATTAAAATCGGTCGAGCCGTTTCGGAGGAGTTCGGTAACAAACACCGCGACACGAGATTTTTATCTACTAGATTACACGTTTTAACCCCAACAATGAAATGCCAAATGAATTTTGTAAAACAGTAGTGACCCAAGAAGAAAATAATTACAATAAGGAAAAAAACGTTATAAAATATTTTTTGTCAGGTCGATGATACCTAAGAGGTACGAGTATTTTGAAAAAAAAACAACACCAGTAGTCAGTTCACAAATTGGGCGGGGGTAAGGGTTTTTTGGAAAACTTCCCGGCTAGACAAATATCAACTTTCTGTAATTCTGTCTAGTTTGGGCAAGGTCCTAGTTAGTTTGCAGTAGGAAAAATCTAGACGAGGAAAAATTGGAAAATCCTTGCTTGATTTCAGTACAAACATTTTGACGAGGGAAACTTTTCAAACACTCGAAAGGCCCTCCCTTAGAAAAAGTTGTTGAACATATTTTGGTTCCCCATCACGAATGTCTCTTGTACACCAAGAACAAAAATTTTATGAGCACCATGCTTTTTCAGTATCATACGACACTTTTTTCTCTCTTTCCTTTGTCTTCCTTTTCATATCACACTTTTTGCTATGGGTGTGAGACATCTCGTCGCTGTTTAAGAAAACCGGCATAATTTAAAAAACACGATTTTTGAGTTAATGATTCCAATCAGGGTTGCCGTTCTTGCAACTTTGTCGCTAGATTAAGCGACATTTCTATTTCTTCCGCGACAAAAAATATTTTGATGTCGCTAGATTATTTCTAGCGACTTTTGAAGGTAAGCATTTGTGAGTTGTGACACGCAAATACTGTTTTTCATTTTCTATACCCAATAATTGGTTAATGAAATTCACCACACACAGCCACACACAGATCAAAACATGTGCAAAATGTTAGTGCATTCATCGTCTTTTCAAATTTATTATAGACCTAAGTTTTTTGTTAATTTACTTTAAATGTTTGTACAAAAATAAAAAGTTATTCAAAGGAAATTTTTTTTTAAAACTTATTTAGCAATTTTTGTCTAGCGACTTTTTGTCCCCCGAATTTCGCCAATCTAGCGACTTTTGAACTTTGGTCTAGCGACTTTTCATTTTAGCTTGCGGCAACACTGATTCCATTCCACTAAAAAATTCTCTATCTTTCTGTCAAACTGTCATTACTGTAGCACTTCGGAATCCCGCTAGATGGACTTTGGTCCAATTGGCACATCTTTCGTTTTCATTGTTTGTTTATGATCAACAAAGTCATAATTCAGTTTCTGCCATTTGCTTGAGGTGAACGGAAGTGTTTTTTTATTTGAAAAAGTGGCATATATTCATGTTGTGCCAAAAATTTATCATTAAATTTCAGCGAAAAAAGAACTAAATTGTATTGTGCCTTATTTTAAGTTTTAAAACAAAATGCCACTTTTACTGATAAGTTTTAAAAAAAACTGTTTTGCAAGGTACTTTTCAAAATTATGCCGTTTTTTTATAATATTTTTGACTAATCATATCAAATAAATTATACTTCAATATGTTTTATCAAGTTATGCCATTATTTCCTTTTGCCAACGGAGTGTTGAACTAACTCCAAAATAAAAAAAAGCTTATGTGAATAACATGATTTTTTTCCGGAAAAATGACTTAATTAGGAGAGGGTTTGGGAAATCTATTATTTTTGCACCTTTTTCATAAATTTTTTAAATTAACCTAATGGTACAGAAAAAATAAAAAATTCTAAATACATATTTAAAAACAAAATAAATCAATGAAAAATCGTATGACTAAAAAACTTTAATCTCATTTTCTGAAGAATCAAGTTTTTTGAGTTATGCCGGTTTTCTTTTAGAGCGACAATTCTGTAAAAATCCTTTTCTATATTCAGTATGTATTTGGTATGTAGTATGGTATGCAATAATTAGAGTATGAAACTTTTTCACCTTCGACATTTAATGTTTGTATAGTGAGTCAGCCCAGTAAGTAGCGCATTGGACTAACCATCAGAAAATCACGGGATCAAGTCCCACACCCAGATTTGTGAGCAAAACGATGAACCAGTCCTTGCCAGTTCGTCGTCTTTTGCATTACCTTCAATTCCACAGTGTCCAGGGACCCAACAGAGCCTAATGTTGTGTTGTGTGGCAAGAACTCTAAGCTCTTCACGACAGCATGAAACCAGTTTGGATTTAATATCTGTGGCAGAGATGGCCTTGATCGCTGCCTGGCTGTCAATGTAAAAATTGATTCATATCAGCTCGTGATATCGCCATCATTAATATTTGTTCGGCACCCTTAATCACCGCCAGAACCTCCGCTTGGAAGACACTGCTGTAGTAGAGGAGTCTATAAGACTTGTTTAAATTGAGGGTTTTTGAGAAGAATCCCGCACGTACACCCGTATCAATCTTCGATCCATCGGTGTATATTTCTACCACCGATCATCTGATTGTTGTAAACCAGCATAAATACGTAAATCAAAAATATTCACAATACTGAACTTGTGCGCAATTTAAATGAAGCTAGGTGCATACAGCTGAATAAACAAAATGTTATGGGTTTTTTCAAAAAACAGTTGAAACAAATGCACATTGTTGCATGATATTTACCCAGTTATCGGTACATTTAGGTATAGGTACCCATCATGTGACTGCATATACATATGTATATGTCCTAGATCAAAAATATTTGGTTTTGTTATTATTTGATAGAGATAAAAATTTTACAAAAATGAATATTTTTGCACAATTGGTCTTATATGTTTTTATTTGGCAAATAGAAAAAAAAATCTACATCACGTGCCTCGGCCATACGTCTAGCGACTCTGGGACTGAAATTTTTCCTATAAAAGTAGACGTTTCATTGGTAGAAGGCATCAGTTTTTTCTTTACTTTCAAACAAAAAGTCTTAGTCAAAAACAGCAAATAACAATGTACAAGTACATCACTTTGGTCGTTTTAGTTGTTCTCATCGGAGTCTCAATGATTGAGGCCAGGCCTGAACCACAATTAGCAGGTTTTATGTCTGCAATTGAAGCTGCTGCTCGGGGTTAAATTTATTGGCGCATTTAAGTTTAAACTTCAAAATAACTTTCATACATTTTTGTATAAAGCTTCGAAGCTTTTTTTCTTTTTTTTTATAATAAAGAATTATACAGAAAATGTTTAGCTTGTGTTTAATATATTTTTAATGTATTTAGTTGGATGTATTTTGAATGACGGAAATATTGTTTGGGTTTTTTTTTTATTAAATTGTCGTTTATTTACTTTGTATATTCCCAAAAATCTCGTCAGTCGTCATTGACTTGATTAAGCTATAATTTTGAAATTTAGTACCTCAAACTTAATAAAAAACTATTGGCTCTTAATTTTAGTAGAATAAGTGCAATGTTAAGTCATTTTTTAAGCATTCTACCAGGTTAGCATTGGGGCATATTCAAGCTGCAGATAGACCCAGGTTTAACTAAGCTACAGTTTAAGACAATTTTTGCTCAATGAATACAGACCGATTTTAATTACAAATTGTTGGTTTTATATTTTTTAAAAGATAATTAACTACCTACTACACGAATAGCTTCAATTTTTTTTCAATTATAAACTTAAAAAAACCTTCAATGTAAATATGAATGAGCGAAAGCTATGACCGCTTACACAAGGAAACTAAGTTGCTGAAAACTAGCTACTTTGTAGGCAAGAAGGGTGTGCGGGGAGATTTTGTGTCTTCCTTTTACGCCCTTCTCGCCTATAAACTAAAAATTGCCGCCAACTCAGTTTCCTTCTGTGAAAGGGGTCTATGCAGCCTAACTGTGTTAGTGTTATCACGAGAAAACACCTTTGAATGAAATTTAATTTTTAACCAGTGTCAAATCTTTCATACAGTTTCCCTCCTTACACATATGCAACGAATTGTTGCGGTGATAACGGAGAGGAGAAAAAGAAAGAACCCGAATGAACAACATCTAACTTGTGTGTGGCTAGTAAAAATGCTAGTCGTCCAAATACAATTGTAAATAAGACAAACCTTCATCTGGATGGGCACGATCAAGTGACCTCGGTAGTGAAATGCGTAGTGCAATATGCAACGGCCTCTGAGGTAGCTTGGTCTGGGTTTAAATACAGCTGACGGCAAAATAATTTATTAATTGAAATTGGAACTATATACTAAGCACCACTTAAAAGGAATCTGACGATTGGTGTGGCAGCCGTGAAATTGCAATAATTCCAGCCTATAGTAATACTTGGTGGTAGCCAACACAGGTGGTTGTTGTTCGTTCAAAACCTGCAATTAAAAAAATGGAACCAACGTTCAAAAATTCAATTAAAACTATGTTTAACTTAGACACAGCTCTAAAGTGATGATGAATACGACACATGTGTTTTGTGTTTTGCTAATTTTAAACGTGTTTAGCATCGGTCTTTCTCCTTACATTTTAATAAAATAAAAATCACCAAATGGCTATTTTATCGTACTATAGTAATATAATCCATAGGTGCAGGGAAATCATTCCACGGGAATCTGCTCCAGATTGGAATTTATTTCACTTTTAGCGGGAGAACGAGAATATACTTCACCTTAAATTCTGTGGATTTGTTTCTCACATAAAACCGCCGGAATGTTTTGCATAGAACTTCGTTTCTTTACTAAGGGTACGGTCAGTTGCCAGGCAGGCGCTTATGTTGTCAGTTGGTGTGCTTTCAACTTTCAACTGAAGCTCACCAGCTGACATACCCTCAGAGGTGTTCAGAGTCTTCATGGCCGATATTTTTAAATCGATGTGGGCGTTTTTTCCTTGCGCGTTATTGCCTAACGCCTTTTTTAAAATCTCAAACCATAGATCTGATTAAGAAATATTGAAAACTAGGCATGCCATCCTTATATTTTAAGAACAAAAGATTTTTCAAATTGGAGAATAATTCAAAAAATATTAAAAATCGCATGATTTTAAAAATTATTTTTTGCATTATGCCCCAATTTTCAAAATCTGAAACCTGATAACTGATTTAAAATGATGTAATACTAGTACTAGGTGTGCAGTTCTTAGTTTTTGAGAATAAACACACTATTCAAAAGTCATAGGCTCACAGGAAAGGAAGTTTTATTATTCTCATACTGTGGGCAGAAACTCCACCTTTCAAAGTTAAATTCATTCTCAGTAAAAAGTGTAATAAATTCTCTCTCTCAGTAGGATTCAGCTCCACTTTGAAAAGTGGAGCAGATTTCCACTAAGAGTGAAATAAATGCTCATGTGGAGTAGATTCCCGTGAAATTATTTCCCTGCACCAAATCCTTATGACATTTTTGACGTTTAAAAATGTCAAAATGAGGTAAGTTTGTGCATTTTTTGCACGAGCTGTCACTTTTTTGGACGTAAGTGCAGCTGAAGTTAATAAAAAATTGGTTTATTTTGATATAAACTGCTCCAACCATTTTGGTAAAAAAAAAATGTGGGTGTTCTTCAATAAGTGTAATCAATTTTTGTACAGCGAGTTAGCCCAGTATGTAGCGCATTGGAGTAACCAGCAGAAAATCACGGGATCAAGTCCCACATACACTCCAATTCACTCGTTTGAATACAGATTTGTTTTTAATAAACTTTTAACGATTTCTCTAAACCTTTTATAATTATGACAAATCTAATTATAGAGTTTATTAATTGTACTATGGGGATTAAGTTCCAGGAAGAATTTTGAATCCTCCTAAAAAATTGTTAAGCTTATGGCTCTCTGAACAATTTTAGTCAGAAAATCGACTTTATTTTTTGTGTCTTTCGTTTAAATACACCTTGAAAAACAACCTTGTTGGTTGTAACTCAGAAAATCATTAAAAATATTATACAAAAAATCAAATAATCAACAGTTCAAGACATTTTCTCATAAACTTAACAATTTTGCCAAGAGAAAGCGTTCTTACCGAAGAGAAAAATGCTCAAGTTCAAGACGACGGCCATAGCAGTCGATGTATGCAGCTTCCTTCGATGTAGGGAAAACGATGAAAAAACCAAAAACCGCAAGCGAACATGGCCAACATCACCTCAAGAAAGACAACTTCGAAAAGTCTCAAATTCAAAATATCATGTGATGCGTTTTTTGTCTATAGCTGAGGTAGTTCAGCGGGTCCAGGGTCTGACCGAAGAAAGCAAATGAAAACTCGGTTCTATTGTGAAGAATTCACACTCTATTCAATCGGAAGTTTTATTTTCGTAGAAGAAAGTTAACATGATAATTTACAAAGCAATAACAAGTTAAATAACTAACATGGTATTTCGTATATTTGTAAATCTACTTACATAATTATATTGTAAAGTAAATAATTCAAACGGGATATATTCCCTAGCCCAAACAAGCTAAGAGGCAAAACGAACAATAATACAAATGGGATATATTCCCCAGCCCAAGCAAGCTTAGAGGCACAACGAATACTAATACGAATGATCTAACAACTATTTTACAGAACAAAGGCCAAAAATTAAGTGAGACTTCTATGTAATGGGTGATTTTTTAAGAGGTTTAGAACTTTTTTGAAAAAAAAACACAAAAAATTCGAAAAAATGATTGAAATATTTATTTGAATCGATAGTTTGAACCTTGCAATTTAATGTTTAAAGATAATTTCATGCAAATGTTGACCGCGGCTGCGTCTCAGGTAGCCCATCCGCTGAGTCCAATTTTGGCATACTCTTTCACACATATCGGCCGGTATCTCACGAATGAATGCATGGATGTTGGCTTCCAGTGCGTCAATCGAAGCGGGCTTGTCCCTATAGACATTAGACTTGACATATCCCCACAAAAAATAGTCTAATGGTGTCAAATCGCACGATCTAGGCGGCCAATTGACCGGCCCGAAACGTGAAATTAACTGTTCACCAAACTCGCCTCGCAATTGCGCCATTGTTTCGCGTGCTGTGTGGCATGTGGCACCGTCTTGTTGAAACCACATATCATGCAAGTCAAGAACTTCCATTTCGGGCAAAAAAAAGTTTGTTATCATCGCTCGGTAGCGTTCACCATTGACAGTAACGCTGCGATTCGCATCATCTTTGAAGAAATATGGCCCAATAATGCCGCCGGCCCATAAACCGCACCAAACAGTGGCTTTTTCGGGATGCATTGGTAGCTGTTGCAATGCTTCTGGCTGATCTTCACTCCAAATGCGGCAATTTTGCTTATTTACGTACCCATTCAACCAAAAATGAGCCTCATCGCTGAACACAATTTTTCGATAAAAAAGCGGATCCTCGGCCAGCTTTCCAAGAGCCCATTCACCAAAAATTCGGCGTTGTGGTAGGTCGGCTGGCTTTAGTTCTTGCACCAGCTGTATCTTAAAAGGCTTTACGCCCAAATCCTTCCGCAAAATTTTCCACGTAGTGCTGTAACAAAGGCCTAACTGCTGGGAACGGCGCCGAATCTACATTTCGCGGTCTTCTGTCAAACTAGCTGATACGGCGGCAATATTTTCTTCACTACGCACAGTACGTAAACGTGTTGGTGGTTTAATGTCCAACAAAGTAAATTTGGTGCGAAATTTGGTCACAATCTTCCGAATAGACTGCTCAGAAGGTCGAGAATGCCGACCATAAAATGGAAGCAGCGCGCGATGAACATTTCGAACCGAGCACGAATTTTGATAGTAAAATTCAATAATTTGCAAGCGTTGTTCATTTGTAAGACGATCCATGGTTAAATTGAAAACCAAACTGAAGCTGTTTGACAGTGACACAAGGTACTAAACACACGTCAGCTGTCAAAACCAGTGTTGCCAAAACAAACCAGCTAAAAAATCACCCGTTAGTTCACCACGTGTCTCTCTTGGTTGGTACTTCTTCCTTTTGTACTCCAGATTGATAAATATAACACCGGCAAAGGCAGAAGACGAAATTCCTCCAAAAATGCTTTTTATCAGATTGTCCGGGAGGCCACACATTTTAATCATCTCAAAATTAAAAAAGATCCACTTCAATCAGGCTGGAACAGATCAGATTCGTGAGCTTTTAAAGTTGAGTTAAACTGCGCCTTAATACAAAATACGGTGTGAAAGATAATGGCATCAGTAGGTCCTTACTAATACCTTCTATTAACATGACATGAGATAAGAAAAAATAAGCTTGAGTAGTAGACACAAGAAGGGAGGCCATTTTGTATATGCTATTAATACCCAGTTTAAATCAGCTTTAAAAGCCCACGAATCAGATCTATACCAGCCTGATTTCGGTGGATCATTTTTAGTTTTCAGATGATTGAAATTTGTGGCTTTCCGGACAATCTGATAAAAAGCATTTTTGGGGGCTTTAATTACGGTTCTACCATTGACTTTGCCAACTGATAGTGTTGAATTTGAGACTTTTCGGAGTATGCGTTGTATTTCTTGTGGTGATGTAGCCATGTTCGCTAGCGGTTTGTTGTTTTTTCATCGTTTTCCCTATATCGAAGGAAGCTGCATACTTAGTCCAATGTTGTGACGATCACATCGACTGCTAAGTCCATCGTCCTGATTTTCTCGAATTTGAGCATTTTTCTCTTCGTTTAGAACGATTTCTCTTGGCAAAATGTTATATTCATGAGAAAATGTCTTGAAATGTTGATTATTTGAATTTTTGCATACTATTTTTACCGATTTTCTGAGCTACAAGGTTGTTTTTCAATGTGTATTTAAACGAATGACACAAAAAATAATGTCGATTTTCTGACTAAAATTGTTCAAAGAGCCATAAGACTAACAATTTCAAAGAGCCATAAGACTAACATTTTTTTAAGGAGGATTCAAAATTCTTCCTTAATCTCCATATTACACTCAATAAATTCAATAATTATATTTGTCATAATTATGAAGGGTTATTGAGAAATCGTTAAAAGTTTATTGACAAAAATCTGCATTTAAACGAGTGAATTGGAGTGTATGTGAGCCAATTTTTGTTTTGCCTGATGAGGCAAAAGGGTTCATAATCGCCAAGGCGATTGATCTAGCCTTTGCTTACACTGTCTAGCCCCTTGCCAGAATCTATGTAAGACTATCCAGTGTCTTGTCGAAAACTAGATTTTTATCTGCGCGGGTTGGATTTTTCAACATTCAAGGTACTCGTACCAACCCAACCACATATGTATCTATATATAAAAATAACAGAAACTGATCAGATATTTTGTTAGTATTTATGACAATTTTTGACCGAACGATGATACATTTTTTGTATTCATAAATTTGTTTAATTAGTTGCTTACTTGTATAAAACACACGACCATTAAAAGTAGTTTTAAAGGTAAATTTCGGTGCTTAAATTTCAAAAAGGTGTTCTTATACACTTAATGCCCGTTCTAATCTTAAGAAGATATGTATCAAACAAATTCACAAAAATGCATACAGCTGAACAAACATAATGTTTTTGGGTTTTTTTGTTTTCAAAAAAATTGCTTCAAATAAATGCACATTGTTGCGTGATATTTACCCAGTTTTCGGTGCATTTAGGTATAGGTTAGTTATCCATCATATGTGACTCCATATACATTATGTCCTCAATGAAAAATATTTGGTTTTGTTATTATTCGACATAGACAAAAATGAATATTTTTGCACAATTGCTTTTATTTGTTTTTTATTTGACAAATAGAAAAAAAAATTATATCACCTACGTCGGAATTTTTCCTATAAAAGCAGGCGTTTCATTGGTAGAAGGCATCAGTTTTTTCTTTACTTTCAAACAAAAAGTCTTAGTCAAAAACAGAAAATAACAATGTACAAATATATCACTTTAGTCGTTTTAGTTGTTCTCATCGGAGTCTCAATGATTGAGGCTAGGCCTGAACCACAGGGGGGAATGATATTTACTGCAGTGATGGACCAAATACGTAAGGCTCAGGGCTAAATTTATTGGCGCATTTAACTTAAAACTTCAAGACTACTTTCATACATTTATGTTAAGCTTCGAAGTTTTTTTCTTTTTCTTATAATAAAGAATTATACATAAAACCTTTAGCTTGTGTTTAATATTTTTAATTAATTAATGCAATATATTTTTAATACAAACCTTGCCTAGATACATTTGCAGCGCAATAATATAGTCTACCTACATACCAGAATATCAAATAGTTTTTAACATTATCATTTTTTGAAGAAATCGTATGTCAGTTTCTACAAAATGGGGGTTGATACCATAAATTTATAACTTATATTAGTTATAATATTTTTCATAACTTTTAATTTGAATGACAGTAATATTGTTAAATTATGATTTTTTTTTATTTCTTTTGGGATCTTCCCGAATATCTCGTCAGTCGTAATTGACTTGGTTGTGTTGTACATTATTACTTAACCAACCGTAGGCAATCGTAGTGCATGAAATAAACGTATTTAAGTAGTTGTCTTGTGCACTTTAATAGCCCAATCAGTATCATCTTACCGACATTTTGACCAGCAAATACTTGCACATACATTTTCTATACTAAAATTCACCACGTCACAATTTTTTCACACAGGGATTTGAAGAAAGCTTGTCAAAATAGCTATTGAAGTATATTAAAACACCTTTTCAGAATCATATGTTATTGGTAAGGCCAGCACATTTTTGCCTATACTAAATGCTAACATAATATCCACCAAATAATAATCTTTGTTGGCCAATAACTTTCTTGACACAGTCATTTGGAATGAGTTGCTATAGTAAGTATTCATGTATACATAAAAATACCTTTTCAACAACAAATGTCTTGTCCTTATTGGCTATGTAGACTTTTTTGTCCGGTTCTCCTTTATAAATAGCTTGGGAGGATTCCTAATCACAAAATTTAAATGAAAAGCCCTATCGCTTTTTATGTTGGCACAGGGTCATAAGTCCTTTGGTTTAAAACCTACAATAACATTTAAAAATCGATTTATCAATAGTCATTCACAAATTTATTTCGAGAAAACAAGTTTAACTAAATGAAAGTGTATTGTAATTTCCGATTTCAAAATTTTCCTGAAAGCGCTTTCAGACAGCAGTCATACTCTGAAAGGAATGTGCTTTCTGAAAGCGCATTCTGAAATATTTTTACTTTCAAGAAAGCAAGTTTTCTGAAAACATTTTTCGTGTCGTCACACCAAGAAAGCGAAAGCGTTTTCTGAAAATCATTTCTGAAAGAGTTTTGTGTGTAAACGGTTGTGATATTTGAGCTTAGTTTCATTAATTGTTTTGTAGCAACAATTAACTATAATGGAAATTATCCTACGGATTTTGCAGCATGTTACTGAGCAAAATACGGGTTATCGTAGGTCAATTTGGGTGCGACTTGGGAACGTGGTGCTGAAAATCAGTACCACACAGGAAGCAGACGAGTTCTTCCTTAAGTTTGCTCCTGAAATATAAAATATGATTTTCATTTTATTTATATTTTGGCTCAATTTTGTACAATAGGCTCAGTAAGTGGGTGGAAAGCAGACAGATCTTAAATGAATTTCAAGCAGGGTTCAGGAAAAACCACTCGACTGTCGATCAAATTTTTTCATTAATGAATATTGCTGATATTTATAAAAAGAAAGGAAAAAAGCTGTAGGCTTTCTTCGTGGATTTTCGGGCAGCGTTTGATTCAATTCCCCGACAAGCGCTTTTCTAAAAGCTTTACAAATATGGAATATCGACTAAAATTATATCTGTCTTAATTGCAATGTACAATGAAAATGTTGCACGAGTTTGGGATGGAAAATTTCTTTCAGACGAACTTGAGACTTCGATGGGCGTAAAGCAAGGATGCGTTCTCAGTACTCTTCTCTTCATTTTATACATAAATGATATAACTGATGTAGTGAAAGGAGGTATCGCTGTGAGAGGAAAAACTATTCCAGGACTGATGTTCGCAGATGATATAGTCTTCTTGCCTGACGAGGCAAAAGTGTTCATAATCGCCAAAGCCCTTGTTCTAGCTTTTACTAACCTGTCTAGCCTCTTGCCAGAATCTATGTTAGACTATCTAGTGCCTTGTCGAAAACTAGATTGTTTTTCTGCGCGGGTTGTATTATTCAACATTCAAGGTACTTACTCCTCTCGTACCAACCCAACAACATACATATGTATGTTTTCGCAAAAACCTGGTATGCAATATTATTAAACTGTTCTAGAGATTACTGTTGAAGTTAATAATGGATCCCAAGAGAAATCAAAAGAGTCAACCGATATTCTTAAGATGAAAGTTTATTGGGAAGTGAACATATTTATAATATTTAAGAATAATGCAAAATCCATAGAACGGTAGAAAACCTTATACATATAAACTTTTTAACTATAAGAAGAAGATAAACAATAACAATAGAAAAATTGTTTTTGTTTTTTTTGTTAAGTGCACTTTTTAATATGAAATATTAATTTAAAAGGTTTTTGCGACCTATAGTGCAGATGTGTTTCGCTCTGACAACAACAATTGAGCTATTCAGTAAGAATTTTAACTAATATAGGTACACAAAGAGAGCCTAATATTTGTGTTGTAAACTGTAATAAATTATACTTGAGAGATTTACTTTCCAACCAAGAGATTTACTGTCCAAAATTTAATGGTACCTATACTTACATTATTTGCTAATGCAATTTTAATGCAAATTTTATATAATAAACAACTATATATAACTAACAAAATACCGGCTACATGAAATTTTTCCCAATGAAAAATGGCCCAAACGAAAAGTGAAAAATGGCTCCAAATTTCAGGCTTTTTTTATAATGAAAATGGCCCCATTTTCAAAATTGAAAAATGGCCCTAAACTTATGGAAAATTGCCCCAAAATTTAAATACAACAGAAAAATAATTACAATCGTACAAAAAATGGTTTTCGTCAGTTTGGGAGAGCCTTAAAATTACCTTGCTTGGGCCGCTTTGGGGGTTCAAGGATTTTAACTCATTTGTTGGGTCCTCTGAACTGCTCACGCGACTCCCTTGCTCCGCTTAGGGTATGCTCACTCGCCTGGCAGGTGCCTATGTTGTCAGTCGGTCTGCTATCAAAGTCTTTGTACTAAAAGTATTTTGGTTTAAGAATAAAAGTTTGGGGCCATTAGTCATAATGAAATTTTACCCCAAATTAAAATTAAAAGTAAAAAAAGGCCCCAAAACAATGAAATGAAAAAATTGAAACAATGTTTTTGTTGTTTCCCATATACATTTTTGGGGCCATTTTTAATTTAATGTTTGAGGACATATTTCATGTAGCCCTAAATATCTAACGAATACGTCAGATTCAGAACACTGTAAGGATGTAACCGTTAGACGCTTCGCTCTAACAAACTCATACAAAAACTAAAAAAAAAAACGAATTGTATTCTAATATTTTTAGATGTTATATTTTCATCAAAATACTTAGATCCGCACATTCTTTTATTCTTCCGCCGTTTTTGTATCCGCACTCTCCCAAACCACTATTTCATGCCTTCCTTTCGTCGCAGCGGCAGCCGCTTGGCTTAACCCATTAAATATCTTCGACCATATAAAAAAAAAAAACAACAAAATTAAAAATCTATTTCGCCATATATTTACCAATCACCGAGTGACCAAATATTAACAAATCATGATTTGCCATTACCATTCACCAACAAAGATTTGGATAATCATATATTAAGGTAATTGCATTGAAACGAGACTTTCGATTGGCACGGCTCCAGTTAATAACTCAGTGGAATCAGGAAGATCATTAATAAATATTTACCGGGTAATATCAAACAAATCTTTTGAGGTATGAGTGTACTGGGGGGCATGACTGATGGATCCCATGAACTCGGTCTTGAAGTTCAGGGTTAAAATGTGGCTTAAGATGGTGGAATTACATGTAGGTACATATGTATATACAATTATACATATTTGCATTTGATTTCTAAAAAAAAAGTGGGGTATGGGGTAAAACATATTACTTATTTTTGCTAGATAGAACGAGAATACTTAAAAGCATAAATTCTTCATAAATACAAATATTATAGGAAGTGTCAAAATAAAGTTTTCGAAATATAAAAGTACTTGTTTGTAAAATTAAAGCAAACTCCGTCAGCCACTTACAACATAGGCGGGAATAACCCAAAATAAGGTATTTTTCTCAAAAAATGTCAAATCCCTGTTTGAAGCGATTCTGTCAACGAGTTCAAAAATCTGGCTTAATATAAAGGGGACATATTGCAGATGCACAGACAAACAGACTGAGACATGACGAAAAACAACTGTTATGGAATTTGAAAAATTATTTTATTGCCCTAGCACCTTCATCTCATATATGGGACGCAAAAAAAGTATGCAGTAATTGGTCAAAAAAAGGTTCTTTAGCTACAGAAGTTGATAAGCAATATAAAAATTTTAATCAATGGTTAATGGTTAGTTTCAGTAATAAGTTAACCTTAGATTTGAATCAGAAAGAATTTTCAAAACAAATTTCAAGGTCGTATAAGACTTAAAGCACCTCATTTTTGTGATATTCGAACAAAAACACACCATATGAAAGTAAACCAAATCTACATTAAAGGTTAATATATTTCAGTAATTGGTCAAGCATAGTTTTAACTTGCGATATATTCATAGGTACTATATTCTAAATGGCAATTTATGGATTCGTAAAAAAATCGAACTCGAGAAAATAATTTCCCTAATATTACGATTATAGAGAACGCGACAAAAAGTGGGACCCGCAATTCCGTCTGTCTGTCAGTCTGTTCTCACCCCTACAGCCAAAACGGCTGGAGGGATTTTTTTCAAAATTGGTTCGTAGTGCTTTTTGATTAATATGCCCATACGTTTTTAAAATTTTGTTTAGGACCTAAAAAACGGTACCTACTGGCCATATAGTTTTTTTTTCTCCAAAAAAGAAAATAATATTTTTCTCAAAAACGGCTCTGATGATTTTTTTGAAGAAAATTCAAATAATTAAAATAAGGAAATGCTAGCTACATGCAAATATTTTTTTTTTATTTTCAAAAATTCGTTATTTTTAGTATTTTTGGATTTTCTCGAAAACAGTTAAGTTGAAATTTTCTTCTAAAAAGTATAAACATTATTGTGAACCAAAATTAAAAACAATTTTTTTTTTTAAATGAAAAAAAAAAAAACATTTTTTTTTTAAATATATAATTGAAAACGACTGAGTCAATATTTTTAAAAAGAATTTTTTATTGTTTCTTAGAATAATTGAAAAACTCATGTTTCTAAATTCAAAAATAACGGTACCTTCTTACTTACAAATGTCGAAAAACCGTTAAGAAAAAACATATTTTTCTCGATTTTGATAAGAAGATGGATGTGCGTTTACTAAAGGTATGGTCAATATTTTGATATAAAACATTTTTAACAATTTTGTAGTTTTCAAATGTCTCGTTAACTTAAGGGCTACACCAATTTCAATCAAAATTTGTATAGAAGAGCTCCTTATTTTCGAAAAAAATATTTTTTGGATTTTTAAAAAATTATTGATTTTTTTTTTGAAAATTCAATATCTTAAAAACGGGCTTATAAATATTTTTTTATTTTGTATAAATTTTTTTTTATTAAATACTAAACGTAGATATACCAGATTTTTTTTTGAAAATGACAAAAAAATTTATATATAAAAAATTATTTTTGTTAGAAAACCACTCCAACGATTTTTGATTTTTTTTTTCATAAATTCGTATTTGTCAACAAATCAAATGACATTCTTTATTTTGAACTCTAACTTTTAGCTATTAAAATAACAAATTTACAGTAACTTATAGTAATAATTTATTTTTAATTGTTTTTAAAACTTTTCTTTAATGATACCATAATATTATAATATTATGGCTATGTAAATTCTGTTACCTACGAGAGAAAGTTTTTGCGATCCAGTCATGCCCATTTTTTTTTTTTTTTTCTTGAATTCTAAAAGTTTTTTTTTTTGTGAAGTCTGTATAAGACTAAAACAAAAAGTTAATAACTCATTAAAACAAATCTATGACACACAAATTTCAGAAATTAGTTGACCTTTTATAACAATTAAAGCCTTAAATCGGATGATCTATTTTTTTGTTGAAAATCCCTAGAATGAGGTTGCAGTAGGTACCTATACTTAAACCGTTTTGAAAAAAAAAATATACAAAATCAAAAATACTATACTGAAATATCACAAAATGAGTTGTTAACAGACTTATATGACCTTGAAAAACATTTGAAAATTTATAAACAAAAATCTATGGCTAACCAATGTCTGAAACTTCGTATTAGAATTTAGTAGCCTTTTCAGATGGTAATCTATTTTTTGTTGGAAATTCCGTATATGAGGCCATACAAAAAATTTAAATTCATCAAGAAAAGCCTCTATGGCTATCCAAATACTGAAACAAATTTATACCTTTTATGAAGACCTAGTGGCCGAATATTTGGCCAGCAAAACAGACACCAAGTTCATGGATAAGTTATGGATTCTCTTTTTAATAATCTTTGACAGTTTCAAAAATGTTAGGAAAGCAAAACTAATACAAAAAAACAAACAAATTCACGGATACGTTAAATTCTGTACCATTCGTTAAAAGGAGAATGAGCAAAAATATATGGTACCTGGTCTACCTTGGAAATTCGAATAAATATAGACGAATTGTTTTATATTTTGTTATATAATGACTAATCCCTTTGGTTTAGAGTTCTTTGTCCATATTCAAAAATGATGCTCCTGAACTAAGATTTCCAACGTTGTATATCTTAATTGTGGGCACTAGACGCACAATTATTCTCATTTATAAAATTCGCTAGATCCAATTAAAAAAAAGGAATATTTGCATACTGTTAAGCGAATTATTCGACAACCATGATGTGATTCGCTATTATTGGCCATTTGTATAAAAGTTCCTTTATTTTGAGGTCTATTCAGTTCATCGAAAATGACCAATACTGTCATTTCAATGGAACACTTTTCCAATTATTTGTTGCTCTAATTGTAATATTTGTTTCCATATACTGCCTAGGCTCCATGGTTTACAGCTTTGAGTCCACACAAAAAAATGATCTACTAGAGCTAATCTTTCCAACGATATATATCTCATTCGTGGGCAATGTTTAGACCAAAATGCCCATTCTCCTTTTGTCCTGAATTTTAAAACAAAAAAAAAAATAATCAGTTAGTTATTTTTTTAATTTTTTGTTCATTAACCATTCAACAGTTAACCATGATTCATCTAAAAAACACATAACACTACTTATTCTCTTAGGCTCGTTTGCTGATACGAAACATAAATGTTTAAGTGCAACATAAGCGCTTTATGTTCTACTTTTTCCTATTTCCTAAGCATTAACTGTCACATGAGTTCTGATGCTGATCTTATATGCTTTAGTTTCATATCACCAAATGGGCCTTGGTTTCCCAAATTTTGTTCTGCTTGAATTATCAAAATTTGAATTTCTTAATTCAATTCGAGATTGCGTACACTCTGGCGTATATGTACTTTTTTTTTAATTTGTAAATTAAATAAATGGCCAACTGTATAGCTTTAAAATAAACAAAATTGAAAATATGTTTCCACTAAGTAAGTTCAAAAGGTAAAGATATAATTAACCTGATTTGTTGCCCTTTTTATACAATATTTATGTCAAGCAAACATTACCTTTACTTTTAGTTAAACCAAATATTGTGCTAAATTTAAATTTTTTTGGTGAATACACATATACAAAAAAATCAAATAACCATTGCTCTTCTTTAAGCTTAAGATGAGTTGCATGAGCGGGATAGAGGATATACAAAAATGGAGTTTAAATCCTGTCAAAAAAAAAAAAATTTTAAATTCAACATTTCAAACTTATACCAATTTTGAATTTTTGAATTCTAATTTTACTTATTTTGGAGTCTTAGTGAAAGTAAACATCCTGAACCACGTTCACATTCAATTCCCATTTCTGCAGGAAAATATGGTCCTTTTGGAATCTGTTTCACTCTTTGTTTGCTCTCAGTAATAATATCAAATTCTACCAAAAATGTGCTTTCGTAGTAAAATCAGATCGTAATTATCTTAGCACTGATTGTTTGTTTATTTTTACGAAATCGGAGGTAATCTTGAAACATAACGTTGAAGGTTCCCCCAAGCAAACGCGAAACATTCGGCACGGTGGAGAAACATTCGCCGTTGAGTGTGATCATTTTCACCATGTAAACAAATTTTGAAAGACGAATTTCTTCATCGCGTTTGTGTGGGCTCTCTCAATTATCACCATGTATGTATGTAAATAAATTTGAACTGGCGAATGGTTCTCCGCCGTACTGAATGTTTCGGCTTGGTTTGAGAGAGAGATCCTTATATGTACTACATATTTATTTGGCGGCCTTGGAAAATGAGTAGATAAAAACGATAACAAATAAACTTCAATTTCACACAAACCCGCCTTTTTTCAAATACTGTACATTATGTAGTTATATACGTACTCGTACATACAATTATTTTTTTTTTTTTAATTTTAAAGCTTAGTCTATTGTACTTCAATATTTATGTACTTCTTATGGAAGTTATTTTGGTCAAATATATAGATAAAAATTTAATTTTCTGTACTTAAAGGTAAAATAGGAATTACAAATTTTCCACCAAAAATCCAAATCAGTAATGGTCATCGTCTTTCAAAATTTCAGACTTCTAAACCCAAGCCTTATAATGATAAAAATCATTTATCTGGAAAAATTCAAATGTCCATTAAATGCTTTAACAGTTACATACAGGTTTCTGCACATCTGTGGGGCAAAACCTTTCCAGCGTTTTATAATTTATCTAATTCCGTTGAGTATTTACACAGAAAAGTGTACCGTTAGGATTTGCTAAGGTTTTGCTAAGCGTAATAATATATAGATTTCCTTTTCTTGCGAATATCCCATGAGGAGCTACGATGTCGAGGCAGGTACCGCCTGCCATTCCTAATTGTTTTCTTAGCCATCAATAAAAATTTTATTTGTCAAAAAAATGGTTCCACAGATTTTCCTAAAAAAATCTATAAATTATTTTAGGTAAATATTGTTTTTCCTTCAAAAACTGGTTATCACTTATCTATGGTATCTCTCACAGTAAAAACCTTTTTTTAGTTTAGATTTTCTCACTTCTGAGTGCACAATTTCTTTTACACACCAGCTTCTTAAAATTGTGTATTAGCTAGGTACATTGCACAATGTCAGAATTTTTCAAAATACATACAAAACATTTGGTGCGCCAATTTGTTCTTTATTTATGTGTTCTTTATTTTCAAGAACAATTTATTTGAAATTGCATTTAAAAATCCAAAAACATACAAATGTACATTGTAAATAGCTATGTATGTACTTTATGTCTTGTTAGAGATTTTCAAAAAAAAAATTTAGTTAATTTGTTTTTGAAAAATCGTATTTTCAAAAACAAGTCGACGATCTTTCTTGATATTTAATTCTGAAGTGCACCTAAATTAAGATAAAACTGACGCATCAAATGTATTTCTTCAAAATGTGTCGAAAATTGTGTATATTTAATTTATTTAAAAATCTTTGCAAAAAAAAGCCGTTGATTTTGTATTTTATTTTTCTCATAAAGTCATATTTGTTAGTGATTAATTTTATAATATTTTGGTACACATCAATAATTGCTCTTTCCAACTACCAGTGTGTCTTTTTCTGAAATTAATGACAGAAGTCATCCCCTAAATAAAACTGGTCAATACCTTAACACCCTGTATACTATGCTGTATGTATCGTTATCTGTGTCATCTTCTGCGTCTTCCTTCCAAAACCATGATAAACAACTTCAAATAATATCTCATTCACCCCAGAAAAAAATACACACACACACACACACCTACGAAGCACTAATGATGGGTTGTGGAAGTCGGTCAGGGGGTCAGGGGGTCGAAAATGATTTTAATCGTAAAAAACAAGGCAACAAACAACAAAAAAACTGAAGGAATGTTAAGTGAATCATGCGTCTTGGTGATGGAAGAAGATTCGTGTGTTTTCGGATTATGTCGTATCTTAATGACACTTCGTTGTCATTAAAGCACACCCCCTGATGAAGATTTTTTTTTTTTATAAATAAACCTAAGTGTGGGATAAATCGATTTGAAGATTTCCCAAGAGTTTTCGTGTGTGTCATCTCATTTTTCGCAGACTTTTTCCTGATTGACAGCTGAAAGGGGTTTTTGTATAAACCTATACGTATACGTTATAATGTGATTAGCCGTGTCAACTGTCAACGTTTGACAGCTCAGGTGATAGTTTATAAAATGAAATAAGAAAAATGGCTGCTGCTGGTTAAAAGCTGTTGTAAGATACGGTTGTATGGCATTTTGGCGGGAAAATATTTTGTTTTTACGTCCTTGATCTGAATTCTGATTGATTAATAAATGATTGAATGTTTTGGTAGGTCAAGTTTGCTTTTAACTTTAAATACATACTTTTGTTTGTTTATAATTTGGGTTGTTTACCTATTTATAAAACTAAACGATTAATTATTTTAAGTGGTGTTTTTATCATGAGAAACAACAACTGTATTTTATTTTTTTTACTGTATTTTATGTATAATGTTCTAAAAATGGTTTGAATCATATTTTTTGTTTAAATGTAAAAATTTGTATTTTCAGACACAACAGTCTCATTCGAACCGGAAGTTATAAGCAGAAGTGAGCGAAGGAAATCTTCTGCCGCAGTAAGTCTACAAAATACACGAAGAAAATCGAGAAGTACCGCACATACACACGGTCATTTTGCATGCTTGTTTCGATTTCAGGAAGCATTTTTTAAACGTTAGTCAATCAATCAATTAAAATTCAATCAATTATAATTTATGTGGTTTAAAAATGTTTTTTTTTTCTTTTGATTTATTTTAGTCATCGGAAAAATCATGGGAAGCACTGGACCAAGTGAAGAAGAGAATTATGAATATTATGATTGTGAGTACCTACCTACTAAGTTATTTTAAAGCAGATAAAATTGAACTAATAAATTGAATCTTATTGGACTTTAAATATAAGAACATAACCATAAGGGAGTCCATTTGAATTTGAAGGCGAATAGTCGGAAAGAATAATACCATCAGTGATGAAAAATAAATAGTCAAACTATGGTTTTAGGAGTAAATTAATATAAAATACATTTGATAAATAATTATTTTTTGTTTTCAAAAAAAAAAAAAAATCTTAGCTAAAAGTTTTCCAACCTTGGTTGTGTACTAAATTATCTATTTTTGTAAGTATCAATATTAAAATGTACCTATAAATTATTGTCGGGGCCGACAGACATACGGTATCTTATCAAAGCTAATAAGTTTAAAGTATGTCTTAGGGGATGCTGTCATTTATTTATTTGGCACTTGCCATACATCTACAGTGGGGCCAAGGGTCCCAATATACAAACAATTATTTATTTCAAAAACGGATTCAACCGTTTTGATTAAAAAAAATAAGATTTACTATTAAAAGTTTGTTCATTATTTAAGTAAACAAATTTTACTAATCATACCGTTATTAATGCAGTACCTGTCATAAAACTGATTTTTTGATTATTAAATTTATAGAAATAGATAAAATGGATTTCGATAAAATTTAGTATACCAGGAGGTTTTTTACAATTCTAAAAATTTGGAAAATTGGAAAACACAGATTTTTGATCTTAAAAAAAAAATATTATTTTTATTTGATTAAGGGTGTCCCATTATCATTTTGAGAAAACGTGTGATTTTGTATTAATGTGATATTTTCCACAGCTTTGCATTCATTTTCCTCAAAATCTATTGCTTGTTGTTGTTTAGTATTGTTTTTCAAGTTTACAATTTTTCATAAGACATTTCTCTTTTCACCACAATATCGAAATTCCTTGTTGAATGTACGGTATTTCCTAAACAAAAAAACGACATCAGATTGAAGTTCTCTACAAAAATTCCGGGGTGGAATCGGCTAAGGTTATTTGTGATAAATGATAGTCATTGTCAAGAAATTTTATATTTTTTTTTCTTTTGACAGGAATTAAGTCAACCAATTATAGCGTCCACAAGAATTAAGCCCATAAATTATTGAGCGCATAGATCCAAAATGAATATTCAAGAGCATTGAATTGTCACAGCTTTGCAAAAATTAACGAAATAATTATCAAGTATAAAACCAAAAATCAATAACTTAAAGCAGAAATTCGAAGAGCGGGTTCCTCATAATCCGCCAAAAAACACACATGCAACATTGTGCTTTAAACACTTGAAACTGAATTTTGTGTGACTATTTGTAATCTAACGAACTACGAACGCACAGTTTTGATCTATTACTTGTTATAACTTACTAAAATTCTTAAATCATAAAACTCTGTAATAATCATTTAATTTTTTTATTGGCTTAGCTCGGCGAACGCGACAAAGAAAATCTTCAAATCATTTTGTCAGAAATGTCAAATCAATGTTTTCTCTCAAAGCGATACCAAATTTGCGCAAATTTTTTGTGATCACTTTACGCAGGTGGAAACTAAAATCCATGTTTTTCGGAATTATCTTTATAGTCTGAGCCTAATTTTATCGCAATATTTTTTATTTTACCTTTTTGTTTTTCTTCATTTCAATTTTGAACCATATCTTTTTGTTTTTCTTCATTTAAATTTTGAACCATATCTGATTGGTTAAATAACTTTTCAAAATATTGAGATCAAAAATTATGTTTATTCAAAATTTAAGATTATCTATTAATTTGTAGTCAAATGCTGATGCCAATATTAAATGTTTTTTTTTTTTTTAACTATTCACTTATACCCTGAAACCAGTTTAATATTTCATTTTTTTTTTTAAATAAGGCCAATATTCTTGTGAACATTTTGAACCATTTATGTTTTCTTAAATAAACATAAAATCTTTTAATATTAAATATACTTATAAATATTTTAAAGCTATCAACTTTTTGAAATTATTTGTAGCCAAGAATTATATTTAAGAACAATCAAGGAGTAGCTGCTTTATTATTTCTTATTTTTATATTGTTTTCTACTTCCGCAAACTGAATTCAGGTTGAACAAAATAGTGCAAATAAAATTAGAACGAAAAATACGAAACGAGACGAGACGAGACGAGACGAGACGAGAAGAGACGAGACGAGACCAGACCATACGATACGAAACGAGACCGAGACGAGACGAGACGAGACGAGACGAGACGAGACGAGACGAGACGAGACGAGACGAGACGAGACGAGACGAGACGAGACGAGACGAGACGAGACGAGACGAGACGAGACGAGACGAGACGAGACGAGACGAGACAAGACGAGACGAGACGAGACGAGACGATACGAGACCAGACGATACGATACGGGACGAGACGAGACGAGACGAGACGAGACGAGACGAGACGAGACGAGACGAGACGAGACGAGACGAGACGAGACGAGACGACCTTTTAAGCATCCGAGACGAGACTGCCTTTCAAGCATCTGAGACGAGACCGAAATGAGACTGTATATTTGGACCAACAATTTCAGAGAGTCTAATAAATTGAAAACTCCAATTTCAGTTAAATATTTATTTTCTTCTGCACATATTCAAACTATATGGGGGCAAATTATATTTTGACGTATCGAAAATATTTCGTTCCAATATAATCAACAGGTTGTCCGGTCAAAGATGAGACTCAATTTTACGAGACTGACACAAGACCGAAAAGAGACTGAAAATATTCTATTTTAACAAGACCGAGACGAGACTTATAAATGTTTAGCTGAGTCTCGTCTCGTGGCCAGCCCGAATTCCTGGCTTTACAAAAAAGTATAACAAGATATTGCAATAGACTTAGAGCCCATGGCCGCCAGACATACGTCATTTTATCAAAGCTAAGATTTTTTCTGCGAACAGATACTATGGTAGCTAAGAACAAATGGATACTAAGAATCTTCAATCCGGGTGCAATTAAGAGGTAGCGAGTGTTAAAGTTGCATACAAATGTTGCAACATTGCGTTATTTTAACAAAGCTGAATTTTTGATATGTGTTAGGGGATGGTGTCATTTAATTTATTTGACACTTTCCAGACATCTACAGTGGGACCTAACGTGAGCCAGACATTTACAATCTGTCAAACTTATCGTGCCATTTACATAACAGAAGGCAAATATTCTACAATATTTTCTTATCAAAAAGACACCTACAGTGAGACCTTACATCACCTTAAAACTATCAAAATAATAATTCTTTCTTACTAAAACGT